>OZ007586.1:469069987-470483563 GCA_963931845.1 Maratus michaelseni
AAAAACACAACATCATAGCAATTCTGCATAAATATTGAATGCCTAGCAATTAATTATTAAGGTGCGATTTTTTTCGCGTAAATTATAAAATTAAATTCTTATATGAATGTGCATCTAAAATCAATTGTAAGACAGCTATAAAAAATGAGTTTGTTAAAGTGCTTTCTCAGCAAGATGACAGTGCACTGGCTCTTCAAAGTATTTCTACCGCTCTTCCATACAGATGTCTCGGGTCGCTTCCTCGCACATACTTTTTGTACCCAAAAATTACTCCTTCTTAGGACTCAACCGTGTTCAGCGGAAAAAAAAAAACGTTTCATCTCCCCAAAAACTTATTTTCATCTCTCTTTATCCTATTTATTTATTTATTTATTTATTTTTATTTTTACCAAGACCTAAGATCTTGGAACTTTGGATAGTCTCTTTTGCTTGGTTGATGAAGAATGTGAGGTCTAATCCTCTTATAATATTTTTTTTTTTTATCATTGGATATAGGATTTCCAATCGAGTTTTTAGGCAATGGGGTCCTGGATTTCCTCTTAAATTTATGAAGAGTGGTGCGATTCGCATATCAATAAACTTTATTTAAAAAACACGTAAATATAGCTGAAGTGTCATAAATTCGTCTTTGTGTTGACTGTCAAAACTGTAGCCAAGATATTTTGCTAGGCGAATTTTATGATTTCATCTGGTGAGAACTGGTATCCAATGAATAAATATCTGTCCGTTTAAATATTAAAAATTAAAAAAAACTTATTATATTTATCAACAGTTATGCACTATATATATTTTATATATATATTTTTTTTTTGATACAGAGTCTATTCATACCGAATAGCGCACAATAACAGTAAAAAATATATAAAGTTGCAAAATTCTTTAATTTAAATAAATTTGACAGGACATTTGTAAATTTCTTTACCAGAAGGAATGGCTGTGTTAACGGAGTTTTTGAAACACAATTTTTGTATAGACCCCTTATACATTCTGCGATTAAAATATATATATATATATATTACGCTATCATACGTGGCACAGAAATCGCAATTATATGTTAATAGTTTAATGGCAACACCCGAATGAAACTCATATCATTGGTTATTGTGTAAAAGTCTTTTGGCAGGATTTAGGCCGAGGTAAGTCGGGTTTATTTACGTTTCGCTCCTTCGCTGCAATTATGGAGCTTCAAAATATCATTAAAAATGCCCGAAAAAGATCTCGGCGAATGCTTGAAAGTGAAGAAGAAGCCGAATTAAGAAGAGAAAATCGAAATAGATTGGATCGAGAACGTCGTCAAACACAGAGCATAAGCGATCGCCAAAATAGGCTTAAAAACCGCGGCATGCACAAATGCGTTGATTCTGAAATCCAAATTACTGATTTAAACGTTCCAGAGCATAACTACCGTAAAAACTTCCCTGACCCCATTTTTTAAATGTAACTGTTATACTTTTAGCTCTTATTTAAATTTTTTACAAGTTTTTAGTATAAATAAATATTATTCAGTTTTTTTTTTATGTAGTCCACTCCACTGTTATATTTTACAATGACAATTTGCCCGGGCAACGCCGGGCGGGTCAGCTAGTATTATTATAAAGTAATAATAGTTACAAATATCGGAAAACACAAACACCCGTATAAGACACTGCTTGGAAACAATGTTTTCAGTCGGAATGAAGAACCTTTTCTTCGGGAAATCTTTTGCCATACAATTTCCGAAAGGTAACTTTCACCTTATTAAATCCCGAAGTTTCTGTCATTACATAAGTCATAGTACTGTATTCTAATATAGTGGGAGCTTGATGGCCAGTGGGTCACAGGTTGTGCATTCCTAGTCTTAAGGGCCATTCTCAAATCTATATTTGCTACTTTTTAACACACTTCTGATATAATTTCTATCAGTAAATGCACATAACCTTAAGATATTCACATTTCACGAAATTGGAAAAGGTTTTTTATTTTTTCTATGAAAAAGCAACTTTTAAAGATGTACACGAACTTGGTGTTTTCAGCCGATTTTCGGAACATGACAATAATGTCATTTTGTCATATATATTTCTAAAACAGTTTATTTCAAAAAGGCTCTAAGAAGCGCCTCTAAACATAAGAAAATTTAAATTCCAGTTATTGTCCAAAATTGAATTCATCCCATTTCCCCCCTAGAAATAAAAATAATCTTGTTTTAGAAATAATTTAATTATTTATAACTTGGAGAAAATATTTTTACTTTGTCGGCCCGCAGTAAAGTATAGATTCCTATACCTTAAGACTTATTGTGTTTTTGTTATTTACTCAGTCTAGAAATACAAGTCGTAAAGTGTATATACATATTTTTCATTTCTAACTATCTTAAATAAAAGATTACTTGAATAACTGTATTTATTTTTACTTCCAAAATATCTTAAGCATTATTTGTTTTCAAAATTGGCTTTTTGATTTTTCAAAAGTCATAACTAAAAAAATACAATTGTAAGCACAGCAGAAACAGGAAATATAACCTACATACTCTTTCACAATCGGCTTTGTTACTATTTATTATTTTTTAAACAAAAGCCGAATTTCAGCTACCAAAACATTTACCATTTTAAAGCAATTAGTATCAAAATTACATTTGTGAGTAAATGCCTGAGGCTGTTTTAGATTCAGAGATGAAGGGGATTGTAAATCAGTGCTTACGTCTTCACTGCGCATTTTTGAAATCCTATTTTTATTAGCATTTATTTTAATCCCTTTTGTACTATAGGGATATGTAGAGAAGATTCATTTGCATAATGTTATTATTTAAAATTTCGTCTTATTAATTCTTCCCTCCCAGTAGTGGGAAAACTTAATGTTTTCGAATTTATTGTCTTTATGTATTCCATAAAGTTTATTGAAATGTCGTATTTATATTTCCGTTGATATCAAAGATGATTGCAAAACTTTGTTTATATTTCAGTTGAATTTTTCTGGACTATTTCTCTTTTACATTTTTATATGCTGCATATATAATAAACTGTATTTTACTGTACATAATAGCTTAAAAATACTATTGAAATTATGGATCTTATATCACTATGAAGTAAATTTTAAAATAACGTTTGAAGTAAATTCTTAAGGTAAAATTGCTTGTGTTTCTTTAAATATTTTTTCGCCGTATATATGCGTAAAAAGACTGAACACACATTTTTTTCTTTTGAAAACAATTTGATATACGGAAAAGCCTCTGAGCGCTAAGCCTTGGATAGTTTCTACATTTGAGTGCCACTGTAACTATCGTCTTATTTAATCTCAGGAATTCTATCATTCAATAACGCGAAGATTACTGTTTACAAATATTGATACTCAAAAGTAGGAAAAGTAGGACCTGCTGAGCTCGCATTCAATTTGCTGAGGATTTGGATTACTTTAATAAATGTTCCGTTACGTTTATTTTGTGATTTGCACCACTAACTTTCCTGCTTGAAAGAGAACGGCATACAATAACGGTTCGTCAGGAGGTTCACAATCAGTTTACTACTAGAACTTAAAAAAACAAAATTTCTCTATGTTTAATCATAGAACAATCCAAGATTAGATATGGTTAAATTCAATATACGAGATTTCTGGTTGTAAAGACAATGTGAACACCCTGACGAGCCGCCACTGCCGGCATATTAGGATGCATTTGTTTGTTCAGTATTGAGTTTTATGAAAATATAAACTGGTTTCCTTTAATGTACAGTTAGTTGCAAAAGCAAGGGGGTACTCTATGTCTCAAACAATATTATCTATTTTTTTTTATTAAATACTTCATATCTTTCATAATATTTCTAATTGCTTTGAGATAAAGCTTTAAAAAGAATAAACTATAACGGAATGTTAAGTGTTATGTAAATTTTCCAGCTCATTTTCTTACTGAAGGGAAAAATTATGTCACAAAAGTAAGTAAAAAGTTGTAAACTCCTGCTCTTATCCGACACCCATGAAAATAACACTATAGAGCATAATTGATGTGGTCGGATAAATGGCAGGGAGTATTAAAAGCGACATTTCATAAATATTTTTATATGACATACTATTTATCTGATCATATCATGTATGTGTCATCATCAATTAAATCATAATCGCCTAATTTGTTTAATAGTTGTCGAATAATCGAGAATCTAGTTGTATGCACGTTTAAAGTACAAAGAATATGTGCTCTTAAAAGAACTATATACACTGCTTAAAACAATTAAAGGATATTGAGGTTGTGGATGGATCTTGCGGCTGAGGAATTATGTAGGTGATTGACACATGATCAATAGACGTGGTAGGCTATATGAGAAAAAAAATTACATATGTTTGGCAGAAAAATGCATTGTATTGAGCATTTGGGTACAAAAAGAAAAAAACACAATTTGTGCATATGAGAAAAAACGAATAAGAAAAGTGTTTCCTTCAAATAAAATCATTTTTTAGTAGGGGGTATGGATTCCCCTGACGGCCAGCAACGTTAAACACCTTTGAGGCATGGTGTAAATGAGGCTATTAATGAGAAGTTGGGTATTCTGCCCCACTCCTCCTGAAGAGCTCTTTCCAATTTTTGGAGAGTTTGTGGGAGTGGTAGTTGGCCAGCAACTCGTCTTCCTATAATGTTCCAAACATGCTCTATTGGGTTTATGTCCGGAGAACACGCTGTCCATTCCATTCGTATGATTCCTTCCTCGAAAAGGAAATCATCCACCAAGTGAGCACGATGTGACGTGCAATTGTCGTCTATTAACATGATATCATCTCCAATTGTTGCAGCGTAAGGAACTACAATAGGTCTGAGGATCCCTATATCACTGACTAGTCAGAGCTTTATTTCGAATGATGGGGAGGTTGGTGCGCCCGGCAATGGAGATGCCAGCATAGACCATCACTCCCCCACCGCCAAATCTGACATTTCCTTGCACGAACGCAGGATTGTTTCTAGTGCCACGTCCCCTCCAGATGAAAATACGCCTATTATCTGGATGAACAGAAAAACGGGACTCGCCAGAGAAAAGAATCTTGCGCCATTGATTTCTCCTCCAGTTCACATGCTCTGTTGCCCACTCCCTGCGAGCGCCACGGGGCCTGGCTGTTAACGTAACACATACCATTGGTCTGCGAGCATACAGATCTACAGCGTGGAGCCTTTTACATTCTTTTAATTTACTTACATTTTTTTAATATTTTAATGTCAAAATTTACTAACATTTTTAAAAATTTTGAATGTTAGACATCAATCCTTAACTTTTGTTAGCGGTCTCACAGACCGCTTCTTTTTTCAATTTCAACAGTTTAACTTGTAATTTTCAGTTTAACTATAGATACTGGTAAAATTTTGTTTCGTTCGTAGACCTAGAACAATCGCTAGATACTTCTAAATAGATGAATTGTAATTATAATAGTTTTGTTCATAAAGTTGAGTACAGAAACAGAATCTTATAAAATAAACGTGTTCTTTTATTCATCTTTCAATCAAGCGGTCTCAGAGACCTCTCACAGTAGTTATGCGACATTTTCGGTCTCAGTAGTTAAGGGTTAAAAATATCGATACTTTATATGTGGACCAATGAAGAATAGAAACTTCACAAGACCTTAAGAATTTGATTAGAGAACTCTGCAGAAAGAGCTAGATTCGACAGCAGATTACTAAAATTATCAGAAAAAATTTCGCAGAAATGCAGAAAGTCATCAAAAAGCTCAAAGCTGAAGGTAGTTCTCAAAACAGGACACGATTTAAACAACTGTGCATACCAGTTTGTACCATTCATTTGCACTTATTCAACATACCTTAATTCCCTATTGAGATTCAACATACTTTAATTCCATTTTGCCTCAAATAGCTGTTTAGAGCCATGAACGTGGTGTCGAAATGTAGTATGCGCTACAAGATGAGGCAACTGGTAGCGCCCAGTAGTGGAAAACTTCAAAGTTAGTGTTCCATAGTCGAAAACGATATGTATTCCTGCTAGAAAGACGACTACAAAGTTGCAAAGCGTCCTCGATTCATTACATGTCTTACATGTAAAGAAAAACTATAATCGAAATACGTCCCTCATTTCATACAGAAGTGTGACATTATAAAACCGATGCACATTTACTAATCAAACTAACACATGTAAGAAAGTTACAATTTTACGTAGAAAAAAATTAAGTTAAATATGCTCAATGTGTCCATCATCAGGACACATGCAGAATGCATTATGCATTGCTGCCGAGAGAGTGGGCACATTAAGTATAATTAATCTGATTTTCTTATTAAAATAATATGTATATTGCTTGCATGTGATAATTTTATTAGTGGACTAGCTGCTTGGTAATCCGCTGTGTTGCATTTTTATCTTATGAGATCTGTTGATTTTTTTAGAAGAAACAGTTTTAAATTAAAATGTATAAGTCATATGTTAAAAATGTAATTATTATCATTTGTAAATCATAATTAGACCAACAATCGCCGTAAGATTCCTTAGAATTTATCCGTTAATCCCCGAGTTTTTAACTATTGAGAAATTGGTGGCTTGATTGATTCTACAGGGTTTTTCCTATTTTCTCAAGAACTATGTTAGGTATCGGAATGCAGCAAACTTCAGATTCCCACCAGAAACATTATCTATCTGCCACGGATAAGTTTACTGTTTGCTTTGTTGCCTATTCCGGATAAACAGACAAAAAAAATAAATAAAAGTTACTTTCGTCTATATGTATCTTAAATTGTCGAATGAACTTAAAAGTAGGTGTTTTTCTGAAAATCACAGACAGGTACTCCAATTTTATATATTAGTACAGATATAGATGTGTATCCACCTTATAATGCCGCACGTTTTCATGCATTTACTGGCGTATTTAAGCTTTTGATTGGATATAAAAAATTCATTTGAAGGCTTCTAATAAAGATTTTATTTTACATGTAAGACATCATCTTAAACTCAATCGAAGGCGCTCTACAACATTGTAATTGACTACCCCCACCCCCACCCCCTCCCGTATTTCGTGCCACTTTCAAGATAGGAACCTTAGAGCAGATATTAGATGGAGGGAGCATTCAGTGTTTTCTCCCTATGAAGAGAGGGTCAAACATTGGGAGAATTTTGACACCAGTCACGTGACGAAAGGTTACCATATTTGGCTTTTTTTTTCCCTAAAAATAAAAGTCGCGGCGACAGAAATATTTATTTTTATGCATATTATGAAAATGTTATATTTCTTCAAAATTTTTAGTTGTAATATTGTTTTAGCAAAGACTGAAGTGATACCGGATAGTTTCGAAATATTAAGAGTTTATTTATAATTTATTGCAAAATATAATACTCATCAAATATGCAAATTGTTTTCATCTATTATTAGCAGTTATATGAGAAAAACAGTTAATTATTCCTAAATAAATAAAATTTTTATTAGAAAGATGATAAAATTTTTCACCGTAAATTGATTTTAAATATCAAGAATCATCATGTCTATAATAAATGACATTTAAACTTAACAACCTAGAAACACAGAAAAAATAAACAATTAAAATATTTTTATTTTTACAAAAAGACAATTTTAATATATTTGTGTAAGAAAATATAAAATTCAACACATATCCGTTCCATTTTCAAATTATACTTTATACTGTACACAAAAGAAAATATAAGTGTGTAGCAAATTATTATTAAAATACATAATAGACTTTTTTTAATACATATGTTTTTCCAGATTTCAATCTCAGAATCTTCGGCTAGACTGGAACTGGACCTTTATGGCACAAACGTTTTTTAATTATGTTCTGCATGATACACAACATTTCAAATATTATAAAAGTATACTACTGCAATACATTTATAGTACTAATATGCAAATATAATACTATATAATTATAATATAGTATGATGACACGTTAATTTAAAAAAAAAAATCATTTTTGGTGTTACTGTTTAAAAAAAAAGTTGTTTTAATCAGAAGCATGAATAACTTAAATTATAAATTTAGCTGCAAAGAATGGGACCTGTTTATAACGGATTTTTCTTCTATTACCAAATATTCATTTAAATGTAATTGTCTAAGTCAATTTTTTAAATCAGTGTTTATGTATGTAATAGTCTAATTGATCATTAATGTTGTTGATATTTTGCATTTCATGCAAATAGAACATAATCCGAAAATAAAATCTATGCATAAGTAAATGGGCTTTTTGAAGAATTTTAATTGGAGAATAATATTGCTTCAGAAATATCGGCATGTTTTGTAGAAATTCAGTCGGGCCGGGCCGGACTCGGGTTGAGGTTTTATCTTTTATACCGTGTTGGGCCAAAAAAAATTGTACTGCTCGGGCCTTGCCCAGAACTGGAAATTTCAGCCCGTGAAGAATAAATAGTAAAGCATTTTTGAGAGATTTAGCAGACTTCGCCAAATCGCGTCAAATACTTTTTCTAGGCTAAAATCTAAATTTCTTTCACAATTCCCAAAAGTTTGAAATAAATAATCTAAAATACATCAATCAAGAAAAAGTTAAACCCATGAGTGCCCAAATAAAACATCACAATCCTTTACTAAGGCTCAAATTTGCAAAAAAACTGTACATAACATGTATGCCTATGCAAAAATTTTTAATTTTGGACATTAAAAAATCAATTAATTTAATATTATGTTAATATATTAATAATATTTAAATGTATATACGTATTTGTGAAATGTTAGAAGTCCTCCTTTGACAAATTTTTCCTTGCATCCGAATGCAGCACGGTATTTGACCATCTTTCTTCATAATATGACTGAGATCACTATACAAATACACGTTAAAAAGCTCCCTAGTTGGAAGACGAGTCCACTAGTCACGTGGTTTCAATGATTGGTATCTGTTTCCTGGGGGATGCGCACTCCAGGGTTATCACTGCTCTAAGATAGGAACGCTAATTCTGCCGTTGACAGTTAGAAAGCATGCCAGGTTTGTCCTTGTGTAGCTCTCGTAGACCTCCGTTTTACTATACTTAGATACCACGTTCATGGCTGAACCTAATTCGGTTCACCAGTTATATGAGGCAAAACAGAGTTAAGGAATCACTCTGTATAAATTTCGTCTTTACGGTTTGAATGTCGAATTTTAATAAACAATTTTATTTGTTCTCGCATTTTTATAGCATTTTTTCTAAAACAAATTATTAGCAAAATTCTCAAGATATGATATTATATTGTGATTTGAGTCCAAATTTTCATTTTCATAAGTTAATATATAGTTGCACATGAGGAGTGCTAATATTATAAGTTTGTTGTGTTTAAGTCATTTGAAAATACTTTTTGTTTACATAAATAAATTATCATATTTTTGTTCCAGAAAATGCATGAGAAATATATTTTGGGGGCAAATGTTTTTGTCATATTTTGATAAATAAATCTTCGTTTATTGTTCTTTAATTTTTATATTAAATTTTGTGAACTAAGAAATGTTATATTTCATAATTAATATTAAAACAGAAATTATTGCGATTTAAAGTGTTTTAAAGTAAAATATACAGTACTACATTATTTCGAGTATCTTTTAACATGTACTTATAATCTGGCTGAATGAATTTCACTTCAATTTATATTTATTCTTAAAAAAAAGTAATAAATATGTCCTATGAGCTGATGAAATTTTAATTTGTGAAATAATTATCTTGTTTAGTCTGCTTGAATTATTTTAGAGTTAGAATTTTTAAATAGAAAATGTGGAAATTTTTATCACAATACTTTTAAGCCCTTTAATTTTTTTCAAGATATATCGGTTTAAAATAGAAATAATTAATATTCACAATATATATCTTTTGCGGACAGTTTTAATATTTATCTTGTTCAGTAGTCCCGAATGGGAGTTAAGAGAATAAATATTTTCAGCTGCCTTAGGCACTGCGTTGATATTAATAAATTTAAAAGGAGAGAACGTTTACGTAGCTTTGATAGACATCCTTCATCTTTTAAAGAACATACAAAAATCTGTGTAGAAGAATAATATGAAATGTAGTGAATTAAAAACTGTAACATGTTACTTATACTAATCAATTAAATAAAACTCCTTCTCTTAAGATTATGATATAGGCAAAATCTGATTTAGTTTTTAAAATAAATAACTTAGTAAGCCAAGCTGCTTAAGCTCCTTAGAATTTCCAAGGAGTGTGGCATCAGTAATTAAGATTAGAAGTATTTGCCTCTTACGTTTTTTTTTCAGATTAGAAATTTTCTTAGGATTTATCGTAGAATTTGCAATAGTTTTCTCTGATTATAAGCCAAAACATTCAATTCGAAATTTGTGGTATAACTGTATTTAAAAGCGGTTTTTACTTTTCTCTTTTTTATTACATATAATATACAATGAAGTGATTACTTAAAAAATTGTATTTTACTTGTACTATGCTATTAAATATAATTCATTTTTATAAAATTTAAAAATAGCTAGAATTTGATTTTTTAAAATAAGTATTTTAGTAAATTATCTATATTTTCATTACTTACATTACTTTTTCATTACTTACATTACTTTTACTTACATTACTTTTTCATTACTTACATTTACTTTTACATACATTACTTTTTCATTACATACATTACTTTTATTTACATTACATTACTTTTACATTACTTTATGTGATATGAATGAACTTTTGCACTAAACAAAATTAATTACAATATACAATTGAATGCAAAACACTTTCGTATGATTTTCGTGTAGCTTAAATACAACAGTTTATTTAAAATATTTTCGTAAATTGTCTCAGCTTTAACACTGGTGTAATTTTTCTAATGTATTTAAAAATAACTTTAAAAGATAGAATGGGTTAACTTCTAATCCTTTAGTTGTAATTAATATCTCGAAAAAAATCAATTAATGCTCCAATTCACAACACTTTTTATAATTTAACGATTTATTTAATATTCAGGGTAGATTTGAACTAATGGGAAAACCTTTAAGGAGAAATAGGCAAGCCCAAAATATAATACAATGCATGGTCTTAACTCAAACAGTGAAGCGCTACGTGTTACTTTCTGATTGTGGAGAGAACCCTATTTACTACATAATATCTACACAAACAACTGAGCTCAAGAGAAAAGGGGAGTGGTTAAAAAAGGGATAAAATTTACTTCATAGAACTTAAGGGTGAATCAGATTTCATGGGTAGAACTTTAAAAGGAGATAGAACACATCTAAATAACCAGTTTTGTTATACAATGCATGGGCGTATCGCAAGTGGTGAACCGCTAGATGGCGCTGTCAATAAACTCATAAAGCGCTGGTTTTTCACACGCATTGTTATTCCTATTGTGGATTGAAAATGGGATGGCTGGATTTACTAATCAGGAAAATGCAGACATTTATTGCATGTATGATGCTGCGGATGGAAATGCTCTGTAAGCACAGTTTGTGTAGTAAACAAGGTTTTCTCCACAATCAGAAAGCATCCTGTATAGCTTCATTGCTTGAGTTATGATTATGTATTATATAGCATTTTGAGCTTGCCTAGATGTGTTCTATATTACTTTAAAATTTAGCCCATGAGTTCCGATTTGTTCAGGAATATAAATTTTTGTACCTCATCATATAAAAAATAAAAAATATATTAAGTTAGTCCTCAGTTCCTTTAGTCCTCAGTTTTGCTTCGCTTTTAATAACAATAACAACAATAAAATTTCGCAGTTTACTGGAAAATATCAACTAGTGAATGTGCAATTTGGGTATGGGTATGTTTTAAAGAAAACAAAGCTTAAAATAAAATACGCAAGCCGAGTACGTAAGCAAGGATTGCTCTAGCCATTCGCTCCAAATGCGAATAAATCATAAAATTTACGAGAAAATACATATTTCGGCGAAACTTTCCGTGAATCACAATTTCATGTCCAAGATATTTTTGGATAATTCTATTGGCAACTGGCTCGATAAAAATAATTTGAATTTTTTAAACAACAACCTAAGCGAATATATACGACTCCTGCTCAGAAACAACATGGCAGTAAAAAATCGGATAATTCTATTGGCAGATGGCTCGCTAAAAATCAATTGAGTAATATTTCATTTTCTTAAACCACAATCTAAGCGAAAATGTACGATTCCTGCGTACAAATGAAATGGTAATAAAAAATCAGATATTCCTATTGTCAACTTGCTCCATAAAAATCAGTAGAGTAATATTTGATTTTCCTAAACCACAACTTAAACGAAAATGTACGACTCCTTCTCACAAATAAAATGATAGTAAAAAATAGGATAATCATATTAGCAACTGGCTCGATAAAAATCAATAGAATAAAATTTGATTTTCTTAAACCACAACTTAAAAGAAAATGTACGACTCCTGCACAAAAATAAAATAACAGTAAAAAATTGGATAATCCTATTGGCAACTAGCTCGATTAAAATCAATAGAGTAATATTTGATTTTTTTAAACCACAACTTAAACGAAAATGTATGACTCCTGCTCAGAAACAAGATGGCAGTAAAAAATCTGATAATCCTATTGGCAACTGCGGCTCGATAAAAATCAATAATGTAATACTTGATTTTATTAAATCACAACTTAAACGAAAATGTACGACTCCTTCTCAGAAACTACATGGCAGTAAAGAAATCTCAACGATAATGATTCTTATCTATAGTGAAGGCTCATATGCTCGTATGCGAATTTCAATTTGATGTTGCTTTTATTAATTGGTGTATTTTAAAATAATAATAAAAGGATTAGTTGTAACTTAACATTGTTTTCTTTTTCTTAATTAAAGATGTCTCAATAATTATTTAACTTTTTTTCATGTTTACAGTCTTTTAACTACTAAGCATTTGCTTAATTTACATTGTATGTTTGTTTTAAAATATATTGTGCTCTATTTTTTATAGTGCAATATGACATACAAAAAGTAAATTAAAAGTTGAAGAATATCTCCCATAGATTGATGGTAGTTTGGCTCATATTTATTAAATTTGGTAATGCTTTTCCAGATTGGATATTTGGTTCGCAAACAATATAAAATTCTTCTTATAGGATCCTGATAAGATGGTAAAATCATTACTATATGATCAGGAGCAATTATTTTGCAAATATTGTCATGAGGTAACTCAAACATTGCATTCAAATAGAAACAAAATCTGTCATATACGTATATAAGCAAAAAAATATTTTAAACTGGAGAAATATTATTATAACTAATTTTTCTAAACTTACTGTCAAAAATGTTCTTTATTTAGTAATTTAAGAATTTATACAGCTCACTATCACTAAATACTGCTATTGTGTTTTAAAACAGTAAAAAAAATTTTTTTAGAAAACTTTTTATGAAATTTAGATCGTCAAGTTAATCTTAAAATTATAGTTATACGTTCAAACTACAAATTTTGAAGACATCTGGTGCATATTTTTAACATGATATATTACTTAAATCTTAAAACTTCTTTGCTTATTTGCGATGTATACATGGCTGCCAACTTGTACGCAATTTTCAGGCAAATAAATTTATTTGAGCCAGAATTTTTACAAAATAAATAAAATAAAATATGTACAATATTTCATTAAATAAACAAAGCATGCATTTTATTAATTAATATTTCTGTTTAAGACATGCTTATGTGTTTTAAAAAAAGTAGAAGTTGGCAGCTATGCGTATGCATAAAGTATTTTATCTGGCGGAGAGGACCGTATATAAACTCTCAATGTACCAGATGTTTAACTGAACAGTTATACTGACTTCTTAAAGTCCCCTAATTTTAAAACCACAATTTCTTAATAGTAATCGTCGCCTTATTTCTTTGGGATAATAGTTTCCCGCCATTGATAAGTTTCACATTATTGCCCTCTAAACGGTTAATGAGTCTTATTGAGTCTTTGTGCACATACACGTATACCAGAAACCATACGCACTCTTCCACTTCCCTTGAAATCGTTATAGTTTGGATTTTTCGCTTGCTATTAGAGCAAGAACAACGCCATTTTGTCTGTCTCTAGAGTAAGATCTTTAATTTCTGCCTTCAAAGGGCTACAATTTACGTATACGTACTTTCAGTACGTTGCATCACTATAAAAACAGAAGGTAGTAGTAAGATATCCTTTTGCGCCTGATTAAAAAGGTCCTTTCTTTCGAAACGGATTGCGTTAGCTTCTTTTATATGATGCATTTAAAAAGTGTCTTTACTTGGTATTATGAGACAAAGCAGAAATTCTCATTTTTGAACTTTATAAAAATTTTCTAGAAAAAAATATTACTTAAATTTAAATTTTAAAACAATTTGAGCATTAAAGGGTAAATCGCAGAATTCCCGTCTTAATATAAGTCGAATAATATTATTCGAAAAAAGTAGTACTCAAATTTAGAAATCTTAACTCTGTGTAACTACACAAAGAAAAACACCTTATTAATTAAAGTATTTTCTTGAGCTATTTTTGGCTTTTGACAACAATATTAACATAAAAAAGGCATATTTAAATTTTGAGTTATAGTAATGAATTTAAATTAGTCTGTTTTGATTAATATTTATGAGTTTTTTATTATCCATGAATATTATGAATAATTAATGATATGTTAAGTTTATTCAATCAGTTTGGCTATCGCGAAATTTGTTTTTTAATATTCATGAAACTTATGAATAAGAAACGATACCTAAAGACTCTTAAATCGATTGGCTATTTGAGAATTTTGTCAAAATCAATGAATTTGATTGTTATATAAGAATTTTGAGATAGACAAAATTGATTGAATAAATAAACTTCAGGTAATAAACTGCAGGTCTAACACATAATGACAATTCAGCTTTCAAATAATTCTTAATACATAAACATTTTTCCTGCCTAAATCTTACTTGCCAACATATTTAATATGAAATTATAAAATACTAGTTTGTACTCGTCAAAGCTTCACGGATTGATATACACTATCGTAATACCAGTTTGCAATGCCTATTTCCAGTATTATAAATACAATGAGAAACAGTGCAATGTAAATAGTTCAATCTCATTTGAAGAGTATACCTCCGCCAATTAAATACTAGGGTTGTACAGGGAGTAATGTAAAAGATAGCATAACGTCTGTATTAATTGACACACGCCGTTATAATTAGACATGTTTGTAGATTAACTCTTTCTCAATACAAAGGTACACGCAATATAGTCTCCATCACAAGCAATGCATTTGCACCAACGTTGAATCCAACTCTTGAATCTCCTTTGAAAAAAATTCAGTTGTGCATGGTTGTACCAACTTTACAGCCACTTTCACATTGTCAGTGTCATCAAATCGTCTCCCTCGAAGATTCTTCTTCTATAATAGACAGAGTGGTCACCGGTCAGGGTATGTATTTTTCAGAGAAAATACCAGTTATATTGTCTTACAGACATATTAGCATTGTTTGACCGCGTAAATGAGGCAAATTTTTCGATAAGAAAATACTGCTATTTACCCTGAAAAAATCCCTGACCGGCGGACACCCTAATTAATCCTTCATCTTTATTATAAGTAATTAATGGATTCCAAAGGGCGATGGTACACCAATGCACACTAATTGCAATTTTTTCAAAGAGCGTTAGGGAGTTAAGTTCAAAATCATCGCTTGTGATGAAGAATATATTGAGTAGTAGCTTTGTATAGAGAAAGAATTGCTCTACGAACATGTAGTAGAATTAGAACTACGTATGTCAATTAATAAAAATTTTATGCAAACTTTTATTTTATTTTTATTTTTTTGCACAAGCCACTTATAGTCGAAAACAAAAGCTCAACAGGACGTTATATATCTCAGCCATGTGGAGGAATTAACATGAACAAATTCTTTGACTTATTATAAAAACGAATTTGGGGTATTGCGCATGAGCCATGTTCATTTACCTTAAGCTAGTTTCGAACATGTCACTACGCATACTCGCAAAGCAATTTTGAATGGTAAATAAGTGTTAAATAATTCGAATTATTGTCACAAAAACTAAATTTGGTACACCTATTACTATTTTTTTTAATTAAATAAATTAATGCAACAGGTTTCTCTCACTGACTGTGGAAAAATCTGCATTTGAAATCTATAGATTGCTTGATGATATGATTTTACTTCTTCTTCACATATTCTTTTATTTGTTCTTTTACTTGTTCTTCACTTGTTCATCATATAATTGCGTAAAAATTTTATTACACATGTAGTGGCGAAAGCTAAGTACACAGGAAACCCACATTTGAGAAACATTATTTATGGCGGGTTGGGTTGGGTTGATTATTGACGGCCAATTATCTACACTAGGGATATAGGCCCGGGGGGAGTGCCCTTCGTGGGGGTCTTTCTAAGGGAACATAATCCGTATTTACGCATGGATAAATCCAAGGCTCGAAGAAAACCACGAAAACTCCGAACGATTAGGCCGACGGGCGCGATTGGGATCGAACCCAGCACCTCCCGTCTACCAGCTTCGAGAGCACAACCTCTCAGCCACTTATTTATGGCGGAAAAATTAGACATTTACCAACTAATTTATACTTTTACTTGATGGCACTCTGGGAAGTAAATGTATTCGAGAATTATTATTTTGTATTTTTTAGTGAAAAACACATTCAGGATCATCCTTAAGGTATAAGCGTTATCAACACAAATGGAAGAAATTTTTAAACCCACCAGAAATAAATCGGTCAAGTGCGAGTATAACTCGCGCTCAAAGGGTTCCGTACATTAAATTTAGTAATTAATATTTATTAATTAATAAACACTTTCTACCTCTAATTTTTTCATAATTTTAGTTTCAGTAGATTCTGAAATAGGAGGGGGGGACATATTTTTCAAGTATACTTTCGACGGTATCTCTAAAAATATAATACCTAAAATTAAAACAAATATATTTTTGAGTTCGATGTTGCGAGATCTTTAGAACAATACCCTACTTGATATATAAAAGGAAATATTTTTTTCAGGAAACTTAATTAATATTTCGGCTAATTACTGACATTTTTTCCGAAAATCATTACCAAATTCCTTAGATGATTCTGCGCTGATCGATACCTTGAGCGCTCGTCAACACCCTCGCTGACCGCCCGAAAAGTAAAGTTTGTGTCTAGCGGAAAATTGGTTTTACTCAAAAACTATGTTATCTAGGAAAATCGCTGTGGTTTTTCTGCAAGGTTTAAACAAACCCCTATTACCCCTAATTTTTGGATAATTTCAGTTTCAGTAGATTTGGAAATAGAAGGGCATGTTTTTGCAGTGCATTTTCGACGATATCTCTGAAAATATAATACATAAAATCAAATCAAATATATTTTTGAGTTCCATATTACGCGAGATCTTTCACACAATACCCCAAACGATGTACAATAAGAAAACTTTTCTTTCAAGTAACTTTATTAGCCCCCTAATTTTTTCCTAAAACATATTTGTGAGTGGCTAATAATCAGAAAATATGTGGGTAAAATACTTTATAACTTTCCCAAGTTTGAACTTTCCACGTCCCATAGTTTACGAGAAAAAGGGTTCTGACAGATGGACAGACAGACACAGGAGTGATCTTATAGTGGTTCCGTTTTTACTTTTTAAGTACGGAACCCTAAAAATGAGAAAATCAAAACACACTTCAAAAGAACTATGTCTTTCTTCATAAAGCACAAAAAAGACATTTAATCACATTTAGAGAAAAATATAATTGGAAGGAAATACAGGGCTCGTACGGGTACCGTTGTTTTCCAGGTGAAATACCAGTAATTTTTTCTAAAAAAATACATCAAATTCAAACGTGCGAAATTTCACCTTATTTAAGAAGAGATTATCTATAAGAAAATACTGGTACCGAAGAATTTCCTAGTATTAAAATTAAAGGACCCGAACGAACCCTGAAATAGAGGAGAAATGGATAAGGAAATATCCAATAGGGAAAATCTCTTAAATTCACCATGAAAATGAGAAAAGCACAAAGCATTTGTTATTGCTCCTGCCCATAAAGTAGTAGCACAACATTTATACTCCTGGTGAAGAAAGGCTAAATTCATTGTAAGCGTGTTCTTTTCATTTTTTCATCGTGTTTTTAATAAATTATTTCCTTTGTATTCAGTTTCACACCTGTATATTTAAATAATTTTTATAAATTTTAAAACTGATATATCTTTTTCACTTTTCTTTTTGCATCAAATCAGTAAAATCTTCACAAGAAATTTTTTTTCACTTTCTTGTTTAAAAGAATCACAGTACTTGTACTCGACATATTTTTGTAAGAAATAAACAAATATATTACAATGTCATTAGAAACATGCACTACTGCTTTGGGCTTTAAAATGGAAAAATGCAAATCCGTGCAATGAAATTCAATCTATATTAAAAAAAAAAAAAAAAAAAAAAAAAAAAAAAAAAAAAACGCGTCCGTGAGTAAAGATGACGTCATATTGGTGTTGAAAGTGCATCTGGCCAATAAATTTCGCTTTTACTGCATTTTTTTTTAAAATTCTAAACGTCGCCCAATCTCATTTTTTACACCGTCGAATAGAAAAATAAATGTAGTTTCAAATGTAAATTGTTTGAAATCTGTATTTCAATTCACTTATTTTTTATAGATTTTAAAATAATTTTCAAGTATGAATACTTTTAAATCTGCGTACAATGCAATTACGGAAGATTTACCCGTTTTACTATACAATGTAAATAATTCAGCATTTGTTTGTTTCCCTGTGATGTTCTATAACTAAATTGCCAAACGACATTTTAACTTCACAAATAAATATATAAACAAATAAGCAGATAAATAAAATACCAATTTAACAGTTATGTAATCGAACTACGCGCTGAAATAATCAGAATAATGAAGGTTGCTATAAATAATGAAATGTTTCGCGATTTACCGCTGGCATGCGACGAATACGAAGGTTAAAAAAATGTATTTTGCTGCAGTTGTTTGGCAATCTAAAACAAGAACGAAAAATCATGGGTCAAGCATAAATTATGTAGCACTTTCCAATACTTCCAAAATAATTTTGCAAATCTTTACCGTAAGGTGTAAGACGATATCTAACTAAACAAATCCAATTTCAGGAATTACCAAACATATTTTTAAAAATATCCGAGCTCTTTTGTGCAACCCTGTATATGATCTATAGATTTATATATATACTAAATAGAATGCTAAATTTTAGTTTGGAAACGCGCAGCACAGTTTAAAATTTCCCTTCTGCAATTTCCGATAATAAATGGAAATGTACTCGAGAAATTTTGTGCTGCCCTGTATAGAATCTATACAATTTATACACAGCAAGTAACAGACAAAAAATGAGTTAAATTTGAAAACGCGTCCAGCAACTGAAAAGCATTCCCAGCAATTATTATTAATAAACAGTACTTTAACCGAATCCTATTGTGTGTCCCTGTACATGAACGATGAAAAATATACACACAATATTCTAGAGTAAACTACTTGTAATCCACGTTAGTGATATATATCAATTTCAATATGTTTGAAATAGTGAAACATTATTAAAATAAACTGCAAACGATTTTTCTTCATAGACCGTACTGTAACGGAATTATTTTGAGTATCCCTGTAAAGGAACTATAAGTGCTATGCACACCACATTCTATAATTAGTCTCTTGTAGTGCACCTCAGTGATATATATCAATTTCAATATGTTTGAAATTGTGTAACATCATTAAAATAAACCGCAAATGATGTTTCTCCGTAGACCGCAATGTAACGGAATTCTTTTGAGTGTCCCTGTAAAAAAACTATAAGTGTCACACACTTCATTTTCTATACCGAACATGCCACAGTAAGGCTCAATAACATATAATAATTGCATAACGATCCGAGCATATTTACGCGAGTTAGAACACGGACAGACAGACAGACAGACAAACCGAATTCATAAACAATTTATAAAATATTTTGGAAGGTGTTAAAAAATACTCTAAATGTAAAACAAAATTTAAAAAATATATAAATAAAAACTACAGTTTGTAAGTTAAAATGATTTACATCAATGTTTTGTACACCGGGCAGTATATCAGTCACCTTTAATCCGCGCAACCCAGGTTGGATTGGCTTGTAATAATAATATATATTCTTGAAGTACAGAACTAGAATTTCCTTTTTTTGAGACTGTCTTTCTAATTGAACTGTGGAGAAAATAACTGTAAGTATCAAGATTGCGGTGGAAAGATTTACAATTTAGTCTTGTCTTTCGTGCGTGATTTATCTAGGATTTTGGGATTCCTTTGCAGAAGAAATTTAACCTAAGGCATTCCTGCCTTAGAGTAAGCTCGATATATAGATCTGAGGTACACTTCTTACGGCGTATAGAAACTGAAAAAATAAAAACATCCACCAGACAGATCGATGAAAATATTTGCACATTAAATTTGTGAAGTATACGGATAGCTTCGAAAATTGGGACTTGAATGAGTGGATTTTATTTAAACCCTTTTAGGGAAAAATTTACTTTGTTGCTAACATGTTAAAGTGATTGACTACCATCAAAATTTCATAACAAATTCATTTTAAAGTAAATAAATGCTTTTCTTTACGTACGTTATGAAAACAATTTTTTATTCAAGAAGTCTGGTATAGTGTTTGCATATTAGGATTACAATTAAAATTGTATGAATCATCTAACACTGACCTTCAAAGTGTTTAAGGGTATATACTACTGTTAAATCTTCAAAAAAATCGATTTTAGAATAAAATGCATGTGAAAGAGAAAATATTTCTGGGTATTTAAAAACAAACTGCGCAAAAATACCGAAATTTACGCCTGTTATAACTAAAATTGTATTAAGTATTATATTTTTAAGCAAAGGTTATATTTAAAGTTAAAATAAAGTTTTGTGTATGTTAGCAAAAATTATATATTTAAAATGAAATTAAATGTATTGTTTTTTTTTTCAGAGTTTATCTATGCATACATTTCTTTTTTCTTGAATACAGAACGATTTAATGGTCAGTCTTAAGCTCTTATGATATAAATAAAATTTACATATATCCGTGAAGATTGCGTGTAAAAATATTTAGTTGTTCAAGAGAAATCCATCGCGCAATTTAAAACATGATAAATTTTTAATAGAGTATCATAACTAGAGTAATTAAAGGATTCTTTTTTTGTGGTTTGTTTTAAAAGCTCAGAAAATATTGTTCTTTCTTGTATATATATATATATATATATACATATTTCACAATAACCGAATTTTTAGAAGATTTAATGCTAGTTTGCCCTCTTAATCCTTTCTATATCGCCGTGTTGTAAATATACAATGTACACAATCAGGCAATCAATTTCATACTCGAGTAAAAAAAACAAAAAAACATTTTATTCGTTATCAGATTTCAGAAGCTATCCCAATCACTTAATAGAACTGTTAATCGATGGAAAGTCACAGTAACGTCACCGAACGTCACAAGTGTCTTAATTAAAATACTGTGGTACATCGGCTTACGAATTCCTCGGTTAACGAATGTTTAAGTTATCGAAGATTCTTTTCGCTGTTTTACTGACTCCGCTAACGAATATGGATTCGCCTATCGAATGTGTTATAGGATACGCTCCCAAAGATAGCGCAGCCGCAACGCATTTTGATTGGACAAAAAAAAAACATTTCTCTTTACAAAGATATTTGATAGCGACTATGATTATGGAACGAATTATATTCGTTCGTCGAGGTATCATTGTATATAACCATGAATTGACATATGTAGATATCCATTTTAGTTAGGTCAAATTGTGTTTGTGACCATTATTGTGTGGCTCATAGCTGCCAACTGCTCAATTCTTCTTTACCGATAATTCCGTAGATAAATTACTTACTTGTTCAATCACAGATGTATGTGATTAAATAAGGCAGAAATTTCTGTTCAGAATTACTGGTGCCTGAAAATCATAGCAGTTGGCAGCTAAGGTGTGACTAGAATATGAAGCTACCATGTTTTTGTGACGTCACATAAGAGCCATAGATTAGCTGTTTTAGATTTCAAAAGCACTAATTAGAAATGTAATAAGTTTATTACTTTTTAACTTAATTTTTACTCACCACAAAATGGGCGCTATCGATGTCACAGTGTCGTTTATTCGTTTTATATTCTTCGTAACGTGATATGTGTTTGGCGTGTCATCAGGTGAAATTATATGGCAGCAACAGATTGGATACTTTACAGTTGAAAAAATGTTTAAAAGCAACTCAATAATATTGTAATTCAATAAGTAATGCGGAAATCAGTAAGCAATTAAATTAAACTGTACGTAAGTTTGTCTCGTTATAAAATAAAGGACACAGACATCACGGTATCGAACCCGCATGCCAGCCGGCCAGTTGTCATCACTATTACCAAAAAGTAATTTTCGCTTTATTTAACCGCATAATAAGTTACTATGATTACTATTCGAAAGCTATTATTAATATTCGTTGGCAGCGTCGGCACGCTGGCATTTCATCCCTGTTTCACACTATGTAACGACCACACAATACGAAAATATTGGTTTAAAAAAAACGTAGTATTTGACAGATATGAATATGTTTAACACGTTAACTGTCATACGGCGTGCCGGCCGTTCTATGTATTCCGGCATGAATGCGCTGTACTACGACGCATTCATTGAATCAGTCGGTCGCTGATTGATAATCTGAGTCAAAGATTTTTGATCACTGTTGATTCTTGATCATTTTTGCCGAAATGCTAAACAAAATATTAATATTTTCTTTATTCAATGTCAGGCATTCAGTGAATTTATATAGGAAACATTTGTGTTCTAAATTTCTGATACATGTCTTTAATAATATACGCTTTAAAAAAGATTATGTCATTGCATCCAGGTTTGTAACGATTCAAGGTATGGATGGCAGTTAACGTGTTAAATACGTTCAATAAATGTTTTCTTTTTTTCATTTAACTATTTGAGGCACAAAATATTGTGTTTCTATAATGTTAAATTCACACCAGAATTTTCTAAAATTTCTAATTGGAAATAAAAAAATGTAATTTTAGAGCTTTTCCCAAAAGTTGTAAAAGTAAAATTTTGTTCAAAAATTCTGGTAAACATCTTGATTAAATTAGGTGGAATAAAAAATATCTCTTCACAATTTAACTCCTTGCAGGGCGGTGATTCATTTTTGGACCACTTAATTTTAATCCCTAATTGCATCATTGGGACCAGAAAATTTCTTTATATTAGTTACGTGGAGAAAAGCTTTCACCTATTTTCAAATAAATTTGATTGGAATTTCTGATGTCATTCAATAATTTCAACATTTTACGAGTATAATTACTTTATCCCTAAATTGGTTAAAGAGTTAAGCGTTAATATAATTTTGACTGCAAATCTTCCCATTTTAGTGTTAACATAATTATGACTAATCTGTATTTCTAATTTTTGTCTGTATATTTATTAATGAAGAAGAAATTTTTTACGCTAATTGGAAATGATTTCGTGCTTTTTCAATGCTTTTCGAAAATATTTCAGCAATACAGTAAATTATTTTGCTTTTATGCGAAATTGTTACAGCTTATTGACTAAATCAGAATTATTAATCAATAATGTTATTGTAGTACTGGTCATTAAATCATTTTCTGAAAAATGTTTAGCAACTCAAGAACTATTTTAAAATTTTCTTTTCAGTTTCATTACTTTAAAAACCTTTTTAAAATTTTTTATCACTATCCAATAAATGTAACGATATAAATATGTGTGGTAGTAAACACTTGAGTGATGAAACCATAATTAATCTGACGTTGCTCTCCCTGAAGCGAGTGCTTAAGGACTTGGAGTTGCTTTAAAATTTTCCTTAACAAGTTTCGCTTTTTAAAACATTCTTGAAAATTGTACAACTTACCCAATAATTATAACTTTTTAAAGACTGTCGTCAATAAACTCTTGTGAGACAAAACCTTCATTAGTTTTCGCTACCTTCTTGCAAGCGTGTGACTTAATACAATAGTAGTTATTAAGCTATTTTCATAAACATGAAAAAGGACACAATACTGACAAATGCAGATTGAACAGTAATTCGTAACCAGGCGTGTATTTAAAATTTTGATGCAGTTTCTAATTATTGCTATATTTGTTGACAGTAAACTAGTGACTGTATGTTTAATTATTTATGTTAAGACTTCTTTTCTCATAAAGAAGAAGGATAAGTAAGCATAATTCGCTGTAAAAATAATCTCTGAAAATTCCTTGTCTATAACAGGAACTTAACTCAATTCTTACTAGGGATTTAATAACATGCAACTTGCTATATATATATGATATCTGAAAGTATAATATAATGTGCAACTGACTTTCAATAAATTTTAGAAAAATATGAAATCTTATGTTTATATTTCAAGTTAATTTTATTTTCTTATTTGATATGGTGGTAAAAATGCATTATAATACTCGTTCGTGTTTTTAAAATGCTTTTCGAAAATCTTTCAGCATTACAGCACATCCCTGTTCAATGTGTGCCAGGTTAATGTGAATCTACTATATATGGTAAAAAGTAATATAAGAAGTGAATTAAAATCTACTTCTCGAATATGAAATTGCAAAGAATCGCAGAAAATAATGTATTAACATAATCTTCATAAATGTTTTTATTCCTTTCACGAGTTCATTTTTAAGTATTTTGCTCTCGTTTAGGGATGCATATACACGGTGTTACTCGTGAAAAGATTAAATCATATAAAGCAGGTATTTTCTTTACAGCGCAAAAAAAAGTGACTTGATCAATGTCTTCTAAAATTTTAATAATTGATACAAAAGCTAATGTGCGAATAAAATCATGTTAGAGGGAATTGTAAATCTAATGTCAAGGTAATCTGGTTGCGTCTGACTACATCGAGTAATATTATTTTATGTATTTTTAACTTTTGGGTTGAAGTGAGGAATGTATCATTTTAGTGATGCAATGATAATGTAGAGCTATTAAATATAACGGCATTAATACTTTACATCATACAAAAAAGTACTATATTTAACAAAATAAAGTTTAGAACGGGTTCAGATTTGAATATTTTAACAGCCCATAACTAAATGAACGATACTAATTATAAAATGATTTAAGTTCTAGCACATGTGCAATAGACAAATTATGTAAGACTGTCAAATATGTAGTTTAGTTTTATAATTCTACTTTGAAAACAGTCTAAGAAGCATCTAAGAAGCATCAAGATTTGTTTGAATGATTATATAAAAATTTTTGTAAATAACCTCAATAACAAACGATATTTTTTTATGATAAAGTACAAACCGTCGAGAATATCTTGTGTTTCAAAATATGAACTCTACCATTTATATAATATATAGACTCATTGTGTAACAAACTCTGTTACACGTATGGCAAAAGAAGTAGTGATATGCATAAAATTCTCTGTGTCCTGTTATTACATACTTATATTCACGCTCGATTGAATTGGATCAATAATCATATCACATTTCTTTTCCTTTCTTCTTGACTTCTTTTCTTTCCGAGTTCAAACTATTTGGTTTTGTTTTTCTTTGTTTTTCTCCATTGATTCATTTTTTTCTATACGGTTTGTGTGACATTTTGCGATACTCGAAGATTCTCTGTGTCTCCCTAATAAAATAAAAAACAACATCTCAGTTGGTGCTAGAATTGGTAGAACACTACTACAAATCGCTCTCGTGTATATCACGAAAGATATTCATGAAGAGCCTACGATATGAATGGGGTGTACGTTCTTCTGAAAATCCGAAAAATCAGAATGCTGTTTCAGCTTGTTCTTAGATTATATTGAAATTGATGTGTATACTCGGTACGCCATTTCTAAAACAAATACTTATCGATTTCTTGCAGATATACTTCACGCAAAGTTATGGGTACTATTGCAAACTGAAAGAGGTTTAATCAACCTTTCTGAATTTTCACTGATTACAAAAGCTATTGCAACTAGAAGCTAAACATTATACAAAATTACGTATGATTATTCTGAAAATATGTACTTCCGAAAGGTTTTAAATGTCCTTCGTATTCTCTAGGTCAGAAACGGCGAACGTTCGTTAAGCGGCAAATTAATTTCGGCACACCATAGATTCAGGTTCTAAATCAAAGTATTTGAAATTGCACAAAATGGACGAATTTAGACTAGCTGAGTTTGTCTAAAATAGATTAGTTCGAATTGTTGTCATATAGTTTGATGAAGTTGAAATGCGAATTAACGAATCCCAATGCCGCAGTTCATATACAATCACATATGCTTTAGATTAATGCATATAATATTAATGCTTAATTTGACATTGAGATTTTATGAATTATTTTTGTTTTGTTATCTTTTAAATACTCAGTTGTTGAAACACTGTCGTGGAGATGTCACATAACTGCACATAAATTCACTGCAAAGTATGAAAGACTATCTGAAAAAGTTATAAAAGTAAGAAACGTCTTTTTTCTGTGTGGTTGCTAGCAGTAGCGGCTCGTCAGGAAGTTCTGCATCAGATTACTACCAGTATTTGTGTGTACGAAAATTCGCCTTATTTAATCGTAGGACAATCTAATAGTAAATAAAGCGAATATTAGTATACGAAAATACTGGCATTAAAGTTCTGCAGCACTACCTGACGAGCAGCTACTGGTTGCTAGTCTGGAGATGTGTTTGGTAACAGGAGCTTCCCCTTTCCCATATTTATCAAAACTGAGTAGAATATCTTGGTGGAGCAATTGTATTGTAGTCATAAACCTGAAGGGCTGAATTCCGCCAGGAAGACGTTCTTATATTTTAATTGCAGTGAATTATACTTCTAATTAACATAAAGGTATAAACACAAGCATATAAATATATATACGGTATGCCCAATAAAGTCCCTTGCCACCCTCTTAACTTCAGAACGGCTGCTGCTATATTCATAAAAGTAGTGTCTAGGTATAGTAGAGTAGCCATGCGCGACACAATGAATCCGCCTACAGCGCCACCAGGTGGAATGCTGCGGAGTTAGCATTCCTATCTAGAAAACGGAAAGAGATAAAGAAAAAAGTGATTTACAAAGTTGTAGAGTATCATCGATTTAGTACGAAAAGACACCTTGTAGACATTAATGCGAAGAATAGAACGGTTAAAACGCGCATTGTTTTTTTGTGATTTCCTACACTGTGACGTGACAAAACAATCTTAGAATGAAAGAAACAACCAGTTATGAAACAGCAGGTATGTGCGACCCCTCCACTACCATTGCAGGACATTAAACGACGCTATTATGGACGCTTGTGCCAACGTATCACCATCTATGCTCCAACGTGTGCAACGTGAAATACAAACAAGCATCCAAATATGCATTGCAGCTGACGGTGAGAAGTTTGAAGATCTAAAATAAATGTATATTATTATAACTAGTTGTTTTTTTCTGTCTAAGATCGTTTTGTCACGTCACAGTGTAGGAAATCACGAAAAGACAAATCCGTGTTTTAACCGTTCTATTCTTCGCATTAATGTCCACAATTTGTCTTTTCGTACTAAATCGATGATGCTTTACAACTTTGTAAATCACTTTTTTCTCTATATCTTTCCGTTTTCGAGATAGGAATGCTAACTCCGCAACATTCCACCAGGTGGCGCTGTAGGCGGTTTCATTGAGTAGCTCATGGCTACTTTACTATACCTAGGCACTATTTTTATGAATATAGCAGCAGCCATTCCAAAGTTAAGAGGGTGGCAAGGGACTTTAGTGGGCATACTGTATATGGAAAAGAACACACGCGCACATATACACATACCCAGATATGCGCACACACACAGTAACGACATCAATCTAATCCTTTTCCCTTTTTATAGGAACTAAAATAATAAATTTCATATTGCTTTTCCATAATGTGATTCACATCCAACGTTTTCATTTGCAGCATCCTGCGTTTCAATCACATGAGTATGCATTAATTCTTATATATGCTGGCAAACGTTTTTAAGATTATTGTTCCAAATTCTAACTTGTTGTAATATCATATAATTCAATCTTTCTATTGCTTTTCATTTCATTTTGATTGACAATACTATTTTTTTCAATATTGCATTTCCATAATCTAATTCACAATTCATATTTTAGATTCTGATTTGTTTCATCGATCACAGTTTTTCTTTATTCAATCAGTCACATAACCACTTTTTGTATTGTCTGGCAATTTATATAATGATACTATATTTCTTCCAATTGCTAGACACTCATGTTTACATATTTTGTTAGTATGCATCCGAAGTGTGTTTATAATGAACATTCATATAGTCGGATTAATTTATGCATACCTACAAGCAAATAAATTTAACCCTTCCAACTACAAAAAAAAAAAAAAAAAAAAAAAAAACTATAGAAGAAGTATCAATTAAATCCATTGGACACATATGTAAATGTACAGAATTAGCAAAATACAAATGGACAACCGATTTATAATGTGTATACTAATAAATAATAGAACATAATCTATACAAAATTCTAATAATTATACACTTAATTTTATTATTTGCATTTTTTGTCCTCGTGACAAAAATAGACAAAAATTATTTTCGGGTCCACTGGAGTCGTCTTGGTAGGACGAAGGTTAATTATTAATGTAGTTAAGAATTATTATTATAAAACTCATATTTATTTTCTGCTTACACTTTATTAAATATTTCATTAATCAAGCGATCTTTTCTAACATCTCTTCATGTCTTTTTAGACAGGCCAAAAATAATGTATTTTATGTTGCTTTTCCAAAATGTAATTCATATTCCATATTTTCATCACTGATTTGTTTCATCGATCCCAGCTTTCCTTCATTTTATCACTGCGCATAATCTCTACTTGTATTGTCAGGCCATGCCCATGCTGATACTTTATTTCCCTCATGAATATCGTGACGTAAACACACATAATTTGGGCTTATGGCACGCGAACATCTTCCGGCCTCTGGGGCTTCTGCATTAACTTTTTAGATCACTCCCCTTAATGATGTGCGAGATTTTTTAGGAGTTTTTTTTCTGCTAAACAAATATGAATACGATAGAAAAAAGTATAATCTCAGCACCTCTGAATTTTCACATTTTACGAGGGTTTATTCGTGTACTAACGGGTTTAACCTATGTGATGGATTCTTAGTTAAGCTACAGTGTTAGTCAAATCAATTGAAAAATCAATAAGATGATGTTTCTTTCTATATTTAGCGCGTTTCTTTCTCACGTCTGTACATCGTTTAATATTTTTGGGAACAATTAATAATCACACGAAATCTGTGTTAACGAAATCCGTTGCTATTAGCTTTCTCTTTCTTATTTCGTATCGAAAGAAATGTTTATATTTAGCACAATGTGTTTAATTAGATGTAAAATTTCAAAATTATTTCATTAAGTACAATCAATTTTCATAATTAATGGAATATAAATTCTTTTAACTAGTAAATAAGTATGCTTGTGGTAAAATATTCGTATGTAATAAATATTGTTGCACATGAAATAGACTGTTATAGCGCAAATAATTAAAAATTAAAATAATAAACCATTAGAGGTACCTAACTAATTTATTCACTATTTTACGTAGAAGCTGCAATTCACAAGGAGAGTGCCAAGCTTGGTAATCACAGATTTTGATTATTTTTATATATGTTGTTGGGTAGAAGCCCCTTATTCTCAGGTTGAATGGATTTTATACAACGCTCCTTAGTTCTCGAGAAATGGGGAGTCTAATATTATAACACAACTTAAATACTTACTTTGTAACGAAATCATCACTGCGTTGGTCGTAGCTCAGTTGATATGGGGTTTGCTAGTTGATACGAGAGCCCGGGTTCGAGGCCAGATCGCGCTACGTTTGTTTTTCTCATTTTTTTATAAATTACTTGTAATTTAATAATCTCATTTAAAAATTATAATATTGTGCCTTAATTATAATGTTAACCTATTTATTTTTTATCTGTAGGTAAATCGTTGTATAAAACGGTTAATTAAAAAAAAAAAATCACTTCTAAAATGTATTTCATACATGCTTTATCGATGAAACGATATTGAACAATTGAGTCAATTCGTGATTGTAAAGAAATATCATTTATAAATTGCCTTAACAAGAGAAGTCAATGCAATGATAATACTACTCTGTTTTTTTAAAGTAAGAACCATAATTATATTAAAAATTAACATAAGAATTAAACGCCATAAGCAGACGCCATATCAACTGAGCTAGGACCAACGCAGTTGTTTCGATACAAAGTAAGTATTTAAGTTGTGTTAAATTATTAGACCCCCCATTTCTCGAGAACTAAGGAGCGTTGTATAAAATCCATTTAACCTGAGACTAAGGGGTTTTACCCTACAACATATATAAAAATAATCAAAATATGTGATTACCAAGCTTGGCACTCTCCTTGTCAGATTAAACGAACATATAAACGTACTTCTACTATAAGTAAATAACATTGAAATTATTGTCTATTGAAATTAAGCTTATTAAGTCTATTGAAATTATAACTACTTCATATTATACTATACAATACCCACTAGCATTGGTATGTTAAAATCTTACTTGATGAACGTATTACAAAGAGGTGAAAAGAGCAATCAGTCTTGGAGCAGGAGAAATATAGTGTGTCTCGTGGGATACTACTACTTTTTAATAGTATTTTTTGCCTTAATTATCGCAGAAATTTTGGGAATGAATAAGATGAAGATTACTGTTAAAAAATACTGGTATCCTGCAAGCCACAGTTTTACACCCCTATTGTAGAGGAAGTTCTGGAATTACGCAATCGATAAATGAATACTGTCGGTACGAATTGAATTTAGCCCGTTATATCGTATTCACTTTCTGCTACCTTTTGAATTTTGAAGCGTCTAACTCAGTGTTGTTTGGAAGTGGATGGTGGCCATTTTTAAAATTTCTTTACATTTTGAAGAAAGGAATGTGAGTCTGTTTAATATTTCAATAAATAGCTTCATTATTGTGACAATTATGGACAAAAATCCGATTTCGGCAATTTCACATTGATACACATTGTATTTTTGATCATATTTAACGAGTCGAGGAACTGACTCAAAGGGATTATTCTGGTAGTGTGAAATTCACCCGCTGGTTTCTACAGCAGAACAAGGTAAATTCATATTTTGGGCAACTATGTTTTCACGTATGCATGTACCTTCCCACGTGAAGATGCATTTAGCACTCATTATCAACATGCATGGGCAGATGTAAATCCACATGCTACTTATTCATATGCTCATCAGCGATGCTTTTCTATCAAGGTTTGGGCAGGAATAATTGAAGACCACCTCCTCGGACCTTATTTTCTGCCAGAACGCCTTGGCGGGAACAAATACCTCATGTTTCAGCAACAGGTGCTGACAGACATTTTGAACGCCGTTGCCCCACACATCCAGCGGGTAATATAGTTCCAGCAAGATGGAGCACCAGCCCATTATGTACGAGACGTGCGCAACTATCTGGATATGACATTTCCCAACCGATGGATTGGGCGAGGTGGTCCTGTCGCTTGGCCACCGCGCTCGCCATATCTTTCATGTCTCGATTTCGTTTAATGGAGATAACTGAAGGCTCTTATGTATGAGACCCCCCCCCCCCCCAGTGAATCTGCAGAGGAGCTCGTCGCCAGACTTTCGGGCTCTGCACGGGAAGTTCGCGATATGCCTGTTCTTTTTCAGAAAGTTCGCCAATCCTTTCTTCGTCGTTGTACCACATGCATAGGCACTGCCAGTCACTGTTTTGAACACTTATTGTAATCACATGTCATTAAATTTACTTTTGTTCCTTAATCGTTCTTTCTGCGTTTTTGCCTCGTATAACATCACCTTCGTCGCTCTCTAGCACCTTTTTTTTCATTTCGAGCATGCATTCTTTGATGAAAGTTGTTTGTTTGGATGTGTACTATCACCTCTTTAAGTTTTGCCCATCTTTTATGAAACACCCTGTATATAGTATATACAGGGTGTAACTGAAATGCTTCAACAAACTTTGAGGGATGATAGTACTCATGAAGATGAACAAAAAATGCAATAGAACACGGGGTCGCAAATGACATTTAACCCTTTCAGGGACAGTGGTATGTCTAAAAAACCACTTAATTTTAATTCCAAAACGCCACAATGGCACCAGAATTTTGATAAAATCTTTTCCATTTAATATTTATGTGAAATATAGCCTTTTTCTTATTTACAAACAATTTTTTTTGTTAATTCCGGTGCCAGTCCATTTTCAGACGCATTTTCTCTATTTTTATCCTTTAAGCCTTTTAGGGGCAAACTACTTTTAGTACTAAAATGTTGAAATAAATGACTGGCACCGGAATTTATAAAAAAATTTGTTTGTAAATAAGAAAAAGGCTATATTTCACATACATATGAAATGGAAAAGATTTTAGTAAAATTCTGGTGCCATTATGGCGTTTTGGAATTAAAATTAAGCGCTTTCATAAACATACCACTGCCCCTGAAGGGGTTAAACGTCATTTGCGACCCCATGTTCCATTGCATTTTTTTGTTCGTCTTCATGAGTACTATCATCCCTCAAAGTTTGTTGAAGCATTTCAGTTACACCCTGTATATACTATATATATATGTGTGTGTGTGTGTAAAAGGGGAGAATGTTATGTATATCTGTTTATGTGCAGTAAAATTTTGCTTAATTTAATAAGAAAAATGTTTAAAAATACTTAAAGAATACTTAAATGAACTATATTTGTATCCTTGGGACAATGTATTTATTATAAATTGTGAAATTCCAGTCTTTTAAAAACACATCTCTTTGAGAGCCAAAAACTTAAATTAAGCTGTAAATATTCAATGATATTTATTTCTTTTAGAAAAGAACTAATAACGAATATAAAAGATTTTCTAAGACACTTTTGATTCATTTATCGTTTGTTTTTGACAGCAAATTGTAAACTATTCACTTTAAGTCTCAATTTCTTCTCCAAAACAATAACATCATTCTTTCTTATTGTTCTGCGTGAAATTGAACAATATGTTGCCGTTGCAAAATTTCATTTTCTCCTTGATGAAACTATGGAAAAGAATTCGCATAAAATGAATTTCTTTCGTTGTCTTTCATTTTTCGACTCAGTAATTGTTTGCAATTTTTATTAGAATTGTTATTTTATTTTGTGAGTTGGAATTTCCTTTTTAAAAAGCTTATTGTCGTTGATTTCTAAAACTTCTGTTTACCTAGAGGGGAAATTAATTGTTAAAATAATTAATGTAGACTTCCTCTTTAAAAGATATTTACTTGTATATATTCTATAATTTTTTTTGTCTGAAATATTTCAAAATTATTATAAAAATTTACATTTTACAAAAAAAAGATATCTTAACTCGTATATATCCGATTTTTATCGCCCGATTTTCATAACAAGTGATTAAATTTTTTTTTAAATATTTTTTTGTAAATTACATATTTGAACATGTAATTCAAATTATTTTTAATAATTCCAATTATTTAATTATTAAATATAAATTTAAATAATTTTTTAAATAATTTTAAATATAAATTTAATAATTAATATAAATTTTTTTAATTACTTTATATAGGCTATTGTCAGTGTTACCAGTTCGACGGTTATTCTCATCTAGAAATCTACCACATTTTCCAAATAATAATATTCGCCCTATTTAATTCCAAATTAAACAAAGCGAAGATTACTATTCAAAAATAGTTGTAGCTATCGTAATAAAAAATTTCACCTAACTGTCAACTCAGAATATTGTTTAATTTCTTTAAATACTGAATACGAGATTTCTCATTATTTTACTTAGCATTTCTCCTTTAATGAATGTTACAACTTCACAATATATGCGTAGCTGCCAACGTTTACGATTTTTTGTTACCATTTTCTTATTTAATCCTCGAATTTCTGCAATTTAATAAATCAAAGATTTCCATTCGAAAAACAGTGGTAACAAAAAAGCGTAAAAGTAGGCAGCTATGCATATATACAAAGCTATTTAGAATAATATGCACAGCAACCATATTTATAAGTTAACTGAACTGCGTATATTTGATCTGTGTTAATTAAATCATCAGTCGATTAGTATAATCACCGTACCTAGTGGATATAATTATGTTATAGACAAGAATGTCAGAAAAATGTCTTGTTGAAAAAAGGAATTCCAAACGTGACATACATGAGGGGAGGCATGCCACATATCGTCGCTACCATGTCAAACTATCGAATATGGAAAAATGCATTTTTCATTACTTTTAAAAATGGGCGTATTGTCACCACTAAATTTTACTAGAATTCTTCGCCTAGTAAAATATTAATAAAACTTCTGCAAAGAACAGGGTTGCCAGTTTGGGCTTCTTTTTTATTCAGAGATGTCGAATTCATACCGGAAATTTTGAGAAAAAAAAATTACTTCAAGTAGTCACGAAATGTCTGTCATTAAATAAAGCAAAAATTTCTATTTGAAATTTCTGGTACGGATTGGAAATCTCTGAACGGAAAAGGAGGCCAAACTAACAACCCTGGTGAAGAATAGTATTAAAATTTAGTGGTGACAATCGGCACATTTTTAAAAGTAATGAAAAATGGATTTTTCACATTCGATAGTTTGACAGTGTAGCGACGATATCTGCAAGTGTTTGAATCAAACAATGCTGACATATTTTTTTCTTCAATACCTTCAAATTTGTGGCTGGACACTGAATATTTCTGTATTCTCATTTCACTGCTCTTTACAGAGAGTCTACATTTGAAAGTTAAATAAAAAATATATTATTTTTAAATTGTTATAAATAAGGAACTAATCGATGAAGCTTAGGAGAGTTGGCTGAATACAGGATTATGACTGAACATAGCTATCGATGATGGAAACAATATCTGTTAAATTTTAACCATTAGTCTTGAGGAAGTAAACATAGTATCTGGTAAAACAGTTTAAAATAAAATTACAGAGTACATTAGAATGTAAGTTAAATATTAGTTTTCGGCTGAGTCAAGACTGTTCAAAAACAAATCCATTTTGATTTTTTCAAATTTATGTATTTCTATTTTAAAAAAAATATGGTTAAAACGACTATTGTTTTTATTTTGCAATGAACTTCTGTTTTGAGAACTCGTCGCAGGAGGGTAAAGTGGCGCTCATGTATTTGAACAGAAAATTTGCATATACTGCGCACGCAGCGCTTTGATTTTTGAGCATCGACCGCAGAAGAGTAAAGTGGAGAAAATGAGCGCTAACGAATTTAACACGTACTGCACACGCTCTAAGTATAATCGCTCTGTACTTACTGAATTACTTACTGACGCACAACATTGCTGACTTAAGATTTCTAAATCGTATATATATATCTTTCAAATTTTCCGGTGGTATCTCCGATATCGAGTTACATGGACAGTGGTGATTATTGACGGCGGTCATTCTACCCGTCCAGGATTGCCAAGTTTGGTTAATATTAGCCAATTTTTTATTCAAAACACCTAACAGAGATTCCGAATAGTAGTTTTTTTTTATTTAATGAGCGATATTCCGTGGTTTAATAGAGCTAAAATTACTATTTTGAATTTCTGGTCGATATTTTGAATACAAATGCACCTTATATGGCAACAAAGCACCAAATCACCGCCGATTGAAAATTTACTGTTAATCATATATATTTCCTTTAATTTTTTTTCCGGATGCGTCATCCGTTGTCGAGGTACCTTTCCGACAGTCTCCAATGATTGGACTACTCGGACCGCGTAAACTAAAGTGTGAACAGGTAGATAGCTTTGATTTTGTGTACAGGTCCCAAAATATGCGTTGAGTCATTTTAAATAACCTAATCTAAACAGGATATAATCCTGTGTTTAAAATTTACCTAAAAGCTACATGTGAACCACGATCTGTTGTATTTTGCTACAGTAACTCCTTAAGCTTTTTGTAAGTGTTATATTAATATGCAATTCAAACTCTTATCTTGTATAAATAATCGTACTTGCATCCTAAATCTATTTACAATTCAAAATTCATTCTTTGCCGAATAAATCCCCTTAAGCTTGTTAGAGGGATGCCATTGTGGCAAGTGGAATTAGATTTAAGTTGCGCCCAGCAGCTTCACAGGATTCGCAAATCTAGATAATAAATTAGCACAAATCTTGTAATATTTAATGCACATTATTGTAGACAAATAGCATAAGTATGTTCTGCATGTCGAGCTTTTGATTAGAGAAACTATGAACAAGTGAAATGAATAAAGCACGAATGTAGTTTATTCATACAAACAAGCCTAATGAGATTGTATGTTTAAGTGATTTATCGTGTAATCAAAATTAGACAGAAGTGCAATGTATTGCATATATTCCAATAGCTTACTTGTAATATGCAGTTTACTTATATTTTTATTTAACAAGTTATCGCGTTAATGTATTAAAATTTTACAACTATTTCATACCTTCATAAATTTCCAACTTTTACGCCACCGTAAAGTTATTTTAAAAATAATTCTTCACCTCCGACGATATTATTTTGAAGGAATTAAAATTACTTTAAGATGCGCATTTTCATTGTATGAACGTAGTCCATCTATCACTTTTTATTATTACTTACCCATCATACGTAGTATAGGGTAAGTCTTGCAATCGTTTTGAAAATCGAAAAAAATTTTTTGACGGATTTACACGTTTCAGACACTGGAGATTCCGAAAAACATATTTTTAGAAAAAAAATTTTGCCGTCCGTCTGTGTGTCTGTGTGTGTGTGTGTCTGTGTGTCTGTAAACGCTCTATCTCCCGAAAAAATTGAGATAGAGACTTGCAATTTGGTATGTACTTAGTATGTAATAATGGGAAGAAGCCTATTTCATTTCAATGACCTCGATTAACCGGAACAATTTTTTTCGGACTCTCGAAATATTCGTTTTCGAAATTGTTTATTTTAAGAAATGAATATAAAAGACAATAAAAAAACATAAATTTTGAATAAAGAATAAAGTCGATCGGATAATTAGTTGCCGAGATATTTGGAATCCTATTTTCCACACTCTTCGATTTTTCATGACCCTGTATTTCATCCAAATTTCACTTCAAAGATATATTTTAATTGGAAATTTGACGCTTAATCAGATACAATAAACCGCTAGTTAATAGGATTATTATTTTTGGAGTTATAAGGAAAAACCTCTTTCAAGCAATTCAGTAATCGAGCCTTTAAAGTTTGTGACGTCATCAAGCCACGATTTTATTTGAATTGCAATGCATTTTATAAGTAGTTTACACATTTTTATTTTAATATTTTACATTATGCATATCCATGATGGGTAAGTATTACGGTGGCCCCCAACGACTAGTTTTTAATTTTATTAAGAAATTACTCAGAAAAATACGTAATTAGATAAAACAAATTAAAGCTTTAAGTGATTTTATACACATATTTTTATATAGTATATTTATACAGGATGTCTGTTCTTAGATTTCATCAATAGCTAATTTTTAAACCATTAATATTTGAACTATAGTTCCAAATGGGAAAATGTTTCAACTATTGTTCGTCATCATATAAAAATCCATTTACTTCAAATAGTTATTTTTTTAAGTTAGGAAATTTAAATTTTATGCGACCCCTGGGTCATATAATTTATATTTTGAAAAAATTCTCTATGCATGTAAATCAGTACAAATTCCATTCTTCTGTGACCAAAACTCACCGTGTTATGATACCTTGAATATACTGAAATTTTGAAACTTCCCAACTTTAGAACAGCGTCTTTCTATTTTCAGTGCTGGGAAGTTCCGAAATTTCTTAAAAATCAAAGTATCATAACTCGTTGAGTTTTTGTTTGTGGAAGAATAGAATTTATGCTTTTTTACTTGTTACAGCAAGATGAAAATTCTAAATATAACTTATAAGACCCAGGGTTCATATAAAAATTTAACCTCCGTAACTTTTTTAAACAAATTTAGGTTGTCATACGATAAAGAACAACATTGGAAAAATTGTTGCAATTGGAACTATACCTCTTAAACTTATGGTTTCGGAATTAGCTATTGGTCAACGACAAGAAGTGACACAATATATACGCATATATACGTGCAAAATAATATTAAATATAATATGAAATGCAAATATTAAATTACCACTAATAGTTAAAAATAAGGTAAAACCTAAATAATTAAATATCAGGTTAAATTTGTTAATATGCACATATCTCTGTTCAATATCTGTAAATATGAAAATTAAAAACATTTTTTTAATTAATTATTTATTTTATCTGCAGTGCGTGAAAAGTGATTTAAAATGATTTTATTTTTATAGCTATTTATCATAAATATTTTCAACTTTCAGAAATATTTCAACTGGCTTCAATTTCTTCTTAATAAAATTAACTTACTTGTTCCATTGCAAAGTACGTTTCACCAAAAATTTAATCTTCAGCTTTTTTCAATGACGGAAATTCTATGATTAAATAAGGCGAATATTACTATTCGGACATCGTGATACACAAATTTAAGGACTCGCAGGAACCCTGTTTTATGGCAGGGGTCCAACTTGTCTTCCTTTTGAATAACAATATTCCCATCTCCGTGGTACATTTTTATTGAAATGTTGTAGCTATATAACACAAAGATTATTGTTTGAAAATAATAGTAATCAAAAAATGGACCACCAGGATTCCTGTAATAAGTGTCCGGATAATTATTTTTCACCGTTAATCAATTTAATCAACTATAGGAAAATTAGGAATTCAGGTGTAACTTTTTTTTCCCTTTGTCTCTCGAAATTTACTTTATCAAATTTGGCGTCGTTTATTCTCAATTTTTTTAATAAATAATTTTCCAATTCCTGTACGCTACATTACGCAAGAAGATGGTCGCCTTTATTCATGATTATATTAAAAATAAATGCATTTAATCATCGATTTTTTTATATGCACAGTACAGTGACTGTATAAATATCAATGTCATGCATACATTTTAGAAATAATTTAAAATTCATCATATAACAGTAACACCCTTAAGCGGAGTTATTTTTATATAGAAGACGTACCTTTGCATGGATTGCTCAAAATGTTTCAATAGAATCATAATGAGAATTCTGGACTATATTTTTCCAGTTCTGATATTTTCAATTGAACGAAATTCAAGAATATTCAGTGTACAAAATTTTTCAAGTATAATCACAATTTCTCAAAGTTCGAGATATCGGAATTTTTATTACTTTTGATTGCAAAGAGTAAATAACACACAGTTTCAAAATAAACATTTTCAGTCTACCTTATAGATATGGTGAAGAAATGGAATATATATTGCTCAATGAACCCGCGGTAGACCCGTTTAAGAGATTAGAGTAACTGATAAGAGATATGCCTTTTTTATATTTTGTATATAGAAAAAAAAAACATGCAGAATTCCTTAAGGAGACAGTAACCACAGTTATATTTTATCTATATAATACTCATAATATATTATTTTAATTATAATACAGTGATATAATATCATATATTTTAATTTTCTATATCAATTAAATAGCTATAATATGATTCTCTAATTTTTGTATTTAATTATCCAATATTCACTCAAACGTATAAAATAACATATAAATGTAATTTGCCTTTATTGTATTATTTATAATACTAATTTATAAATTTATTATTTATAATACTAATTTATAAATTTATAATTTATAATATTAATAAAATAAATTTTTATAATACAATGAATAAATACATTCTGAATCATTTATTAATCTCTGTTGACATATAAAAGAAATTTAAACAAGAATCTTAGTTCTGCATTTAAATTGTCAAAAATTGTTATGTCGTGTCGAGTATATAGCGTACGTTCATTTCTTGTAAAAAGTCATAGATTCTTTACGGTCAGAGTTTTTAGTCCAGTTTACTATTTCTAATATCTATATCGTGTGGAATTTGGCATTTATTTTGGCTCTATAAAGATATTAGAATTATAACGGAAATCGAACCCAGGGAATGCTATAATTTAAATTTCATCCAAATTTTTAACCCGTTTTTACACGACTGCTCGCAGAAAACGAGGGTAATTTTTTACCATGAACAATGTAAATTTATTTATTCCCTGATACAACTAGAATGGTGGATGGATTTTTAATAAATGTGGTACCACAATGTTTGTCTTCCTTCCACGAGCGTCATATACGCTGTAATCGAGGCAAACGAAAAAGACAGGCTGTCATCGCACTGCGTTTCACGTTCATCTCTCTTCGGACCTCTTGAGTCACGTTATGCTCCTTTTGTAACGCAGGTGCAGGAAAAGCATGAATTCAGGTGCACGAAAAGAGCATCAAGAGATTTTAGCGGTCCAATGGGAGACGAACTTGAAACGAAGTGCGGCAGCCTGTTTTTTTCGTTATCCTCGCGCTATAGTTATATAGATTTTTTTCTCGTATAACTAGATGTATCCATAATGCTGATAAATGGATGTTCTATTAATAAGTATATTGTCTCAATGCTAAAGAACCTCTGTGGCTCAGAGTAGTGTCTTCAGCTTCTCAGCAGAAGGTTCAGAGTTCGAACCCAGCTGATTCCATTACAACAGAGTTAATGAAACATGAAATAGTACGGCTCTATAGATTTATACAATTTGATTGCAATATACAAATGGAAATTTTCTTATTCTGTGTTCGTTCAATTTGAACTAATTGAGGTATCATCATGTGTCGTTTTTCGCTGTAGATGTTTTTTTTTATTAATTATAAATATTTACTTCTTTACTCGACGTACTGCTGTAAACTACATAAATATATAAGTACACAAGTGTCTCTGGATTGTATTTTTCTGCTTGTATTTCCTCTTCCCATACAGTATTACTGTTCAATAAACCTGCGATGCACTTATTACTGCATCAAAAATAAAACAAAACGAATATTTTATTATGTCGTCTGATAACCGAACACTGGATACAAGATCCGAATACTATTTTACATTTCATAATATTGCAATTTAACAAATCCATCATGCCCAACACGGCATGTGCCCCTAAATGTATATTATTAGGTAGCTTTCAATAGAAAAAAGTCCTTCCGGCCTGTACCGGGAGGAAAAGGTAGCTTTCCTATATCTTCGTTTTAAAATTTTAGCTAATGTTACACGAAAACAGCAAGTTAAAATGCAAAGAAACGTTTACAAAAGATTCGTTAATACTGAATTTGAATAAGAATTACGCCAAATTATTGAGCAATAGCCAACTTGGCTTCATTTATAAAGACTTAATTTGGTCGCCAAATTTGGCGATATTTCGCCAAATATCACTAATTTTGTTAATTTTGTCGCCAATGTCGCCAATTTTGGCGCTAACGTATATGAATATGTAGTTTTATGCGTATGATTGGGAAAATTATTACAACAATGAAAGAAAATAATTTGCGAGTAATCGCGTTAATGTGCTGTTTTGTTTCAAAATGTCAGCCACCCTAGAATTTCAAACTGCTCTATCTCAGCCATTTTTTAAGATAGAGGTAAACCAAAAAATGCTCTGGAATCCTTGTATCAAGACATAACACGTAATTAAAAAATAAATTTTAATTTTTAATTTTTTTGTATATTTATTTTAGTTTTAAATTTTTAAATGGCCGCCATCTTGAAACAAAATGGCGGACCAAGCTGGCCAACGAACTCGGTCGAGACATTGGTGACCTTAATACACACAATTAGTTTCATCAAAATCGATTTATAAATACGAGCGTTATCGTATGACACAATCTATATATTCATATCCGTTAGCGCCAAAATTAGCGACATTGCCGACAAAATTGGCAAAATTGGCGACCAAAATAAGTTTCATAAATGAAGCCAATTTGGCTATTGCTCAATCATTTGGCGAATTTCTTATTCAAATTCAGTATTAACGAGTCTTTTGTAAACGTTTCTTTGCATTTTAACTTGCTGTTTTCGTGTAACATTAGCTAAAATTTTAAAACGAAGATATAGGAAAGCTACCTTTTCTTCCCGGTACAGGCCGGAAGGACTATTTTTTAGAACTCTTGGGTGACTTTCTTGACTTTATACAACGAAGTAAAAGTTAAGCTGCATATACTAAATTATTTAATTCTGAGACATGTTAGAAGTATTTTAAAAAGAATCCTGGTTTTCCGACAAAAATTTACATATATTTTGTTAATATTGTAAATATTTTAAATGGCTGCACATAACAGTCTGGGATTTTAAAAAAACTAATATATATTTAATAAAATTGAATATGAAGGGTTTCGCGTAAGAATAAAATTTTACATAATTTCAATTCAAAATTACTGATTCCTGCAAATTTGGATAAAATATAAATATTTATTCATTTATATATATATTTTTTTAAATTTTAGTTGTAAATTAATATATTTCGTCTATATAATCCACTTTTTTTAATGTGCTTCAACCATTTAAAAAATATATGAAGTCTTCTAAATGACATAGTGTCCCATGCATTATATCATTTTTATTAATTAATACCTACTTTATCATAGCAACATTTTGTCAGAAAAAGAGTAACAGTTTCCAAAAGTAACACATATTTTATCATATTAGTACAACTTGTCGTAATGTTTATTTATCTAGGGACACAATTTTTCTTCTTGATGTGGATAGAAAGAATTCTCAAAATCAATCATTCTGTCAAAATAAGTCGCTTTCTGCGGTACAATTTTTTTTAAGCAACCTCAATATTTTGAGATGAAGGTATTAAAAACATTTCACAAACTTCCATAAAATTATGGAAAATTATATTGTTAAAGAATTTATTTAGAAAAAGTTGTCAAATATTTTCGCAATTTTTGCGAAATTACTTTTTTTTCTGTGCAATTCACGACGATAATGATTTTTAGTATTTAATATCCATAAATAGAATAAAATTTAGTTAAATAATAAGATATATAATAGGAAAATAATATAGTTAATAAATTAAATAAAAGAATAATTTTAGTAAGCTGATTTAATACGAGAAAAGTAAGAATCATGTTCAGACAGAAGTATGAGGGTCCTTCTCTCAGAAACGTACATTTTCAGTGTTAAAGTTTCTGAAAAAATAATTTCCAAATTAAGGATATAAAAATATTTTTATATTGCTTTAAACTTAACTAACATCCGGCCAGTACCCTAGATCGCGAGGAAGATTTTAATTAGAGATTGACCGAAACAACTTTTGCAGTCCAAGACCGAGCCGAAAATGAATTTCGGTCCTTTCTGGAGAAAACGAAAACGAAATCCTCTCAAAGGAAATTTTAATCTATGAATCAAGCAGAACGGTCATCCTTCCAAGTCAAGCCTAAAATAAATATATACTAAGCCCGAGAAGGAAACATCAGATCGCTTACTGCTTACTTTCATTAGAGAACTTCTCAATGTTAACTCAACCAACTATGCCAGCGTGAAATATAATATAACAAAGGAACCAAGCATCCTTGGATAATAAAACGAAAAATAGAAGTATCTAATGAAGAAGTTCTTTAATTTCAGACCAAGCTCATCTTTATAAGGGAGTTATTCACAGAAATACAGAATATTTAAAAAATATCTGAGGATACAGAAAATCGACTTTTTGCCTTCTTTGTCAGTTTAAGTTTTAAAACAACATAGAGACTTAAATATTAGACAGAAAAAGGTAAGAATTGAATTTTCTGACAGGTAAATACATAAGCTACGTGATTTTATAAAGTCCAGTTTTAAAATAAAATCTTTTCTTAATCAGCATAGAACTGTCAATTAATTCTAAAATTAACAAAATACGCCAAAGTAGAGATAAAACCCATAAACGACCGCGTACTATCTATATTGTAATAGCGCAAATAAAATAATAAAACTGTATTAATAAAACTTTACAAAGAATGAAGTAGTATCCACGTACGAGATCCGAATATGGTTTCAGTATGCACCGAATGTTCGACGTTTTTTTCGCCGAAAACGAATGTTCAACGAATCTCAGATTTTGGACCAAAACCCACCGAAAATAAAACTAAACTTTCGGTAGATCTATAATATTAATGAAACTGCATTATTCAATTGTCAAGATGCTACATTCTTAACTATGATATCCACTGATATGTTGTCCATCGATTTGTCGATTGTTCATAAATTACTTATAATACCTAAATATTATACTGTACTAAATGATGCTGCTGAATTTAGTTTTTGCAATTAATATTACATGTTATTCTACTTAACTTTACTGTTTTAAAATTAATTCCTGCCAGTATTTATCTTAACCACAGAACTGGTGGTCCGATGTTTTACTTTCATAATTTTGTCAGATTTAACACAAATTAGGCTTGTTGCTTATTGTCACGTAAAAGTGTCTAACATGCTTTGTTTTTATACGAAATGCTCAATTACTGCCTTCTGTAGAGATTTTTAGCAGTAATTAATTTTTTGTCCACGTACATGACTCAGTTCCTTTCTGAACTGATTCACATTAGTTATGTATGAAATGTTTACTAAAATTTCCAAACCTTTGAAGTTTATTCTGAGAATATTTTTAAAACGTACTGATTTTATATATAAATAATTTATCTAAAAAAATAGACTCAAACAGATATACAAACTAGGCTGTGATAGTTCAGTGACCTTGCTTGTCATACTCTGAGGTCACATATTTTATTATTTAAACGACTGCATATAATGTATTGTTACACTATATAACATTTCGAATAATACTCATTTTCAGTTGGAATTATTTATTTAATTACAATTTCGTGATATTGTTTTGTACATTTCTAGGAGAATTACCCATGAAATAAGAAATACTTCGAAATATAGTAATTGATAGTTTGAAATTTGAAATTCCTTTTACGTAAGTTCAGATAAATAAAAAGTTAGTTATTTCCGTCATATTATCCGCGGATAGAAAAAAAAATGCTTTGACCCAGAAACTTTTTTTTAATAAAGTGTAACTTACTGGAACGCGGTATTTATTAAGCTACAATTATTAAATAAAATTTCTGGGTCATAAAATGTTTGTATGAGCCGTTGATTATACGCCAAAAATTACGACAATCGTTTCGACGTTCGTTTGTTTCGAACACCAGTTAAAAAACGAAAGTTGCCAAATATGCTCTGAACGGCATGTACCATAAAGATAATGCTTGAGGAGAAGACTAACAGGGTTCCCACAGATTATTGAATTTACATACCACTAATTCCAAATGGCAATATCCACCTTATTTAATCGCAGAGTCTCTGTCATTAAATAAGTCAAATACAGTACTAACTCAGCTCTCGAGTTAGAAAGGGGGGGGGGGATTTTGCTAGCATTTGCCAAATTTGGCCATACTGCTATAAGAGGGATGCCTTCAGGAAAGACTTTTGAAGGAAAAGTGACCCGAATTATCGCTCTCGTTCATTGAAGTCCCCGAAATCCTTACACAATCACCCCGCCCAGGCCGAGCTGGTTCCTCGGTTCTCGAACGCATTTCATTCCAACGAATTGTTCTAGAACCAAATGAAATTTTACCATACTTAATATTGAAAATACGATTAATTGGTTGCCACCTCCCAAGTTACTGCCTGTATTTATCCGTTTAAAGCATCACATTATATCGTACAATACAGTAAAATATGAAACACGTTATAGTAGCATACATTACATGAGACAATGTGAGTTGTATTACATTTTAATGAAAAATAAAGGAAAAACATATCCATATTTTTATCTGGGAAACTTTGGATGACTTGAAATTTAGTCGAAGGAAAGAGTTTTTCTTTCTTATAATTTGTAGATCATTAGGAGCACTGAATTAATTCGCGGTTTTTTAATATCAAAATGCATGAAATATCACCAGGATCACTATATCGCCTGTATATGTGCTTCTCGACCATGAAAACCCAAAAGAAAAAAAAAATAAAAATCAGTGGATTCAGAAAACTCACCAAACACGAAGTAAGTGTGAATGAAAAAGTATTGCTACCAACCAAAAAAATTAATTAATTAATAATCCTGTCGCTTTTGCTATTTTGTTCATTTTGTCGATTTGGCGACAACACTCTCACTGTTGAGAACCGAAAAATATTTCTCTCGAATTTCTTATTCGAGAACCGAATTGTCCCACAAATGCGTAATTCGAGAACCGAGATTCTACTGTGTTAGTATTCGGAAATACTGGTACGCAACTTAATTAATATTAAAGTCACATAGAATTTTACAAAAGCTTATAGTCTTCAACATTTTAATAAACTAGTCTTCTTTTCAACAATTGTGTTGTTTCCATTAACTCGGAATAAGTTTATCTTCAAAGAACGTTTTTAATTATTTTGTCACACAAAAAAATTGTGTTATCCCTATGTAAAATAATCAAAAATTTACAAACTTTCTTTTTCATCTTTTCAAACATAAAAAATTCATAGTATAATGAATTTTTAAAAAACGTAGTTCACCAACCTACATGCAAAGTTAAAGGAAACTCTTCTACGGTAAATATTATTGTTTTCGTTGTTCTTATTTGGAAGGAGAATGCTTTTGCCGATTAACTAATACTTTATTTCCATTTCCTTCCTAAAATGACTGATTTTCATCATGCATTTTTAATTAGCGCCACGTGGTATAAAAAATATACGGATATTTTTTGAAAAGTTTTATTTTTCTTTTACTTTTATGGAATATAAATGAATGTCATTCAGCATAGATGCAAAGTACATTGTAAGTTAAGTAAAATAATAACTGTTTTTCCCATGATTGTATGAATTAACTCATGATGATTATTTTTGATAATTATTTTTACACTTTTTATTCTAGTTTTCTACCTTTGAAATCTATAATAAGGAAATTTCATTAAGTGTACATTACCACCTATGCAGTAAAACGCAAGGAAAGAATAATATACGTATAACGTGGTGTATAAACTACCTACAGCATTACAGGAAAGCGTGTTGTACAACACATGCATTATCAGACGAATTTATGCAAGATTCAGTATGGTCATTTACAATGATTATATCAAAATTTAATTATGCTCAAGATTCTATCCAAAGAATTAATTAATTTATTTTAAATAATGTATAAGATGGTAAATAATTCCCACGCATAACAAGGCACGGTTTATCATACTGTACATGGTTTATGTACATTGTATTTCCGGCTTATAAGCCGCGGATCAATCATATTTAGATCAGAAATTTTATTAGGTAAAATGTAACTTAGTTTTGCGTCGTACTTATTTGACTTCATTTATTAAATAAAATTTCACTTTTAAAACATGTTTATTTAATCTTTGGCTTAGAAGACATATGGTAATCATATGGTAATCAGTTGTATAAAATTATTAAAATATGTAAACATGCTATAAAATATTATAAATTCATTAATCACATTTTAAATATTTTTTGGACTATTTAGATTTTAAAAATAAGCTATTTACCATGTTTCTTCAAACTTACAATTTACAATACCCAATTTTCTCTTAAATTACGAAACTTTAAGTAAAATTCAAAGGAACTGAATTTCCTTAGAGTCAAATTTTGTTAATTTCACGAACCAAGAAGCAAACATTAAAGATTTGCACACATTATTTTGTGTAAAGCATGCAACATCCAAATCGGCTGCTTCAAGGCCACCTGTTATACTTACGTATCCGGTATATCATATTGCCAAAGAAACAATAGATTTCTAACTAATTTATTCTCCACAGAATGGTTTTATTGTAGCTTGAAACTGAATACCTTTAACATCTACTGCTATGTATCTGTCAATGTACAAAATTTTACCTTTCCGATTCAAAAAAAGAGTAGTTGAGCGTCGAAAATGCTTTTATCTTTCTTTTCTCAGAAAAATGTCTAGTTTTCATGCATATTTTATGAACGAGTCTTTCTTTTGATATTAAAAAATGTGTTTAAAGATCATTGGATGTAATTATTTTGGCTCATATATTATCAATTTCTATGTATGTGTAATTGTGATATGCTTGAAAGAACAGCTCGTAAGTTTTATATTGTAAAAAAAAGTAGAAATGCAATTGAGCGTTAAGGTGTCAACCTGCGTTTTATATCCATTTTTTAAAATAAAGAAAAAATGAGTATAATACTCTTTGTTTCAAATAAATTAGTATATAAAAAAATAAGTTCATTTGTAAATAAATTAGTTTGATGCAATTTCTCTTCAATTTTTGAATTTGTCCGCAAATATAATTCAGAATTTGATATTTACCAAAATTGTCCTCATGACTAAAATAATGATAGTTTACTATTAGTTTTTCAATAAATATACAATTTCAGTTACTAAAAATATAACGATTTATCAATTTAAGCTATAAAGTAAAAACTTCCATAGATATAATCATCAAATTTACATTTTGATGATATTTCACATATTTACTGAATGTTAATTTTTTAAAATAGCTAAAATTTTCAGAAAATTCTCGGATATTTAAACAAATAGTTTATTAAACTCAGAGCATCAAATACATTGTGGGTGATCAGTTTCACATAAATATAACCTTCATTTTAACCTTAATTTTAACTTTAAACATAACCTTAATAGAACGTTTTCTATAACTTATTGTTTATAAAATGATTTTTTTTTTCAAAACACTTTTAACGTTTTTATTTCTGAACATATCTTAGAAAAATTCAACTCAATTTCTAAAAACTCTCCAGTTATTTATGTTGTATCTTTCTTAATATGAATATTAAAATTTCTTTACTTTCTTGTGGCTTTAAAACAGAAATTTCTAGTTACTTAAATATATTCGTTGGGTTTGAGAGTTAAACGTAAACATCAAAACTACATTTCCAATGATCATAATAAGAAACCAAAAACTAAATAATAATATAAATTGCTATATTTGTCCAAAATTGGCTATTAAAACGTAGTGAGATACTTTAAAAGCATAATTTTAAAAAATCTATGTTTCAAAATATATTTTAATGAACATTTCGTATAAAAAAAAAAAAAAAAAAAAAAAAAAAAAAAAAAAAAAACTGTTCAACAATTTCTTTTTCCTGCCATATTGTCAAAAATAAGCACATTTTGATAAAAAAAACTTTGTATTGAAATCGATTAAATAAATTCAAAACTGCAATCAAAATTGTTACGAGTATTAAATTTATTCATTTATACTTATTTTCATTTACAGATAATAAATGGAATTGTATAGGCAAATCAATTGACTTTTGTCGAAAATATGGTGCTCGAGCGACATTCGGGCAAAACTGTGGTTAAAAATTACTTTATGCAAATTTTTTTGCTCACGTGCTCAATTTCATTGTATGCGTGATATGTTATTCTTGAAAGTATAAATCTTATGCTTTATGTAGGATTTTTTTCATTTTTGTTTAATTACTGGACTAAAATTTCGTGTTTGTTTGGTAAGATAAATTTCAGTGATTTTAGTCATTAACTCATGAAACTCTTTTTTAAGTAAAAGTTGTGAAATTGTTTATGATAGACATTATTCGATACTCTGTATTACGTTGTAAAAAAAAAGCATACACAATTTAAATTATTATAACGTTACTAGATTATTATAAAGTTATTTGACGGTCCGAATCATATTTATTGAGAACATGGAATAATCTTGAAATGTAACATTTCCAGGATACGTACGGGCGCTTATTTTTGAATATCAGAAATTTTGAAATCTAGTTTAGACTCATTTAATTGCAAGATTCTGCGATTTCATACAACGACATTTTCTTTATAGTAATACTGGTAGGGGAAAGTCGGGTAGCCGCGGACGGCGGGAAACCGCGGACATTTCAATTTCTAAGAAATTCAAAGTGTTGCGTAAATAAAGAGTTAATGTAAATCAACGTCCTCTACATTAGAAACAAATACAGTTTAATTGCGACGTGGGCGCCGAGTAAGTTAGTCGTCAGTGAGTGTTTTGTTTTCGTCAATAGATTTTCGACAAAATGAGACAGAATGCATTATATGCGGAGAAACATTTGAAAAAAACTGGATTCAGTGCCAGGAATGAAAAGTCTGGGCCCTTGAAGATTTTGTTTATATAGATGCGTAGGATTTTTATTATAATTATGATGTTTGTAAGGCCAAAAACGGTTGGGGCATCATTGATTAATATGTCCGGGGCTACCCGCCGTTTCTTGTGACGCCAAAAAAATAAGGCCAAACTGTTTTCAGTATATTTCGTTAAATAATTTGATATTATTAGCAATGTTTAATTAAAATCATTAAAGAAGTTCGTAATTTTATTTTAAGTATAAAATAAAGGCAGAAATTTCATTCATTTGTTTTTTATTTGCAATTTATCCAAGTGTCCGGAGCTACCCGACCTTCCCCTACATAAAATGAAAAAAGTACCTAAGTGAAAAAATAAGAACCCGTAAGAACCCTGCTTTTCCAATGTAGACGTTTTGAAATGCCAAGGTTTTGAAATTCCCATCCTACCAGCCGCTTGCCAAACATATATACTAACTTATCTTCATTTGCGGGATTTCTTGATGATCGCGGTCTTCCCAAACGTTGTTGCTGAACATTTTGAACAGTTCCGTCTGCTTTAAACTTATTTCTAATTCTAGCGACAGCAAGCCGCGTAAGACAATTTATTTACAAATTGACTCCTAAACTGTCTCTGCACTTCAGTTATGCTTTTGAATTTCCAGTAACATTTTAGTGTAATTTTTTTTCAAATCCTAGTCTGGTTTCAGCCATTACTCGAAGTTAGTTAAAACTGAAAGGAAAAGAAAAACATGCCAGTTACAAGCGAATAAATTGTGTTTACGTGTTTTGAAACAACCTGTATAGCGAAAAATTATTTTCTAAAAGACTATAGATTGAAGCTTAACATATAACAGTGTTGGTGAACTCACGTGCCAGTCAGTTGATAATCAACACTATTTTAGAATGGTAAAATTCTTCACAAATTTATATTTTGTACTGTTTTGTATGGTCTCTGGGTCATATAAATGTAGGAGAAAAATGGTTGGAGGAAGGAGGTGAGTCAGACTAAAGCAAATGTCCATGTGCAATCTTGATATTACTTCAAGTGTTTAATTTACTCTTGGTTAAATATGATAATATGAAGAAAGGAAATTATTTACAAAAGTGATCATGAATTTGACAAATAAATTTAGTAGCTACTGTAAAAAATATTAAGGGACAACGCCCACACCAAACAATAGAAAATCAGCGGCCCACAGAGACCACAGCCACTGTGTCCCGGGCAAAATGTTATCTGCCCAGATATAGAGGCTCGTTGCAACTAGTTAAAAAAATAGCCTTTAGCAGAGATGCCAAGTCTCCGGCTTTTTGGATACCAGTAATTTAGTACAGAAAATGTTGTTTTACTTAATCGGAGCATTTTGCGATTTAAAAGAACAACATTTTATCTAAAAAATAACTGGTGTGCAAAAATGCGGAGACTTGGCAACTCTGCCTTTAGCTTGTCGGAATTTACACTTCGGCCGGGTCCTTCGGATGCGGTTTTCTTTTTCTCTGGTCTACAATGAATAATTTCGGGCACCACATTCGGACCTCCTGACCCTTCTGTGTCTTCACAGATACCTACGCTGTATATCAGATCAGAGACTAGACGACTCTCATGGAACAATTAAAATAATAAATAAACGAACAAAACACAAATATCATACAACAAAATAATAGCAACGTCAAACCACTAAATAGTAAGAAATGGCAATTCTAAAAACATAATATAAAAATAATAAAAGTCCTGAATACTAATTAGCAAGATTTAAAGTCTGTAATATATACGCAATGGGTTGGTTTGCAGATTAAAAGTCCATCTGCAACTTCGAAAAAGTTATTGATTTCACAGTTTGTACGCAATTCATGACGAATAAGATTTCACAAGAAAATTGTCAATAAAAACACAGTAAAAAAACACAAAAGCACTAAAAAGCACAGTTGCTACACTAGGTGGGTAGAAGCCCATGGCTTCATGTGATCTGCCGCACTGGAGTTTACTCTTGGACCTTCTTGGAAACCCACCTTTTCGACATCATATCATCATTATTCTTCACCTTAATCATTTTGTAACGACCAAGGAACTTTCGTCGTAGCTTTGTACCGTCCCCAAATTGAGTTTTTTGAATCGAGACTAAATCACGTGTTTGATAGCACTTTGCTTTTTTCCTTTTGAGATTGAAATTTTTGCGATATTCCTCTTCGATTTTCAGTATGTTGAACTTTGCGATATCTCTGTTTTCTGTCTTTACTCGACAAATGCGTGTTCATATTCCTCATCAAGGATCTGTTTAATTTTTTAATATTTCTTATCTCTAATTTCTACCACGGTAAATAGCTCAAAAAGTGCGTAATTAGAGCTTCGAAAACACGTATTATTCATTATCCGTTGAACCATTGGTACATATTTATACCACTTTGTGTGATCATCGATGTACAGCTTACTGAGAATTGATTTGAGGGTCTCTTGTACTGCTCAACCTGTCCGTTACATCTCGGTATTCCTGTTGTAATTGAGTAAAATTTCAAGCACCAGATAAATTATATCTAGAAATCTTTTCTCCATGCTCTGTCAAATAAAACAGTAAAAATTCCTTTCTTTCACGACTTGAACTCACCAAGTTATGGTACTTGGAATTTTATTAATTTTCGAAGCTTTTCGTCTCTAAATACGTGTTTTTCTTTTTTTGTGACAGGAAACACAGAAATTTTGTAAAATTTAAAGTATCAAAACTCAGTGGGTTTTGATTGTAAAAGGATGGAATTTTTATTATTTTAATTGTCAAATGATGATGGAGATGGAGAAAAGTTTTCTATATACAACGTAAAAGACGCAAAGACTACATAGAAATTTAAAAGTGTAACCTTTTGAAAATTAATGGCAGTATTTTTATTCAATGTAGTCTTAATTGCTATCTAATTTTGAAAAATTTTGAAATTTGCAATGCCTTGGTATCTCCAACAGATCAAAAATAAAATCAAGTTTCATTCTTTTTGGGTAACCCTGTAAATACTTTTATTTTTTACATTTTCACCATTTCGTGAAACGCACTCTTGTAATCTTCTTTTCATGCCAAATCAAAATAGATTTCAAAAGTTAATGGTACATAGTGTCCCATAAATCCACAACAATTGGCGTCTCCATAGTTGCCAACCTCCCGATTTTTTGGATACCAGTAAAATCATACAGACATTTTCGGTTTATTAAATAGCAGAAATTGCACGATTAAAGAATACAAATTCTTTTTCTTAAAAATACTGGTATGAAAAAAATCAGGAGGTCGGCAACTATGCGTCTCCATTCCATAATATTGGTTGAATTATCTTTATAAAGAGTTTTTGACTGATAACTAGGCATATTTTATTAGGGCTGAAGTCTGAGAAGTTTAGGGCTACTTAAGTATTAAATTCCCTGATTCCAAAGAGTTTTTAAATTTTTGTGCTTTTGGTAGACCTATTTGAAATAAAAACACTTTCTAAAATTCTGCGAACAGTCTGTCAAAAACTAAATCATTATGTTTGCATTTGCAAACTTTTCAATAACTTTCAGGTTCTGTTTTGTATGAAAGCTGCAAAATGCGCAAAATATGCTACACGGCGTCGATCATTAGCGTGTAATATTTTTCTTCCGTCGCGATCTTTCCTTTAACTAAATGCCTTCATAATATTCAAAATTTTTTCATTACTCGGTTGCAAGTTTTAAGGATATTCCAGTTCTGAAACTTGCCTCCTTTTTTTTTTTTTTTTTTTTTTTTTTTTTGTCTTAGATAAGTCTAATACCTCATTTGCTCACAAAATCTGAGTCTGTTTCGAATTTAAGTTTCATAAAATTTTGACTGCATTTATATATTTATAACGAAAATCATATACTTACGAAAATAAAATTGCTGTACGCTGTCATTAATTTGTAGTACGATTCAATATTATAGTGGAAGCTGCAATATTTTTATTTAAAACTAGCTGATCCGTCCGTCGTTACCCGGAAATCAGTAACTTTCTTTTGCGGTTTCAATAAAAACTAGTCGTTGGGGGCCACCGTAATACTTACCCATCATGGATATGCATAATATAAAATATGAAAATAAAACACGTGTAAACTATTTATAAAATGCATTGCAATTCGAATAAAATCGTGGCTTGATGACGTCATAAACTTTAAATCGAGGATAACGAAAAAGACAGGCTACCGCGGTGCATTCCACTTATTTTTTTTTACAGACCGTTAGAGTGACGTGTGGCTTTTTTCGTACACCTGCATTGGTGCATTCGAGCATCACGTGACTCCCGCGGTCTGTAAAAAAAGATACGCGTAAAGCACCGCGGTAGCCTTTCTTTTTCGTTAGCCTCGCTTTAAATGCTCTATTACTGAATTGCGTAAATAATCCTTATAACTCCAAAAATTATAATCATATTAACTAACAGTTTACAGCGACGGATTAAGCGTCTCATTTCCAATTAAAATATATCTTTGAATTGAAATTTGAATGAAATACAGGGTCATGAAAAGTGAAAGAGTGTGGAAAATATGATTCCAAATATCTCGGCAACTAATTATCCGATCGACTTCATTCTTTATGCAAAATTTGTTTTTTTATCGTCTTTTATATTCACTCCTTAAAATAAACAATTTCAAAAAATTTTATATACCTTTTATCAGGACGAATATTTCGACAGTCCGAAAAAAATAGTTCCAGATAATCGATTTACTGAAATTCAATAAGCTTCTTTCCATTATTACATACTAAGTACATACCAAATTTCAAGTTTGTATCTCAATTTGTTCGGGAGATACAGCGTTTACTGACACACACACAGACGGATGACATTTTTTTTTTCTAAAAATATATTTTTCGGAATCTCCAGTGTCTGAAACGTCTATATCTGTCAAGATTTTTTTTCGATTTTCAAAAAGATTACAAGACTTACCCTATACTACTTATGATGGGTAAGTAATAGTCATTTTCGACGCACATTCTGCTAAAAACAAACTTCTTTCCGAACGAAACTCCGGCACTCGTCCCCACTGTCTACGGCATTGTATAGGAGGCGTATTACGCACGCCGAATATGTTACCGAATTTCGTTCAAATTCCCGAAAATTAGATTAATCCCCCCCCCTACCCCCCCCCCAATTCAATATGTTTTCCAAAATTTTTGATTTTTTTTGTTTCAGATGACTTTGACAAGCTGCAAAGCTTTTACACGGCACAGGTACAGCGCCTAGAATACATAGTGTGGTAAACGGTTTTACCATTTTTTAATTCAAAATTTTCGAATTCAAACCGGAAATTCTGAAACAAGAATTTTTAATTTAAGAAGTCACGAAATATCATATAGCCATTAATTAACCGAAAGAACAGTATAGGGAATTTCTAGTATGAATGCGAAATTTCGAAAATTAAAAAAAGCCAAACTGGTAATGCTTTAAAAGTTGCTAAAAAATTGTAGCCGATAAACTTGCAACGATGCGGTACAATAATAAGGCGATTGCAGTGACATCTGATTTAAAAATAGATTTACCTCTAACAAAAGTAACCGTTCCACTATTGACAACATGGACATAATTTCTGTTAATAAAATCTTCTTGTAAGTGTATATTTCAGATGTAACTGATTTTGAAGTTAGTTTTTTATCATATCAGGGAATTAATCTTTTCCACTCATCTAGCAGAGATTCATCCTTTGGTATGCTAAATAGGGATAGTTCCTAGTTTGCTCTCTTGTATCGAGAACTGCAACCAGGCACAAAAGAATGCGTATCACGTTTTTTGGATATGATCGATATAATTCATATTTTCAAAGCTTGTGAAAATCACTATCCAAGTCAAAATAAATAGTGTATAATTTAATATTTTTAAATATTTACCACCAGCTGAAACGTTTTCTCAGTTCAATTTTTATACAATGTTTACGTTGAAAAGAGCTGGTAGACAGTGACGTAGCCAGAGAGGGGGAGGGGGGTACAAATGCTCTGGAAACCAGTAATATTATAAAGTTTTCTTCGCATTAAATATCGCAGAAAATTCTCGGACTAGATTGGACAAAAATATTTTTATAAAATAAGTGGTATCCAAACCATCTGGACCTCCACCCTATCTACGCCACTACTGGAAGATATCGCTGCGATAGTGATAGGCCCGTTATCTTTTCAGCATCGTTCTACATTTACGGGATTCAATTTTTTAGTACTATTTTGTAGCCGTTTTCCACACTATGTTTTCTAGGTGCTGTATCACAGGGTGATGCGTGGTCAGCATACCCTACCCATATGCAACTCACAATATCTCCATCAATTTTAATAATTTCTGTATAACAAAAACATTTTTTATAGTAGAAAATTTGAATAATATGTGGGTAAAACCATTTTTTTGTGCTGCTGTATTCTTTCCATAAACAAAATCTCGAAGTTGGCCTACTTTTCGGGCGGTAATCCCCCTCTTGAACGGTAATCCCCCTCTTAAATACAGATTCTATACACTATTTTTGCTAGACATAATAAAAGAATATATTTGGCTTCAAAACAGTATTTTTTTTAGCTTTTTCAATGGGACAAATGATATTCAATAGAGCTTTAAAATTGCTCACTGGAAGATTTTCTTTTCCTGTTTCTTCTATCAGAGGTATGAAGATTTGGCGAGAAATCACAATGAATTTACACGACAGAGTCTCTGTTCTCTTTTATTTGTGTATCACTTGTGGAAACATGAATCAATTATTACTGACAAGGAATGTTTCCTTAGCTCGCATTCTAAAAAAAAATGCAAAAAATATTGAAGAAGCTATGTATTAATACAATAAAAGATCGATCAATTTCAGTGGCGGAATCTCGATAGCTTTCCCAGAATAAAATTAAAAACTTTGAGTTTTATCGCCAAAGTCAATATTCCATAGAATTTGACGAATATATAACGTTGGCGCGATTTGCAAGCCAAAATTTGTGAAACGCTTATCAATAAACTGATTTCGACACAACTTTTTAAACGAGTAAATTTTTCATTTTGTGTGAATTCAAATGGATCTAATAACATAGTTTATGTACGTTTAAATAAGAAAAAATAAGATAAGATGAGATTGAAACACTTAACTTTCTGTCTGAATTATTAATATGTTAATTTATTTTTCTTCTAAGGAGGGATAACAGCTGTGCATATCGAAATAAACATATGCAGTATCGTCTGCATATGTTATTCAGAAAGTATATAAGAGAAAAAAACTGGGAATGATGAAGCTCAGAAGAACAAATCAAATTCATTCCATATTATGAATAATTAAAACAACATGAATTTGAATATTCTACACACACAAACGTATATGTGGAATATGAGGAAAATGCCTGAAGGGTTGGTTTGTGGAAAGCGTCCGAATAATTAAATCGCTTTTCTTACTGACTGTTTACCTAATCTGTGTTATATATATATTTATTCGCATACTAACACTCAAATGAAATTATTTGTAATGTTCGTATGTAATTATATGTAAATTCAAAATGGTAGCACGTGTTTTTCATGAAAATTGAAAATTAAGCCTTTTGAAACGTGGTGTGCTGGTTTCACTTTTTTATTGCCTATTGAGCAAGGCTTATCTATAGTTTTGTACTTATTTTATTTTATTTTTTAATTTATGACGTCCTAACAGAATACTTATTTATTACTTGTTTATTTGACGCCCCGTGGTGTTTTCTCGTTTATGTTAAACTATTTAGTCTTATTTCGTGAAAGCAAATACAATTATTTTGTATACAGATTTTTTACACTATTTCGCTAAGCGTAAAGGAATATATTTAGTTAAAAAACAGTATTTTTTAAAACTTTATCAATGAGACAAATGAAATTCAAAAGAGCTTTAAAATTGCTTACTGGAAGATATTTTCTCGTGTTTTTTCTATCAGAAAGATGAAGATTGGTGAAAAAGCACAATGATTTTACCGATAAGATTCCCTGTTCTCTTTTATTTGTTTAACACTTGTGGAAACATGAATCATTTATCACTGAGCAGTTCATATCGGTTTCCGAATTCTTTTTCTTTTCTTTTTGATAGGCGGTATATGTTAAAGCATTTTGTTAAGCTATCTGAACTTATATGAGTTCAGCGACACTTCAAGCGTAATATCGTTCTTATTTTTATCTGTAAAACGATTTCAAATCTTTTTGTCACCCAAAAATCTTTTCTTAATATTTTAGAACTCATTTATGACATTGCCTTTTCTTAAAACTCTCCTTATATTAATAATCTTTCTCAGAAAACTTTTCGGATAATTAGTCGGTGCTTAAAGATGCTTTCCTGATATTTGTTTGAGCGTTAATTCAAATACCCGGAGTAAATGAAAATTTTTAATATGTTGAGTAACCATGCGTGTTTTAAGAAATAAGGTAGCTATGCGTATGTAAAGAATGTTTCTAAGGGAAAATTTTGGGGTGTTACTTTGACTTATAATGTAAATAAAATCATTGAACATTTTCAGGGGAAAATTGATTCTATTGCTAAATTGTTGAAATTATTGAGTCACCAGAATTTATGACCAGAATTTTCTGGAAATAAATAAATTATTTTCTTAACGTACTTTATAAAAGCAAAATTTTATTAAAACATTCTGAGTGCGAGTTGACAGTTTGAAATTAAAATTAAGTAGTATATATATCGTAACCCCGTAACTTTAACGCGTTAACCCTTTCAGGGGCAGCGGTATGTTTATGAAACCACTTAATTTTAATTCCCAAACGCCACAATGACACCAGAATTTTGCTAAAATCTTTTCCATTTAATATGTATGTGAAATATATCCCTTTTTCTTATTTCCAAATAATTTTTTTGTAAATTCCGGTGCCAGTCATTTATTTCAACCACTTAGTACTAAAAGTACTTTGCCCCTGAAAGGGTTAATATGTTCTATAAAACTTTTTAGCTTTATACTATAAGACATACCTGCCAACTTTCAACCAAACTTCCGTACAATGTGAGATAATTTGATCAAGGCTAAACACATTTCTAATCTGAAAATATATGAGGGGGTCTGGGAAAGAAAGTGCCAAGCTACATTTTTGGTGAAATAAATCTAACACTGTAATCTGTTGCTTAATATTGTAAATTATAATATTCTATATATAATTTGCTTCTAATGTCACTTGGTGGCAACATATGTTCCAGGTTTCATTTTTGCCCGAGATGTTTCTGAAGATAGATAATTTACAAAAAACTAACAGTACTAGCATTAAAGTAATGCCATCTTGTTACTCAGAATATCTCAAATGTTACTAAGACATTGGCAAAAAAACTTTATGCTATCTTGATTTGAGTATTTGATCAAATTTTCAAATTGAAATATTTCAAAAATGTGGCTTAGCACTCTCTTGCCCCGACCCCCACATATCGTCGCTACCATGTCAAACTATCGAATATGCAAAACTGCATTTTTCATTACTTTTAAAAATAAGTCGATTGTCACCACTAAATTTTATTAGAATTCTTCGCCTAGTAAGAATGCTAATAAAATTGATGTGAAGAACAGGGTTGCCAATTTGGTCGTCTTATTTATTCAGAGATGACAAATTCCTACCGGAAAATTTGAAATAAAAATTTTTACTTTAAGTAATAACGAAATGTCTGTCATTAAATTAGGCAAAAATTTTTATTTAATATTTCTGGTATGAATTTGAAATTTCTGAATGAGAAACGGATGCTAAACTGGCAACCCTGCTGAAGAATACTATTAAAATTTAGTTGCGACAATAAGCCTATTTTTAAAAGTAATGGAAATTGCATTTTTTTACATTCGATAGTTTGGAATGGTAGCGACGAAAAAAAATAATATATATTTAGGTTCATGTTCTATGTGTAACTTATTTGATTGCATTTCTTTAAAAAATTCTGGTTTCAAACTTGTTTAACCTCGGTTAAATTAACCTAACTTGTACGGAAGTTTAGCGCGATGTTAGCAGGTATGCTATAAGATAACCAACTGTTTAGATATCTGTAATTATATAAGTTCAGCGCCTCTTCAAGTGTTACATCGTTCTTATTTTTATCTAAACAGAGAATTAAAATTTTGTTGTAGTCCAAAAATCTATATATTTTTTATTTTATAACTCATTCATATGGCATTGTCTTTTCTTAAAACTCTCCATATATTCGTAATATTTTGCTGAAATGTTTTCGGAAAATTAATCGTTGTTTAAGGAATGCTTTTTTCACATTTGTTTGGGCGTTAGTTCAAATACAAGGAGAAAATAATCCTGTGTGTTTTAAGATATCAGCTAGCTACGTTTTTGAAAATAATGTTTAGAGGGTCAAAGTTGGGGCGTTAGTTTGATTTTTATGTAAATAAAATCATTTATTGCGTTCTATAAAACTTTCTAGTTTTGTACCACCTGATACCGTAATTTTCGTTGTATAATCCACTGGTCTAACAAACATTGTTTATCTTTAGACTCAGATATTTTAATTAATAAAATGTAACTCACTTGATCACAATATTTATTTGACTTTAATTATTAAATAAAACTTCTGCGTCTAAACATGTTTTCTGTACATTGTTGCCAGTGGGCTACATTTTTAAAATTCAGATTGCTTGATTGGCACCAAATTATTGAAATGTATATAATTCGCCTTATTTTCGTCTTATTTAATCTGCCATTAAATACAGTGATTTTTACTTTCTCAAAAAATTGGTGTCAATCAAGAAAATGGAATTAAAAAAAAGTAACCCACTGACAACACTGTTTCTGTAATCCGCGGATTACACGCATTCAATTACGGTAATTAACTTTTTAGTTATCTGAACTTATATAAAACTCTTGTCAAAATTGCGTGCCAGAGAACCACTTTTTATTGTATTATTTCCGAATAACAAACGTCTTATTTTTTAACGTAGATATTGCTTACAAATTCTGTTATTAAATAAGGCGATGATCACTATTCGGAAATAGTGGTGACAAGTAGTTTCTGGCACGTAGATTCGACATCCCTGTTATATGATTTCAGCGACACTTGTAACACAGGTGTAATATCATTCATATTTATAGCTCTCTGGACAATAGCGCTGGCACATACAGTGTGCTTTCATAGGCGGATTTTTTTACAACGTTTATACGGGTCGTTGAATTTGAATATCACTACTTTCAATAGTATTCTTTGACTTAATTAACCCCGAAAAATAAGACAAACATTATCGCTCAAATTAAGTGTATTCAAGTTCAAGGAAATAAAATCTCTTAATAAAATCGGCCTACGGCCGCTACCATTTTTGAATCAAGACTTACGCCGAGTATTCGAGGGTCTGTGTATTTTTCTAATCGGCAAAATGATTTTAAATGTTGTTGCTGATAATTTTTTTTGTTTATATTTTATAACTCATTTATGACCGATAGAGGAGGGTATACGGAGGTATACCCCATATACTTTCTGGATTTTTTAAAGAAACTGAGTGTATCCTCAGTTTCTCAAGTTAAGCTATAGCGTATACTCTCTAGTGCATTCCCTCTGCATATAGCGTATATCCTCTGGGTTTTTTTTACGACCGCAGCATTGTTAGTGACATCACCTTTTTATAAAGATTCCTTATATTAACACATTGCCGGCCGGCAATTTTTATTAAACCTGAGTTTTAAAAGATTAGAAGCTCTTTCCTCTTCTGAAAGTCTTTCGTAATTAGTTTCCTAGTTAGGTTTCTCAAGTTTATGTATCAGTAAATATCTTTCACTGTACGGATTTAATATAAAATGTCTTACAGTCTAAAAAATTGTGTACAGCATATTATAAATGCATTTTCTGTAAGGTAGAAGCCACGCCTTTAGTCAATGATGTTTGGTTAAATAAACACAAGAATTCTCGTTCCCGGTCGGCAATGGTCGGTTGATAATCTTTCGTAGAAAAATTCTGGGAAAATTAATCAGTGTTTAATGTATGCTTTTCGGATATTTGTGTAGGCGGTAATTCTAATATACGGAGAAAATGGAAGTATTTAATACGTTAAAATAATACTGTGCGTTTTAAGAAATAGGCGATAGCCATATTTAATGGAAAGAATGTTTATAGGGAAAATGCTGGGGAAGTAAGTTTAACTTTTAATCAAAATGAAATCATCTAATACGTTCTGTATACGCTCGTACTCATACTGTGGCTAAAAATTGTTTTTTATATAATCATACTGCTTAACGCATATAATGCTTATTTAATATTTCATGTAAAAGGAAGTGTTAAATTAAGGTACGATTTCAAAACTATGTATAACAAATCTTCAGACATAAATATAGAGTATAAAACATGAAATTTCAAAATGATATGTTAAATTCAGTATTTTCATAATATTGCCTCAATAGTCAACAAAATATAAAACTTTAAAATAAATCAAAAAAAAGTCTACACCTTCAATAAAATGGTTGGTTGGTTGGTTGATTCATGACGGACGTTTATCAACTCGAGGGATATAGGCCCTAGGGGGAGTACCCTCCGTGGGGGGTCTTAATAAGTGCCAACCTCCCATTAATATTCCGTAATATGCGGGTTAATTTGATCCAGGTTTAACACATTTCGTACCAGAAATTTTTTTAAGAAATGAAATTAAATAAATTCCACGTAAGAAACGGAAATTGAATAAATAAAGATTCATCCAATAATTTTTCTGGTTTAATGCGTTGTTAACCCTTTCCGGCACAGTGATCCCACTCCGGGCACACCTAATTTTAATTCTAAACCTGCATTCGTCACCAAGAATATTTTAATAAAATTTTGCTTCTATAATGAAAGCTTAAAATAAAGATTCTTATTTTCTAAAAAAGCCGTTTGTAAATTCCGGTGTCAGTCAGTAATTTCTCATTTTACGAACTGAATTTGTCGGTGCCGGAAAGGGTTAAACTGGGTTAAATTAACCCGCATATTACGGAATATTAAGGAGAGGTTGGCACCTATGGGTCTTTATAAGGGATCCTAACCCGTATTTACAGCAGGGTTCGGAGAAACCAAGGAAAACTCCGAACAGTTAGGTCGACGAGCGCGACAGGTGTTTGAACCCAGCACCTCCTGTCTAACCAGCTTTGAGAGCAGAACCTCTCAGCCACTGGTGGGGCCCTTAAATAAAATGATATTGAATAGTAACTTTAGGGAAAAGTCAATGAATTTCCCAATACTGTGTGCTAATAGTGTACAATTTTTGTTTTCAAATAGGCGTATTATAAAACTATTATTTGCCCAATATTAGATCACAATTGTATTTATTGGCTTTACATAAAAGTTATTTACACTGAGATAAAAATATTCCATATTCTTGAGTTAGTACCTTACAATACTTTTTAATAAAATAAAGCTAACAGACAAAAAAATCTACATTAAAGTTGTTAGATCGTGTCATAATTCTGTTGACAAAATGCAAAAACAAGACCTGCACATTGTGTAGTTATTTGAGAAGTACTAAAACATATAAATTGCAAAAGTACCACCCGTGGGTGGACTTGCGGATGTTCAAACCATCTGACACCATCAACACCATCTGACATCTCCCATCTTCAATGTTGTTAAGTACAGTGTCTCTCATAAGTCAAAAATTCGAAAAATCATAAAAAATAAATAAAAAATTGTTGTATCGTTATGTAGTTTGCATAATAACACTTTTGAACGTGTTGAATATTTTGTGAGAAAAGCAAAAACTAGTTGAAATTTTCTTTAAACTATTTTTTTGCCACAAATATTATGTGTATTTAAAAAGTCTTATGTCCCGTAGTGGCGCGGACGGTTAAGCTCGGTTTCCGTAAGATCACCGAAAGCGAAGCAGATTCGACGAAGGTAGGGTGACAACCTCTATCGACTGCCGCTGCTGTGGGACAGTGTAAGTTAACGGGAGCTGGTGCACGTAAAATCTGTTCGTGGCTCCAATGTACTCCAAGTTTAGTATAAGCGTTACATCTGGGGGTGCCAATCCAGGTGCAGGTCTCTCTTCTGGAATTGGTTCAAAATTAGGAGACCAGCTCTTGAAGTCCAACCTCTCTTGAGGCTCTGGCACCCTTTCTTTCAGAGAAGTCCCTTGGCACTTTCTCTGACACGCCAACAACAACAACAATAAAAAGTCTTATGGTGAAATTCTGACTCGGACACGACAAATCGTTAAATTTTTATGCGTTTTTGAAATGTGAGTGGACTTATTTGATTCTTTGAACTATTTGTGTTTCTTTTACACATTTTGGATTATTTCAAAAGTGTTATGGTGCAAATCGCACTCCGGTACAATAATTTGTTAATTTTATATATATATTGGAAATCTAACTTAATTACGTGTCTTTTTAACACTAGATATGCCAACATCCGGTCATTTGACCGGTACTAAACAGAGTGATTATAATTAGAGGGTGCGTACTACGTGTTAAATTTGCTAGAGCACACTAGTGCTAATTTCCTCTCCTGCGGCCGGTAGTAAAAACAGAAATGAACTGCAGGCGTACAACATTTAATTTTTCTTCCTGTACATGAGCGCCACTTCCCTCTCATGCGGCGAATTGTCAAAACAAAGGTTTGTAAAGAAATAAAAAATTACTTGTAACGTCTAAGTTCCATAATTGATCTCACTGACTTCACAGAACCGTGGATTTGAAATCCTGCGTCCGCGCTTGATCATGTTTCCATTGCTAATCTTTATTAATATCTTACAATTACTCATTGTCATTTTTCTGGTGTAATCTTTTCATTTTCTAGCATGAAAAAATACTCTTAGTCGTAAGAGGGCGCTATTTTCAACTTGTCAAATTTCTTCTATTAATCTGTTCAGGCTTAATAGCTTTGGTACCAAATAAAAATATCTCGATTCGAAGCAGAAATTTCTTCGTAAAAACAAATAAAATATAAGTAACAAAATAAGCTAAAATTAATCTAAATAAAAAAGTTTAATAGCTTTAAATAAAAATTCTGATGTGAAATATTTTTATAAAACTTGAGTAAAATTCCCGGTATGTTTAGTCTTAAATTTTATTTATTTTTTGCCACAAAACATCCAACTCTTTGAAAAGTAGCATAATTCAAACCGCTCTTCTGTACGACAATTTCTTTCTTTCTTTCTTTTTTCTTTTTTTAATAAATTTTTGAATTATGAACGGATTTATGTGACATTATATATAATTTTTCTCAATTCTAATGTGCACTATAAAAATGTTTAAAAGATATTTTGACTAGTATGTAACTCTTACAGCTGGCTTTACATTAATTATGAACCGAAAAGAAGTTTTAATATCTGTGCAAAATATTCTCCAAGAAATAAATAAAAGAAAATGTAAACAAGTATGTTTATTATCTACAATAAGTAAATCACAAACAAATCTAGACGTAAGAAGCCTTATAATGCCTGCTTGAGTCTAGTGTTCATGTCGGGATTTCCTTTTTCTGAGTCCTTTAAAGCTCTCCGGTTTGTGATCTTCTATTGTTCAGTCTATTTCCATTCTGCTGCCATCTAAATATATATATGTTTCTCTATTGAGAAGAATTGTGTGCTTTTAATTTAGCAGCCTTTATTCCTTTTATATTCTTCTTCTCGACAGCAAATGATGGCTTCTTTTCTAAATAAGTGTTATGCAAACATATGTTTTCACTGAGATATATTTCTTGGTGTATCCATTGTCACTACATATAAATGCCAATTTCCTGAGTTTTCTTAAGTAGAAATGATGATATTTATAACTATGCATAGTAGTTATAATAGTTAGCCAACAATGGACTAGCTAACTGTCGGAAAAAACTTTTGTAAAGAAGGCTTCCTTTATAAGAATATATGTATTAGTATTATTAGTTGAAGAAATCAAAAGTAACTAAAAACAAGAACGAAAAATCATGCGTCAAGCATATATTATGTAACACTTTACAACACTTCCAAAATAATTTTACAAATCTTTACTGTTTAACCCTTTCCGGCACAGTGCTCCCACTCCGGGCACACCTAATTTTAATTACAAACTTGCATTCGGCACCAATAATATTTTAATAAAATTTTGTTTCTATAATGAAAGCTTAAAATAAGGAGTTCATATTTTCCAAAAAAGTCGTTTGTAAATTCTGGTGTCAGTCAGCATTTTCTCATTTTACGAGCAGACTTTGTCTGTGCCGGAAAGGGTTAATAATGTGAAAGACGATATCTAAGTAAACAGTTTGGAAAATGCATAACATATTTAAACGCATAACAATCCCAATTTCAGGAATTACCAACAATATTCGTAAAGATATTCAAACTCTTTTGGGAGCCCTGTATATGATCTATAGATTTGTATATATACTACATAGAATGCTAAATTTTAGTTCAGTTAGGAAACGCGTAGCACAATTTAAAATTCTCCTTCTGTAATTTCCGTCAATAAACGGAAATGTACTTGAGAAATTGTGTGGTGTCCTGTATCTTTAGAATTTATACACACGAAGTAATAGACAACAAATGAGTTAAATTTAAAAATGGCGTTTAACAACTGAAAACGGACTTCCAGCAATAATTGTTAACAGACAGTAGCGAATTCTTTTGTATGTCCCTGTAAATGAACGATGAGTGCTATACACACAATATTCTATAGTAAGCCTCTTGTAATGCACCTTAGTGATATATATCATTTTCAATATGTTTGAAATACTGAAACATTATTAAAATAAACCGCAAACGATTTTTCTCCATAGATCATAATGTAACGCAATTCTTTTGAGTGTCCCTGTAAAGGAACTATAAGTCCTATGCACACCATATTCCATAGTAAGCTTCTTGAAGCGCACTTCAGTGATATATATTAAATTCAATTTGTTTGAAATTGTGTAACATCATTAAAATAATCCGCAAATTATTTTTCTCCATAGACCGTAAGAAACGGAATTCTTTTGAGTGTCCTGTAAAGAAACTATAAGTGCTACACACTTCATTTTCAATACCGAACATGCCATAGTAAACCTCAATAACATATATAAATTGCATACCTATCCGAATATATTTACGCGAGTTAGAGCACGGACAGACAGATGGCAGACAGACGACAGACGGACAGATAGACAAATCGTTTTCATAAACACGTTTCAACTATGTTTGAAAGTATTTAAAATGTTGTTGTTAAATTAACATACACATTTGCATAAAATTGAAATACGTAGCTACGATGCTTAATCTTTACATATCCAGAGTTTTATTAATAATTCAATTCCATACACAAGTTAATAGACTTTGTTATGTATGATCCAAGAGAGGTAGTACAGGACAGAATACACAGCACGGAAGGCGGTAAGGATTATAAATTCTGGAATCGAACTCTCTCTCACCACGACGGCAGACAATTGTCTTTATGCTTGCGGTCATGGAGCCCTCCGCCAACGGTCAGAATTAAATACAGTAATTTTAATTAAAAGCATTATTTATATAGGATAGACCTTTTAGTTCATTATCTGCGTCATTCAAGAAGAAAACTATAGAGACATCAAATATTAGCTACTAAATCTTGGTTATGATAGCTATTAACACAAATTGTGATATAGAAATAGATTCATCATAATATAAAAGTATACAACAACAGATATTTTAAAACTTACTGATTATAGAATGTCTGATTTAGTACTCTTTAAATTAATTGAATGATAATAGATATATCATTTGTCTCTAGGTTTATCATAATATATCGTCGCTACCATGTCAAACTATCGAATGTGAAAAACTGCATTTTTCATTACTTTTAAAAATGGGCTGTTTGTCACCACTAAATTTTAAGAGGGTTGCAGGTTTACAACATCACCAGAGTTGCCCGTTTGGTCTTCTTTTCCATTCAGAAATGTTGAATCCATACCAGAAATTTAAAATAGGCATTTTTTCTTTATATAATGACAGCCTATCTCGTAATTGCTTAAAGTAAAAAAAAAAAAAAATCTCAAAATTTCCTGTATAAATTTGGCGTCTCTGAATAAAAAAGGGGGGCCAAACTGGCAACCTGTTCTTCACAGAAATTTAATTCTTATTTTTACGAGGCGAAAAATTCTAATAAAAGTTAGTGGTGACAATCTGCCCTTTTTAAAAGTAATGAAAAATGTATTTTTTCATATTCGATAGTTTGACATGGTAACGACGAATATCCAAAGATATGATTTTAAAAATGCTAATTATTTTTAAAAAAGCACTAAAAATGAATTGTTAAAAATAATTACGGGAAAGCCCGTCCAAAGATTCCAGGAAAAGGCCGTCGAAATTGTGCTTTGTCCTTAGCTAATGTGTTTTGCCCGTAAATAGATGTAACTATTCCAAAATTGAACTTTCATGACGTAAATTTGTGGAATTTTACAGTTTAACTTGAAAAGTGGCATTTCCTGTGAAATTATACGGTAAACACCAGTGAATTTACGTAATTTTTACAGTTTATATCCAGTGCCTTAGCAACCTATGCAGGGTTCATATCTTAGGTCCTATAATTTCAGTCATTTCAGCTTATGTATGTCAAAGATTAGTATGTACAGCCTCGGAAAAAATTACTATACTATGCTATTTTGAGCACCGTTTATCGTTGGAGAAAAGAAAATGTGCCACTCGATTAGGAATAGCCTGTAGCCTTATTTTCTATTTGTAAATACTTCTTAGGAGGCTATCTAGATATTAAAATTAACAGAAAATATTGCATTGTAACCACTAAATTTGGCACAATAATAAAAGTCTCCACTCCGCTTAAATACACATTTTCACGGTGCTTCTATGAATAGTTTTAGAATTATTAACAATTTTATAAAGAGTTAATTTTAGGGATTCGGTCCTTACATGGAATTAATTTAAATCCGGTACTTACATGGAGTATACGACCATCTCTTACATTAGGTGTGTGAACCTTCGTGCCGGCGCGGCGGGTCAATTGTCACCACTTTCTCTTAATACCTTAATACCTTAAAATACCTTATTTAATGACACAAATTCTTCGATTAAATAAGGAAAATATTACTATTTTGAAAAAGTGGTGATATTTGTCCCGGTGACGCAAGGAGTCGTCTGCCCAGTCTTACTTCATTCCCTCAGTCCGTTTCAGGGTGTTTTAGTTTTTTTAAATGACTAAAAAAAACCACTCAGAGGAAAAAGCTAAAATTTTGTATACGTATATAAGAAGCATTTATTCGTCGTATGCAGTAAATATTTTATAGGTTTTATTTATATTTCTTTCGACTATTAATTTAATAAATTATGTTTCATGTAATAAAATTTTGGGAATTACAAAAATAAGCTATTTGCTTACAATTTTTAGTAGTATGCTAATATATAAAAAAGGGTTCGTATGCTACAATTTTGTAATAGAATTTTTCGCCTTATTTAAATGCCGAAATATATTACAAATTCCGCAATTAAACAAGGCGTCTGCAATTTCTGATATTTAAATATTAAATAGAAATTTTCTATTAAAAAATTGTGGTAAAAGCGTACGAATCGTGTAAAATCAACGTGATTTGATTACTGTTTGACTAAATAAATATAAAAATATGCAAAAGTAAATTAACGTTAGAGGGTCATGACTTTGAATAACTTTAATTGTATAACTTTTGGTCCAAAATGACCTGGTATTTCGGTTCTGGGCATAAATTTCAAAGAAAAATAAAAATATTTTGGGGAAATTGGGTGTTTCAATTGGAAATTTCAAAGTTAATACAACTTTTTAAATGTAGACGGCCCCCAAATCTTAATTCATGCACATCAGTTAATAGTAGACGTTATTCTCTATCCATTATTACCTTCCTTTCTTTACCATAAATAATGCTAAAAAATAGCATGAGGATGATGTATTTGTTTTTGTTTCCCACGACTGTATATTTATTTCCTACCATTCGTCTGTTCGAATCATACACAAAATTTATAATGTTCATGGTTGTTTCAGATCCTCAGAACTCTGTATGGCTTTCAATACAAATTTAAAATATTATTTCCGTTTCCTTTCATCACGCAACGTTATTTTTACTCTAAATGTACAAATTTTAAAAATAACACAGAAATATTTGTTTAAAAACTTTTTTTTTGCAAAATATTGGCTAATTAATTGTCATTGAATTGTATTTAACTACTTCACATACAACGACACAGGGTCATACAACAACACAGTGGTTAAATTTCAATATTTTAGAGAAAAAAAATAAATTTTCAAATTACTTTTTTCTACTTAGTATTTGAGTTTTTTTCGTTAAAGAAGCATCAATTAATTATAATATATGCACTTTTCTCAAAATAATGATATATGTAAACAAACTTTGTCTAATAGTGTCAGACGTGTCATTCAGTTACTGATTTACAGTTATTGATATTATTTTTTTTTTCGCAATTAATATTTAAAAAAAATATTTTGTTCTATGGTTAAATGTTTATTAAAATAATTTTTTTATTAAATAGAACAGAAATTCTCTCACTATTACTGCCTTATAGTTGTATTTGTGCCAATTACGATTTAAAGTACAACACTATGTAACGGCAATATCTTTTTAAAAATGCATTATATATGAAACTACACATTTTTTCAGACATATTTTGTGCTCATAATGATTTGACTTCGTATAGGTCATGTGAAAATAATCTGAACATTACTTTATGAAACTTCATGGAATTCCTAGTTTCATATTTCCTAATTCATTGTTTCCTACGACTTTTATCATGAAAATATTTTTGACTTTAAGGCTTATTATTGCAAAAATAGGATTCTAACTTCACCGAAAATCCTATTGCGTAACCTTCTAGTAATTACTTTGAGAGATATTTTACTAATTATAAACATTTGGGATGTTAGTACTTGCTATAGATTCTATTCATCGTATCGTGTAACCTTTTAGTAATTATTTTGAGAAACATTTTACTAATTAGAAAGACTTGGAATTTTAATACATTCTATAGATAAGAATAATATAATTTCTTTCAGTGGTGAGACGTGTAAATCATGCGGTTTTCTATGCAGATATTTTGATGTTCGGAAAAGTTTGCTTAAATAAATTTTATATTAATACAAGAGGGGGGGGGTGTTGTCCCCTGTACCCTTTGTGCGCAAACCCCCGGACTATCAAGATATTCGCGCGTTGCAAACTTGTTCCTAATTTATCCATTGGTGGAAATACACTGTAATACACCCCAATAACAAATTTGAAATTCTTTGATTTAAGAGCATTTTCACTTTCTTCTATCTTTACAAAAAGAAAATATTGGATTCGTGAAAAAATACGGACTCCGGTTTTCGACGGATTTATACGTTTTAGTTTGTCCTAAACACGATTTTCTTTTAGAAAGTGTCTGTCTGTGAGTCTGTCTGTATGTCTGTGAGTCTGTATATGATAAAAATGTTGTGGATGCTCTATCTCGAAAACTAATGCACGGAATTTAATAAAACATTAGATTCTGTTATACATTGATATAAATTGGTGCTGATTAGTTTTTGGTGTAAATCGCCCAACAGGTGGCAGTGCTGTGCTGCATTTTTCACGATTTCCGTGATAGCTCTATCTCAGGAACTAATGCCCGGGATTTCATGAAATTTGATATTCTGTTACACATTGACAGCTGTAGACGCTGATTAGGTTTTGGTGTAAATCCCCCAACAGGTGGCACTGCTAGGCTGCATTTTTCACAATTTTCGCGATAGCTGTATCTCAAGAACTAATGCATGGAATTTCATCAGAATTGATATTCTGTTAGACCTTGGCATAAATAGATACTGATTAGGTGCAAATCGCCCAAAATGTGGCGCTGTTATGCTGCAATTTCCACGATTTCCGCGATAGCTCTATCTGAATAACTAATGCACGGAGATTCACCAAACGGGTGTAAATCGCCCGACAGGTGCTTTTCTATACTGTGTTTATCCCGATTTCCACGATAGCTATATCTCAAGAAAGAATAGATTGCTATTATTTTTGGTTGCAGATGATTTGATTTATGTAGAACTAAGTTTTGTGGTTGCCACAATATACTCAGATATTTGAATCGTGTATGGACGGACAAACCCGATCGACAGATTAATCGCAATTATTTTGAGTTTGGCTATTTTATGTAACAGTTTAGTGGATTTTTTTTAATATAAGCAATGAATTCCTAATTTGCAATTATTTCCATATTCATAATTTAAACGGTTTTTTGTATTATAAATGAGTTTAAATTCAAAGTAATCATCGTTTCGTGTCTGGAAAAAAGGAGTCGTGGGGCAAACAATCTTTAAAAGTGGAAAAATGCAACGAATTTTGAAAAAAATAATATATTTTTTTATTATGCTTGAGATATTGCTCTGTATGTTTACTAATCAAAAGTCCATTATCTTCCTATCAAACTGTGTCATTTACAGAAAATTTTAGAAGGTGAACAAAATAGGTAAATGTGAATGTCTGGACTTTCGCCATCCTATATTATATCCTTCATATTTCTGTCTAATGAGTTTCTAAAAATGTAAAGAAACTTTTGCCCATTTTGTTAAAAAAAATAAAAAAATCAAATTTTATCAAGAAATGGAAAAATTTGCATACGTAATATAAAAACCCAACTAAAAAATGCATATCTTTACAGAAAATCTGTTATACCGTATCCTGGCAATAGTAAATAATAATAAAACAGTAACTTTTTACAGCTAAAACAATTTTATAACTGCGCTTAGTGCGTGAAAGACCATTACGCATATAGAGCTCGACTTTCTGTATATAAGCAAGATCCATCCTTAGAAAGTATTATGAGAAATATGTAGAATAGGGATAAAAACAGGGGATGCCCGTGAGCTTAAAAACACATTAATGGAATCGTATTTTGTTACTGTTACGAAATACTTTGGTGCTGTATATAGAGCATGATGGAAGATTCCATCAAGATATTAAAATAAGAGAGAAAGAAGATACCTGGGGAGGTGTGAATATGATTGATGACTAATACAAGATTCGCAAGAGAGACAGACGACGTTCATCAGAAAATAATTAAAATAGAGCATTTGAAGGTTTGATATAAATACCAATACACTGAGTTTTAAAAATATAGGTCATATTTAAACCGGGAACGCTTGCGCTTACCCAGGTTGCATACGGTCTTCATTTTGCCAGCAACACTTCCAAATAATTATTTTCTTTTTATTTTATCGAAGGCAATTGTTACAAATTCTGCTATAAAATAGATCGAAGATTACTTTTCGTGAAATTGTGGAGATAAATATAAAAATCGTAACCATATCCATGTTAAGAGGGTGTTTACTATTTGTCCAAAAGTAAGCATGTTTTGGGCGAAAATTTTCTTTAACTATGAGATAGGTTTTTTGCAATATATTTATTAAAGTTTCAACAAGCTGCATCAAATTTTTCAATCGGAAATATTTAAAATTTTGAATATGTCCAATTGCACAGTATCTCTGCTAGGTTTTTTTTAAAACCAAAAAAGGGCTTACATATTTTGAACAAATTTGAGACAAACAAACATGGGTTTACAGATTTTAAATTTCATAAACCATTAATTTTTACAAAATATTATATTATTATCGTATTCTTTGTTTAAAACTAAAATTTTGAAGGGAAAAAAATTCCTTAGAAGCCATTTTTGTCAAAATAAATAAACAAATAAATAAAAATAGGAATTATGAAGTCAAATTAAACGTTTCTCCAGTTATGCATCTCACGTAGCTTCACTCAAGAGTGGAAATCGATAACTTAATTGATAAATTTTCTACAATGAGCACCAGTTAAAGAAACACCACTTTGAGAAAAACGCATTTAAAAGTTTGGAAAGAGGTATTTATTAGAATTATAGCGCGTTTTTATTTAATTGAGCGCTTAACAATATAACACTGGAAACGGAAAAAACATTTTACTCAGGCATCTTCCCTTAAGGGCATTGTGTGAAATTTTGTGTCATTTTAACCTTTTCATTTCCGGACAGGACTGGCAACTATTTTTAAATTCAACTGTACAACAATTTACAAAATGTTTCTTAATAATTTATTTCGCTTTAAAATACCCTAGTATAAGTGTATGGCAGAAATTATTATTCAAAAAGTGGTATAAATAAAATTAAAAAAGTAGTCGCTATGACGCATATCTATGTGTCGACCCCATAATAAAAAAAAAGAAAGAAAACATTCATACATTTTACGTGATGAGAACAATAGTAATGATATTTGAAATCATAATTGACTACAATAGAAAGTTCTCGTAAGAGAATTAAATTAGCATTTAGTAAGTTTACTTTTCACTGACTAGTGTAACGAATGATTATGCAAAACGAGTAATCATATAGAAGTATAATATTTCACTGTTTCTTTGTTCCTTTGTATTTCATATTCTCACTTTTAATCAAATATTCTGATTCGTTTTTCACGAATTTTGTGAAATAATATTACATGATATCTCTGAAACGTATTTTCTGTCTATGAAAATGGTGAAATGCGACATACAAAACATAGTTCATATTGCTTTACAGCAACGACATTGCATATTTGTCATTTGATATTATATTTCCGTGTTTAAAAAAAAAAAAAAACTGAAATACTGATTTTACCATTAGCATCTGATTTCAATTTCGTCACGCAATCTCATACCATATGTTATTTTTATAGTAAACGGGTATTTATTTTATTTTAGTTTTTAGTTTCTCTTCATTATTTACGTATTTTAATTTTGTTTGTTATAAAAAAATACTTTAGATAATATTGCAAAGCAACACATATCAGTATTTAAAGCAGAAATTATTAAAAGAAATACTATTTCAAGGCGCATACGATAATTACATTTGATCAAAACTATTGCTGAATAATAATTAATATTTTAATTATTTAATTTTTATTTAATAAATAATAATAATAATAATAATAATAATAATAATAATAATAATAATAATATATATATATATATGTGTGTGTGTGTATGTACAAACCGGTGGTATCGTGGTTGATTGGTCAATTTGAGTAAGGTAAATTCTTCTTTACGGCTTATTTTACTCAAACAGAAATAAATTAAGATTTACTCATAACGTGGAATATTGCTCTTGATAACATGGTTCGCAATATAAGTTTCCATTTGCTTCTTTTAATATTTTCCCATTCTACTTGTGGGATTTTTTCTCCACATACTTTTATTTAATTTCTTGGATATAAATTTTTGTATTGTATTATAATTATTGGTTCATATATATTGTCGATTTTATTCAGACATTTAATAGTTATTAATAAGAAAAATTTTAATATATATATATATATAATTTTTATTATATTGTAATATTTTATACATTATAATTATTATATATATAATATATATATAATATATATATATAATATTTATTATATTGTAATATATTATACATTATAATTATTATATTATATCATATCTCATGGGTGCGAAATCATTCAGGGTCAAGGGAGCCGTGTCCTTAGCGAATTTGTGCGGATAAGTGCGTTTTAAAGCTAAGAAAACACAAAGCGATTGGGGTCGTTCAAGGGCCCGGCGTTCTTTCTGAATACTAGTGAATATTCAGAATCAAGAGCTGAAGGGTTCATTTTGATCGACCAGACCTCCGGACGGGTTCGACCGGGTGGCGAATCACCGAACTCTCGGTGACGGCTCATCCGACCTGTTTGGGGTTTTTGCACGGTGCGAGGAGATTCGAGACCATTTTTGGTTTCGAAAATTTTTGTTCCCGTGTTCTGATCGCTCTCCTTTGATTAGACAAAGAGTCTGTGCGTCGACGTCGCTGCACCCAGCGGACTCTGAGTAGGTTTCCGAAAGCTACGTCAGAGCTAAAACAGAACTTTGTCGCTTGCAGAACCTGTCCTATTCTGCAAGGTCACCTGAAAGAAGGAAGTCAGTAGGGTTTGACTATGGATTGTAACTTGAAGGATATGACGGAACAAACAGCTGTTTTAACAGCTCAGGGCACTACGCCCGATGTTGAATCACAGGTCGAGATTGAAGACCAAAAGCAGCTGCTGCTTGCGATGTGCGAGTCGCCATTGCCCAGCGCTGCAAACAAGGGAGACGGCGAAAGCTCGAGCCCAAGCGTCGTCTCATGCGACAGCAGGAGCACGAGCCCCGACCTCCCAGCGTCTACCTCGGTAGATGCAGGATGTCAAACCGAAAGCAGAATCGACTCAGCCAGTTTATCTACTGCAGATATGGTTGAGTTCTCGGCTGTTTTCGTCGAGGATTCTCACGTCGCATTGACAGAGATCCCCGGGAGGATGGGCAAGGACAGAAACCTAACGGCAGCTAAGAGACAGAGTTACACGGAGCTCATTACGCCATTTATGGAGTATGTCTCGAGGCAGCACAGTTGGCTCTGTTTCCTCCACGGGAAAACCTCACAGAAGGGAGAGACACATTCTGACGGTTGCGACGTTGGTGTGGGCACAACGCCACATCGTACGAGGGACGTTCGCCGTATGTCAGATCGTCTCGCCCGGACGGAGGCGGTACCAACGCTTGGAGAGACATTAGTGTCAAAGAACTCGTTCTCAGACACGAAGTCAAAAACGGTGCAGACAAATCTTCCAAAAACGGCTGCCAAGTCCACCCAAACTGGCAAGCCAAGGAAGAGGAAGCTGCGTCGAAAATGGAAGGACAGGAAGAAGCAGAAGACGGACGTCTCAACGTGCCCACCTGCCGACGAACGACCCGAACAAAGCCTAAAAAAGGCGGAGACCAGGGCGGTTCCGAAGGAGGGCGAACTTGAGCACACGCCAACCGCGGACTCCTCGGAGAGGCAGCCGGACGTCCCAACGTGCCCTCCTGCCGACGAGCGACCCGAACAAAACCTCGAAGAGGTAGCGACTACGGTGGCTTTGAAGGAGGACGAACTTGGGCATACGGCAGACGCCTCGACCTCAGAACTTGCAAAGACAGCTGACCTGCCGACCAACGAGCAGCCCGAACAAAACCCCCGTCAGGGGGCAGCGACCAAGGCGGCTCAGGGGAAAAGCAGGACTGCTCGAAAAGCAAGGGACGATCCAGAGGTCCTTAGGGTTGCAGAAACTGACAAGGCCGGGCAAGACAGTCCACCCGCCGAAGAGACTTCCAGGCGTCCTCCCAAAAGGAGGAAGCAAAGGAAGACTCAGAGGGAGGACAGAGACACCCACACGAGTCAGAAGAAGCACCCAGACAAGGAACGTTCTTCCTCCAAGCAGGGAAAGTCAGGAAAGAAGTCGAAAGTGAAGAACCGAAAGGACAAGCTGACTTCTGGAAAGACGGACCCAACCTTGAACGCACGTCCAAAAGGGGAAACTCCTCAAAAGGGAGAAGAACCTTGGACAACAGTCGTTAAAAAGTCGAGGAAGAAGCTGCAGAAGTCGGAACAACAGGGACACCCGAAAGATGGCCGAAAGGCTGACAGAGTTCCGACACTTTCTGCCCGACAACGACCTGGGAAAATGGCGGCCCAAGGTCAGCGGCAGGGGTCTAAGTCCTCGACAAAGACCCCGCCGAAAGAGGAATTCATTCTCTTCGTTCGCCCAAAGGGGACAGGCGAACATGTCGTAGCTTCTTCCGCTGAGACGCTCAAACTAGTAGCAAGCAAAGTAGACCCAGTGAGCTCCAGGATTTCCATCAGGAGCAATAGACCAATCTCGGGAGGCGGAATAGCCTTCCACGCTCAATCCGCGGAAGACCTCGCGAAGCTGGAAAGCGCACTGGAGAACACAGAGCTTGTGAAGGATCTAGCAGTAACAAAGCCCAGACGGCGTACCCCAGAAATAATCATTTTTGGGGTCGATCCAAGTCTGCCAGAGGAACGGATAGTTGTTGCACTTCAAGAACAAAACGAATCCCTCAAAGATTCAACTCTTGAGCTGCGAACCTGTTTCGCCAGCGCGAGAGGCCACAACGCTGTCCTCTCAGTAGACGAAGTTTCGTATCAGCGCTTGAAAGGGCTGCGTTCACTGCAAGTTGGCTGGGGTCAGGCGGTGTTCCGACCGAACCGACGTCCGTAGGTTTGCTATCGTTGTTGGAGGTACGGCCACACACGTTCAGTTTGTCACAGAGCGTCCCTTTGCGGGAGATGTGGGGCCAAAGGACACGAGACGATAGGCTGCACTCTACCACCGAAGTGCCCTAATTGTAGCTTTAGGAATTTGCGCAGAACGGAAGACGAGAAATTGTCGACCACTCACGCGGCAGGTTCCAAAGAGTGCCACATCCACCAGTTGGAGTTCGAGCGAATCAAAAGGATCCAAGATGGAGAGTAAAATTCATTTTGCCCATCTGAATTGTCATAAGGCAATTGCTTGTATGGATCAACTTAGTCGTGATACGATCTCCCTGGGTTTGGATGTGGTCTCGTTAAATGAACCGCATGTCGCCGAAGGTTCTGTTAGCGGCACCCCCGAGGGCTACGTGCAAGTTCACTCTGCAGGAAACCGCTTTCGGGCGGCCCTATGGGTGAGCAAGCGCATTCACTTCGTCTCCGTCCTAAGGCGTTCTGACGTGGTGGCAATCCGCTGCAGATGGTCAGGGAAGGATGTGCTAGTGACAACTTGTTACTGTGCTCCATCCCAAGACATTGACCTTGTGCTCGTACCGTTGACGACCCTTTTAGGAACCTACCCGAGCGACAATGTCGTTCTAGTGGGTGACTTTAACGCTAAGTCAACGATCTGGGGGCAACGGCCGACAGATCCGCGAGGGCGAGATGTCATCGCACTCGCAATGAACGCAAACCTGGAGTTTGTCAACGACCCGGATAGCCTGTCCTCCTTCTCTGGTTCTCAGGGCGAGGGGTGGATCGACATCCTGTTGGTCCGGTTTTGCGCAAACCGCATTACCGACTGGAGGATATCCGAGGTCCCGTCGCTAAGCGACCACCGAATCATGATGTGGGATTATCAGGGCAAACCAGCCAATCGCCTCCCGAGAGATGTCAGCCGTCGCTGGTATAAGAGGGACTTGGTCTGGGACGCATTCTCCCGCGATCTGCAAGCGGCAGATCTGTTTCGGTACGAGTTTGCAACCCCTGATGAGGGAGTCGAATACTTGATGTCGACTTTGAGTCGGCTGTGTCTTGAACGCAAAAAGCGCCGACCGGCAGTGCGTCGTGAAGCGTTTTGGTGGTCAGATCAGCTGGCCAGCCAGCGAAATCGGTTGCGTGCGCTACGTCGACTCTACCAGCGAACGCTGGAGCCGGCGGAGCGGGGGAGACTTGGATCTCTCTACAAGCGTAAGCGGGCAGAGTACATGAAGGCGATCCTGTACGCAAAGCGTGCTTCGTTCCGAAGATTCATTTCCGAGGGACTTAGTACGGACAAACTAGGCCAGGTAGTTGAGGTGGTGCGAGGTAAGTGGCGAAGGGAAGCCCAAGAGATGCTTGTGCTTCCATCCGGACAGGTAGTCTCGACTTGGGAGGAATCCCAGGCCGCACTTACAAGACACCACTTCCTATCAGCTGATGATGTTTCCCAGGTCGCATTCATTAAGACCGACGAACCGACTCTGTTTTCAATTCATGAACTGGAGTTTGCAGTGGAATCGCTGCCGCCTGACAAGGCGCCTGGTCATGACGGATTCAGTCTCGCGATCGTCCGAGCGGTCTTGAAACACCACCCTCAGTGGCTGTTATCCTTGTACAACCACTGCCTGAGAGAGACTTGTTTTCCGCGGACATGGAAGCGGGCCATTGCTGTGTTTTTTCCCAAACCAGGGAAGGAGCGTAGTGACCCAGCGACCTACCGCCCTATTTGTCTTTTACCGGCCTTCGGGAAGGTTCTAGATAAAATGTGCGCAACTCGGCTGGTACTATATTTGGAGTCCAATCGCCTGATCGATGCAAGGCAGTACGGCTTTCGCAAGAAGGTCAGTACGGTCGACGCACTCCATCGTGTGATGGATTACATAGCCACCTCAAAGAGTCGTGGAGAATTCACGTGTCTTCTCACGCTTGATATCAAGTCAGCATTCAATAGTGTTCGACGAACAGACATTCTCAGATTTCTGGAAGAATTGGGCGTCGAACCATGGCTCCTCGGATTGATAGAAGACTATTTGTGGGATAGATCTATCATCCAATCAGATGACGGGGACCACTACTTCAACGTAGGAGTTCCCCAAGGTTCGTGTCTCGGACCATACCTCTGGCTAGTGGTAATAGAGTTCCTGTTGAGACGGTTGCCAGACGATGATGACGAGGCCTATGTTGTTTTGGTCTTCGCCGATGACGTCTTTGTGGCTGCAAGACGAAGGGCTGTCATGGGGTTCGCGCCGTTGCTAGGACCGGTCCTCTCAAGGATCCACGCCTGGGCGACGGAATGCAGCCTCACTTTCAGCTTTGAGAAATGCGGCTACACGGTTATGAAACCCAAGGGCAAACTCAAGCACGCCCCATCTATTCCTATCCTCATGGAAGGAAACAAAATCGGCTTTAAATGGCAGATTTTGTACCTGGGTCTCATAATCGACCACCACCTAAGTTGGATGCCGCACCTGGCCGCCATCCAGGAGAAGGCATTTAAGGTTTTGAATAAAATGAACCGTCTCTCAGGAGCCACATGGGGTCTGAGACCGAAAGTTAGAAAGATGCTCTACTCTATCATAGCGGAAAGAATCATTCTTTACGCGGCATCTATTTGGTTTTACTCAAAGAAGGTAGTGGTTGCAAACAGGTTGCTTAGCATGCAAAGGAGCCTACTCCTTTGCGTAACAAAATGTTACGCGACAACCTCCACGGATGCTCTTCACGTCTTGTCAGGGGTACTCCCCCTCGACTTGCGTGCGGGGCTGGAAAGGGACTACACGGCCCTTGTCCGTTGGAAGAAGAGCGTTGACGGTACCGGACTAGACTCCGAGACAGTCGACCTCTGGAGGCCCACTTCCAGACTTGAGGATCTCTGGAGAGTCCGTTGGACCGCGGATTTGGAGCCGCGGACTTCGTGTTCGTACTACACGGACGGATCCAAGCAAGAGAACAGCACAGTAGGCTGTGCGTTCCTCGCTGTGTCAGAGAACCAAGTACTTGCGGAGAGCCAGTTCCGTCTCTCCGATGGGGCGGAAGTGTTTGCGGCGGAGGTCCATGCCATCAAAGAAGCAATCACCCACGCCCACAGGAGAGGTCTCGAGGAGCTCGACGTCTTCTCAGACTCGAGATCGGCGCTCCAAGCGCTTCACGGACTTGTGCCTCAACACAAGGCCATTGCCGAGATTAGGGATCTGATTAAAACAACAGGAATTGAGGTTCATCTGCATTGGGTCAGGGCCCATGTCGGTCACATCTTTAACGAAAGGGCGGACAAGTTGGCAAAAGAAGCTACTGCTCGACATGACGTCGATGTAGTGATTCCAGTCACGCGCCGCCAAGCCAAAAAAGACCTCTTTGGACGTGCCTTGTCCGAGTGGCAAGAGAGATGGGACCGATCTGGGACCGGGCGCAAGACCTATGAATCTTTCCCACGCGTCGGCATCCGTCGACTGCAGGGCGATTTCTTCATTAATCAGGTCTTCACGGGACACGGCACCTTTGGCGATCATCAGGCTCGATTCTTTCACCACGACTCTACATGTTTTTGTGGGGTTGAGGTGTGTGACATCAGCCACGTGCTCTTCCGGTGCGAGCTCTGGAAGTCTGTGCGGGAAAAGTACTTTCCTCGTGACTTTCGGACGCGAACGCCGCGCGATCTCTGCCTGTGTGGCTACGCCAGAAAGGGTGTCAGGTTGATCATTCACCGACTCCTTATGCGTACATTAGATCGCAACCTTGGTCGCCAAAGAGCAGGCCGTAATCACCGAGCTCTTCCACGCCCACACTTGAACGCACTGCGGAATGCCCGTGGTCCCCACGGCGCAGGACGTAGAGGTAGAGGTAATGGTGCAATAAGTACGCAGGCTTGAGACTCGTCTCGTAAGCCGGCAGTGTCGGTGATAGGTGGAAGGTAAGGTGGAAGGTAACACAGAAGGTGGAAGGTAACACAACGATAAAATGAATATGTATATGTGTTTATTTGTTATATGTTAAAAAAAAAGGCCTAGGAGCAATCCAAAGCCACCAAAAAAATTATAAAATTGTCCATGGGTATTGTCCAATGGCAGTGTGCGGTAGTCGCACAACATCAGCTGCTTCCAAGGCCCGAAAAAGGAGCCCCGTAATCACAGAATTACCAGCACGACGTTCGTCACCAACGGATCAGCAAGTTGTGCATTATGACACAGTAAGAAGCTTATAATAGCCCCCGGCACTGTCTGTCCGTCCTAGTGTAAAAGAAAAAAAAAAGTGTTTATTTATGTGCTTATGTGTTATATGTTAAAAAAAAAAGGCCCAGGAGCAATCCAAAGCCACCAAAAAAAATATAAAATGTCTATGTGTTTTGTCCTAGTAGCAGTGTGCAGTAGTCGCACAATATCAGTTGGCACCACGGCCCGAAACAAGAGCCCCGTAATCACAGTATTACCAGCACGACGCATGTCATCAACGGTCCAGCAAGTTGTGCACCATGACACAGTAAGAAGCTTATAATAGCCCCCGGCACTGTTTGTCCGTCCTTGTGTTAAAAAATATTATAAAAAGAAGGGGAAGAAGACAGATGAGAAAGAAGAAGAAGAACTGGAAGGAAAGAGGTGATAAGTATAAAGGATAAGTATGGAAAGTAGACCGTGTACGTTAATGGGAGCTGGTGCACGTTAAATCTGTTCGTGGCTCTAATGTCCTCCAAGTTCTATATAAGCGCTACCTCTGGGGGTGCCAATCCAGATGCAGGTCTCTCATCTGGAATTGGTTCAAAATTAGGAGACTAGTTTCACAGTTATATGGATCATGTCAGCTATATAGAAATAAAAAGCTGCAAAACCGGGCTCTTGGGCCAAACCAACAACAACAACAACAACCCATTATGGTTTAGTCAGTTAACGGCAATAGTACATATTTTAAATTACAAATTGTTAATTATTTAACAACCTTTCATGGGCCCAATGGACGGGTAGCCAAGTCAATTAGCACAATAAAAGTAAATTAATTTCAATAATGTAGTTAAAGTGTAATTCAGAATAAGTTCAGTTTAAAATGTAACATTCTTCTCTTCCAGGTTCCCCCTGCAGTTCCTCGTGCTGCCGGTTGGGACGAGCCAATGGCCGGCCCCAACTGGTAGCACAAGGGTTTTTTTTTTAGCAGCAGTTTTTTTATTCATTTTATTTTTGACTGTTCGCCTCTTTATTAGGTGCAATTGGACATTGTCCGCAAAAGCTACCGGACCCGCTCTAATGGGACAGCCCACGGAGCCAGTTTTTACCAGGTGGGGTACGGTAGAAAGGCGCAGTCCCGTCAGCCCCCGCAGCGTTTTCGTCTGCCTTGCAACTCGGCCCAAAAATTTTCCCCGATGGTACGACTTAGCTATTGGCTGATTATATTTTCATTTCAGTGGTTTCATTATCTAGTTAATTTCTTTATTTAGTTTCCCTCAAAATTCTCTCCCCTTTTTCAAGCTAAGTTCAGTACCAACGTTTCGGCACTAAATTGTCCAGCCCCATTTCAACTGTCATGACGAGTACGTGGTGTGCGGCGTCAGATCTCAGAACATTTAAATTTAGGAGTGAACAACACAGAAAAATCCGGACTCAGTTGATTGGCCGAACTGGGTACTTGTCTTTGTGGACTGCCCCAATAGGGCGATCAGGCGAATTTCGCCCCAATGACCAGGCACTCAAACCCGTCAAACTGGGTCGAATCCCGGTAGGTAGGGGCCTGGTCAGTGGTCTCCAAGTGTCGGTGATAAAATGGGCTAGTCACAGTTGTGTATATATATGTTGTGGTTGTTGTAGTTAAAGTTTGATATATATATATGCATGTTGTTGTTGTTGTTAAAAATTTAGAGTTTATATTTGTTGTAGTACTAATCCCTTCTTTTTCAGGATCCACGGCAAAAGGGAACGTGACAACCTCTGTAGGTTGCCCACACCCCTCGAGCCGTGGTAAAGCAAGAGCCGTCGTGGTAGCTCGACATATGACCTAGCGACCGTCTCCCCCTATGGGGTCTCGCGAACGAAGTCGTCGGGGGTTCCACGGCGGTTCATCAAGGTTCCGTCTCTGCGGAAGTTTCCTCCGAGATGTGGGGTTACTGCCGCGACGACTACGTCACCATACCTTGGTAAAATGACCTGGGGGTCCGCAGTGGGAAGCGGCCTCAGGCCGATCGCAGCGCCGGGCGAGACAAAGCCCTGGTGCGTTAAAAGCCCTTCAGAGGCTTGGGTGCGATGGTCGTTTACGCGCGTCGGCGACCCCCGTGGGCGCCTGACGGCGCAGGATAGTTTTATATCATATCTCATATATCCTTTTTTCTATGCACATACAAATCGCACAACGATGAGTGAGTTATCAAACGAAAAGGTTTTGAACTGGCTTTTGAAATAGTACACTCGCATTTCTTTATAATACGTTATTAATTATAAGTTGCAGTTAATTAAAAAATAATGAAAAAACGTTTCAGCAAATAATCTCAAAGATTACTGTGTAAAAGCCTAGCACAAATCCACTGGTTGTATTATATTATTAATAATAATGTTATATTTATTTTAATGTTTATATTTATTTTATAATTATTTAACACATTGTTGACCGGCAATTTAATACAAAATTTCTGTTTTGAGTCAACATGAGCCCCGCCTTCTATTAAAAGTTTCTGGAATATTCTTTCTCTAGTTAACTTTTTCAAACTTATACATCAGTAAATATCTTACAGTATGTGAATTTGATGTAAAATTTCTTACAGTCTAACAATGAATTCCCAAATATATCATATAAATACACATTATTTTTGATAAAGATTTTATGCCGTAAAAATTATATAGACAGGAATAACTATTTAGAACACGCATTTAGTAAAAAAGTGGTCATAAAATTTCGGTCAAAAAGTGTTGATTATTAATTATTTATCTATTCCAAATAGTAATTTCAATCTTCATCTTTTTAAATCGCTGCATTTGGTCGATTTGTGCGTAATTTCTGCTACTAAATAAGGCTAAAAATATTCGAAAATGGGGGGAAGGGGGGGGCAAGTAAAAGTGCAAAGCAGTGGCGTAGCGTCAGGGGGGGGCACGATCATTTTACTACCAGTATAATTATATACTACATTTGGTCTTATTTAATCTTCGAATCGTATGAATTAAATAAGGCCAAATATAGTATATAAAAATACTGGTAGTAAAGTTATCCTGCCCTCCCCCTCCCCCTTGAGGCTACGCCTCTGGTGCAAAGTGAGGACCACACACCGTGTAATTCCCATGTATAATATGTCAAAAGCAGATTTGCAACGTTTAAAATAAGCCTGTTCATTTTCAAATCAATTTAAAAATAAACTATATTCATTGTCGCATCTTAATATAACCTTCACAGCTGCCAATTTTTATGCTTTTTTCCTACCACTATTTTTCAACAGAGAAATTTGTCATATTTAATCTAAATTTTCGGTGATTAAAGAATAAAGTTTTTTTTTCGTTCAAAAATAGTGGAAGGAGAAAAATCATAAAAATTGGCGGCTATATTAACCTTCCACCAGCGAGCCAATTACCACCACTAAATTAAAAGTCACTGAATTTAAATGACAAAATTAAATGAAAGAATTTCTGAGATTTAGTACGGCGAATAATACTATTAAAATTTAGTTGTCATGATCGGCCTATTGCTGTTCAGCGATTCTAATACTGCTACTATGGTCTTCAGTGTCAAAAAGTAATTTTTTAAATAAAACTTTGCGTTGAGGTGAATTAAAAGATTTAGTGGCATTCAGAAGTTATTATATTCTATAGGTAAGTGCAAATTCTACACATAAAAATATTTTGTGTGGTTGAAAATCAATAATATTTGCAAAAACTATCTACTTTTATTAACTTTTATTAACTTCTATTTATAAACTTTTATTTCTTTCTTTACGTTCTTTTCCGTCGTCATCAGAATGGCGTTGTTCACTTTTAGACAACTGCCAAAAACCGGTTGCTACGTTTATTACTCATACATCACTTCAAAATGTCGCAAATGTGCATCATCGAATAATGAAAAACGTATTTTTGAATGAAATTTCTTTGAAAAATGTAGCTCACTTTATTCACTTTTTATGAATTTTTAAATAATTTTTACGCATGCACTTTTTAAAAACTGTCTCAACAATAAAAATATGTTTGCTACAATAATGTTAAGTAACTAGTGGCAGAGTTACCACAATTGGCAATTAATATCCCAGAGTAGATTATAAAGAATAAAAACAGACTAACCATAAGAGACTTTGGCACTAAATTAAAATCTGCTATCAAATAGACAGATTTTATTTTATGTTGATTATAAATTTCATATTAAGTTTTAAAAGATACGCTGTATCAGAATATGCTCGGGATTGTATTTGACATTTTACTTTCGATTTCTTAATTTCTATTTGTACTATTATCGTGTGCCGAGTTTTATGGTTTATATTTTTGGTTTTTCTTTCCTTATTATAATTATGTATTTTTACATTTTATCATCCGATTATCATCCTAATAATTTGTTTTTTTCTAGGTATGTACTTTGGAATTACAAATTTGATTATTGCTTCATCGTATAGAGTAAGTTTAAAATTTATTTTTGGTGCTATCTTGGTCCATGAATTTGTATTTCAAAATTATTTTTTATATGTTTTAACTACTGTCTTACTTAACCTAAGTTAATTTGTGCACGCAGAATTTGTCAAAAAAAATTATCTGAGTTACCTAGGGTCATCAGAGGATCACAGAGATAATTTGTAATCCATCCCATAATTTTGATTTTGTTAATTATTATATGGGTTTACATTTACTTTAAGAAAGTTCAAAAGCTTCTGTTTCTTCAAAAAATAAGCTGTTTTTCTTGTACTGTACACATTGTGATTTGGTCAATAATAATAATAATAATAATAATAATAATAATAATAATAAATAAAACAATAATAATAATAATAATAATAATAATAATAATAATAAATAAAACAATAATAATAATAATAATAATAATAATAATAATAATAATAATAATAAATAAAACAATAATAATAATAATAATACTAATAATAATAAATAAAACAATAATAATAATAATAATAATAATAATAATAATAATACAAATCTTGGTAGGAATGGAAGTAGTGAAATTGAGATTTACTATTCTTTTTATGCAAAAAGTATGTAAAATACAAAAAAATTCGGAAAAAGTACTGGCAGAATACTTTATAAACATGTTGCGATTATTAAGGTCTCATTATTAAAAAAAGATAATTTTTTCAAAAAAAAAAAAAAACTGAAGAATAGAAAAATTAAGCGATTAAATTACGGTTGTTCTATTATAGCAGGGCTCACACGGTTTTTAATTTTAAATACCACTATTTTTGAAGATTAATGTACGCCGTATAAAAGGACAGAAAATATGTGATTAAATAAAGCAAAGATTACTATTTGGAGTATTTGGTATACAAAAGTAAAAATCGTGCGAGACCTGTACGAAGGGGGGTGACAACAGTTGGGATTTATTAACTTTTTCTAGAGAAAAACTGTAAAAAAAGTGTAACGTTCAGTGTATATTCAAGGAACATTTTCCTTGTTTATGAGTTTTTATAATAATTAAGCATCTCATTTAAAAATTCTGATTTTCTTTTATAAAACATTAAGAGCAGATTTTTGGTCATTAAATATGCAAAAGATTACTATTCGAAAGCAGTGGCAAACAGTGATTTGTAGCACGCGAATTTGCCACGCTGCCGCAAACAAAATGCCATCCGTAGATAGTACAATAAAATATTCAGGAAAGTTCATTGGAAATAATGGGAAACCCAGCAACCCATTTTTTTAATGAATATTTCTCGGAAATAACAGCAACTTTCTTGAATAATTCTGGATTGGTACACAGAAACATCATTAAGCTTCCTGTGAACAACAGGAATATCCTGTTCATTTCGCCAGACCGATATAATTTTTTCAGTGGAAAATCCCAGAATTATTTAATAATATTTCTGTTTTTCCTAATAAACGTTTTTAGATTATTTTATTTTTGTACAATGTGGTGCAAACAGAGCGATTATAATTAGAGCGTTCACAGTAAGTGTTAAATTTGTTAGCGTATACTAGTGCAACTTTCCTCTCCTGCGGCCGGTTGTAAAGACAGATGAGTGCTGCAGGGGAACCAACTTACTAGTATTTAATACGCTTTTTATCGTTTGAAGAAGCGTCTTTCGTGTTTGCCCCTTGAAAAGGTTTCTTATTACTGAAGTATTTTGTATTGTTCTAACGAAAATAAAAAGATAAATTAAAATTTTTTAAATAAGCGGACATTTTTTTTAACTTTAGTTTATATCGCGCGCCAAAAATATATGATTGAAATGTTCCCTTTTTAATGAGATACAACGAGTAGACCCAAACATATTCCAGACATTTTTAAAATCAAAAACATATATTTAATTATGAAAATATTAAAAAATTCATATTAACTAATTCATGATTAATGACTTACATGAACTTTTGCATAAAAAGAATGAGTGTCGTCGAAAACACGGCTATGAGTTTATACATCTCACTCCTATATCATTATTTTTCGACGTATAGAGAAATTTAACATTTCAGCGGCCTTTTGTTTTCAAAGACCATCTTGAATTTTCAAAGGATCACCAGAAAGAAAAATCTTAGAAATTTACCGTAAAATTTTACAGTATTTCGTAGCGTAATAACTGAGTTTATTTTATATCTAAATTTTCTGTATAATTTTTCTAGTAACTAATTGAGTAATTTCGTTACTTTTCCTGTAATATCTTAAATATATTTTTAAAAACCTATGGATAAATCCCTAACACATTTTCTTTTATAACTGCATGGAAATTTAAATATATATATATATACTCGTATATATGTGTCTCCCTGTGTATGTGTATATATAAACTATACCTTTTCTCTGTCTTTTGCAACCCAAGGAACGCAAATATATTGTCAAAAGTGGGTGTTAAAATCAAAGTTAATACAGTTTTTATTACTGGATTATTTTTTTAACACAATTATTTCAAATTGGTAAAGTGTTAATAAAAAAAGAAATAATTGTGTTGAGCTGATTAAGAGCCTACGCTAGTCACGCGAAGAAACGCTTCAGCTAATGTTAAGTCTATGGGAAGGGTATCGCGCGATTTCTCGCTCGCATTTTAATATTTTTAAATGATTTTTTGGCATAAGATAGCTGAGGTCGATCTCTAATGTTGTTAGTTTTTACTTTTTCGATTTTGGTTACGGTTTTTTTTTATAAGCGGACATTTTCAATTTTGGAACCGGTTGGAACCGGTTCTGAAACTGAAATTACCCGTATATAAAAAAACTGGAACCAAAATCGAAAAAGTAAAAACTAACAACGTTAGAGATCAACCTCAGTTATCCTATACAAAAAGAATCATTAAAAAATATTAAAATGCGAGCGAGAAATCGCGCGATAACCTTCCGATAGACTTAACATTAGCTGGAGCGTTTTTTTTCGCGTGACTGATGTAGGCTCTTAAAATATCAGACCAGATGCTTTGATCAATAAGGTTAACTGGATGAATTATGCCCTCCAGATTCGACCGGGATAGCTCAGTGGTAGAGCGTGGCGGCTTCAGCCAAGCGATCCCAGGTTCGAATCCTGGCCCGGACATTTTTCGTCCAGTTGGAAATTTACAACTTGTACAGTTTTTATTATTTAGACGACCCCTATTTTAAAAACTGAATTCATATTCGGTAATAAGATACATTTCGCGATCGAATGGTGATTCTCGCATCTCTCTGTGGTAATTTGGTGATAAAACAGTATGTAGGTTCCGTTTTTGTTCTGGACCCAGTGGGCGTCATTGTCAAATCTTTTACATGTGATTTTACAACTGTTGCTGCCCTTTTTAAGAAAATTGCATTGTTTCTAAAATTGCATTTCCTATTATCTGAAAAAGTCCACCAAAATAAAATATATATTAAAATCGTTTAAAAATATGCAGAATAAAATAAGCATTCAATAACGCCTAAAATAATTTTTTTAAATTAATTCTGTTTTCCTAGCAAAACATCTCATAGCTTTCTTTTTTATTTCTGCATCTACTTTTTAATGAATAATTTCGCTTAAGTGAATGAAGAATTTTCGTATGACAAAATGATGACATGGAGTGCACTTAAGTTATCAAGTACGCAATATTTTTGTGCTTTCTTCTGTCTTTGTTTTCATGATTTTGCGTTGAGAATATTTCAGATAACACTTGCGAAGCAACAAACTAAATACGTTAAATCATTATTGATTGCAAAAGTCAAGATAATTTAATAAATCCTCGAGAAATGAAAGAGTAACAACAAATTTGTTATTTTAGTATTTCTTATATATTTAACATTACTTAGAAATACGATGATACAAAACAATAAAACCTATAAAATACGATGCGTACGGTCAGTACTTTTAAGTACACTTTTAAGTAATCTTCGTTTTATTTAATGACTTAATTCCTGGGATTAAAGAAGGCGAAGTTTACTATTCGAAAATAGCGATACACTAAAAGAGGAATCGTGCGAGCCCTGCATTAAATTATATTACGTTATTTGTTATGTTGTATTTGCTGTTATATGATTTCATTGCAATTACTCCTTAAAACAAATCATACACTAAAAATAGGCAAATGTTGCTTAATCTAGAAAAATATAATATAGCTACGGACAAAAATATAAAATAACTTCTTCCGATTTATACATCATTCCGAAAAGCGTTCTTTATCTTTAGAAATCTCAGACACCAATATATTTTCTAAATTTAAAGATGCATTTATAAAAACAAAGTTTATTTTTCTGCTTCTTATTTTCGGAAACGTTTTCGAGTGACTTTTAAACTTTATGAATCAGTTTCCTCAAACGGAAATATTGGTTTTTGCAGGGTTTGTACGTTTTTACAACAATTTTTAATAGAATTTTTCTATTTAATATTTAAATAGCAGAAATTGTAGACGCTTCGTTTAATTACAGCATTTGTAATACTTTTCTGCATTAAAATAAGGCGAAAAATTCTACTAAAAATTTGTGGTAAAAGCGTACGAGTCCTGTTTTAGGATGCTATCAATTCTCAATTAAACATTTTCAGCTGCGTAACTGAATTTATACAAGCAAGAGAATCAAAATAATATTAATTTTAATGTTAATATTAATTCTGTTAATTTATCACGTTTGTGTGTAACACATGTTTGTTGAACATGAAAATGTTTACTTCATAATTGATAGATTTCGAAAAACCTATATTCCATGTCGAGATAACTGGTTAATATATTATGAAAACAACTCGGAAGCGTTTCCGAAAATCAGTGGCAGCAAAAGAAACTTTGTTTTTATAAATGCTTCTTTAAATCTCGAAAATATATTGGTGTCTGTGGTTCCTTAACCCTTTAACGGACATTGGTTTTCCTATGAAACCACAAAACTTTAATTACAAAATTGAACAATGACAGCATAATTTTAATAGAAATGTTTTCCGTTTATTATGTATGCGAAATATCGATTTTTTTCTTATATACAAATAAATTTGTTCATAATTTCCAGTGTCAAAAATTTATTTCAACATTTTAGCAATTGAAGTGCTTTATCCGTTAAAGGGTTGAGATAAAGAACGCTTTTCAGAATCGTGGGTGACTCACGTAAGGTTTCTTTAAGGTAAAACCCCGGCCTTAGTCAATGATGATCGGTTATATAAACACGAAAATTCTTGTGACAGCAATGTGTAAAAAATGGATTGAAAGTGACATTTTTTCCGTGTGAGTTTTTTTCTTTTCATTTCTAGTCAATTACGAAAACAAATTTTGTGATACTTCGTCCAATTATGACGAAGCTGCTGAGAAATACATTTGTTTGCATACGAGTATCATTTTAATAAGTGAACCTATAAAAATAAAGTTAAAAACATCTTTAAGCCAATAAACAAGTTGGAAATTGTATGTCAAACGTGACAAATGAGGTGCGTTCGTACTATAACTAGTTTGATAAATATTCAGATCTTGGTGTAATAGCTGTTGCACGCTTATGCAAAAATGCATGGATACAAAGAAAATTTTATGTGCAGATTTTCATATTATAGATATTATTTTTATTTTATGAAAATTAAGTTTCAATACACTTTTACAAACAATTCTTTTACATTAAAGTTATACTATGCGTAAATATCCAATACACGATAATATAAAAAAATTCATCGTTATTATTTCACGGAAAAAATGAATTATATCTTATGTTATTATGATATGATTCATTTCCGTAATAAAATAAGTGCATTTTAAGTTGGCAACATTTTATCTTTTGACATTTACTGAAAATTCCAATCGGAAACTTAAGCCAAGCTTTGAAATTTTCAGAACTTGAAATCCATATTCAGACTCTTTTTCCGGATCTATTTCTTCGGAAATATCGATCCAAAAAACTGTGAGTAGATGATATGATTGTTATAGTTACACAATTTTAGTATACAAGTTCGGTTTTTAAATTCAGTAATACGGAAATAATATGACTCCATCTTAAATATGACGTAATCACCATGGCAACCTAGAATCATTACCTATCATGGGATATCATTGAATTAATTACGTTTTATAGGATTTAATAGAATGAAGAAAAGTTTTATTAATATCTTTTTAAGTTTTGATTCGATTTTCATAAAATTTGAAATAACTCGACAAAATTCTGCATCGATTATATATACTAAATTTCAAACCATTCGGTTGAATAGTTTTTGCGCTGTTATATACGGACAGACGGACGGACCAGACGACGTTTATAGGTTCTACGTATTTATAATAACGAACCTATCATAATTCTAAAAATCATGTCATTTTTTGACTGAAATACTTTGTATTAACAATATTAAATACCATTCGTTTTCTTCTTAAATATGCTGGTGAAAATATTATTTGCTTATTTAAAATTTGTGAATGTTTTCACTTGGAAAACAAATATTTTTAGATAGTGTCATAATTTGTTTGGCGATATCTTACATAGATTCATTTATCGTTCTGAATATCGCTAGAAAATTCTTCAGAATTTTAATGAGTTAGGAAAAAATAATTCTTAATGTTTAAATTAAATATAGAAACAGTACAGCATTAATTTTTTTTTTTCTTTTTTGGAATAAACGTATAAAAATGCGTAATGAAGCTTTTAAAACTCATTTTTCAAAATATGCTACCACTAATAACATCCACCATGACAGCTACATATTGCACAAAAGAAGTTTACAATATTTGTAAAACAAAAGTAAAATAAAATGAAAGGCTAACCAAAACTACGGTAATGAACGATTATCCATTAACACATCGGTTTTCATTAATTGCTTTTTTAGCATCCAAGACATCTTAAAAAGATTACAGCAGGATTAATTATTGTGATATTTTCATTATAAAGTATATTAATTATGACAAAAAAAGACAGCAGTACTGTGTAAAACGCAGGAACAAAGTAATATTGCTGAGAAAAAAATCATTTGTATATCAGTTTTATTATTTGTAATTTATTCTTCAGTTTATGTATGAAACCTTTTGTAAACTAAAAACCTCATGCAAAGGCTACATTAATAAGAAAAAATATCAGTATACGCGGACCTGCTTGAAAGTGGGCTAATTGTCACCAATTTTTCCCGAATTCTGCGCCTTATTTAATCACAGGATTTCTGTCATTAAAAAAAGTTTAAGATTGCTATTCTGCTTTAGTGGTGACAATAGACTGACACTACTGACACATATGTTCTCCACCTCTGATATAAGCTATATTCAGCAGTCCCATTTGGATACCAATATTTGAAAACAATAATCTTCATGGTAGATTTCTAGGGGAATTGATCGAAAAATATACCATGAAGAGATTTGTTTAAAAATAATGGTATTCAAAAAATCGTACCAGTGGGACCCATGTAAGGGAAAGTCGAGTAAAATTGGATACCTTAATATTAGTTGCTTCTTAAAGCCACAATTTTTGATAGGATAATATGAAACTACGCGTAAATACTCTACACATATCCTTGTTCAATAACATCACTATATAAATTATGATTACTTTATCACATTTTTATTAATGAATGCTTTTCTAGAAAAAGACAAAGTATTCGATATTACACCACTGGTGGGGTAAAACTGCATGCATATATTAATCTCGATCTATAATGATTTCTAAGCCGCCGCGGTCGTCCAATGTATTAAACGCCTTTAAAAGCATTCAGTTTTGTATCTGTCTTGTTCAACATTTAAACGCTGGTTTCAATGCAGAATATTTGAAATTTTAGGTTAATTATTTGAAATAAATGACGTTGAATATGTGTTCTAACACAAACAAATATAACAAAGTATGTGAATCTTCACTTACTATGCGGCGTACAACCAACAGAGTGAAAAATATCCAGACCGGAAATCGAACCCGGACCATTGGTATAACGCACTAATGCATTACCATTTGAGCTATCAGGACAACATACAGTCTGACACTTCCCACTTGTTATGTTGGGAAGAATGCAAGTTTGAAGCAAAAGTCAATCACGAGCACACATCTTTAGTGGACGAATGAGACGAATGAGACGAATAAAATGTATTTTTAAGACATCTTAGAGGAACAACTTGAGACAACGATGCAAACGTAGATTGTAAATGAAATAGCGTGGATAAAAAAATGATGATAATTAAGATTAAATTATATAAAACGTTTAAAAAGAAAAATTAATTAAGATCATCGTTACTTTTTGCTTTAAGCTTATTTTCCTTGATTAAACATTGGTTTATACTTGATCAAGGGATCCGAACTTAAAAAAAAATAATAATAAAACAAATTCTAAAATAAGCAATAAAGGTTTTTCTTTGGACTTGATTATATAAAGATGATAATTAATAATGATTATGAATAATTAATAATGATAATGATATTTGATTATTAAAAATTTTATTAAACATCCGTTTAAAACTTTTATTACATTTAGCTATTACAGTGAACAATTACTATTATTTAATTTACTTATTTAGATTATTTTCATTCAACTTTTGAAAGTCCATTTTTTCATCCTAAGGTGGTTCTCAAAAAATATTCCCCCCGTCCTCAACAACGCGTAATTTTTGACATATTTTCAAAGTAATTTTTTAATGCGAAACCTTGACACCTTGCAGCATATTTATTGAAGTGATTTGTAATAGAACAGTTTTCTTTATTTTTTGATATATGAATTACATTTTGCACTATAAGTGATTATTGTCTGACGACATTCGTTTTTTTTCTTTCCCGCGCTGTTGCGTCAGAAAATTTGGTCCGAAACGCCTACTTTAACAGCAAGCATTTTTTGAAACAACTTCTGCTTTTACCGAAAAATGGAAACAACAGTTCGATTACAAAGTTTCTGAATTAGAGTACCTGTCAATTTCATGCGTTTGCGAACACAATTGAATTAAATAACGTGTAAGAAAGTAGTTAGTTTGGGTTTGAGAACAACTTTAAAGGTGATTACGCGATAGTTAAAACAAAAAACAGAAGTTTTATTTTGTTCCATTTTAAACACTCTCCAACATAGTTGAAAACTGTTTATGAATTCGGTTTGTCTGTCTGTCTGTCTGAGCTCTAGTATTTTTACTCGCGTAAAAATACTCGGATTGTCACGCAATTGATATATGTTATTGATGTTTAATATGTCATGTTCAGTATTGAAAATGAAATGTGTCGCGCTTATAATTACTTTACAGGGAAACTCAAAAGAATTTCGCTACATTACGGTCTGTGGGGAAAAATCATTTGCGGTTCCTTTTAATGATGTTACACAATTTCAAACATATTATCATATACCACTGAGGTGCACTACAAGAGGCTTACTATAGAATATGGGCTGCATAGCACTTATATAGTTCCTTTACAAGGTCACTCAAAAGAATTCCGTTACATTTCGATCTATGGGGAAAATCGTTTGCGATTTATTTTTATAATTTTTGACCATTTGAAACATATAGAAATTGATATATATATATCACTGAGTTTCATTACATGGGGCTTACTATAGAATACTGTGTGCATAGCATTCCCCGTTCAGTTACAAGGGCACAAAGAATAATTCGGTTTAAATACTGTCTGATAATTTCTGGTAGTGCGGTTTCAGTTGCGGTACGGGTTTTTAATTTAACTAATTTTATGCCTATTACTTGCTGTGCATAAATTCTATAGATCATATACAGTGCAGCACAAAAAATCTCGTTAATTTTCTGTTACACTTTTCCGTTTTCGCACATTTCCGTTAATTGACGGAAACTCCAGAAGGAGAATTTTAAACTGTGCTATGCGTTTCCTAACTAAACTAAATTTTAGCATTCTTTGTGGTATATATACAAATCTTTTTATCATATACAGAGCTGCACAAAAGAGTTTGGATATTTTTCCGAATATTGTTGGTAATTCCTGAAATTGGGTTTTAAAATATGTTAGGATTTTTCCAGTTTCTTAACTTAGACTTCATCTTTCACCTTATTAAACGGTAAAGATTTGTGAAAGTATATTGGAAGTGTTGGAAAGTGTTACATAATCTATGCTTGATGCATGATTTTTCGTTTTTCTTAAAATATATTACGCTTATTTTGTAAAAAAATGCTGTTATCTTCAAGATTTTTAAATGCATTTATTTTTGAATCTGTTTATTTCAACATTTAAACTTCCGATTATTCCATACAGAATATTTAAAATTTTACATTATTATTTTAAATGAAACACGCTATAATAGACAAAAATATCTTATTAAGGTATCTAAATGAAACAATTCGGGACAACGATGCAAAAGTAGATTGTGAATGAAGTACCGTGGATTAAAAAAAATTAATTAATATTAAAGTAGTTAAAATATGGGAAAAAATTAACTAAGCTCATTGTTATTTTTTTCTTTAAGTTTACCCCCTCTCATTTAAACATTGATTTATACTTCATGTAGTAATTCGAATTTTTAAAAAACAATATCTCTAAAATGAGCAAGAAAGGTTTTCCTTTACACTTGATTACATAATGCTGTATTAAAAAATATCTTTAAAAATTACCATTAAACATTCATTTAAAATTTCTATTACATTTGGAAAATGTTTTTTTTTAATATATCTGTGAATTGATTAATTTTAAAAATGTTAACATTGAAGATTATCGTTCTTTTTAACCTATAAAAAACTTATGTAATATTGCTTAAAGTTTTAAAAAACACTAACCTTTCTCTTTATGAATTAATGAATAATTTTTTATTTGTTGTATTATTAGACTTGAGATTATATTTAATGATGTGTGAAAAGTTTCTTATAATATTAATAAAAAAAGCAATAATGTTATAATAATTAAGCATTATTGCATCCGATGTTTTGTAATTGTGCATAATGTTAAATAACATTAGCATTGAACATTTATTTAAAATTTCTATTACATTTACTTTTTAATAATTAGTTTTTCTTATTCAATTTGGTAAAGTCCGTTTTTGTCACCTGAAAGAGATTACGTCATAATAAAAAATATAATCTTTATTTTTTTTCATTTTTTTAATATATTTCGCTCACGTTGTCAAACGACTCTGCTGTTATCTTTAAGATTTTAAATGCATTTATTGTTTTATCTGTCTACGTCGACATCTAAACTTTCTCTTCAAAGCAGAATATTTCAAGTTTTACAATAACTCTTTTAAATAAATGTTAAAAATGTGCTCTAACATATAAAAATATCTTTTTAAGGCACCCCAATGAAAAAATTTGAGACAACAATGCAAAAGTAAATTGTGAACGAAATAGTGTAGATTAACAAAAAGTAATTAAGATTAAAGTACTTAAAACGTGTGAAAAAATCTTAATTAAGCACATCGTTTTTTTTTTCTTTAAGCTTATTCCCCCTCGATTAAACATTGCCTTATACTTGATGAAGTGATTCGAATTTTTGAAAGAAAATGTTTCTAAAATAAGCAATGAAGATTTTACTTTCAACTTGATTACATAATGTTGTTTTAAAAAATCCTAAAAAATTATCATTAAACCTTGATTTAAAATTTCTATTACATTTGGAGAATGATATGTTTTTAAGAAAATAATTTTGATGTATTTGTAAATTGATTAATTTTGAAAATGTTAACATTGAAGATTATTGTTCTATTTTAACATATGGAACATTTATGTAATATTGTGCAAAGTTTTATAAAATACTAACTCTTCTCTTCATAAATTAATGAATGTTTTTTTTATTATTATTTGTTTTGCTTATTAGAGTTCAGATTGAATTTATTTTTAGCAATGCGTGAAAAGCTTTTTATAATAGTAGTAATCAAAATAACAACAATAATATTAATAATAATTAAGCATTATTACATTCGATGCTATGTATTTTAGCATAATAAAATTAGCACTAAACATTCATTTAAATTTTCTATTGCATTTACTTTTAAGAATTATTTTTTTCTTCTTCAATTTGTGAAAGTCCATTTTTGTCATCTTAAGAAGATTACGCCATAATAAAATATATAAGCTCTTTTTTTCACCATTTTTTAAATATATTTCGCTCAAGTTGTAAAAAGACTGCTATTAAGATTTTTAGATTCATTTATTTTTGCATCTGTCTACTTCAACATTTAAACTTTCTCTTCATTGCAAGATATTTCAAGATTTACTTTAACAATTTTAAATACCATTTGTGTTGAAAATGTGCTCTAACATATAAAAATATTTTTTAATGCATCCCAATAAAATAAATTTAAGGCAACAATGCAAAAGTAGATTGTGAATGAAATAGCGTGGATAAAAAATAAAGTAATTAAGATTAAAGTATTTAAAATGTGTGAAAAACATCTTAATTAAGCTCATCTCTTTTTTTTTTGTCTGCTTTGAGCTTATTTCCCCTCGATTAAACATTACTTTATACTTGATGAACTTATTCGAATTTACAACAAAAAACATTTCTAAAATAAGCGACTTTTTTTTCATTAAACTTGATTATAAAACGTTGTTATAGAAATATGTTTAAAACAAATTAGCATTAAACTTCATTTAAAATTTCTATTAGATTTAGCTTTTATGAATTAGTTTATTTTATTTCAATTTATGAAAGTCCATTTTTGACATCTTAAAATAATTACGCCATAATAAAAAATATATAATCTCTATTTTTGTTTCCATTTTTTTAAATATATTTCTCTCAAGTTGTAAAAGTACTGCTGTTATCTTTAAGATTTTGGAATACATTTATTTTTGCGTCTGCCTACTTCAACATTTAAGCATTCTCTTCAGTGCAGAATATTTCAAGTTTTACATTAACTATATTAAATAAATTATGTTAAAAATACGCTCTAACACATATATATATTTTTTTTACGGCATCACAATGAAAAAAATTGAGACAACAATGCAAATGTAGATTGTGAATGAAATAGCGTGGATTAAAAAAAGTAATTAAGAGTAAAATTTTTAAAACGTGTGAAAAAATCTTAATTAAGCTCATCGTTATTTTTTACTTTAATCTAACTCCCCCTCGATTAAACATTGCCTCATACTTGATGGAGTGATTCGAATTTTCAAAGGAATATTTCTAAAGGAAATTTCTAAAATAAGCAATAAAGATTTTCCTTTAAACTTGATTACATAATGTTGTTTAAAAAATAGCTTAACTTTCATTTAAAATTTCTATTACATTTGGGGAATGTTATGTTGTCAAGAAAATGTTTTTTAAGAGTTATATAGAATGTAATTATCGAACTTATATATGCTGCAGAATATCTTTTAGCATATTGTGGATAAACAAAAGATTTTGAGCCTTTTTAATTCAACATATTTGAGTCGAATAAAAATAATAAAAATCCGGGTATAGATAAAATAATTAGTAAAATTAGTAAATTAAAAGTAATATAAAGGTGCATAAAATTTATTTAAAAATCATAAGTAATATATGTTTTCTATAACATGTTTTACATATGGTAGTTTAAATAAATTTTATGCACCTTTTTAGTAATTTTAATTTACTAGTTTTAATAAGTATTTTATCTATATTAACTACCAAGGTGAATATGACATTCCACTATAAACTCTTTTTAAGGTTTTCTATTAGATAAATGAAGGTCACGTCTTACAAATAAAAATTCTTAAAAATCTTCTGAGAATCTCGTTTAAAAAGTTATGCAAGTTTAATTTTGTAATAGTTATGCATGATCATATTAAATACTGCTATTACTTACATTTAATAAAATTATGAATAATTGCATATAATATTAAATATTTAACATTGGTTAAAAAGTAACAATTACATATTAATAATTAGTAGATATTAATAATTCGATATAATGGCTGACTGGTTGGTGATTTATGACGGCCGATTATCTGCACGAGGGATGGAGTGCCCTCCATGAGGGTCTTTCTAAGGGAACCTAATCTGTATTAAGGGGTCTTGTACCTTTTAAGCGCGACGAAAATCGAGAAAAACAAAAGTTTAAATTATTATATTTTCAAAACCTTTATATATATAAACATAAAGCTTTGATTATTAATTAAATAGATTGTGCTTTTTAATATAATACTATTAGAAACTGACTAATAGTTTACTGAATTTGGGCATTGTTGAAATTAAAATAGCTCCTCTTTTTTACTCCGTAAGTCATTGCGTCTATGATATCTTGAGAACTATCATGGATTGTTATGAAATTTGATTTAGATAATAAGCGCATATGTGTGTTTAAAATGATCTAATTTTAAATATTTACAATGATAGGATTTTTTATTAGGACTATTTTTATTCATTAAAAAATGTAAGATTTTGAAATTTTTTAATTTTTTTACATGGTTAAGGAAATAATTTTGACCTAAGAGTAGATTATCTATGTCAAATTTTATAACAATCCAGTCATACGTTCTCAAGATATCATACGCGCAATGACTTTCGGAATAAAAAAAAGAGCAACTTTATTTTCAACAATGCTCAAATTCTGTAAAAGACTATCCAGTTTCTAATGGTATTATATTAAAAATCACAATCTGCTTAATCAATAGTTGAAATTTCAGGCCTATATACAACAAAGTTTTGAAGATACACTAATTCAAACTTTATAAGTTTTTGTTGATTTTCAGAGAGTTTAAAAGGTACAAGACCCCTTAACGAAAGGTTTGAAGAAAACCACGGAAAACTCCGAACGATTTGGCCAACGGGCGCGATTGGGTTCGAACCCAGAACCTCTCGTCTACCCGTTTTTTGAGAGCAGAACTTCTCGGCCACTGCCGATATAACGGACGCACATACGGGTATTTGCGTTATCTACGCGGCCAAAATTATTTTATGTTATATATCTAATCTAAAGGATACCAATTGAAAGAAAAAATACATTTATTAAATTTATAAAGACGATTTATTAAAATAAAGCACAAACTTTATTTTAAAAAACCTTTTTTCATCTTCGTCACTTTCTGAAGAATCATCACGAACATTGGTAAAATAAGAGCAAATGTTTCTGGCAAAAAGGAGTTCATCCTTCTTACTTTTACTTTTCTCATGCTACTTATCTGATGTTAATAGTAGCCGATTAAAAATATATTTGTTGCAATTTTCCCTCGAGATTTTTCGCGCGAAGTCTGGGTGGTATAGCCTAAAATGCTTATTACGCGCTTCTGCGGTCTCTTCTGAAAGCTGCCCAATGGGCATTAATGCCTTTTTAATGATAACTGCACCATTAATTAATATTTTGTGCATTGTTGGAGTCATTGGATGCGACTGGTACAAATCTACATATAAACGAGCAGTATCTAATGCATATTTCTCGTATTTTTCCAGATCAATTATATGTCCATTTAAAATTGTCTCCAGTATGACTTTTAAGCGGTATATTAGGTCATAACTAATACCTATTATGTCAAAAGCCAATTTGGGGTCTTCAAAAAACCTCGTACTTGTATTACCGTCATTGGTATTGCCAAAATTTGCATTTGGTATGTCTACCAGTAAACCTGTTTCTTCGCAAAATCTTTCCTGGATTTCGAGTTTTTTTCCAGTTCAATTTTTTCTCTGCTTCAGTCTTCCGCTCTCTATATTTCTTTGCTGGCAACATATAAGCCAAATCTAGAATGCTTTCAAAAAGTATAATTCTAGCGTGTAAAATTGAAAGGCCAAACTTGACAGCTTCAGAATTAACCCCTTAATCGTCGCGCCCGATAAGTGTAGACTACTTTTTTTTTTAATTCAGATTCCTTGATTGCCACCAGTTTTTGAAGTAGAAATATTCTTCTTATGTAATGGGAAATAAAATAATGGGAGATTGAAGTCAGTTACACTATTTCCAAAAACTGGTGGGAATCAAACAATCTGAATAAAAAAAATAGTAGCCTACACTGCCCGTGAATGTCTCGGGCGTGACGATTAAGGGGTTAATATCATTTTGAATATTAATTTTGTTGAAGTCCTTAGAAGTTGCACCACATATGTAGCATCGACTTGTGGATTTTAACCACCTATGCTTAATTTGCGATGTAAAGTGTACGAAATTGCGTTTTTAGCTCTCAATTTGGTCTTCTGTGTAACCTTCACCCGATATTAGTTGATATTTTAAGAAAATTAATTTATCTTCTAAATTGGACAAATAAAAGCTCTGCATTCGATCAAATAAATATGTACGTGTCACAATCCTTACTCCCGAGGCACCTTGTGAACCTACAATAAAAATATTTTCTTTTGGAATGCTATTTACGATAGTCAATTTTTTTTTAATATTTGGTAAAAAATAGTTCAAAGCGCCAACACATACACATTCGCGCTTTTCCGCGGCAGATTCTTTGATTTTTTACAACTCAAGGTTTCAAACTTTCGATTCAGTTAGAAATTATAACAGGATGTGACTGGATAGTACAACAAACACTCGATTAAGTAAAATAGTTTAGAAATAATCTTACTCTAATATGAGGGTACCTTCAAAGTACAACAACTAAATTTCAGAATGATAAAAAATAAAAAATATATATTAAAGTTTTGCATTATTACCTGTTGTATTAGGAACCATCACAAACACTTTCAAAATAAACGTAAAATAATAAATATTTCACTGCAAAGTTAATGTTTTTACACGAATGCCGAGAACAGAAACACACAACAAGTTGAATGGTCAAATTTTGACTAAAGTTGAACGAGTCGCGTGCACGGGGGAAAGGTGGAAAGGGTTGGGTATTGTTCTCGAAACTGTCCCCTAACTCAGGTTGTCGTTCTTTTTCACGCCCTTAGTACTTTAATAATTTGACTTTTGGCCGCGTAGAACGTTCAAATACCCGTATGTGGGACGTTTCGTTTTACTGCAAAATGTTAGTTCGGCCCTCGATGTCACTTCATTTTGACTCTTATAGAAATTTTAGTGTGCACCAATGCTTTACACCCAAAAGAAGTTTGAAAATATAATTTGACTTTTTTTAAGTAGTTCCCATGAAAAACTACACACTGCCGTAAAATACTTAATGCCAGAAACTTGCCACAAAACTTGTGTTACAAACATTTGGGGGAACCGAACACACCTAGAACAGAATACATCACCTCACCATACAGTGCATGGTTATGATACAAGCAGTGAGACATTTATGTTACCTTTCCATAATTGACATCTTTTACGCATTTTCGTTACCACTAAAATTTATTAGATTTTTTTTGCGTTATTTACTCTTAGATTTTGGGGATTAAATAAGGAAAAATTTACTATTCAATATTACTGGTAAGAAAAAAAGCGTAAAAGTTGTCAGCTATGCCTTTCAATATTTATATTTTTAACTGACTTCCAATAAAGGACGTTATACAATTATGTTGTATACTTATTATTTTATGTATATCTTCGGAAAACTTTTAAACGGACGATCCGATTTCTACAACTAACACAATATAACGCAAAAATATATGGCGGAATGAACTGTAGTTTTAGATTTGCATATTTGAAGCTTCTGAGAACCTACTTCTATTGAAATATTATTAGGTTATAATTTTATTTTTTCAAAAATTAAATTCGAATCTATGTATGTTTGGAAATTAATTTTTCAAAAAAAAACATGAATTGTAATCTGTGAACTTTTTAACGTAAATCGATTTCGAGAAACGTTAAATATATGAATTTAAAATTACAGTTGTTTCTGCCAAGTAGTTCTTGATTTATGCTTAAACAATACCACCATTACAATTTGTTTTGCAAGGATTAACAATGAATTTAACATTAGGAGTTCCTAATTTTAAACCTGCATAATTCTTAAACTTCTGGACCGAATGATTTCCCGTTTGGTATCCTAAGATAAAATTTAGGTGAGATTCCAAATATGATGTCAAAATTAGGTGTTAGTAATAAAAGCTTTAAAGTTTGGTGCAATTTATATATCTAGAGGCACTATAAGCAAATTCTGAGTATATCATTAGTTAGTAGACGTTATTACTAATTGATTTGTACCAGTAAAATTTCCATACGATGATTTACGACAGAGATGGAGTGTACTTCAGCGTTCGTGCCACAGCGCACTAATTGGCAAGTCGTTACTACTAAATTTTAATAGTTTTCGTTGCCTAATCAGTGTTGCCATTGGGCTACTTTTTAAAAATCAGATTTCTTGATTGCCACCAGTTTTTTGAAAAAATAAAATTCGCCATATTTAATGACGGATTAAATAAGGCGAAAACAAGGCGAATTGTACCACTTAAAAAAATTGGTGAAAATCAAGCAATCTGATTTTTGAAGAAGTAGTCTACTGGCAACACTGTGCCTAATTTAATAGCAAAATTTCTGACTTTATATAAAGGGAAGATATCTATTTAAATTTGGTGGTGACAATTGGCTCACTGGTGCGCAGCTCTTCTATCACTGTACTTTAAATGCTGTGTCATGTTTTACTGGATATTATAGATACTGCTATAATGACCTTCCATTTTCAAAAATGAGAAAAGAAAGAAGTCAGACGAAAGAAACAGAGAACACAGTGCTTTAGTCAAACGCGTACGGTTATCAATGCGTACGGCCTCACGTGAATTACAGATGCCAGAAAGGTCTCGTGATGTCAGAGGACACACTACGCTTTTTTCCTGATTTCTGAACATTTCCGGTTTCCTGGACACTGGCCTGTTACATTAAAACCACGTTACGGAAACCTTCAATAAAAAAACTTGGTTAGTTTTCCGACATTTTGGAACCAGCTTCACGTATCTATCTTTTATATAACTTGTACAGATTAATTTTTAATCAGGGAAAGACTTTTCGGACACTCTGTATATTAAGAGGCCTAAACGTTTTGTGGAGTATAATTCAAGTTAAAAATTGAGAAAACATATTACATGCTAAATGCGTTCTGATTACTCCTTATACGTAAAACTTGTAACGAAGAGAACTATAAATAATTGCGCGTTGGAATCTAGATGACATAAAATAGATGGGAACATCGAAACGGTTAATTATCACTCACATATCAACAATTTATCGTATTGTGAATTTACCGATTACGTATGATTCAACTGATTTGATTCTTAAAGCTTGCTAAAATGCTTGTTTCAAGTTTCATGAGCTGAAGTCGTTTGTAAAACATAGCAGGTATTTAAGCCAATATTAAAACAAATTTGGGATATTTAACATAAAAGATATCTGTTAAAACATAGTATTTGGGAGTGAATAGCATTATATTTCTAAAGACCAAATTACTTTCGAGTTAAAATCATCATTTATTCTCTTTGTATGCTTTATTGGTATTTCCTATTCTCTTTGATGGTTACAGAATTAGTTTTCATCTAAAAAGTAATTAGAAAACCAGCAAAGATTATTGTAAAAAGAGTAACATTACATTTACTAATCATCTTGAATACTAATCATACTTAAATTAGATTTTCACGAAATTAAGATTCATGTTATGCATATTAAGAAGCATTCGCGTTTTTATTGAGTATGATTCAAATTAAAAATCGAGACAATGTATTACTTGCTAGTTGCGTTTTGATTACTCTTTATTCGTATAATTTGTAACGTTGAGAGCTACTAATAATTACACGTTTGAATATAGATGGCATAAATTGGTTAGAAACATCAAAACTGATAATGATCACTCGCATATCAGTAATTTATTGTATTTTGAATTTACCAATTACGTATGATTTGACTGTTTAAAACATTTGTTTCAAGTTTCATGAGCGGAAATCGTTTGTAAAATATTACAAATATTTAAGCCACTATTTAAGCAAAATTTTGGGACTATAAGACAAAAGGCGTACTTTAAAATGTAGCATTTTTAAGTAAATAGCATTACATTTTTTCGCTTTGAATAGTTTATTCATATTTCCTTATTTTATGACCAAATAATTAGTTTTGATCCAAAAAGTAATGAGAAAACTGGCAGTGATCATTGTAAAAAGAATAACATTACATTTATTAATCCATTTTTATCTTGAATAATAATCATATTAAATTATAATTTGACGCAATTAAGTTTCGTGTTAGGTATATTATGAAGCATTTGGGTATTTATGAAGTATAATTCAGGTTAAAAACCAAGAAGATATTATCGCATGCTAAATGTGTTTTGATTACTATTTATTCGTATAACTTGCAACGAAGAGAGCTGTAGATAAATATACACGTTTGAATCTAGATGGCATTAAATTATATGGGCATTATATGGGAACATCGAAACTTGTAATCAGCACTCTAATAGCAACAATTTATCGTATTGTGAATTTATCTATTACCGATGATTTGATTTCAGTGACTCTTGAAGCTTACTTAAACGTTTGTCCCAAGTCTCATGAACCGAAATCGTTTGTGAAATATTATCGATATTTATGCCAATATTTAAAAAAAAGGGTGAGGGCTATTGCAGGAGCGAGTAGAGGAGCTTACATTTGAATAATAGTATTTCCAATAAGCAAGCTTTAGTTTATTTCTCTCAAAATTCTTTGATTAAATACAGCAAATATTAGTATTCGAAAAAAGTGGTAGCCAAATATAAGCACCTCTGCGCATCTTGTATTTAACATAAAAGGCGTCCTTTGAAAGGCAGCCTTTTTGATAAATAGCATTATATTTCTAAAGACCAAATTATCTTTCAAATAAAATTATCATTTATTCACTTTGATTACTTACTGTTATTTTCTTCTTCTTTGATATTTAACGAATCCGTTTTCAGAAGTAAAGTAATTAGAAAACCAGCAATGATCATTGTAAAAAGAGTAACTTTACATTTACTAATCAACTTTCATCTTGAATACTAATCATACTTAAATTAGAATTTGATGAAATTGGGTTTCTTGTTATGTATATTAAGAAGGATTCACGTTTTTATGTAGTTAATACAGTTAAAAATCGAGATAACATATTACATTATCGATGCATTTTCATTACATTTCGTTTGTATAACGTGTAACAGAGAGAGCTACAGATAATTACTCGTATGAAGTAGAATGGATCGAAATAGTTAATAAGCACTCGCATATCAACAATTTATCTGATATTGTATTTCTCTATCACACATGATTTAAATGCACCAATTGTATAAAGTTTCTAAACAGTTTGTTTAATTTTTCATAAGGTAAAATCATTTGTAATACATTAAAGGTATTTAAACCATTTAATTCGCTTGACATAGGATAATCTGCCAACATATATTTTCAGGATTCATACCACTATTTTCGAAAAGTAATATTTGACTTATTTAATGATAGGAATTTGCGATTAATTAACGCAGAGATTACTGTTTGAAAATAGTGGTACTCAAAAGTTAAAACATTAGATAACATGTGTTTTACACCATTGTCAGAAACACAGGATATAAATGCCAAAGCAATTCCCCCCATTTCGTAACTAACTTATAACTGTCCACTGTTACACTTAGTTTTTAATTTCTGTATATAGTCTAATTACTAATATTATATACTAATAATACTCTAATTTTGTGTTGCCCCATGAACTTGCACTTCATTTGACTGTGCTGACATGCTTTTCTGTCATGTAAATAACAAGCAATAGTTCAACAATAAATGTTAAATATTTCCTTAGGCATTATACACTATCAATACTCTAATTTAGTGTAGTCCCATGAACTTTCACTTTATTTGTCTGTGCCGTATCCTAATGGCAAGCTTTTCTGACAGGTAAACAACAAACAATAATTCAACAAAATAAATGTCAACTATGTCATCAGACATTAATAATATATGGCAAATGAAAGAGTTTTATATTTCAAATGCAAAGATTCTCAACACATAATTCTCGGAACAAATGGGTTAAATAAATTTTTATACAAATTTTAGGTTATGTAAAATAAAGATAGGAAATATTTTAATATCATGTAAAAACTTAATGATGTAAAAATAAAACATGTAGGAAAACTTCAGGAATAAATTTGAATCTTATCCCTCAATTATCAGAGGTTTTAGCAGATTATTAGTGATAAAATGTAAAGGTTTTATTAAAATTTTCGAAGAATATTCCAGAAAACATATTTTGAAGTAGTAAAAATCAGAATAGAGTGCATTTAATGAATAACGTTAATTTTTTTTCTTAACTTCAACAGTCAATGAAATTCAAATAACAGACTGCTTAATTAGATTCTAACTCTAACCAGTAATAATTCTTAACCAGACTGGATATTGCTTCAATTCCAATAATCGGACAATCTGTAACTCAATGAATTTATTATAATCTTCTATGCAAATCAGCGAACTAACAATTAGTACATGTATAATTCATTCGAAAGTTTTAAGAAGAAGAATTTCTGTTAGAGCTACGAAGTTACATACAACTTTTTACATAGCCGCGAACTTTTTGGTTTGTTTCAAAAGTTAAAAAAAAAAAAAAACATTTTTTGAACCAGAAAATTTATAATAACACGTGTCTTGTTTCTATGAAGGCACTTGTTTGACTCCATTTTCTAAACAAAATTTGTCTTTGAAAATACAGTTAATTGACTTGAAAAAATAAACCGAAATGTAGGAATCTATGTTTCTAACATTTTACAGTTATATCCACTTATCCAAACGGAAATTATAAAAAAAAAATCTGAACAACCTTTCCTCCCTGGACGATATGCAAGTGGACTGATTTAAAGCAGAGTCTTGTCATCCCAGGGGCACATAGTCAACACTACTTTCGAATAATAATTTTCACCTTATTTATAAGCGCAATTTCTGCCATTAAGCAGGATGTGGGTTCAGTGTTGTTGATTTTGTCGTGTCAGAGAAAGTGCCATGGCACTTCTCTGAAAGAAGGGTGCCAGAGTCTCAAGAGAGGTTGGACTTCTAGAGCTGGTCTCCTAATTTTGAACCAATTCTAGATGAGAAACCTGCACCTGGATTGGCACCCCCAGAGGTATCGTTTTCAAACTTGGAGGACATTGGAGACATGAACAGATTTTACTTGCACCAGCTCCCATTAACGTACATGGTCCCACAGCAGCTGCAGTCGAAAGAGGTTGTCACCCTCCCAAGCACTGACCATGGTTGATGCTGCTTCACTTTCGTTGATCTTGACGGGAACCGAGCTTAATCGTCTGCCCCACTGCGCAGACGATTAACTGTGGATTTCATAATGCCACTGTGGAGGGTTCAGTGGATGTCATAAATTCTGCTTTTAAATAAGGTGAAAATTATTATTCAGAAATACTGGTGACTGTGTTCCCTATGTAATCAGGATTTAAATCGGAAAAGGTATGAAAAGAGAAAGGGTAAACAATTTAAAACTAAACATTTAACAATATACTTTAAGCAAACACTACAATGCCACTCTATAAGGATACTTTTACGATACACTTTCTTTGAAACCGTGACACAAATTTTTGAATTCAGGGTAAGAAAATGAAGAAATAAAATATTCATCATTAATTCATTATTTAAGAATAATAAACCGTAATAGCCGCTTGAATAAATTTATATGGTTATTAAGAATCATCTTAACAAGATAAGAGAACAGTAATAATTCAGGAGATGATAAATATAGAAAACTACCTATCCATGAAAATAGGATTCACTTTTAATGTCTTCTTCTATCTTTCTGTCCATATAAAGACTATCGTTAAGAACATTTTTCATTGTTGTACACTGCAAAGCAGCAATTCATTATTTACTGTGAAAATACATTATTTTTTCTGCTCCAAAAGCATATAATAAATAATATCGCATTATATTTGTTTACTTTTTGCTGATGATTCATAAGCTTTAAAAATAAACATATTCAAAATACTTTTTATTAAAGTTTTTAGTATCCGACGTATGAAAGTTCAGTCCATTTATTTTTTCTTGTCATGAAACAATGTTTTCGTAATTTTTTCAATCTAATATGCTTAAAATATATATCGTCCTTTTATATTAGAAAACTCTTTTCTGCTTCGCTTGAAAGGAAATGAATGTCTGTTTTTTCCTCAAAAGTTTATTATTACTCCGAAAAATTGCTTTTTCGCACATTTTTGCCTTTTTATTACAAAAATGTTTATATTTAGTTTAGTTCGCTCATTCTTTTCCAATGTCATTTTTAAAATTGTTTATAAAATATGAAACAGATGTTATATTTTCTTGAAATATTTTTTTTTTCATTGTAATCAAATATAGAAAATGCAAGATCATAATGTTCAAGGTGAGAATAACAATGAACAATTAACACGCTACCCACAGTTCCCTGAATACCAGTCCTACGCGCTGACACAAAAATGGCGGTTGTCGTAAGCAGATATTTTTCAGCGTTTATATATTTTCCATCTGTTGTATTCCAATACTAATGTTTTCTAAACGTATTCTTCGCCTTCTTTTTCTGCGATTGAGTGAGACGAAAAATACTTTTAGAAAATAATAGTTTTAAAGTTCAAGGGACCGTACAAATGCCGAAAATATTTCGCCTACGACAGCCGTCATTTTTGAGTCAGCACATTGGCCTAGTATTTAGAGGACTGTGCTTTTTCAAACTGTGACGAGTATACTTGTCCCTAATTTAACACTTTTTTTTAACTAACAAAATCTTTTAGTAGTTACTTTTGCATTATTTAACCACAGCCTTCGTTCGCATATTTCTTTCATTAATAAAGCAAAAACTACTATATTAAAATTCTGGTAGATAGTTTGAATATAAAAACACGCTAAATTTAAAACACTGCTGCTCAACAATGTTTTAACGCTTTTCGCTCAGGTGGCAAATTTCTTTCCACTTAATTTTATTCCCGAAATGTCACAATGGTACCAGAATTTTCCATCAACTTCATTTCGAAATTAAAAAATGCATTTGTTAGTATACATAATAAACCAAAAATTTTGTTTCAAACTTCTGATGCCATTGTGACATTTAGGGAATAAAATTAAGTGGGAAGAAATTTCCCTACCAGAGCGAAAAGGGTTTAATACATACGCAAACGCTGACCGTCATTTGGATATCTGTAACGCAGTCTCCAGGCGTTCCTTTTGAATTTTATATGCTAAATTATTTCTCAAAATTCTATAAAAAATTCGTATTTATACAATCAATATTCTAAGCATCTAAATTCATCTATTTTCATTCGCAGAAGTAATATTATTATTATTACATATACCCATTTGTAATATAAACATGAATACAGAAAAACTTTGTGAAAAAATGCAACATGCAAGAGTAATGCCCATTATTGTTAAGAAGAAGAAAACAATGCAATCACGAATTTATTAAAGTTTTTACTGATTTGCTGTACGTGCTAGAATAGTTTGCTAGGAACTTTTGGATACCACAATTTTTAATTATAATCTGTCTTTAATAACGGAAATCCTTCAATTGAATAATTCAAAGATTACTATTCAGAAATAGTGGTATGTCTCCTATTTTTGTATCTAATTAGTTAATTGAGCTTTTAAAAGAAACAGTTATAGGGTTAATAAAATGTAGACGTATATTTGTTTTGTTGCATTTTATAAAATCTTTGAGTTCAAATAATAAGTTTATGATCCATTGTTGAGACAGTTTATGTCAAAGTTTTAATTAAGTGTTTATTCAAAGATAGCTAGAACAAGGTTAGTTTACTTTTAAAAACTCACTGATATTTAACATGCTTCTTTTTCTTTTATTTAAACCTCTCGACATTTTAAACATGAGTATGCAGCACAGTTCTTATGTATCATTTTTTTAAAATTTATAATTTGTTGTAAAATTTAGATAATGACCTTTTAAGGTGACAAAAGAATATTCATGAAATTTCTATTTTGTAAAATGAATATGAAATAAAAATACTCTTTTGGAAATTTGAAACAAACAGCACAAATCAATTATTTTTATTACAAAGTTATAATAAAACAAGAACGAAAAATCATGCGTCAAGCATAGATTATGTAACACTTTCCAACGCTTCCAAAATAATTTTACAAATCATTATCGTTTAATAAGCTGGAAGATAACATGTTAGTAAACAATTTGGAAAACGCATAACATATTTAAAAACGTAATTTCAGGAATTTCCAACATATATTTCCAACATATACAATATTCGGAAAAATATCCGAATACTTTTATTCTGCCCTGTATATATGATCTATGGATTTGTATATATACTACATAGGATGCTAAATTTTAGTTCAGTTAGGAAACGCGTAGCACAGTTTAAAATTCTCCTTCTGGAGTTCCTGTCAATAAACGGAAATGTGTTCCCGAATTTTTGTGCTGTCCTGTATATGAAACACAGAATTTATACACACCAAGTAATAGACAAAAAGTGAGTTAAATTTAAAATCGCGTTCAGCAACTTAAAACGCACTTCCCGGAATTATTGTTAACAGACAGTATAGAATTATTTTGTGTGTCCCTATAAATGAACGATGACTGCTATACACACAATATTCTCTAGTAATCCTCTTGTAATGCACCTTAGTGATATATATAAATTTCAATGCGTTTAAAATAGTGAAACATTATTTAATTAAACCGCAAACGATTTTTATCCATAGACGTAGTGTAACGGAATTCTTTTGACTGTCCCTGTATAGTAACTATAAGTGCTATGCACACCCTATTCTATATTAAGCTTGTTGTAATGCACCTTAGTGCTATATATCAATTACAATGTATTTGAAATTGTGTAACATCATTAAAATAAACAGCAAATGATTTTTCCCCATAGACCATAATGTAACGGAATTATTTTGAGTGTCCCTGTAAAAAAAATTATAAGTGCTACACACTTCAGTTGAAATAGGGAACATGCTATAGATAACGACAATAACATAGAGCACGAGAGTTAGAGCACGGCCAGACGACAGACGGCAGACGGCTATACGGCCAGACAAACCGAAGTCATAAACACTTTTCAACTAGGTTGGAAAGTGCTAAAAAGAAAGGAAGAATTAACCTTTTCCATCAGAAATGATATAATATCATTTAATAGCGTATAAAGAATACTAGTACAGTGCTTCTCTACAACCAGAATATATAATTATTTTTACAGAAATCAGTCATTTTGACGCTTTAAGTAACCGATTAAAATTAATTTAAATAAATAGATCAAGTGCGAGTATAACTCGTGTTCAAAGGGTTCTGCACATTACATTTATTAATTGCTATTTAATAATTAACAAACTCTTACTACCCCTAATTTTTTCATAAATTTTGTTTCAGTAGATTCTGAAATAGGAAGGGGAGGGACATATTTTTAAAGTACACTTTCGACGATAGCTCTGAAATATATACCTATAATACCTAAAATTGAAACAAGTATATTTTTGAGTTAGGTGTTACTAGATATTTCGAACGTTGCTCTACACGATATATATATATATATATATATATATATATATATATATATATATAGTTTAAGTAACTTATTTAATATCTCGGCTAATTACCGACATTTTCTTTTCGAAAATCATTATAACTATCCTTGGATGATTCTGCGTCGATAAGAACCGTGAGCTTGTTGTTGTTAAATGCGCTTTATGCTCTGGCTTGGGCCACGCAATATTACGATATGTTACGCATGTCCCATTTTACACAATTTATCATAAATTTTTTGTTTTGAACGTATAATTGAAGCAAGACTTGAAACAGCATATTGTGACATTTGCAACAATAACAATATATATATATATATATATATATATAAACTTATTTCAAAAATTAACCATTGAAACAGAAGCAACTGACCATATGCAATGAAATTATTACCCCATATAGCTCTGTCAAATTACACATTATAAAACATAGTCCTAACAAATAAAGTATTATTTATTCAAAATGTGAAACATAAGTAAAAACACAAATGTAGGCTTATAATGTAATTTACTTTTTCAAGGGCTGGGAAACATATATATATATATATATATTGTTGTTGTTGGAAATGTCACAATCTGCTGTTTCAACTTTATAGGAATCCAAAAATGATACGTCTGTCTGGGTTGTTTTTTTTTTGTTACTTTATAGACCTTAACTTCCTTAAAAATTGACCGATAGTCACGCATTTTGAGTATGGTGTAAGGTACGCAATTTGAATGTGTTGTAAGGTATTTAACGTTTTTGAAATATCCGTCCCATTGTGTAATTTTTTTTTTCTGTGACATGTTAAAATCTTAAATATACCATCATATACTCCGCGTCAAACCTCGCGATAGAATGCAGATTAAAGTCTTTCTTCGGATAGGGAATCCTATTTTTCGGAATCCGACATAACCCGTGGTTCGGTTCGAGTTTCGGGTTGACTTTAAAAAGTCTTTCTTGAATTCGGGTCGGGTATAACTGATGCGTGAAGGACTCTAATGCGGATAACAATAAAGATGAGCAACAAATATATAAAGGTATGAAACAATCCCTTAAATTTGGGATTTTCTTAAAAATTACTTGTTTAAAATTGCTTTTCTAACAAACATTTCATGATCATACATTTACAGTACTTTTTTTTTAATATTATATCTTTGAAAAGACATTCTAAAATTTTTATCCACTTTTTAGCAAAAATTGATTTATTCATATTTACTTAAATCTTCTCATAAATTTTCTGTTTTTTACTATTTTATATTAGTTAATTAAACTTTCGTCTGGGCAATATTTTATTTTTCTGAATTGAAGCAGCGTAAACATTAGCATAATTAAAACATACTTCTATTTTTTTTCTTTAAACAGACGTCTAATGCATTAATACAACATTAAATCACATGTTGTGATGAAAGATTTCATATGCATTAATGGCTAATTTAAATATTGTTCAATGTTTCATCAGTTTTAAAGTAATGATCAAGGCTAATTAATTTTATTTCATCTATTTTTAGTTTATCAAAGACGTTAATTTAAATTTTATTAGAAATCTTTTTTCAGTTGGATTAATTAAGGGCCGTTCGTAATTCTATACGGAAAGCTTTTGGTTATGTGAAAAAAGATAATTCAAGTGAAATGGCAAATTTCACTATGAAAGGTAAACTAATAGCTATATGTGCTCATTTTTATCTACTAGGTAAAATATTGCATCACAATCTGAAATGATATACCTCAGAATATGTTTCTCATTTTTCTTTTATTTCGTTGAGCAAGATTTCGGAAAATATTGGAAAATTTTCGAGCTTTTAAATTTCTATATAAGAATCTTATCTAAAACATGTATTGGTAGAAAACTAATAAATATTGCTTAATACGCTGGAAAGAAGAAAGTTTTCCTAAATTTATTTTACGATAATTTGGTTTGTAATTATTATTTTTGTTATTTTAACTATGCGCGTTATCATCACAAATGATTATTTTCTGATTGTTGGGTCTAATTAGATTGAAGGTCCAATTAGCCCTTTAAAATCCGTAATGGCCCAAAATAACATGATGTGGAAGTTTATGAGTTTTATTGTGCGTGTAGTGTCGCCAGTCCGCTACATTTTTAATATTCGGCTTGATTGAATTCCACCACTTTTTTTTAAATTGAATAATTCCCATTGTTTTTGACGTATTTAATCTGTCATTAAGTAAAGCGAATGATGCTATTTCAAAAAAGTGTTATTAATCAAAGAATCGGAATTTTAAATAAATGTAGCGGACTGGCAACACAGTTTTCGTGGCCAAGGCAGGATTTGTTCTTTCTTTGCACGAAAACGGGAATTAGATCCACTTTTTCTTCGAAAGTCCTTCATGAAGGCTTTCTTTCTGAGCAGGGTCTTGAATATTTTTTTTGTTTTTGTTATACGCTGCTGGAAAAAAATAATCACTCGCCACTAACTCTGCCGCAAATCATCGTATAAAAATACGTCTGGTACCAATCAATGAGTAATAACGTCTACCAAAGAATGATATCCTTAATTTTTGTTAGTTTAGATATACAAATTGTTACAAACTTTAAAATTTTCTACTCTAACAACTAATTTTAGCATCCTATTTGGATTCTTCGGTAAGTTTTACCTCAGGATACCAAACGGGAAGTCATTCGGAACAAAAGTTTAAGAATTATGTAGGTTTAAAATTTGGAACTCCTAATCTTAAATTCGTTTCTAATTCTTGCAAAACAGATTGAAATGGGGGTAGTTTTTTAGGTATAGCTCAAAAGCTATTGGCAGAATGAGCAAGAGTTCGGAATCACGTATTTGAAGCTTCTGGAAATCGATTTCTGTTAAAAAGTTAATAGGTTAAAATTCTTTTTTTTTTCGAAATGTATATTTGAATTAATTTTAGGGTTCCGCACTTAAAAAGTAAAAACGGAACCATTATAAGATCAATCCTGTGTCTGTCTGTCCGTCTGTCAGAGCCCTTTTTCTCGTAAACTATCGGAAGGGGAAAGTTGAAACTTGGTAAAGTTAGCCTATTGACCCGCATTTTTTCAGATTATTAACCATTCACAAATATGTTTAGGAAAAAATTAGGGGACTAATAAATTTCTTTCTATGTATCGTGCAGGGTATTATGTGAAAGATCTCGTAACATCGAACTCAAAAATAATTTTTTTTTTTAGTTTTGGCTATTATATTTTAAGAGATATCGTCGAAAATGAACTGCAAAAATATGTTCCCTCTATTTACGAATCTATTGAAACTAAAATTATGAAAAATATAGGTTTAGTAGGAGTTTATTTGAACTTTTGAGAAAAACTATTGTGATTTTCCTAGGCCATATAGTTTGTGAGAAATACGCATGTTTCCGTTAGACACAAGCTGTACTTTTCGGGCGGTCAGCGGGGGAGTTGAGTCGAGCTCAAGGTTCTTATGGACGTATTATAAGTTACTTAAACAATATATATATATATATATATATATATATATATATATATATATAACCATTAATGAAACATTACCGTAACACCAACATAAACTATGAAATTATGAATAAGTATGTAATAATTGATTGACAACGATAGTACTCTGAATATAGATATCATATACTTATTTAAAAGAAGAAGAAATTAAATTAAAAATTGATTGAATGAAATTGAATGAAGGAAATTTGTGGAATTTAGACAGAATTATCAAGTCCTAAATGCCTAAATACCACAAATAAAATATGTGGTTTCATCATTATATTAGCCACAACATTGCTAAAGAATATGATTTTGGGACTAACACGACATAAACAAAGAATAAAACCTGTGTAAAAATCTTAAAGTTCAAAAAATAAAAACAATGTTAAAAAGGAAAGAAAACTTACCCATAATAAAGAGATAAAAACTGTGAAATTATATATATATATATCGTGTAAGGTATCGTTCGAAATATCTAGTAGCACCTAACTAAAAAATATACTTGTTTTAATTTTAGGTATTATAGGTATATATTTCAGAGATATCGTCGAAAGTGTACTTTAAAAATATGTCCCTCCCTTTCGTATTTCCGAATCTACTGAAACAAAATTTATGAAAAAAAAATTAGGAGTAGTAAGAGTTTGTTAATTATTAAATAGCAATTAATAAATTTAATATACAGAACCCTTTGAACACGAGTTGTACTCGCACTTGATCTGTGTATTTAAATTACTTTTAATCGGTTATTAAAGCGTCAAAATGACTGATTTCTGTAAAAATAATTATATATTCTGGTTGTAGAGAAGCACTGCACTAGTATTCTTTATACACTATTAAATGATATTATATCATTTCTGATGGAAAAAGTGAATTCTTCTTTTCTTTTTAAGACTTTCCAACATAATTGAAATGTGTTTATGAATTCGGTTTGTCTGTCTGTCTGTCTGCGGTCTGCCCGTCTGTGCTCTAGCTCGTATAACTATACTCGAATTGTCATGCAATTGATATATGTTATTGAAGTTTATTTTGGCATGTTCGGTATTGAAAATAAAGTGTAAATCATTTCCGATTTATTTTAATGCTTTTATACTATTTCAAACATATTGAAGTTGATGTATATCAATGAGGTGCACTACAAGAGGCTTACTATAGAATAGAATGTACATAGCACTTATATTTTCTTTACAGGGACACTCAAAGAATTCCCTTACATTACGGTGTATGGGGAAAAATAGTTTGCGGTTTATTTTAATAATGTTTCACTATTTCAAACACATTGAAATTAATATATATCACTGAGGCGCATTGCAAGCGGCTTACTGCAGAATGTGTATAGCATTCATAGTTCATTTACAGGTACACATAAAATAATTCGGTTAAAGTTCTATCTGTTAACAATAATTGCTGGAATTACGTTTTCACTTGCAGAATGCGTTTTTAAATTTACCTAATTTTTTGCCTATTACTTGGTGTGCAAAAATTATATAGATCATATGTACAAAAGATCTCTAGTATATTTCCGTTTATTGACGGAATTTCAAAAAGAGAAATTTTAAATTGTATTATGCATTTCCTCACTGAACTAGAATTTAGCAATCTATGTAGTATCTATACAAATATATAGATCATATACAGGGATGCACAGAAGAATTGTCATCCCCCGACCTTGTTTACTTAGACATCTTCCTTCAGCATATTAAATGGTAATTATTTGTAAAAGTATTTTAGAAGTGTTGGAAAGTGTTACATAATCTATGCTTGACGCATGATTTTACGTTCTTGTTTTTTCATGAACACTTTATTTTTATAAGTTAAAGGTGAAACTTTAAGTTAAATATAAGCTTTTAAATTATATTCTCATTCTTTCAAATATATTTGAGATGTCTTCTGTAAATGAAGATCTGCACCATTCTTTCACGATAATCATTCATATTTATTTTCACAATTTTGATAATGATTAATTATATTATATACATAAAAAGAGATTGATGATAGATACTGATATAGATATAGATATTATTATTAGTAGTATTAGTATTAGTATTATTACGTTATAAGAAATTGACAAATTTTGTGCATTTTTTTGGTATTAAATGACTTTATTATTAAAACAGTCGATAAACTGAACCAAAAAGATTTTCGTGATGTCTTTTCAAAGAAAATTTTCAAAAATTATCAAATTAATTTTCATTAACAACTGAAATAATCTAACGAGCAACGGTTTTAATCCTAATGGGCTGTTAAATAAATTATTCTTTCAATTACGGTAATTTAGTGTGTTTTGCTTTAATTTTGATTAGAAGATAATTTAATATAAATAGAATTGAAAAATGAATGTAACATTTTTATATAAAAATTTAAAAGGACATTGCAATAAAAATTTTCATCTTAATTTGATTTTAATTGAAAGGATTAATTCATTGTCATGATAATTTTGAGAAAATTGTTATATTGTTTGATTATTGTATTTTTTAAGTTGAAAAGCTTTAAATAAATGGAATTTAAGAATGAAAGTAAAAAGTTTTTTAAATATCGAATGAAAATTTCCTGAAAAGAATTTATAGAATTAATTTATTTATCAAGGCAAAAATTGTTGTTAAAAACTATTATATTTTTTTGAAAACTGCAAGTTTTTAATTTTGATAAATGTATATTTATCAAATGGTGCTTCATATGATCATCTACATGCATTCTTTAAAATAAATCTTGTGCATTCGGATAATATATCGTTTCTAAGTACCGTTTTAGATATACAAAACATGTATCATAAATCTATAATTGTCCATACGTTACAATTACGCACACATTGGATTCTTCCCCTGGCCTGATTAATGCAAGAGCCAACTGAGCCGTGGCCTTGTGTCCCTAAGGGAGCGCTGAAAACTACCCCCATGAAAAGTTCCCCCATACGTCATTTTTACGTCACAGCAGATGGGGGTAGATTTCCAGTCATAGAGAATTTTACTTTCGTCGAAAATTGGAAAAGTTCCCCCTGAAAAGTTCCCCCAAACCAAAAGGAGGAAGTTTTCCAGTGCCAGGTAATTTTCTTCTTCACAGAGTTCTTGAAAACTTCCCCCATGAAAACATGTCCCCATACGTCATTTTGACGTCACTACAGATGGGGGAAGATTTCCAGTCCTAGAGAGTTTTACTTTCGTCGAAAATTGGAAAAGTTCCCCCATGAAAAGTTCCCCCAAACCAGAAGGGGGAAGTTTTCCAGTACCAGGTAATTTTCTTTTTCACTGAGATCTTGAAAACTTCCCCCATGAAAAGTGTCCCCATACGTCATTCTGATGTCATAGCAGATGGGGATACATATCATGGGGGAACTTTTCCAGTGCTAGAGAATTTTCTTTTTACTGAGAACTTGAAATCCATCCCCTGAAAAGTGTCCCCATACCACATTTTGACGTCACAATATAGGGTCACATATCCAATGCTAGAACATTTTACTTGTTTCAAGAGCTGAATATCTGGCACTCGAAATGTGTTTCTCTTTTATGTCTAGTTACTGTGAATTATTATTATACGGACTTGAAGAAATGCGCAGAAGAGATTTAGTGCGTAATGTAAAAGTATCTTGCTTACTTTTCATATTCGGTTATCAAACACATACTAGGCGGACAAAAAGGATTTAAGTATTAATGTGATATAATATTGCTCAAAGCATAATCTGTTAGAAGGTTCATGGAAACTCGTCGAAAACAAAGATTTTTGTTATGTTAGCGGAAAGTGTGTGCATGTGATATTTGTTGTTGAGTAGAGCATCAAATGTGAATCTTTAATGAAAAATTCACATAAGTTATTTACTTTTTATTATTATTATTATTTTTTTTTTTTTGGAAAAATAAGAATTTGCTCTTTTTTTTTTTTTTTTTTTTTTTTTTTTTAATATTCCAAATCAAATATCCAATATCAATAATTTGACACAAAAACAAATAATTCTTGAATCAGCAGATCAGAATTTAGAATTGAAATCAACTATCAACTTCTTTATTATTATCTTTAAAACTGTGTTTTTGAAAAAAATAACCATATTAATTGAAAGGTAAACAAATCTTAAGAACAAACTAAAAAAGATACTATGTCACTAGTGTACAACAAACTTATAAATAAATAATTATATTGTTGTAAACGAACATTAGCTTCAAAAATATAAATGGAATTTTAACTTTTAGTAGACCATAAAATACATAAGAAATCTGATTTTTGAACAGAATTTGTAACAAAATTACTATTTTTTTTAATTGATTAATCTGTGATACCCCATGTATATGAGCAAATAGATAAATAAATAGAATGCTAAATTCATCTTTAAAAGTTAAGACTTAAAATTATAGAATGTGCTGATTAATTAAAAGATGATAAAAATATTTTTTAAAAAATTTAATTGGTTTATTGTATTCTCTGACGGCGGCTATGTTTATGCCTGAAAGTACTGTGAATTAAAATAATTATAAAAATTTTCTTTCAATATTTCTGTCATCTTTTAAGTATTTAGCACATTGTGTAATTTTAAGCCTATTTATAGTTTAAGAAAAACTATTTTTACCAAATTGTTCTACGATTGTTGAGGCAAAAGCAATTTTTTTTCAGGGCTTTGCTTTTTTTTTTTTTTTTCAATTTAAAGCGACTAGGAACAAATCGTTATTATTATTCATTTTTTTTTCATTTTTAACATTTTACGAAAACGAAGAGCCTATTCTCAACAGCTGTAATTCTTGAAAAAAAAATCGAGACACATTAAAATAAAATCCTCATAATTACTACAATTTATTGGCAAAGCAGACATTGGATGCAGTGCCGCGTTAACCGGTTAACAATCGGGGTCTTGGTCTAAGATCTCAACCTCTCACAGTTGTCTGGATCATAATGCATTTTCACGGTTTTGAATTTTTATTTTAAAAGGATAAATTATTTCGAACTACTAATAACCCATTGAAACGAATTTAAATAGTAAACTGAACTTTAAATTTTCTATTATTACATAAACCAAGTCATTAAATATCCATCATAAATTTATAACATCTATAACTGGAAATTAAAAATATGTTTTCTTTACATCCTATCCTATTCTAATAATATTATAAATCTGATTGTGTTCAAATGTTAGGCTGAAGCCAGCGTCAAAATGGAACATTTAATGATCCTGTATCTTTGCGTATAGGTTGATAATAACCCTCAAATGAACATAGGCTGGTTTTTGTTTATTTTATTCAAATATTTTTCTTAATAATTCAAAATTTCATTATTTTCATAGAGAATAAATGGAATTTTTTTCGTATAATATTTTAAAATGGTTAAATTTACTTTACCGTTGCTAGTACTTTATCGTTGCGAAAACTAATTCAAAACCCGGAATAATAATTTTTACTCAACAATTTAGTTTCAACTGAAAATTTTTCAATGAAAAATGAAAATGAAATAAAAAAATTAAAGAATTAAAAATAAGATAAAATAATATTATTAGAAATAAAACGCACTTTTTTTAGTTTTTGATAATAATACAAGGTCTCAATATGCGTAACCATAGGAAACAGGCGAATATGACGTCATTCATCTAAAATAAAGCGGATATTCATCTAAAATAAAGTGGGGAAATAAAATGATCTTGGGTTTTTTCTTCACTTTTTTTCTTTTTTTTCTTTTGTATGGTAACAATATTTGACGTTTTACCGTCTGCGCACGGCTAATATAACTAAACCGTATTTTTTATTTAAATTTTTAAAAAGTAAAAAGAAGTTTCAAAAGAAAATGGTTAGCAAATGTCATTAATATGCTCCGCAAAATTATCCATGTTGAAAATGATGTTATGGATAGCGAGAAATAGTTATTTCATTTTTAAAACTATTTCTTAAAACTATTTCTTGAAACTATTAAGAAATAACTCGATTACCTAAAAAAATGACGAATGTTAACAGTTCCATTTTTGTTGATAAAACCTAAAGATTTAATATTATTTCGTTAAAATAACTTGATTTCTCCTATGCCAGTATTGAAATTAATTGCCTGGAAAAGAAAATTAACAAGAATTATGTCATTAAAAAGGGATTTCTCTGGTGAAAAAGAGACTTCATATTTGAAATAAAACGGGAATTTTCCAATAGGTTTTAAAATGAGTGTGAATTAATTCCTTACATTAATAATACAAGGATCAGTAAGTATAGAAAGTAGATGAGTTTCACGCCATATTTATAACGAAAAATTTAAATGTTTTGTTATCTATACTGATTATTAAGCATGAGTATCCGTTATATACAGATGAAAGTTTTCTGCTAAAAATCACATCATAATTTTAAGAAAAGGAAAATGAACACGAATCTATTATATTAAAATCTGACCGTGTTTTTGTATTTCGCAACTACTCTTAGATTATTGAACGCAACTCGATTTACTTGATCCGAGGATGTCGCACAAACTCTCAGAATTTAAAAAATTAAATTAGATTCCAAGATTTTTTTTCTTTTTCTTTCTGTTCTTTTCTTTTTTTTTTTTTTTTTTTTTTTTTGTAAATTTTAACGAAGTTTATCTAAAAACGGAAAGGAAATTACTCCATATTTGTGTATAAAAAGGGAGAAATAAAACATATTAGTATATTTTTTACACCATTTTCTCATTAAAACTGAAAAACAGAATTTATTTTCACTTTGAATAGATGGTGAAAACAAAATCTTGATTTCAGTAAATTTTCCGAAAAACAAAAACATATTTTCACATATACAAACTTCATGAATCAATTTATTCTGGAGAACAAAAAGTGCCTGGCAACATACTGTCATTTAGAAAACAAGATTTGTTTCAACTATACATTAAACCAAGGAGGCAGAATTCAATTTAAAGAAAAAGAATATACTATTTCCAATTAAGGTTTTTTTTTGAAGGATGTTAAAACGTTTCACAAAGACTTAAAAGTAAAATTGTTTATCAGGTAAAATTGATATTTGTTTTTACCCAATTCGTCTATTTCCACGATTTTATTTGGCCCTCCTTATTGCATTGGTTGCAATTTTATTTTCGCGATTATTTGGCAAAAAATTTCACTTTTTAAAGACTGGGTTATGTCAAGGTTCCTATAATAAAAAATACCGTATTGTCTCCTATGAAATGTGATAAATAGTTAGTTAATTATTAACGTTTTTAATTATCGGGAATGAAATAATTTTCTTAATTAATGTATTTATTTTTCTTTTAATGTTGTTAAATGGTAAAGATTTGTAAAATTATTTTAGAAGTGTTGTAAAGTGTTACAGAATCTATGCTTGACGCATGATTTTTCGTTCTTGTTTAAAATTGAATGAATAAAATTTTTTTCATTTATTCTTCTGAATGAAAAGTGAAAATTTTGGTAGAAATACCGGAACTGGTTCCGAATAAGACTCCTATAATAGGAGCTCTAGTTCCGAGAAAAATCACGATAAAAGGAAGAATGTACAGAGTACTAAACCCGTTTTCCACTCTTCATCTTCTGTATACGTTTGAATTGTTAGCGGAAATATAGCCTGGTCACTCAATAAGTCATTAACAAAAATCATGTACACTAATGGCACCCGGTACATGTAAAATCTGTCGTGGGAGCAAAATCCTCTAAGTTACCTGTGAATACCTCTGGAGGTGCCTAGTCAGGTGAAGGTCTCGTCACCGGATCAAGGTTCTAAATTACGAGACCAACTTGCATAGCGATGGCATGACGTATAGGTGTGATGCCAAGCCCAGGTCCATACAAAAAGAATCAGATCAATTAGCAGCAAAACAAAAACGGGAACAAAACTCAGACCTCCACATAGCCGTCCTGCCAGAAATGATCAGCCGTTATGCGGCATCTCTTCAGTGGCGCTACGCGCCCCGGTGCCAGGCGCTAAACTCGTTTAAGCTTGGGAAACCTGGCAGGTAGGGGCCTGGTCGCCGGTCTCAAACAAAAAAAAAAGTCATTAACAAAAGACGCTGAACGGACTGTGTGAAGCAAACAGATGCCTCGCCTCGGGCGGGGTAAAAAACAGTCTATTTGCAAGTCAGAATTTTTTTGGGTTGAAACTCAAACTCTATTTAATATGGATTTTTCGATATTATCAAAATAATAAAACTTTTTATATATATTCTTATGTAAGATATGAATATTTAATGTGAATAATTAACTGTGAATCCTATGAATTATATGAAACGATTTTTCCCCCTTGTTTTCTGTCTTTCTTATCTTTTTTTCGCTAGTATCTCAAACTTTATGTATAAAAGATGCATCAATTATTAAATGCATTTTTAAATACTATATGATATAAATAAAGTGAAACATCACTATAAAGTAATAAGATATTTTTAATTATAATTATTTTTAATTATAAAATTAAACGGTCATATAATTTTCTTCGAAAGAAAAAAAAAGGAAGAAAATATTTTTAAAATACCGTATTTGCAGTAAAAGAGTTGAGAAATATAAAAGATTATCTGAACGGAACATACACATGAAAGCATGAAAAACATTAATTCATTTCCTATTTCTTATTTATGTGCGCAACGAACCAGATCGGCTATATTATGAATTAATTGGCAGAGTTTATCGAAATATTTTATTCAGCTTTCAGTAAAGAATATTATGTTTAAGATTTTTGAAATGTGTAATCTAATACAGACATAGAGTGGGTGCCTTTGAGCAAGGCTGTCCACCGCGGCGATGGTAACTGTACTTTTAAATGTTTTTCTCATTTTCATGTAAACTGCATCCTGGCCTGACAACCTTTAAAACGTGCAAGTTTTATTTTTTAATCAATATATGCTATGATATTCAGGGATGTGAATTTCATAAACGAAGACTCCGTAAATTCAATAAAATAAAATATATTATTCAAATATATTATTCAATATGCTGCACATACGTTAACTGAGGATACAGTCTTTAACAAATAAGCTATTTTAGAGGAAGCAATCACAATAGTATAGTTTATATTTTTCTTTACTTTATTAAAAAACTTTAATCTTGAATATCTCGTAATGGCATTTTTTTAGTTACTTGTTTTACAAAGTAGCCCTTTATTGCATAGCATTATGGCTGTTTTCAAATCCAAAGGAGCTACATTCTGACAAATTTCTGAATTAATTTTTGTTCAAAAACGCATGAAATGGGCAGGTGTTCTTTATTCAGAAATTATGTAATCGAGTGGTGTTTTCAATGTTTTAGTAAAGGCAGGCGATCTTTCAGAAAATACTGTCAAAGTTGATGTTTTGTACATAATTTCCGGGCGCACGAAAGGAAAAAAATCTATCATCACGTGACAGCAATTGCTTTTAACTCAATAAGTAATTTATTTATCAAAAAATGAAAACGCCATTCGATTCCAAATCGCAGTTCATTTAGCAGTCAGGCCTGCCAATTTTATGCCATGACGTTTTGAAAGAAGTAAGAAAGTTTGGCGTTATTGAGCCGGGAATTTGATAACCACTTTAATCAAGAAAGGCAATTCAAAAAAAAAATATATATATGAGGTTATTTTAGTTTTCTTTTAAATTATAAAAGTAATCAAATCAGGATGCTCGTAAAATAATTAAAATTAAGGAAATAAAAAAATTAGGAAAATAAAACAATACTTCATACTCTTGATTCATTATTTTATATTTATTAATTTGCGTTTTCCGAAAAATCTGGAACTATAAAGTTAACGATATAGTCTTATTTTTTTGAACACATTATCAAGTCAACTCTTCGTTTTGGCTTCAAATTGCTAGTCCTTTCTATGTGCTTCTTTTTCCTTTCTCCAGAATTATAAATACACATTAAGCACTTTTTACATTTCGTTTTTCTTTATGTCAAATTTATACAGTAAAAAAAGGGTGATACAGAAAGAAAGAAGTAAGATATTCATGGAAGAGTTTGAGTCCCGAATAAAGAATAATTCTAAAATATTTTGTACAGAAATTACTATAAAACTTATTAAAAAATAACAAAAATAAACATTTGTTTAGCTTAGCAATGTAGCTACATCAACCATAATGTATCTTAAAATAACTCAAATATTATCTGTAGAAAAAAAAAGCATATGTGAAACTTAGTACATGCTTTTTTTTTTTTTTATAATAATAACATTTTATGGAAACTTATTCAATAGAAAAATAGAAAATAAATTTCAACTTCTTATTTTTTATCTGATACGTCTATTTTAACCATATGATTTCTGACAATCTATAAAAGTTTTAGTTTAGAAACTAAAAAAGAATTTTTCAAACAATTTTCCAATTTTTGAAACTAGAAAACCATTTTTCTATCTCTTGAATTAGTGACCTTTTGAGTTTAAAATAAGATTCTATTTCTATTACTTTTTTCAGACACGTTAAACTCTAAAAAACTAATAATAAAGATATCTAAATTGTTAAATTAAACCCAAAAATTAATAGAACGAATGGTTAGATTCGTTTTTGTGTCTCAACAAACAACTAATTAAAAACATTTTAAACATTTGGAAATATTTCTAATAAGTTGTCACCAGATGAAGCTCGTAAGATTTTTCCTGTTTTGGTGGGGGGACAGAGGTTTTAAATTGCTGTCTCCTAGTAAAAAACTGACTAAATCTGACTAGTCAGGATTTATACACATCAAGTATAATAGGGGGAAAAAAGTTTCATTTAAAAACGCAACTGAAAACGCATTTCCAACCATTATTATTAACAGACAGTACTTTAACAAAATAATTTTATGTGACCCTGTAAATGAAAAAATTCCTAGTTTCATTTTAAAAATTTGGAAATATTTCTAATAAGTTGTCACCAGATGAAGCTCGTAAGATTTTTCCTGTTTTGGTGGGGGGACAGAGGTTTTAAATTGCTGTCTCCTAGTAAAAAAAAAAAAAAAAAAAAAAAAAAAAAAACAAGAACAAAAAATCATGCGTTAAGTATGGAATATGTAAAACTTTTCAACACTTCCAAAATGCTTTTATAGAAATCTTTACCGTTTAAGAATGTCTAAGTCTGATGCTAAAGTTAACAATTTGGAAAACGCATAACACATTTAAAAATCCAATTTTAGAAATTACCAACAATATTCTGAAAATAGAATGCAAAAATTTAGTTCAGTTAGGATACGCATAGCACAGTTGAAAATAGCCCATCGGCAATTTCCGTCAATAAACGCAAATGCATTCGAGATGTTTTGTGCTGCCCTGTATATAACCTATAGGATTTATACACATTAGGGTGTATCGATTTTTAACTTTTTTTTTGTTTCCAAATTCCAAGTTGATAAAAAGTTGCTACTAGACACCACAACTTACCACAAAAAATTTTGGATTTTTAAAAAAATGTTTAGGTCTCCCGCACAAGGCCTAAAGTTTAGAAATTTTACTTAAAAAGTAAATTTTTACAAAATTTTTAAAAAAACCTTAAAACACTTCTTTTCTAAATTGCAATTTAAAATTCCACTAACAATAAGCACAAAAAACGATAGAAAGTGTATTTCAAAAACTTAGCAAAACATTTAGGTCTCCCGCACAAGGCCTAAAAGTCGTGAATTTCAGCCAATTTTTTAACATTTTTCAGTTGTTTGATATTTGTGTTGTAGCTGGTTTACAAATTAAATGTAACTGAAGCCTCGTTAGGCTTGATTGGAATTGTTGAAATAAGTGAAATAATAAATCACATTTCAATACGTCAAGCGTCAACTTGAAGCGATGGGGTGGGGGAAGGCCAGACTGTCGCGCCACGGTGACGCAACACCTATGAATCACCGCGCAGACTTGTCAGTAGTCGTCTGTCCGCGAGCGAGCATTACGGTTGTGTTTTAGTGCGATAGTCTTGTTGTAAGAATCAATTGAGTGAGTGTTGTTGTTGTTCCTTATGAGTAAAAAACCCCATGTAACTAGACAAACTACCGACAGGCCGGTTAGCGGGCAACCTATTGATGTGAGTGAGTTTAATGTTCTGCCAACCCAGATGGATGTTTTGAAGTATTTTGAGTGGGTACGCATTGAAATGAAACAAGAGGGAATACATCAGCCTGCAAAGAAGGTAATTGCGTTAAGAGTTGCTTTAAAACGTGAGGAAATATGGAAAAGAGCGTCAATTCCTGTTTGTGGCACCAAAAACACAATATTTATGGTTTTAAAACTGCATGAGCAGCTTGAGAAAATTAAAAAGTGCTCAGGGCCTAAAAGGAAGTATCCTAACTCCTACAAAGATGCAGTAACTAGCTTCAGTCAAAAACTGAAACTGCATTGTTTGATATTTGTACTTGCAAATGTGACCTCAGCAACTGTATTTGCTCTATTGACAAAAAAGTCCCGGCACGAGAACACGAGTTTTTGCTCGACCAACGTGGTCCGAGATTGATGTCAATTGCAGAGTGTGACAAAAACGAGACTAAAAAGTTTAAAAATCGATTAGAAAGAAAATCTAGGTCACAAGCTTTAATGCAGGTAGTTGTAAGACTGAGGATGAAAACTTAAAATCTGTTGATAACATTGATTCTGGTGATAGTACAGATGATTCAATGTCTCACACATCATGTCAAGATAGTGATTTTGAAATAAATGTACTTGATACGAGTCAAAAAAGTGTTTCAAGTGTAGAAGTAAAACAAGAACTGCCACAACGCTTGTCTTTGTTTTCACGAGCTTGTGACCGCAGGGGCATTTCTAGTAGAGCTGGAGCTCAGTTAGCTACTGCACTTTTGCGAGACTTAAATGTCGTTACTGCGGAGAACCAAGAAGCAGTAATCGACAAATCAAAAGTAGCACGTGAAAGACTTAAGTCTCGTAAAGAAGTAAGCTCAATTCAAACCTCCGATCTGTTGGCCATTTACATTGATGGTCGTAAAGATGAAACCATAACAAAAGAAATTGTAGCTGGTAAAAGTGTCCGAAAATCTTTAATGAAAGAACACATATCTATTGTTGAAGAACCTGGATCCAAGTATTTCGGTCATGTAACTCCCATAAATATAACAGGAAAGGAAATAGTTACATCACTTGTAAAGTATTGTGGAAAAAAAACTGTCGATCTTAAAAAACTAAAAGCTATTGGTTGTGATGGTACGGCAGCAAACACAGGCACTTCAAAGGGAGTTATCACCTTATTTGAAAATAAAATACAACAGCCACTGCAGGCAGTTGTGTGTCTACTACATTTGAATGAATTACCATTTAGAAAAATTATGGTTGCTCTTAATGGGCCAATTTCTGGACCAAACACATTTAGCATGTTCTATGAAAATACATCAGCAACATTTTGTACTTATATACTACATTTTATTCCACGTTATAATATTTTATACATTTATAATAAACAATATTAATCACAAATAACGATAGAGTTTATTTCAACAACTTTATCAAACAATTTACATCGTTAAACTAATATATATATATATATATATATATATTGTGCCATTTTATGCCTCCTGTAACAAAAATACACTTAAGTCTGGTGTTTTTAACGAAAAAAAATGGTTCATTTACACTAAAAATTACGAAAGTTTCGTCAAAATTAACAAAATTTAGGTCTTGTGCGGGAGACCTAAATGTTGTGCTAGGTTTTTGAAATACATTTTCTATCGTTTTTCATGCTTATTGTTAGTGGAATTTTAACTTGCAATTTAGAAAAAAAGTGTTTTAGGTTTTTTTTTTAAATTTTGTAAAAATTTACTTTTTAAGTAAAATTTCTAAACTTTAAGCCTTGTGCGGAACCCAAACATTTTTTTTTTAAATCCAAAATTTTTTGTGGTAAGTTGTGGTGTCTAGTAGCAACTTTTTATCAACTTGGAATTTGGAAACAAAAAAAAAGTTAAAAATCGATACACCCTAATACACATCAAGTATAATAGGGGGAAAAAAAGTTTCATTTAAAAACGCAACTGAAAACGCATTTCCAACCATTATTATTAACAGACAGTACTTTAACAAAATAATTTTATGTGACCCTGTAAATGAAGGAGGAATGCTATACACAAAATATTCTATAGTAAGCCTCTTGTAATGCACCTCAGTGATATATATCTGTTTCAGTATGTTTCAAATATTGAAACATTATAAAATAAACCGCAAACGATTTCTCCCCATAGACCGTATTGTAATGGAATTCTTTTGAGTGTCCCTGTAAAGCAGGTATGTCAAACACGTGGCCCACGGGCCACAACTGGCCCGCCGACAACTTCTCTGTGGCCCGCCAAGCCTTTGGCATTTTACCTGTGCATTTATTTTGGCATTTATTCAGTTGCTCAAACACGCATGCTGAAAATACACTTTTGAGGAACTCACTTACACCAAATAGTCTTAGAGATGGCAAACATATGTATGTAAGTATTGCCAGTTGCTTTTTTTATTCACAATTGCTACCACTTTTTTTAATAGTAATTTTTGTCTTATTTATTTCGTCATTAATTAAGGGAAATATTTTTCTTCAAAATGTGGTAGTAAAAAAAAAAAAAAAAAAAAAAATCCGCTCATTTGGCATAACTGATGTATATAGACAGATGTAGCTCAGTTTTAAAGTTTTAAATTTTAGCTCCATGAAATTGCAGATACACAGTTAACTAATCGGAATGTAACAAAGTGCGAAATCTCGAGTCTAAAAATTTAAAGATTCGTAATTTTTTTACAGTATTTTTCTTATAATATTTATGTGTTTTATGACGAAACTATTGCTTTATTAGGTGCGTTCGTAATTATATAAATAGGTAGCACCTATTGTCGTCGTCTGGTCTGTCCGTCTGTCCGTCCGTCCGTCTGTCCGTCTGTCTGTCCGTCCGTCTGCATATAGCAACGCAAAAACTACCCAACCGAATGGTTTGAAATTTAAGATATATTATCTTTGCAGAATTTTATCGCGACATTTCAATTTTTTAAAAAATCGAATCAAAACTTTAGAAAATATTAATAAAAACATTTATTAAGAAATTTGATTTTTTTTTTTTAATCGGTGCTTTCTTTTTATAGGAGCTTTCGAAGTTTGATCGCCAAGCGACCGAGAAACTTATTTTATTACAGAAATTAATCTGCAGACGATATAATTCATTTCACAGAATTAAAAATCATCAAGATCTGAATATTTATAGAACTATAACTTTTTTTATAGTACGAACGCACCTCGTTTGTAACGTTTGACGTACAATTTCCAACTTGTTTTACTACTCTCTTCAATTTTACACATGCTATATTTATTAAATAATAAGAAATGTATAGTAAAATTAATAAAATTCGGGCTAATTAAGAACAGTTACAACTTTTTTTTAAATCAAAGTATAAAATTAAGTGGCTTTTAAATGATTTGCTTTCGAAATGACATAAATTATCACTTTTGTGCTTGAAGCAAAACCCCCGAATACGTTGTGTCATCCAGTTTCTCCACTCTTGTTTTACAAAAATATTTTAGATTTAAGTTCTTTAATTATTTTCATTACTTAGGTTAGTAAATGTGTCATTGTTAATGAAACCTGCTTGATCTTTCTTTCTTTCTTTCTTTTATTTTCTTTCTTTCTTTCTTTCTTTTTTTTTTTTTTTTTTTTTTTTTTTTTTTAAACCGATTTACACATATTTTAATAACATACTGATAAACAACCTAGGAAATTTTTTTTAAGTTTAAACTCTACCAGTATGAATATATATATGATTGACGGAAAATAAACATTAAAAAAAAAAAATAAGTTGATTCACAATACCATTATATTAAAAGAAAAACTGAAATTATATGTTGATATCCAACCATTGTTGGAGTTTCGAAAGAATGGAATATTAAGAGATGCTACAGGACAAAGCATTAAAAATCTGGCCAAACATCAGAAAGAAAAACTGTCAGAATTGAAATTGACACTTCTTAAAAGAGAGTGCTTTCACCAAGCCTATTGGAGAAAATACATTTACTTTATAAAATAATTATTATTGCATTAAATATTCCGGGATTCAAAATCATTTACTAGGAAATGGAAGAAAGGATGCGCAGAACAGTTAAAGAAGTTTGAAAATACTATAAGCAAAAGTACAATTGCTAAAAAGTATTTTGTATAGCCGGATCGATTTATAAAAGCCGGATACATGTTTATAAACTTATATCATATTCGTACGCACATGCTTAATCATCGTCAATTTAGAAAATATCTTGATAATATTGGTAACGAATATAACCAGATCTACCTTCTTATACAAAAATTTAACGGCTTTCCATCATAAAATTTTAACTGTTAATTACGAAATGTTAAACAAGGTAAGCATTTTCATTTCAAATTGACAAATTATGAATGTGAATTATTAAAAGACCACCAATAGACAAAGTACTTGGAGTTTTCATTTGAAAATAAAAGCACCTGAGTAAACTTCAAACTCAGGGCAAATTTCATAATTTCATCATGTTATTTGATAGTATTAGCATCAGAGCCGGATTAAGCATTTCTTTGGTCCGTGGCTATTTTGGACATTTTGCCCCCCCCCCCTCTTCCCCTGCTACTGGAAATGTTGTGCCTCTTCCCACGATACTGAATATTTATCCCCCCCTCCCCCCCCCCCACACCCCTTTTATTATTATTATTTTTAATCCTGAAATACAAATTTTAAAAATGGAAATATTTATATTGAAAATCAAGAGCGTTTTTTTTGTTTGTTTATTTGTTATCTTCAATAGTGCTCTTAATTAGTTTGTTTAAACATATACAATTAACAAATACTTTATAAACATAAAAAAAATAGAAATATTCCAGGCGTATAAAAACTGAATACATTAAAAATAATTTCAATACATCTGTTTATTGATATAAATAAATTTAATTACATGTTTAAGCTTTTTTTATTATTATTATTAGATTTTCATTACTAAAAATTAAGTTAATTGAAAAAAAAATCCTTGTATTGAAATTTCCAAGTGATTGCAGGGCATCATGAAATGCAAACAGTTCTGTTATGTCATTATCTAGTGACATTAGTGTTAAACCGCTAAGTTTGGGCTCTAGCGTAAACGATCGTAGTCTGTTCTTTATTAATTTTAGTTTGGAAAATGATAATTCTGCTTCAAAGTTTTTAAGCGGTACTACTATATACTATAATTGCAATATGCAGTACATTTGGGAAAACAGATATTAATTGTTTATCATTGATTAACAGCATCTTGACAACATTGGATATATCTACATTTCTAATACATTCCGAGAAATATTTCATTTCTATTTTTAAAATATCGCCAAGATCCTCGTAATAAAATTTTAAGCGTCTAGAGAATCTTTATCTATAATGTTTGAGTATTGTAATTGACAGAAAAACATGAAAAATGATAGTTTTATAGAGAAATGTATGATAAACATGGTGAAACATAGAGTTTTAAAATCTAATAATTATTTTAAGTGCCTCTGTTTAATGTTGAAATCGGTGAATATAATTCAGTTACATAAATTTTATAGGTTTAAAAACTATGCACAGCAATTTAACCTTCTTTTGAAGGCATATATATATATATATATATATATATATATACGTGATTAGATTATGAAATGCTGTGTCGAATATATATATATATATATGTATGGTGTTACGGTAGTGTTTCATTAATGGTTATATATATATATATAGATAGATAGATAGATATATATATATAGTGTCTAATTTTATGTTTATGTTTTTTTTTCCCTTAATGCAAAATTTTATTACTTGAATGGATATTTATTTTTTATTTCCAAAAAGCCGTTTTATACCTCTGGTGCTAGATTTTTATAAAGCCCAAGTAATATTTCTAATCATTTTCCATTTGCAAAATATACTTACACGCGAATATTAAAAATGACAGGAAAATTTAAAACAATTAAGTTATTATGTGTGTAAAGCATTTAATGAAGAAATTTGCATTGTATTTAAAAACCCCAAATAATAATATTTCCAAATATTTTTCAATTCGAAAAAATATTTACACGTGAATATTAAAAGAGAAAGAAAACTTTCAAATAATTACATTTTTATGTGCGGAAAGCATTCAGTGGTAAAAATTATGATTGATATATATATATATATATATATATATATATATATATATATATTTAAAACTATTTTCTTATAGCGTCTAAAAGAAAAAATCTTCCAGCAGTTAGACCGTCAGCAGTTGCGACAGCAGTGGATGCGGCCCTGGGAATGTTCAAGTCAAAGGGAAATGAATAGATACCCGATTATAAAAGATCACTACTGGTCGTGATAATATCATCCAATCTTTCGTAATCAAGTAATCTTTTTAAAACAGATCATATCATTGTGTTTGTAGAGCCTGTGAAGTCTGGGGAAGTGTAGCTCGTTGGGGGCGGAAATTCCTAGTTTTGTTAGAAAATGTAACTGTGAGTTAAACTTTTATTACAAAAAAAAAAAAAAAAAAAAAAAAAAAAAAGAAAAATCTGATTTTAAAAAATGGCACCACTTCAAACTTTTTAGGAAATTTACTTTTTAAGTTAAATTTATATCTTGACAATGAGCAAAATGTTATAAATATGCATGCTAAAATTTTTCAGTTTGACTAAAACAAGTCAATTTTTGTGCAAAATATATGAAATTTTATTAAATAAATTCATTGCAATCAGTCTTCCGTAATCGGATAATATTTTTAAAATAGAAAAAATTAGCGTGTTTTTAGACCAATTAACGTGTTTTTCGATTCTGCGGGGTATGCACGGGAGTTGGCGAGCGTAGCTCGAAGGGAGCAGAGCCCACTAGTTTTGTTAGAAAATATAAATGTGAGATAAACTTTTATTACAAAAAGCAATTTTTTTCTGATTAAAAAAAATGCAACACCTCAAACTTTAAAAAAAAATTACTTTTCTAGTGGAATCTATATTTTGAGAATGAATTAAAATATCTAAATATATATATATATATATGCTAAAATTTTCCAGTTTGACTGAAATATGTCAATTTATGTGCAAAATATGATTAATTTTATTAAGGCTGTTCTCAAATCCAAAGGAGTTACTTTGTGACACATTTCTGATTCATTTTTGTTCGGAAACGCATGAAATTGGCAAGTGTTCTTATTCAGAAACTATGTAATCGAATGGCGATTTACATATTTTGGAAAAGGCAGAAGCTCATTTAGAAAATACTGTCAAAGATGGCATTTTAAATCAAATTTCCGGACGCAGCAGCACGAGAAAAAAATAAAACTTGTCGTCACTTGACAAGAATCTCTTATAACTTAATGTATTTATCAAAAAATTTAAAACGCTTTTCTATCCTAAATACCTCCAATAGTCAGATTTTCCAATTATATGCCTTTACATTTAAAAATGAGTTAGAAAACACGTCAGGTAGTTTCGGGTTGTTCAGCAGGGAATTTGAGAACCGCCTTAAACAAATTAATCTGAGTATATTAAACAATTTAACCCATACGTATTGATTTTTAGTAAATTGCACAAAAGAAACAATTTATATATGAATATGGGAATTTTAATAAAATAAGGATGTGTGTAAAGCCATTTAAATAATGAAATTCATAATTAATCAACTTAACTTAAATTGATAAGATAAAAGATGGCGATAAAAAATATTTCACAAACAATCGAACCCATAAGAGGTGTAATATTATTTAACCTTTTTTTTTTAAGCCGCACCTAAACACATGCAGTAAAAACAATGGTTTTCTACAAGTTAAATGTACTCATACTCAAGGAAAAGCATTTTTCTCAATTAAATAAACGCTTTTCTTTACTTAGTATTAAATAAAAACATTAAAGATAAAGGAAAAGGGAAGCAAACACACTTCCTAAAATCTACTTCTTATAATATTAAAATAAAAGTTTACGAACAAAACATTCTTTTTGATTACCTGTCTGTTTTTTTTCCATAGACTTTTACGCAGGAGAGGCAGACAGAGATGATTCCCAATGCACTGGCCAATGGTTCTCAGTTCTTACGTAAAATACTGTTGAAAGATACTGGTCATGTCATTGGGGAGGGGGTTGCCCTTGGGAAGTGTCGGATGTTAGGCATTGTGGGGGGGGGGGAGAGTCCTGACCTTGTACTAATTTCTAAGAAATCGTATGCCGTGCACACATAGACCTTACAATTCAAGATTCTTTCCCTGAGCGTGCACATGTTTTTTGAGATTAGGTGGTAGAAGCGGAAAATAGTAAAGATGTTTTCTTCTTTTGGTATCGGCCAAAAGTAGGGTAAAAATAGTAAAAGAATATGAAAACACCCGCTCGCTAACGTTAAACGTATGGCCATGTTGTTTTCGAATTTCTCATTTAAATTTGAATATTTTGAAAAGGTTTTTGCATAAGATAGCTGAGGTTGATATTTTAGTTGCAGATTTATTTTAATAAAGGTACTTTCACTTTTAAAACCGGTTCCGGAAGTGAAAATAACCTTTACTAAACAGATCTGCAACTGAAATCGAAAAAATAAAAAATCGTCATATTACGGATCGACCTCAGCTATCTTATGCAAAAAAAAAAAAAAAAAAAAAAAAATCCTTTAAAAGTATTTCAATTTAAACGAGAAATTTGAAAGCAACCTGGCCATAGGTTTAACAATAACTATCGGGTGTTTTCAAGGGAGTGACGACTACCCTTAAATCGTACTTCGAAGTTTTGGAATTGCAAAAGGAAAAAGTGATGACGCTTGAAACCCGATTTTCTCTCGTTATTTCAGAAAAAGTTTTTTCATTTTAGAAGCAAAAATTTTCTTTTTTCTTTCTTTCTTTTAGAAATTTAAGTAATTTTTAAAACAAAATTTTGATAAAACTTAAGCTGTTGACGAGGGCTCCTGACGGATTGGGGCCCGGGGCTGCAGCCCCGTAGCCCCCCCCCCCCTTAATCCGGCCATGATTAGCATTTTCAAATAGAATTTATTATTTTGACAAAACAACTTTCAAAAAGAAAATGTATTTTATTTTATATGTTGCCAAACATTATTAGAAAAACATCGGAGTGGACATTTTTTGAACAAGCGCGTTTTTAAGGCTTCTTTGCGTATAGCGGCCAACCTTTTGTTATTTTTCTAGTCAGCATACGTTAAACCAGAAAATGTATTTAATAAATGAAAATAAAAAAGAATAAGTAGAGCATAGATACAAAACACAAATTTTTAAAGAAATTTTTTGATTCGAAATATGTTTTCTTTTTCACTGGAAAAAAATACGGAAGATTGGCAGCTATTTCTTTTCTAGGTAAAATATTAACAGGTCATCGTGCACAACCAATTTTTAAAATAAATACAAATTAGAAAAAAAAAAAATTAAATTCAGTTGATTCGGTTGATAGAAAGCAATTTCGAGTATTTTTTCGAAAAATAAGATAAAACAAGCTATGAATTTTGTTTACTTTTGAACTTTACATGCATATTTCTTTAACATGGATGTGTTTTATACGAACAAATTCTATTCTGTGCAATGGTAATAATATTATCTTTTTTTTTTTTTTTTTTTTTTTACTTTGTATATAACGCTTAATTTGGTCCGCGGCGGTAAACGAGTTTGACATACCTGCTGTATAAGTGCTATACATACTATATTCTATAGTAAGCCTCTTGTAGTGCACCACAATGATATGCATCAATTTTAATATATTTCAAATATTGTAACATCATTAAAATAAATTGCAAATGATTTTTCCCCATACACCGTAATGTAACGGAATACTTTTGATTGTCCCTGTGAAGGAACTATAAGTGCTACACACTTCATTTTCAGTACCGAACATGCCATAATAAACCTCAATTACACATATCAATTGCATGACAATCCGAGTACATTTATGCGAGTTATTACAGCGCAGACAGACATACGACAGACAGAGAGACAAACCAGAATCATAAACACTTTTCAACTATGTTGGAAAGTGTTAAACAGAACTCGTGTTTTGATCATTAGAAATATATAGGTGGGTTTAGTTATGAATGTAGTATTTGATAACTTCTGAAAAAACTGTATGAAGCTGTTCTCAAATCCAAATGGGCTACTTTCTGACACATTTTCTAATTCATTTTTTTTCCCGCAAATCTATTAAATTGGTAGGTGCTGTTATTCAGTCTTTGTAACCGAAAGATGTTTTCCATTTTTTGGTAAAGGCAGAAAATCTTTCAAAAAAATACTATCAAAGTCTCAGTTTTGAACCAAATTACCAGCACTGCAGCACGAGAAAAGGGAAAAACGTATCGTCACGTGACACAAATCTTTTATAACTCGATAAGTAATTTATTTATCAACAAATGGAAAACTCGTTTCGATCCCAAATCGCTTCAATAGTCAGGCATGTAATTTTTTTGCATTTAAAAACAAGTTGGAAATTGTACGTCAAACGTGACAAACGAGGTGCGTTCGTACTATAGCTAGTGATATAAATATTCAGATCTTGATGATTTTTAATTCTGCGAAATGAATTATATCGTCTGCAGATTCATTTCTGTCATAAAATAAGTATCTCGGTCGCTTGACGATTCAACCTCGGAAACTCCTATAACAAGAAAGCACCAATTTAAAAAAAATCATATTTCTTAATAAATGTTTTAATTAATATTTCCTAAAGTTTTGATTCGATTTTGATAAAGTTTGAAATGTCTCGACAAATTTCTGCAAATATAATATATCTTAAATTTCAAACCATTCGGTTGGCTAGTTTTTGCGTTGTTATATGCGGACAGACGGACAGACAGACGGACGGACCAAGCGACGACAATAGGTGCTACGTATTTATATAATTACGAACGCACCTAATGAGTCAGAAAGTTTCGTGTTGTTGAGCAGGTCATTTGATAACCGCCTTAAGAATTAACCAATCATTTAGTGCATTTACCGTCTTATTTACTTTTAGCATCTTGCGCGTCCCGCTCCACCCTCCAGGTCCATAACAAGATGGGGGCGGGGTGGCATAAGCTCCCTGTAGGTTCCTCTAAAGCTCCTTCTCTCCTTTTTTATTTTATCAACAAAATTCAACAAAATGTATATTTTAACATACCTCAAAAAAAAAAAAAAAAAAAATAATAATAATAAACACTATTTCTGTGAGAAAAACATGTATATCTTTTAACTGTCATGCAATGTTATATGCCAAAAATTTTCAATTCAAAACCATTTTAGTTGTGTTATATGATCTTGCGCCACAATTCAAAAGTGATGGTGGCAAATTGATTGTGACAGTCCGTGCTCCAACACAGGCTATATTTTATGTCTTTTGCCCCTACCCCCAGGGAGGTGCAGAAGCGAAAAACGTTACAAAATTTTGATTTTTTTCATACTGAAGGTGTTAGAGACATGAAATTTGGCATGGTAGTTACTTATAAGACGTTAATGCTCTCTAAGAACAAATTCTAAAAAAATTCGAAATTTAAAACTGTGAGATTTTCGAAAAGCGTTCTAAAAATATTCTAAATTACAATTTCTATGGAATCTCTGGAACTACAGAACCATTTTCAAAAGTGATGGTAACAGTCCCTGCTGTAATATAGGCTATATTTTATATCGGTGATACTACCACGGGGGGGGGGGGGTGGTGAAAGATAAAAAACGTTCTAAATTAGTAATTTCTGAATTATCTGTGGTAGTAAAATTTCCTCTAATGAAAATAGGCCAACAAATACCACTTGGCATTTTTCGAGAATTACGCGATCAAAGCCGCGGGTTTTACTAGTTTTAAATAAAAAAACACCTTGAAGTAATTCACGCTCATTCCCTGATGTATTGCTTACGAATTCTTTTGTGTTGCCTTGTATGTGGTTTTAAAAATTTATACACACGAAGAAGCATGCAAAAATTTAGTTAAAGTTCAAAACTCATACCATAACTGAAAATGCGCTTTCGGCAAACTTCTCTAAAAGAAAATATTTTGGATACATTATAAAGACACAGAGTTTTTAATAATAGTTATCGATTAAGTAATAGAATCAGGAAAAATCATGTGTATTGCTCATGCCCGAATCCCGGAAAATAAAACACTATATTGCAAGACTTCAACTTTTAGTTAGGGAGAAATTAAACTAAAGCTGTTTTAGGATTAAAAAAAAAAGAAAATGAGTAAAGGATGCATGTGCCACTTGATACACATTTACATACAACTTTACAGGATAATAAACTGATTACGAAAAAAGTGGAAGAAATAAGAAAGATCTTACATTTTTTAATTAAAAATAATAAGCTTTTTTTTTAAATAATACATATATAAGAATTTTATTTTTACAATAACAGCGTGTTTACCTGCAAATTATTAACATTTGAATATAAAATAATATTTCTGATATTTTACCTTTTACACTTATATTCCTTTCTTATTTTATATTCCACTTATATTCCTATTAACCTTTTTCACTTATTCTCCACAGCGTTAGCTGAAAAATTAAATTGTAATACTAATTATAGTAGCCTGTTGTCGTACACTAATAAAATTTTTTATAAAGCCATTTAATTTTTATAGGTTATGATAAATATTATTGTTTCAGAATATTAAGAAAGAAATATATAAAAAAATAAAAATACATGCAATAAAAAATTATGTCTATAAAAAAATTATGCAAAATCAAAATTACAGCTTCAAAAGTTACGTGTGTCTGAGTTTTTTTGCGTTAATGTTGTTTTCATATAAAAAACATGTCTGTAAATAAATTATGTTTTAATCAGAAAAAGAAATTTTAAGGGTAAAATTTACTATAAAGACAAAAGACTTTATAGGAAAAATTATGTTTCATTAACTTTGTCATGTTAACTTATGACATTTTTTTAAAAAATAAAATAAAAGAAAATTAGCGAGATTATTTCTATTAACAGAGAAAATGTAAAATGAAATACATTTTATGCAAAAATAAACTAGATATTTTACATAACTTTACTTAGTTATTTTTTTAATACAGAATTAATCTTTGTAATAGACGTATAGTTGTAGGGGGGGAAAAAAGTAAACATTCTCTACTAACTCTGCAAAAATTTATCGTATATAAGAAAGTTCCTGGTACCAAACTATAGGAAATAATAAAGTCTACTTTTAAATGATACATATAAAACTTGATTAAGGGACAACCTGCATATAAAAACAAACTCAATCTTCGTTTTTCTTTTTCTTTCAAAAGAAGGACACAATTAAAACATCATAAATGAATGTTGTACCCTTTTAGCCAAAATACAAATTTTCATTAAATTCGTACGATTAGTTTCAGAGAACTTAGTTATTTTAAAATGCGCATATTTTGGGGGCTATATTCAAATTGAAATTTGTTACTATATTGTTGAAATGACTATGTCTATTTATTTTTTCTTGCCAACATGACCATTTCCCTCATCTTTATGTGTTTCAGCTATTGCTAAATGAAATGAATAAAACATATATTTTTTTCAAATTATGCTTTTCTGTGCACCAGATATCCCCCCCCCCCAAACAGCATTTTGACGTTTTATAAACCTAATTTAAAAACTACTTAGTTTGAAGTCAGTTATTTACTTACTACTTAGTAGAAAAATACCCTTTTTTGAAAAGAAAAATTAAAATTTCATGTCAAAATTAGATGTTGCCATTGAAATAATCAAAATTTGGGCTGTTTTTATTTGTAGATGGCCTCCTAAGGAAATTTTATGTACGCCATTTAAAAGTAGACTATATTTCCAATCTTTGGTGCCAGTAACTTTCTTCTAATATAATTTTTCACAGAATTAGTAGGCGTGTTTACTTTTCCCGACAAAAGTGCAACTTTTATATTTTCAGCGTCATTTTTTCCGATGCCACCTTTTTCTCGACATTCGCTGCTCTCATTTCAGTAAATTTAAATGATTTCTTTTTCTTTTTCAAATTTATCTGCACATTTGCCGTTTTTTATTTTATTTTTTTCCATTTCAATTACATCTTTTTTATTTTTTTTTTTTTATTTTTTTTTTCAAATAAATACTTTACATTTCGGAACCGGTTTCGAATGTTAAAATATCTATCATAAGAAAAGGTTATCTACATTTTGTTCCACAAAGCGGATTCCTTAATAACTTGAATTTATTTTAATTAATTTGAGATAATTTAATTAATATTAGAACGCTTTAAGAAGGTTTTCATCTTAACAGATACCTTATTCTTTATAATTATAATCTTTTTTAAAAAAGTTTTCCACTACACATACGGTCTGTTTTCAATGGTTTTAGAATCAAATATATCTTAATTTAATTGTAAAATCCATAACAACTTCCAATTGTACATAAAAGACAACCGCTTATATATATATATATATATATATATATATATATATAATATCTATGAATTTCAAAATACATATCAAGTTCTGATATCATTCTAATTTAATCTACAAAGAGATAAATAATGATATTGTGTAAACAGAATACCACATATCTAATAATTAACATATGCAATCATAATTTTACCATAGCATGTGCTTCAATGGTAATTGGCCAAATTTACTCATACCTGAATAATATTTAAAAAAGAAAGAGAGAGAAAGGGAAAAAAAAATTATAGATTGGAGTTGCTATTAAGTAAACACTAATGGATTAATAAATCAAATATGAACATTATACAATGGAAAAATGGACCACAAGAGAACAAACAAGAATTGGATATGAAAAAACACATGTAGATGTACTCGTCAGCTTGGTTGCACCCACATGTGTTTTAAAAAATAATTCAGTATTTCATAATTCTACTGGCATGATGCTAAGAACAGTAGAATCAACCAAGTATACTGAATTATTACCAGATAACAATTGGAAAAAATAAGATTGGAAATATTTAAATTGGAAATAAAAAACCATTAAGAATATATAATATAATTAACTTACATCGATTATCCTAAAAACATTATAAAACACCTCACTAAATTACCACTAGATATCATTTTTGAAATAATATTGGAAATTAGAACCTTTAAATTGTAAATAAAATATTTTACTCATAATAATTATCCTGAATCCACAAAATATAGAAACTTCTGCATAATATCCACGTCCACATGGCACGCACATAATTTTGACAATCGAGTTGAGAGAAATGATTTGAAAGACAAGTTGAGAGCACATTTATATATATATATATATATAGTGTGCGATTCTTATAATTAAATCTGGTGAAACATATTTATACCACTTTTAAGACGGTTCTGAACCCCCCCCCAAAAAAATCCTGAGCTCATTAATACAAAACATTAGGGATTTGAAATCGAATATATATATATATATATATATATATATATATATATTTAAACAAATGTAATGTATTTTGAGTTATAAGAGATTGTTGTCTCACAATGACCTTTAGCGAGCTGTCGCGTCCAGAAATTCTGTCCAAAATGCCATTGTTTATAAGATTTTCTGATTTTTTTTTTTTTTTTTTTTTTCTGATTTTTTTTTTTTTTTTTTTTTTTTTTTTTTTTACGAAAATGGAAAATACTATTCGATTTCACGGTTTTTGAATTAGGGCACCCGCTAATCTTATGCGTTTGAGACAAAAAATAAATTCATAAATATCTCAGAAATAAGCTTGTTTGGATATGAGAACCGCCTTAATACAGAATAGTTGAAGCTTACCTATTGAAATCTTATTATTATATACAAGTATTTTTACTGAAATTCACACATTCAGATTGCGAACGATTATGGAATCTGACAAGCATGTCAAAAAACCTTCTGTTACAACTGAATGTTTAAACGATGGTATTTTTGTAGTATGTTTGAATCGATATTAGTCGCCGTATAGAAATTACCATAATTTACAATAATTATTATCAATGAATTTTCATAATATAAATTATTTTATCTTTAAAAAAAACATTTTGTTTTTCAATTTAAAATTTCACAATATGATAAAGTTTAGCGACTTCTGCGTTTTAGTTTCTAGTTATTATTAGATTTTTATTTTTTATCTTATATCTTGCAGGTCTTAAATATAAACACTTTTCCTTAATCTAGCGTAATCTGAAATCTGCGGTTTTTTCACCCTTAATCATTGAAAGTATTTGTCTAAAATATTTAATGAAATCATACGAGTATATTGGAATTTGCGCAATGTTAGTAAATCGATATTCCGTTTATTAGCACAATAGTTTTAAATCGGTATCACAACTTTCCAGATTCATATGCATTCTTTGACTCTCACGCAAAGAAATGTTTTGAGGTAAAAGCGTCTGTTTATAAATAGAAATACATATTTGAAATAAAAGTTTAAATAATATAACTCAGTGCCTTAAGTGTATTTCTCTTATTTTCTTGATAAATTCTCCGATTATTAAAACCTGTGCGTGCTATTACTTGGACACCACATCTTAAAATAGTTAAAACATTTTTACAAAAAAAAAAAAAAAAAAAAAAAAAAACTTTGATTCAATCATTAATGATTCATGAAAGTGTATCATTCATTGATGTTCAGCCTTCAAATATCCATTTTAGGTTGGCATATAACATGTTCTTCAATTAATCAAATCGTCAGTGATGGTGTGAGAAATTCTTGCCACATTAAAAGCACGAGATAGATAAAATAAAATGAAAGCATAATAATATAATAATAATAATAATAATAATAATAATAATAATAATAATAATAATAATAAAAGTAAGCATACATTATGTAACAATTTCTAAACTGTTATATTCGCGATGTTTGTTTTCCTCTGAATTATTACGGCAAAATATGCTATTTCCAAATGAAGTATTTCACAGAAATAATTTACTTTTAATTAAATTATTCTACTTAACACATTACATATTCTCAAATTATAGGCACAGAAACGTAAAAAAATATTAAACATGAGATAAATAATTGGATATATGAAAACTGCGTGAAATCTTAAAGGCAGTATTCACGCTTGGTACTGAAGCCCAATTTCATTCACTCTTAATAATAATGTATAAAAAATAATGTAAATATAATGCTTTAAAGTAGATTAATTTAGACTTTGTTTCTATTTAAATGCTCGTGTTTAGAAGGAATTCTATAAAAAAGAAATATAGCAACTTAAATAGAAAGACAACAGGCGCACCTTTACGGAAGTTAAAATAATTATTTTTAATTGCTAAAGCAAAGAAAACATGTGGTAATTAATATCAACACCTTTTGGTTGTAAAAGAACTATCACTGGCACAAAATTTGCATAAAAGTTAAGAGTTCTTAATCTGTTTATTATTTTTGGAAACCATGTGGTTAATGAGTTAGTTGAAGCACCCCCTTTCATTCTTATTAATATACCTGTAAATCTGGTACTATCCATAAAAGTTACTTATATTCTAAAAAAAAAAAAAACAACTTTTTATGAAATAGTAATTTAATTTTAATTAATTTACGATTATGCGTTGAGAAATCAAATTTTAAATTCTAAAATGAGAAATTAAATAATGTTTATTTTTTTCTTTCTAGTTGCATTACTTAACAAAGATTTAAAAAAAAAAAACTATGTATTTTTGAAAAAATTCGCTTGTTTGTGATTTTTACCAAGCGTAAAAAATCTGTATATTTTTTATAGTGGAATTCGATGTCAAATTATTACGGAAATGTTTGCCAAAAACATGAAATACCTTCAAAAAATTAATTTTTAATTTCTAGTTATTAATGTTATAGATTGATGATGGATATTTAATGACTTGGGTTTTTTTATATAATAGTAGAAAAGTTAAAGTGATCACTACTGTGTCAAATTATTAATATTGGATATTTGATTGGGAATATTAACAAAAAATTAAAAAAAAGAGCAAATTCTAATTTTCCAAAATAATAATAATAATAATAATAATAATAATAATAATAATAACTAATGGGAATTTTTCATTAAAGATTCCCATTTGATGCTCTACTCAACAACAAATATCATATGCACACACTTTCCGCTAATACAAAAATCTTTGTTTTCGATGAGTTTCCATGAGCCTTGTAACAGATTATGCTTTGAGCAACATTATATAACATTAATACTTAAATCCTTTTTGACCGCCTAGTATGTGTTTGATAACCGAATATGAAAAGTAAGCAAGATACTTTTAAATTACGCACTAAATCTCTTCTGCGCATTTCTTCAAGTCCGTATAATTATAATTCACAGTAACAATAGTAACTAGACATAAAAGAGAAACACATTTCGAGTGCCAGATATTCAGCTCTCGACACAAGTAAAATGTTTTAGCATTGGATATGTGACCCTATATTGTGACGTCAAAATGAGGTATGGGGACACTTTTCATGGGGATGGATTTCAAGCTCTCAGTAAAAAGAAAATTCTCTAGCACTGGAAAAGTTCCCCCTTGATATGTATCCCCATCTGCTATGACGTCAGAATGAAGTATGGGGATACTTTTCATGGGGGAAGTTTTCCAATTTTCGACTTTTCAAGATTTCAGTGAAAAAGTTATTACCTGGCACTGGAAAACTTCCCCCTTTTGGTTTGGGGGAACTTTTCATGGGGGAAGTTTTCCAATTTTCGACGAAACTAAAACTCTCTAGGACTGGAAATCTGCCCCCATCTGTGGTGACGTCAAAATGGCGTACGGGGATACTTTTCATGGGGGAAGTTTTCAAGATCTCAGTGAAAAGAAAATTCCATGTCACTGGAAAACTTCCCCCTTTTGGTTTGGGGGAACTTTTCAGGGGGAAGTTTTCCAATTTTCGACGAAAGTAAAATTCTCTAGGACTGGAAATCTGCCCCCATCTGCTGTGACGTAAAAATGACGTATGGGGGAACTTTTCATGGGGGCACTTTTCAGGCGCCTCGTCCCTAAATTTTGTATGCACTATTTCGTGAAGCTGATATTTATATCTACTTTGACCTTATGCAGATTATAATAAATATTTTGTACTAATAATAAGTTCAAAACATTAATATATATATTTATATGTCTATCTAAATATGTATTTATGTATTCATATCTGTCTTCTAAGGTATACAAAATATTTAATTAAATTTCGTGAAAGCATATCTCTTTTACTTGATCAGTCCTCCTCTCCCGCTTCCTCATTGAATAACTGAACTCCAATTTTAGTGGATGGTCGGCCAAATATCAAAATATATATATATTTATTTTGTTTTTACTGTAAATAAAATATTCTTTTACTTTTCTTTAAAATTTTAATTTAAATTAAATTAAATACTAAATAAAATCCATTTGTTACTATAGTATTCTATGTTTAAAATCCTCACAGTTTGGGTATTTTTTACAATATTTTAAAAGTCTCGAGGATAATAAAAGATACCATGATTTATACAAATCTAAAAATTTGCTATTAGCAGAATTTTATAAGTAGATATTTGAAGTCTGTATACATTTTGTCTAAAAAAATGAACTCATTACCATAGTTATATATTTTTACATTTTTAATTTATTATAGTAAAATTATTTTAACACAAAATTTAAGAAATAAAGCTTTGTGTGGAATTACCACATTACAGAAAAAAAAAAAACTACCCGCGGATCACTCACGTCACCATTACATACATATACAGTATCTATTCTTAATACGAAAGGAACAACTATACTTCCTTGCTATCCTTTTAATAAAAACAGCTGTGTTACAAACCAATATCACAAAAATGTGATGTTCCACAGACGGCTACATCTCGATCAGGTTTTGTAAAAAGCCGGGGGAAGCGATGACTAAGTTCCCCACCCCCTCACGTATAATCTGAATCATCTGTTCTTGGAGTGAGTCACTTGGAACAACCGTTCACTCCCGTACTAACGCAAAGAAATCTCTGTTTGTGATGTTTTGTGTCCCAAAACTATTATGAAAAAAAAAAGGTTTTAGAAGGAAAAGCATTAGCTGTTGCTACGCCTCTCTAGCATACATGCGGAGAAATATCTCTCCTTTGTTTATGATTTGATGTTTACTCTTAGGGTCATCATCATTTCTCAACATTTTCTATTTCACGGCACACTTAAAATATAAATAAGCATTCGCGACACACACGACCTATGATGACAAAAAAATATTAAGCTATTATATGTAATTTTTTATTTAGTTACTTTCGCAACCAAAAGGCTCCATCCGAGCCAAAAAAAAAAAAAAAAAAAAAAAAAAATCCATTATAATAACAAGAAAGAAAAAGCATAGATTATGAAACACTTTCCAACATATTCAGAATACTGCAACAAAACTTCCCCGTATAATAAGATGAAAAAGGAATCTAAAAAACAATTTGTAAAACTCTTAACACATTTGGAAACCCAATTTCAGGAATTATCGAAAACGGTACGATACAAAATTTCGTCAAAATCGTTAGAGCCGTTTTTAAGATAAAATTTGCATAACCACACACACACACACAAGATTTGCTCGTATTAGAATATATGATGATTATTTTAAAAGTAAGCATGCTTCAACAAAAGTACCTCAAGATTGAAGGAGAAACTTCTACAGAAATAAGTATATCAACTACACTGAAAAAAATGACCAATGTTTCTTATTTTATGAAAATATACTATAACCATGAACGAAAATATAGTATAATCTTATGAGTTATCCGAAATGCCGAATAGCGTGTTCCATTGTCTTTTGAGTCCACAGAAACCAATACATTTCCAAACTTTAAAGAATTATTTATAAAAACAAAGTATTTTTCGCTGCCCGTATTTTTCATAAACGTTTCCGAAGGGTTTTTAAAGTGTATTAATTAGTGTCCTCAGTCTGGAATACCTGTTTTTCGAATGTCATCAATTCTCAAGTAAACGCTTTCAGCCGCATAAGTTAATTTATACATGAAAGAGTAAAGAAATAATCTAAATTTTAATGTTATAGTTAACGCTGTTAATTTTGCATGTTTGTCTCTTAAACATATTTTTTGAACATGGAAATATTTACTTGAGAGTTGATAGCATTCGAAAAACAGGTATTCCAGGCTGAAGACACTAAGTAATACACTATAAAAACCCTTCGGAAACGTTTCTGAAAAATACGGGCAGCGAAAAATACTTTGTTTTTATAAATATTTTTTTAAATTTTGGAAATGTATTGGTTTCTGAAGATTCAAAAGACAATGGAACATGCTATTCGGAATTTCGGATAACTCAGAAGATTATATAATTTTTTCGTTAGTGGTTATAGTATATTTTCATAAAATAAGAAACATTGGTTTTTTACAGTGTAGCAACAACTGTCACATCGACTCTATATGTGACTTAAACGCAGACGTTAACACTCTGCTTAGAATTTCTCTTGTGGTTTAGGGATTCTTCAGGAAGCTAATATCGTAGCATTCTAGGTCTAGAAGTAAAGGTCTCGAAATATCCTTAAAACGTGCTTAAAAGTTAATTACTTCAGATGGTGTACTTTTCGGCATCTTCAGCAATTTCGGGAATCAAAATAGGCATTTTCATGAAGTTATTTTCACGTAAACACGTCAATTTAATTCCTCTCTTTTTTTACTTTTCACTTTTCTCAGCATTTTACTGCTTTTACTGTCAGATTCTATTTCCAAGTTATCTTTTTTTAATATCGTAAAATCCATAATTCAAAATTAACTTTGCTTATTATTTTTCAGTTTTCCGAAACTAGGATTTCTTTATCAAAAAGTACATAAAATTGCACACTCGAAAGAGCATTCGAGAAAAAAATCAAAAAAGTTTTTAATAATATTTAGGAACAGAATAAAATTTCACTCAAACAGACAAAATCCTGTTCTCTCATTCTTTTGATAAATTTAAATTCTAATATTATTCAATATGGCAAAGGCGAATCAAGAAACAACTCCCACTTCTCAGAAACAGTTAAATAACGAACTCTTATGCATCCAAAATGAACTTAATAAAAACAACACAAAAATTTATTAAAAAAAATAAAGGTAGTCTCGGTGACAAAATTTAATTTTTTCTGAATTTCTGATAAATTCTTTTATCTGATAGGAAATAGTTCTTTCGTTTTTTTAAAAAGACAAGTTATCGTGAGTTAAAAATGCGAATAACAGAAACAGAAAAAATAATAAAGTCTAATGAATTTTTCTGAAAGTCGGAAATAAGATTCTTGATATTGAAAAAAGCAAATTTAACTTGGAAAAAGAATTTACAACTTCGTTATAATATTTTATTTTACATTTTCAAATATCATTTATATTTTAGCAACTTAAAATGAAATTCAATTTCAAATTTTCTATGAAAATTTCAGTTTGTCTGGAACAGTTATGGCATCACATTTCGAGGGCTAAAATATTGTTTGTTGAGTATTGTTACATTGTATTTTTACATTAACAGAGACAATTTTTTACATAAAATTTTCATGACACGTAGCTTTTTAAAGACAATTTTATAAAGAGGTTAAACTTTATATAAAATATTCGTTTTCCTATACATATTTAAAAAATGTAATAAATTTTGTGTTTTTTAATTAGTAGCTTTGAATTAGTAAAGCCCATTAAAGAAAATTTTGTAATATTTTCAATAAACTGTTTTTGATATTCGTGCAGGTTTTTTTTAATTATTTTTTTTTTTACACATTTTTAAGTAATTTTTTCCGCATATTGTTTTTTATCAACTAGTCTCGGTATCTAATCTTTGTCATCCAAAGATAAATTTTATATCAATACATGGAGGAAATCTTTGGGAATCGTTTTAAAAACAAGAATTAAAAAAATATGTGAAATGGGTTTTTCCCCACGAGTAATTAAAGAAAAAAATCAATAGAAGTCAGTTTCCTCACGGGATAAAATAGTTCATATGGTAACAAACACGTGACTTTAAAAGAGGTTAGTGCGTAGTTTAGAGCCGCTTATGCTGTTTTTTTTTTTTTTTTTTTCAAAAGAAATTTTTAGTAGTCATTGTTTTGATTATATATTTTAGTTTTCATGTTTTTAACGACTGGGTATTTTAATAAAATAATTTATATTCATACTATCAAAATTTTCAGGTTAGCTTTTTTTTCAGCAAAGACATTTTTAACTGTATTTTTACAAACTTATTTTACGATTGTGCGTTATAACGAAAGCAGTTATTTATGCATTGTTGCGAATGAACCATAAGTCCCCGTCATAGTGATTGTTGTTTTAACGATTTATAGGGCAAAATGGAAATTCCAGGTTAGTTTTTTTTTCTTTTTTGTGAGCCTTAACCATGAGAGGCCCGTGGGCCTGTCTCGGGCCGATTTGCTTTCATTAGTCTGGGGTCGGTCCCGTGTTTAATATATTTTGGTAGATTCAGTCCGGGCCGCTAATATCCGAATCCTCAAGCGTACAACACCTTGGCGAAAACCAGAGAGTAGCAAATCAGTATGTGAGAAGAGCGCCTTCTGCGCATGTGCTCATTGACACTGACATTACTGACAATGCGTTTGAATTCCCGTTGATTCAAATGTTATGTTAAAAAAAACTTTTTAATATTGCTTAGAAATAGAGAATTAACATTTTAGAAATTATTATTCTTATAAGAAGGTTTAGAAAACCATTCAGATTTATGGAAAATTACAATTTGTTGACCTCTAATAAATATGTTAAAATGATTCATATCTCCCACACATGTAACATGGAAAATGATATTTTAAAACTCAAGTACAAACTAGTAAATCTGAACTTATTTATTTAAACATCATATATGATCATTGAATTTCCTGCTTAATGAAATAAATAAATAAAATAAAAGGAAAACTGCCCAGTTAAACTGAGCGCATTGTGCTCACAGGCTATTCACACGAATTGTATATTATACTCGTATATCAAAGAATTTGAAATAAGCCCCTAGAAAAATAAAGAAATCGACAATATATTAAGGAGGGGGGTCATCCCCCCGTTACCCCCTCATAGTTAACTAATGAACCCCTTAAACTAATCAGGAAAGCCTCTTATTACAATGAATATATACATATACAAAATTTGAAGAAAATCGGATAATTCTGCCTGAAAAACCCATTTATCTAAATTAAGGGGGGATTAGCCCCTCCCCCTTCCCCCTTTATACTTAACCAATGAACCACCAAAACTATTCAGAGAAGCGCATTATCACAATCAACCTATATACAAAATTTGAAGAAAATCGGATAATTCTGCTTGAAAAACCCATTTATATAAATTAAGGGGGGATTAGCCCCCCGTTCCCCCCTTTATACTTAACCAATCAATCCCGAAAACTAATCAGGGAAGCGTCTTAACCCAATGAACCTATAAACAAATTTGGAAGCAAATGGGATAATTCTGCATGAAAAACCCATTTATATAAGTTAAGGGGGGTATTAGCCCCCCCGTCCCCCCCCCTTTATACTTAACCAATCAATCCCGAAACTAATCAGGGAAGCGTTTTAACCCAATGAACCTATAAACAAATTTTTAAGCAAATGGGATAATTCTGCATGAAAAACTCATTTATATAAATTAAGAGGGGGGGGGGGATTAGCCAATCCCGTTCCCCCCCTTTATACTTAACCAATCAATCCCGAAAACTAATCAGGGAAGCGCCTTAACACAGTGAACCTATAAACAAAATTTGAAGGAAAACGGATATTTCTATGAAGAGTTATCGCGTTACGTACATACATACGTACGTACATACATAACATACGTACATACATACAGAACCGGTGGGCACATAAGCTCTCAGTCTTTGATAGCCTGTGAGCTAAAAAATTATCTTCGGAGCTAACAATGTACTGTGTTAATAAACAATAAGAGGTCTGTCCAGATATTTCTCACAGGATCCTGTTTTTGTGAAATTGTGAACAGATTTTTATATTTGTGAAAATTATAGTCATAATTTTGTGAATTTGAAAATATATTCAGGTTCCCGTGTTTCTATCTTTAATTGTATAGAAAAAGCTAAGTAATATGCATTTTGATTAATTTAATTGTTTTGTGACAGGTCAAATTTTACTTTTAAATGATTAAATTTGTGAAAAGTTCAGTTTGGAGGGGGAAATCTTTTGAGAAAGGTATATTTTTAAGGTACAGAATTTTGTGAAGAGTCCTATTTTGAAATGAAAAATTTTGTCAAGGGTTCTGTTTTAAGATAAGAATTTTTGTGAATGGTCCTGTGTCCTGTGTTAAGATGAAAAATTTTCTGAAGGGTCCTTTTAAGAACCCAAAATTTCCCTATACAAATCCCTGACAATGAATTTCTTAAGATATTTTTAATGAGGGGAAAATTTTCAAAATACGTAAGCACTTTTATTTTAGAAAAATGTCAACAAAATTTAATTTTTTAAACATAAGTTTCTTTATCTTATACCTTCAATTCCATGCGAAGAATAAGTTATCAAGTTTAAAAAAAAGAAAAAAAAATACATTATTATTTTCAAGTATTTTTATTGAAAATAATCATGACTGGAGAGAAATTGTATTTACTGTACTGAAAATAATTCAATTATTTGGCGTAAACAAATAAACAAGTGGGTAAGTGTGATCGAAGATCACTCAAAATGTTTCGTTTAATAATCCTTTCAAAACACTTTATCCTTTCTTTAATAAATCCAAATAAATTTCAATTAGGAAAAAAAAGTCATGTTTTTTATAAAGTAAAAATTTACCGGTCTATTTTTTTCGTTTTTTCGACTATCTAAACCAGCCCGCTATTATATTCTGTCATAACAGTATCTGTCATGCGGACTAAATGCGATATTTACAAAAAATAATTTCAAAATTAAACATGTTGTACACCTTCAAAATGTTAAAATATGCGAATATTTCCATAATCGGATTTTTATCAAGATTCAATATGTTTCTCAAACTCATATATTTACTATTCTCTATTACTCATATTGATACTAGCTTTGTATTATTCTCAAACATTTGAAAAATTCGTTAAACTTCCAATATGACGTCAGATTTTCTTTTTAATTCTCTAATGGCGTGATATTAATCTGCTTTATGTACGTACACATATACTCATACTCCTTGTATTATTGAGAAATCTTTGAAAATTTCCGTTTTATTACCACTATGACGTCAATCATTTTTATTTCATATTAATCTTATTTTCAACTGGTGAAACTTTTTACTTTATTTTCATTTTTCACCTGAAAATTTTTCAATAGAAAATTAATTATTGTAGAATGTATTCCATTGTGGATTTTTAATTTTTCGCAACTGCTATAACGAAAAATATTTAAATTTAATTGGAAAAGGCTGTTAGAATTTTTGTTTTTTATATCTATTTATTAAAATAATACGATTTTTTTCAAATTTTAATATTTTGAGCTTCATAGCAGGTATTCAGTTATATATATACAAAGTTTCAACTCTGTAAGGTACATAGTTTCTGAGAGTGGCTCTGTGACGAACAGACAACGGAGCGGGAGTAATAGGGTTTCCTGAGATGAACGAAACCCTAAAAATGAATGAATGAATGATAATAATTATTATTTTTATTATTTAGTGGGTCTTTTTAAAAATATATACTTTTGAAAACTGGGAAAAGGAGAAAAGCCTGAGTAAAGTATACATAATATACAAAAGAAAATTCTAAAAAGAGAAGAAACAATATTATTTATATACATACTAGCGCCATCTGTTGTTGATTTTTTAAAAGAAAATTTGCTATTATAATTTGTATTTTTTGCTAACAGAATAAATTGCAAAAACGTGTGTTACTTTTTTATAATCTGTTCGTTCAGTTATATTTATTCGAATAGAAAAAGTATCAATAAAGTTTAGATATATAATATTTCTGTCTTTTAAAATTCATGTAAGAACAGCTACAAGGAAAAGAAAAAGAAATAAAAGTAATGCATTATATTCTTTTTAATAATAATAAAAAAAATAGAGGAATATTTATTTATTTATTTCATTGAGCAGGACATTCAGTGATCATACATGATGTTTAAATAAATAAATTCAGATTTACCAGTTTGTACTTGAGTTTTAAAATATCAATTTCCATTTTAAAAGTATAGGCGATATGAATCATTTTAACACATTTATTAGAGGCGAACAAATTGTAAATTTCCATAAATCTGAATCGTTCTCTAATCCTTCTTATAGTAATAATAATTTTTAAAATGTTAAATCTGTATTTCTAAGCGATATAAAAACGTTTTTGGAAACAGAATAACGTTTGAATCAACGTGAATTCAAACGCACTGTCAGTAATGTTAACGTTAATAAGCACATGCGCAGAGGGTGCTCATCTCGTATAACCTTTTGGCACTTTCTGATTTTCGCCAAGGTGTTGTACGCTTAAGGGTTCGGATATTAGCGTGCCCGGTGGGTCTGCAATTTTCAAATAAAGGTAACCAAACACCGTGCCTTTTAAAAAGTTAAGTAATACATGTTTTTTCTATCTCTATAATTAAATGTGTACACAAATTTAATGTAAGAATCTTATATTTCTTAAAAATTCTTTTCTATAGCTCTTTTAAAAATATTTCTTAAGAAATGTAATCACCTCCTAATTGGTTAGGCAATAAATACTTTTTCACTTTCCGGAACTAAATTAGTACAGCAAAATTTAAAGTATATATATATATATATATATATATATATATATATATATAACTTATTGTAAAATTAAACCATTGAAACATAAGAAACTGACCACACGCAATGAAATCACATACACCTAATATATATATATATATATATATATATATATATATATATATATATATATATATATATATATATATATATATTAGGTATAACCTTGAAGCTTTATCCCCTCTTTAAAGCTATTCGTTATGACGTTTTTTATTTTTTTTTTATTCCTTAACTTATTTAATAAACTTTTTATACATTGAATGTCTTTGTTAAGAGTGATAACAATGTCATGAATTAATTGAATAGGTTTTTGTACTTTCATAATCGCTCAAAAAAGATATACAAAAAAAGGCACAAAAAAGATTTTTGCAATTCAAATGGGCCAACGAGCTGTTTCGTATAAAATCCCCTCTTTGCGAAGATTTTTTTCTTTTCCTTTTTTTGTAACTTTCAATCGACACAATGTCCTTATTAAAAAGAATATAATAAATATTTAACTTGTTTAGTATGAGATTAATTTATAGTTTTCTATTAAGCATCTAAAAAAATAAGATTAATAGAATAGTACATTTTTTAGCTGCCACACAAGCTTAATAAATTTTGTGTCGCTTGTTTTTAGCATTTTTTTAAAATGAAATTTTGTTCTGCTCATGGATGCTATTGAATGCTTGGCACGTTCACTTTTTTGAATACCGCTATTTTTAAATATTGATCTTTGTGGTATTTTTCTATTGCAAAAATTGTTTTCAATCCTTAATAAATTATTATTATTTTGAAATAGAGATATTCAAGCAAGTGATTGCGCTGATTCCTGCTTATTGTACAAGATGATTTTTTTATTCATTCTATGTTACAGATGAATGCATTTAATGATAATAATGTTTCTTGTAGATATGTTTACACTCAAAATTCACTTATTTAATAAATATAAATATTATATGTATTTTTTAGAAATAATTTACTAATCATTATGTAACAGTGACACCCATACGCGGAGTTATATAGATATCCCAAAGGTGTACTTTTACGTGACCGACATAAAATGTGTGAATAGAACACTGGTTTAACAAAATTTTTAGCGATATTCGTCAGTATCACAAAACTCTTTAATTGAAGTCCCTGCTAAAAATGTATTGTTTATTTAAAATTAAGTAGATTTCAGAAATATTTTTTATTCCGTGATGATCGAATATGTGTCTATTGAAACAGTCATCTGTATTGCCATATATAAATGGAAAACAGTGTCAAAACCTGTTTAAAAGAGAGCTAAAATGCGGTTATATATTTTTTTTTATTTAAAAGCGCTAAAGGTAGCTTCCATATAAGTACAGAAATATAATTCTCTTTTCTAATATAGATTTTAAATAAAATGAATGTCAAAAGTAAATCCCTAACATAGAAAAAAAAGTAATCTTATTACTTTTGATAAGATTTTATGTACTTGAATGATTACTGAATTACAGAGCTGCGCATGCAAAGCTCTGTAACTTAGTGTTAGTAACTCAAGTATCAACTTCCTGCTAAAAGTAAAAAGTTAAAGATTCTAAGATCTATGTGTTCTGTAACGCATAAGTACCTTATGAGATATAAATTGTAACTAAAATATTCCTTGAACACTAAACTAAGTAAGAAAAAAATTCAAGTTTTCACACTTTAAAGAAATGCTCAAAATATACTAAAAAATACTAAATTTTTAGAGAAAGAATTAATAAACGTGCCAAGGCAAAAAGCAAAAAATGAGAAATTTAAATAAGTGTTAAAAATGAGTTATGTTCAATCCGTTTTGGTTTTAACTGACAACACTGGAACTTTTACCACACTGTTATTATTAAATGCACTGTTGTTATTAATGCTATACATTATATTAAAAATTTTTAACATTTAAGTAATAGTAATAATAAAGTTATGAAAAGGAAAGTTTCTAATGTAGATTTTACATGAATGTTGCAAATTTACATGAAAGAAAAAACTTGTTAAATTATTTCCATCAATAAGATTTTAAATACTTCTTACAGAACAAAGTTAAGCAATAATTAAAATTGCACTCTAATAGCAAAACAATACCGGTTATATTTAAGCCCAATATTGTGCCAATAATGTATTATGTAAATACTACCAATGAAATATCAATATTGTCTAAATATTGTTTCTAGCTATGAAAATATTTGCAATGAAATTACATTATTACAGAAATATCGACTTTAGATCAAGTGTATTTGTAATGAAACGCCAATATTGCTGAAATATTGGAATGAAATAACAACATATTTCTTACCAATATTGCCAATATTAGCCAGAATATTAGGGAGTCAATATATCTATATATTGAAAATATTGGTTAAGATATAGCCAAAACAAACAATATTGGCCCACTATTGTTTTGCTAATAAAGCAATAGAACAAACGGAAATCGGGAAAAAAATTATGCACTGCGTAATGTCTTTTTATTGATGTCTTTTATTTTATTATTAAAGTAGCGAAAACGTTTCTCCCAATAACTGACAAAATTAATTATCCATTCAGAGAGAGGATAGCTGTTTAACGATGGCGATCATCATATTGTTTACGATAAATAAACAGGCTGGGACCTTCAGCTAAGACCGTTGCTAAAGAGGGAGTGGAGTTATAGGGTTCAAAACACTCTGAAATTTTAAGAATCTGTACTTATTTATATAACATTTTTTGAAATATTTCATTTTTAAGAACTTTATTCTCGAAAAAAAGGGCAACGACTTACAAAATGTGGTATAAATTATGTAATTGCAGAAAAGCAATACTTTCCAAGATACATCTATAAGATACTATATTAGAATGTAATAACTGGAACCCTTCCCGAAATATGTTTTCAAGCCACGGCACTTATTTCAGCTTAAAGTAGATTTCAAACCACATACAGTGGATTTCAAACTACGGACGATATTACCAGTCCGCTACTTATATTTATTAATATTGCTTGATTGCCACCATTTCTTTGAAATAGAAATATCCGCTTTATATAATGCTAATGATAGATTAAATAAGGAGGAAATAAGACGAATTATATTGTTTTAAAAAGGGTAGCAATCAACCAATCTGAATTTTTTTTAAATAGCGGGCTGGTAACACACTAAACAACGCAAGCAAAGAAAAAAAAAAAAAGAAAAACGAGAATATTTTTATCTCTTTTTTTTTACTAGTAGCCCTCACCTTAAAAACTAGACGAGATGTTGAATCAAATTCCTTTTAAAATATCGGTGAAATTATTGATCTGGAACATTAAAAATGTGTTAAAATCCTGGTATTTAATGTACGGTTTTGATTGCAGTAGTCTATCATCCGGACATATTTGTGCTTATCTTCTAATCTATTGCTGCACAACCCTTTTATCCGAAAGTCGTTTGCCACCAACATAGCCAAAAGGTTTTCTAACAGCAAAGACTCTGTCATTAAATAAGGCAAATAATTCTGTGTAAAAATAGTGGTACATTTGTGTCTAGCGTTTGTGCACCCTTAGTATAATCAAAGCCCCCTGAATACGAGGTCCACTCGGTGACACAAAAATGGCAGTTGTCGTAATTCAATTGTTTAATCGTTTGTACCGTCCTTGAATTTTAATACCACTATTTTCAAACATTAATCTTCGCTTGATTTTATATTTTTTTTGCAATTAAATAATACATAGAGTGATTTTCGAATATAGTAGTACTCAAATTCAGGGCATCGTACAAACGCTGTAAAAAATCAGCCTATGACAGCTTCCCGCAGCAGTCAGTCTCAGTATACAGGCATAGTATCCAGAGGTTTGTCGTCTAATCGTGCAAAAGATCTTTTATATACGTACAAGCATTTTGAAATTGTATGAAAAAACAAATACATGTTTAACATTAGACATTTTTCCTCATTCTTTTAAGTGAAACATTTCCAGACTACATACAGTGATTAACGTCATGTTAACAAACACCAAAATCTCAGTGCCGCCGGTCAAAGGTTTGAATCCACCGGAAAGCTTCTCTCTGCTTCCATATGTGGATGCGTGAGGGCTTCAACTTTTATTATTTATTTGTTTATTTATTTATTTATTTATTTATTTTTTTGCATGAAACGCGAATCACATTCGTTTACCTTTCACAAGTCCGGAAGGCATGTTGCCTAGTAATAACACATTCACAGTTTTACACGTTTCTTAACTAAACAAACATAAATATTTTAGTACATTTGAGTAGATCTTTTACTTCTCGGATTTTCTTTTTAAAATACTATTGCGGCGAACTGAATTAATTGAAACATTTTTCTTCCACCTAACTCTAAAAAGTTTTACAATGAACGAGACTAAAAATGTTGTTTGCAATTCAAATATATCAGAGGAAACAGTTTCTTTCAAATCCCTCTCCTTGTGCACAACATTTCCCCTTTTCTGAAACTCAAACAGCAGCAGTAATCAATTTTTATCTCTTTTGCCGCGTCCACAAAATGCTGTTTCCGTAGCTCGAGTCGTATTCTTTTCTCTTTAGTCATAATTTATGCTGTGAAAATGTTCAAAGTCATTTTGAGACTAGGAAGCCATGAAAAGCTTTTGGACTGAAAATTACCTTCTTGGCTAGCATTTTCAAAAAGAACATAAGATTTAAAGTACGTATTTAAGTAATTTTTCTTATTCGACGCAATGTCTTTTAATGTTTCTCATGCAGAGAATAATAAATTTCCAATTTCAGTTTAACCAATCAGAACGTAAGTCTGGTTTTCAGCGAACTATTGATTTATAAAACAAACTTAGTAATGGAATTTTTTTTCTAGTGTTAAGGTAAAAAATAAGCGTCGTTCACATGCATTAATTTTAACATTTCCCAAAAATTGTGTCAATTTATTATGTAAGAAAGATATGTAGTGCTACAGTCATTTTGTGTTAATGAGCTAAAGAGTTAGGGTCTTCGAGTTTAAAAGGACTCGGTACTAGTATTGCCAGATGTCCCAATTTTCAGGGGTTAGAAAACACGTCACGCGTAAGCGTTGCCTGAGATGCCAAATGTCCGATTTTGTTTGTAGAGTGCACTTATATAATTATAGTCCTTATTTTCTCTTGAGTCCTTAAGACACTGAAAACTAGTCGGATGTGTCAATCCCAAAACTTTCTTCTATCTCACACAGGTTTCGCATACACTAAAAAGAATCAGCACCAATTTATATCAAGGTCTAACTGAAACTCAAGTTTTATTAAATTCCGTGCATTAGTTCTTGAGATATGACTATCGCTAAAATCGTGTAAATCCTGCAAAATGCTGCATAACAGCGCCACCTGCTGGGCGATTTTTACCAAAAACTAATCAGCACCCATTTATATCAGAGACTAACTGACTGTAAAGTTTTATTAAATTCCGAGCATTAGTTCTTGAGATAGAGCTATTGTGGAAATCGCGAAAAATGCTGCATAGCAGCGCCACCTGCTGGGCGATTTTTACCAAAAACTAATCAGCACCCATTTATATCAGGGACTAACTGAATCTAAAGTTTTATTAAATTCCGAGCCTTAGTTCTTGAGATAGAGCGCCCACAAAATTTGTGTCACATACAGACAGACAGACAGACAGACTCACAGACAGACATTTTCTAAAAACAGTCAAATCGTGTTCAGGACCTTCTAAAACGTATAAATCCGTCGAAAACCGGAAGTCGAAAGTTTTCATGAATCCAATACTTTCTTCTTGTAAAGATAGAAGAAAGTAAAAAAAGTAAAAATCCTTATATCTTAAAGGCTTGATCTCTATTTCTTGTTTAATTTTTATGACTTGTGGTTGATGAAGACTGTACATCCTACTGGGACGTAAACATAAATAATTAAATCTGAACAGTCTAAATCAGGTGCAATTATTTTTAGTTTTACTTATTGTAATTTAATTTTATGCAACATTATTTTTATTTTTTATGTAGTTACTATCTTTTGTAATAAAATTTCTTAATGTGCTTTGACTCTAGACCAGTGGTTCCAAACTGGGGGCGCACGCCCCACAGGGGGGTAATTTGACTTTTTAGAGGGGCAATTTGAGAATTTAATGAAATTCATACGTCCGCTCTTTAAACCCTAAAATCATTTGAAAGATTATTTTTTTTAATATAATTAAAAAAACAATAACGATAATAGTGATGGCATGGTTTTATGCTGAGACAGAATCTAAATATCCAAATGCAAGAAAACTTGCAAGAAAAATATTGTTACCATTCCCATCATCATACCTAGGTGAATGGGATTTTAGTGCAGTAAAAGATTTACTTCTGAAGAAAGAAATCGACTGGACATAAATAAATAAGTGGACTTGAGATTAAAGTTCACTAAATTAGAGCCTGATATAAAAGCTCTCTGCAGCCATCACGAAGCACAAGGATCTCATTAACTTTATTCTCTTCATCTCGAGTCTATTTTGAATTTACTAGATACTTTTTTTACTGCTAGCAATTAAAATTATAAAAGCATCATAGAAAAATATTCAATTAAAATTAAACATTTTATTTATGTATCTCAATTTCCTATTAAATATTTTAAAAAAATAATTTACTTTTTTACATTGCTGCATATTACTACTACTATTATTATTATTAACGATTTCTTCATAAATACTTTCTTTTCGTTTATGTTTTTTCATTCGTGAATGTACTGTTCTTTATTTAGATCCAATTAATGGCGTTTAGGAGTTCTTTAGTAGGAATAAGAGTTCACTTTTTATATAATACTAATTATTTGTGACAGGCAGAGGGACGGTGGCATCAAGGTTTTAGAGATAATTTGGGGGGACATGGTCAAAACAAGGTTGGGGAATACTGCTCTAGACCGAGGATAAAATTATCTAACCAGCCAATAATTTAGCTTATGAAATCCAATTTGCATTAAATAAAGGACGAATGTTTTCCTACAGGTATGCACTTAAAAGTAATAATAATTTTCATTTGGCGATAACTCATTGGGATAAAATTATTTGTCAGTTACTCCAAAGAGTATTTTTGCTTAACTAATTCTTACTGTATTCTTTAGTGTTTGTTTAATTCACGTGAATTTAACAGTATGAAATACAACTGAATTAAATTTGCAAATGGCCCGATACAGAAGCAAGTCGGCCCACTTTTTTCGTCTCTCTGTCTCACATTACGCCATATTGCTTCGTCCCAACATACTCGTACCTAGCAAATTTTGAAATTTTACAGAAATGTCTATTTTGATACTTTTAACACTAGGACATCCGTTGGTATCATTTCGACACCAAACCGAATTTAGCCTTATCTCTCTATCACATTTTTTCACTTATATTCTACAAATTTTATGACTTTTAATCATTTGTTGTAATAAGCACACTGTCGAAATGCTTATTATTGATTCGATTTTATAAAAAATTAGAGCGAAATTCACCTAGAACGTCCGTTGGTGTTATTTCGACACCAAGGAGAATTTAAAATAAGTAATCATTCTTTTGTGAAAATGTAACAATATAAGCGTAATTAAAGTGCAATGACGAAATATAATGTTAAATCAGAATTTATAGCGTGCATATTGAATGATTTAATTAGTGGTGTCGAAATGACACCGGCGGCGGCTGTTTTAGGGTGTCGAAATTTTCGGCCGTTTTGATTTAATGTATTTTTCTGTAAAATAAAACATTGTTCTTTTGTGAAAAGTTAATAACATAAGCTTAATTAAAGTTCAATGACGTAATGCAGTGTTAACTTAGAATTTATAGCACCCTTTTTGCATAATTGAATTATTTCTCCTTTTTTAAAACAATAATTAATGAAGATAAAAATATTATGATGATGAATGATGATGATATATGATTAATGAAAATAATTAATAAATAAATACTAAATAATTGAAAAAAATTAATCAATAAATAATTAATTTTTCGTTAAACTAATTAGTTTCAGCATTTGTTTACAAAAAAACAAAATAAAATTTTAAACTCTTAGTAATAAATAAAATTTTATAGTTCGAAAGCACGTTAAAGTGGATTCGAAACCACTACCAACTTCCAAACTTGTCCAAAAAATCAATATTTTTACTAGTTAGTAGTATACCACGCACGCACTGTTGCAGAAGATCGATAATGGGGACGGAAGCGCATTATACGTGTGTTTGTATGTGTGTTCGTGCGTGCTTACATGTGTGCGTGCATACGTGCTTCCAGGTGTGCGTGTGTGCGTGCGTACGTGCGCGCTTGTGAACGCGCGTTCTAAGTAACAACCAAATTGAGCGATATCTGCTATAAACAAAATGTTTTCAAAGATGTTGTTTGGGCAGATAGTTTAAAGATGTACATGAAAATGTGTTCCAAATTTGATCAATAACTACGTTAATTTTTTTCATGTTATTATCTCAAGATTATTTATATTTATAATTTATTAGTTTTCCATCATTTGCTGAATCAATGTAGCACTAAAACAGTGAAAATGTGTGTTATATAAAATGAAAATTCGCTTCGAATACAGTACTTTAACAGAACTGTTTTCGGAAAGAACTGATAAAATAGGTCAGAAATATTCAATCAAGACATTAATAGAGCCTTTTAGAAGATGCACATATAAACTGTGTCAGATATTTCGCCAGATAGAAATCATCTACAAAATAATCCATATACTTAAAGCTAACCTGCTTTTTAGTTTTTCGTGCAAAAATGCTATTTATACGCATGCGCGAGCATTCAGCTAATCAGCTAGAGGCTTTTACCATCTTCAGACGCGATGTTCCAGCCAATGAGGTGAAGGCTTTTTCCTCTCTCTAGAAGCGTATGTGTTCCATTTGGTTGTTCGGTTGTTGAAACTTTATAGATTTCTTTTATTAAGGTATTTTTTCATTTTACCGTATTTATTTTCTTTTTAAGTCGTATGTATTTTAGTACTTTGAATTTTTTATAACTAACCCTTTTTTTGAGAGAGAGAGAGATTTCGTGGCACGAAATTCCGCGAATCGTTTCCGATGTAAACAAACTAATTTTAAACTTTTAATATGTAATTCTGTGTGATATGATTAAATTCAGGTTTTCTCAGCGACGATCACAGTATTTTTACCAAATAATTTTTGTATTAATCAAGCTTTTTTGGTTATTAAGCATAGCTAAACACGAAAGAAAACTTTGTTATTTTAAGATTTTGATGTGAATTATTTGCGTACATTTATAAGACGAGTTTCACTGAATAATTCATGAAAAAAAAAATCTCATCATTATATATATTTAGTTTTGCATTATTAATTATTTACTTGGCCTTTACTTTTAATATTTCAAACATACAGCTGAATGTAACTATTAAAACATTTGAAATACTGTATTCGTAAAATGAAATTTCAGCGTAAACACTCGACAATTACTTTTAGTTATGCATTATTAATTATTTACTTGGCCTTTACTTTTAATATTTCAAACTTACAGTTGAATGTAACTATTAAAACATTTGAAATACTGTATTCGTAAAATGAAATTTCAGCTTAAACACTCGACAATTACTTTTACTTATGCATTATTAATTATTTACTTGGCCTTTACTTTTAATATTTCAAACTTACAGCTGAATGTAACTATTAAAACATTTGAAATACTGTATTTGTAAAATGAAATTTCAGCTTAAACACTCGACAATTACTTTTAGTTATGCATTATTAATTATTTACTTGGCCTTTACTTTTAATATTTCAAACTTACAGTTGAATGTAACTATTAAAACATTTGAAATACTGTATTCGTAAAATGAAATTTCAGCTTAAACACTCGACAATTACTTTTACTTATGCATTATTAATTATTTACTTGGCCTTTACTTTTAATATTTCAAACTTACAGCTGAATGTAACTATTAAAACATTTGAAATACTGTATTTGTAAAATGAAATTTCAGCTTAAACACTCGACAATTACTTTTAGTTATGCATTATTAATTATTTACTTGGCCTTTACTTTTAATATTTCAAACTTACAGTTGAATGTAACTATTAAAACATTTGAAATACTGTATTCGTAAAATGAAATTTCAGCTTAAACACTCGACAATTACTTTTACTTATGCATTATTAATTATTTACTTGGCCTTTACTTTTAATATTTCAAACTTACAGCTGAATGTAACTATTAAAACATTTGAAATACTGTATTTGTAAAATGAAATTAGTTTAAACACTCGACAATTACTTTTAGTTATGCATTATTAATTATTTACTTGGCCTTTACTTTTAATATTTCAAACTTACAGCTGAATGTAACTATTAAAACATTTGAAATACTGTATTTGTAAAATGAAATTTCAGCTTAAACACTCGACAATTACTTTTAGTTATGCATTATTAATTATTTACTTGGCCTTTACTTTTAATATTTCAAACTTACAGTTGAATGTAACTATTAAAACATTTGAAATACTGTATTCGTAAAATGAAATTTCAGCTTAATCACTCAACAATTACTTTTACTTATGCATTATTAATTATTTACTTGGCCTTTACTTTTAATATTTCAAACTTACAGCTGAATGTAACTATTAAAACATTTGAAATACTGTATTCGTAAAATGAAATTAGTTTAAACACTCGACAATTACTTTTAGTTATGCATTATTAATTATTTACTTGGCCTTTACTTTTAATATTTCAAACTTACAGTTGAATGTAACTATTAAAACATTTGAAATACTGTATTCGTAAAATGAAATTTCAGCTTAAACACTCGACAATTACTTTTAGTTATGCATTATTAATTATTTACTTGGCCTTTACTTTTAATATTTCAAACTTACAGCTAAATGTAATTATTAAAACATTTGAAATACTGTATTCGTAAAATGAAATTTCAGCTTAAACACTCGACAATTACTTTTAGGTTAAATTCAGGTTTTCTCAGTGACGATCACAGTATTTTTACCAAATAATTAAAAGTACTACATGCATGCATCTATCTATCTATATTAGAAATTGTGCAGGTTTCTGGTCACTGTTTTGTTTACATATTTTAAACAAAAATTTCAATTTAATAATGCACTGAAAATTATAATGAATGCTTACAATTAAACACAAAACAAAAAATTTCACAAAAAACACATTATTTCCCCGATATTTTCCCACAACTAATCAATAAATTTCATGACATTTTATTGCGATTTTAAACCATGAACTTTAGTACTTTTCTGTTATACGGACACTATGCCAAAATGTATGTATGTATGTAAATGTATGTATGTATGTTTGGCGACAATAGTGTACGTATGTATGTATGTAAATGTATGTATGTATGTTTGGCGACAATAGTGTACGTATGTATGTATGTAAATGTATGTATGTATGTTTGGCGACAATAGTGTACGTATAACGGAAAAGTGCCTGAATTATTATTTATATATATATATATATAAAATATAAACGTAATTGGCGACACAGCAAGTTTTCTGGATTTCTCCCTGTCTCTCTAACCACATTGTTAACAAAACAAAAAATTCACGAAAAACACATTATTTCCCCAATATTTTCCCACAACTAATCAATAAATTTCATGATATTTTATTGTGATTTTAAACCATGAACTTTAGTACTTTTCTGTTATACGGATACTATGCCAAAATGTATGTATGTTTGGCGACAATGGTGTCCGTATAACGGAAAAGTGCCTGAATTATTATTTGTTTATATATATATAAAATATAAACATAATTGGCGACACAGCAAGTTTTCTGGATGTGAAAGGCGGAGATGAATTTCATTCATTCAATGACTGTTTTAAAAGTTTCAAGTTTGGATTGAGTGCACCTGAACATAAAAACCGATACCTGTTTCTATGTTCATGATTGAGTTATTTGGATATCTTTTCGTATAGCACAGAAAATCATTTCTCCCGCTTTCGTAATACAGATAAATTCTGGTGTATTTTTTTTTCTTCTTTTTATATCATAAGTACTTTTCTACTTTAAATTTTTTAATTGTCGAGTTTCTAAGCTGAAATTTCATTTTTCGAATGCAGTATTTCAAATGTTTTAATAATTACATTCAGCTGTAAGTTTGAAATATTTAAAATATTAAAAGTAAAGGTCAAGTAAATAATTAATAATGCATAACTAAATATGTATAATGATCAGAATGACATATTAAAATGTGTACAGAATGACATGAAAATTTTAAAAAACTGAAATTTTGCACTTGCAACTTAATTGTAAATTTCATTGTTTACATTGGAAACGATTTGTGGATTTTAAGAATTTGCTGAACTTCGTGTCACCAAATTACTAAATCTCTCTCTCTCACTCTCCAAAAAAAAAAAAAAGGGTTAGTTTAAAAAAATTCAAAGTAGCAAAATACATACAACACAAAAAGAAAATAAATACGGTAAAATGAAAAAATTACTTTAATAATAGAAATCCATAAATTTTCAACAACAACATCAAACGAACGTATCTCATCTTTCGTTTGTGATAAGGAACGCTCCTTTGGCCCCCTCCACTCATTGGCTGAATTGTAAAGGGCAAAATTGGGGGACAAAATGACTACAGCATTTCTGAGAAAAGAAAAAATCAGAAAATTCACAGAAAATAATTATTTTTGTTGCAAGTTGGGTTAACTGTCTTTATGGTTCGAGTCGATTTCAGACTGAGTGTAGATTTCTGCAAGTTGGATTTGGGTTAACCCGATTTTTCAAAAGTTAGTTCAAGTTCAGTATATTATTTCAGATTAAAACTATACCTATCAGGGCTTGAATTTCAGGGTGGGATTCGCGCAGAAAATTTTGAAATCCCGCCCAAAAAAGATCATGAGCGGGAGCCTCCCGGCCAAAAAATTTCAGCATTTTTGGAGAAATTTGCATTATTTAATTTACCTGCAACCGAACGATAAATTTCGTGATTTTTTTTCCCCGCAACCGATTGACGGACTGTGTGTTTTTTCCGCGACTGATCGACGAACTTTGTGGTTTTTTCCGTGACAGATCAACGAACTTTGAGTTTTTTCTGCGACAGATCGACGAACATTGCGTTTTTTAAGCGACTGATCGACGAACCTTGCGTTTTTTGGGGACATATCGACGAACTTTGCGTTTATTCGGCAATCGATCGACGAAATTTTTCTTTCTTCCCTGACTGATCGACGAACTTTGCATTTATTCCGCAATCGATCGACGAAATTTGCTTTTTTCCGCAACTGATCGACGCACTTTGCATTTTTTCCGCGACAGATCAACGAACGTTGCATTTTTTTCCTCGACTGATCAACGCACTTTGCGTTTTTTCTGCGACAGATAGACAAACATTGCGTTTTTTAAGCGACTGATCGACGAACCTTGCGTTTTTTGGGGACAGATCGACGAACTTTGTGTTTATTCTGCAATCGATCGATGAAATTTGCTTTTTTCCCACAACTGATTAACGAACTTTGCGTTTTTTGGTGACAGATCGACGAACTTAGCGTTTTTTCCGCGACAGATTGATGAACTTTGCGTCTTTTCCACGATCGATCGGTGAATCTCAATCAAGTAAAATCTAAAGTCAGAAATTTATTTAACAACCTAATTGTTAAGGGTCCCTAACACATTTAATGGAACTTGAAAAATACACTGCATATATAAAACTTAACTTTCTTCCCTTTTTTATAATAAAAATAAACATTTTACATAATCATTCTCAGTTGACTTAATTTTTTCAATGGTATTTTGTCATGTCTGCATTAATGTAATTCTTTAAATAGCACGTAAAAGAATAGTGGGGTTTAAAGATTTTTTTTCTCCCTCCCAAACATTACAACTCCCCTCCATTTAAAAATGTTGGTAGGGAGACTCCCGTCTTTGGAAAAATTGAATTTCAAGCCCTGCCTATAATATGTTTGTGTGTATTGAGGTTTGTATAGATGTTTGTGTGTGTGCTGTTTTTAATACAGACAGTTTCATTTTTCACACGAACCTTTCAAAAAATTCACATTCTTTGCGCAATGCTTTAACAAAAGTCGCATTTTTTTTCGCGATTCTTTAATGAAATTCGCATTTTTTTCTGTATCTTTTTTTTGTCGAGTTTCATAATTTTTTCAGCTATCCTATGACGTAATTCGTGTTTTTTTTTTCAGCGATAATTTGACGAAATTTGTGTTTTTTCTGCGATTTTTTTTTTTTCACGAAATTTGCGTTATTTTCCACGATTCTTTTATGAAATCTGCGTTTTTCTGTGATCCTTAGACGAAATTTTCTTTTTTCGCAATGCTTTGATAATAATCACATTTTCTCTGCTGCCTTTTGATAAGATTCATGAATTTTCAGCAATCCTTTGATGAAATTCGCGTTTTTTCAACAATCTTTGAAGAAATTCGCATTTTTCTCGCGATACTTTAACGAAATGTGCGTTTTCCAGCGATTTTTTGATAAAATACATTTTATTCCGCAATTTTTAGACGAAGTTTGGCAAGAAAGCGCTATCTTTGGGTGAAATTTCCTGTTTTGCGATTCTTTGACAAAATTTGCTCATCTTTTGTGTAAATCGCGTTTTTCTGTGGCCTTTTAACAAAATTCACGTTTTACATGATCCTTTGATGAAATTAGTGTTTTTCCCGTGATCATTTGACGAAATCTAGGATTTTTTCCCCGCGAAGATTGATTATATGTTTTTAGTCTGCAGGTGCCCTAAAAAGTTTGTGACGCCTTTCGCTGCATTGCACGCATTCTGCCACGGTGTATCAAACAAACAAAATTCATCCTAAAGAATTATTGTTTCGTTTCTGGAAATGAACAACCGTCAACTCATTGGCTGAATTATAAAGGGTGAAATGTGTAGGCACTGAGTATCATCTATACTATTAATGTCGGTAAACGTCTGTCTGTGTGTGTGTTGTTGTGTCTGGCTTCTGTAAGCACAAAACTCTGCATGCAGACGACGGACATAAGTGCTTTTGGTATAAAAAAATTCGTAAGTGGAGTTTTTAAAATTCACAACATTTTGTGGGAGAAGAGGGGTGCGAACGAATTTAAAAAATGAGTCCGCATCAATAATTATGGCGGCGGGGGGGGGGGGGAGTATGTTTTGCAATTGGGGCACTTTTCTAAATTTTGCACATACCACTCATGTTATATATCGTTAAAAAGGTCTGTGACCGCTTAATCCTATTATGCATCTCCGGTGTCCATCCCCCCAATTTGCCCCCCCCCAAGGGGGTACTTTTGTAAATTTTGCACAATCCCTTCATGTTACATATTGTTGGAAAGGTCTTTGACTGCTTATTCATGTTATGCATCTCCGGGGTCCATCCCGCCACTTCCCCCCCCCTTAAGGGGGGCAATTTTCTAAATTTTGTTGACACCCCTCATGTCATATATTGTTGGAAAGGTTTGTGACCGCTTAATGATATTATGCATCTCCAATGTCCATCTCCCCACTTTGCCCCCCCCCTCCCCCAAGGGGGTACTTTTCTAAATTTTGCAGACAACCCTCATGTCATATATCGTTGGAAAGGTCTGTGACTGCTTAATCATATGCATATCTCCAATGTCCATTTCCCCACTTTGCCCCCCCCTCCCCCAAGGGGGTACTTTTCTAAATTTTGCAGACAACCCTCATGTCATATATCGTTGGAAAGGTCTGTGACTGCTTAATCATATGCATATCTCTGATGTCCATCTCCCCGCTTTGCCCCCCCCCCCCAAAGAGGTACTTTTCTAAATTTTGCACACAACCCTCATGTTATATATCGTTGGAAAGGTCTGTGACCACTTAATCATATTATGCATGTTCCGTGTCCATCCCCTACTTTACCCCCCCCAAGGGGGTACTTTTTAAAATTTTGCACACACCCCTCATGTTACATATCGTTTGAAAGGTCTTTGACTGCTTATTCATGTTATGCATCTCCTTGGTCCATCCCGCCATTTCTCCCTCCCCAAGGGGGCACTTACCATTTACTTGCACAACAGCGCTAAATGTGTCAGATGAAAGAAATTCCGCGAGTACATGTGCCAGTGAAACTTAGCCAATTGCTGTTCTTCAACCTAGCTTTAATTCAAAGTGGGTTTTTTATTTATTTGAATTATTTTGCAAAAGTTTCAAACATTTTAAAGCAGCTATGAATTTTATTTTTATGGTACTATCAAGTTTTTTGCCGTCAAATTTTGACGGGTTCCATCTAGTAATAATAATAATAATAATAATAATAATAATAATAATAATAATAATAATAATAATAATAATAATAGCATTCATATTTTCTGTTTTACTTAAATCCAATATGAATTCGATTTAATAAACACTGGGTCCGGATCGCTAAATTAAGCAAATTGATTGATTTAATAAGTGAATTAAATTAATTAAACTATTTCCGTTTGACGAATAAATCTAAAATATGCTTTAACAGGGTTCGTACTCTTTCCTGCAAATTTTTCATAGTTTTTTTCATGTCATTTAAATGCAAAAAATTATTACGAATCCTGCAATTAAACGTGGCGTCTAAAATTTCTGGTATTTAAATATTAAATAGAAATTTTCTATTAAAAATTGTGGTAACAGTGTACGAATCCTGTTTAAATACAGGGGGGTTATTTAATTCCGTTTAGCCTCAAATAAGTGGTGAACCGAGTTAACTACACCAATGAGGTCTATGGCATAGTGAAACGGGAGTATTTTCACGACGATGTAAATTGCAACGCTCTTACTTGCAAACTGCGGAGTTAGCAATCCTATCTTGAAAATGGAATGAAATATTGAAAAAAAAATGTCAATTACAAAAACAAAAAGTCAACTACCTCGATTTAGTAGGAAATGGTGTCTTACATGTAAAAATAACTATTAGAAACCATAAAATATAATTTGATTATATGCATCAATAGCTTAAATACGCCACAAATTGCATGGAAAAGAATGTCTTATACGGAAGATACACATTTACTAATAAATCTAAGTTATATAAACATTGCACAAATTTATTTTAATACCTAATTTTTACATTATATTCGAATTTTTTGGTAAATTGCACTTTAGGATACTAAACGGGAACTCATTCTGCATATGTAAAAAAATATACTTAATATGTACAAAAAAAAATTAGAAATTCAAATTTTTTTTTAAGTATTCCACTTTAATACAAAAATTTCTGAGCATTTTTTGTTTCGTCTCTATCTTAAAAAATGGCTGAGATATCGCAGTTTGAAATTTTAGGATGGCTGACATTTTTAAACAATCTGATTTTTGTCATGCGATAGCACTCGTATTTATCAACCTATTTCGATGGGATTGGGTATGCGTCTTATCAAGGACTTACCAAGGACTCCACCGAGTTCGTTGACCAGCTTCATCCGCAATCTTGTTTCAAAATAGCGGAATCTTAAACATTTGAAATTCAAAATGAGTTTTTTCCTGTAAGTGCTCCGCCTTGTTAAAAGGATTCTGGGGCATTTTTTGTTTTGCCTCGATCTTAAAAAATGGCTGATATATAGCAGTTTAAAATTTTAGGGCGGCTAATTTTTCCCGAATCAGGTTTTACCACACGGGAAGACCGAGCTATGCTCAATTAAAATTAGCTTTTTGTTCAACTCAATATAACAATAAATTCTCTGTACATCATATAATAATCAGTCCTATGTATCCTGTTTGGTTGAATTCTGTTTTCGAGAATGTTCTATGCACGCTGATTGGTTGAATCATGCATCTCGGCTCGTTTTGAGAATTTCTAGAAAATTCCTTCAGATTCTAAAAGGCAATTTTTTCGCCAAATGTCGCCAAAATTTGGTGAAAATGTTCAAATTTGGCACATTCTTTCATTTGGCGCCACGTATGCGTTTTGGTATTGCTAATCTTAAAAGACGATTTTCCCGCCAAGTCTGGCCAATGTCGCTAACTGTTCAACAACGTAATAACTTCGTTCATTCACATTGAAATGCATTTACTCGTAGTGACCCCATAATGACCCACTAATCAAATGTTCTCGAACATGTGATCTAGCCCAAATGGTCTCCTCGTACCCCAATTTCGTCAAAATCGTTAGAACCTTTTTTCATATAAAATTAGCTTGACCCGTAGTGGACCCAAAATGACCCACTTATCGAATTTTCTCGTCGGACGGTCTTCTCGTGCCCGAAAACCGCACAATACAAAATTTAGTCAAAATCGTTAGAGTCAAATTTTAGATAATATTAGCTTGACCCGCAGTGACCCAAAAATGACCCACTAATCGAATTTTCCGAACGTGTGATCTAGCGCAATGGACTTCTAGGGCCCGAAAATGGTACGATACAAAATGTAATTAAAATCGTTTGAGCCTTTTTTAAGATATAATTAGCTAGACCTTTTTTCTTTTTTTATGAACTTTTTTATGTTGTTTGTAAATAATGCCTACCTAATTGTTTTCATATTTTAGATGTGATGTCCAAATGTGTAAACCCAAAGCCCGCTCAATACTAGGCCTACGCGCTCACACAAAAATGGCGGCGGTCGTAAGCGAATTTTTTTTTCAACGTTTGTACGGCCGTTTGAATTTGAATACCTGTATTTTTTAAGAGAATTCGTCGCCTTTTTTTCAGCTATTACAGAAGGAGAGAAATAATAAAAAAATACTGTTATTAAAATTCAAAGGACCGTACAGACGATGAAATAAATCCGCTTGCTGCAGCCGCGATTTTAGTATCAGCTCGTAGGCCTAGGATTCAGAAGACTGTGGTAAACCCATCCTTCTCCCTGTCACTCTGTATAACAGTTATGTCACTGTGTAACCCCCCCCCCCCCCCCAATCAACTGCCAACTCTTGAAGTGTGATGTAATGAAGGGAGGACCCCTACTAAGTAAATAAACATGAACGAAAAATCATGCGCCAAGCATAGGTTATGTAACACTTTCCAACACTTCCAAAATAACTTTGCAAATTTTTACCGTAAGGTGTAAAATAATATCTAACTAAACAATTTTGAAAACGCATAACATATTTAAAAATTCAATTTCAGGAATTACCAACAATATTCGGAAAAATATCCGAGCTCTTTTGTACAGCCCTGTATATGATCTATAGATTTCTATATATACTGAATGATAAATTTTAGTTCAGTTAGGAAACGCGTAGCACGGTTTAAAATTTCCCTTCTGCAATTTCCGACATTAAACGGAAATGTACTCGAGGAATTGTGTGCTGTCCTGTATACAATCTATACAATTTATACACACCAAGTAATTGACAAAAAATGAGTTAAATTTAAAAACGCGTTCAGCAACTGAAAAAGCATTCCCAGCAATTATTATTAATAAGCAGTACTTTAACCGAATTATTTTGTGAGTCCCTGTAAATGAACGATGAAAGCTATACACACAATATTCTATAGTAAGCCTCTTGTAATCTGCGTTAGTGATATATATCAATTTCAATATGTTTGAAGTAGTGAAACATTATTAAAATAAACTGCAAACGATTTTTCTTCATAGACCGTAATGTAACGGAATTCTTTTGAGTATCCCTATAAAGGACCTATAAGTGCTATGCACACCACATTCTATAATTAGTCTCTTGTAGTGCACCTCAATGATATATATCAATTTCAATATGTTTGAAATTGTGTAACACCATTAAAATAAACCGCAAATATTTTCCCCATAGACCGCAATGTAACGGAATTCTGTTGAGTGTTCCTGTAAAAAAACTTTAAGTGCTATACACACTTCATTTTCAATACCTAACATGCAACAGTAAGCCTCAATCACATATATCAATTGCATGACTATGCGAGTATATTTACGCGAGTTAGAGCACGGACAGACAGACAGGCAAACATACGGCAGACAGACAGACAAACCGAATTCATAAACACTTTTGAACGATGTTGGAAAGTGTAAAAAAAAAAAACATTGTTAATCACTTTTTTTTTCAAAATTGCAAGCAAGTCGTGGATGAAGTCGCTTAAATTTTTTGTTCCGAAATTACTTGTTGTATATGATTTCAACAATAAATAAATAAATGAAATAAAATCCTCTTATATATATTTGAATAACTGAAAAATGCCAGTAATTAAATATGAGATTAATTTAATCTTCTATTTAATCACCATGTGCTTTATGAAAAATGCTGAGCGAAATTAATTAACTTATTCATACACCTAAACACTTCTATTTTTTGTTCTTTTTCACAGCCATTTGTGAGAACTAGGTGCTAATTTTATAAGATCTCATAAATATTATGTTTTGAGATGTTATATAAATCGTTCTTCTAGAATTTCAATTAAATTAAAATGAATTTTCTAATTATTTCATTTAGAACTGTGCACGAATATCTTGTTTTCTACTAGTTCAAACGCTTAAATTATGTATAATGAAACTTTAATTTATGGAAAGTAGCACAACGATAATTAGTTTCGCTTGAAGGCCTTTTAGATTTCGTGGATGTAAACAATAAACTTGGAAACTGTATATTAGCGTCGCTAATATATTTCTGACTAACTTCGAGAAATTCTTCATTCCATTTCGTAAAAATAGTCATAAACAACTCAAACTCTTCTGAATTTAGATGCGATGCTATATGAATAATATTTTAATAAAGTAAATAGTTTTATATACCGAAGCATTTTTTCTTTTGTATTTATCCCTTTTCTATAGCTTTTATAAATGAATAATTTATAAATATGAAGTGTAAAATTTCTATTTAATCAACATGTGTTGCATGGTAAATGCTAGATATAATTAACTTACTATACACCAGCGGCGAATTCCTGCTTCTCGACGAGGGCATGCAGTTTCCCACCAGTTTTTCCGAATAGATTTCATCGCATCGCCTTATTTAATCGTAAATACTTCCAACAAAACTTATTAGAAAATGTTACCAGAAATTAATGGTGAGAAAAAGCATGCTCAGTTTGAATAGCGTATACCCCTCTGCTGTACCCTAAACATACATGGTAACTCTTTTTGTGTTTTTAACACATTGGTGACGGCTAGTTTCCGTCTTTTAAACAGGATGCCTATGGGGGTTATACTTTCGTGCTACATTATTTAACAAAACAATTTTCTCTGTTCGTGTTTATATTATAAATTAATGCATATAATAATGATTCCGTTTCTAATTGAAGTGTATATATACAGGGTGACTTTTAATTAACCTACAACTTTAAACTGAAATAACTTCTCAGAGCCTCACTAGATGGCGGCACGAATGCGTGCAGTGAGAGAGGCCATAAAAGGTATTTGTTTAGTGCCAGTTCCATGCAATTTTGAAAATGTCTCACAAAGCGTCATATTCAACTGAACACCGTATTTTTATTGTTAAAAATTGGTATTTATGTGCTGAAAATGCAACATTATTTCTACGGAAGTGGTCTTCAACATTCAAAAACCGACCTAAGACTTCTAGAACAATCCTAAAGAAATCTAATAAGAAAATTGTCCACCTTATTCACCAGATATGAATCCATCCTATTTCTATCTTTAGGGTCTTATGAAAGATTTGATTTACAAGAAGAAACCGACAGATCTTATTAGCCTCAAAATTTTCAATAACTAACTCTGTTTCAAGCATAAAAAAATAAACGCTCGTTTCTGTGACTAAGTTGCGCTATTGTATCAACTCTGAAGTGTCTCACTTTGTAAATCCTATCCATTAAATTCTTTTTCCACTTTCTTTTCAATAAAAAAATGTTTGTAGTGCCATCTGCAACAACTTGAGTGTTATTTTAGTTTAAAGTTGTAGGTTAATTAAACGTCACCCTGTACATAATACCCTAATTGTAAAAATAAGAGTGTTGTGTATGTTTATTGAGAAATAATGAAATACATATATAAAATGCAAAAGTACCGCCAGTGGGCGGAATTACCGTAATTTTCAGCGTATAGTCTGCGTATCAAACAACCCTGTTTCAACCCAGAAATTTTATTTTATAAAATGTAACTTAATAGACAACTAAATATATTTTACTTCAGTTATTAAATACAATTTCTGGTTAAAAATTATTGTTTTATCCGCGGATTATACGCCATAAATTACGGTACACATGTCCAAAAGACGTAAATTCGCATCGCCTGAAAACAATGTGTTAAATAGTTTTTAGAAATTAGTGCTAATTATGCAACATTTCGCAAGTGGTTTGTTTTATATGTTAAATAAATAGATCTTCTTTAAGAATTTCAATTAAATTTCAATTAACTTTCTAATTACTTCAGCAAGAAAGCTGCGGGCAAATAGGAACATCTTTCTCTTTACTGGATGGAATGCTTGGCTTTTTTTCGTGAAATTTTAATTCGTATAAAATAGCTCAAATAAAAATAAAATTAAATAAATAAAAAGAAACATAGCATGAAGTCATTTCGGACTTCGCAGAAGGAAACAATAAACTTGAAAATTTTATATTGTATCGGTAAAATGTGTCTGTGTTCTTGTTACTGTTTGTAATTCTTCATTTCCATTCCGTAAAAAAGTCATAAAAATATCGAGCTCCACTGAACTCCGATGTGATTTTTTTTCTTTTCATTTCATTTTAGCTTTCGTAGTTGAATAATTTTTAGATATAAGATTAAGTTAAATTTATATTTAATCAAAATGTGTTTCGTGAAAAATGTTAGATGTAATTAATTTTCTGTACACTTAAACATTCATCGCATTTAAAAAAAAAAAATCTTTTTTTACAAACGTTTACTAGAAATTAGTTCTATTTATCTAACGTCTCAAAAGTATTATGTTTTAATATGTTACATAATTAGTTCTTTAAAAGTTTCAATTAAACTTCAATTAATTTTCTAATTACTTCAGTGAAAGATTTGCAAATAGCTCTTGCTCTGCAGTGGTTATTGAACGCTTAATTTTTAAAAAAAGAAAATAGCTTAAATAAATTAAAACCTCGCATCAAGTTTTTTTTTGTACTTCAGAGAATGACACAATAAGCTTTAAAATTATATTTTATCGACGAACAGTTATTTTCTGAGAACAACAGAATACTGAACCTAGACTCAGAAATGGCGGCTGTCGTAGGCGGATTTTCGTAAAGCATTTGTACGGTCCCTTGAATTTTAATACCACTTTTTAACAACAATCTGCGCCTTATTTTCTACGATTAATAAATGCAAAAAAATACCTTTTAAAATAGCGGTACTCAAATTCAAGGGACCATTCAAAAGTCTTCATACGACAGTCGCCATTTTTCAGTCACGGCGTAGGCCTAATATTCAGAAGGCTGTTGTCTGATTTCAATAAATATTTCATTTCCCATCTGTATAAAAGTCACAAAAGACTCAAGCTCTATTGATGTCTGATGTTATATGAATGATATCTTCATAAAGTTAATAGTTTTATGGATTTTTTTTGTATTTTCCATCTCTATTTAGCTTTTACGGTTGAATTATTTTAAACTGTGAGATTAAGTTTAGCTTAGTTCTTAACCACTTGCGTTGGAAAGACGTACACATAGAGATGTTTCTATGAACTACTTACACAGCGGCAAAGTGTCATACCACTTTCTTGAATAGAAATTTTCTTCTTATATAATCTCAGAATTTCTATCGCTAAATCAGTAGCGGCTCATCAGGGAGTTCACAAACACTTTACTACCATAATTTTCATATATTTAAATTTAACCTTTTCAAAAAGAAGGATCTTCGATTAAACACGGAGAAATTTAGTTTATTAAAATACTGGTAGTTAAATGATTGTGAATCCCCTGTCCAGCAGCAACTGTATCAAATAATCAAAGACTACTATTAAAAATAGTGGTACGAGACTATGCAACTAAATCACAAGAAACATCTCGACTTACCTGGCTTGTCTTTTCAGTGCAAGTGGTTAAATACCAGATAATTTTTTCTTGATATTTTTCAAATTAATTTACCTTTAAAAGTTAAATTAATTTCACATATAGGATTGACATAATCACCATTTGATTGGTAGAAAAAACAGGACATTATAAATTTTTAACTGACTTAAACATTTGCCGCATTTTTATCTGCCTTTTATTAAACAGATTTACAGCACATTTGGAAAACAGTAAAAACAAATACAACAAAGAACTTACCTCTTTCGTAATTAATAATTTCACAGTATTAATTATCACTACTGAGTATAATAAAACGGTAGTTAATAAGTTTGAAATTTTAACACAATTAGTCATTTTATCGACTAAACGTATTCCGTTGTTTTATTGCTTCTACACTACTTATACCTGATTCTATTGTTTTGTAAGAAATGGAAGAAAATTTTGCACCTGCTGTTTTCATCTCATATATTATTATATATATTTACTTAACACTAGAACATTTAATTAACGCACAGAATTCCTGTAGTTGCCGTTCAAATGACGATTGCATGAGTGCTGCAGTAAATTAATGAGATTGTCAAAAAATTTTGTATTCCAAAAATGGCTTTATTTGTACCGAAATATATGTTTTGAACTCCATAGGACTGATATAATTAATGCAGATATATAATATAGCAGTGATTCTCAATTTTTTTTTTTTTCACGACGCACTTGATACCACTGTTATACTTCAGCGGCATAACTACGATTTGAATCATTTAAAACAATAGAAAGAAATATATTTCATTTTTAAATAATTTAATAACACAAAAAAAAGATATACAATTGAGAGGAAACCAAAATATTGTAATATATGTTTTTTATATAATTATTATTATTAATTCTTTTCCTTGCAATTATCTGGCATTTCTTATTTCTGTTAATGCTTCCTCATCGGTAATACACGTACATATTTGCTAACACGTATGCGCAATGCCCGTAGAACAGACATTTTTCTTCGAATACAGAGATCAAATAAATAGATTTCGATTGAAACCAGAAATTACTTCATATAATAAGTTAAATATATACCATTCAGACATAAGCTAAATAAGTTAAATATTTTTAAATAATAAATCTCGTGTAAAGTATATATATATATTTTTTAACTTGGGTCAAATTTCTGGCATTTCTAGTGTTAATAACACAAACCAAATGTTTACAACTGATTTTTTTAAAAATTATTTCGATAGCAATAATCTGCTATTTCTTCCTTATCTATAATACTTATAAATGTTTGACGACAGGCATGTACAATGAGGTTTAAACAGATATTTTTCTTCTAATACAGAGATATTATGTCAAGCACTCGTTGAACAATGTATTCTTCAAAAGTTGGGTGACAAATTTTTTTATAAGAGTTTTGTCCAGTTTATACTTTATCACTTTTTCGAACATTTCTACTGTATTTTCTAATTAACCTTTCATTTGTTTTTCTCAGAAAGACTTATTTTTATTTGAATATGTATTCCAAGAGTATTCAAACACTAAACCCAGGCCTCGGAGCTGTTTTTTTTTTTTTGCCACAACTAATTTTTTTAAACTATTTTTGTGGCAAATAACTACAACAATTGCAATAAAAACTCACCTGGAAGCGGGATTCTATGATATTTGCACGAAAAATCTAAAACGAAAATTTTTGTAAGGAACTAGTGATGGTCAAAATTTGTATTTGGTTTCTTTTAAAAGAGACCGCTGCGAGTCTTGCTAATTTCATTACATAGTAAACAGCAGAATTTCGAATGTTGCATTTTGAAGTAATGATACTTTTGTTAATTCATAACATTTTGCTAGAACTTTACTGAAAAGTTTTGCAACATTCCTGAGAACCTCCCATGGCACACCAGTGTGCCTCGGCACACTGGTTGAGAACCACTGATGTCTGACTTTGGATTACTCTATTAAATAGAGTAATCCAACGTCAGATATCGTCAATAAACTTTCAAAGAGATGAAAATTTCATTTGTCTTGCATGTTTCACTCAATCTATTAAAAATGAAATTTTTATTCGCCCACTTATTTATTAGTTAATATAAAACCTCGGTTTTGACATGCATGTTCATAATGATTGAGAATCTTTATTTAGATGGAACTCACGGCCTGTTTATTATTCGTGTGCAAAACATGATCATACTAACTCATAGACAGTTAGTCAAATATAAGCAATTGCTTATTTACATAATATAAGCACTTTTTTTTTTAACGCCCACGAAATCGCTATAAGTTTACAAGTATAAACCCATATATTGCACTGATTGTTGATAAATACTGGTTTTAACGGGTTGGGTTAGGTTGGGTTGATTATTGACGGCCAATTATCTACACTTGGAATATAGACCCGGGGGGAGTGCTCTTCGTGGGGGTCTTTCTAAGGGAATCTAACCCGTATTTACGCATGGATAAATCCACGGCGCGAAGAAAACCACGAGAACTCCGAACGATGAGGCCGACGGGCGCGATTGGGATCGAACCCAGCACCTCCCGTCTACCAGCTTCGAGAGCAGAACCTCTCAGCCACTGGTGGGGCCTGGTTTTAACGGAAAATGTAAAATTCGCCTATCTGTAAAGTTTATTTTTTTCGTTTTTATATCTGCTTTAGACAAAATATTAAAAGCTTCGCTTTCAGAGTAAAAACAGCATTTTTTGAACATTTGTTTCATTATTATTATCGTTGATATTTGTGAAACAGCTTTGTTATCCTCTGCATATAGCAATTTTCTTACATCCGTTCAATATATATATGTATATATATATATATACTAGCAAGCTACGCCCGCTACGCTGGTCAATTTCTCTTAACGAACCTTTAATCAAACAAAATATTGACATTTCATAATTCACTTTTATATTTTAACAGAATAATAAGGATACTATAATTTGTGACTCGTGCTATAGTCAATATACACGTCAGGACACGTCGCCCTTATCATTATCTTTTTACGCGTGAAGGTTTCGCTATGGTACTCTATTGTGAAATTTGGTAATTTTAGAAATTCAATAGTTGAAAAATCGCAGAATCATTAGATCATTTTTCTTTAGAAATTGTTCTTAGAGCGCATTTAGATCTTATAAATAACAATCATGCCGAACTTGAAGTTTCTAGCTCCTTCAGCATCGCAAAAATCGCAATTTTAGAAAGTTTTTCGCTTCTGCACACCCCTCGGGGTAGTGGCACCGACATAAAATATAGCCTATGTTGGAGCAGGGATTGTCACCATCCATTTGCCACCATCACTTTTGAAATCGCTTTAGTAGTTCCAGACATTCCATACAAATTGTAATTTAGAATGTTTTTAGAAAATTTTTTGCTTATTTCAGCCTTTTAAATTTCGAATTTTTTTAGATTTTGTTCTTATAGAGCATTTAAATCTTGTAAGTAACGACCATACAAAATGTCAAGTTCCTAACTCCTTCATTATTGAAAATATCATAATTTTCGAACGTTTTTCGCTCCTGCACCCTCTGCGGGCAGTGGCACCGACAAAAAATTTAGCATATGTTGGAGCAGGGACTGTCACCATACATTTGCCACCATCACTTTTGAAATCGGTTCTGTAGTTTCAGAGATTCCATAGAAATTGTAATTTAGAATGTTTTTAGAACGCTTCTTCCTCATCTCACCCTTTTAAATTGCGAATGTTTTTATAATTTGTTCTTAGAGAGCATTTACATCTTATAAGTAACTACCATACCAAATTTGATACTTCTATCTCCTTCAGTACACAAAAAATCGAAATTTTAGAACGTTTTTCGCTCCTGCACCCCCCTGGGGGTGGTGGAACCGACATAAAATAGAGCCTATGTTGGAGCAGGGATTGTCACCATTAATTTGCCACCATCACTTTTAAAATCGCTTCAGTGGTTCCAGAGATTACCACCTACAAACAAACAAACAAACAATTTTTACTACTTTATATATTAGTATAGATAAGGGGGAATTAGCCCCTTGTTCCCCCCCTTTATACTTAACCAATCAATCCCGAAAACTAATCAGAGATGCGCCTTAACACAGTGAACCTATAAATAAAATTTGAAGGAAATGGGATAATTCTGCATGAAAAACCCATTTACATAAATTAAGGGGGTATTAGCCCCCCGTTCCCCCCCTTTATACTTAATCAATCAATCCCGAAAACTAATCAGGGAAGCGTCTTAACCCAATGAATCTATAAACAAATTTTGAAGGAAAACGGAATAATTCTGCATGAAAAACCCATTTATATAAATTAAGGGGGGGATTAGCCCCCCCCGTTCCCCCCTTTATACTCAGCCAATCAATCCCAAAAATTATCATGCAAGCGCCTTAACACAGTGAACCTATAAACAAAATTTGAAGGAAAACGGAATAATTCTGCATGAAAAACCCATTTATATAAATTAAGGGGGAATTAGCCCCCCGTTCCCCCCTTTATACTTAACCAATCAATCCCAAAAAGTAATCAGGGAAGCGTCTTAACCCAATGAACCTATAAACAAAATTTGAAGGAAAACGGAATAATTCTGCATGAAAAACCCATTTATATAAATTAAAGGGGGGGAATTAGCCCCTTGTTCCCCCCCTTTATACTTAACCGATAAATCCCGAAAAGTAATCAGGGAAGCGTCTTAACCCAATGAACCTATAAACAAAATTTGAAGGAAAACGGAATAATTCTGCATGAAAAATTCATTTATATAAATTAAGGGGGGGATTAGCCCCCCCCCCCCGATACCCCCCCCTTTATACTTAACTAGTCAAACCCGTAAACTTATCAGGGAAGCGCCTTAACTCAGTGAACCTATAAACAAAATTTGAAGGGAAACGGAATAATTCTGCATGAAAAACCCATTTATATAAATTAAGGGGGGGGGAATTAGACCCTTGTTCCCCCCCCCTTTATACTTGACCAATCAATCCCGAAAACTAATCAGGGAAGCGCCTTAACTCAGTGAACCTATAAACAAAATTTGAAGGAAAACGGAATAATTCTGCATGAAAAACCCATTTATATAAATTAAGGGGGGGGGAATTAGCCCCTTGTTCCCCCCCTTTTATACTTAACCAATCAATCCCGAAAACTAATCAGGGAAGCGCCTTAACACAGTGAACCTATAAACAAAATTTGAAGGAAAACGGATATTTCTATGAAGAGTTATCGCATTACGTACGTACATACATACATACAGAACCGGCTGCCAAGCTCTCAGGGCTTGACAGCCAGTGTGATAACTGAAAAATCGCAATTTTAGAACGTTTTTTGCTCCTGCACCCCCTGGGGTTAGTGGCACCGACATAAAATATAGCCTATGTTGGAGCAGGGTTTGTCACCATCAATTTGCCACCATCACTTTTGAAATCGGTTCGGTAGTTCCAGAGATTACCCCCTACAAACAAACAAACAAGATTTACTCCTTTATAATATTAGTATAGATATATAAGAGGGCACATGGTTATGCAATGTACACCACTCTCACTCTTATACATAAAAGTGTTCATACGAGAGACGAGTGTGCCGACGAATACGATTATAAAATTCAATTGCGCCCATGATGTAAAAAGGTGGGTGACCTATAGTATATAACTATTCATTTAAAAAAAAATATTTTTTTAAAAATCACCGTTTCAATAGCCACAGATATTCTAATTTCTGCAATGACACTTATTTTAACATTAAATTGAGTTTTTCTTAGCGATATCTTTGTTATATTTATTTCTATCCTAAATAAAATTCAATCTTAGCTATTGACTTGAAACAATAATTATTTTTTAGAAGAAAACAACCTTCGTTTCTCTAAGACTCAAGCATTCCCATTTCTTTTAAGATCTTTCCTTTAACAAGATAAGATATTACGTTTCTATCTTTTAACGTCACTTTCAAGTAAACGCTTTATTTAAGTTCCTGAGATTTTCTTGGGGATTTTTTGTTATACTTATTTCAATCCCAAATAAAGATAAAAAAAACAATTGCCGTAAAAACAATATTACTTTTCTTTTAAATAAGCCCTCTTTCATTAGGCGCAAGTATTCCGATTTCTTCTAAGCCCTTTACTTTACAAGATCAGAAATTCCGTTTCTGCTTTCTCATGTCGCTTTCAAGAACACGTTTTATATAAGTTCGTGAGTTTGTTTTAGTAATTATTTTATTATAAATATTTTAATCCCAAGTAAAACTGAAACACAACTATTGACTTGAAAACAATAACACCTTTAAAAATAAACCCTATTTCATTAGGCGCAGGTATTTACATTTCTTAACATTTTGTACGCCGCAATGTTGTTGTTGTTGTTGTTGTTGTTTTGACCCGGAGGCCCGGTGAGCAGCTTTATATTTCTATGTAGCTGTCCTACTCCACATGCACCAGAAAACCAACCACATTAACCCGAAGTTAAACCAATTCTACCGTCTGCTGACACCAAAACTACAGCCATCCTTGACACACTCTCTACCTGCACTCTACTTCCAACCAGGACAATAATTGTAAATCTCGTCCAACAACCGAGATAACCACATCAGACACTCTCCACCTTTCTTTCCTGCCACCGCAAAAATATCCTCGTACGAAGACGTATTCGATACCCGTACCTTCCGATACACAAGCTCGCGAATGCCAGAAAATTTTTTGCACCGCAATACCAGATGCTCCTCTGTTTGGTCCTCCAAACCACATAGATTACAAGTTGCAATCCCACTTCCTAAAAACCTCTTACGCCGAGATAGAGTTAACACCGTCTTAGACAAGAACCTGGCAAAAATGACACCGCTCTTTCGTAGCAACGACTGATGAGGATATCCAATATCGACATAATCCCAGCAACGACCCATATGACTTCTCCTATATAACTCCCAACTCCAGTCTGACTCTTTCTGCTTATTGTTCCTGATATCCCTCATCCAATCCTCCGCCGAGAACCACGGGATACTTACATTACAATAAGGACCATTCCTGGCCAGGTTATCCGCACGTTCATTGATTTCAATACCTTTATGCCCAGGAACCCAGATAAAGGTCAAAGAATACTTATCCGCCCTCTTCCTGTTAATTTCCTCCCTCAACTGAGTAATGATAGCTACCGACTTCCGGTTGACGTTTTGTAGCGCCTCCAACACACTCTTAGCATCCGTAAAAATCATATAACTCCCTCCGTTCCCCGTATAATATTTTATGGCCACCAACAATGCAATAGCCTCTGCCGTAAATATTGAGTTAATATTGGGGATCTGAAATGCCAAGTGACTTCCAGTGTTCTGGTTAACCATCCCGATCGTAGTTTTGTGATCATCTTTTGATGCATCAGTAGCAATGAAAACCGCATTGTTCAAATACAATTGAGAGAACTGATAGTATGAATTCTTGATGACATCCTCGGGAAAATCTTTGTTCTGGAACGCCCATGTATTGAGAAAAATCTGACACTGATCTTTAATTCTGCCTCCCCACTTGTAAGTGACCATTTCAGTAATATTCGTGCCTTGGGTTGGCAGAGTATTCCTTTCCCTGTAGATTAGTTCTTTCGATAACACCTCCGTGTATTCCTGATTTTTGATTTCTGACAGGGATCTTTGAATGGCCAGATACTCCGTTCTCAACTCCCTCCTCCACATACCACTCTCTTGTAATAAGATAGGGATTGGGCACCACTTCGGCAATCCACTGGCCCAACGTAACCCCATGTTTTGAATCACCTGGAGCTGCCTGCCTTCAGTTTTGTTCGCATGCATTAAAATCCGAGGGTTACCATCGAGAAGAGATCCCATCATACTCTTAGTTATTTGTAATATATATTTCGTTTCTGTGCCCCAGCTCATTCCAGCAACCACCTTGAGCATATTCAAACGTTTGCATGATTTTTCCCGCAACATTGCTATATGATCCTGTAAATTCCCCTGTCGATTAAAGTACACTCCTAAAACTCTGATAGAATCAGAGAAACACACGTCCTGACCTTTAATTTTGAACATTTCCGCTTCCGTATTCCTCCATCTCCCAATTTGCATGATTTGACATTTGCTGGGATTCACTTCAAGGTTCCAAGCCTGTAACCACTGTATTACTCTATTGATATTATCCTGCAACATCCCCTTTAGCCACAAGATATTATCATGATAGCCGTAAACAAAAATATCATCTGCATATATTACACATTGAATACACGAGTCAAAAATTTCAAAAATATCAGCCAGGTAAATAGCAAACAGAAATGGCGAGAGTGGGCTCCCCTGAAGTAGCCCTCTATGATACTGGAAAGGCACCGAAAGTGAGTTCCTCCATTTAACCCGGATCCGCAACTCCTGAACCAGATTGCGAAGTATAACGCTTAAATCAGCCCCCAAGCCAAAGTTTTTTAATTTATAGAACAGACCATCCACCAGACATTATCGTAAGCCCCCTTGATATCCAAGGCCACCAAAAAACCTTTCCGCTTTGTTTGCCTTGCAATCCTAATGTCCCTGTAAATCTTATAAGCCGCTGCCTCACAGTCCCTGAAAGGGATAAACCCATAATGATTTTTGTGGAATAGCTTCTTTTCCATACTCCAGTTTAATACTTTTTCTAAAATCAATTTTTCAAATATTTTCTTACTGGTGACCGTTAAAGCTATGGGCCTATACCCCCCAACATCGTTTCTGTTTTTGCCCGGTTTTTTTATAGGAATCATAGTGACCTCTTTCCAAGTTTCTGGAATAATCTTAGTTTGTGCTATAGCATTATACATCTCTAGTAATTGAGCCAATGTTCTATCCTTCAATTGTTTGTAAAAGCTCATTTTTAAACCATCAACACCAGGAGTCGTAGATTTACTTTTTTTGATGATGCTTTGTAATTGAAACCTAGTGAATGTAAGATCCACTCCTTCATCCCCCGAAAAATCAATAGGGATGCGCTGTCCCACCGGACTATTTTGAAAAACTGTAGAAAGAGTATTCGCTTGGGACTTAGCATCTGGCGGACAGTTCGGGAAACAGTAATCCGTATTCGTATCCATATCACCCGTATTACTGACCCTACGAATTAGCTTGAAAATCTTTGGTCCTCTTCCTGCTTCTCTAGTAACAGTGTCCCAGAATTTTTTACTATCCTTTTTAATTTGTTTCTTTAGCTTAGCATTATAAAGCTTGTATTTACACCAAGCTTCCATTTGGCATGATCTAATCGCCTTTCTATGGTAGTACCTTTTTAGCGCCAGCAGTCTCCGAGAGATCACCCCCCACCAAGGTGGAATATTTCCCCTCTGAAGTGGCACCCGTTCAGTGCAGCAGTCAATTGCCTGGGTAATAGCTTTGGTCCACCTATCTATACCCTCCTCATACACTTGTTCATCAAAGTTCGCAACCAACGAATCTACTTTAGACCAATGAATCAAGCGCCAAAATTCCATCCTATCTGCATTTCCACCACTAACAGACCGAACCTCAATTGGATAATGGTCAGACCCCATAGCATCCGAATGTACTGTTACTTCAAACTCTCCAGCTAGATTATCCGAAATCATAGTTAAATCCAGCAGAGACCCATTTCCACCCCCTTGCACTCTAGTTTCATGATTCATATTCATTACCACCACATTACTCCTGTTAATCCAGTTAACCAGATTAGTAAGTTTATTATTTTTCGGATTATGATGCCAGTTCAGGAAGTTAATGTTGAAATCCCCAAGAATAAAGTAATTATCCCCAATAATGTTGCTGATATTTTCCAACCAATTAATCGCCACAAAACCAGTAGGAGCATAAATATTAATAACTGCAATCCAGCGATTCTTGTACCAGATTTTAATTCCCTGTGCTTCATGATCATGAGTTATTTTAGGTAAGTTTATAATTTTGACTGGGATACACTTTTTAACCGCTAATAACAGCCCACCACCCCCCTTCGAGAAATGTTCTGGTCTATCAAAACGAAATATATTCCGATCCCTGAAAGATATAACATGTTTTTCTTTAAGAAAAGTTTCCTGAAATGCCCAGACCACACTCCTATGCAGCCTCCCAGTTTTAAGCCAGGGCAAGCGAGACCTAATCCCTCTGATATTCCACTGTATAATAAAATTCTCCATGATAAACAACCAAAACGCAATCGAATGCACAATAATAAATTCTATCACAGAAATAGAACTAAGAAGAAATAAAAACAAAGAAGGAAATTGGAACAACACTTACCCCAATAAAGGACACTAACACAAAAAGTAAAACCCAGCGTTCGACAGTCCATAATAACTATAATATAACACACATAAACTTTCCGTTCCGCAAGCATCCATATTCTTATCCCACATCTGTCAACATATCCTCAATGTCCGGGGAAGCTTGAATCTGGATGTTTCCGCTGAGCTGATTATGATCATTTTTTTTAAACTTTTTATTCTTCAAAACTTTGTATAGTTCCGTCATGACGTCTCTTTTAATAATCTTGGATGACTCAGTCGTCTCTTCGGCATTATCTTCCGATCCTGTAGCTTTTTGAGTATCACTTGTCTGAACCACTTCACTTTTCTGAATCGCATATTCCACTACTCCCCATAGATGCATGACTACCTGCATCATACTTTCAAATTTCTCTTCTATTATTATAGCCAGTTTATGTATATTTTCCTCCACCGTGTCATTCACAACATGTTGTTTAATTTTTGCCGCGTAGCTGTTCGATGATTTCAAGTTGTATTGTCGGCGTGCTTCTGCCAGGGTAATATGATTTTCGCTTTTGAATTTTAAGATCTCTGCTTCCTTCTTCCTCTCGATACATTCGCTATCGTCTGCTTCATGTTCTTGTCCGCAGTTTGCACACTGTATTTGTACTTCAGTACAGTTTAATTCAGGATGAGGTTTACTACACCGTTTACATTTTTTACCATATGAACATTTATTTGATCCGTGAGTGTAACTTTGACATATGTTACACCGCCTCGGGCGATCTACAAACAATTTACTCCTCTGTCTGATATAAAACATTTTCACATATTCTGGAATCGAATGACCGTAAATTGTGATTAGTACTGTTCCAGTAGGAACCATTAGACCATCTTTTCGTGTTAAGAAGCGCTGCACATTTTGAACTAAAAGTTCATTTTCTTCTTCAAGCTCTTCCTGTATTTCTTTCGGTGTAATATCAACATCAATTCGGAAAATGAGGAATCTTGTAGTAATATTCTCATTCATGAGATTGTGCTTGACCTGTCTATCAAATATCTTTTTTTTTTGTAACAATTTCCTTGGCACATTCATAGCTCTTGGTAGTTATGAGTAATTTATTGTTACGCGTGTATCGAAATGTGTCGATCTCCCTGTGTCTGTCGAATGTTTTTTTAATCTCCTGTTTCACCTGCATTGGGTTCAATTTCTGAAAATTTCCATGTTCGCATTCCGTAATTATCACGTATTCTTTCAACTCCGATATTATGGTTATTTGCTCCTCTGCTGTTCTACCATCATTCCAATTATATTTTTTATATTCCTCTCTGTCAATGACAGGACTCTCTTTTATCTTGAACTCAGACACCGCCATTGCTGTGGAAGGGAAACTGAGGCCCACCGGCCGTTTCAAAGTCCACCTATCAATATCACCAGTATTGACAACAATGTAAACAAATAACACTACACTATATCCCGACTATTAATGTATTCTACAACTACCACTACCAAAATAACTAACTTCAAACTCGAAATTTAAATCACAAGTAGAGCTGGAAAAACTACGCTCACCAGGCTCCGACCCTACACACCTCCCATCTGTCACGCCGCAATGTTAAAGAAAGTATTGTATGAACCATAGCTAAACAGTGTTGCCACCTTAACCCCTTATTTATTAAAAAAATATGCCTCCTTAAGGGAAAGGGTTACAACATAAATTAAGTATAAGCAAAGCCTTTATATAGTAAGACTTTGCAGATGAATGCAAGAAATACAACGAGTTGGAAATAGCGCCCTCTAGCAGTAGATTGTCCAGCTATCCAGTGTTGTCAGTCCGCTACATTTTTTTTCATTCATCTTGCTTGATTGCCACCACTTTTTTGAAGTAGATATATTCCCCTCATTTATTAACAGATTAAGTAAAGCGAAAAATAGGCGAAGTATACTATTTTTAAAAAGTGGTGGCGATCGAGCAATCTGACTTTTTTAAAGAAGTAGCGGGCTGACAACACGGCAATTATCGTAAAATATTAACTCATACTAGTAAAATATTAATTATTATTACCCCAATGTTAAAATCTACAAAAATGTTTTTAAATAAGATTAATCCAGTCCGCTTATTTAAAATTTTTAATTTATCTGTTTCTTTTCGTTCGAATTTTAGTATTAACACAAAAGACTTAGAAAAGACTAAGAAAGCTTTTAAAGGGGGAAACACGAAAATAAAACGCTGCGTCAAATGATAAAAAGCTTATGAAATACTAGTAGCTGGTTTCCCTGCAACGCTCGTCTCTTTTCACAACCAGCCGTGGTGGTGCTAGTGAGCGCTAAACATTTTAACACGTACTGCACACACTCTGAGTAACATTGGAACATACTTTATTCTCTCTTACAAATAAAATGTTGTTATAATTACGATAATAATAATAATAAAATAACAATAATAAACGTCGATATTTCTTTAAATGTTACTGAATTATTTAAATGTTAAAATAAATAAGTTTATAAGAATTTTAACATTCTTTCCATTACAAGTTATGATAAATTATTTTGACTTTCTTCTACTCTGGTGAAGCATTTTGTTTATGTTAGAAAATAAATTATAAATGAAACGAATTCTTTTCTCATGTTTTTTCATCATCATAATTTATAGCTCAGCGGAAGTTTTTCCTTGGGATTTAATGTGCCGTAAGTTTAAAAAAAAAAAGCTGAGAAACATTGGGATAAAGTGTAAATACATCTTTACTTTAACGCTCCTGTTACTTTAACAGCCGTTCTTCATTTAAATACCGTAATTTCCGGCCTATAATCCGCAGATCAAACGATTATGTTTCGACCCAGAATTTTTATTTAATAACTGAAGTCAAATATTTACAGCGATCTACAAAGTTACATTATATAAAATAAAATTTCTGGGTCGAAACATAATTGTTTGATCTGTGGATTATAGGCCAAAAATTACGGTACATCAGTTTTTCTTGTTGATTTTCTTGTTAGATTTATTTATACGAAATAAAATTTAAATATAGCTGTTCACAAAAAAAAAATCCTTGTTAAGAAAACCTGTTTCTGTAGACACGGGTATCCGCGTCCCTTTAATTTTTTTTTTATTTCATAAAACTCGGAAACCAATATTTGGCCAGTCACGTTATTTTAATTAATACGCTTTGTTTTATTTCCACCATTTTCTCTCGATTAAATACTTCATTTTTAAAATTTCTATCTTGAATACCAGGAGTGTTGTACGCAGGATCTCGATGACAGTACGATTTTTTTTTTTTAATAATCTGCCCCTTATCCAATCGCTCGATTTCGGAGATTAAATAAGGCTAGAATTACTATTAGGAAATACTGGTACCATTGAGATCACATAGAAATAGGCAAATACTATTATGTCAAAAAAGTGGTAGCAACCACGCAATCTGAATAATAATTTAACACCTTGAAGGGCGGTGGGATATTATGTATCTCACTTAATTTTAATCCTCTAATTCTACAATTTTGAAATAAAATCTTACTTTTAGATTGCTATTTTCAAATAAATTTGTTCTTAAGCCCTGGTGTCATTCAATCATGTCAACATTAGGTCAACATCATGTCAACACTTTGCCACTGAAAGGGTTAAAAAAAATGCCCAACTGGCAGCACTGCTACGCGGGCCACAGATTGACACTCCTTCTAAATATATTTGAAATATAAGTGTTAACTTAAAAACAATAATCCTTAAAAAAATCCAAAAATTATTTCATAAGGTACATATATTTAAATTTATATCGATCTCTTTATTTTGTCAAAATATAAAATAAATCTTTTTCCTGATATGTCACTTTTAGTACAGCTGAAAAATGCTAAGAATTTTTCTCACTACTTTTTCGATTTGAAATCTTCGCATTATTTAATCTCAGAAATCTAAGATTATATAAAGACATATTATAATTAGGAAACTGTTGGTAGCTATCTGTGCACTTTAACTCACAACATTGTTTTTTATTTATTTAGTTATATTCGAAATAAAAAGGGAAACACAACTATAGACTTAAAAAGAGCTATTTCTTTAAAAAATGAATCCTCTTTCATTAAGCGCATGTATTTCCGGTTTTTATCACTTTAAACGCCGTATGAATCACATATAGTTCCAACTAGATTTGTTAATTGTGCCGTGTGAATAGTATTTGAACAAGGAAGCTTAACCCCTTAATCGTCGTGCCCGAGACATTCACGGGCAGCGTAGGTTACGCCTGTTTTATTCAGATTGTTTGATTCCCACCATTTTTTTTAAATAGTATTATTGGCTTTATTCTTGCATTATTTTATCTGTCTATTAAATAAGACGAACATTTCTACTTAAAAAAATTGGTGGTAATCAAGCAATCTGAATTTTTAAAAAGTAGCCTACACTTAAAGGGCGCGACGATTAAGGGGTTAAATAAATATGTTTCGTAATGGTAATTTTATTTATTAAACGATATAAAATAAATACTACACAAAGGTAAGATACATTCCTTTAAACAACATATCTGGTTGAAATTAGCATTTTATATGGAAGTCTTGAAAATTGACGTGACGCTTACTGTCGACACAGGGAACTTTTTTTTTTACTATTACGGTGGCTAACACATTCGCTGCAGAGTTAAAATTACCGAATTGTATTTTATTTAGAAAATTCCAATTCATACCAGAAAATAGTAACAGCAATATTTAATTTATTTAATTACAGGCATTTTGCGATTACATGAAATAAAAATTCTTCTTTCGTAATTTCTGGTACGAATTTATAATTTTAGATTTAGAGATTCGCTGCCAACCACGCGCAGGCGCAGCGAATGGGCTAAAGAGTTAAAATAAGGGTATCCAACCTTTTTGCCAGAAAATAGTTTGTCACCACTATTTAAAAAAAAAACTTCCGCCTTAAAATCAGAAAGTTACTTTCATTAAATAAGGCGAATAGATACGAAACAGTGGTATCTTTATGGCCGGCAGTTTGGATATCACTGGGTTAAAATATCTTTATTTTAACCCTTTAACGTTCATTGGTTTCCCCACGAAACCACAAAACTTTAATTACGACACTCAACAATGATAGCAGAATTTTAATAGAAATGTTTTTCATTTATTATATATGTGAAATATAACTTTTTTGTTATATAAAAATAAATTTGTTCATAATTTCCGGTGTCATTCATTTATTTCAACATCTTAGCAATTGAAGTGCTTTATCCGTTAAAGGGTTAAAATAATGCAGACACCAATTTTTGTCCAGTCCAGGGTTGCCAGGTTGGCCTTTTTTCTAAATTCAGAATGTTGAATTCACACCAGAAATTAATAGATGTAGATTTTGTTTTATTTAATGACAGACATTTTCTTATTTGTCAAGGTAATAATTTTCCTTTAGAAATTACCGGTATGTATTTGGAAATTCTGAATAAAAAAAAAGGCCATACTGGCAACCCTGGTCCAGTCATGTCACTTGTGAATATACAATAAAGTTTTTAAAAAATGCCGTAACCAAATCTACAAAAGTAATTCTATGTTAAATCTGATGAAAGACTTAATTATTTTTAAGTCTGAAATGGCATAGTTGAATTATTTACGGTGTCTTATTTCTTCTTTAACTGACGCCAATTTTCATGTAATTTTTGTTATGTTTATTTCTATCCTAAATAAAAAATGAAACAGATTTCTTCACTTAGAATCAGAAATCTTTTTTAAAATCAGTCCTTTTTATTGTACACAAGTCTTTCCGTCGTATTAAAAATGTTTATAGCAACACTCTATCTTTAACCAAAAGCGGTTTTTTGACGCACTTATTTTTATACTTAATTATATGCACTAAATTAAATTGAAAAATAACTATTGACTAAAACAACAATCCCTTACAAAACTTCTTCTATAGACATAGAAAATTTCGTGTCTTAAAGATATCAGCGAAGGTTCTATTCCGATGTTCTGTATACTACTATTTCCTTATAGTGATATTAACCTTATTTAATCACCGAATGCCGCAACTAAATAAGGCGAATATTAAGATACAGAAATAGTGGTATTCAAAATAATACAACATAATCACTCCTGAGATATTCATTTCAGTAAAATTTGGAACCGAAGCACCAATTTGATTGACACTGATTACTTAACTGACAACATTCTATTTTATGAAATTTTACTTATTTCTATCACAAGAAACTAAAAATAATAATAATACTGTTGACATAAAATAATAATCCTTTAAATAAAAACCTGTTTCGATATGCACAGATATTTCTGTTCCTTTAAATGGTGCTGGGTCCGAACCATGTTGTGTTTGCCACCCTAACCATTCGGAGATTTTCATGATTTTCTTTGAAATTGCATAACGCTGCTTAAATACGGGATATGTTCAATGGGAATGACATGGTGAGCAACGCCCCCCTCCCCCCATGGCTACATTTTTTGTGCATATAATCGGCTGTAACAAACACCAACCAGCTAAACCTGTTGCTCAAAATTATTCATTTTCCTTTTAGCAATATATTCAATCTATTTTTTGTCCCGGCGAGTTGCATTAACTAACTTTTTTTATTTAATTAACAACAGCTTTCCTTAATGTATTTTTTACATATCTATCCCAAATCAAATTTATGCAAAGTGTTTTCTTAAAGGGACGAGAAAGGTTTTTGAAATGACGAAAATTGATTTACGTTTCATCGTGGATTAGGAACCCTGTAATTAATTTAGACTGCTACTTCTTTTTGCGTTTATTTATTTTATAGAAACAGTTTTATAGAAATAAAAAGTATTTGTTGGATTGCCAGAAAAATAATAGTAACAAAAGTTTAAATAGTGTACGACAAAATTAATCTGGCAAAACTAATTTTGCCACAATTTTGAAGTCCCTGTTCCCTAATTTTGAGTGGTTATTATTTGTACCAGAAAAACAAACAAAAATTTATAAAAGAATATATATATATATATATATAGGGAAGTTGCAATCAGCTGATCAAATATTGTACTTCACTTGGAGGTCAGGGTACTTCCATCCGCCAATCAGAACTGCCTATTTGTAGTGTATGACCTCCAACCTGACGTCAATTGCAACTACCCTGTACAGGGTGTCCCAAAAACATTGACCTCGGCTTTTAGTCCTTAAATATTAATCATAGACATATATTATAAATTACAACGTTACGTGAAGAAGAAAGGGTACAGGATTTTATGAAATCGACTCAAATTTTCAGGGAATTAAATTTGAATAAATACAAAATTACAATACGGCCCCCTTACAAAAAAATTCCCAATGAGTAAAATGTGCCCCATACACTAATAAGGCCATGTACACAATTTCAATATTTTATCATAAAAAGTCACAGATATGAGAAAATACATAAATGCTGACTTAAACAACCTTCCGATGCCTGGATATGAGTTCGCAAATGGGAAAAATCATGTCGGATGATCGCGTTTCAGGGGTCGTACACAAATTACGAAAGAAAACAATGATTGCTTATATAAGCGATGCTATTGACCAATGGCAGAACACAAACAACTTTCTCGTGTAATTATGTACACATGCGATTATGTGACGCACCAATCAGAGACAGATATTTGCATATGCAAACATTTCTAAGCTGTATTTCATTGACTGTGCCATTTCCAAGGTTTATTCTGTAACTCATCATGTACAATTTTAAGGTATTTTTCAGGAAGCATAGTTTTGTAAATTTATAAATAAAATTAAAGATAAAAGTCATATTTTATTTGTTTATGATGCATGTCTGCGTCGCATCATCTGCACTCTAGCTGTAAACATTTATATTTTAATTTATGATTAACCCGTCACCAAATTTGTTTAAACGTATCTCTGCGACTTGCGATTTTGTATATGATCTTATTAATGTATGGGGCACATTTTACTCATAGGAAAATTGTAAACTCATTGGGAATTGAGACCGTATAAAAATTTAAATTTTGTATTTTTTGAAATTTAATCCCCTAAAAATTTTAAAGATTCTGTAGATTTTTTTATGTAACTTTGTAATCTCTAATATATGTCTGTGATCAATATTTAAGGACTAAAATGCGAGGTCAATGTTTTTGGGACACCCTGTATAATAAAAAATTAAAAATCCATAAAAAATAATATTTTTTGTTATAACTTGAAAAAAAATCTTTGTTTTTCAAGTATATATTTTTTATTTCCTTTATTTAAAAAAAGGGAAAGAAAAAACATGTAAATCAGTTAACTTGCTCAAAAGTTATCATGGCAAAACCGCTGAAAAAATTGTCTGGAGATAATCGAGTTTAAAGAGTGTTAGACACCATTCATTTACCTACATTTTTTAGGCATTTTCCCCTATCGGACCAACTGTACAACATTCTTAAAGGCTCAAACATTATATAAAAAATAATAATTATACATATTGCTTCATCATTTCAAACGTTTCTGGTCCCTTTAAGTTCATTTTGCTTCAAGTAACTAGAGAACCGAGTTATCTATGGCCATGAACGTATAGTGTCTAGGTATAATAAAATGTGTATTTTCTACAGTGGTATAACAGTGGTATAATTCAGGTGTTGCTGCATCAGTTTATTACCAGTATTATTATATACTAAATTTGGCCTTATTTATTCGTATAACGTTCAAAGATTAAATAAGGTCAAATTTACTATATAATAAACCTGGTAGTTAAGTAATGCAGCATTCGTTACGCTACGCCACTGATTTACTACACGATGAGGTACCTGCCAGTGTCTCTTAACGGTAAATTCTGGGTTTAGATATCGTATCTCAAAAACTATGGGACAGGAATGCCGAACCTGTGGCACGTGCAACGATTTCTCTGGCACGTGAAAAATTTAAATTAGATAATCATTGTTAGCATAAAATACATTTTTCTATTTGTTATAATAAATATCATTTTCTTTAAGACGTACAGACTATCACAAAAATGGAACTATTTTTGCAGTAAATACATTTTTAATTAAAGAAAATTCCTTCACCATGTAATTAATTTTCCTTTTTTATGTAAATGTAAAAACTTTTAATTCTTCAAATGTATTTGTTAAAACGCTGTTTACAATGAAATGAGAAGTGAATCCAATTTTGCTAGATATCTTACTAAAAATAACAAAAATATGAACCAGGTAAAAAGCATTCTTCATCGAGTGTACAAAGCTGAAATATCACTAATTAATTATTATTGCATTTTTTATGGAACTTGGTTTATAAAACTTGAACTTGGGTACTAAACAGTGCATTACTTATAAGTTAAAAATTACTAAAATAATTTTTTAGCATTATTACAGTACGTTACACCTTAAATGAATCATATTTCCGATTCCAATATACGGAAAATCGCATTTTAATATTTTTCTTAGTTATTTAATATATCAAAGTGAGTGATTCGAATAACCACTGTTATAAGCAGTGTATTCTGTAACATAGTTCGTACGCCTCAGGTGATTCAGGGAATTTTATTAACAGATTTATCATAAAGTAATGCCTTATTTGGCAAATATTACTTTACGAAAAATCTGGCATTTCTCTCTGAGACGAATACTTTTTAATATTTTTTATATGAAAGTTTGGCACGTTACATTTTTGATAGTTATTGTTTGTGAAGTTTTAGCACGCGCATGTTAAAAAATGCGCCATCCCTGCTGTCGGAGTTACGACCTAATGTCTAGTAAGAAAATAGTAAGATCGTTTTCAATTTAGTATGAAATGATGTCTTATATATATAAATTTTTACATGTATTTATCAGAAGACCGGAAATATAAAAATTTATATCCAATAACCAGCTTAAATACGCCATTAATTGCACGCGAAAATGAGGCATTATGAGGCAGATGAATATTTACTATTAAAGCTAAAACATGAAAAGAAAGTATAGTTAATTTTAATAAGAAAATCAAATTAATTATGCTTAGTGTGTACCTCATTATGAACTACATCATGCATTCTGCACGCGTCCTGATGATGGGCACAGTGTTCATAATTAACTTGATTTTCTTATTAAAATAAATTGTACCCTGCTTTCATTACAATTTATTAAAATAAATTGTAAATTTAATTTTTAATAAATTGTAAATTTATTAAAATAAATTGTACCATGCTTACATTACACTTTATTAAAATAAATTGTACCATGCTTACATTTCAATTAATTAAAATAAATTGTACGTTGCTTAGTTTTATTGGTAAAGGAGAATTTTCCCTATAATGTCAGAGGTTTGCATTCAATTATGGTTCTATTTAAGCAGTAGAGCTATGAATAAAGAGGGGGGGGGATATAGTGTAGTGTCTACCAGTTGCGAGTGAAGTAATTGAGAATGTTGCACAAGACGGCGGCTGTTGTTTGTTGACATCGAATCAATAGGGATTGATTACAGCCAGGGAAATTTCCACCAGGAAATTGGAATAGAAATGTTTGCCTTATTATGACAGAAATGTTGTCTTATTCATTCAAAATTTCTGTCAAAATTAAGGCTAAAATGTCTATTTGTTTTTATTGGTGGAAGTTTGCCCGAGCGATTTCTTTCACTAACAGGAGGATTGTTTATGTTGTCACAATATGGCGGAACCGCAGGGCTTGAGTACCGCCGAGGCAAACATCCACCAGTAAAATAGAAATGGTATTTTTGCCTTAATTATGAGAGAAATTCAGCATGAGGATACGTTAATTCATCTTTGTTCATCGTTCCATGAATTAGGCTGATGATTCGATATAAACAATTTGCATTTCAGGGCCTCTAATAAAGTTAGTATTTTCCCATGTAAAACACTATTTCATACTGAATTGAGGGCGATCTACTACTTACAAGGAGAGGTTCCGAGATCGGGGACACAGAATACGATGAAGGTTTGTGTACTGATAGGGTTTAGTTAGTATATGAATATATGAAAGCCATAAAGCGCAATACCCAGGGTGTCTTGAGAAAATAGGTCTCAAAGTTTACGTTACAGTTTATAACCAGATAGAGTTCACCCTTCGAAAAGTGGCTCAGCATCGTGGATGGTAGCTCGCTGGCTTCCACTTTTTTCTGTTCGGGTTCGAATCCCACTTGGACCTATTTTTCGTAGCGAAAATTTTTATCAATTACTCTCCAGCCACAATTGAAAAAATATGTATAATCATTGAAATTTATGAAAAATTTAAGTTAAATATATGTTTTGTAACATATAAGTACTGTTTTAACTATGAAAATTTGCATGTTTAAAAATTTACTAAAAAAAATTAAGCAATTTATATTTCTATAGATCAGAAAGTTTTGCTGTTTTTTAAAATTATTTGCAGTTAGTTAATTGAATAATCTGCTATTTTTCACTGAGAAATAAATTATAATACGTAATATAAATCTATAATATGTAATTTTAATTTTGTTTCAATATCCAAACATTCCAAAAATTTCATCATTTATTAACAATATGTTTTTCGACTTTTAATATGATTTTTTATTTTGTGAATAGAATAACTGCCAACGTAATAACTATTTTTAGCAATTGAAATTCTTTTTTTCTTGTTTAATATGTTTTTATAATACAGTTTAATTATATAAATACAGTTTAAACTATGAAATTTGCATGTTTATATATTTAATGAAAAATAAACACCAAATAAATAAACAAATAAATAACCAAAAAAAATTTGCAATTGGTACTTGTATTGATCGCAAAACTTTGCTAGTTTAAAAAAATTATTTACTCTGTAATAAATAAATAAAAATAAATATGAGCAATTGCTACTTGCATAGACCAAAATATTTTCCTAGTTTTTAAATTTATGTATTATTATTTACATAAATAATCTACTATTTTTTACAATGAAATAAATTAAAATACGTTACATAAAATTATATCGCACTGCTTTAATTTTTTGTTAAATTTTAATTTTTCTGTTATCATAATAATATTTCAAAATATATATTTTTCAAACAAGTAACTTTTTAACTTTTGAATTTTTTAATCTTTGATTCTTGTGTTTATTATTTGAATAACTCTCCACGTACTTAAAATAAGTTCTAAAAAGATATGAATTGCTAAAAATAGTTATTACGTAGTTAATAACTACAAAATCAAGAAGCTAAGATTTTAAAAAAATCACATTAAAAATATGAAAGCATAGTTTTAATAAATCATGCGAATTTTGAAATGTTTGGATAATGAAATTTTGTTAAATAATATACTATAGATTTATATCGAGAGTTAACATAAGCATTTCATAGTTAAAACTGTAGTTACATGCTATAAAACACATATTTAATTTATATTTTTCGTAAATTTCAAAGATTATACATATTTCTTCAATTGTGATTCGAAAGTAATTCATAAAAATTTTCACTGCGATAAACAGGTCCAAGTGAGATTCGAACCCGAACAGAACAATTTAGAAGCCAGCTTGTTACCAACCACACTGCTGAGACTCAGTGTAACGGACGAACTTTATACAGTTATAAACTTTAACATAAATTTTGAAACATATTTTCTCAAGACATACTACGTTCAAGACAAGACCTCCTTATCATAGTATCAGACCTCTCAATCAGCAAGTTGCCTTTGACCACTATACTTGTCCTGCTACTAGCGCCATCAATCGTCAGTAATAGTATTTACGACACGAAATCACACGAAATTTTTTCACAGCTCCATTTGCTCTATGCATTTGCTTATGAACTAGTAGTTTTCCTACCACTAAAATTTATAGTAAATTTTTTCTTATTAAATTGACAAGGTCGTGTGATTACATGACGAAAAAAATTCTATTAAATTTTAGTGGTAAGAAAAAAGCGTAAGTGTTGGCAGCTATGCGGTAGCAGACCAGCTAGATTTTTTTATTATATTTTTGGATACCAGTTTTTTAGTAGAGACAATTTTGTTTTGTTTGATCGGAGAATTCTGGGATTTAAAAGAACAACATTTTCTCTAAAAATATACTGGTGTTCAAAAAGCCCGAAACATGGCAACTGTGCGGTAGTATCCACCAGGCGGCGATACTTTCCGGAGAAAGTCAATTAATAAGTTGGCAATTACCGCGGACATTTTCTCCCATAGACTTTCTCCGGATTGTCAAGTCTGATCTATGATAAGGGAGTCTTGGTTCAAGACATACTGCATCAAGGGTACTGTGTTTTATGGCTTTCATATATTCATATACTAACTATATTCTATCACTACACAAACATTCATCTCATTCTGTGTCTCCGAACTCGGATTCTCCTTGTTAGTCAATGAACTTTTGGCCGTATCTGTTATAGATTTGAGATAGGATATCTAATTCACTAGGAAGCTATGCACTTCATCTTGTACCTTACGACCGTTTTACTATACCAACATACCACATTTATGGATGTATCTAACTCGGTTCACCAATCATTTGAGACGAAACGCACTTAATCAAAATCTCCCTGTACATAACTGTTGTTTATTTTTATGTTCTTCGCAAAAAACAAAAAAAAACAGTGTTTCTCAGGCTTAAATATTTTTGCTTCTTTAATCCTCATAAGTTTTTATTTTACAATATAAGTAATTAAATTTTTCTGCTATCTTTTTAATCCAGGCTTAAATGTTCCCGTTCCTTTAATATCTATAGAGCTTTATTTTAAGAAAAGAAAGAATTAAGTTTTTGTGTATTTGTTTCACTTCAACCAACAACTTTATTTACCTTCAACAGTTTTTTTAGGCAAAAATATTTTTATACTTATTTTTATCCTAAATAAAGCTACAGCATAACTGTTGAATGAAAAAATAAATAATCTCTTCAAAAAATAAATTCTCTTTCATTAGGCTCAGGTATTCTTATTTCTCAAAAGATCTTCATTTTATCAAAATGCCGAAACAAATTTCTTTCCAGTCAGCTCACTTAAGAAGATTTTAGAAAGAAAATAAAGCTGCAACCGAATCGACACATGGCTTAAAAGTGTCCTCTATATATTTTATTATTTTTTAAACCTTTCAATAATCCCCCAAAAAACTGATTTAATAGACGCCTCTATTCCCGTCACTTTAGAAAACAAAACATTCTCCAGTTACAACACTTTATATGACACTCTTTATTTTACTGGCAGCAGTTTTTTAATGATTTTTTTATGTTTATTTTTATCCTCAATTTACTTGAAACATAATTATTGATTTAAACTCCTTGTACCAGATTTTAAATTTTAATGAGTGTTCTTAATTTTACATGATTTGTACCAGAAATTTAATTCTGTTAAGTGTAGCTTCTTTCTACCAAATGTCTATACGGGTTTTATTTATTAATTTAAAATTATTATTTTTTTTTCAGGTTGAAACATAAAAAACTTCAAAATAAAAATAATGGGGTCAAATAATACCCCAATGAATACGTACCGGAACATCCCAGATCCGACTGACACACTTGTTAAACAAAACCATTTATATATAAAAACCTTAAAGGGTTATATTATATATAACGCTTAATTTTAATCCCAGAATGACACCAGAATTTTGAAATAAAATTTTGCATTTATAATGTACATGGAGAAAAGTTTTATTTTTTTATTTTCGAATAACGTTTTTGTAAATACTCATGTCATTCAATCGTTTCAATATTTCAGCAACAGATACACTTTGCTACTGAAAGGGTTGTTAAAAATGAACAAATGAACGAAAGAAACTTAGGTGGTTGAAACTAGCAACCTCTTACGACTGATTGTCTTTTTGCATGTTGGAAAAGGAAAAATATAAATCAGAAAACTCACAAACATAAATTGCAAAATATTAATAGTGATAAAGGTGTGTAACCAAATACTGGTGTCATGCAGTCATTTCAATATTTTAGCAACAGAAATACTTTGCTACTGAAAGAGTTGTTAAGCCTTAACAAATGAATGAAAGAAAATTAGAGAGTTGAAACTAGCAACCTCTTATACGACTGATTGTCTTTTTACATGTTGAAAAAGGAAAAATATAAACCAAAAAACTCATAAACATAAATTGCAAAATATTAATAGTTATAAAGATGTGTAACAAGGAAAAATGTGCATCTTGAAAATCCACTCTTCAGTAAAGTCAGTGGGATGGATAGATGATGGGAAAGGTTTGGGTGTAGCTTTATATAAGCGACGGATGATGGAACCTACGAATTACTAGTATCTGTTTTTTTTTTTTTTTTTTTTTTTGCGACGCACTGCTATTTTAACAAATCACCGCATTACAAGAAAATGGCGCTCATGTATGCGAACAAGCGCAACTTTAAAAGAGAAGGGCTTTGCTGTCAACTTTCCTGCATTCTTCCGTTAAATGTGGGTTTATTTAATCCAGATTAAACACGTTCCGAATCAGAAAAGCTTTTTCGCATACAATCATGTAAGTTCCACGTAGAAACATGAAATTAAATAAATAAAGATATGTCAACATTTTTTTTTGGTTTGAAACGTATTTAATCGATGTCAAATTAAACCACATTTTACGGAAGAATAATTAGAGGCTGGCAAGTATTCATTAACCGATAGCTGAGCTACCATGGACAACTATTTTTATGTTCCAATTGTACCACTAATTATTACAGTTATTATGACATTTATTTTATTAGATTAATCTGTAACAAATTCAGCATTGTTCAAAAACAGAAAAAATATTTTTAACTTTTTTCATCAATAAATTTAATATTGATTTATTGCTTCGTGTAGTACCGAACATAAAATAAAATAGTTCATATTTAATAAAGTATTAAGAACGTGTTATACATAAAATTTATGTGAAGCTTATATTTTTCGCGACCATATATGCTCTGTTTCGCGACCGTTATAATAAAACAATTGTATTTAAAAGGACTGTTGAATTTCTAACTCAGGTTAATAAGAAAATATTGCTTTAACGAGGAAAACGAAATAATGAAATTTACTAAAATATAGAATTTCATTCAATTGTTTTATGAGGGAATTTTTAATAGTGGTTTGTTTTCCTTGTTTTATAAAAAAAAACTTTAGTCATTAATTTTTTTTTCGAAATGCCTTTATAAAATAATAACCTTTAAAAAATATAGTTTTATCATTATAAAATAATAACATTTTAAGAAAAAAATCGTTCCACAAATACTGGTGTTCGGTTACTGAAAAACATCGAACTCCTTAAAAATAAAATAACAAAACAAAGGAAGTCAAGAACACCGAGAAAAAATTTCATTGAAAATCAAACCAGTAAAGCTAAATACTGAGGGTTTAAGAGAAAATAAAAAATAATGTAGAGGAAACTTGTAAGTCATAGAATTACTTGTGTAGATTCGGTTACAGCATTCTTTTCTTCCTTAAATCTTTTGAAGTGACGTGACTGGACAAAAATTGGTTTCCGCATTTTGTTAAAGTAAAGATCTTTTTTTTTTTTTTAAAAAAAAGAATACCTGCGCTTAATGAAAGAGGGTTTATTTTTAAATGGGATTATTGTTTTCAAGTCAATAGTTATGCTTCCATTTTATTTAGGAAAGAAATGAGGATAATAAAACGGATGGTGTTGGTTAAAATAACACAACTGAGCAAAAATTTAATTCCCTATTTCCTTAAAATACTTTTCTTTTAGGGATTATTATTTTAAGCCAATGATGATATTTGACTTACATTGAAGATGGAAATGAATGCAAGAAAAATGTCATTTAAAAAAACTGGTGGAAGTTAAATAAAGAGTGTTATATAATATGATGTGACCGGACAAAAATGAGTTTCTGCACTTTCTTAAGAGCCTACACTTGTAGCGTATTTCTAGAGCTGTTCTCTGTATGAAAGTAGTCTAAGAGTAAACGGATTGTTGAGTTTTTTATGTGAACGTGTTGTTCGGTTTCCATCTATTCGGTCATTTCTTTTACTTTCGCAAAGTATGATTGAATCTCCCTGAAACTGATTGTCGCGGTTATTTTACACAGTGATATGCAGTGATATATTAGACAAAGTGATATGTTAGTTAGGTTTCTGTGGTTGATGGTCTAATATAAATAAGCTGGTAGATATTTGATCCAGCGGATTTTGTCGGGTCCTTTCCCTTATGGAACTTAAAGATACTTTTCGGAGCTTTCTTCAAGCTTCGTGTCTGTAGCCGTTCCGTTCATCTTCTATTAAGAGACGAAATAGGGTCTGCAGTGCTAGAGCTTGCCTTTTGGTAAGGTGTTAAAGTAATTACTTCAAAATAAAGTGTATTGGAGTCCACGGAATTCCCTTAATTAAGTGACATTGGCGTATTTTCCTGTGTTATTGTACATAGTTTTTTCGTAGTTAGTAGTGATATTTTACGTAGCAATTTTTCTTAAACTCAGGAATGCGATTAGAAAAGTCATTTTACTTGAAGTAGATCGGAACTTCAAGAATTTATTGGGGTTAACTTCCCTTGACCTTTTTATTATTGATTTTAAATAACCTTGCTTCTATCTGAATTTTTGTCTCATGGATACACAATTAGCTGGTGGGCCAGAAGAGTCCACCACACACTTGTCACGTGCAGATACTTGTAAGCTAATGTTAAATCAATGGCAGCGTTCTTTTAAAATTTCTCGCCTGCATTTCAATATTTTCAAGTGATTTCATTTATTTATTTATTTTGAACAAGACAAATTAAGCCAATCTCTTTTGGATATATATAGATTGTTTTTTTTTTTTTTTTTTTTTTTTTTTTTTTTTTACTTTTTCGATTTTGGTTACTGCTTTTTTTTAGACACTTTCAATTTCGGAACTAGTTTCGAAAGTGAAATTATCCTCATAAAAAAACTGCAACAAAAATCTAACTAGTAAACGGCTAGAGATCGACCTGAGATATCCAATGCAAAAAAGAAATCCTTTAAAAATATTGACATTCAAACAAGAAATTTGAAAAGAATAATGACAGTGGTTTAACATTAATTTGCTGCTAACTTCGTGTGACTCTTACATGAATCTCTTATATTTTAAGAAACGGGAATTCTAGCGCCTAATGAAAGAGGGTTTGTTTTTAAATCGGATTATTGTTTAGAAGTCAATAGTTATGTTTCTTTTTTATTAAGGAAAGAAATCAGGATAACAAATATTTCACCAAGAAAAAAAAAAGGTATTGATTAAAATGATATCACTGGACAAAAATATAATTCTTCTTTTCTTTAAATTTAATATTTTTAAAGAAACAGTTTTTTTAAAGAGATTATTTTTTTAAGTCAGTAGTTTTATATTTCAAGGTCTGTTGAGAATAGAAAAACAAATATAAGAAACAATTCATTAAAAAACATTTGCCAGCTGAATGAATAATATTATACAAAGTGATGTGACTGGACAATCATTACTTGTTTCAGTATTTTATTAAATTAAAAATCTTTAAAGTAACAGAAATATCTGTAAAAAAAATATATATATATATATATATTTATTTAAGAAATTATTGGAAAGTTTAAAGACAAATAAAAAATATTGCAGAGAAAACTTATATGTCATAGAATTGCTTTTGTAGATTCGGTTACAACAGAACTGTACAAACTTTATGCCTGAAAGTCATTTGACACCACAATTTCCAAAATGTTATATTCGTACTATGTATGTAACCATAACGTTTCTGTCATGCAATAAGTCAAATTATTCTTTACTAAAATAGTGGTAGATAGTTGGCCTCCAAGTTACAGCAGAGCTGCACAACCTTTTTGCCTGAAAGTCATTTGCCACCACAATTTCCAAAATGTAATATTCGTGCTATGTAACAACAACGTTTCTGTCATGCAAGAAATCAAAATATTCTCTACTAAAATAGTGGTAGATAGTTGGCCTCCAGGTTACAGCAAAGCTGCACAACCTTTATGTCTGAAAGTCATTGCGTACAAGATTGCTTGCCTGGTACCACTTTTTTCAAGTAGTGTAATTCGCTTTATAAGATTAAAACCTTATTTAATCTGTTATTAACCCCTTAACAGTGGGAGGTTTTTTGACACCATAAACTAAAAATAGGCACAACACACCACTTTTTCCGTACTAAAATATTTGCTTTATGTAATTGAATGCAATGTCTGCCGATTAATAAATAGAAGATTGCGTTTAAAAATTACTGGTGTGAAAAAGCTTTTAGTAACAAAACAAGCAAACTCTTCTTGCCCGAACTGAGTTCGGGATACACCAAAGCCATTAAATAATAAGCCCAGTCAGATAAATGGGAAACTTTTCGCAAGTTGAAAATAGCGCCATCTAGCGGTTGGGAGTGCTGCATTCGGCACCAAGAATATTTTAATAAAATTTTGCTTCTAAAATTAAAGCTTAAAATGAGGAGTTCTTATTTTCTAAGAAAGTCGTTTGTAAATTCCGGTGTCAGTCAGTAATTTCACATTTTACGAACATAATTTGTCTGTGCCGGAAAGGGTTAATTGCATAGTGATGTAAATTTCCATCACTTTTTATTTAACTTTTAATAAATAAATCAACTTCTTCGCCACCACTATATTTATATAGAAATATTAATCCAGTAAATTTCCATATTTTTTTTTCATTATAGTTTTAGCTTTAATGTAAAAGATCCCAATAATTAGCAAGCTCTTAAAGGAAGTGCAAAAACAAAACATCGATAAAAATCGTATAAAATATCGATATAAATAAATCGTATCGTTTCTCTGCGACCCACTTCTGTTTTGTCCTCCTTCCGCAGCAGAGGTTTGGCGCTAGTGTGTCGCTAACAAATTTAACACTATCTGACTGGGCTTATTATTTAATGGCTTTGGGATACACGGTTAAGGGGTTAAGAAAAACGAGTATTACTTATTAAAAACAGTGGTATGAATCAACCAATCTGGAAAAAAAAAGTAGTGGACTGACAATACTAGAAATACCTGCGCCTAATGAAAGAGAGTTTATTTTAAAGTACACATATATATATTTTTTTTACACCAATTGGTACAGGATTGTTCTAGGCGATTTTTTTTTTTTACTATACCTTGTGTGCCAATGTGACAATTACTGTAATTTTCGTGATATAGTTATAGATGAAATTTACCATTAATATTTCTTTAAAATAATTTTTTTTTAAATATCAATATTTCCTTTAAATACTAAACGTATATAATATAATTATGTAAGTAGAAGAGACTACAAGAAGACAAATATATTGCCTCTTTTATATGCTTTGTTGGTGGTGGTGCTTATTATTACAATTATTGTGCATGCCTATCTAGAACGATTACTACTAATTTCTCTCACTATAAAATACATTGTACTGCAAAATATGAGTGCTTGTTTTCCAGTTATTATAAAGAAAGAGAGGATATTTAGAATTTACCTATTTTAAGAAAGAAAAGACAAGGTATGTGACGTACATCACCTGCTAGGCTAAGCTGAGAAAATCAGAAATTTGTTAAAAATATGGAACGAAGAATGAATATTTTTTAAATGAAAATAATTCCTTTAATTTTGTTCACTCGGCGTGTAATATTTAACCATGTTTTTTGCTGTTTACAGTGCATTTAAAAAATAAAAATGCGCTCTAAATTTTTTATAAACTGCATTTTCAAAGTGCCTCCTTAATGTATTACTTATATTTTTATATTGTCATAAGAGTTAATAAGAATTAGAGCTAAAGAAGCTTTGCAAATGGATTTCGTCTTTTACTATATTTAAAGAAACATATGCTCAAAATAATGCTACGTAACTTTATTTACAGAAGTTTAAACACATCAAAAATAACAAAGAAAATTATTATTCAATAAACATTTAAAAGAATATCTTTTAAATACTTTAAAAGATTTTTTTCCCCGAAAGTGTTGTTAGAATAAGAATATTTCAACAGTTTCTTAAACAAAATACTACATTTTTATCTTTTTAAGTTTTACACATCTTCCAAACACATACTCCTAAATTTTCTTTCTCTTTCAAAAGTTATCTCCTATCTCTGTCTCTTTCTGCATCACCCCTCTTTTTTACATTTTTTACTTTGGTTCTTTTTCCTTTTAAAAGATGAAATGAGGAGGAAAACTTTTTTAAAATACCTGTATCACCCCTTACCTAACGAGCTACTCTGATTTTTTCCCACTTGCGCTTATCAGTTTTATGTTTTTTTGCACTTTCGTTTTTCATCTTTCGAGTTAAGATGAAACTTAATACTCTAAGCCACTATTAGAGACCCCTGTCCAATACATGAGGAATATTATGACTTTTTCTCCCAATAAAAACATGTTTTTCATATATATATGTAGAATAATATTCCCAAATTTTATTATATATTTCTTATTTATATATCTATATCACGTCACCTAATGTTCCGTTCTCAGTTATTTCTAACTTAAAAAGTAATATCATGAGGGCATGATGTTATAAATAGTAAAACTTATTTTACTGTTTATAAAGTTTTTATTTTATGCCTTTTAGCAATTAAAGAACTGTATTATTACAAGGTGTTATAATTTGTTATATTTTCATATAAACTTTTTTTGAAACAAAAAATATTATTTAATAAAATGTGTGCTGCGTTTATTTAGCGAAATGCTGGACATATTATTTTTTATTTATGAAGTAAAATTTCTGGTCTAAATACGTTTATTTGACTTTAAGAATTCGTAGTAGTTGGCGACCATGCCAGTATTTCTGAAGAAAATATTTCGTACTAGGTTTTTACAGCATTTAAAAAATATATACTTTTCAGGCAGTTAGCTACAAAATTGGAAAGAAAAATACAAAGAAAAGATTTTCTCTTGGAAAAAAGTTGTATTTAAAAACAAACCGATTGGTTGGCCTGTATCTTCCGCATTTACAGTTTTCTTTTGTTTTAAGTTAATACCAATTCTTTATTCAAAACCGATGTTAGATCACTCTGTTCGACACATAAGCAAATTTATGATTCTTTTTGAAAATTATAAATGCTTTATTTTTCAAAACATGTTTTGTAATATCTATGGTAAAGTTATTCCACTTTTTAACTTTTAAAAGTTTATAAAGTTTATACTTCCTCTTAAATAATGAGTTACTAAATTTTGTTAGCTTATCAATTCTATATTTCTTTGCACTTTCGGTTTTCAAATTTCAAGTTAAAATAAAACTTTTACTCTAAGTTGATGTTAGTGATCTCTGTTCTATACATGGACAATTTTATGATTTAAAAAAAAGTTTTTTTTCTCTTAACATATTTTTCATATATTTCAAATTTTCACTATTGTTGTTCTTTTACAAATACCAGAATACCATCTTACCCAATGATCTACTGTATTTTTTTCTAGATTAAAAAAGGCATATATTATACAATTTCAGATTTTATGTTTTGTATTAACCTTTTGATTACCGGCCAGAACTTGCGACTATTTTTATATTCAATCGTACCACTACTTACAATAAAAATTCTTTGTCGTAGATATCACTTGAAACTATCAAAGTATAAGTGTATGGCAGAGATTAGTTTTCAAGGTACGAATAGAATAAAAGAAAATAGTCGCTGGGTCGTACGGTGTCCCAAATCTGTAATCAAAAGGTTAATATAAAACTTCTATGCAAAGCTGATGTTCCAAAATTCTGCTGGATGCATTAATGACATTTTCAGAAATTGAAATGTGGGGCGAGGAATTTTATTCTTGACAAGATGTTTCAAATATCTTTAAAACAGCAATTTTATATTTTGCTTTAAAAATTTTACAAATAGCTATGCCATTCTTTACACACTTTTTCATTCTTTCCCCTGATTTTTATTTCACTTATGGATTGTATACATTATTTTCATATTCAGTTTTCACATTTCGAGCTAGCCCATTACCATAGCTTCCAAATTTTACGTTTCTCTAATACCTCTAAAATTGAGTAGATTTTTTTTCCTTATTTATTCCCAGATTTCCGCTATTAACTAAGGAAAAATGTACTATTACATTAAGCTACAGTGGTAAGAGAAAAGAGTAAAAGTAGGCAGCTATGCCATTACCCACTGGTAGTTCACGTAACGGTCAAAATAAATGATCATGTTTAAATTAACTACATTCAGGGGTCGCAACATCCTATATTTTCAAAATAATTTTTTTGTGGTAGCTTGCCACAGCACATGTTAACATGTGCAATGACAATTTAATTGGTGATGGGTAGTTGGTTTGTTCTTTTAAACAGGAAGCCCCACGTATGGAGTTTTAAACTTGCATGTTACATTATAACAAAAAAATGTACCAGTTATATTATAAATTAATGTGTATAATAATGGTATTGTTTCTAATCGAAGTACTTATACGCATAGTACTCTAATGGTAAATATACAAATTTTGTGTATGTTTTTTGAAAAAAATTTAACGCATAAAAGGCAACAGTACCGCCCTTTGGCAAAATTACACGTGTCCAGAAAACGTGAAACCGCGTCTCCAGTCAGGTGTGTGTTAAGTAAATACAGTACGAAGATAATACTTTGGATATAGCAGTATCGAGTACATAAAACATTTTGGACGCTGCAACTTCTGTACCCAGCTATCACTATTTTTTTTTTTTTTTTTTATAAATTTGCCTTATTTGATGGCAAAAACGTTGAGATTAAATAAATCTACAATTACTTTCGGAATTTGTGGTGGCAAACATTTTTCAGCAAAAAGGTTGAAGACCTTATAGTTTTAGAGGTTAATGGGTTAAGGCAGAGGTGCCAACCTCTCATTAATATTCCGTAATGTGCAGGTTAATTTAACCCAGGATTAACACGTTTCGCACCAGAAATTTTTTTAAGAAATGAAATTAAATAAATTCCACGTAGAAACCTTAAATTAAATAAATAAAGATTCATCCAACAATTTTTCTGGTTTGAAGCGTTGTTAAACTGGGTCAGATTAACCCGCATATTACGGAATATTAATGAGAGGTTGGTACCTCTAGTTAAGGTAGAACTTCCACTTTAAGCCGGTGTTTCGAGATCTAGGGATTGCGGGCATTTCTATTCAAAAAGGACTTCCAAAATTTTAAAATAATAACATTTGCTTTACTCATTCACTGAATGTCTATGATTGTTGCCAATTAAATGCTTTTTTATTCACGAGTCTCATCAGAATTTTCGAACAGTAATTTTATCTTTGTTTAATCACGTCAGACACGTTGCCAATTAACCCCTTCAGGGGCAAAGTACTCTTGTAGCTAAAATATTGAAATGATTGATTGACACCAGGATTCTCGAACGAATTTATTTTAAAATAAGTAGAAGCTTTTCCTAATGTACCTTATAAATTCAAAATTTGATTATAAAATTCTAGTGTCATTGTGGCATTTTGGGATTAAAATTAAGTGGTATATATTATATACCGGTGCCCTTCAAGGGGTTAACCCCTTGGGGACGAGTGACACCTATACGTGACGCATAAGATGCTCAGAATCCTCGATTTTTCCCACCAGTTATTTTCTATTGTAAGCTTTGCCTTATTAAATCTTAGCATTTCCGCGATTCAATTAGGCGAAAATTTCTGTTTTGAAAAACCGGTGGTAAAAAATTAAAAATTCTGTAAAAGACGCTCGTCGCGAAGGGGTTAAGGGGAGGTTCTACTTCTTTGGTCTAAAATTCACGTGATTATTATGATATTTTTCAGTCACGAAGAACTGAAATATAACCTTCGGACTTTTTGCATTATATATTTAAGTTTTTCAGTGTAAAAAAAAAAAAAAAACAATAATGCGCCTTGTGCGACGAGGAGACCGTTTTCCTCTGGTCACAAGCATCTGAAACAGATTAGGTCTCTAAATTATGAAAAGGCATTAAATTCTCTGGATCTATTATACCAACATTTAATTAAAAAAAATTTGACAAAATGACGGTCATTTGAAAAATAAATTCATTTTTTCACCTCATTTTTTGCTTTTTGAGAGATAAAAACATACTTAATCATAGAAAATTATCATTTTTGGTGGTATAGAACGTTCGTACGGTTTTACCACAATTTAAAAAAAAAAAAATTGCCTTATTTCAATGGAGAAAAGTATTATATATCCTACAATAAAACGAGGTGTCTACAATTTCTGCTATTTAAATATTAAATAGAAATTTTGTATAAAAAATAACTAGTAAAAGCGTACGAACCCTGTATAAGCTCCATCAAAACGATTAGTTTTCTTTTAAATAAAAACTAAAAAAAAATCGGCCGAATAGTTCTCGAGAAAAGGGTCGCCCAGTTAGAAAAATATGGTTTCGAGAAACACAAGTTTAAAGTTTTACAATAGCGTTACATTCAATGTGCGGCGTTACATTCACTGAACAAAAAAAGATTATGAGGAAATGGAATATTATGAAACCGATTTAAGGCAACAATCTACACACTGGAGGGATTGAAAAAGATGGAAAATATAAGAAATCGAAAATTTTGAGGCAAAAACGTAGAACCTCCTTTTAAGCGCGTTTCTTTATTCAAGAAATCAACGAGTTTTCGAATAGTAATTTTTGCTTCATTTGACACTAAACATACCGGGAATTTTAGAAAAATATTTCACACCAGAATTTTTATTTCAAATAAAAATCTAACCAATCATATTATTTAACTTTTTTATCTAAGTTATTTCTGTGCGATTTATAATTTATTTATTTCATGAAGAAATTTCTGGTTCGAATCGACATATTTTTATTTGGTACCGTTCAAATCGCACTAAACTTCCCTACAATGTAGGTTAAATTAACCGAGGTTAAACACGTTTCAAACCAGAATTTTCTTTTAAGAAATGCATTCATATAGGTTCCACATAAGAACATGAAACTTAATATATATTATTTTTTCGGATATATTTTCTAGTTAGAAACGTGTTTAACCTGGATCAAATTAACTCACATTTTACGGAAGTTTAGTTGAAAGTTGGCAGGTATGAATGAGCAGTTTTTGGTATATTTAGTGTTAATCACAGATATTTCGTGACTAAATAAAGCAAAGATTACTACTTAGAAATTCCAGTAGGTATTTTTTAATCAAAAATCATTCTGACTACGGGATTGGAATCCCTATGGAAATTTCTGTCTAGTGTATGAGCAGTTTGACTTTTGTTTTTAATGCTTCGTTTTACAAAATACACATTGTCGTATATCCCCCCCCCCCTTCCAAAAAAAAGTATTATATATTTCGGATTTATAAATTTGTATAAATATCTGTATCTCGTCATTTAATGATCCAATCATTTGTACTTTCAGTTTTTATGTTTTAACACGTTCATTGCCGGGTTAAAATTACCGGAATTTTCTTTATTTAGATAGTTAGAATTCATACCTGAAAATACTAATAGCAACATTTAATTTATTTAATTACAGACATTTCTTGATTACTTAAAATAAACATTCTTCTTTCGAAATTTTCGGTACGAATCCGTAATTTTATATTGAAAAACCACGAGTATACTCGTGGTTGGCAGTGAATGGATTAAGTTAATCAAGCTTCCACGCTTAGTCAATATTCTAGAATTCAGTTCGACACAGTATATACAATTTTATTATTGTTTTTAAAATAAAGTACTTTATATATATATATATTATGTAGACGTTGTGACATTTTAAGGATTCTGTATAATTATTGTGAGTAAAATATTTTATCTACACTTTACGCGTTCATATTTCCAATTTTATTATTTCAAAACTGTTATCTCGTGGTAATTTAGTGAGGTGTTAATTACAGTTTTTTGGATAATCGATGTGAGTGAAATATATTGTATTTTCTTAATGGTTTTTTATTTCCTATTTAAATATTTCCAAATTTTAATATTTCCAATTGTTGTCTGGTAATAATTCAGTGTACCTGGATGATTCTACTGATCTTAGCATTATGCCAGTAGAATTATGAAACACTGAATTATTATTTAAAACACATGTGGGTGCATCCAGGCTGATGAGTACATGTGCATGTGTTTTTCCATGTCCAATTCATATTTAATTCTCATGTGGTCCAATTTTCCATTGTGTATGGTTCATATTTAATTTGTTAATCCATTTGTGTTTACTTAATTGCAACTCCAATTTATAATTTTTTTTTTCCCCTTTCTCTCTATTTCTTTTTTCAATATTCTTTTGGTATGAGTAAAATTTGGCCAATTACCATTGAAGCATCAGCTATGGTAATATTATGTTTGCACATGTTAATTATTAGCTATGTGGTATTCTGTATACACAGTATCATTGATTATCTCTTTGGAGATTTAAGTAGAATAGAACTTGATATGTTTTTTGAAATTCATAGATATTATAATTATATATATATATATATATATATATATATATAATTTTGTCTATTCTTCTATCTTTTACTTTTAAAAATTCCTAAATAACTATATCACTTCTTACCTAAGGAACATCTCTGATTTTTTTTCTCTTTCATCGATTATATACCTTTTCCTTTTTATTTATTTATAAATTGTAAACAAGTATATAACATCTTACATAAAGAGTTAGTGTACTTTTTTCTCACTTATTTGTTATATTTTCTGTTTTCAGGCATCAAACCATTCTTAACTGAATACTACACCAACAAGCTGACAAAAAATGGCGGCCGTCATAGGCGATTATTTTTCAGCATTTGTGCGGTCCTTTAAATTGCAATACCTGTATTTTCTAAAAGTATTCTTTGCCTTATTTAATCGCAGAGAAAGTAGCGATTACTTTTAGAAAATAATGGTATTTAATTTCAAGGGCCCATACAAACGCTGAAATAATTCCACCTACTACAACCACCATTTTTGTGTCAGCGCATAGGCCTTGTATTAAGGGGTCTGTGTTCAAATTTTAATTATGAAATAACATCTACGCTAAACGAAAGTTCGAGAACTTTGCTAAATACATAAAGAATTTTAGCACTTATTATTATTATTATTATTATTATTATTCCCAAATACCCTCGTCTCTAGTTCCTTAACAATTTAGTATAACTTTTCTAATTTAAATTTATTTGTTTGTTTATTTATCTTGTCTTATCAGTTTTGTTGTTTCTTGCAAGTTCAATTTTCATATTTTGAACTGATATGAGAAAATTTAGCGTTACGCCGGTGTTTGCGAATTCTGCTGAATACATAAGCAATATTATATTTATTTTTCAGTAGAAATGCCCAGCTTTGAAAATTTGTTTTTCAGATATGTAGAATAGTATATCCTTTTATATATGAAAAATGTTATGCGTATTTTTAAAGATTTGAAGTAAACTTAATTTTACTACAGATTTGACATTTTAAATAATATTGCTTTAGGAAGAAAAATAATTACCTCTTGTGATATTTCTTTTTCGATTTTCATAGGAATACTAATATTTCTACTAACACGTTTAGAGGTTTATAAATATTGCAGTTATTTTTTTTTAATTCTGTAAAAATATTTTTTTCTGATTGGCAACTTTACAAAAAAAAAAAAAAAAAAAAAAAAAATGTATGTCCATTTTGAAAGTCAGAGTTCGATTTCCGGCTAAAATGTTGCTTCCAGATAAATTAATGATCAATCATTTTTACACCACAGATTAAAAATATAGATATAAGTATTTAAATTTGAGGCAAATATAAATAAAAGCATGTTCTTGCGCATACATTTATTTATTTATTTATTTACAGTAAAAGGGTTTTAACTATGACATTTTGCATTTTTATGTATTTAATTGAAAGTAAAAAGAAACAAAAATGAACGTAGTTTGTATTTGTTCAGTCGACAAAATTTGCCTTTTATTTAAAAATGTTTATAGTTTTTTACACGAATAATCTTATATTTTTCTCAGTAATTAAAGGATTAAAATATGGTACATAAAAATAAAGTATTCTATTTTATTTTAATTTTTCCTATTATGCCCAAAATTTAAAATCAGTCATTGTAATTGAAAACATAAGAGCCCCCCCCCCCCCCCCCAAAAAAAAAAAAAAAAAAAAAAAAAAAAAAAAAAAACTTAACACATTCAAATAAAATTCTTTAAAATCATAACATTTTTAAATTTTTAGGTTAATAGGAAAAATTAAATTAAAATAGCATACTTTAATTTTATATACCGTATTGTAATCCATTGTAAACAAGTGTAAATTATAGAACAATCGTCGACTAAACAAATACGAATTGCGCACATTTATTATTTTTATTTTACTTTTTATTAAATACATAAAAAATGCAAAATTTCATAATTAAAATTTTCTCTTTGTAAAAAAAAATGCGATAAAAAACGTATTTTTATTTACATTTGTCTCAAACTTAAATTTGTCTGGAAGACGCAGTTTAACCGGAATTCAAACTCGTATCCCCAAAAAGTACTAAATTCTAAAATCCAGCAAGTTACCAACCAAGAAACACATCTGATCATTAAACAGAGCCATTTATCTGATTTGAAGGTAAATCATGCGTAAACTTTGGGGTTTGTTTTTCCCAACCCCTAGTCATTACACTTTATGGCTTTCAAATGTTTATTTATGGACTATACTCTATCGATACACAAAGAGTCACTGCATTCTATATTTCCGACCACGAAGCCTCCCCTTGTTAGATCGAAGAGGGAAGAGCGATAAAAAAGAGTAAGAAAATTATTGGCGACTGGTTGCCTCCGCTCCATACGTAAAAGCAAAGAAAGTATAAACAATTATCAGGATTGATAAAATGATAAAATGTAAAAGCATGCCTTTGGCTTTTCTGGCACTAAATACAAACAAAACTCATTTTTAGTGTTAACAAGCGCTGAAAATTCATTAAATTCAAAGTGTCATAACTCCGTACCTTTTAGTCGTAGAAGAATGGAATTTTTACTGTTTTACATGTTCGATTAGAAAGATTTCTAAACATAACTTATAGGACGCAGGGACAGACAAAAAATTTGAAATTTGAACATTTTAAAAAATAATGTTTTTTTACGTAAAAATAGATATTCATCTGAAGACGATTAACACTTGAAACATTTTTGAACTTGGAACTATACCTCTAATTTAACAGTTTAAGAATTAGCTATTTGTAAGTGTTAAGAAAGATACATTATATTTATAACTATGCAGGCATATACATTTGAGTATGCATCTGTGTTATTGTTTGCGTGCGTATAAAAGTAAATGGTAAAAAACCGAATAACCTAAATTCAGGATAACATTCATTTTATATTTCTATGAACTGAGTTGTTAAATTCATGTGAAAATATAACGCAAAAATGAGCATTTACGGCATAGAATATGTGATATGTTTCAGATCAGTTGAAACAATACATTAAGGAAAACAAACCATTGTAAAACTAAAATAATCAAAAATGCCTAGTCACGCCTCATAAAGAATAATCCATGCTGTCATTTTGAGGTGAAGCCATTGTTTTCTTCTTCTTTCTTTCATATCCCTACCATGCAACGACTTGAATAACTCTCTCTACTATTTCGACCGTTTTAGAAATTCTATTATAGTCAAGTATAAATGTATTTCTAAAGGATTTTTTAGTCTTGAATAGCTGTTTAACTCTTTATGTCCAAAAATATGAATTAATGAAAATTTCTCCTTCCAAAGAATTTTTCCTGAATTTCTTAATAATAATTTTTGAAGATTTGTGTAATCATTAAATAAATGTTGGAAACGTTTTGTCCATTAAATTTAACTAGGGGGTCCAAACCAAGCTTCCCGGGTAACAAAACACAGGTGAAAACGATTTTTTAAAACTGAAAATTCTAATAGATTTTGTTTTTATAATATATTTTTATATATTTCCCACTAACGATACCAAAAAGTATTTTTATATGAAAAATATTAATAATTTATTTAACTAAAAATTTGAAATTTATTAAATGCTGCTAGCTGATCCACCAGGCGTTGCCCGGTCCCGTCAAAAAATATCACGAAATGATAAATTACTGAAAAAATTGCTGCACAAAACCGTTCCTCTTGTAATTCTTTCGTCTTTCTGAAATTAAATAGAGCAATGAACCCGGGAGCGGAAGTAAATTCAATACCAACCCCTCAAATATCTGTATCATTTGATTCAAAACGGGTCAGTTTTTGGTCAAAATTTAAAAAAATTACCGTCCGATATTCACAAAATTTGCATTTTTGGAATCAGAAAAATACATTACGTACAGACTATGAGTTTCGAATCGACAACTCTAGTACTTTTCTTAATACTCGAGGATGAGTGAAAATAAGAATATTTCGTAGTCTAGGATTATCAAATCGATAACTTTCTTGTGCTGTTTCGATAAAAATGCGAATGATGACCTTCGATGAAAACCTTTTAGTTCCACTACACGGGGGTGCATTCGGTTCTAAACAAACTTCCGACACGTATTCCCCCTGCATACGGTACAGTATAGCAGACATGTTGCGCACGCACTGCAAAATCATTTAGTTCCAGTTTCCACCACCAGGTGGAACATTCTGTTCTACATAAACCTCTTTCCGAACGAAACTCCGGCACTCGTCCCCGCTGCTTACGGAACCTTATAGAAGGCGTGCTGTGCAAGCGCGAAAATCTGTTAGTTCAACTTTCCACCGCCAGGGATACCAAATCTATGTCTTAATTAGTTATTCATATGTTAATTAGTTCATGTTAAGTTGAATGAACCAGTTCCCGTTGAAATCGGACCCATAGAACCCGAGAAAATAAATCCCCCCCCCCTGGAGATTAATATTCATAAATGGCTGTAATCAAGGGCTGAAAACGTGATACCGAAGTTTAATTAGTGCCTGGAAGAAATGGAAGAATGATGGAACTTTTTTTTAATCGGACCAATTTTAAATGCAAAATCTTTTAGTTCCACTTGTCACCGCTAGGGGGCGCACTCTGTTCTAAATGAAAATCTTTCCGTTCGAAACTCTGGCACACGTCCCCGCTGCCTACGATACCGTATAGCAAGCGTGGTGCGCACGTGCCGCAAATCTTTTAGTTCCGATTTCTACCACCAGGGGGCGTCAAACTAATTTTTAATTCTAATTCTCGCTTTATTTAACGACAAGAATTTTCTGATTGAATACGGCAAATATTTTAGATCGAAGATGTGTGTCTGGTGTTTTGCTCATGTTTTTAGTTTATTGTGTTAAAAAAGAAGAGGAAAAGGAAAAATAAAAATAAACTTACTTAAGGGTTAATTAAATAGGAATAAATGTAAACCTGAAAGTTTTACAGTTCACAAAAACTAGTTCAAGCGTTAAATATTTATTAAATATTTATTTCTTATTTGTGAATCAGAACTATTTCTAGAGTAGCACAGTTTTTTACGAAATGTTCTATGAATAATTATGGGAACTTATTTAGTGGTCAACTGTTTATAATAAAAATTTAATACAAATTCTCAATAATTAACTCTCATTTAAATTGCTGTAATGTATGTTACAAGAATAAAGTATTCCTTTCAAATATATTTAACATATATGTATACATGAAGCCGATTATTTACAATAAATTCGCTTTTAGAAGTCACGACATTAAATAACCTGCTTTTCAACACAAAATAAATGAACATCTCTCAGGACTGAATTTCAAAATGTTATAGAAATTTAACCTTTTAGTCAAGCATAGCAATTTAGATGTAACTCTGCGAGTATAAGCGAATCGATATCAGTTATAAAAGACATGCAATTGCCATGTTAAATATCAATAGGAAACTGTGATGATAAATATCAAATGGAAATGGCAGAGAATTGTGTCGTAACCACACAATAACCTTATATTAAATATCCAAACGCACGCCTCTCTGTCACTAATGCTTATGGATGTATTTTCTCAATTCATGGATTGTTTATAACGGGCGTTTTCGAATCTAAATTAATGGACATTCAAATGGAAATATTTCATGTGAATCTCTCAGTGTAGCAATTAAGTTGTAAAAAGTACGGAGAAAATAACAGATGTTAATAGTAGCTACATAATTATTGTAGAATCTTACTTTAATTTGGCTGCATAATTCTACGTTTTTTTAAGTCAAATAAACATATTAGAACCAGACACTTTTCATAATAAATAAAACAAAATAGTTATCAAATTTCATTAAATAAACACAGTAAACTTTTTTCTGAGTAAATGTTTAGGTTCAAAACCTGTTTATACACTGCAAAAAAAGTTGTCGATTTTACAGTATATATTACTAGCATCCCAGCTGTCCGTGCTATACCGTAAAATTAACAGTAATAAGCAGTAATACACTGCCGGACATTTTATGTGATTGGTGATTTATGTAAATCGGTTACAAAAATGATGATTACAAAAATTCCATTTTTGTGCGACCAAAAATTACATTGTAATGACATTTTAAATTATATGAATTTTCAGCTGTTTTTTTTTTTTTTTTTTTTTTTTTTGGACACCAAAAACACATTTTTTATTCGGTAATGTTTTTTTATACTGGTACTAAAACAATCTGGAGATTTGTCAATTATGGCATTATCAAGTTTAGGAAAAAAAAATCTGTTCCCAGCTGTGTTTAAGTGTTAAACAAACTGGTGCATAGTGTTTATTTGCGCAATTATTAAAATAAAACAACCAATCATATATAACGAAACTTAAAACACATTAACATTTCTTAAAATAGTTAATTCAAGCTTAAGTTTAAATATATATGGATGTACCGACGATGAAGTTTCCAATAATAATTATTTCTCGTGAATTCATGTGATTAATTTTTTCTTTATATTTACTTGAAAACTAAAGGCTTTTGGTGTGACGGAGTATCTCTGTATAATGCCGGCATGCCTTATTATACAGACATACCTAGCAGTTATGAAGTTTCAATACACATTAGCACCATGATAAACGCTTCTGTGTGAGATTTTTATATAAAAATGTTCTATATATCAAAGCATATTATAGCAAAATCTTCATCCTGGATTTCATTTTAAATGAATTAATTGTAAAAAACCGTCTTTTTTTCGAGTAAATCGTAAATATAGAAAATTTTATCATAAAAAAGGTCAAAGTAAGTTATTTGGAGCATATAGACCAGAGATGCTGATCCCACGGTACTGCAGGCTGCTTGTTACCAGTATTTTTGAAAAGTAATCTTTGCCTTATTGAATTGCAAAATATATTGCGATTAAATATGACGAATATTACTATATTCAAATAGTGGTAAGAAGCGGCCTACAAAGGCACATGTTGCACACTTCAGATTTAAACGATTAAGTTCTATAAAAAATGCACAGCCAAGTAAAAAAAAGTTATCATCCCCTGCTAACTATGCCGGAAATCATCGTTAAAAATGTGATTCATGCCAATCGAATTATAATAACATCTACTTATTAATAATGTACTTAAATTTTACTTAGAGGATCGTCTACATAGATAAATTGTAACAAACTTTAAAAATTACAATACAAACACCTAATTTTGGCCTCATATTTAGATTCTTTGCTAAATTTTACCTTCGAGTACTAAACAGGAATACTTTCGGTCAAATAGTTTAAGAATTACACATGTGTTTAAAGTTTGGAATTCCTAATGTTAAATCACTTTTAATCATTGCAAAACACACTACAATGCAGTCTCTTAAAAATAACTCAAAAACTATTCGGCGGAATGATCTGTAAATTTGGATTCGCATGTTTGAAGCTTCTAGAAATCGATTTCTGTTTTTTAAAAAAGAATATTTTATTTCAAATATATATATATATATATATATATATATATATATATTAAAATTAATAACTATCTATATTTCGATTTTTTTTTCTATAGGAAGCGGCATTTCATAAAAATATGAATTTGTAAGCTATGAATTTTTTAATAAAAATCGAATACAAAAAGCTTCAAATATGTAAATTCAAAATTTCGCCGAGTAGGTTTTGCGTTAAAGAATAAAAAACTACCCGTAATTAAGTCTGTTTTGAAATTAGAAGTGGAAACATTTTTCATAGGCAGAGTAATGCGCGAACACTATTGCTTCCAAGGTCACCAGATCTTACCCTGCCTTCCTTTGGAATCACCCAAAAGGGGCGTGTGTACTTGAATAAACCATGTACACTGGATGGGTTACTCGAGAACACCGGATCCAAACCGTGACACAAGAGGTTTTTTCAGAAAAGTGCAACATCATGTTCAGCTATGTTTGGAACTCGGGATGGACATTTACAGAACCTCTTCTGAGAACCTTTTTTCTTAAAATATCCCCAGCACTGTGGACTGATATAACCGTTCACTAAGCTGTAGGTTTCACTGCAATAATTAAATTTAAATTAATATAATTCTATTAATATAATGCAGTTTTAAAACATTGAGTAAATGATTAATACTCTAAAAGATTATATTCATATACTTAATTGTGTTAAAAATCATCTTGTTTTAGCATTTTAAAACACTACAGAGAAAACAACTTTACAATTTTGTCATTTTGCTTGGCGGTCATAGGGTTAAACATACATCTACAGGGTTTGTACGCTTTTACCATAATTTTTAATAGAAAATTCCTATCTAATATTTAAATAGCAGAAATTGTAGACACCTCGTTTAATTGCAGGATTTGTTTAAGTAAATTGTGGTAAGAGTATACGAACCCTGATATATGCCATGTTATTGTACTTTCTTTTATTCTATCCTGTACATTTTTTTAAACCAACACTTTCCGGGACTATCTGCAAAGGGGACACCGTCAAGTTTTAAAGTGAAGCAACAGTATTTGTGGCATATTGGGCGAATATTGGTTTATTACCTGGAAGAAATGAGCCATAATTTTAAAATAAATTGAAAAAATGATCTAATAAGCATATTTTACCTATGCATTTCATACACTTTTAATTCGATTTATTTCTAAAAACACTCCTTCAATTTAAACTTAAAATCCAACGAGCAGGGAAGACCGAGCTATGCTCGGTCAAAATTAAATTTGAGTTCAAATATCATGACCCATGACCAAAATGACACACTAATTGAATTTTCTCGAACATGTGACTTAGCCCAACAGTCTTTTCGTGCCCGAAAACCATAACATGCAAAATTTAGTGTAAATTGAGCCGCTTTTTAGATCTTGACCCACAATGACCCACTAAAGGACCCACTAATAGAATTTTCTCGAACATGTGACCTAGCCCAATGATTTTCGCGTGCCCGAAACTCGTAGGATACAAAATTTAATCAAAATCGTTAGAGCCGTTTTATAGATAAAATTAATTTGACAATCTTTGACCCAAAAATGACCCACTAATCGAAAGTTTTCGAACATGCGACCCAGCCCAATAGTCTTCTCGTGCCCGAAAATAGTCGGATACAAAATTTCGTCAAAATCGTTTGAACCGTTTTTTAGATACAATTAGCTTGACCATGACCCTAAATGACCCACTAATCGAATTTTCTCGAACATGTGACCTAGCCCAACAGTCTTCTTGTGCCCGAAAACCATTGGATGCAAAATTTAGTGTAAATTGAGCCGCTTTTTAGATCTTGACCCACAATGACCCAGAAATGACCCACTAATCGAATTTTCTCGAACACATGATCTAGCCCAACAGTCTTCTCGTGCCCGAAAACCATAGGATGCAAAATTTAGTGTAAATAGTCTGAGCCGTTTTTACGATAAAATAGCTTGACCCATAATGACCCATGACCAAAATGACCCACTAATCGAATTTTCTCGAACACGTGACATAGCCCAACCGTCTTCTCGTGCCCGAAAACCATAGGTTGCAAAATTTAGTGTAAATAGTCTGAACCGATTTTTAGATAAAATTAGCTTGGCTCACAGTGACCCAAAAACGGCCCACTAATCGAATTTTCTCGGACATGTGACCTAGCCCAATGATTTTATCGTGCTCGAAACTCGTAGGACACAAAATTTAATCAAAATCGTTAGAGCCGTTTTTTAGATAAAATTAATTTGACACGCGTTGACCCAAAAATCACCCACTAATATAAAGTTCTCGAACATGTGACCCAGCCCAATAGTCTTCTCGTGCCCGAAAATAGTCGGATACAAAATTTTGTCAAAATCGTTTGAACCGTTTTTTAGATACAATTAGCTAGACCATGACCCAAAATTACCCACTAATCGAATTTTCTCGAACATGTGACCTAGCCCAATGGTTTTCTGGTGCCCTAAAACGGTAGGATACGAAATTTCGTCAAAATCGTCAGAGCCGTTTTTAAGATAAATTTTGCATATATATATATATATATAACCACACACAAGATTTGCTCGTATTAGAATATATGATTAATTTCATAGTAATTTTGAATGAAATTAAGAAAAGAGGACTTTTGCTGCTTTAAGCTCGTCTTTTTTTTCACTTGTATTAAAATTCTATCATTAAGTTCAATATTTCCTGTTTTAAAAGTAATTAATTTCATATGAAATTAATTGTTTCTCGATGCTTGGAAAACATTTTTAATAATATTCTGCCAAAGAAAATAGAATTTCCTTAGAAGAAAATAATTTACAAGAAGTACTTCCACTTTGTGTAATTGAAAAAAAAAAAAAGCAAAAAGCTTTATAATAAGAAATATTTCTCAGAAACATAACTCTGAAGAAAGTGATTTATCTTTCAAAGAAACGAAATTAAAATGTTTGAACATAAAGTTATCACTTCAATGAAATTAGAAAGATGCACAAACGATAATGTAACTGAAAATGTGTTTTCAATCATTTTAAAAGCGGGAGAAATTTGCAGAATCTCTATTCATTTTCTTAAACGAAATTTTTGTTTCATTTTGAAATGCAGAACTTGGGAAAATGACAAAAAAATATTCCGGGAATCAAATTACATTTTTATCTTTTGCTTATTTCAAGTCTCTTAAGTGTAAACTTTTTTGTCAAATAATTACATGCTGCTGTTTTTTAACTTCAAGGAAAATAAATTCTTCGTGTGTGAAACATGTTTTCTGACTTTTTTCGTTCATTCGTTTAATTATTGGGTAACTGCTAGGCAGTGTGAGTTAAGTTTTATTTGCACATGTTTGTTTAATTAAAAAAGTTTTCGAAACCTTTGTGATGACCATATGATTAATTCTGTTGTGTTTTATATTATCAATACGAAATATAAAATAATCATTTCCTTAGAGAAAAAATAAAATTAATATCTATACACACAGTAATAATATGTTGTGTATAAATCATAATATAGTGGTATGGTAATAAACACTGTTAAAAATTTGCAGCAAACTGTCAAGTCATTCGATCGTTTTTATAGAAAACAGTTGCATAACTGAAATTTAGCTGTATTCTGGCCATATTATTGCCCATTTTATGGTCAGAATAAAGTTAAATTACGGTTATTTAACCGTTTTCTCTAAAAACGGTCAAATGATTGGACAGTTTGCTGTAAATTTTTAACAGTGTATTGTTTTATATTATCAATTACCATACTAACCATACTACTTACCATACCATACTTATCATATATACCGATTACTAGAACTTTATGGTCATTGGTATGGTAAAAATTTTCCAGAAATCTAATTACATTTTTATATTTTGCTTATTTTACGTCTCTAAAAGATTTTTTTTTTTGGTTAAATAATTATACGTTGCTTTTTTCACGTCTTTTTTCATTTCAAAGAAAAGAAAATTTTTATGTGTGAAATGTTTATTCTGACATTTTCGTTCATGTGGTTAATTATTGTGGAACATCTAGGTAGTATCTGGGTTAAGTTTTCACTGTACATATTTTTTTTAATTAAAAAGTTTTTGAGAATTTGTATGACCGTTAGATTAATTCTGTTGTACACTCTGCCAAAAAAAGAAACGAAAGAGAGAGAGAAAGAACACCTCCTACATATTTTAATCTCTGAAATGTCACAGAAAACATGGAAATAGCCATTCAACTATAATTTTTTTTTATATACTTAAAAAATTAAGCTTAGAGGGTTGTCTTCATACTGATATTTGTACCACAGTCGGAAATTTTCGATACAAACACCTAATTTTGACATCATATTTGGATTTTTTATATATTTTCGAAAATTAAAAAACAAAATATGTATTTTTAAAATAAATTTTCGAAACATTTATGAATTGTAACCTATTATTTATTTAACAGGAATCGATTTCTAGAAGATTTAAATATGCGAATCCCAACATTACAGCTCATTCTGCCAAGTGGCTTTTGAGTTATGCTTAAAAAACTATCGGCAATGTAATCTAGATTACAACGATTATATATGGATTTAAACAGTAGGAGCTCCAAAATTTAAACTTTCATAATTCTTAAACTACTTGACTGAATTATTTCCTGTTTGGTATCCTAAGGCAAAATGTACCGAAAAAAACCCAAATATGTTGTCAAAATTATGTGTAAATCAAAATTATGTTTGGTACAATTTTAGTATGAAGGCAGCACCTCCCCCTTTTTTTTAAAACATTAAATGAAAAACGATATAATTTTCAGTTGAACGGCTATTTTAATTTTTTTCAGTGACAATTTGGAGATAAAAATGTACGCGATGTTCTCTTTCTTTTTTTGCCGACTTTGCTTCATATTATCACTAGCTGACCCGCCCAGCGTTGCCGGGGCCCGTCATAATTACTTAAAAGAAACCTCAAATTTTTATGCTTTTATATCTTTAACCCGATTTTGCATGAAATTATTTTTAAAATAAATTTCACGAAATAATATTGATATTTAGTGATAAAAGCTCTCGAAAATAGACATTTTCTTGCTTTTTCTCGTAAGGTCATTTCAGAGTTTAGAAAAAAAATTCTTGTTGCCCGAACTCTGAATTTTCTATCTATTATAAATATAACGGTTTTACAGCCCATGTTAAAATTTCGCAAAAAAATGTTGTTATCAAGTTGTAAAAGAAATATGTTTTCTTCTCGCTTTTCTGTTTGTTTGTTTTCGCGTCGGCTCCTTAAATATAACAATAAAAAATAGTTATCATATTTTGAACTCTTTGAAAGTATAATCGGTTATATATATAACTGTATCCAAGCTCTCCTTAAAATTTCGTGAAAAAATATGCATATTTAGTAGTGAAGACATGAGTCGTATAGATCTACTGCACGCCGAAACATCCCGCATTTTCCCTTTTTGTTTTCGAACATTTTTTTTAAATATTTTTACACTTTCGAATATTTCGAAAATTTTGTAGGGGATGTAAACCTGGTCTATCAAGATGCTCTAAAAAGGTTGTATCGAAATACGGACGTTTAGTTACTTTTAGCGTAGAAAAAGTTTGTCTCCGTGAGGCGCGAAGAGACCTGCGTTCGCCGATGTTTCTAAAAAGAATAAAATTCGTATTTTTCAAAACCAATTGCACTGCTAATTAGAAGAATGTTTCAGCTTTAAATGCATATTTGTTGTTTGTTGGTACCTCTGAAATTGCGCCCTGGTTGGGCTTTACCATAATGGCTAAAACGTTCTTTGGGAAAACGACCATTTTTTAAATTTGTTTTTCAAAGGTTTAACAACGGTATATTTTCGAATTAATTGCGGTATTTGAGACGTCAGAGTACGATCTTTCCGAATATGTCTTCCAATTTTAATTGTGCGGAGTGGTTTGGTCGATTTAAGCCGATTTAAACTTTTAAGTATCACAAAAAATCTGCCCGTTTGGTTATTCCATTTCCTCCCGATGCTTAAGTCAGGTTCTGGACATGCGGGATTGCCGAAAGCCTTCTCGCAAAGAAATATTTGAGTTACTGATGGGTTTTTAATTAATATCTGTGCTAATTATCAAAATATTAAAAGTCTGAGACTCAGGTGCAGGCCTTGGACTATCCTCATCTAAATTTTCAGACTTCTAGGGGCGCTCGATTTTCCTAGCCATCGCTGTGTAACAGACACACGCACAGAGCGAAACTTTCTTTTATTATTATAGATTACAAAATGTAACGAAATCATTTACTTAGAAAAAACGAAATGCAAATATTTATATGGAATTATAATGTGTTATGCATAAATCATAATATATTGGTATGGTTGTATATGGAACCAATGTCATGTGACAAAGATAGGTTGCTTTCAACCAGTTGTCGAATTGCCGCCATATTTAGAGTACCTACCATAGATAGTTAACATAATGTGCATGCAATTACCATATCATATTTTTGCATGCATACCAATTACGATAATATTATGGTAATTGGTATGGTAAAAACTATCCAGGAAACTTATTATATTTTTATCTTTTCTTTAATTCTAGTCTTTTAAGTGTAAGCTTTTTGTCAAATAATTATAAGCTGCTGTTTTTCCTATCGTTTTTTCATTTAAAAGAAAATAAATTTTTCTTGTGTGAAATATTTATTCTCACTTTTTCTTTCCTTCGTTTAATTATTGGATAACTTCTAGGCAGTACAAGTTAAGTTTTGTTTCTACATATTTTTTTTAATTAAAATGTTTTCGAAGCATTTGTGATGACAGTATAATAAATTCTGTTGTACTTTATACTATCATTACAAAATGTAACGAAATCATTTGCATAGAAAAAGTATTCTCACTTGAAACTGAAATTAAAAACCTTGCACACGGTCATAAGGTGCTATGTATATGTCATAATACATTGGCATGGTAATTCTTATGATTTTGTATGTAAAGATTTATGACAATGCGTATCAAGATTGTTGTTATTATAGCAAAATTTCTTTTGATGGGATTTATTTAAACTGAATAATGACCAAAACTTTAGATCTACAAAGTCACTCTACTTCACAATTAAATAAAATTATATGCTATACTCATTTACATACTTTATAAAGGAAGTTTTTCAATTCAACTGCTATATGTTCGTATATGTATAGTTACGCATAACTTCATGCTAGGAGAACATATATATATATATATATATATATATACAGGTTGTGCGAAAAGTCTTTCCCTGATTGCAAAATTTATTCATATCCGCTATATATAAGATAGACATGTGAAATTGGTGTCAGATGATGGAAAACTAACCAAGTCTTTTTATTCCGTAACGTGGCTGTAGTGTAGCAGTGTCAGTATCCAGGAAACCGGACTACGTACCGAGAACTGAAAGGATAGAAGAAGTGTGACAGTCTTTTGTACTATGTCTCAAGAAATCAGTGCGTACGGCTTAACGTGAATTACAGATGCCAAAAGGGTCTCGTGATACCAGAGAGCACACCGAGCATTTTCCTGATTTTTGGACATTTCCTGTCTCCTGAAAACTGACATTGCAACACTACAACCACCTTACGGAAACCTGCAACAAAAATACGTGGTTAGTTTTTCAAAATTGTGGCACCAGTTTCACATATCTATCCTATATATAGAGGATATGAATAAATTTTGTAATATGGGAAGGATTTTTCGGACCCCCTGTATATAAAGTTCTTACACTCCATGGAATTTCCAAGAATTCACCCACCACTACCTGAAATACAAAATTGTACATTTAATATTAAACATAGTTGCCAAGCATTATGTGTTATGAATACCACTATTTTTAAAAATATATTCTTCGTTTTACATAATCGCAGAAAATCTACGATTAAATAAGGTAAAGAAAATTTTTAAAAACTAGAGATATTTAAAATCCGTAACCCTTGGCTCCTATGTGTAAATCGCAGAAATCGTAATCGCCTCGATTATTTACATAATTTCTAATTTTATTTCTGCGGTTACGTAAGGCGAGTAATTTTGTTAAAAATTGTTGTAGAACTGTACACACCTTACACACACATATATATACACATCCCAAAATCCGTCATTTTTAAAAACATAATTACATACTACGAACCAGAAATTTATATAATGAATGAAATTCAGTAGATTACAAATGACCACCACATAGAAGCCAGATATATTTAATTAAATACATATTCTGGTTCAAAGTATATACATATATTTTTTTATTTAAAAAAAGCCGGAATGTATATATCTAACGACTTCCTTCTATTGTAGAATATTGTCTTTGATAACGTGTATCACAATATATGATTCGTTTCTTCTTATTGCATTTTTCTTGCCTTCTGTTTAGGTCTTTTATCCATCGCATTTAGCTCTTTCAGATTGAAGTTATCTCTAATGTGTTTTAATACTTACAAGGGGACCACCAAACATGATGCGCATAGATTTTGATGATTTTAAAGTATGTTTTAGGGATCATACCCCTAACTATTCAGGTCAAAGCTTTCCTTCAAATGGGCTTTAGTTTTCGAGAAATTTCGGGTTAAAGTTCAGCATACGTTTCAAATACCCATTAGTTCACCATCTTGAACAAGGTCTCTGTGGTGCAGAGTCAGCGCTCGCGATTTGAGATCTGGAGATGAGGGTTCTGTCCTCTCTTGTGACTTTTTACCCTTTTTATCTCACAGGCTATCAAAGCCAGAGAGCTAATGTGCCCGCCCGTTCTGTATGTATGTACGTATGTATGTATGTACGTAACGCGATAACTCGTGATAGAATTATCCGTTTTGCTTCAAATTTTGTTTACAGGTTCATTCTAATAAAGCGCTTCCATGATTAGTTTTGGGAGCTCATTGGTTAAGTATAAAGGGGGGAAAGAGGGGGGGGCTAACTCCCCCTTAATTTAGATAAATGGGTTTTTCATTCATGTAGAAGTATCCGTTTTTCTTCAAATTTCGTATATAGGTACATTGTGATAAGGTGCTTCCCTGATTATTTTTGGGAGTTTATTAGTTAAGTATAAAGGGGGATTAAACGGGGGCTAATCCCCCTTAATTTAGATAAATGGGTTTTTCATGCAGAATTATCCGATTTTCTTCAAATTTTTTATATAGATTCATTGTGGTAAGGCGCTTGCCTGATTAGTTTTTAGTTTTCAGTTGTTAAGTATAAAGGGGGGAACGGGGGGCAACCCCCCTTTAATTTAGATAAATGGGTTTTTCATGCAGAATTATCCGATTTTCTTTAAACTTTGTATATAGGCTCATTGTGATAAGGCACTTCCCTAATTAGTTTTGGGTGTTCATTGGGTAGGTATAAAGGGAGGAAACGGGGGGCTAACCCCCTTAATTTAGATAAATGGGTTTTTCATGCAAAATTATCGGATTTTCTTCAAATTTTGTATATAGGCTCATTGTGATAAGGCACTTCCCTGATTAGTTTTGGGGGTTCATTGGATAAGTATAAAGGGGGGAAACGGGGGGTTACCCCCCCTTAATTTAGACAAATGGATTTTTTATGCAGAATCATCCGATATTCTTTAAACTTTGTATATAGGCTCATTATGATACGGCAAATTAGTTTTGGGTGTTCATTGGGTAAGTATAAAGGGGGGGGGGTAAACAGGGGGCTATCCCCCTTAATTTAGATAAATGGGTTTTTCATGCAGAATTATCCGATTTTCTTCAAATTTTTTATATAGATTCATTGTGGTAAGGCGCTTGCCTGATTAGTTTTGGGTTTTCATTTGTTAAGTATAAAGGGCGGAACGGGGGGGCTACCCCCCATTAATTTAGATAAATGGGTTTTTCATGCAGAATTATCCGATTTTCTTTAAACTTTGTATATAGGCTCATTGTGATAAGGCACTTCCCTAATTAGTTTTGGGTGTTCATTGGGTAAGTATAAAGGGGGGAAACGGGGGGCTAACCCCCTTAATTTAGATAAATGGGTTTTTCATGCAGAATTATCCGATTTTCTTCAAATTTTGTATATAGGCTCATTGTGATAAGGCACTTCCCTGATTAGTTTTGGGGGTTCATTGGATAAGTATAAAGGGGGGAAACAGGGGGGGTTACCCCCCCTTTAATTTAGACAGATGGATTTTTATGCAGAATTATCCGATATTCTTTAAACTATGTATATAGGCTCATTGTGATACGGCACTTCCCTAATTAGTTTTGGGTGTTCATTGGGTAAGTATAAAGGGGGGGTAAACAGGGGGCTAATCCCCCTTAATTTAGATAAATGGGTTTTTCATGCAGAATTATCCGATTTTCTTCAAATTTTTTATATAGATTCATTGTGGTAAGGCGCTTGCCTGATTAGTTTTGGGTTTTCATTTGTTAAGTATAAAGGGCGGAACGGGGGGGGCTACCCCCCATTAATTTAGATAAATGGGTTTTTCATGCAGAATTATCCGATTTTTTTCAAATTTTGTGTATAAATTCATTGTGGTAAGGCGCATGCCTGATTAGATTTTGGGGGTTTATTGGTTAAGTATAAAAGGTGGGAACGTGTGCTTACCCCCCCCCCCACCTTAATATATTGGCGATTTCTTTATTTTTCGAGTGGCATTATTCTTTGAAAAAATAGCATAATATACAATTAGTGTGAATAACCTGTGAGCTCAATGCCTTCAGTTTAACTGGGCATTTTTCTTTTTTATTAATAAATTTTATATATTTGTCACTTTACAAATTTTATGCAGAATTATGAATTCTGCTTCTTTGAACTTTTTAATATTTTCATAATAAATTCCATTTACATTTTCGATTTTTTCGCGAAAATTTACAATTTATTTATTTATTTATTTATTTTGTGCAGTTTTGAAATTAATATTTCTATTGGCGAAATTCCAAACTTATTTATGTTTAGATTTTGTTTATTTGTTTATTATTATTATTTACCCTTTATATTTTAATAACTGTTCTAAAATAATACTTTTCTTAACTTTATGAAATTTTAAATGAAAATGTATATATTTTTATATTTTATACAAAATATTTTTTATCTCAAATCTACTAAAGGTATGTATGATTAGGTAATTCCAACCACATATCTTGAAAGGATTAATAAAATATTACAGCAATAACGCTTATCCAAGTTTTAGCCATTTATATATATATATATATGTGTGTGTGTGTGTGTGTGTGTGTGTGTGTTTTATTTAAATACATTTAACTGTAAAATTCAAACTCAACATCATTTTTTTTTGATTTCCACAAATAAAAAATAATGTATTACAACTAATTTTTTTTTTCATTCTAACAAGTCGATGCCATACAGAAAAATTCAACTAGAAATGGAAAATCGTTTGTAAATTACAATACATATAAAAAATATCTGAAAAGAAATCGTATGCAATGACTTTTGCGGTAATATCAGAATAAATAAAATTTTCTTTTTATCCATTTCGTTTAGCTTTTTTTGCAGAAAATTACTACGTTTGAAATAATTTCTTTTTTCAAATTTAATGCATTTTTTAATATATTTATGACAATTTAAGTATTTAAAGAATATATAATATGCTAATTTATACATTCTTCCAATATTGTTAAAACAATTTACGTAAAGAATATATTTAAAGGCGATTTTTAATGCGGAATTTGTTTAGAATATTTTTGCGATATGTATCACACAATTAGTTCCATATTTAATAAACTAAAAATGCCGATGTCGGTGATGATAAATATTTTAGTATTTCAGCAGTTAACATATTTCAATATATTTAGAACAAATCAAATATTAAAAGAATATATTATTTTGTTAATTTTTTCTTAATCATTTAGATTTTTTAAAATAGAAAATGCAAATAAAAAAAATGCATTTTTTCATAAATACGATAAATAAATAAGTAAATATACATAAATGTAAACAATAATCATTTTAAAAAGACGAGATATCAATACATAAATTAGTTTGGATTTTCGTCAACAGAAATATTAGAATAAAAATTGCGCAAAAACTACAAAATTTTCACGAAAAATTCGAAAATGTAAATGGAATTTATTAGGAAAATATCAAAAAGTTCAAAGATGCAGAATTCATAATTCTGCATAAAACTTATAACGCGACAAATATACAAAATTTATTAAAAAAGGTAAAAATTACATGAGAGGACAGAACCCTCATCTTCGGATCTCAAATCGCGAGCGCTGGCTCTGCACCACGGAGACTTTGTTCGAGAACGCGAACTAATAGGTATTTGAAATGCATGCTGAACTTTAAACCGAAATTTGTCGAAAACTAAAGCCCATTTGTAGGAAACCTTTGACCTGAATAGTTAGGGTTATGACCCCTGCAACATACTTTAAAATCATCAAAATCTGTGCGCATCATGTTTGGCGGTTCCCCTTGTTAGTCATATTTTTTTAGCCACGATTTTATCTTATAATTTAGTAGTAATTTTATTTATAAAAAGGGTTTATCATATATCAGGGATCGTACGCTTTTATCACAATGTTTTAATACAGTTTTTCGCCTTATTTAAATGCAGAAAAGTATTACAAAATCTGCAATTAAAAGAGGCGTCTACAATTTCTGCTATATAAATATTAAATAGAAAAATTGCATTAAAAATTATGCTAAAAGCGTACGAACCTGTATGTATATGTATATGTATATATTTCTGAACGTCTATGTTTCCCAGCTGTTTCTTGAAAATCTTAATGCATTTTTTCACCTAGATATTGCCTCTCTTCCTCCCCTACTCACACACAAAAAATATAAAATAAAGCTGAAAAATAAATGAATAAATATTGCTCTGAAAACAAAATGGAATGAAATTTCTTTTAAATAAGTTTTCCGTCTAACATTTTCTTTTACCGAAGCACTTACTAAAATTGAAATCTATGATAGAGATTGTCTCCGAATCTTTTTTAGCACAAATCGTGACTGACCAGCTGCGACAAAGATGGCCGACATTGATTTTTAATTACGACCCTTAAGCCCCCGCCGACCTACCCTATTTGACCTTCACCACCATATACCACCACTTCAGTTGTCGCAATTCTGAAGTACCTCGAGTGTGAATGGACCAGGAAAGAACGAGTCGGAAAAAAATAAAGATGTAAGGGGAATATATAAGAAAAATCGTTTTACTTTGTAGAAAGAAACCAAACATTTTTTTATTTTTTTATTTAGTGATAATGAGAAAAAAGTAAATCAAGAAAAGAAAGGAGGAGAACAAGGAGTGTGAAGGAGAAATAAGGCAGTTTATTGCAGTATTTTCTCAAAGGGAGCTATAATATGCTTTTTTTCTTTTACGCGTAATTTCGTTCCGCCTGGTGTAGCTCAGAGATAGCTTCCCCCCCCCCCTCCGACGATAACAGATGGTTGAAGGGAAATTAAAAGCTTGTCAACAATGGATTTTTAAATTTGAAAAAAATATATATTTATCACCAGTGCATAACGCCATTTTTAACTATACAATGAATATTTTTATGAAAAATAGTTTCGTAAAGAGGGGGCAGATATTTCAATATCTTGGAAAGTTTGTGATTTTTTCCGACTGAAATTGAAAATTTGTTCAATATTGGTACTTGATAATTTCTACTTTCAATAAAATGTTATTATTATTTGTTTTTGGCATTGCGTTGCATATATTCCCAATATAAATTAAATAAATGTAATATTGGTTCTATGTTGGACCAATATTGGCTTTCTAATCGAGTTCATGCATTTAAAATAAATCTGTTGAAGTAAAGATAGTTCACTGTAGAATTTCATAACTCCTCTTTATTGTTTATTGTAAATGTTATTAGAGTTAAGCAATAATATTTGCTGTATATTAGACCAATATTGTCTTATTACTAGGACTCAAAATGCATATTTAAAAAATAAATAAATAATAAAGAGGAGATAAAGCAATTTACTTAACTCTTTTCACTCAGGGAGATGTAATATGCATTATCCTTTACGCTTAATTTCGTTTTTCCGTTGTAGCTTTCAGATACCCCCCCCCCCCCTCCTCCAATGATAGCAAATGATTTAAGGAAAATTAAAAACTTGTCAACACAAAAGATTTTTAAATTTGAAAAAATATATATTTTTTACCAGTACATAACACGATTTCTAATTATACAATGAATATTTTTATGAAATATAAATTGGTAAAGAGGGGGAGATATTCCACCATCTGTGATAGTTTGTAATTTTTATGACTGTGATAGCTTCCATGCATGCATATGGAGTTATCCATTAATTAAGCCACTTTTCAAGAGAGAGGGAAGGGGGTTCCACAAAGTGTGTCAGAGTTTGACAAGGACAAGAGGTAGGTTAACATGTTGAGACATCATAGCTAAAATATGAAAAAAAATAGGTAAGTGTTTGCAAGCAGCATAGTTCTTAAAAATATGTACACTTACTTATTTGCCTTGTTTAATCGCAGATTTTGACGATTACATAAGGCAAAAATTTCTGTTAGTAACAAAAAAGCGGAAAAGTTGGCAGCTATGTTAATGCATCCAAAGTTTTAACTATCGCAATAAACTGTTTGATAACGATTAATAATTTTTTTATTGCTTGTAAATCAGATATGAGGTTTAGTCACTAAATTATTACAAAATGTAAGAATTTAAAACAAACAACGTTATTTGTTCTTAATAGTCCACTTTAAAACTCTTTTAAGTGAAAAAAATCTGTTCACCCTTTTAAAAATAATTTTTGCGTGGCAGGATGAATACTGCTTTTCTTAATTTAAGATGTTCTAGAATATAAATGGCTGTCTATTTATGTAAAATGTTCCGTTATAAAATTTTGACATTCATCTTTGAAATGTAAAAAAAAATAATCCTGTGATTAACCGACAATAAGAAATTATGTGTTTTATAAAATAAACAAAATGATGAGTTTATGAAAATCATATCTCTAAAAATAACAAACTTTTTTTTTTTTACAGAATTTGTAAATATCAATTATATTCAATCTTACCTTGAAAATTAAAGCTCTGTATGTTCGTTATAATATTATTATGATAAAATAGTGATTGCAATATTTTTTTTGCATTAAAAAAAATGTAAGATCCTAGGCAAGTTTGTGTTAAAGTCTGAAATTCATGTTAATAATGATTAAAATAAACATCCTGGAAACGAAATCGCGAAAAATTTGTTTACTACTATAATAAAAGTTCTAACCTTTATGTCAGAGAGCATGATTGAAACGGTATCCATTCATTTGAGAAGCGTCAAGTATACCAAATAATCTTTTGTGGCAGTACACCAGATAAGGGATATTTGAATTCGATTTTCCTGGTTTTCTATCTCGCCCAAGGTTTTCAGGGGAAAAAATCCCGGGGCAAATTTGATTTCAAGAAGAAACTCAACAACAGATGGAAAAATAAAAATTTCAATTCCCACTTCACTTACAATCTGTTCGATGCATTTTTCAGAGAAAAATGAAAAAAATGTGAATACGATGAATGGTTTAAAGTATAAGAGATAATCTATTAATACAGACATACTGAATAAGTTGCAATTTAAATTTATTTCTACGAGTCAGATAGGTAACCCAATTCTTGATTTAACGGTTGACGCTCTGTCCCGAAGCAAAAAAATAAGACTTTTAGGATGTCTTTTTTTATTGAAACATTGAGTAGTTTAGAAATAACTTTGTTTATTTTAGAAACTGCACTTTAGAAAAGTTTAACAGTATATTTTTAGAAAATATTAACACCTTTTTGTCGCATTTTCTCGATTTTTTATCAGTAAGTTTCGCCTATGGGTATTATTCTTAGTTGCTGCATTACTTCTGAAAATTGAATTTCTTTATTCATGTTTATATTAAAAATGAATGTATTTAATGTTTCTTATAGACATGTTTATGTGCACAGTATACTAATTGTATAAAGATACTATGTTTATATTAAAAAGTTAATCTTGAATTTTGCATTCACTTTATCAAATTATTTTGCATGTGACATCTGCAAATTGTAAATATTCGGCATATTTCTGTATATTTGTTTTTCGTGCTTTTTACCATTTAACGGACGGGTCACGTAAATTTATGGTTTTCCATTCTGACTTCCTAGGACGGTCCACACAGAATTACGTGGAAACACGTCTTTTGGATATATGTAATTCCGCCTATGGGCGGAACTTTTGGATTTGGTGTGTTACATTATTTCTCAAACAACGTACTCAAAATTCATATTTTTACAATTAGAATATTATGCAGATAAATACTTTGATTAGAAGCAATAACATTATAATATAAACACGAACAGAGAAAATATATTTGTTAAATAATGTAACGTGCAAGTATAACGCCCATATGTGAGGCTTCCTGTTTAACCCGGGAGAAGTCGCATGGGGTATGACATACCCCGAGTGGGTACGGATTTTACAATTATCACCACTACTTTTCGAAAAGTAATCTTTAGCATATTTTATCCTACAATTTGTAACAGTTGTCACTGACTAAATAAGTTGAGAATTATTGTTTGCATTTATTGGTGACAAAATAAAAACTCTTCATACCCTAGATATGCGCGATTTCTCCCGGGTTAGAAGATGAAATCTACCCATCTACAATGTGTTAAAAAATGTCCGGAAACCGAGAAAGACAGAGAAAAACAACCCGTCTGTTAAGTGTAAAACTGAGCAATAAATTGTTTATTTTACATATTTTGTAATATTTATTTCATATTAAATGAACAATCTATGTGATTTCAATTTTCTTCTGTTTGATTACATATTAGTACACGATTACTGACTGCGTAATTGTTTTCAAGCAACACTATACTGAATAAAATATTTTAGTAGACTTTTTATTGTGCCATGTCATTGAAAATAAAACGAAAAAAATTGAAACATTTTTTCTCTCGTCGATTTAAGAGATAATACCTGTTTATAAACGTACGGGCACCGTTCAAGCACCTTATTCTTGTATTCCTGTCGTTCAAAACTAGGATATGAAAACCTTCAGTCGAATTGTTTGCGAAACGATAGCTGATGCATATTTAAACAGTTAAAGCAATGTCCAATTATGCTGTGTGATATCTTTTGTCTTAATAGCCGTTTTCATCCATTTGTATCATTAGCGCATATATCGTCGCTACCGTGTCAAACTATCGAATATGAAAAAATACATTTTTCATTACTTTTAAAAACGGACCGATTGACACCACTAAATTTTATTAGAATTATTCGCCTAGTTAAAAATACTAATACAATTTCGGCGAAGAACAGGGTTGCCAGTTTGGCCACCTTTTAGGTAGCTTTCATTGCAAAAAGTAAAAAGCTACCTATTGCAACCGTTCGGAAGAAAGCAATTCCTGAAAATGTTGGTATATTTTCACCGATCATCACTCGCAGACTCCAAAACCACCCTCCGTTCAAATGTTGATTTATATGTATATATATATATATATATATATATATATATATATATATATATATCTGATATTTGTCATACTGTAACTCTCGTATTTATGAACCGATTTGGATGAAACTAATTATGCATATAGAACATTCCAAGGTCTCCTCCGGGTTCGTTGGCCAGCTTCATCCGCCATCTTGTTTCAAAATGGCGGCCAGTTAAAAAAATTAAAATTTTAAAAAATTCAAAATGATGTAAAATAATTATAAATTGAAGAAATTGTTCCTGTTAATGGTTAGATAGTGATACAAAGATTACGGAACATTCTTTGTTTTGGCTTTATCTTAAAAAATGGCTGAGATATGGAAGTTTGAAATTCTAGGGTGGCTGAGATTTTGAAACAATCTGATTTTTGTTATGCTGTAACACTCGTATTTGTGAACCGATATGAATGTGACTGATCATGTGTATAGAACGTACCAAGGTCTCGACCGAGTTCGTTGGCAAGCTTCATCCGCCATCTTGTTTCAAAATGGCGGCCAGTTAAAATTTTTAAATTTTTAAAAATTTAAAAAGTTGTACAAAAAATGTAAATTGAAAAAAAAAATCTTTCCATTAAGTGTCAGAGCGTGATATAAGGATCCCGTAACAATTTTTGTTTTGGCTTTATTTTAATCATGGCTGAGATATAGCTGTTGAAATTCTAGGTTGGCTAATAATTTGAAACAATCTGATTTTTGTTATGCTGCAACTCTCATACTCAAATTAGCATTCAAATTCAATATTAACGAAAACCGGGATGGAATCTTCTATTATTGGGTTCCAAGCATTTTAGCTTCGGGTATTTGAGTAAAATGAGTTGAATTTTTAAAAACATAGAATATGGAAGCTACCTTTCTCTCCCAGTACAAGCCGGAAGGACTTTTTTATTCAGAGTAGTCGTATTCATACCGAAATTTTGAGAAATTTATTTTACTTTAACTGATCACGAAATGTCTGTCAAGAAAGCAAAAATTGCTATTTGAAATTTCTGGTATGGATTCTAAATTTCTGAACGATAAAGGAGGCCGGACTGGCAACGATGGTGAAGAATTTAAAATTCATAAATGCATCTATTAAAATTTAATGGTGACAACCAGCTTATTTTAAAAAGAAATTAAAAATACATTTTTCCATACCGGAGATTCCGACAGAAGAAATTTTACTTTATGTAACCACGAAACATCTGTCATTAAATAAAGCCAAAATTATTATTCAGAATTTCTGAAATACACGAATATATGCGTCAATGATGCAAATGGTTTAAACATATCAAATAGGAAATGCATATTATATAATTTATTTTTATATGAAGACATGTTTGGTTTTAAAAAGATTTTTTTTTTTTTTTTTTTTTTTTTTTTTTTTTTTTTATATATATATATATATATAAAAAATTGATTAACACTATCGTATTCCATGAGGCTCATAACTTAAGTTATAAAAAGTATTTATAACCCTCTGAGCGTTTTGAAAAAGGGTAAAATTTGAATGTTGTTTTCTCTTTGTCTTGTTTTAAATGCTAAAAAAATATGATTATTTCAGCATTATAAATAAAACTTAATTACAAATATGAATGTAACCCTTGAGAGTATTAATCATTCTTCAATGTTTAGAAAATTCATTAAATCTATAGAATTATATTATCTTAAACACTGCATATATTGCAGTGAAACCTGGAGCTTAGTGAACGGAATATTACGTTCCACACGCTTAGAGGGATAAAGTGGTTTTCGTCTAACTTCTATTTTGAGTGGCACTTAGGAATAATCCAGAACATCCTGTATGACACAAATTGTAACTTTTTCTGCAGAATCTGCAATAGAATTTTAATTTTACTATTTAAAAAAAATTGTTTTGATTTTGCTCATAATTAGTGATCGTGAGGGTTAGAATTATATTAAAAGAATTGTAATAAAAAGAAAATTAGTTAATTTATTTGATTTTAAACTAACACTTCCATAATTCATTGATTCTAGCGATAAAAAAAAGAGCAAATGATTTTCTGATAAACTATTAAAACTCTCTCCCATATGGATAAGTTTCCCCCAGTGAAAAGTTATTATTTTACAATATCAAAAAATATTTAACTTTTAATTAATTAATGAAATAACACTTTTGATAGTAATTTTCGTCAATTAGCACACCTGGGCTGAAAATCTCATAATTTTATCGCAACTGACTTTAGAGTAAATGAACTGTAGCTTTTTATTTTTCCAAAGAACGCCTTTTTCTCATAATGTTTGAGTCTATTTGTTATTTTTAGTTATTATTTTACACCATTGAAAAATATTTAACTTTTAATTAATTAATGAAACAAATCTTTTGATAGTAATTTTACTTAGTTTGCATCCCTGAGCTAAAAATCTCATATTGGTATCACAATCTCATAATGGTATCACAATCTCATAATGGTATCAAAACTGAGTGAAAAAACTGTAACATTTTATTTGTCCAAAGAACGTCTCTGTGCAAAGAACGTCTACATTTGAATATATTTCATTAAAGTTATTATCAAAAAATATTTAACTAAATAGCACTTATGATAGTCATTTTCCTTAACCCTTAATTGCATAGTGATGTAAATTTCTATCACTGTTTATTTAACTTTTAATAAATAAATCAACTTCTTCGCCACCACTATATTTATATAGAAATATTAATCCAATAAATTTCCCGTGAACTATGTTGCTGAACAAAGTTAAAAATCTATCTTAAAATTTCTGGTGTCTAATATTTAATATATGTATAAAAAAAAAATACAATTGTAAAAGAAAAACTCATGCAAAGAAGGGTTAATTGACACACTTGAGCTAAAAGTCTCATAATTTTATCGAGACTGACTTTAGAGTGAATCAACTATAACATTTTATTTCTCCAAAGAACGTCTTTGTCCTAAAATGTTTGAGTATATTTTATTATATGTGAGTTTACGAACGCGATTTAGAAGTTCTGTGCTCCCCGATTATCGGAAAGACACTTTTTCGCTGTTGCAGATGAGGTTCAACTTCCCATAGGAATAACGCAACAGCAAACTATTTATTCCCTCAGCCATGACCTTTATGGGTTTTCAGGTAGAGTGCAGCGAAATGACGGCTCTTTCACTTGGCTAACGACTGATTAGATCCCCGCGATATTGATCGGTCCATTTGACGCTGGAAACGACAATGAACTATGAATGGCAATAGTTTCTCCAATGCAGGCGTCTAAATTTCCGTGTTTTCTGTGAAGGACCTTTAAAATGTCGCCTGCCCTATATATTTCGATTTGGATTTGGATTATTTCAATGCTTTATGTAGGAATTTTTGAGTAATTTTATTCTTTTTTGGATTTTGTTTATTATTTTTTCTTACTTTTAGTTTTGATCTGTATATTTGGATTTTGATTACTTCAATAAAAATATTTTGGGTTAGGTGTTTCTTTTATATATTTTGTATTATTTAAAATAATTTTGGACTTGAGTTCTTATATTTGAGTTGGACTATTTCTATTGGATTACTCCGCATTATTTTAGAATATTTTCAAGTTGGAATTCGATTTATATATTTGGATTATGCCAATAGAAATATTTTGGATTAGACTTTTCCTTTGTATATTTTGTATTATTTGTAATTAATTTGCATTTAGGTCGGTATATTTGAGTTGGATTATTTCTATCTTATTACTTCGCATTATTTTAGAATATTTTCAAGTTGGAATTTGATTTATATATTTGGATTTGGATTATTTCCATTGAAATAGTGTGGATTAAACTTTTCTTTTGTATTATTTTAAATTATTCTGTATTTCGGCCTGTATTTTTGAGTTGGATTATTTCTATCCGATTACTTCGCATTATTTTAGAAAATTTTCACGTTGGAACTTTATTTCTGTATTTTGATTTTTTTTTTCAGATACAAAGAACTAAATAAGTACCATAAAAACATTTTTTTTTAAACGAAACTGAAATCAAATATGCACGTTTTAAATAGAAATCTACGATACTATATTCACATTATTAAATGAGTTCTTACAAAAAAAGCAATTAGATTATAACGATAACTACGATTTTATGTGATCTACTACTATTAAAAACAATGGGCATTTTAAAATCTACAGTGTAGAGGAATAAAAAAAATATTTCATGCTCTTTGAGCCAGAGATTTTAAGAAAAGCTGACCGTTATTTTAATTTCAAAATCATGTTTATATTCTCCAATATAAAAAAATTAGCAAAAATATTAATTATTAAATTTTATTATTAATTTTCTTTTGAAAGTGACGTATCTAAGCTTTATTACTAACGATCTAGATTTAAACTTTATTTAAAAGAAATATCAGATTAAGAGACATTCCTTCTGTACCTGAAAACTGATTTGTTATTTTATCCTTTAAGTAATTCATTTTATATTTATCGACTTAAAATTCATTTAAATGTTATTAACTTTAAATATAGACAAATATTTGTATTAAAAGCTTGGTTTACGATTATCTTTTCGATTCATAACTTTTCCTACGTCCTGTTGGTTGTAATAACGGTCCAGTTTTTTTAATGTGTTGTGCTTTAATTTTCATTTATCAAACCAGTTTTTCTCAAGGTAGGGTACCCATACTCCTTCGGAGTATGGAAAGAGGTCCTAGGCATAGCTGCAAACTTTTACGCTTTTTCTTACCACTAATAGTAATATTTGCTTACTTAATCGCTAAAATATAGTCAAAATTTCTATTAAAAGTTAGTGGAAAGAAAAAAGTGTAAAAGCTGGCAGCTATGGTCTTAGGGTGAAGTCTGTTCGACAACTAACATGAGACGCGGCCCAATTAAAGGGGTAACTAAAAGCGAGTTTTCACTTGTTTTAAAACCTTATACGCGGCGGGACCGTGTTTTTCCGTTCCAGAAATCACATTAAAATGGCTCTAGACAAAAATTATTTTAACAGTATTATGTTCTGAAAAGTATATTGAATGAAGGGCTATGGGAAATTTGATAGCATCAAACCGCGAGTAAAATATATGTATACATATAACTTGGGATTTACATTATTTTTCATATGAAAATACAGAAAAATCTCCCCCCTCCCCCCAGTTGCTCATAGTGTTAAAAACAAAATATTAAAACACAGTAGTTGTTGAAGATGATTTACGACTCTATTTCAATAAACTAACACCAATTTTCAATATATATATATATATGCAAGGGTACCTACCGCAAGCATACATGTCGCATTAAAAAACGTTTTACGTTAAACAGGTTTCGTACGGATCAGAGAATTTTCAAGGAGTGTCACCAGTATTTTCTTTATAGAAAAAGAAATCTAGATTAAACTCATGAAACTCCGCCTTCTTTTAAGGAGAGATTTTTTAAAGAAAATACTTGTGTCGAATAATTTCCTGGTCTCAAAATTCCAGGAGCCGTACGAACCCTGGTTAACGCTTATATTAAGTATAAAATGAAAGATTGATTTGTTTGTATACATTAATTTTTATTTTTATTTATTTTTTTGTGGTTTCTATTTTTTGATCCATGACTCTTACAGATAAAAATATAGTGGGTACGTAAGCACATTTATTTGTGGAAGGGGTACGCGAGGTATAAAGGTTTGATAACCACGGAAATTTAAACAATTAATTTTGATAGTTTAAAGGCTTTCAAATGTAACGTAAACATATAAAACATAAAATATAATTGTGAAACACTTACGAATCCTTACTTATTTTCTAAGTTTGAAATGAACATTAAGGATAGTTGTCAAAAGAAATGTTTTCTTCGAACATTTTAAAAACACTCTTCATACTTGCACAATCGTCGTAAGATTTTTTACAGGTTTTAAACTCTATTTTAAGAGGATTTGAATGTTTTCCCTTCCTGCCTCTCAAAATTCGAATGGTATGCGACAGAAGATGCTGCCGCTGGCACTAACAAATTTTAGTTTCTGCGCATTGACGATAAACAATGTATCCAGAATAATCCTAGCTAAGTTATAGATCGACAAAGAACTTAACAAATGTTCAACTCCTATACGATAGCCGATTTTCTGTTAACATTCCCCGATTTTTTGTTCATGATAGCAACAAATCTACAAATCTCTGATAAAGTTCTTGGTCGTCTGTCAAACACTGCGACTAACAGTAGACAAGTTAGAGTCTTTCATGGCTACCATCCTTTGTTCTAACTTCTTGAGAGCTGTTCAAAAAAGTTTAAATTGAAAAAAAAGTAAAAAAAAAAAAGCTTAAATTGAAACCTGCGCGCATTTTAACGTTAAGTATATGGCACTTATAATCTTTAAAGCGTGAAAAAAAGCCTAAATAGAAACCCGCGCGCGTTTTAACATTACGTCTAAGGTACTTATGATGTATAATTTTTCTTCAAGGACATGATTTTGTGTCAGATTTTTTTTTCTTACGCGAATTATGTCTGCTATATAAGCTATGACTGTGTTGAATTAGATGGTTGAACTAGACAGTTTTTAAGACCATTGGAGTGTTCGCAATGCGATTTGCTTGCTTCGGTCGCTCAGTTCAAACAAAGTAAAAGTTAAGCATACAATTTTTCAATAATACTACAATTAGATTTATAAAGATATCACTTTTCAATGTGATTTGTTCAAACTATGTTTTGATTTGTCTTTTGTACTTTTTGGATGAAACTTTAAAGGATACTTAATACCATTTAAAGTGGATACAGTTAAACATTAGCATATTTACAGTGACCAATGTGTGTATGTTCCTTGTTAGAAACCAAAAAGTGCACCGCTGGTTAGCGAATCAAAAACTTAATTTATTAACCTAATAAACATGACAAATAAAATTTCGAATTAATTATTTATATATTTTCAGAAAAATAAAATTATGTAATTAATCTTTGGTGCAAAGAATAGTTGTTTGGCCCACTGTGTACAAACTGTTTCAACAAAAATATGACTTCACTCTAGTGCATCATAAATTATCCGTTTTTAAACATGTAAAGATATCGGTTTTTACTTTTTTTTAATCTCACATTATTTTTTAATCTCACATATCTTTCTAAAATTGAGAAACGCCGCATTATTTAGACAAGCAGAACTAAAGAGGAATCGTAGCAAGTGAATACCATACTGGATACTAATATGTCAATCAGCTTAACTTTTCTTCATATTTACTACAAAAAATCTTCTGTTTCGATTAGTGACATATTGTCCTTTATTTGATATGTAAAACTAGCCCGATGTGTATTAACAACGCAATCAAGATCAAATCTGTTCATAAGTGCTCTTGTTTGCACTCGAAGTCTTTCAGTTTTTTCATCGGCGCCCATCATCGTTGAAAATTCTTTGTGTGTTTCAACATTCTACTTCCGTTTGATACAATTTTTTGCTGAAGCTATTCTTTGAGTGCGTTCCATTGTTTCAAGGTAAAACTATCGTAAAGAAATGGTACTCAACATTCTTTGTCTGTAGCTATAAAATTTGTTTTCTGTCCAGTTATTAATAAATTAAGCTTTGTCCAGCAAAAACCTTTTAAAGGTTTTTTGAACAAATCCCATTACATATTATAATGTCATGTACAAACGATTTTTCGCATGTTATTAACCCCTTCGGGACTAGCGTCTCATATTCTAATTTGCCTCAATATAAATAAAAAATTAACCATACTCCAGTTAGCCCGTGAGTGGGCGAAATCCGGTATAATGTGTATTAAAAAAGACATATGTTTTTTATATTAATTATATACATTAGTTACTTAACTATATGTAAATTTGCTATGTTAAGAAAATATTTTTAAGGCTTTTTAAAGAAATTGTATTAGGCCTAAACTAAGAAAACGCAGCATCATAGCTGCCAACTTTAACGCTTTTTTCCTACCACTAAAATTTATAGTAAATTTTATGTTATCAAATCGCCGAAATCATGTGATTCAATAACACAAATATTTCTATTAATTTTTAGTGGTAACAAAAAAGCGTAAAAGTATACAGCTATGCAGCATGCTGTGATAAGCACTTCTTGATATCTTCTATAGCTATTTTGAAATCATTTTTTTCATTTCTCATGGGTCCTTTCATAGGCGCCAAAGTATAGCAGCCAACATTTACGCTTTTTAACCACTAAGATTTAATAGAAATTTTGCGTTATTTAATCGTCTAAATTTCAATTAAATAAGGTAAAAATTCTATTATATTTTAATGGTATTCGAAAAGCGTAAAAGTTAGTAGCTATGTCAAAGATTACAGATTTTGAATAACTCTATATATATTTTTTTAATTTCGCCTTGTATAATAGGAAAAATTTAATATTAAATAAGATGAACAAATATTTAAATAAATAGTGGTATTCAAAATCCCTAATCATTGGCCTTTATGTTCTATTCCTTACATACGCAGGATTCGTATGGGGTCCTGGAATGTTCAGGGAAATTACCAGTATTTTCTTATAGAAAAACTCGCCTTATTTAATTGCGCGATTATATAAGGCGAGTTTTTCTGTAAGAAAACACTGGCATTAAAATACTGGTATCTGAAAATTTCAGGACCCGGTATTAATTAAATATTTCTAAAAAAAAATAATTTTAAGTTCTTTTAAATAAAAATGCAATTTATACTCAAATTCCTTACTACACCCAAATTATCCCGACATGAGATATTTCTTTCTGAAATCAGCATCAATTTATATATATAAGAAACATTGATAAAAAAATTTCCTCGCAGGCATGTGCTATTAATTTGTCATTCAAGAATTTCTAAACTTCATCGAACATTTGTGTAGCTTGTCTTTTAAACAATTGACTTATCTCCTGTTGATGAAAACCTCAGCTAACTCTTGTGGTATGTTTGTGGCTTTCGGGTGGAGGTGGGAAATGAGTCCCCTCCTCCCTATATGACTGATTAGATTCCGGATATATTGATCGGTTCATTTGGCAGAGACTTCACATTCCATATTCTGCGAGAAATTTTCTTTTGTGTTCGTCCATGTTCAAGTGTCTTTCGAAATCTCTAATGAAAGACTTGGTTAAAATTAGTCAACCTAATTTTGGATTTCCGGGCATTTTAATGAAAATCATAACGGAAAATAATGATTCTATCAAACCTGTTCCACGCTGCTTTACATAAAATCGATTGTAATAGAAATTAACTAAATGTTGTTTACTGAAGATAGCATGATAATAATGATTCTGATGTCTTTCAAAACACAATTCATCGATTTCTAAATTTTAATGTATCACTGCACGTCTGATACCCTGTTTCTTTAAATAAAGCAAAATTGAGTATAATATTGATTGTTTCAATTAAATGTAGAGTATTTGCAACGTATTTCATCTGTTAAATCAATTTGAGACAATTTCTGTTTATTTCTTTTTTAAATAAGGAAAAGTAATGCAACAATCGATATTTGCCAAAAATGTCCTCACGCCAAAAATTATGACATTTTACTAAATTTGTTTTAAGAAATATACAGAATTTTAGTTAGTGAGAATGTGATGAACTACAATCTAAGTGTAAAATAAAAGCACCCAAAGATATATACACCCATTCACATTATCACTTTCATGAATTTTCATGTATTTTTTTTATGTTAATTTAGAAAAATAGCTTTATTTAAACCGATAGTGCAATACAGTCACAACGTCCCATAAATTGTAGACAATCAGTTTACATAAAAATAAACAACTTTTGAAGCTAGAATGTTTTTTAACTCATTCTTAAATTATGGTTTTCAGAAAAATCATTTAAAGAAGTAAATCTTTGAAGCTGTAATGTTTTTTTTTTAACTGATTGTTTATTAAAATATTTCTTTTTTTTTCAGAAAACTTATTTAAAGAAGTAATTTTTGAAAATCTATTATAAATAATCACCTTAATTTTCTGAATTTTCCAGATTTTTATATTGTAATCGCACTATTAATCTCAATATTAGAACTTCCTTTATTTCTTCAGGATTTTAAACATCAACTTAAATACAGACTTTCTGTTTGGGTGCTGAAACAAAAACAACCATAACTACATTTCCAACAATCTTATGAAGAAAACAAAAACTGTCTTAGGTATCTAATTATACAGTCTTTCAAATAAAACAATAATTATTAATTGTGTTATTTGCCAAAAATTGGCTATTCAAACGTAATTGCACGAGTTGATCCAACTGAGCGAAAAAGTGTCTCGACACTGAGTCGAACACAGAATCTTTGGCTTTAATTGCCAGTGGTCTTCCAGTTGAGATATTTGTACAACATCCCAGACGACACAATTCACTCACACGATTTTTAGGCAATGACATCTTGTTATCTGAAACATCTCAACGTGTTAAACTGCTGGAAAAGAAAAATAAGTGGTCTACACTTTATTATTTTAACACAATCATTAGATTGGTAAAGAAATCACACGAGTTGTAATTTTTCCAACTGAGGGAAAAACTGTTCAGGCCGCGGATCGAGCACAGAACCTTTGGGTTTAATTGACAATGGTATACCAATTGAGCTGTCTGGACGATATTGTGACTAGCTGGTCTGAGCTTTTTATGCACGTAAGCTAAACAGGAGAGCATTTGGCAAGGAGAACATGCAATTTAAAGTTTATTTTATATAATTACGGACATTCAAGCCCGAAATAAGATATTAATTACACTGTAATAATACACATTTTCTCTTTAATACTGATTTAAAGTTTACCGTTTTTATTTGTTTATTTTTCCTCAATTCACATATAATTCTAAAATTTAGCTAAAATTGAAATAAAATTCTCAAATCAAAGATATTTTTCGTGAAGTTGCACAGTATTGATAGCAACTGTGTCGCCAGTAGTTGTTTAGTTTCCTGACGGAATTTTTAATTTGTCCTTTTTACCTTAAATAACTGAACATTCTTCAATCGAAACTACACTGCTCAAAACAATTAAAGGATATTGCAGTTTTAGGTGGATTTTGTATCTGGGAAACTTTTTAGCTGATTGATACATGGTCGACAGACATAGTAGGTTATATGAGAATAAATTACACATGTTTGGCAGAAAAAAATGCATTTTATTGCGCATTTGTGTACAAAAGGAAAAAAACACAATTTGTGCATATGAGAAAAAAATAATAAGAAAAGGTGTTTTCTTCAAAGAAAATCATTTTCAGTAGGGGGTATGGTTTCCACGGGCGGCCAGCAACGTTGAACACCTTTGAGGCATGGACTCAATGAGGCTATTAATGACGAGTTGGTGTATTCTGCCCCACTCTTCCAGAAGAGCTCTTTCCAGTTCTTGGAGAGTTTGTGGGGGTTGTTGGCGGCCGGAAACTCGTCTTCCTAGAGCTTCCCAAACGTGTGCTCGATTGGATTCATGTCTGGAGAACACGCTGGCCATTCCATTCGAACGATTCCTTCCTCGAAAAGGAAATCCTCCACCAGGTTTGCAGGATGTGGCCTGCAGTTATCGTCCATTAAAATGAAGTTATCTCCGATTGCTGCAGCGTAAGGGACTACAATAGGTCTGAGGATCTCATCCCTATATCGGCGACCAGTCAGAGCTCCATCTCGAATGATGTAGAGGTCAGTGCGCCCGTCAATGGAGATGCCACCATACACCAACACTCCTCCACCGCCAAATCTGACACATTCGTGCACGAACGCAGGATTATTCCTACTGCCACGGTCTCTCCAGATGAAAATACACCTATTATCCGGATGCACAGAAAAACGGGACTCGTCAGAAAACAGAATATTGCTCCATTCATTTCTCCTCCAGTTGACATGCTCGGTTGCCCACTCCCTGCGGTCGCGACGATGCCTTGATGTTAATCTAACACATACCATCGGTCGGCGAGCATACAGACCTACAGCATGGAGCCGGTTTCGGACAGTCTGAGTTGAAATCGTGGTGCCTGTAGCCGAGCGAAGGTGTTGTTGGAGAAGAGTAGCGTTCATGTTTCGGTGTCTCCGAGCTGTTAACGCTAAATACCGATCTTCATTGGGCGTTGTTGCCCGTCTACGACCTTGCCCTGGTCTTCGGCCTGCACATCCACTCTCCAAAAAACGGTTCCAGATCCTGGAAATGACACTTTGTGACACTCCAATGGCTTGCGCTACTTCGGCTTGAGTTTGGCCCCCTTCTAACCTATCAACAATTCTCCAAGCTTCTGAATCTGTCAAATGACTTCGCTGAGACATCGTACTCATCGAAACAAAGCAATCACTGAATGCCGATCATCGTTGTCTTCATTCTCTTTTATCCAGTTGAAAGTCAAATTTCATTCGCTGCCGCTGAAGCGACGTTTTTGACGTCGAACTTAAAATTTGCATACTCCACAGTTTGAAAACCAGAAAAATTTGAATTTGTGATTCTCTTCTTCTGTTTCCGGCAAAAAAAATTTCGTTTATATCTTTATTTTATATAAAACTTCAAATATCCTTTAATTGTTTTGAGCAGTGTATAAACAACTATAAACAACCAGAAACTCTCTATTCTAAGTCTCTATTCTATTCTAAGCCAAAATTGACCAGAAATTCTCCAATCTAATCACGGAAATTCTGTGAATTTCCGTTTTGACGTTTAACATGTCGTGTATATCATTGCTTTTATTAATTAATACTTAATGATAAATTTACACGACTTTCACAACTTTTATCTCTCAAAAATTTGTCCATTCATCCTAATTTAACAGCGTTTGTTAACCCTTGCAAAGGCAAAGTACTTCTATTCGTAAAATTATGAAATAATTAAATGCCACCAGAATTTACAAACAAATGTATTTGAAAATAAATAAAAGGTTGTCTCCATGCATTTAATAAAAGGAAAACTTTCATTTCGAAATTCTGGTGCCAATGTGGTATTTAAATATTAAAATTAAGTAATCCATAAATGATCCACCGACCTTTAAGGGATTAACACTGTAACTACCATGAGCCGTCATTTTGACGGTTACCAAATGAATACATTCCGATTCGAACCAGAAATATTTTTAAAAAATAAATTAAATAGACAACTCACAGACATATGTTAAATGAATAAGTTAGTTAATTTTAAATAAAAATTCTGGTGCGAAAAATTTTATAAAACTTGAGTAAAATTCCGGTAGTTCTAGTGTTAAAGATGCTATTATTTTATAAGAAAATAAAAAAAATACGTTCAGTTATCCTAAACTAGGATAAGAATAATTAAAAGTTTTATGCATTTACGAATGAAAATATTTCGTAACTATGTCAAAAAAAATGGTGATGGGATATTTGAAAACAGCCTAAAGAGTAGCATAAAAATTTGCTATTTCAATAACGCTTTCAAATCATTTGCAATGATCTTTCATACTTGCTCATTTTATTGTGTGAAAATATAATCTAAAAAGAAAAGTTTATACTTAGTCTTTCTATAGATATTAGAATAAGATTTAAATAATATAATATTCTTATTACTTTTATTTCTGATATTTGAAAACATTTCTTCTCTTTTTAGGTAAGGCACTTCTAATGCAATTGGATATTTTCTGAAAAAACTCTCGATATGCTTCTCAATATTTCGGTAAGATATGAAAATTTATAAAACATATATGGGTCAGTCAGCTTTTCTTTACACCTACCCTTGTCCCTACTAAAATATCTCTTATGTTAGCATACTGTCCCAAAAATCAGGGAATGAGGATTATTTAAAAATTTACTATTTTAAATTAATCATTCATTTTCTTGCTGTTAAAACATATTACAAATGCGTAGTTTAAGAGCGATTTAAACTTGAAAACAGTGTTGTGCTCGTTTGCTACTTTTTTAAAATTCGGATTGCTTAATTGCCACCACTGTTTTGAAGTAGAAATAATCGCTAATTTTATGAGAGATTAAATAATGCGAAAATAAAGCGAATTATACCATTTAAAAAAAGTGGAGACAATTAAGCAAGCTGAATGAAGAAAAGTAGCGGACAGGTAACACAGCTTGAAAAAAACATTTGCCGAAGTTTATTTTGATGATTTCTATAGAAAATTTTTCGGAGTAACGTATGAGACAAAATGTATCGTTATAATTTTCATTTATTCAGAAGAAATTCGTTATCTATCATATTCAAAAACCGCTTTGGTACGATCAATAAAGTTGTCCATTGAATGACCGGTTATTTTCAAGCTGTATGAAAAAACATTTTGAACTCGGTAACATATGAGACTATTACGAGGCGAGTTCGGAAAACAACCGCCGTTGTAGCGTGGCGCTGATAGTAGTGCGCGGAGGGCCGCCATTGCTATATCGGTGTGATATCTGACTCAATAAGCATCCAGATGCATAGGTGCCAACCTCTCATTAATATTCTTTAATATGCGGGTTAATTTGACCCAGGTTTAACACGTTTTGTACCAGAATTTTTTTTAAGAAATGAAATTAAATAAATTCCACGTAGAAACCTGAAATTGAATAAATGACGATTCATCCAATAATTTTTCTGGTTTGAAGCGTTGTTAAACTGGGTCAAATTAACCCGCATATTACGGAATATTAATGAGAGGTTGGTACCTATGCAGATGTGACAGTGTGAGTCTCGTTCTTTATTACATTGACCTGGTATAGCCTCAAAACATGAGTGCTGCAATAGAATATCCGCCAAATACGAGGTGCGTGTTGTAATAAAGTTTCTTTGGACACAAAATGTTTCAGCAGTACACTGTTAAAAATAATCTGAAATTCACGGGTATTTTTTTCCTGAATTTCACAGAAAAAGTCCCTTTTCATGACAAAAGGGCATTTTCCGTTAAAAACAGCAAATTTCCTCATATTTCCTGAAAATAACGGAACAGAAGGAGAAGAAAGTGGCCAACGGAGATATTCCGTTATCTGCTGCATATTTATTTCCAATGTTTGAATAACTGACAGGTTGCAGCACAGAAAAACTAAAAATTCAATAAATTAAAAATTCGAGTTTATTTAAAAGCACAAAATAGTTCTTCCAAATTTAAAGAAGCAACAATTAATTTTCCCATGCTTTTAAAATTATTAGCAATTTATTTTTTTAAAGTTACAAAAAATATTCACACTTAAAATATATTCTAAACAAATAGCTTAGTATATATATATATATATACCGTAGTTAAATTAACTGAAAAAAATGGATTTTACGCAAAAAAGCAACAAACAAAAGTAATGCTTTCGAATTCAACTCACCGTTTGCCATCATCAGAACAACACTCGTCCTCACAGTGCTCAAAAAGCTCCAGAATACTTGAATCAATTCAAAGGGGACGTTTTTGATCATCCCCCTTACAGCCCGGACTTCGGGACGAGTGATTTTCATTTCTTCACTCATATGAAGGCGTGCCTTTTGCAGCACTTCGATGACGATGACGAACTTCAAAATGCTCTGAATGACTGGATACGTACCCGGGCGGCCAAATTTAATGGAAAAGGAATTTGTGAATTGGTGGAATGCTATGGTAAATTTTAAAACTTAAATGACGACTATGTTGAAAAATAGTGAAAATCAGTAATTTTAAGATGTATATAATGAAATGATTTTTATGCAGGTTTCTTCTTTATAGCCAAGCGGAGGTTACTTTCCGAACTCTCCTCGTATAACCTTTAGTTATACCTGCGAACTTCTACACTTATTTTTACCACTAAAATTTAATAGTAGTAAAATTTAACTAATTTAATGCTCGAAATAGGAGATCAAAACAGGCGGAAATTTCTATTAAATTTTAGTGGTAACTAAAAAGCATAAAAGTTGGCATTTATACCTTAGTGCAATTCAGGGTGGTGACAGATAAGAGAAATACAGTAAAAAAAAAGTATAATACCAGCATTTTGTTATAGAAAAATTCGCCTTATTTAATCGCGCTGATTAAATAAGATGGATTTTTCTGTTTCAAATACTGGTATTACCCTTTTTTTTTTTTTTTTTTTTTTTTTTCCTGATTTGTCAACCAGCCTGTCATTGAATAAATCAATAAATGGTCCTAGAAACAAAAAAATGCATTCCTGGTTAGTGCTTCCTGGTGCATTAAAAATGCATTCAAAGTGCATTCCTGGTCTAAAACTTCATTTAATAATGTAGTAAACATGATAAATAAAATTTTGAAATAAACATTTATGCATTTTCAAACAAACAAATTACCTATCTCTGTTTTGGTTCCAAGAAATATTGATTGAGCCACATCAGTAAAATTTGTTCAGTATATGCGTGTTTCTTTTCATTCTTTTATGTAAATCTTTTATGTAAAAAAAGCTAGTTCATTTAGCTAACAATTTATTTCTTATTTTATTACTTATATATTTTTATAATTGAAGTTACAATCATCAGGATTTAAAAATTAACCATGAACGATATAAAAAAAGAACAAAAAATTAAATGTGAAATGTGCTAAAATTTTTAAGGCGAAGTGCAAAATTTTTAAATACAAAGACTACATTCTTCATGCATTCTACTTACATGAAAAAAAAAAAAAAAAACAGTGTGGAACGCGTAAACTGAAGAAATATTTCGAAGGATACATTTAAAATAGAGGTGAAAAGAATTTTTATTAAACGAGGGGTCGAAATTTCTTATTAATTTAATTTTATCCTTAAATTACAACAGTATTGGAACTAGACATCATTTTTAATTAAAAAAATACTTATTTTTAATAATACCATAATTTCCGGCCTATAATTCACGGATCAAACAATCATGTTTCGACTCGGAAAATTTATTTTATAAAACGTAACTTATTAAATCGCTGTAAATATTTGACTTCAATTATGGAAAAAAACTTCTGGGTCAAAACATAATTTTTTGATCGGCAGATTATAGGCCGGAAATTACGGTATATGGATTTTCAGGACTTTTAGAACTAGAAGTATTAAAAGAAAAAAGTAAACTTATCGATCGGTCTTCAGATAACATGATTTACTCCGGTCTAGAATGATTAACACAATACGGTCCGGGCTTTTTGTTTGAAAACCGTTGCGTGTAGCCGGCAACTTTGTATGAAATCTAGGTTTTAAAACAGTCGTAGCACCACCCTATTCTGAAAATATTTCGTAAATTGCTTTCTAGGTATGTTTCTCAAGTTTGTGCATCAATAAATATCTTTCACTGTAGTGATATAATATAAAATGTCTTGCAGGCAAAAAAATTATAGACAACATGATATAAATGCATGTTCTGTAGGATAGAAGCCACGCCCTTTGTCAATGATGTTTTGTTAAATAAACACTTGAATTCTGGTTACCATACGCCAATGTGTTAATGTGTTTCTTTGCTGTTTTATTATGTTCTGTTACTAGGAATTTTCTGAGTAATTACTTACTGTTTCTTTCGTTTACATCACATAACATATATATGTTGTAGCACATATGTATGTCTCCTTCATTTAATGCACAGAGCGTAAAACTCTAATTATATGTCTCCAGTATTTCACGAGAAGTCAAGAAGAAACATATTTTTGTCTCCGGATGGTAATGTATTAATAAAACTAACATATTATATACCAGATGTCATGACTGTAATGTTCAGAACTCTTATTCCTAAAAATGTAGAAATGCATCAAGATTTTTTTTTTATAATTTAAAAAATACTATGTTGGTCGGCCTTTATTCGAGACAACAAAACTTTCGAGCTCCGTATAGATGCGCAGTACCCTTACATGTTGAATTTTTCAAAAGAAAACATATTTTTGTTTATACCACCAATGTCTAAACAATGAATCTGGTGTTCATTATCGATGATTTATAAGCTTAAATCGTACCCTTGTTGGTTATAAAACTAGGAAATACGTGAATTTTGAGAAAGCAATAAGAGGGAATTATTTTACAGGAAGGATCAAAAGTTCTTGACACATTTTAAAATTCTGTTAAAAATGAAGCAACTGGTGTACAAATCTGCGGATTGCACAAACATTCATTTCTTAAATGCCGTTTTGTTTAGGGAAAAAAGTTCAAAAATCGCCTATAGATGGTGTTTAAAGCTGCAATAAATATCTCAATCTCAAGATTAGCAGCTACAAAATATTTATTTTGTACAATCAACAACAATATTTCAGCAATGTACGTCTTGAATCTTGAACCGCATCCAAACGATACTCAGTTTCATTCCGCATACGGACATATGGTAATTGTTTGTGAAAAATAAATGGTCTAGGGTTTCTTAGCTTGAGTTTTTGGGGATTTTTTTGTAGCTTAGAACGCATAACTTCATGTATTTTCCATTTTTTGAAGTATTTTTTTAAGTTGCTTAATCCTTTGACTATGGATCGGGACATATATGTCCTGGTGGACTATTTTTTTATGCTCTTCGTGTCAATTTTTTAAAAATAATTTCTGTCATACACTTATACTACGATAATTTCAAGAGAAATATACCACAACGAAATTTTTTTTAAATTGTGGTACAATTGGAATATAAAATTATTCGCCAGTCCTTGCCTGTGACCAAAAGTATAAGCAAAAATATCAATCAGGAGAAACATTTTCTTGCGAACACCACTCTCGTACGCCATTTAATTTATTTTGTATTGAAATTTTAAATGCATTAAAGCTCACCCTGTACAATGATTCACAAAATACCCGCTTACTTATCTTTACAAGTAGCCGATTATGGTCGATAAATTATATCTGACTTAACACTCACATTGAAGGTACATAATTAGTTAATGAATACAGTATGATTAACTGGGTTTTTCATTCTTCTGAATTGTTGAAATCATACTTTATATGAGTGAAGAAATTTTTCTGTATCACATTTAACTGCAGGACGTAACGTTTTATTTAATGTTATAACTGATTCTGGATTCTTTAAGAAACATTTTATTTTTTCCCAGATTTTCTTTTTTCAAAAATTATTTCTGATAACCCTTTATGGGAAATAGAATTTAGACAATCAAATAGTGCAAGACATTGAAAATATTATAACAGTTTCTATCTTATCTCTTTGGTAGAATTTTCTAGATATAAAAAGTATTTATGATAATATGCAAGTGCATATATGTATGAATTTGTTACATGGAACTCGCAATCGTATGACAAGAAAGAAAATATTTTAGCTCAATAAATATTTGTTCAGACTAATACAAAGGTGAAATTATCAAATACAGCAGATTTATCGTTCATAGTTTTATTGCTTATACTTATTGCTACTGTATATAGAAATATGCTTATTTCCAAACTACGAGAAAGTTAATATTCAATCTCTCAGATCAATAATTTTTGGTTATATGCCTTCTTGAATATGAGTACGGTTCATCGAAAAGTTGATATAAGCAATTCTGCAAAACTTTCCAACTTTTGAGTACATCTATTTCCGAATAGAAATATTCACTATATAAATTTACATATAAATTAGCGGACTACTATTCGGTAGTATAGCAGTATTCAAAATTCGAAAGGTTTGGCAGCTATCTATAAGTGATATAAGCGATAGATTCGAAAACAATTTAAGTATACCCATAAACTGGCATTCATTAAAGGTTGTACTAAGCACCTCGTATAAAAACACCATAAAGCACAGTGAAATACTAGTAACTTTTCGCGTCGACAAAATTGGCCTGTACTGTTTCAGAACACAAAATAAAATAAGATTCCCCCTCCACATTTTTTCCTTTGATTTGTTGACTTTTCCTTTATCTTTTTCTCGTCTTCTCTTTTCTTTTTCACTTCATTCTTCTGTCTTCCCAATGCAATTGTTTATTCCTCTAACCATCTTCTCTGCTTTGAAGAATTTTGCATTTCCTATTTTATTGCATGCAGTGCTTTCCTGGGGCACATTTCTTTCTGACATGGCCAAAGACCGAAATATTTTCGGTCCTTTACATACGTTCTATTTTATTGAGCAAAATCTTCTCTAAACTACATTCCCTAAATATGTTGAAATATTTTTCACAATGTCGAATGTATAAATATTTAATAGTTTGTTTACACTGTAAAATCTAGAATGAAATTTCACGTTCAAGACGATTTTATAAAGTTTCGATCTTATGAAATAAAGGACACTTCCTACATTTTCTTGCAGCTCTTCGAAACAGATTTTGAATTTCTATTTGCTAGATCGGTATTTCATGGCTGCACTTCTGATTTTTCCAGTCCAAGAAATCAAAATATGTTGCAGCACACTCAACATTCCGTGTGTAAGTTGTCAAATAAAAATTCGGAGAAGCAAAGAAAACTTACACTTTTCGATATGGAAAGGTTTATATTTCTTTTTGAAATGGCTTTCAAACATATTGATGCAATTTGCTAATTTATTTTTATTTGAATTTATGGGGATAAGAAATAATTTTAAAATAAAACAAATATAACAAAAATTATGTCAGGAGATAAAATTATCTTTTTTTTATGTGCGTGTAACATTATCTGAAATAAGGAAAAATAGTTCTTATGGCGTAGAAGAAGTCTTTCATATATATTTATATATATCTTGATATATAGCAGGGGTTTCAAAATGTAGCGCGCCCGGTCTCGATGGCACTACTGTTTTCGAACAGTAATCTTTGACTTATTTAATCACACAATATCGCCTATTACGTAAGGAGTTGATTACTACTTGGAAATGCTGGTCCAAAATATAAAAGCAAAGATTCTTTTCTGCCACTCATATTCGCAAACGTTTCCGAATAGTTTTTATAGTCTATTAATGAGATTTCTCTACCCGGAATATAGGTTATTCTGATATTATCATTTCTCAAGTAAACATTTTCATCTTCAACAAACATGTTTTACAAATGTTAACATTAAAATTAATATTATGTTGTGCCTCTTGCATATACAAATTCAATTACGCAGCTCAATATATTTAGTTGATTACTGATAGCATCCTAAAATCCGATATTCCGGGTTGAGAAAACTGATTTATACACTATAAAAACTACTCGAAAACGTTTCCGAAAGTCAGTGGCCGCAAAAAAAAAACCTTTCTTTTATAAATTCTTATTGAAATATCGAAAATATATTATGGTTTGTAAGGTTTCTCATGATAAGAAAGAGTTTACTGTATATTTTCATACGTGGTTGTATCATATTTTCGTTGATTAAGAAGCAATTTTCTTTTTTTAAGTGCAGATTTTCTTTGAATTTTCACTATAGGTTTCTACTAGGGCTTTGCGGGGTTTGTAAGTCACCGTGGTATTCCCGAACGTTACTTATGAACATTTAAAACAATTTCATCTGCCCTAAACTAATTTCTAATCCTAGAAAATGTATATGGTGTAGAGGAATATGTTTGAAACTCTCTCATAAACGGTTTCTGCATTTTAGCTACGTTTTTGAACTCCCGGTAGCACTTTAGGATAAATTTCCCTTAAAAGCATAAAAACTTCTAAATAACCCCATAAAAATAAGGATGCGCTAGGCCTTTCGAAAGAACTTTAAATTTCTTCGTCAAACGCAAAGAAGACGTGCAACCAACTTTGAAGGCAGGAGCAAGACTGAAGAGTTGGCTGCACATCTTCTTTGAGCCTGACGAAGAAAGACAAAGTTCTTTCGAGAGGCCTAGCACATTCCTTATTTTTATGGTGTTATGAAGAAATTTTTAATGCTTTTATAGTATCACATCAGTTTATTCAATTCTTTAAATTTCCCTTACTCCAAGCTTAGTGTGATTTCAGCCATTATTTCAAGTTAGTTAAACCTGAAAGGAAAATTAAAAAATACATGCTAGTTATTAGCGAACAAATTGTTTATACATTTTTTGGGATACCCTGTATTATTTGTAAATACACATTGTCTTAGATAAAAACATTTCAAAAATTTAAAAAAATACTATAACTGGAACTAATAAATCTTCATGTTCCTGCAAAAGAAAAAATATTCCAGGACTGCTTCTTCCCTTTTTCTTCTTATTACAGAAGACAATCATGTATAAGATATTTAAAAAGTATTAATACTTTTTTAAATCGAGAACTATCTTTACTGTGTAAATATAAACTGTAAAAATCAATAAAAATATGTACATGCACTTTAAAGTCAAAATATCTAAGTAACGAAATATACTCTATCTTAATCCTACTTGAATTGAAAGTATTGAGCGGAAGTTTGCATTCTTCTTTTAAGAGAGTTTTCGAAAAGTTTCTTTAAACATAGCATCAATTCCTCGAGTATAAATTTTGCTGATGGTGTATACTTTTAATTTGTGTGAATTCTGGATGTTTTTTCATTCGAAACAACATGAACATTTTTTAATATGCATACTTTCTACCTTTCATTTATCGTGATATTCCTAAAACATTAATTAATAAATAATTAATATTCAGGATTTAATAATAAATAATTAATATTCAGGATTTAATAATAAATAATTAATATTCAGGATTTAATAATAAATAATTAATATTCAGGATTTAATAATAAATAATTTATTATTTTTAATTTAATGTATAATTTAATAAATTATTAACTATTAATTAACTTCCAGAATATTAATTCAGAATCTTCTACTGCACAAAAATAAACTGTAAAACACAATAAAATATTAACACGCACATTAGGCTCAAAATATCGAAGTAACGAAAAATACCCTATTTTAATCCAAGTGGAAGTTTTTATTATTCATTTTAGAGATTTTCTAACAGTTTCTATTAAAATTTAATCAATTAAATTCGAATATGAATATTGTGAATTTTGTCTGCTTATAATTTGCACGAATTTTTTAATTTATTTTTCTATACAAAGGAACATGATCAATTTCGAATATGAATACTTTCTATCTTTTATTAATCGCAAAATTTCTAGAATATTAATATTTTCTTGGAAAGTATTGATAATGTATTTGCATTTTGAAAACTTTAATTATGACACTTTTCCCTTGTTTATTGCCCCACCAGTGGCTGAGAGGTTCTGCTCTCGAAGCTGGTAGATGGGAAGTGCTGGGTTCGATCCCAATCGCGCCCGTCGGCCTAATCGTTCGGAGTTTTCGTGGTTTTCTTCGAGCCGTGGATTTATCCATGCGTAAATACGGGTTAGGTTCCCTTAGAAAGACCCCCACGAAGGGCACTCCCCCCAGGCCTATATCCCAAGTGTAGATAATTGGCCGTCAATAATCAACCCAACCCAACCCTTGTTTATTTTTTTCCTTTAAGGCTTACTGTACTGATCACAAATAGGAAGAACTAAATGTCGACGTTCATGTGATAGCATCTACAAGTCCTTACCAACCAGAGGAAATGTGTAAAGTTTTAAGTAACAACACGGGAATTTTGACCCTTCCACTTTTAAACGTTTCTTAAAGATATTACAGCTTCAAACCACAAACATGACGCAGTTCCGACGTTCACGGATTTGAAATGTTTACTTGAAAAAGAAACCAAATATAAAAATTACTGAAAATATATTTCTTTTCCGGAAGCTCGCAAATGTGTGAAATTGAGAACGAATCCCATTGTGGGGTCAGTGGCGTAGCGTCAGGGGGGGGCACGATCCTTTTACTACCAGTATAATTATATACTACATTTAGCCTTATTTAATCTTTGGACGGTATGAATTAAATAAGGCCAAATATAGTATATAAAAATACTGGTAGTAAAGTGCTCCGTGCCCCCCTTGACGCTACGCCTCTGTGTGGGGTTTCTTAACCCAGAGTTCCAAAATAGGCCTAAAAAAACCTAAAACAAGCAGTATCTGTAAATAATTTAAGCACCCAAATTACAGCGTCTAGAATACATACTGTTTAAAACGGTTTTACAGTTTTTTAATTCAAAATTTTCGAATTCAAACCGGAATTTCTGAAAAAAGAATTTTTACTTTAAGAAGTCACGAAATATATGCCATTAAGAAACGAAAAGAACATTATAGGGAATTTCTGGTATGAATGCGAAATTTCAGAATTTAAAAAAAGCCAAAATAGCTTAAATAGTGCTAAAAATTGTAGCCGATAAACGTGCAACAATGCGGTACAAAAACAAGACGATCGCAGCGACATCTGCTTTAAAAAGTGATTTACCTCTAGCAAAAGTAACCGTTACACTATTGACAACATGAACATAATTTCTGTTAATAAAATCTTCTTGTAAGTGTTCAGATGTAACTGATTTTGAAGTTAGTTTTTTTATCATATCAAGGAATTAATATTTTCCACTCTTCTAGCAGAGATTCATCCTTCGGTATACTAAATAGGGATAGTTTCTAGTTTGCTGTCTTGTATCGAGTACTGCAACCAGGCACAAAAGAATGCGTATCACGTTTTTTGGCCATGATCAATAGCATTCAAATTTTCAGAGCTTATGAAAATCACCATCCAAGTCAAAGGAAATGGGGTATAATTTAATTATTTAAAATATTTACCACCAGCTGAAACGTTTTCTCAGTTCGATTCTTATACAATGTTTGCGTTGAAAAGAGCTAGCAGACAGTGGCGTAGCCAGAGAGGTGGGGGGGGGGGTCCAAATGCTCCGGAAACCAGTAATATTATAAAGTTTTATTCGCCTTCAATATCGCAGAAAATTCTCAGGTTAGATAAGGCAAAAATATTTTTATAAAATTAGTGGTATCCAAACCATCTTTACCTCCACCCTGTCTATGCTACTGCTAGAAGATGTCGCTGTGATCGAATCGTTATCTTTTCTGCATCGTTCTACATTTATCGGATTCAATTTTTTAGTACGATTTTGTAGCCGTTTGCCAGACTATGTATTCTAGGCGCTGTACCCAAACTCCATCTCCTTCATCACCAACTGATATACCTGCTTTTTTTTGCCATCCGGACCACACTGGATTGGCAGTGTGATGTTTTTAAACAATCCGAATCCGCACAAGACGGGGATTCGGATATTTTACTTTTAAAAGTCTGCATTGAAGGCATTGCAGAAAAGTATAAAAAAATTCATGTAATGTTCTTTTTTTACGCTACATTTCTGAAATTTTGAAGACGTTTTCATAAATAGATCAAACCAACCACAATCATTTTTATAAATTATTTTCTTACGTATTGATTTTTATAAAAAATTACCTACGCAATAAAAATATGAATAAAAATGTAAATATAATTCCGAGCATATTCTAATCCAACGTATTAAGCAATTTAACTTATCTTGACATTAATTTTATGTTCAACATAAAATGAAAATCTATCTTTTCGGTTGTCAGATTTTAATTTAGATACAAATTTCGGTATTGTTTATTTAATCTACTTTGATTTTTTCTCTTTAATTTTCTTTGAACAATCAATTGCCAGTTGTGGTAACTCTGTCACTAGTTACTTTAGATTACTGTAGCAAACAGACTTTCCTGGTTGAAATAGATTTTTAAAAAAACTTTCTGGAAAATTGTTTAAAGAGTCATAAAATCACTAAATTGAGCTACAGTTTTGAAAAAAATTTCATTCAAAAGTAAAGTTTTTAACTATTCAGTGATGTCAAAATTGAAATTATACGATATTTAGAAGTCATATATGAACGATAAAAAAGGAACCTTTTTTTTTTTTTTTTTTTTTTTTTTTTTTTTTTTTTTTTTGCAAGAGTCTGAAAGGGTTTATAAAATCTGGCAACGACTTACTAAATGAAGTAAAGTTTTTATCGCTTAAAAGTGTCTATTGCTTATCAATTACTAATAAACACACACAATGGGATCTGACAATATATATGGTTTTATTATTTTACTTAAAATATTTTTATAACCATTACTAACCACAGCGCAACTATATATATGTACATTGATGTTTAAAGTAATTACATTTAATGTAATTTGAATGCAGTTACTCCTTCAAATTTTATATAAATAAAATATTGTGTTATTTCTTTCGTTAAGTGTAAGAGGCAGATACATCACGTAAATTATAAAATCCTTTGAAAAGATATCGCAAGGATATATATAGAAATTAGGCGAAAAAATACTTTAGTCTCTAACATTTATTGCAAATTGCATATGGACGTTTATAAAAATTTGTTAAATCCAAACAAGTAAGCTCCGTTTATTTTATTATATTTTTTGGTTTTAATGAATGATAGATAGTTGGATATAGAGTTGCTCTTTTCAAAATTTGTAAAAAGAAAATTGCTCCAACTCTTTCATTAATTTAAAAGGTACATTAGTATATTTGAAATTTATTCCTCGTAAAAGATTGCGAAAGGCAATTTTCCAGGTATATAAGTATATTTGAAATTTATTCTTTGTAAAGATTGCGCTAGGCAATTTCCTAGGTATATAAGTGTATTTGAAACCTGTTCCTCGTAAAATATAGCGCAAGGCAGTTTTCCAGGTATTGTAATGAAAACTAAAACTTTATTCAGAAATACTTAATGAAACATTTCCGGACAGATATTTTTGACAAATTGTTTAGCTCAGTAAAGATGCTTCGTAAATGATACTTAAATTGATTGAATCAGGTAATGAGACCCTTCATAAATTTAGCTTCAAAACGTTTTTATTATAAATGGATTTTAGAGTTTATGCAAGTTAAGTAAAACTTCCAGATATATACACGTTTTTATATTAAAATGTCTTCTGAAGCCAAAGACGCTGTGTAACTTTTATTTTTATTCCACTTTTATTCTGTTTGAATCTACAAATCTAATAGATTGGATAACAATTGCAAATATTTCCACAATTTTGTTGTCAAATGTATTTTGAATCCAAATGATGTGTATATTTTTCCCTTTTATTTCGATTTATTTTTTTTAATTAAAAACTGTATATCCATTTACACAAGTTTGACGTCCTGAAGTGCAAGGTGTTTTTAGATTTTATTTATTTATTTATATATTTTTGTAAGAAATGCGAAGTGTTTATATAAATACATTTATACTAAATTGCTGTGCATATATTACAGTACAAATTTATTATTTTGTAGTTGATATATTAAAAAATGACAACTTGACAGCTGATGGACGGGATCGCTTACGAAGGATGAGAGTCAAGCAGTGAACACGACAACTCATCACATATTTAACCTTGAACGATGAGCGAAAAAATGTTTTTTTAGTCCGAAAGCTAGTACAATACATAGCAGTTTTAAAAAATATTTTTTAGTGAAATGGCGTCAGTTCAAAGTAAAATATAAATTTCAACCAAAAATTTCGTCACTTAATAAATTTCGTTTTTAACAAAATGTGTGTATGAAGCGGATCTATACGATATATTAGAAAAAATATCAGTACCAGTAGCGTAGCCAGTGTGGGTGTCCAGATCCTCTGGATACCACTGATTTTGTAAAATTTTCTTTGTCTTATCTAATCGGAGGACTTTCTGCGATGATCAAGGCGAAGAAAACTTTACAATATTACTGGTATCCAGAGCATTTGGACCCCTTCCCGGGTTACGCCACTGTTAAAACTAAGGGATCCAACCCGGACTTCCCGTGTTACAGAAGGTAGAAACAAATGTTTAACACTAGAACGGCGGTGAGGGGTCATTTTGACCCTTACCAAATAAAACAACGTCGATTCGAACCGGATATTTCTTCATAAAAAAAGTTAAATGTGCACCGTACAAACATAAGTTAAAAAAATATGTTAAAAGTCTTAAATAAAAATACTGGTGTGAAATAATTTTATTAAACTTGAGTAAAATTTTACCGCCATTCTAGTGTTAAAGAAGTCCGGTATATATTTTATTATTAGATTTAATATCTTTCATTTATATAAGTCTTTTAAAATAGTCGTAGACGTAGAGTTAACTGTGTCGCATAATCGATTTACTTTTTATACTTATATGGGTGGATTTTAAGTCTTCTAAATTTAAAGAGGTCGTTGTACACCTCCAAACAAACAATTTTTGTATAAGAAATCAGGATCGTAATTTACTTTTTCACGCAAAAATACAAGTCAACCCACTCCAGTACAAACATAAATATGCTTCATAACTTCAACTGAAATAAAGATATTTGAAAGCATTTTCGAACAAACATATTTGATTTGCGTGAATAGTGAAATTATCATAAGGGGGTATGTCGTCATAGGCGTATTATTGGCGCAAATATAATTCATTTTTGCAATCTGATTTTTTTACAAATGATTAGGTAATAAATTACAAAATAAAATATATATTCTTTTAAATTTTCAACGCATTTTAGTGGTTAGTTTTGAAGTTTATTTACGTTATGATATCTTATATGACAATTTACTGTAGGATATGAAAAAAAAAATTACCGTAATTTCGGGTATATAAGGCGCGGCTCAAATAAATCTGTTTCCAACCAGGAATTTTATTAAGTAAATTATGACATATGTCTACATGGTACTTATTTGACTTTATTTATTAGATAAAATTTCTGCTTCGAAACAGATTTATTTGAGTCGTGGCTTACATACCAAAAATTACGGCTCAGATTCTTAAAAACCGTTATTAAACGTCGCGTCGTTTATTGTTTTTTCGTTTCAGTTATAATTTTAGTGTAATTTATTTTGCGAAAATAAATTGATATGACAAATTTAAATATTTTCCTAAACATTCGGTACATATTTCTTAATTATTCTGTAAATATGTAAACATTTCTTGATAGATAACTACTCTCATACACTACTACATTTGAATCTACCATCACATTGTTGCCAACATCGATATTGTTTGATGCCAAGCTTTGTGACATGCCACTTATAGAAATTTAGCCATGACATGCTGAAAAGTACTGTAAATGTGCAGAATTTCAGGAAGTGAAGTACTGTCAATTACATACGAAAATACGGAGCGTCTAGTTCCGCGCTATTTGAATAACGATATAAGTTACTTCTAACATTTCTCGCAATGTACTTACGTTTTACACAAAGAAAGGTCTGTCTAATACAAATTTCATTAAAATATATTCAATTTTGTTAAAGTTATGACTAAAAAGTTGAATTCGAGTGATTCGTTCTGTAATTTTGACTGAAAAAATGGATTGTGACCTTAGTATTCCCTATAAAAATAGTTTGTTGTAATGTGCACTACCACTTGTCCAAAAATTTTTGAATCACCCTCTGTATATTTAAGTAACTTGACAGTGAAAAGTACTGAATGCTTCCGACTTTTTTATATGAATACATAGGTGCCAAGTGCTACGGATTTTGAATACCACTATTGTTATTGCAAAATTGTACTATCAAACAGGGCAAATAAGACTATTAAAATATAGTAGTATTCGAAATCCTTAATTCTTATTCGCACCTATGTGAATAGTATCCTACTTTAAACTTCTGACACATAAAATGCGTCCGACTTTTCCTGTTATTAATATATTGGTGACGGCTAGTTTTCGTCTTTTAAACAGGAAGCCACGTCTATGAGTATTATACTTGCATAATACATTATTTAACAAAAATATTTTATCTGTTCATGTTTATAATATAAATGAATGTATATAATAATAAAACTGTTTTTAATCGAGGTATTTGTATGCATAGAACTCTAATTGTAAAAATACGAATTTTGTGTATGTTTTATGAAAAATGATGTAGCACATAAAATGCAAAAGTTATACCACGTGTGAGTGGAATTACACATGTCCAAAAGACGTGAATTCGATTTTTCCGTCAGCAATGTGTTAAATATTTTCTATTCCACTTTCCAAAGTTAGAAAGTACAATTATGAAAAGTTCTGTTATGGTATAAAAACGCGTAAAAATGGGTCTGAAACTATTTTCTTAGTCTTTATTTTGATGCATTGCAACTTAAGTAATCTACCGATTAAACTCATAATATGTTTTTTCTGGTCAGACATTTCTTATACTGAGATAACTTTCTTTCTTTGAGATAGGGTACATTCATATTTTATTTTATTATTATTTTTTTTAAACTGGAAATTCCGAAACTGATAAAACATTGTAAGAGTGTTGAAACTTTTTCTCGTTCTCTAATATCCGATATAAAATGTACTTTCAATTCGATCGCTTTGAAAATGTTTGGAGGGGAAAAATACTTTCTTTGATAAATAAAATATATTTTCTGTACTTTGTGTACCTTTAAAATCGATTTAATAAAAAAAGGCATAAACTCTTATAAAAATCTGACAACACATGAAATCTGTATGACTTCGTTTTCTTGCCTTTATATAAACGAATAAATGTATGATTTTCTAAATTTTAAATTTAAGTTTCTCTGTTTTAAGATTTCATATAACGAAAATGTCTGGTAAAATAAAATTTTAGCCTTATTGTATAAACGCAAAATTTCAAATATATGTTATTCGAAATCTCTTATATTTTTAGTGATAATATTTTAATTTATGGATAAAAAATTGTAAAATAATGTAACTTTTTTTTTTAGCAAGGCTGAAAATTTGCTCACTAATGTGTGAACAATATTTTCAGATTTTTATAGGACGGTATATTTTATATATCACGTTCGCCAGATTATTCCACCACTTTGTGATATTTTAAACTTTTTTTTTTTTTTTTTTAATATTAAACTATTAAAAATAGGGTTTTACCACAATTTTTAATATAATTTTTCTATTTAATATTTAAATAGCGAAAATTGTAGACGTCTCGTATAATTGCAGGATTTGTAATAATTTTTTGCTTTTAAATAAGAATTAATTTTAAAATTCTGTAAAAGAATTTTGGTAAAAGCGTACAAATCCGGATAAAAAATATTAAAATATTAAAAATATTAAAATATTGAAAGCTATGATGTCTTACACTCACGCACCTTTTTTTTAATCGGTTGTAAAAAGGGAAAAAGTCGCCAAACTTTGGGGATTTTTTTCTTTAATGGTAACCTGATTATTATGCTTGTATTAAGTAGTTTGGCGCGGGATTGGAAAGCGCGGCAATCAAAAAGGCGCCAAACATCAGTGCGTGAGTGTAACACATCTGTTCTAAAAGCTATATTAGCCAGGGCTCCCGCTGGTCCGTTTACCATTGTTTTATGTAATTTAATTTAACCTTGTCTATATAAGATGTAATAAATTAATTCACTTACTGATATGGTAGATTTATAAAAGTTGTGTAAACCGGTGTGTTTCAGATCACAATACAACATTTTAATATTTTAAAACTTAACTATAAATTAATTTTGAATCATTCTTCCGTTAGCCGGGCGCATGTGATAAATCACCAAATATTCTTTATGGTTACAAGAGTATACGAGTTAGAACAGCGAGGGAGTTAATTTTACACCAAATCACACCTCCCTGAAATATGCCAACTAGCTCTAAAACTGCAATGATGAAATATTTTAAACAGTAAAGAGTAGAAAATAAATATTTATAAAAAATAAAGAGTGTAATATTTAAAAAAATAATAACTGTTATTGTAATACCAGTATCTCAGAAACATTTTGTAGTAGGTTTTTAGAACATTTGCAATAGAAATAACCTTCTGGTTACACTGTAAAAAATTCCGTCAATTGTCAATACAATTTCGGATTTTTACGGATTGTTTTCCGATAAAAGTGATTTTGTGAAGGCTATCAAAAAGCATGGATTCGAGAATATCTTTAACAGATAATGCTACATTTTCATTTCCTCTAAATCTATGGTGTTTAGCTCACAGGCTATCAAAGCCTGAGAGCTAATGTGCCCGCCCGTTCTGTATCTATGTTTGTATGTATGTATGTACGTATGTAAGTACGTAATGCGATAACTCTTGATAGAAATAAGCGTTTTGCTTCAAATTTTGGATATAGGTTCCTTATGATAAGGCGCTTTCCTGATTAGTTTTGGGGATCGATTGTTTAAGTATAAATGGGGGAACGGAGGGCTAACCCCCCTTTAATTTAGATAAATGGATTTTTCATGCAGAATTATCCGATTTTCTTCAAATTTTGTATATAGGTTCATTGTGGTAAGGAGCTTCCCTGGTCAGTTTTGGGGATTCATTGGTTAAATATAAAGGGAATAACGTGGGGGGCTAATCCCCCCCTTAATTTAGATAAATGTGCTTTTCATGCAGAATTATCCGATTTTCTTCAAATTTTGTATATAGGCTCATTGTGGTAAGGCGCTTCCCTGATTAGTTTTGGGAATTCATTGGTGAAGTATAAAGGGGGAACGGAGGGCTAACCCCCTTTAATTTAGATAAATGGGTTTTTCATGCAGAATTATCCGATTTTCTTTAAATTTTTTATATAGTTTCATTCTGAATGTGCGTGTGTGTATAGTTTCATTGCGCCTGTAGTGTGTCAGGCACTTTCCTGATTAGTTTTGTGGGTTCTTTGGTTAAGTATAAAGAGGGTAAAGGGGGGTGGGGGCTTATCCTCCCCCTTAATTTAGATGAATGTGTTTTTCATGGAGAATTATTCGATTTTCTTCAAATTTTGTATATAGGGTCATTGTGGTAAGGAGCTTCCCTGGTTAGTTTTGGGGATTCATTGGTTAAATATAATGGGGTATACGGGGGTAACCCCCTTAATTTAGATAACTGGGTTTTTCATGCAGAATTATCCGATTTGCTTCGAATTTAGTATATAGGTTTATTGTAATAAGGGGCTTCCCTGATTAGTTTTGGAGGTTCAATGGCTAACTAGAAGGGGGTGAGGGAACGAGGGAACGATCACCCCTTAATATATTGGCGATTTCTTTATTTTTCGAGGGGCTTATTTCAAATTCTTTGAAATAAGAGTATAATATACAAATAGTGTGAATAGCCTGTGAGCTCAATGCCCTCAGTTTAACTGGGCAGTTTTCTTTTTTATTATTTTTATTAATACACTGCAAAAGAAAGATAATCCATAAAAAATTAAAAATTATTTTTATAATGTAAAAATATAAAAAAAATCCCAAAACCTTAGTTAAAACGACAAATTAACTAGACTTTTAGCACTATTATCTGTCAAGGATATGATTAAATCCAAATCGCTAATTTCTGACACATTCAGGCAATCCTTTCACCGGGTTGATAGGTTGATTTATGACGGCCAATTATCAACACGAGGGATATAGGCCCTGGGGTGGGGTGCCCTCCGTGGGGGTCTTTTTAAGGGATCCTAACCCGTATTTACGGCAAGATTCGAAGAAAACCACGGAAAATTCCGAACGGTTAAGTAGACGAGCGCGACAGGGGTTTGAACCCAGCACCTCCCGTCTACCAGCTTTAAGAGCAGACATTTCACAGGAGAAAAAAAAATCCGTAAAAATCCGTAAAATTGTACTGACAATCAACGTTTTCCCCTTTCTTACAGTGTACAAAATTAAATCGTTTCTATTTAAAAGTAGATTGGAATTTCAAAATTTCTGATTGCTTGCAAATAACATGCAAATTTGGAAACTATTTTAATGGTTATTTGAATCTAGGACTAGTATCGATACGTATTTAAAAGTAACCCCTGCGACATTCATGAAAGTTTTACAGTATAGCATAGAACAACTATTAACTAACAATACGCAATCAAAAATTATTCAAAAAACGATGAATAAATAAAAAATAATGCTTATTAAAATTATAATTAATACTTCTCTAAAATAAATTATTTATTGACACTATAGAAATATAATTTCTTTTGTAATATCATAAAAATATATTTAAATATATATTTTTTTAACTATAGAAAATAAATACATAAAAATATAATATAACAAATTTATTTAATTTGTATTTTTCTTTCAGTTATGAGCGAATTGAAGTAACAAATATATTTTAATATTTTATAAATTCAGATGCCCGTAACATAAACATATTTCAAAATCAAAATGGTACCATCTTCCGCTCTTTGTAGAAAAGATAGTTATATCGTATCTTTGATTAAATCGCATCTATAAATTCGTATCTTTGATAGCAAAGATACGAAAAATATGCAACTTTGGACTCCATAAATGGTATGTTTAACAATAACAGTGAAACTAAATATTACATAATATTTAATTAGATATATTGAATTAGATATAATACATAACTAGTGGAGCTTCGGCCGCTACGCTAGTCGGTTTATTTAGTAAGAAAATTTCTTTAGAATCCTGCAGAAACTGCATCAGTGTATTTTTCAAAACTGTGATTGTTGATTTATTTTTTCACTGGTGAAACTCGGAACTAAAATCCGTAAGTTTTATCGATATCGAGTCGAATGAGCCAAATCGCGTCGTGATCCGATCCATACAACTCAAGATAATTTTAAATAAATTAGAAAAATCCTTAGCGTTTTTTTTTATACATATAAAAATCGGGATTTTGCTAAAATCAAAAGTTATGGGCCGAATTCGAAAAATACGTACTTATAAGCTATATTTTGCTTCATTAAGATATAAATAGATGAGCAGAACCTTCTGACAAAATTTTATTTCAATGTCTTAAAAACCCTGTAAGAAATGAGATTTTTTTCGTGATGTTTTTAGATCAGCTCCGGTGTCAGAAATTTCAGTTTCGGTTTGGAATTTGGGCTAGAACTTTAGCTCTAATTATCGTTGAACCAAAATAAAGCATTTTTGGAATCCTACATCTTTAAACTTTAATTTAAAATAATAAAAAACAAATCACAAAAACAGCGATTTGGTGGATGGGCATAAACCGTAATCCAGATGCTCCAATTTTCATACTTTTTTTTGTTGTTGTTTGTTTTCGTTCTGAAGATTATCATTAGGATCTAAAAACGTTATGTTTTCTCTCAGTTTGTTTCAGGTCTTGTGCCCGCAGGTTCTCTTTGTACGTACGTATGTATGTACGTATGTATGTACGTATGTATGTACGTAACGCGATAACTGTTGATAGAAATATCCGATTTGCTTCAAATTTTGTATATAGGTTCAATCTGATAAGGCGTTTCCCTAATTACTTTTGGGGGTTCATTGGTTAAGTATAAAAGGGAGGAATGGGGGGCTAATCCACCCCACTTAATTTAGTTAAATGGGTTTTTCATGCAGAATTAGCCGATTTGCTTCAAATTTTGTATGTAGGTTCATTGTGATAAGACGCTTCCTTGATTAGTTTTGAGGGTTCATTGGTTAAGTATAAAGGGGGGAACGGAGGACTAACCCCCTTTAATATATTGTCGATTTCTTTACTTTCGAGGGGCATTATACTTTGGAATAAGAGTATAATATACAATTAGTGTGAATAGCCAGTGAAGTCAATGCTATCAGTTTAACTGGGCACTTTTCTTTTTCTTTTTTACTTTATCGACTTGAACTTTTGTAAAAATAAACCAACATTAACGAAATTTCAATAGGGTGTTAAGGCTGTTTGTCATTCAACTTCCCAACTCCCCTCACTACTTTATCGACTGGAACTTTCGTAAAAATAAGCCAATATTCACGAAACTTCAATATTGTGTTAAGGCTGTTTGTCATTCAACTCCCCAATTCCCCTCGCTAATGTTAAACCTATGGGCGTAGAATGCATTCGTATATTTAAAATATTTCCTCTTGAAATTAATATTTTTAACATATTGTTTCTTTGTACTCTTGTTAAAGGATGTCTATTCTTTTCTTAGTTCTCAAAATATTTCTAAAATATATGCTTAATCTAATAATTTATGTGTTAAAAGCTGACGAGCTGTGAATAAGACTTTAGCACTTCAAATAAAATTAAGTACATATTTTAGAATTCTTTTGACAATTAAGAACAAGAACGAAAAATCATGCCTCAAGTATAGATTACGAAATACTTTCCAACAGAACCAGAAAACTGTACCGAAACTTCAAGGTGAAAAAAGGATATGTAAATAAACAGTTTAGAAAACATATAACACATTGAAAAATACAGTTTTCGAAATTACCTTCCAGTGTCCAAAAAGTAGTAAATTATTTTGTGCAGCCCTGTATATGATACATAGATATGTATATATAGTATGATAAAATTTAGTTCAGCTAGAATATTCACATTTAACAATTTTCGCCAATCGGTTGAAATGCGTTTGAAATCTTTTGTACAGCCCTGTATAATATCTGAAGACTTTTGTACACACCACCTATTAAGCTAAAAGGCAACTTAAAACTCACTTGCAGTAATTACCAAACGTAAACGACAACGTATCTTTTTTTGCGTAGCCCTGTATATGAATTTATTTATATTCCACAAACTTCAAACGAAATAGAGTTCAGCAAGAAAATGCGTAAACACAATTAAAAACTACCCTTAAGCAATTTACTCCCATAGTCTGTAATATTTACGAATTCCCTTGTGTAGCCCTGTATATGATCAACCGAGTTTGTAAACACACGTACTATGAAAAAAAATTGTTAAACTTAAAAACACAAACCAAAGTTGAAAACGCACTTATCACACATAGACTGTAAATATCGCACATGTACTGTAACCAATATCTTTTGTGTGTCCCGGTAAATAAACGCAATGCACACAAGAGAGCAATTTATAGTGCACCTTAGTAATGCATATAATTTAACTTAACCTTAGTAATGCACTGCAGACGATTTTCCCCCATAGAACGATGTGTAACAGAATTCTTTTGTTTGACCCTGTAAATGAATAATAAATGCTTTGCACCCCATATTCTACAAAATACATGTTTTAATGCACTTCGTAATTATATATCAATTTCATTATGTTTTAAATGACGTAGCGTCATCAAAATTCACTTGAAACTATTATTCCCCATTGACTGTAATGTAACGGAATACTTTTGACTGTCCCTGTAAAAAAACTATAAGTGCTACACACTTCAGTTGAAATAGGGAACAGGCTATAGATAAGGACAATAACATATAAAAATTTCAGGGCAATCCGAGCATATTTACGGGAGTTAGAGCACGGACAGATGGACAGACGGCAGATAAACCGAAGTCATAAACACTTTTCAACTAGGTTGGAAAGTGTTAAAAAAAAAGATACATTCTTTAAGAAAGTACCCGGAAAAATGAAGTTCCTGAGAAGACATTTTAAATTTATGATGCATTCCACGTCCATAGGTTTAACATTAGTGAGAGGAATTGGGGAATTGGTTGACTAAAAGCCTTAAGGAACGCAGTACTAGTTTAAGTTTTTAAAATGGTCGTCGTATCGTGTACAGTTTTTTAAAGGGATGCATCAAATATTTTAAAATATCATCGTCGACTGCGCATCAAAATAAACAATATTGACATAAATAAGATTTAAAGTGAATGTCGATTATAGCCCTGCAGCAGGTTAGGAAACCCCATTATACCTGAATCGGACCCAACCCAGGATTTGGGTGGGGTCGGGTCGGGTTGGAACTATTTTTTGTCGTTGCGTGTCGGTTTGACTATAATTGTTTCAGGTTGAATTTTTACTCTTGTGGTAACTGATTCTTGTTCGGTAACTCATTTTACAAAAGATTATTCAAGAATATTGTTTAAGAAAAAAAAAACCCTATATATTTCAATATAAATAAGTATATTTATATAAGTTTTCCAAAAAGATTGAAACCCGCTTTAATTTTAACCTATTGGAGATGTATATGTAAAATGTAAATACTAAAGTGTTTAAAATAAGGTAGAAATTAAGATTAGGTCAATGGAATTGTCCTGTCATTAATTTTCATTAAACTTTTTAAAAATTTATACGGCTCAGGGTCATATAAGTTATATTTAGAAAAAAATTAACTATTTTCTGCAAAGTAAAACATTTAAAATTTCATTTTCTTACAACCAAAACTCACCGAATTTTATGAAATTTCAAAAACTCGTAAAAGAATGGAATTTTTGTTGTTTTATTTGTCAAAGCACGATAACTTAAAAAGATTTTACAAAAGATTGCTCCACAATGTTGTTTAGGATGAAAAAACTATATATTTTAATGTAAATAAGTATACAGGATGTTCCAAAACGATTGGAACCCGCTTTAATTTTAACCTGTTGGAGATATATATACAATGTAAATTACAAAAGCGTTTAAAATAAGGTAGAAATTAAGATTAATATGGGCCTGAGTCCTATAAGTTCTATTTAGAAAATTTTTAACTAATCTCTTCCAAGTAAAATAGTTAAAATTCCATTCTTTAACAACCAAAACTGACCTGAATTTTAAGATTTAAATTTTATAAAATTTCGAATTCGTCAAAATTTTATAAGATTTAACGTATTGTAACCCGGTGAATTTTAGTCGTAAAAGAATGAATTTTTTATTGTTTTATTTTTCAGAGCACGATAACTTATGTTTAGAAAGTTTCTAAATATAATTTATGGGACCCAGAGAGAGTAAAAAATATTAAAATTGTAATCTTTTGAAAATTAATGGAAAAATAATTTCATCAACATAATCATAATTCCTATATTATTTTGAACGCTCTTTCAATTTACATTGCCTGCGTATCTCCAACAGGTTAAAAATTAAAGCCCATTTCAAACTTTTTGGGACAGCCTGTATTTCTTGTGTTTGACTGTTTAATAGGTTCATTTGGCAAGCTCCATTTAGTTAGAAAACATTTTTTTTTTTTTTTTTTTTGCAAATTAATTTTGAAATATATACGAAATTATATATTTTCGAAATTAATTTTTGAGAAAAATAAGGATTGTAACCTAATTTTTTTTTTTTAACTTGAAATCAATTTCTTGAACCTTCGAACATAGAAATCACAAATTACAGCTCATTCCGCTCAGTAGTTTTTGAGTCATACTTAAAAAACTATCTGCATTGCAATCTGTTTTGCAATGATTAGAAAATGAATTTGACATTAGGAGTTCCAAACTTTAAACCTGTATAATTCCTAAACAACTTCCTGTTTAGTATCCGAAGGTAAACTTTACCGAAAAATTTGCATATGATGTCAAAATTAGGCGTTAGTATTGAAATTTTTCAAGTTTGGTACAATCATGAGAGACGGTAGTTTCTCGAGTGACGCAGCAAAAACCGAAAACCGAAAGCCCAAAACCGAAGATTACCGTCACTCTATATATACACCTAGTTTGTATATACAGGGTGATTCATAAAAGATGGGCAGAACTTTAAGGGGTTATAGTACACTTATAGACAAATAATATTAAATAGGAGACTAAGGGTCCCAGACGTATTCCCAAGGAGATAGGGGGCATTAAAGTTTAGGGTCCGAAATTTCAAATGATTATAAAACATGGAAAAATTGGTCGATTCGTTTGCGGTTTTTGCAAAAAATTTTCTTTATGCCAGTATTTTCTTGAAATAAAATTTTAAAGTTCAATTTCAAAAAATGCCGATAGGGGGCGCTTTAGACTTTGGAGTAACAAACAACTATTTTTTAACGTTATTTTTTGTATTTCTTTAAATGATTTCGAAAGCTTAGACTTAAACTTAAATTTTGATCTAAAAATCTGAGTCCTAACGAGTAGTTAAGTAGCGTAAACTGAAATTTGAAATTTGAAACCCTTCTCCCCCCAGAACAAAAATCAGTTATTCCCGATCTTTGTGTCGTAGATTAGGCTCTAACTACTGCCGCGTTTTGCTAAAATTATTCTTTATGTCAGTATTTTCTTGAAAATAAATTTTAAAGAAAATTTTCAAAAAATTCCGATAGAGGGCGCTTTAGACTTTGGAGTAACGAACAACTATTTTATACCGTTATTTTTTGTGTCTCATTAAATGCTTTCTAAAGCTTAGACTTAAATTTTCAGCCCAAAATCTGAATCGTTAGACGTGGTTAAGTTTCTGGGGAGAGGGGTTTGAAATTTCTACTCCTGAGCACAGTTCAGTTTACCATGTCCACACATTGTGTGCTGTGATACGAGGTAAAAAGACACAAATTAGGATTATGTTACCAAAGCATATTTATTAACATGTAATCACAATAAATGTTCAAAATTGTGACCACCAGAGGTTATGCACGCAGAACAACGGCGACGAATGGAACGGCGAACATTCGCGAAAACATCAGGCTTTTCGAGCACTTCCCCTACAGCGGCGGAAAGTCTGGCGACCAGTTCCTCGGGGGATTCAATGGGTGTCTCATACATAAGAGCCTTCAATCGTCCCCAAAAAAAGAAATCGAGGGGTGAAAGATCTGGCGAGCGAGCAGGCCAAGCAACAGGACCACCTCGACCAATCCATCTGTTCGGAAATGTGATGTCCAGATAGTTGCGGACGTCTCGTACGTAATGGGCTGGCGCTCCATCGTGCTGGAACCACATGACCCGCCGGATGCGTGGAGGAACAACGTTTAACAGGTCTGGCAGCACATGTTGCAGAAATGTGAGGTATGTTTTACCGTTGAGGCGTTCAGGAAGAAGGTACGGTCCGATTAGGTGGTCTCCGAGGATTCCTGCCCAAACATTGATGGAAAAGCGTCTCTGATGAGCATGTGGATACGTAGCATGTGGATTGACATCCGCCCATACATGTGCATTGTGTGTGTTAAATGTACCTTCACGTGTGAAGGTACATTCATCGGTGAAAAGCACAGTTCGTCCAAAATGTGGATTTAGCGCGTTCTGCTGCAGAAACCAGCGGGCGAATTCAATACGATTTGGATAATCCCCTGGAGACAGTTTCTGGACTCGTTGCACATGAAACGGGAGCAAATGTTCATCCTTCAGTACCCTCCAAGTCGTGGACTGTGAGGTATCCACCTGGCTAGCCACTGTTCGTGTACTTGTACTTGGCTGCGCCGCTACTACATCCAGAATGGCTTCTGCAACAACTACTGATTCGTCCTTTTTTGCACGACCTGCATTCGACCGGGAAGCGAGAAATGATCCCGTCTCACACAACTGTCTGTGCAAGCGCTCGAAAGTTTTGCGGTTAGGCAACCGCCTGTTAGGAAATCGCTCTCCGTACATTCGTTGTGCCTCTGCACCATTTCCATCTGCCGCTCCGTAAATTAAATGCATCTCAGCCTTTTCCTTATTCGTGAAGGGCACCATCTTCCGATTCATTACTACAGCGACTTACACTTGACTCACCGTTCAGTGGTTTTTATGCCTGAATCGTGTCGAAATTTTGCATACGTGTTCTTCTTCTTCCCCATTTGACATTTGCATACTTTCTGTTTCCTTCTTCACCCGGTGACTAGCGTCAGGAATGGAGCTTTAACGTTTGCATGAGCGACGTTTCCAACTGTGCCAGTGCCTTTATGAGTGAATTCCGACTATGCAGTCCTTGACGAAAGTTGTATTTTTGCCTCGTATCACAGCACAGAATCGTTGGGCATGGTTAAGTAGTGCAAACTGAACTATGTTCAGAAGTTGAAATTTGAACCCCCTCCCCTCGCTACTGAACCACGCTCAGCGATTCAGATTTTGAGCTGAAAATTTAAGTTTAAGTCTAAGCTTTAGAAAGCATTTAATGAGACACAAAAAATAACGGTATAAAATAGTTGTTCGTTACTCCAAAGTCTAAAGCGCCCTCTATCGGAATTTTTTGAAAATTTTCTTTAAAATTTATTTTCAAGAAAATACTGACATAAAGAATAATTTTAGCAAAACGCGGCAGTAGTTAGAGCCTAATCTACGACACAAAGATCGGGAATAACTGATTTTTGTTCTGGGGGGAGAAGGGTTTCAAATTTCAAATTTCAGTTTACGCTACTTAACTACTCGTTAGGACTCAGATTTTTAGATCAAAATTTAAGTTTAAGTCTAAGCTTTCGAAATCATTTAAAGAAATACAAAAAATAACGTTAAAAAATAGTTGTTTGTTACTCCAAAGTCTAAAGCGCCCCCTATCGGCATTTTTTGAAATTGAACTTTAAAATTTTATTTCAAGAAAATACTGGCATAAAGAAAATTTTTTGCAAAAACCGCAAACGAATCGACCAATTTTTCCATGTTTTATAATCATTTGAAATTTCGGACCCTAAACTTTAATGCCCCCTATCTCCTTGGGAATACGTCTGGGACCCTTAGTCTCCTATTTAATATTATTTGTCTTTAAGTGTACTATAACCCCTTAAAGTTCTGCCCATCTTTTATGAATCACCCTGTATATACAGTATGCCCACTAAAGTCCCTTGCCACCCTTTTAACTTCGGAACGGCTGCTGCTATATTCATAAAAGTAGTGTCTAAATATAGTAAAGTAACCATGCGCTACTCAATGAAACCGCCTACGGCGCCACCTGGTGGGATGCTGCGGAGTTAGCATTCCTATCTCGAAAACGGAAAGAGATAGAGAATAAAAGTGATTTACAAAGTTGTAGAGCATCGTCGATTTAGTAGGAAAAGTCACCTTGTGGACATTGAATATAACGGTTAAAACGCGCATTTGTTTTTCCGTGATTTCCTACACTGTGACGTGACAGAACGATATTAGAAAGAAAAAAACAACTAGTTAAAATAATATACCTTTATTTTAGATGTTCAAACTTCTCACCGTTAGCTGCAATGCATATTTGGATCCTTGTTTGAATTTCACATTGCACACGTTGGGGCATAGATGGTGACACGTTGGTACAAGCATCCGTAATGCGTCGTTTAAGGTCTTGCAATGTTTGTGGAGGGATCGCATGCACCTTCTGTTTCATAACTGGTTGTTTCTTTCTTTCTAAGATCGTTTTGTCACGACACAGTGTAGGAAATCGCGAAAAAAATGCGCGTTTAACCGTTCTATTCTTCGTATTAATATCCACAAGGTGTTTTTTGTACTAAATCGATTATGCTCTACAACTTTGTAAATGATTTGTTTTCCCTGTGTCTTTCCGTTTTCGAGATAAGAATGTTAACTCCACAGTTTTCCACCAGGTGGCGCCGTAGGTGGTTTCATTCAGTAGCGCATGGCTACTTTACTATACCTAGACACCACTTTTATGAATATAGCAGCAGCCGTTCCGAAGTTAAGAGGGTGCCAAGGGGCTTTATTGGGCATACTGTATGTAGATGACCGTCCGAGTAAAATTTAAGTGTAGCATTAACTAGTAGGCGAAATTACTTATAGATTGGTATCAATCAGTCACAATTGTAAACGCTGATTTGCGTCAGAGTTAGTAGCGGGTGGTGTTTTTTGTTATATTCTAGGACTGTGCATATCATGTGAAGCCATAATATAACTTTATGCATAAAAGAAAGACTTGAATTACTTGAATAAAAATCAAATGAACAAAAGTGTTGTAGAAAAGAAATAATTTCTGCATTTTTATTTATATTTATTTTATCCTAAAATAAGAGAAATGATATTTGTATTCTCGAGAATATCCCTTCGCGAACTTTAGAATTTTAATACAATAAAACCTGATGTCCGACTTACAAGCGACCGAAGATTGGCTGGTTGGTTGATTTTATGACGGCCGATTATCTACCCGAAGGATAGAGGCCCAAGGGGGAGTGCCTTCCGTGGGGGTCTATCTAAGGGAGCCTAACCAGTATTTATGGCAAGGTTCGAAAAAACCTCGGAAAACTCCGGACGGTTAGGTCGACGAGCACGACAGGGGTTTGAACCCAGCACCTCCCGTCTACCAGCTTTGAGAACAGAACCTCTCAGCCACTGGTGGGGACAAGCAACCGAAGGAAAATTCAGTTTTACTATGCATAATTAAAAGGCATTCCTTACACTTATACTTACACTTGGACCCCATAAGTTCCAGTTTTTATAGGGTTTAATGCGTGTATAGTTTAACTCAGACTTTTGTTTTCGATTTGCGGATAAAAAATTCGGAACTTTTTTACTTTTTCTTTTAAAAATTTTATTAATAAAAAAATTCTTAAATATTATTAAGTGTTGAGTTATTTATAAATTTTTGTGTAAGTTATTTTTAATGTATATTTTATCGTTTGCTGAAATAAAAATCCGAATTAAGTGTAGCATTTACAATGTATATTAATAGAATACGTCGAACATTCTTCGTGTACTTCTAAATCCATTTCTCAAACGACCCTCTAATGTAACATTACAAATCACTTTGTTCTGTGTTATGTTTCTTCAAAGTAAAATTTCAAAATATGCGGTGATCACAAAATTATCGGAAACATCTTCACAACGTTCCGTAACATGCATAATGCAACGTTATGTTCAGAATAATATGTTCGTCCTTACTTTCTTTATATTATCGCTTATCCTTTTTCAAAAGACGAAAAGAAGTTTTCTTTTATTTTTTTTATATTTTTTTTCTTTTGGTTAGTTTCGTTTCTTTCCTTTTTGTTGATGATCTTGCGTTGCTGTGGCAACGGGAACACGCATGCGCTTAAATATCGCTAATCAATAATATCGAAAAGTTCCCCCTGAATTTGATATTTGCTTTCCTTTTACGCTCTTTTGCTTCTTCTTTTATGGAGGACAAAACTCTTATTAGTTGAATAAATAAACAAAATACAAAGGAGCTCACAATTACTGAATACTTATCCGGATAATATCTCGCTATTTCCATTATCATCGATTTCTATTTGAAAAAAAGACATCGAATTAACTACATTTTCGCAGCGTTACATTTCGTAGTTAAATAACTTTACTCAATGTACCAGGAATAAAATAATAATGCTTATTTACTTTCTATTTTACTTTTTCATTGTAATTTAATAAACAGTGAACTTTAGAAAGAATTCTATGGAACTGGCAGAGTAACTGTTTTTAGTAGTTTATTGTTTTGTAATTCCGTATTTCTAAGTATTGATAAATTAATGGTAAACCGCAAAATAACGTATATATATAAATATATATAGATGCCAACTTTTGCGCTTTTTTGTTACGACTAAAATTTATAAAAAAAAATTGCCTTATTTAATCACCGATTTCAGCGATTAAATAAGGCAGAATTTGCTATTAAATTTTAGGGGTAAGAAAATAGTGTATAAATTGGCGTGCATATATTATCTTTCTGATTAGGGATATATTAAATTATTATGATAATGCAACATTTTCCGTTTTATCGTTAATGATAGTTTTAAATGGTATACCGTAATTTCCGGCTTATAATCCGCAACTAAAATAAGTCTGTTTCAAACAGGAAATTTTATGTAGTAGATACATTCATATAACTACCAAGTAAAACTAATTTACTTTTTATTAAATAAAATTTCTGGTTTGAAACATGTTTATTGAGCCGCGGCTTATACTCCGGAAATTACAGTATTTTGAAACAAATTTAGCAATTATGGTTAGCGCAACTAAACACTTTCTTTTCGTTTTTACATTTTATCTATTGTTTTTGATAAATGATATAATATGAGACCGTTCTTTTACCTCTTCTTTTTTCAGCTAAAAAACTCTTATTAGTTGAATAAATAAACAAAAGTAGAAAGCAGCTCGAAATTATTTATCCGAAAAATATCTCGCCATTTCAATTTTCATCGATTTCTATTTGAAAAAATACATTAAATTAACTACATTTTTCTTGCGTCGCATTTCTAGTTAAATAAATTTACTAATAATGTACCAATAATAAAATAATAAAGCTTATTTAATTTTTACTATACGTTTTCTCTACAATTTGATAAACAATAAACTTTAAAAAGAATTGTATGGAACAGAGCAAATAACTCTTTTTTGGAGATTTTTATTTTGTAACTCCACATTTCTAATTGATGGTGAATTAATGAATAACATTAAAATAACATATATGTTCTTTCTGCCTGGTGATTTATTTAATTATCACGCTATCTTTAATATTTTCCGTTTTTCATTAATTTTTCGGCAATTTTGAAAATAATTTAGCAATTATCATTAAAACATTTTTTTTCTATTTTTACATTATATATACAGGGTGGTTCAAAATTCATGATAAAAACTTTAAGGGTTGGTACAGGACACTGTAAGAAACAATTTTTTTTATAGGAAAGCAGCGTCAGAAATCCATTTATATAGTCAAAAATACAATCTCACTCCAATCCGAAGTCGCGTTTTAGTTCATAACTTTAATAGTAGTGAAGATACTTTTACGAAATCCTTACAGTATGCTTATAATTCATACAAAGATGAGTCTGTTGTAATTTTTGTTAAAATATATTCGTTACTTTTAAAGTTATGGACGAAAACGCGACATCGGATTGAAGTCAGACGCCCTGTAATTTTGACTAAATAAATGGATTTTTGACCCTGGTTTCCTATACAATAAATTATTTTTACAGTAGGTTGGTACAGGATACTGCAAAACATTTATTGTATAGGAAACCAGGGCCAAAAATTCATTTATTTAGTCAATATTACAGGGCGTCTCACACCAATCCGAAATCGCGTTTTCGTTCATAACTTTGCCCCACCAGTGGCTGAAAGGTTCTGCTCTCAAAGCTGGTAGACGGGAGTTTCTGGGTTCAAACCCCTGTCGCACTCGTCGACCTAACCGCTCGGAGTTTTCCGTGGTTTTCTTCGAACCTTGCCGTAAATACGGGTTACAATCCCTCAGAAAGACCCCCACGGAGGGCACTCCCCCTAGGACCTATATCCCTTGTGTAGATAATCGGCCGTCATAAAATCAACCAACCAACCATTGTTCATAACTTTAACAGTAGTGCAGAGATTTTAACAAAAATTGCAACAGACTCATCTTTGTATGAATCGTAAGCATACTGTAAGAATTTTGTTAAAATGTCTTCACTACTATTAAAGTTATGTACTGTTAAAGAACGAAAACGCGACTTTGGATTGGAGTGAGACGCTCTGTATTTTTTACTATAATAATGGATTTCCGACCCTGCTTTCCTATACAAAAATTGTTTGTTACAGTTGTCTGTACCATGAATTTGGAATCACCCTGTATATTGTTTATTGATAAATTATATTATGAGAGTGTTTTTTGTGAAACAAAACTCTTATTAGTTAAATAAATAAACTAAATTGAAAGCAACTCACAATTGCTGAATACAGGTCGATGCAGCTCACAATTGCTGCATTCGAAAAATATCTTGTCATTTCCATTATCATCGATTTCTAATTGAAATAAAAGAAATCGAATTAACTACGCTGTCCTTGTGTTGCATGTCCTAGTTAAATAACTTTACTCATAATGTACCAGGAATAAAATAATAAGGGTTATTTATTTTCTATTACACTTTTCACAACAGTTTGATAAACAGTGAACTTAATTGTACACAATAGCAAAAATTGTATTGAACTGGTTGAGTAGTAATTGTTTTTAGGAGTTTATTGTTTTGTATCATCGTATTTCTAAGTATTGATGTGTTAATAAAAAACAGCAAAATCACAAGCCTGTTTTTTTTTAATTTCTTAATTTATTAAATTATTATGGAAACGCAACATTTTACTTTTCTCCTTTATCGATATTTTTAAAGGGTTTATTTTGAAAATAATTTAGCGATTATAATTCACAATTAAGCTTTTTTCGTTTTAACATTATAGTGTATCTCCAAATACATGGAAGCATGTCTGACACTTTTACACATAAGTTAGTTTTGTACTTAAAGGATACATAGACCTAACTTTGAAATGACATATTTTTATGTTTAAGCAATATTTATCTATCTAAATAAAGCAGCAACGATTTTCTAATACATAACTTTCATAGATAAAATACAGAATTTCCATGTGTTGCGTGTGCAACAGCCATGTCATACTCGCAACAGAAAAGACATATTTTCTGTAAGTATGAAAATGATGTTTTACAAAATCGATGCTGCTATATTTAGATAGATAAATTGTTGGTTAAACATAAAAATATAATTTAAATGTTTGTACTTTTATTCCCTTTAAATACAAAGTTTATTTACGTGCATAAGTTTCAGACACGCCACACATCCGTATGTATGGATTTCACGATATATAGTATGGTAATTTTTGGCCTATAATTCACGGATCAAACAATTATGTTTCAACCCAGAAATTTTATTTTATATAATGTAACTTTGTAGATAGCTGTAAATATTTGACTTCAGTTATTAAATAAAAATTCTGGGTAGAAACATAATGTTTGATCCGCGGATTACAGGCCGGAAATTACAGTATGTACAGACAGGATATAAATGCCATAAGACTTATCATACACAAATGGGGAAAATAAAAATAATAAAAATGAAAGATGAAACCCATACCTGTTATGAAAAATATCTATAAATGAAAATTGAAATTATATATATTGCATCTGCCAACCTTCCACTAATCTTCCGTAAATGTGGGATAATTTGACACAGCTTAAACACGTTTCAAATCAAAATTTTTTTTAGAAATAAAATGAAATAAATTTCGTGTAGAAACATGAAATTCAAAAAAGAATGATGCATCAAATAAATTTTCTGGTTGAAAACTTGGTTAACATGGGCCAAATTAAGCAACGTTTTACGGAATAATTGTTGGAGGTTGGCAAGTATGATATAAATTATTATTATTATTATTTTGTAAATAAATGGTATAATCTGAGATTTCTTTCTAAGTTAACACATTGATGATGGTTAATTTTCGTCTTTTAAACAGGTAGCCGGGCGTTATACTCTTGCATGTTACAATATTTAACAAAAATATTTTCTCCAGTCGTGTTATAATATAAATGAATGTGTATAATAATGGTATTTTTTCTAATCAAAGTATTTATATGTATCGTACTCTAATGGTGAAAATACTAATACTGCGTACCGTAATTTTTGGCCTATAATCCGTGGATCAAACAATTATGTTTCAACCCAGAAATTTTATTATATATAATGTAACTTTCTAGATCGCTGTAAATATTTGACTTCAGTTATTAAATACAAATTCTGGGTTGAAACATGATTGTTTGATCCGCGGATTATAGGTCGGTAATTACGGTATGTTTTATGAGAAATAATTTAACAAATAAAATGTAAAAGTACCGCTAGTGGGCGGAATTACATATGTCCAGCAGACGTGAATTCACGACTTCCAACGACAATGTGTTAGTGATCATATTCGCCTCGATGTCAAACCGATTTTGCCATAATGCAGAAAAATATTTGTCTATCACTGTAAAATATAAACTTTTTACGGGGCGTTACGGCGTATCGTCGTATTTCTATGTTTTGGTGAGTTACTGAAAAAAAAAAAAAAGACATAACAAATAAGTTTTTACTCTTTCATTTCTTAAATTATTAAGCTGGCGCGACATTTTAATTTATTTTTCAATAATGATACGTTTAAGAAGTCTCGCTACCTTTCATTTTTCAAACAAGAACGAAAAATCATGCGTCAAGCATAGATTATGTAGCACTTTCCAACGCTTCCAAAATAATTTTACAAATCATATCGTTTAATAAGCTAAAAGATAACTTCTAAGTAAACAATTTGGAAAACGCATAACATATTTAAAAACATAATTTCAGGAATTTCCAACATATACAATATTCGGAAAAATATCCGAATACTTTTATTCAGCCCTGTATAGGATATATAGAATTGTATATATACTACATAGGATGCTAAATTTTAGTTCAGTTAGGAAACGTGTAGCACATTTTAAAATTCTCCGTCTGGAGTTTGTCAATAAACAGAAATGGGTTCGCGAACTTTTGTGCTGCCCTGTATAGGATCTACAGAATTTATACACACCACGTAATAGACAAAAAGCAAGTTAACATTAAAATCGCGTTCAGTAACTTAAAACGCACTTCCAGGAATTATTGTTAACAGACAGTAGATAATTCTTTTGCGTGTCCCTGTAAATGAACGATGACTGCTATACACACAATATTCCGTAGTAAGTCTCTTGTAATGCGCCTTAGTGATCTATATAAATTTCAATGCGTTTAAAATAGTGAAACATTATTTAAATAAACCGCAGACGATTTTTCTCCATAGACGTAATGTAACGGAATTATTTTTACTGTCCCTGTAAAGTAACTATAAGTGCTATGCACACCCTGTTCCATATTAAGCTTCTTCTAATGCACCTTAGTGATATATATAAATTTCAATGCGTTTAAAATAGTGAAACATTATTTAAATAAACAGCAAATGATTTTTCCCCATAGACCGCAATGTAACGGAATTCTTTTGAGTGTCCCTGTAAAAAAACTATAAGTGCTACACACTTCCGTTGAAATAGGGAACATGCTATAGATAACGATAATAACATATAAAAATTGCAGAGCAATCCGAGCATATTTACGGGAGTTAGAGCACGGACAGACGGCAGACGGCAGACGGCAGACGGCCAGACGGCCAGACGGCCAGACGGCCAGACGGCCAGACAAACCGAAGTCATAAGCACTTTTCAACTAGGTTGGAAAGTGCTAAAAATGGCGAAAATATCACCTTTTCATTTTTATTAACACTTTCCAGTACAGGTGAAAATTGTTTATGAGTTAGGTTTGTCTGTCTGCGTCTGTCCATATTTCCGGGCTCTAATACTTATAAATACTCGTATACTCGGAATGCCATGCAATGTTTATATGTTACTGAAGTTTACTATAGAATATTCGGTATTGAAAATGAAGTGGTATGCATTTATTGTTCGTTTACAAGGACACACAGAAGAACTGCGCTACATTATGATCTATTTGGAAAAATCATTTGCGGTGTATTTTTATGATGTTACGAAATTTCAAACATAATGAGATTAATATGCATCACTGAGGTCGGCGGCAACATGATTTCCCAAGAGTATAGAATAAGTTGCATGTATAGTTTGTTTACAGGGACGCATAAAAGAATTCCTTTACATTATGATCTATTGGAAAATATTGTTTGTGGTGTATTTTAATGATGTAATGATACTTCAAGCATAATGGCATTAAAAAAAATTAATGAGTTGCACTACAACATGTTTTCTGTATATTATGGAGTAGTAGCATTTATCGTTCATTTAACAGAGACACATAAAAGAATTCGGTTACAGGACTGACTATGAACGATAATTGCTGGAAGTGCGTTTTATGAAGTGGTATGCACTTTTAAACATCTAATTTTTAGTGTATTACGTGGTGTTTATTAGATCATATACAGACATGTACGAAAGAATTCGCACACTTTACTGGATATGGACAGCAATTGCTGAAACTTGGATTTTTAGTGAGTTATGCATTTTTTAAATTGTTTATTTAGAATTGCTCATTTCATTGAAAAGATTATATTACTTAATAATATTCTGTTACTGTTGGAAAGTGTTTTATAATCTATGCTTGATGCGTGGTTTTTCGTTCTTGCTTTGCTTAAAATGTATTTTGACATCCGTAGTATATTCCCGATGGTTATAAATATGGGAAAAGGGCTTTTTACTGCATCCATTTCCATTTAAATGTATCAGAATTCCAATCTTTAAATTCTTTTTTCTCATTCATTTTTTTTTCAATATGATCAAAATGCTAACACTTCTGCATATATTCTCCAATTGACTCGCTAGTTATTTTAGACTATATCCTTAAGAGCCTACGCTAGTCTCGCAAAGACACGCTCAAGCTAATGTTAAGTCTATAGGAATAGACTTGCGAGTCTATGGGAAGTCTATGGGAATTTCTTGCGAGATGTCTAGCTCCCATTTTAATATTTTTAAATGCTTTTTTTTTTTTTGCATAGGGTAGCTGAGGTCGATCTCTAACGTTGTTAGTTTTTACTTTTTAAATTTTGGTTACAGTTTTTTTATAAGCGGACATTCTCAATTTTTGAACCGGTTCTGAAAGTGAAAGTATCCTTATATAAAAAAAACTGTAGCCAAAATCGAAAAAGTAAAAAACTAAGAACGTTAGAGATCGAACTCAGCAATCCTATGCAAAAAACATTATTTAAAATTATTAAAATGCGAGCTAGAAATCTCGCAAGAACTTTCCCATAGACTTAACATTAGCTTACGCGTTTTTTCGCGTGACTGATGTAGGCTCTTAAGGTGCATTTCATAAAAGTAGGAATAGGATTTTCAGATTTTTTTTTTAATTTGGTCCGTTTACAAAATATTCCACAAATATGTGTGAACTAACTTGCTCAATATAAATAAAATTTTTGAATAACATCGTAAAATAAACATGAATAATGGTGATAGTAATAAATAGCTTATTTTAAAAATAAATAAAAAGGATAAGTAAATAATCATTTTTACTGTATTTTTACGTATGTCATGGCATTTTATTTATTTATTCTTAAACTAATTAACTTTTTAAAACATTATAGTATATACTTGTAAGAAAAGCATGTAAAATTTTTTTTAAAGTTTAAAGGGTAGCTAGTCCCATTAAATGATGCATTTCAGGCCAACCTTAAACGAAAACGACAAAACTCAAAACAACAACTTAAGCCAAAACAGCCTCCTACTTGGTCCGTGTTTTGAGTAACACTTTTTTCAAAGAAAAATATTCTTTTTAGATTTTCTTACAAATTTTGCAGAAACCTACCCGGAAGGTGATTTTTGATACAAATGTTGTAAAAATCTAGCACGAAAAATTTTCTTCAGAAATAATGGTATTCAAAAAACGAACCAGTGGAAGCCCTGTATGTTTTAAAATTATTGAGCAATTATGATTAGCATAACTAAAAATTTTCTTAGTTTTTACTTGGACATATGAAATAATACTGATTCATAATTCTTTCTGAACTAAGAATCATCCTCGACAATTTTAGCCTAAATTAATAAAATTTTGTACATTTTTATAAAATCTTCCACAAAGATCTGAGAACCAACTTGCTCAATATAAGTGAAATGTTTGGTTAACATCGCCATCATTTGGAATGAAACGTAGATATTGAAGAAATATTAAGATAAATTTGGAATATAAAATAAAATTGTAAGCGATATTTTTATTATAGTATTAATTATTCTACTTTAGAACTATTATGTATATATATATATATATATATATATATATATATAATTACTATCTTTGTCCTTTTTCAAATATTTCCTTCGCTCCTTTAATTTTAATTATTATTTGCTTATAGAAATAATATTTTATGCACTTACAATGTATTAATTCCTTTTTTATTCTATTTTATTAATTTTTTACATAATACCAATTTAATTACCGTTTTCACATTCCTCTTAACTTTTCATTCATTATTTACATTAATTTTTCTTAATTTATTAATTTCTCATTAAGCACTTTCTTTAAATTTTAAAATTTCACTTGCAATAACTAATTTATATAGTGTGTTACGCTGACACCAGATGGCATATTCATATGTGCATCTAAATTTATTATTCACCTGATAGTTATACTCTTGCTTGAACTGCCACTAGGTGGCAGCATTGTTCCTTAATGTTAATAAATTCTAGTTTTAACACTTGTATGAAATTCATTTAGTCATACATTGAATTTTTAAGACTCATTCACTTCTCTTGTAATTTATCTGATGAATTAGTAACTATTCTTTGACAATAGGTGAAGTTTTGTTGATTCATCATACAAGGTGATTTTGTTTTAACCACGTTTCATCCTGTTTAATTATGGGGAAGTTGCACACACTTATTTTTACCTTTTATATTTTTCATTTCTAATATCTTATTCCTGGTTTGTAATGTATTTTGTACAATTTAACTTAATAGTTCGTACAAAGATGAAATCATGTATTTTTTGGTGGAATTTATGGTACTTTGGGTTTGATAATTTTTGCCATGGTTCCACAATAATTTCAAATTATTTCATCTATTTCAAAATTTCACTTTTTCATTATTTGTTAATTTATGAATACATTTCATAACATATTTGAGTTTCATCTTTCAGGGTTTTCTTTTTCTTTTCATTTTCCCCTCCAATCTGTATTATATTCTCTTTGTTTTAATTTCTTTTCTTTTTTCTCTACATTTCTGGATATTATTCAAACAGGTACGTGTTCATTTTTCAAATTCCATTTGTTGTATAATATTTCTGTGATTTTATTTAAGGGTTATATATATATATATATCAGCAACATTTCTAAGAATAAAATAATCAAACTTATGTATTTTCCGTTACACATTTCTATTGCAATTTGATAAATAGTGAACTTAATTGTACATGACAGAAAGAAATACTTTGAAACTAACCGAGTAATTCTTTTTATGGGCTTTGATGTTATGTATTTTCGTATTTCTAAGTAACGGTTAATACATGAAAGAGCAAATCTGTTGTTTCTTTTTCACTTTTCCATGACTTATTAAATTATCTTTACTATTTTTATAATGCTATTTCTTGAACAGTGATATTTTAAAAACAATTCAGCAATTATGAATGATTCAACTAAACAATATCTTCATTTTTCCATTATATATATTGTTTTTGCTTGAATAATTCTTGAATAATGATATTGTTTTTTATAATAACCTAATATCTACAGAGCAGACTTCAGCCAATATTTATAAATAGTAATCATCTAAATAGTAATCATACGCAGACTTTCTGTCGTAAATGAAGTAAAAATTATTTTTAGGAAAAAGTGGTGGCTCTTTGTTCTTGTGGTAACGAGTCTTAGATTTTGATTTAATGATCATAACCACTTTAGATACGAAACAATGTCAAATTGATTTTGGCGTACCATTGAAAAATATGTGCCCATTATTTTAAAATATTCTGATAACGTTTAAAAAACAATTTGCTCAATATTAGCAATATTAGTGACATTTTTATGTAACATATTCATTGTCTCGATTGAACCGCCAAAATTTGTGAAGTATTTAACGTATAAAATAAAGTATCTTTTAGTTAATATTTTTATTGTAGCATATACTATTCGCCATTATTTACGCAATCATTTCACAACCCTATATCGGATTAATATACATTTTCTACTTGTATCTCTAAGCACCGGGGGAAATAATAATTTTATATTATCCAATTTTCTTATACTACAAGTAAACACAACAGAAAATTATCACTTCTTTAAGCTTTAAAATTCTTTGATAAAATATCTAGTTTTGCTATCACTGTTTTCATAGCTCTCAACATATATCGAAGTCATTAGGTTGATCTCCAAAATATAGAATACAGTCTTTCAAAAAATCCGTCTTTGAGGGCTATTAACCTATTTAACAATTAACTAGCAGTCACAGTGCCTTTTTCAAAGACATGGAGGTCTATGCGACTGTCCAACATGATGTCTGCCCAGACCATCAAACCCCTGCTGTCATAATGGTAAATTTATCCGACATTGGAGGGAAGGTAGCGGGTCCCTGGTTCTTTCCATATGAAAGTACGACGAGAATCAGTTGTTAGGCTGAACCGGAACTCTTCAGTGAAGAGGACGGTTACCCATTGATCCCTGCACCAATCTCAATGATCTTTCTACCATGCTAAACGGACTCTCCTGTTTTCAGAAGTGAGCGTGATGCAAACAGCAGGTCTTCTTGCAAACAGGCCTCATGAAGCCTTCTGGAAACAGTAACCCTTGAAACTCGGCTTCGTGGTGGCCGCATAGAAGGAGAGCTGAAATGCTGTAACATGCCTGTTACGCCTCGCTGTAATTGACAAATAACGATCTTCATTGGCGATAATGGCTTTTGGACGACAGTGGCCAGGCTTTTTCTCGATGGATCCGGTATCCTGAAACTGTTTTCATAACTTGGACACGACGCTCGGCGTTACATTGAACTCTCTAAAAATTTGGACTTGAGACAGGCCTGTTTCTAACCTCCCCACGATTCGCCACCTCATTTCATCATCTAAACGTCGATGGTTACTTATTTTGACTGTTTGAATTTGAATTCAACCGATTACTGCAAAAACACACCCAGAAATTCGCCGAGGTGTGGAGCGAACGAAATACAGATTTGCCACGCGCGATTATAAAGCCTTTACCTCTACTATCTCCTCCCACACACACGTTTACGCTTACGTATTCGACACACAATATTTGCATCTTTCTTCCGAAACAGTGGTTTTACATTTCAGTTCAATTCTTTTGATGAAATTTGACAAAATATGCAAATTCTCTTAATTCTGTTACACCCTGTATTTCTCAACTATTTCTTCTAGAATATGGAAATTCAGTTATTTACATGGATCCGAGGATATCATAATATCTGTTGAAATTTGAAATTTAAAATTAGTTTCCGAGATATTATTATTTTTAAATTTTTAATCACACTTGCAGCAACAAAATGATTCCAACTTTGTTAAAAAAAAGGAATGACAAACGGAAATAATGGGATATCATCTGCTATCTAAACTAGTGAACAAATACCTTTACCTTCTATTTTTTTTGCATAATTCTGTTTAATGATCTTTAGTTTGATATTCTCTATTAAAATATGTAATATAAAAATATTCATGTGACTTACTTTCGCATTTACTGCGATTATTAACAAAAAACTTAAAATTTCCAATATTATTGAAATACCATTTCCCTATTTTGTATAAAATGTAGATGAATGATACGAACTGAAGATAAGCATAAGGAATATGCTCAGATTGGAAGTTTTATCCAGACCATAGTAATCCCTACGACAGAACTTGACAAGTTCGCTTTGGCGAGTTAGTAAAGTAAACAAATATTAGCTTGAAAGTAATGGCAAATACACTAAGATCTTTCACAAAATTCTATCGACCAAACAGTTTTTATTGTCCGTATATCATCATTTTCTTATAATGGCTTTCTACAACAACTGCATTAAATAACGAAATTTACATGCAATATTTGTAATTTTCAGTTAATTTGCCCTGTAAATATGATTTGTTTTGCTTACAATGAGACATTTAGTGAAACATTACAATAAATCTTCTTCAAATGTAGTCTAAAATAAGATTTTCTGTCCAAGAGTATATAACTATATCATCCAATGCAAATGCAACAGATAGGCTTGTTACGCCAGTTCGTAATTATAAATAAACGCAAGAAATTCACTAAGAACGAACGCTACTGCATAAAAATACTCCAATTTATAAGGTAAAAAACCCTTATAAATAAAAATGAGATTGTATTCTCTTAGTGTTAACGTAAAACTTAAAAATGAATTTGGACCTAATCTCTAAAACGTATAAATGGTGCTCCATTTCACTAGAAGTACCTAAAATATTCCGTACTGTCCTGTCCAGAAATTATTTGGACAAATTTTTATATGAAAACTATTACGCTCTGTAATCTGCTATTTAATTTAATCTTAGTTAATCTTCTTACATGAATTATGTTCCCTTAGAGAAAGTTCTTCGTTCAATAAAATGATGCTTTTATTTGCATTATGCATTATCTTTGTAACATTGCTTTACTATTGCAAAGATAACAACTTTAATTAATACAAGAAATTGTATGTTTTTTTTAATTAAAATATTTCTTAAAGATGAAAAACATGTAAATGTGAGACGTAAAAACAGTGCTCCATTGTACTCGGAAGTGCCTATAAATTTTTGCACTATTCTGATTATAAATTATTTGAAAGAATTTCATACAAAAGCTGTTAATCTCTATTAGATCATTTTTTCATTTAATCTTACTAGTTATACTTCTTATCTCATATTTAATTTTTTTTCAATAAAATGTTGATTACGTTTGGATGAGGGTAAACCCATTGGTAAAAAATTTTATCGACTCTGAAAATAAGAAATTTGAGGAACAAAGTTGTACACATTTTTGACCGGCAGTGTTACCAGTTTAACGCGTTTGTTATTAAAAAATTCAGGTGAAAATACCATCAAAAGTGGACCATGCTTAACCCTTTCCGGCGCGGAATAAATCTGTTTGTAAAATAATGAAATAATGGACTGACACCAGATTTTACAAACGATTTTCTTACAAAAGAAAAACTTGCTGATTATCCCGTACTTTATAAAAGAAAATTTTTTATTAAATATTCTTGGTGCCGTTTGTCAGTTTTGGAATTAAAATTAGGTGTCCTTTTTTGTGACCACCGCCCGCTAAAGGGTTAATCAAGCAACACAATGTCAACTCTTTCCTTTAACAAACAAATAGTAGAAATGCAATAAAGGGTAGTTCCTTCATTAAATAACTTACTATTTTGATATTTGTGAATTTCTTAATACCCTAAATTTATCCCCCTCCTCCCACACACAAAGTCAAAAATACTGTATTAATATAAAACTATATTTTGCTATCAGATTTAAATACTAATAAAACTAATATTTATTTACACAAAGTTGCGATCTCTTTTTTGTCGCGTAAGAGGTTTTTCCTGTATTAGAATATTTTAACCGACTTATAAATAAGTAGGTCGTTAGTAGTATTCGTTTCTATTTTATTAATGTATATTCACCTATAACTATTGAAGGGATGCTCCAATTTTTATCATTCTCTTTTTGTAAGAAAGTTCTCGTTTTGGTGACGACGCCATTATAATTTTCACCAATGTCTAAAAATGGTCTGCTTGTCCGTTTTCATGTCTTTGTTTTTAATTTATCATACTATCATAAACATTGGCTATTCTTGGAAAAAATGCAATATGTTGTTAAGGTGTACAGCAGTACTTTATGTTTTAATATAGTCTTCGTATCTGATAGTGTCTTTTTTACAGGGCCGCGTTAAAATATATATATATATATTTATGACCATATACTACGCGTCAAAATGGACGATATTGTCAACAATGGAATTTATAAATAAAATGTGGATAAAAATATTCTGGTGTACTGAACCACACACTAAAATACGCCAATTGGCGTGCAATAACTATCAGTACAATAACGTAAGGAACAATTCCTTGAAGTTGTTTTTATTTTTTGTTTCTAAAAAATTACTTGTTAAAATTTTTATTTCCAATCTCTTTATTTCTGAATAAGCACTTCCGTTCAACATCAATGTAATTTACCATGTTATGTACCATATTTTTTTATACCATGTGTGTTTGTTATTTACCATGTGTTATACGACTGAATTTATCCGTAAGAGTTGCTTTAAAACCTTTATTTCCACACACTTTACTTCTGAACAAACAATTTAACTATGTTTTATTTCTTTTAATTATCTATCATCAAAGGGTGTTAGGTTACTGTTAAAAGTTTGTAAGACCTATTAACGAGTTTAAAATGAAGTTTTAAAAGCATAATCATTGCATAAAAATTTTCAGCATCGTCAGTGTCACTCAAATTATATTAAAAGTTTGTTTCGCTGACAAATTTCTGCTTTAAAACCAAAGGAAGTTGTTTCGAGTATTAAGTTAACATGATTTTGAATATAGTTAATTTTCTATTTAATAACACGGAGAAGTTGCTTTCCGTGAATTGGCAATAAAGATGTTTCATTTTATATATAAAATTTTTAAAACGCTGATGACCAAATGCATATTAATAAGGGTTTTACAGGGTATTTAATAAAAACTCCCTAATTAAAAAAAAATAATCAATAATTGAATTTGGTTATAAACACTGACATTTTTCATTTTTATTTTTATTTTCATGTAAAATTATTTAGTTACGTTCTGGCATTATTTTAAAAGGTACAAGGTTTATTTAGTTTTTTTTGCATACGTTTTTAAATTGTTTTTATATAAATGTGTGTTTTAATGTAGTATTGTCTGATTAAATGTAATTTTTAACAATTGAATTGTATATATCAGACGTAAAAAATGTTCAGTTATTAATGAAGTTTATTAACTATTTCATTAGTAAGAGTGCATGTGAACTGAACTACTGTTTTTCGGTGAGTAATTACTTTCATTCAATGGTAGAAAAAGATGACTGAAGTTCTTTTAAAAATTAATCTGAAAGTATGTTCTGGAATGTGATAGTAAACACTTGGAGAATTCGTTTTGTAATACATTCTCAAGTGCAAATGAAAATATTTTGTATAATCTTAAACTTTTTAAGCAGCTTCATAAAGAGAAGCTTCTGATCTATGTATGTATGTATGGAAGAATTTTTGCAAATTTTTCAACAACCAGTGAATGAATTTTAATGCAACTTTTTACACTACAATTTCAGTACATCAGGGAAGTTTGTAAGCTAAAATAACCATCAAATCATAGTATCATGTATAGATTTTTTATATTGACACGCAAAAATTTTTAACATATATTTGTCTGTTGTACGTCAAACGTGAGAGCATTTGAAGTGCCTTAAATAAGAGTAGAGATATACGACCAATAAAATTTGACTGGTCGAGAAGATTTTTAACAAAAACTTGGTGAGCTTTCCATTATCGCCGAGCTAATGATTGCTGACTTGTCTCACTTGCCTAATTTAACTTGTTCGGATGAGTATTACCAAGTTCTGCAAAGATGATTACCATTGTTTGCACAAAATATTCCAATCTGAGCATGCCACCAGTGTTTTTATCGGAACTCTTTTAAATGCACTCTACTGGTAACAACGTTTATTAAATTGAATTTGCATAACAGTAACAGGTTTTTACAAAAATACTCTATTTTTCGAAATTATTCCCGATAGAATACGCCAACTGGTACGCAGTAAGTAAATTAAACAAACTATACAAAGTTAATAACTTTTTCACAAGCCATGTATTTAGAAACAGTTGAAGTCGCTTTCATTTGCCGCTGAAAATTACTTGCATCTATTCATGTCTTTAATAATGTGGCTTCAAAATGGCACCTTCAGCCCAAATTTAAATTTTTTCCTTTACCAAAAAAATATGGATTATTTGTCCTCAGAGTACCTACCGCATTTTGAGACGTGAGTTTTTTTTCATGATTTTTTTTAATGCGTCCAGACATGGGACACCCGATGTATGGCACAATATAGTAATACCAGTAGCGACTCGTCAGGTAGTGCTACAGAATTTTAATACCAGTATTTTCGTGTACTAATATTTGCTTTATTTACTCGTAGATTGTCCTACGATTGAATAAGGCGAATTTTTGTACACACAAATACTGGTAGTAATCTGATGCAGCACTTCCTGACGAGCCGCTACTACGTAATACTATCACTTCCATATTTATTTCCACATTCTTCCCAGGATTGGCTATCCGTGTTATGCTGACTAATAAACAACATTTGATAATTTTGCATGTTATTTAAAAAGTAACCAATTGATTAATAAAAGTCTTTAGACGTTACAAAAGTTGAAAAAATTCTGTAACACAAATTTAATCCGTTGGTATTTATTTAGTCTGAGACGAAAAAATTAACATTATCGCATTCAAGTTTTAAGTGGCTTCTAAGTACAAAAATTTCTCGTAAAATAAAATAGGAATGTAATTAAAATTAAGGTCTAGTTCTTGTTTAGTTCTAGAAACATGCAACAGATATTTTTCCGAAACTGGTTTTTTTTTTTTTTTTTTTTTTTTTTGTCAAGAGTGGGATAAATGTATCCGTGAAAAACATGTATACAAAGGTTAAATGGGGGCTTTTAACCATGGTGAAAATAATATTTAAAGGTTTAAAAGTATGAATGTAAAATATGTGAAAACTTTCTAACAATCTGAATTTATTAGTATGAAGAAAACGTTAAGTATTTTAAATAAACGACCATTTTTAAAAAGCCAAATATTTTATATAATTTCAAGTTATTACAGAAATTAAAGACATATTCATTGCTACTTATTAAACAAAATAGCAAAATTTAGCATGTTTGACCTTAAATTGATTCCTTAGTGTAATAACTATCTATAAGTAAAATGTACTTTGCAAGCAAGGTAAAGGAATTTTTACAATTTCATCAATATTTTTCATTACATCATTATTAATATTTAGTTTTTGACACCATTTGTCTGTCTAAATTCAAAATTTTAATGCTAGGTAAGAAAAATAAACATTTCTTTCAAGGTGGCGTAGTTGTTGTTGTTGCTGTTTTTTTTCTTTTTGGTTCTAGCATAATAGAAAACCCCCAGAAGTATTCACTGAAATGTCTTAACGAAACATGAAATTGCATAATTTCAAACAGTTTCTCTCGGCTTTAAGTTGGCTCTTCAATATCATTTAATTATTACATGTATGTCAAACATCTTCAAATAATTTTTTCCTTCAATTTCATGAATTTATTTTCTTATACAAGGTGCATCAAAATGATTGTCTGTTTACAAGTGTCAATGACTCTGTTGTAAAAATTGATAAGAGAAAAAAACTGAACACAATAACGTAAGAAAAGTTCAACGTCTTGCTTGCGTACTTTATATTAGTTGACTTGATTACATGAACAACATCCAAACGATAGTCTATTTTACGCCAGACATTTTGAAGAATGTTTTAACAAAGAATAATGTACAAAACATATTTCGAGAACTAATCTTTGTAGCAATTGGTCACCTGCACCTGTAGCATAAACCACATCTTTACATATCCAAATAGCTGGTGCACGTGGAAGCAAAGAAATAAAATAACAATTCAAAATTGCCCTTGAAATATCACAGGAAGCATTGACTTTACGTGAGTCCAAAGAGAGTCACATAGAAATGTTACAAAGTATGCAAATAAAACTTTGAAATACCTTTTGTATTGTGTTTAGTTTGTTTTTTCTAATAACTGTTTAGAACGGAATTATTATCACGGGCAATAAGAGCAATGATTTTGACTTGTATAGTTATAAATCTTCAGCTTTTAACGATAATTTTCAATGCCAATATCAGTAAAAATTTTGAATATAAATAGAAAAGTGAACATTTGATTTTATTCCAAAGATTTTCAATCTTTCTTTGATTCCATCAAAATAGAAAAATCTTAGAAATATTCACTACTATTGCCGAATGAAATATGAAATTTTTGAACTTCAAATAACTGCTCCTGGTTTTAACTTAGCTCTAATTTTTTAATGGTTATTTCTAAGTAAAATTGCTGCATATTTTCACAATTTCATGAAATTTGCCATTATATAATTTTAATCTTAAGTTTTAACTGGACTTTGTTTAGGGCAATATCTATAAAAAAATTCAAAGCTCAGAAAAGAAAAAAATATTTAATTTTATTTCATACGTTTTAGTTATTTTATTTAATTCAAACATGATAGAAAAATATTAGAAACAATTAATGATATTGGATAACAAAATATGAAATTAGAATTTCAAATAATTTTGCTAGACGTTAAACTGCTTTTCTATTTAACTTAATGTTTATCTCTAAGTAAAATATGCATATTATCGTATTTAATTAATTTATTTCATTACGCTGTTATAAATGTTTAGTTTCAAACCAAATTTTTCTCAGGTTTTCGACAGCAGTATGCAAATTTAATATAATTTAAGTGGTTACATCTAGGCATAAATTTTGAAACATTTATTTTTTTTTTAGAATTTTTATCAATTAAACGTGGCATTATCAAAATGTGTCAGCAAAATGTTTATTTTTCAGATGGGTGACCACGATTACTCAAAAACTATTGAAGCGATTCAATTTTATTTTTTTAGCTCTTTTCTTATATAACTATGCAGTGCTTGAACCAGGGAGTATCTTTCGGATTTCATTATCATCAAAAACATTCGGTTTTTGAAAAAAAAAATGCTTTGTCTATTCAGATAGCCGCTTCTTTGAAAACAAAAAAAAAAAAAGGTTTTTATAAATGCCTCCATCCAGTCACTAGAATAAACATTATTCAATTAAAAATCTCTAATTATTTAAATTTTATATAAGCTAAATTTTAGCTACAGTACGCAAGTTCAAAACGTCAAGGAACGCAAGGAACAAAAACAAATATACAAACAAACAAAATTCAGACTTATCAGAAGAGCGGCAATAAAATCAAATATATTTACATTTATTAAAAAATATATATTAAAATTATCTTTAAGTATTGTATCTATACACAGTAAATATAAGTGGAGTGTCTGCTTGGGATTTTTTAGAAAAACATACAATTCCTATGTCCGTTCGACTATTTAGACAATGTTTAGTAAGAATTTTTTTTTTTAAATATGTCTGTCCATTTGCCCCAAATAGTCACATAAACGGCTGCATAACAAAACCTAATTTTATCAGGGGCAAATAGAGAATAATTCTGGCTGCAATCTGCTATTTGTTGCATTCCAATATCTAAAATAGTTTTGGGGGAAACGGGGAAAAACTTTGAGAATCAATCAATTAACTATTCTTTCAATTCTCAAAAACTCGAAAACTAATTGATTAACTTTAAGGAAACTTATGGTGATTGAAAGGTCTACTTAAGATTTATAAAGGATAATATTTACATTTTTAACTTATGACTTATACATTTTAATGTAAAAACTGGATTGGTAAGTATAAGAACCCAATAAGAAAGATCTTATAAAATACAAATACAACAAAACGGGTTGCTATGCAGATAGCTATAAAAGAAAAAGAAAGTCAAAGAAAAAATTAATTGCTTAGTGAGAAAAAATAAAATAAAAACACCATTTTTTCAACCGCATGATTATGTGTAACGCCTTAATTATATAGGTTTTAGTTACTTTAATTAAAAAAATAATAATAATCCCAGACATTCTGGCATTGGATAACAAGGCATGAAATCGCAAAACATCCAAATAGTTTCTATAGGCTTTAAATCTGTTACTTAATTTTATTTAATAATTAATTAAATAATAATTTAATAATTAAATATGTAAAATACAAGCATTGTTTTATAATTCATGGATTTATTTCATTAGATAACTATAAATTTGTTTATGTTTATTAAAGTTTTTCTCGCCCATCGACAGCAAAAAAAAAAAAAAATTAAGGCTCAGTAGAAAAAGAACTGTTAAAGATGTTACTTTATTTTATTGTAACATAATTGGAAAATACTAAAAATATTTACTGATTTAAAATACTTTTTTAGACATTAAACTTACTCTTCCATTTAATTTAATGATTATCTCTAAGTAAAATTAATGCATATTATTAGAATTCATTGCATTTATTTCTTTAGTTATTAATATTTAGCTTTTAACCAAATATTTCTCACGCGGACAGCAGTACAAACTGTAATACCCAGAAGAAAAACGACCATCACTTAATTCCACAGGTTTTAACCAGAGCTGCCAACTTTTATGCTTTTTTCTTAGCACTAAAATTTAATACTATATTTAGCGTTGTTTAATCGCCGAAATCTGATACTAAAAAAGACGAAAATGTCTATTAAATCTATCTATCTATATATATATATACAGGGTGGTTATAATATAAGTTATATATTTGGAGCTGTCTGTAGCTCGAAGGAATAAACCGAATGAAACCTAAAATCGGTACGATTATTATTCGAGAAGGGGGAAACAAGAATGGACCAAAAAAAATTGCAATAAACGCTGACAGATGGCGCTTTTGAGTGTGAAATGTAATGTGTAATATTGTGTACCGCGGAGTTGTCGCAAACCTCAAGGACTTTACCGCATATCAGGACATGTGCGAAATATCACTCCTGATGCCCTACATTCTGCAATTGAGCACGTCGTGCACCGCCTTGATTGCATCCTCCAGCACAATGGCTATGTGGAACCTGAACATGATCGGCATCGCCATGTTAATATAAGTGACAGGCGTAACCACATTCACTGTGACATTTTCCAATAAATTAGGTATGTCCTCCGGTTTGGCGCCTTAATTCTTTGTTCTTGTATTACACATTACATTTCACACTCAGTAGCGCCATCTGTCGGTGATGAGAAATTATTTATTTTTATTGTTCCATTTTTCGTCCTCCTTCTCGAATAGTAAGTGTACCGATTTTGGTTTCATTCGGGTTATTCCTTCGAGCTACAGACAGCTCTAAATAGAGATACTTATAACCACCCTGTATATAAATAGACGTGTGTCCCCTTATATTCCACTTTGCAGGCGCAGACCACTGGTGTTTGTGTGTGATAGTAGCCTCGATTCTCTCATCGTGCACTATGGTGGTTGCATGTCGGTAGCTATGGGTGTGTGCGATATATGGTGATTGAAAGTGGTCGACCTACACTGTCAGAAAAAATGGCAAAAATGTCAGCATAATTTGCTGTAAATTTATGCACCCACATTGCCAGCATTTTTTGCTGTAACATTTAGTACGATTATAGTCATATTTGCAGTAAAATTAGTGTGTTTGAAGCACATTTTGCTGTAAAATTCCAAACATAATATTATTTAAGACCTATTTTGCTGTCAATTTACAATAAAATATGCTGGCAATTTGAGTGCATAAATTTACAGCAAATTTTGCTGTAATTTTTGGCGTGTTTTCTTAGAGTGTAGGGCATTTTCATATTTCGAAAATAGACGTGTGTGTCCTTATATTTCACTTTTCAGCCACAACTATTCAGCGCAGACCACTGGTGTTTGTGTGTGATAGTAGCATCGAGATTCCCATCGTGCACTATGGTAGTTGCATGTCGGTATCTGTGGGGGTATAGGAGATATGGTGGCTCAAAGTGGTCGACCTAGGGCATTTTCATATTTCGACTAAAGTTTTCTAAAAAATGTTTGGAATTTTCTTCAACGGGAATTGGTTCATCCAATTTAACATGAACTAATTGAGCTATAGATAACTAAGTAAAATGATTTAGCGCCCCCTAGCGGTAGAAATTGAAACTAAACGATATTGCAGCGCGTGCGTAGCACGCCTGCTATACAATGCCGTAAGCAGCGGGGAAGAGTGCCGAAGTTTCGTTCGGAAAGAAGTTTGTTTAGAACGTGCGCCGAGAATGACTATTTTTATCGAAACCGGAAAATATAGTTACTGATTTCCAGGCAACGCCGGACGGATCAGCTAGTTTTAGTGATAAATAAAAAGCTTAAAAGTTGGCAGCTATAGATTTTAAATACTTTATTTGATTATAAAATAATAATAAAAAGATCCTAGAAGTTTTTGCCGATATTGAATAACAAACTACAAAATTGTATGAAATTCAAATAATTTCTATAGGCTTTAAATATATTCTTTGACGTTTAAAAAAAATTATTTCTAGTTGAAAGTTCATGCATATTTTTACAATTTCAGGATTTTTTTTCATTAGATGACTATACAACTTCAATGTTTAACAAGGTGTTTTGGACCAACAGTAGTATAAAATTTTAAAGCCGAGTAGAAAAGAAACATTTCATATTGTTATATCCGATTTTAGTCAATTTAATCTGTTCTAAAATAGTAATAAAATTTTAAACATAAAAAATATATTTACTGATATTAGATAACAAAACATAAATATGCAGAATTTAAATCAGTTTCTTTAAACGTTAAACTTTTCTTCAGTTGTAATTTAATGATTAACTCTAAGTAAACTGAATGCATATTATTGTAAATTATTTAATTTATTTTAATAGATAGTTATATATCCTTACTTTTAAACACTTTTTTCAGTTAGAGAGCGGTACAAAATTTTAAGGCTCGGTAGAAAACCGAACATTTTATTTTATTCTAGGGGCACATCGATTGGGTAATAATCAATATCTGCTGCCGAAATACGTTTTTTACGACCTCTACTCTTTTGTAAAGAACATAAATATCCTCGAATCTAGAGCAAGAGGGGAGGGTCTCACTTCATCGGAAAATGACTGAGAATCAGAGAAAAGGAAATTTTTTCTTATACTATGTATTTTCTTCCAAGCGAAGAAAATATTCTAAACATGATATATTCGTGGAACGCCTGCATTGTCGGTCATTCTGCAGGTCATTCCGGTAATGTATTTCACTGTGAAGTCCATCTAATTTGCATAGTATTAAAATATATATTTTACGTGATAAGACATTTTTTATAAATTTGTAAAATAGTTCAAACTAAGAAATGTATCTCTTTATAAAAATCAAAATGAGATACTATACGAGGTGAAGGAAATGATTGATTCAAATCGATATGGTCCGATAATATTTATGTTTGGTCCGATTGATCGAAGTCTATTACCTCTATTTTTACTTTAATATCATTTTTATTTATGTATCCATCTCATTTCATTTTTATTCGGATCTACATGTCATTTGCTTTGTGAATTTTATTAGATGGCACATTTTATTTTTCGCATTAAAAATAATTTTCTATGAGAGGTGATTTATTATAAATATTATGTTACCTACATTTAAATAAAGAAATGTCCTTTTAGAAACTGAAATAAAAAATAATGTTTATTGTATATATATATATATATATATATATATATATATATATATATATATATATACATTGTATATATATATGTGTATATAACTTCATTTTTTTACTGCAGTAAAATTTCTTGCAATTTAAGGAAAAACTTAATTAACATAAAGATGTTGATTTAAAAAGATGGGAAGAGCAAAACATTAATAGGATTCAGCTAATTTGAAACATACTACCTTACCTACAAGTTTCCTAATAGAGCATAAACGGTTACGCCAATTCTATGTAGTTTGGTAGTTATTCACAATTCCTGAAATCGTTTCTTTATCTTCAGAAACCATTAGACAGATCAATTAGTTTTTGAGAATAATAGAACAGTTCGTTTTTTTAAAGAACTCCTTTGATTAGACCAATTTTCAGAAGCGTTAATTTTTCTTAATTTTGTAGTAAAAAAAAAGGGGGGGGGGTATTTTAAATTCAGAAATGCTTCAGTTAATCTCGGAAACCAATTGTTTGTCTAAGGTTGCTCATTGGCCTACCTCCCAATTGTTTCTCACGGCAAGGTATAATCTTCCAGAATTAAACTACAAAACTACATTGATTTTTCGTAAATGCCTCTGCATATTATAGTAGTAGCAATAATATTTTACAGCTAAAAGTGTCTTCATCAGATAAATGGCGCTTAACGTCGAGCGCGCGATCGAACTCCCAGTTTTGAGTCGTACTGCGCGAGACGATGAAGCCTTCACGCGACTTAGCATCCCATCTTCTTCCTGAGGCCTTACCATCGACGGAATTTACATGAGCCAGGTGTCATATACGGAAATGGGGTTCTTTGGTTTAAGATGAGAATCGAATCAGCAACTGCTAAACTACGAATTTAATGCCGGAATGACTGGGATATGATTAGCGAACTCGTGTGGCCACAGACCAACTGTTATCACTATTTTCGAATAGAAATTTTAATATCATACAACGACAGAGATTCTGCTACTAAAAAAAATAACTTCACATACAATTTGGAATAGTGGTGACACACCGAACCTAGCACGCGAATTCGCTACCCCCTAGATAGGCTAACAAGGTCCAGCGGTAAGTGTCTTCACAAATACTTCAAAAAAGAAAGTTAGCCAAATTCGGCCAAACATTCCGTTTTTTTTTTGTCAAATCTTAATATGCAAACCACTCTCTGATACGCCAATTTCTTGATTTTATGTTATATTTGTTGAATTTTTTTTTTTAATGCGTCCACACATATCGGCATTGCTGCAGTCGCCAAAAAAAAAAAATTTGCAGATGGCATATGCTATAGGCAGGGTAATACACTGTAGAGTATACGCTATAGCTTTATTTGAGAAAAAGAGGGTATACGGTGTTTCTTTAAAAAAATCCAGCAGGAATTTGGCGTATACCACTGTATACCCTCCACTATAGCCCTGCTTGTGGTACACCCAAGTATTATCCCAGAGTATAAAATTGGCAATAAAACAAAACGTTGAAACTCGACTGTTTACGCAACTGCTGTGTACTTATTTAAATACGAAAACGTACGCATGTGTATATTTTACAGTTACTTCAGACGAAGTAAAAAAGCGATGCTTGTTTCATGCCCGTTAAGTTAAGATAATCTTTTGTAGGTTTTTTTTTTTTTTTTTGGGGGGGGGGTGTCATTTTATTTTCAAACATGGGATTTTATTTTATTTTCAAATGGTAATCACCATTTGTTTAGACAAATTTTAAACAACAGATTACATAAAAATAAAATTATTCTGATCATTGGAAAGCTTAGAACAGAAAAAAGATTCGTAGTCTCCCTTCTGACCGGTGGTCACTGCTGCTTGCTAACAGTGCTTCAGAAACTAACAAACAAGAGTTGAGAATTTTTAAACTGAGTGTAAAAATCTGGTAAACCATTCATTTTCCCACAAAAAATATATCTTATTATTTTTTAAGTGAAATCTTGCCAAAATAATCGCAAGGATTGTTTTTGGAACATCTTTTGTAAATAAGTAAATAAATAAACAGAAAATATAAAGACATATTTAATGGTTCAGCAGATAAGTTCATTTCTTATGTAGCTGTACTACAGATTGTAAGTCGATAGCTTAAGTACAAAATTTTTTTACAATTCTCACCAGTTCAAAAAACGTCAATTTCAGAGAAACACTTTTAAATTTTTTTGAAGAGGTATTTGTTAGAACTATACGACGGTTTTATTTAACCCCTTGAAGGGCGGTGGGATAATTTATATCCCACTTAATTTTAATCCCCAAATGTCACAATGGCAAGAGAATTTTTAAATAAAATTTTGTTTTATAATGTATGTGAAGAAAAGCTCTTATTTATTTTGAAATAAATTTGTCTGTAAATCCTTGTGTCATTTAATCATTTCAACATTCTGGCAACAGAAGTACTTCTGCCCTGAAAGATTACCTGAACGATAAGAAACATGGCGATCGAAACGGAAAGAAACGTAGAATTTTTTATAATACTTCCTGGATAAGTCAGCCATGAGAAGCGAAAATTTATATGAATTTATTCTTTCTTTAAAGTGGCAATCACTACTACAACTACCAGAATCTAGATTTTAATTAAATTTTGCATTCCCTGCATAATTTGTGTTTGTTAGAAACATCTTTTCCTCGTATCATCACGAACTCTTCCAAGGTCGTCGGCGAAATTATCCTAGATGGACTATAGACTAAAAAACTTTATTTTTGATTTATTAAGGTTTTACACTGGCATAAATAATTTTTCTTTCTCCTTACTAGATGCGAGTCATTTCTATAACAATAATAGTTGTTTTTTTTATTATTTTATTATTACTGATTTGTTATTATTAGTGTTGTTCTTTAAGTAATCTTTCTCAGAATTTGACCTTTATAACGATATATTTTTAAAACAGTAAATAATAAAATCAACTGAACATAACCGATTCTTCTTACAGGTTGCTTAATCAGATAATACAAATGACAAAATATACTTTTATGTAATCTAAATTTAAATAAAAATATATGCTTTAATTTTCCAATTTCTGATATTTTAAAGCAAATCTTCTGTGCGTTATTATATAATATTACATTTCAACTTGGTACATTTAATTGATTTCTTATAAATTTCGTTTTTATTTCTTGTTGACATGAATAAAGTTTTTGTAATTCATAAAAATCTATTAGTTTAAAATTTATCTCCCATTAATAGCTATTTACTCAGACTAAATACTCATTCTAGTGTAAAAGATTAAATATTTGATTTTACAGTAATTCAAAACGGCAAGGAATTTTTTTCTCTTTTAAAAGCGGAAGTCTTATTATTACTTACGGGACGGACTTTAGAATAATAAATATTTTTTTTCCGCAGTCAAACTTGTTTCTTAACAATGGCTTTGTTTTTTTATTGAAATTTTTTCGTTGTTATTTTTTAAAAGAAAATATGATTTATTATCCTTAAATTCGAAAGCTTTTTGTTTTCATATTTCATATAAAAGCCAACATTTATAATTTATTCAAAAGTGTAGAGTTGTGGTCTTAGGGCAATAGTACTTACTACTTTTCATGAAAAATATTATCATACCAATATTTGCGTAAAAAATATTCTCCTTATTTAATAACAAAAATTATCTGTAAACTAAGAAGATAGCGAACTTTCAAAATCGCAAAATTCGACTTTTTTTTTTTTTTTTTTTTTTTTTTTTTTTTACTTTGCGAACTATGAAACTAGATGCTCAAATTCATCTGGGGCGAAAAAGAATTTTCAATTCTGACGCTTCTTCGCAGGAATATAAGATTTTATACTTATAAATAAACTACATATTTAAACAGTTGTTTGTACTTAAAATTAAGTTTTCTCAAAATTGAAAATTTTGCCCATTTCTAAATTTTGAAACTTTTTACGTGCATTCCTAATAATCAGGTTGTTTCGAAATTTATACTTTATATCATCGATACAATAATAAATAAATGTTAGCATAAAGAATTGCATTTGAGGTTACTTTAGTGTTGAAATTTATGTGAATATGAAAATATATAGCTACATTTTTATAAAAAAAAATATAATTATATATATATTTATTTTTTAAGCATTTAGTGAACTTTTACAATTCATACCGATTTCTATTGAAATATATGAAAAGTATGTCATAAATAAATATTTTCATATTTTATGCAAAAGAAATGCACATGGAACATTTTGAAATATGTCGATTTTTTGTCGTATTAAAATATTTAAAGTGCAATTCCTAAAATTGCTTTAATGGTTTAATTTCAAATTTTGCATAAGTACAGAGTGTCTCATTTATTTTGAAACCCCCAAAAAAGAACAATGTACAAACATTAATTTTTATTTTACAGAAGTGCTTAAATGACTACAAAAAGTGTTGGAAGAAACCGCCGTTTTCATCTTTACATATCTGGGCCCGTTTGCGGAGGTTTCCAGACACATTCCGTAATGTGTTTGGTGTGATAGCGTTTATCTCTTCCGTAATGTGAGTTTTCAGTTCAGTAATCGACGCTACCGGTTCACGGAACACGCGATTTTTAAAAATAGTCCCACAAGAAAAAATCGGGCGGTGACAGGTCTGGACTGCGTGGAGGCCATAGTCCATTTGTAATTAGCTGATCATCAAAAAATTCTTGGAGAAATGACAGAGTGTCGTTGGCCGAGTGTCAATGCGCGGTATGCAGTGGCTCGGTGAACGTTTGTTTGTAAAGCTAATTTTCTTACTCACGTGGCCGGTTTCTCCTCGATTTTCGCCTCGATTTCCTTCATTTTCTGGTCAGTTAGGACAAACGACAGACGGTTCTTTCTTTTCGGTTCCACAGTCCATTCTGTTTGAAAATGGTCAACAATTCGCTTAATTGTGCTTTTATTCGGCACCACCTAGTCTGGAAACTTGTTTTTATATCGTTCCTTGCTGTTTTGTACGAAGACATTTGAAAATAATGTTCAATAATAAACGCGCATTTTTCTGCACATAGCACCATGTCTCAAAACTACCTTTCACTTCGTTCTCCTTAGCACTGATGTGTCTCGTGTAGTTTTCTAGCGTGTTGGTAGTGTTGCTCGCACGATCCTCCACACAGCAACCTGCGCTAACGGTGTGCGTGTGCACTCGTGTTGTTTATTTGCTTCGCGTTTACGCGGGTTGCAAAATAAATGAGACACTCTGTATTTTAGCCTGTTCTTAACAATTCTGACAAATTTCAAGTTAATCCATTAAAAAATAAAAATAGTTTCAAAGTCCATTGTCGCTTTAAGGGGAAAAATTAATTCTATTATAAAAAGTGGCAACTCTACGCCCCTGGGCCGCATAGTGAGTACCGCAGTCTTAGGGGAAATATATCAAAAAAGCAATGGATATAAAGGTACATAGTACTGTTTGTTTTGTTGTTGATATTAAGGGACCTTAGTACTCTTAAATATAAAAAAATACACTTTTCATAAGAAATATATATAAAAGATTTTACCTATATATATTTTTTAAAGAAAATAAGATTTATTATCCTTAACTTCGAAAGCTTTTTGTTTTAGTATTTGATAAAAAGCGCCTGATATTTTATAATTTATTTAACTCTAGAAATTTTAATCTTCAAAAAATTCAATTTCTTATAAAAAGCATATTTGAAAGATAAATATTTTCTGATCATTTCAAAATAAACCACACAAAAAATTCCTATAATTATGCAAGTTATGACTAAAAATGTATCAATCGTTCTTACAGTAAGCAGTGATTATAAAGGTTCCTTAAAGTGATTTATCTCAAATTGTTAAAAACGTGTTTTTTAAGTTGTGCGCAAGATTTCCTAACTATTTGATTTTTTTTTTTTGTATACAGTCTTTGAGGATTTACAAGATTGTATATGACTGATTCTATTTAACCCATATTTGTATATTCTTCCCGCCACAAAAAAAAAAGAAATATGCAGGGTGAACCAAAAGCATTGCCTTGATTATAAATATTTATTGTGCTCAAACTATTATAATTAGACATATGTTTGTTTGGATACATTATAAGTACTGTTATATATTTTTTTATAAGACTACGTACCTCAGTAAACTTCAACGTGTGCCTCCCTGGTAGCTTGGAGAATGTCTAAGCGGTATTCTAGTTCCCGCCAAATATTCTTTAACATGTGTTCTGTCACAGTACACACAGCAGCTTGAATCCTAGTCTTCACTTCTTCGACGTCAGCAATTGGTTTTTCAAAGACTCTGTCCTTGATATAGCCCCAAAAGAAAAAATCCAGAGGATTTCTGGGCAGACCAGTAACGCTACATGTTTCTTCAAACCTGTCATACCATCGCTTTATTGATTTTGCATCAGGAGAGCGATAACAACGTCGACATGATCGCTGGACATCAATGGGTGATTTCGTTTCGTGAAACAAAAGCACACATTTAGCTTTCTCTAGAATTGACGCCATTTGGGCCGAAAATGATGTCTTCCTGACAACTGTTCCCCTAAGTCACCTTTAAGAAGCAATCTCGCCATCTATTGCACAAAAAAAACTACTAAAACTGACCTATCCAATGAAACAACAAGTTAAATTATTATACACTGATGTCCAGAAATTAAGCGGCAGTGACCGATTTCAGGCGTTTCGTCGAATATCTACTGAAATTCATGAGGATGAAATACCCAAAATTCCCTTGAACTTTGAAGATGTAAATGACATGTTTGACTTCATGTTTTTCAGTGAAGATTTTGTCGCGAGATTAATTAGGGTGAGGGAGCGAATAATAATTCTAATAATAAAATAATATTTTCTATCACCCAAGTAACAGAAAATGCTAAAAATGGTCCGTCACTGTAACAAATGACTATGTAGGTCCTGTTCAACATTTGTGTGCATTTATGTAAGCTGAGCACGTATATTCGTGTAGATGTTAACGTTTCTGGAAAAAATTATATATATATATATAGCATGCAGAGTTTTCAACAGAATTAACACTGCTTTCCAAAGACTTGACAAAAAATTGTAGAAATAGTATACTGCAATTAAAATATTAATATGTTGAATATTTGATGAGATATGGGTATTTGTATGAAATAATTTTTAACTGCGCATGCGCGAACTACAGCAAAGATTTTTTGTCATGATTTAATAGTCAATACTATAGGACCCCCCCCTCCACACACACATACGAAGGGTTTTATATTCCTCGCGCAGATAATTGGCCCTAGCAAACACCACCGCCACCATGATAATAAATGAAACTTTTTCAAGTGATAATTCTTCTCAGATTAATTTATTATAAATTTAGCATTAATTTTTGTTTTCGTGTTTGATATAACAACCTAACCTTTTATAGTACATTTAAAAGAAAATAGAATTATGGACATAGAGTGTAGTGTTGCTTATTTCGCGGCCAGAAGGCTGCAGAGTTACCATTTTTTAAAATAAAAATCTTCATCTTATTTAATCGCAATTTTTTAAATTAAATTAGGCGAAGATTATTTTTTTGGAAATAGGGGTGTGAGAATACTTTACGCAAAAAAAGTATAGTCAGATCTAAACTGTTCTAGGGAAAGTATAACAAACAAGCAATTAATGTCAAAGTGCATATTATTTCATTTCTGTGTTAATAAAGAATTGTTATTTGTAATGTCCATTCTTCCTGTGCTCATAAACATGTTCTTTAAGCTGCTCATTTAAAAAAAAAATTTAACTTTTCTTAAATTTCAAAACATTAGTGAGACATTTCGTATCACGCGTTTTGTTATTCATGACCCTTGACGATAATGTTATATATGATATTAATTTTTAGATGAACTTACATTATTCAATCGTAATTGAACATAAACTTCATACTACGTCAGAGGACATACACTGTAAAAAATGACGAATGTTTCTGAATCTACGAAAATATAATATAATGACGAATAAATTTATAATATAAACTCATCCTTATTAACCATGATTCTAAACAGTGTTTCTTTATCTTTAGAAACCTCAGACATCAATGGAATTTCGAGATTTAAAGAATCATTTAGAAAATCAAATTTTTTCTTGCTGCCCGTAATTTTCGGAAACGTTTACGAGTAGCTTTTAAAGTATATTAATCAGTTTTCTAAACCCGGAATATAGTTTTTTCCGATGCTATCCATTCTCAAGTAAACATTTTCATGTTCAACAAATATGTTTAACAGACAAACACGCAAAATTAACAGCGTTAACATTAACATTAAAATTAAGATTATTTTTTTACTCTTTCATGTATAAATTAACTTATACAGCTAAAAACGTTTACTTGAGACTGGATGACATTCGATAAATAGGTATTCCAGGCTGAGGAAACTGTTTAATACGCTATAAAAACTATTCGGAAACGTTTCTGAAAAATACGGGCAGCTAGAGAAATTTTGTTTTTATAAATAATTCTTTAAATTTTGTAAATATATTGCTTTCTGGGGATTCAAAAGACAATGGAACACGCTTTTCGGAATTTCGGATAACTCTGAAAATTATATTTTATTTTCGTTCGTGGTTATAGTATATTTTCATAAAATAAGAAACATTGATAATTTTTTACAGTGTAATAATTGCGGATTCATTACAATACTTTCAAGTTACATGCTATTTTTTAGACATATTTTTCTTAAATTTGCAGTTTAGTGAGACATTTTAAAATATGCGTTTATTATTCATGGTACTGATTGAAATTATGAGAAGTTATACTTTTTTATGATTAAATTATTATAATTTATAATATTTCTTTTTGTTTTCGTATTTCATATAAGAACTTAACATTTTGTTGTTTAGTCATGGAAAAAAAGTTATCATCCCTACTAACTCCGCAGCAAATCGTCGTATAAAATTGTAACTGGCACCAATAGATTACTAATAACGCCTACTAATTAATGCTATACTTAAACTTTGCTTAGGGGTCGTCTCGGTACAGAAATTGTACTAAACTTTAAAATTTTCAATGCTAAACACCTAATTCTGACGTCATATGTGGATTCTTTGGTATATTTTACCTTCAGCAATCACACGGGAAGTATTCGGTCAAGTAGTTTAGGAAATATGCAGGTTTAAAATTTGGAATTCCTAATCTCAAATTAATTTTTAATCGTTACAAATCAAATTGCAATGTGTGTCTATTTTTTAAGCATAACTAAAACTTCATTAAGCATAACTAACCTCGGCGAAATGAGTTGTAAGTTTGCATTCGCACATTTAAAGCTTCTTGAAATCCATTTCTATTTTTAAAAAAATCGTAGCCCACATAACACAGATTTATCCAGTACCGTATTACGGCTAAATGTCGTCTAATTTCAGCTTTTGCCCGTCGCCATCTTTTAATAATAAGTTTTGTGTTGGACAAAAGGAAGGATGTAACTTGAACATAAAATTAACGTAATTATACACGCGTCCAATATTTGTCCATATTACGTCTAACAAATACTTATATCAGGGCAAAATATCGACGTGTTCTAGCCGTAATATGGAAGAGTTTATTGATCCAAATTACGTATTTTAGATAAAAACGAGATGAATCTATGTTATCTCCCCCTGGGAGATGATAACGTCATATAATAACAATAACAATAATAATAATAAAACATGTAAATTCAGTTATACATTTTAATTATTTAATGGAGGAGTTAACTTAAATTTAAAAATGATCTTAAATTAAAATTAAATTAATGTCTTAAATTAAAAAGTGACACTAGTGACACTTACAAAACGTAAAATATCATCAGCAAATGATATTCACATGTTAGCCATTTAAATCAGGGAAATTTTTCATTTGTACTTATATATCATCAAACTCAAAAATCTAATCTATGCAGTTATTCAATGCCATATATTCATATTATATATATATATATATATATATAATTTTTGCAAAATAATATATAACTTAATTTACATTTTGTATAATTAAATATATAAATTATATGTATTTGAAAGAAACTTATTATTTATAGTAAATTATAAAATAATCAAAATTATACATTCAGTGCATTTAAATAATGAAAACTTTACAATGAAAACAAATTAAATTTCCTTTAAATATAACTCAAGCTGCTCAGGCATTAAATATTCAATTTATCAAATATTTATATTTCATGCATATAATGTACAGTGTTAAGAAGATTACTTATAACCGCTAGTTTAAATTATTCAACATCTCTAGTGAATACTGTATAGTTTTATTGTTTAAAAATAAATATACTATAAAAATGCAAGAAATACTAACAAAAATAAAGCTTTATTTGTTTAATATTTTTTGTTCTGGCTTTTCTTATAATTAATTTATATATATTTTGATATTCAGACGATTAGTCCCAGAGGACACGAGTCTTAACAGCACCTATGGTGTGAGGGAAAAATAAAATAGTTATAAAACGTAATTTGTAAATAGAAAAAGAAAAGAGTTTTTGTGTATTTTTTTAAAGAAAAAGAAAGAAAAAATAAGTTTCAAGCAAAGCAGTCGAGTTTCTCCAAAATGCTTCGCTTATTTTTTTTAATTTAATTTATCTCCCGCAAGACAGCAGTTTCAAAACCTGTAAATAAAATATAATTTTAATTCCTTAAAACAAAACGTGGATCATATTTAATAGCATATAACATAAATTCCTCCTAACATTAGAAGCAAATTAAAAATAATTAAACTTTAGTTTCAATTTTGGTTGCTGAAAGCGCCACCAGACGTCTTGTGTTATTTCACACAAGGACGAAAAATCATGAGTCAAGCATAGATTATGAAACACTTTCCAACACATCCAGAAAACTGTAACGAAACTTCACCGTTAAATAAGGTGAAAGAAGATATATTGTATGTAAACTGGATAAACAGTTTATAAAACATATAACACATTAAAAAATAAAGTTTTCGAAATTACCTTTCATTGTGAAAAAAGTAGACGAATTATTTTGCTCAGCTCTGTATATGAACTATGAATTTGGAAATATACTACATAGCATGATAAAATTTAGTTTAGTTAGAAAATTCACATTTAGCAATTTTAATCAATTGATGGAAATGCATTCGAAATCTTTTGTACGAATCTTTATATTGTGTAAAGACTTTTTACACACCACACATTAAACTAAAAGCTAAAAAACGCATTCAGATAAAAAACGCAAAAAGCAACATAATACTCACTTCCAGCAATTACCAACCGTAAACGCAATGTATCTTATTCTTTGTGTAGCCCTGTATATGAATTTATTTATATTCCACAAACTGCTATAGTCTACTAAATATAGTTCAGCAGGAAAATATTAAAAACTACCCTTAAGCAATTCACTCCCATAGTCTGTAATACTTACGAATTAATTTGTGTAGCCCTGTTTATGATCAACCGAGTTTATACACCACGTACTATGAAAAAATTTAGTTAAACTTAAAAACGCAAACTAAAGTTGAAAACGCACTTATCACACATAGACTGTAATTATCGCACGGAATATACTGTAACGGATATCTTTTGTGTGTCTCTGTAAATGAACGATAAACGCAATGCACACCTTACTTTTAAACGAGAAATTTATAGTGCACCTCAGTAATGCATATAGTTTTCATTATGTTTCAAATAGTGAAACATCATTAAATTTCACTGCAAACGATTTTTCCCCGTAGAACAATGTGTAACATAATTCTTTTGTTTGATCCTGTTAAATGAATAATAAATGCTTTGCACCCCATATTCTACAAAAATCATGTTTTAATGCGTTTCATAATTATCTATCAATTTCATCATGTTTCAAATAGCGTAGTATAATCAAAATGCACCTCAAACGATTATTTCTCATTGACTGTAACGTAACGGAATACTTTTGGCTGTACCTGTAACAAAAACTATAAGTGCTAACACACTTCATTTTCAATAGGGTACATGGTATAAGAAATTACAATAACATACAAAAATTTCAGGGCAATCCAAGTATATTTACGCGAGTTAGAGCATGGACGGACGGCCGGACGGCAGACAAACCGAAGTCATAAACACTTTTCAACTAGATTGGAAAGTGTTAGAATCGATGGATTTATTTCTTCCAGCTTTGAATAATATATAAACAAGCATTTATATATTTTTTTTAATTACTGCACATTTAATTTATTACTCTGATTTTCTTTTTTTTATGCATAAGAACTGTCGATGCACTGTTACTATATGTAATTTATTTTTGATTATGAATAATGGAGATATGAATAAATAAGAGGAGACATATAGTGTAGTGCCTACCAATTGTGAGGAAGTAACTGAGGGTATTGTCACAAGATGGCGGCTGTTATTTGTTTACATCGGATCAACAAGGCCTGATTACTGCCAGGGAAAACTTCAACCAGTAAATTTGAATAGAAATTTTTGCACTATATAAACGACTTATTCATGCAAAATTTCTGTCGTAAATAAGGCAAAAATTTCTATTCGTTTTTGTCGGTGGATGTTTGTCCCCGCGGTATTAAAATCTCCTTCCTGACAGTGGCTGGAGGACTATTTATGCCTGATAACCGCCAGGGCAAACTTCCACCAACATAAAATAATATATATTTTTGCCTTAATGAGGACAGAAATGCTGCATGAATAATGCGTTTAAATAGGACGGAAATTTATGTTATAATATACTGGTGGAAGGTTGCCCTGGTGGTAATCAGCCCCTGTGGAACCGATTACAGTTGAAGCTTCAACATTTTGAGGATATGCTATTTTACATTTCTGCATAGTTCCATTTTACATTTTTCCAAAGTAAGGATTAAAAAAAAAAAAAAAAAAAAAAAAAAAAAAAAAAAAACGACACCTGTTATCCAAAAAAATCCCAAATAGAGACGTATTGATTGACAGTCTTCTGCTTCATCAAATACAAAACAAGAAAGAAACAAGCAACTGAAATAAGAAAGAAAAAACATGCGTCAAGCATAGATTATGAAACTCTTTCTAACATTTCTAACATTTCCAGAATACTGTAACGGAACTTCACCCTTTAAAAAGGTGACAAAAGCTATCTAAGTAAATAATATAGAAAATGCATATCACATTTGAAAACAGATTTAGACATTACCGTTCATAAACGGGAAGGCACACGAAATTTTTTGTGCATCCCTGTACATAATATAATAATAATAATAATAAATTTTCGAGATAATAATATATTTTTGAGAAAAATTTGAAATGTAATATATGAATTTCTTAACGGAAAACCATTTATAGGATCTTCAAATATGCAAATCGAAAATTATAGCTCATTCCGCAAAGTTAGTTTTTGAGTTTTGTCTAAAAAACTACCCGCATTGTAATCTATTTTGCAACCATTACAAATTAATTTAATGTTAGCAGTTTCAAATTCAAAATTTTCATAATTTCTAAACTACGTGACCAAAAGACTTCCCGCTTGTTAGCCTAAGGTAATATTTCCAATATTATGTCTAAAGTATAGGTTCGTATAAAAATTTTCAAAGATTTGTACAATTTCAGTATGAAGACGAGCCCCTAAGTTATTTTTTTAAATAGAAATTGAAAGAAGACATAATTTCCATTCAAATGGCTAATTCTGTTTTTTTTTCTGGAACAATTTGGTGATTTTAATGTATGGGGTGTTCTTTACTTTTCTTTCTTTCTTTTTCACAGACAATATTGTTTCATTGAACGTTCCTACCCTGAATGGGTCGAATCAGCAGCTTTCTATAATTAATTTCTTTCGATTCGAATCAGAAATTTCTATATGAAAGTAAGATAAATAAAAGCCACAGAAAACTACTTAAATAAATATGTTAAATAGTTTTATCTAAAAATTCTGGTGTGAACTGTTTTTATCAAGGTTGAATCAAATTTCAAGTCTGTAGGAAGGTTAAATATTAATGTAGAATTATTGCTTGAAATGTATATTTTCCTTATGCTCATAAGAATGTCCTTTTATAGTGCTAATTTTTGTATTTATCTAAATTTAATATTTTGCGACACGTGTTTTTTACTCTTCAGAAGAAGACGCAGTAATTGCGGATTCATTACATATGCTTTCATTATAAACATTATTTTCCAAACATTTATATTTTAAAAACATTTTCAGCGTTTTTGACATATTACGTTTTCAGTTCATTTCTGTGCATATTAGTGTATTTTGTCAAATGTACCCTTTATATGTGTGTTGCTGTCGCAATAACCTTAAATAGGTTCTGCTCTCAAAACTGGAAGACGGAAGGTGCTGGGTTAGAACCAAATCGCGCCCGTTGGCCTAAACGTTCGGAGTTTTCCGTGGTTTTCTTCGAAACTTGTGTTAATACGGATTAGGTTCCCTTAGAAAGACCCCCCACGGAGGGCACTGCCCCTAGGGCCTATACCCCTCGCGCAGATAATCGGCCGTCATAAATGACCAATCACCAATGCTGTCTCAGTAATTCACAAAAAATATTATTAATAAATGGCATATCTATACATTACGTTTCTATTCATTAAATGTGTCGTTAAGAAACATTAACGCGATTAGCTACATCTATTTTTGAAATTATTGCGAATGCAGAAAATGTTTTGTGCAGCAATTGAACATGCAAAAGTAATGCCCATGAGAGGCAGGGCTTATTATTAAAAGGTCGAAAACATGAGGTGCACAATGTGTTATTATGACGATGGTGACTATATTGTTTAATTTTTTAATCATAAGTTTTTAAATATGGAAATGAAACGATGGAATTTTTAAAAAATCAAGTATTAGTTGCTGGCAAAATGGCGATTTTCAATGTTTTATTTAAATCTCATTGAGGTAAGTAGTAACTTGTTTTCACATAACAACTCCCATGATTTAATGCAAATTAACCGAAAAATTCCGGTCATAGGATTTGATCCTACATGTTGCATTTCTAATTAACAAATATTTTTTATATTTATGTTTTTACTGTAAACCAAAATATTGGAAATGTTTTAATTAACTAGCACAGCATACGCAGGGCTCTCACTAGGTGCGTTTTTTGAATACCACTTTCATCAAAGAAATATTTCCTTTTTAGATTTCGCTTAAAAATGCTGCAAAAACCTACCCAGAGGGTTATTTTTGTTGCAAAGGTTGTATATTCTAGCAAAATTCCCATACATATACAAAAAGATGGAACATTTTTAATGCAATTCAAAACAGTTAAAGAATTGTGTTTTCTTACAAAGTGAACAAAAGCGTTTAATAGAAATATACAAATTCCTTATAAAAGACGTTAGAATGAATATTTTCTTCTCCAGGCCAAACTTGTGTCTGAACAATCGCTGTACTTTTGTTCTACGTTTGTTATTTTTTAGTTTAAATCGAATACTTAATCACTGAAGTCAAAATATATGATAAACTTTAATAATAAGATTAGCACTTCATTTATTGAAAGATCAAGATATATGTTATAATAAATACTCTTAGGAAAAGGCAACATTCCAAATCCTAATAAACACCATATAACCTGAAATAAATCTTCTAAAGTATAGGTATGAACAACCTTCGGGTCTACTGGCTTCGTCTTACCACTTTTTCTATATATCAAATCTTTGTCTCATCTAATCCGAAGATATTAAATGATTAAATAAGGCGAAGATGTGCTCAAAAAAGTTGTAACAAGCGGCCCACAAGCCAACAGGATGAACACCTCTGTTCTACAACAAACAATACCATCTATCAATTGCTAACGTCATATTAAACTTCTAAACATGCGCCACTTCTGCGTCTAAGTTCTATTTGACAATTCTGTCGGTGCCCTACACCATGTCCAGAAGCGACAAATCCTTGTAAAATATAATTATATTTAATTTGCATTGAATTTTGCTGCAGCTGCATCAAATTTGGGTTTTGTTTCCTGACTTGAAAATATGAGTTACAAAAGACCTATTCTCAAAAATTCAGATTATCCCCAATATCTTGGTTTATTCCCAGGTTAAAACCGAGTTTTTTCTAGTCTTTACAACTCAACGTGGTATGATATACACCTGCGCTACAAAATCATGTTGATTCTTCTTTTCAAGCTTTCTCTCTTTATTTTACCTTAACGATTTCACTAATTGCGTTATCAGTTCTTAAATTTCTTTGACAAATTTTCTCTGACTGGATACAGTCGTGTAAGAAGTTGTTACATGAAAAATGACCCCATATACAATTACGAAAGTTTCATCCAGAAAATTATAAAACCAAAAAAATAGCAATTTTTAAGAATAATACTTTAGCGAATAGACAAAATTTATACCCATAATTACTCTTAAAGGATGTGTTTATAATTAGATAGGCGGGAGCACGTTTTAAAAGAGGCGGAGAGAAAAAGATTGAAAATGACTGAATCAGATTAAAAATATTAATAAAGCACTCTAATTATCTTATTTAAAATAACCATTTGATGATCGTCTTAATCACGAAAGAAATGCTTAAATATTCTTTATTACTCCTTTATTTTTGAAGGAACAATATATCTAGCTTATTCATTATTTAGCAAAATGGCTATTTATGCTTTAAAAAAAATAGCCCATTAACAGCCTCTCTCTCGAAATATTTCTGAATCATGTAAAGCAAACACTTTTTTTTTCAATTAAAGCATTTCAAATGTTATTTATATATTACAGCACATTATTTTTAATAAGACTTATGAAAATGTTTAACCAATTAATAAACTTTGAGAAATTGTTTTAATCAGTGTTATTTTGCTTTAGTTTTTTAAAAACCTATACTATAAATAAATAATATCTACCATTAATATTATTTTATCATAGAATTTTGAAACTAACACTCGGATTTAATTTGGATCAATTGATCTTTTAAACAATAAAACAAAGTTTAATACAATTCTTCTAATTTATTTTTCTCGAAACTACTTTTCCCCTTGTTCTTGACAACCGTTTTTCTAGTGGTTAAGGCGCTGCCTATTGGACAAAAGGTGCCGGTTTTGAATCCCAACTAAGACATGGATGTTTGTAGTGGGTCGGATTCCACTTTAAACGGAGTTCCAGGTCTGTTTAGTCCTTGTGCGCAAAATATGACCGTAGAAACCGCAATCAACCAACCTACCCCCTTTTTTTAGAAAATAATATTTTTTCACAGTTATTTTGATAAATTTATTAAAACAGAAATAGTAAATTTATAAGAGAAATATGCTATATGTTATATTTAACTTATCATAATATTATGTACCGCATACATTTATTAATTGAATGATTGTGTGTTTATCAATTAATTTATTACATTAAGGAATCTCACTGCGTTTGACACCCGCTTTTAAAAAAAAAAGTGTATAATACTGGTTATTTCACATAAATTAGTTTACAAAAATTTATTTGTTAAATATATTATTTTGATGCAATTTCTTTTCGATTTTTATAATTTTAAGGTATATAATATAGTAAGTGATAGTTACCAAAAATGTCTTCGTGATAAAAATAAGGATAGTTTACTGATTTCTTTCAATAAATACGCTTTCATGTACGTGTACACTGTTGCTCGGATAGCATCTGTCCCTCTTTAGCATGTATTCTTGGAAGAGCCCCTGTCAAAAGGCTATTTACAGTACCGGGAACGCAATGAACTACAATTAAAGACATAACATAAAAACTTCCATAGATGTACTCATTCCAATTATTTATATATATTTTCTGTATGTTAATTTATAAAATTTGCTGCAAATTTTGAAAAAAAAAAATGTTCCGATATTTAAACCAGATTATTACTCTCACAACATCACATGAATTGTAGTCTGCCAGTTTTAATATACAAATATAACCATATAACCATTTTTTGAAGATAGACCTTTTTTTTTTTTTTTAAATTGATTGTTTTTAAAAATAATGTTTTTTTAGAAAACGCACTTATTTTTTATTTTATTTCTGAAAATCTATTAAAAATATTCACTTCACGGTTATGAAACTGTCCCTATTTTTATGTATTACCTTCCTTAATCTTAATATTAAATTTTATTTTCTTTCTTAAGGCTCTTAATCGTTACTTTCGATATGAGAACTGAAAAAAAATGCCATAACCACCCTTTCAATGATCTTAAGAAAAATCAAACACTGTTTTAAACAGCTAATTTCAGTGTCTTTCAAATAAAATAAGACATTTGTGACATTTTCCCGACATTTTCTATTCACTATGATAAAACAAAAACAGCAACATAATCTTCAATGTATGATATCGCTAATTCGTGTGCAGGACTGGCACAAATGTTTCCGCGAGGGACGGGAATCTCTGAAGAATGATTTTTATCTGAGGTATTTGGGATACCTCAGTTATAATATTCTTTACTTTCCGAAACTAATAGTACTTTATTCCTTTTCATATCAATGAAATTAAGTAAACGAGTGTGTGTGTAATAGAGAGAGAAAGAGCGAGCAAGACTGAGTGTGTATTTGTGTGTGTCTTCTTTATATGAATTAACAAGGGGTGTAAAAAGCAAATATAGCAACATAATCTTTAATGTATGAATGCATACATATAAGGGCGGATCAAATGGCAACGGAAAAGTGGTTATCTATCTGTATATATATATATATACTTTGTGTAGAAGTAGAGCGTGTCGTAAGGAAAGCGAACCCTACTGCGGAAATGGACTTACCATAGGAAATGGCGCAGAAGCACATGATATGAGCTGGTGGTCGGCCAACAGTATCGTCATATTGTCCTGCAGGCAATTTGTTCTTACCCATCTGCGTCTTCGGAATTTTTGCGAATAAAAAAGAGCAACGTAGTGTTATGCGTTTTTCAGTGGCAGAAAAGGGTGGAGTTAGGGAAGTGCATCGGCGAAAGAAGGCAGTGTACAGAGAACAGCACTGACGCTGATTCATGTGCAGGACTGGCACAAATGTTTCCGTGAGAGACGGGAATCATTGAAGAATGATACGCGACCTGCTTAAGGTCCACATCGCCACATCTTGATCTCGTCGTCACATCTTTGGACTGTTGAAGGGTCGCCGTTTTTACTCGGACAGCGAAGTCATAGACAATGTTCGAAACTGGTTCCGATCTCAATCAATTGACTTCTATGAGCACGGTATTCACCGCTTGGTGAAATAGTGGAACAAGTACTTGTGTAGCTTTAGAGATTACGTTTGAAATAAACAAAATCATTTTATATTGTGGCTCCTGTTCCGTTTTTATGTGATCCCGTTAGTATTTGTGACATGTGAGTATGATATACACTTAACTGCCAGCTTCTACGCATTTTTCCTACCTCCATTATTCAACAAGAAAAATTGACTTATTTAGAATAATTTTTCGGTGATTAAAGAAGACAATTTCTTCTGTTTAAAAATAGTGGTAAGAAAAGGTATAAAAGTTGAAAGCTATATATACAGCTGATTTAATTACATATTATATGTAATTTAGATGTACTTAATGTATATGTGTAATAACGGAAATAATATAACTAAATCTTTTTTTAACACTTTCCAACATAGTTCAAATGTGTTTATGAATTCGGTTTGGATGTCCGTCTGTCTGTCTGTACGCGCTCTAACTCGCGTAAATACAGTCGGATTGCCATGTAATTCATATATGTTAATGGGGTTGACAATAGCATGTTCGGTATTGAAAATGAAGTGCGTAACATTTATGGTTAGATTACAGGGGCAATCAAAAGTATTCCGATATATTACGGTCAATGGGGAAAAATCGTTGTCAGTGCATTTTAATAATGTTGCACAATTTCAATCATAACAAAATTGGTATGCGTCACTAAGGTAGAAGACAACTTGTTTTCTATAGAGTATAGAAAAGGTAGCAATTATAATTTATTTACAGGGACACTCAAGCTTATTCTGTTACATTACTGTCAATGAGGGAAAATCGTTCGCAGTACATTTTAATGATATTACACTGTTTCAAACATAAGGACATTTATATGCGTCACTGAGGTAGCTAGCAACATGATTTATATAGAGTGTAGAGTAAGTAGCACTTATAGTTCGTTTACAGGAACGCACAAAATTATTCCATTCCATTAATAGCTATGGAGAAAAGTCGTTTACAGTGTATTTTAATGAAATTGATATACATTTCTGAGGTACGCTAGAGCATGTTTTCTGTAGATTATTTGAGTGCGTAGAATATTTCGTTTATTTACAGAGACACTCAAAATATTTCGGCTACAGGAATGACTATGAGCCATAACTGCTGGATTTAAGTTTTAAGCTGTGATATGCATTTAAAATATTAATTTTTAGAGTATTATGAGGTGTGTATTTTATATACAGGGTTGCACGATATGGAATTCGTACACATTAACGGATATGGACAGAAATTCTTAAAATGTATTTTCTCTGTGTTTTGGTTATTTTTTAATGTATATTTAGATATCTTATTTCTTTTTATGAACAAAAATAACATTTCGTAACAATATTCCGATAGTGTTGGAAAGTGTTTCATAATATATGCCGCGGTGCAGGATTTTTCGTTCTTGTTTATTACACATGCAAGAACCTGTCGATGCTTTTGAGTCCCATATCTATTATTTTATTGATAAGCAACAGAATTGCGATTTTGTTGATTTATTCATTACAAAACCAAATCTTAGTACGTAATGAAAAAAGAAAATCACAAATTAGTAAAAATTAAGCCCTGAAACGATAACAAAAATTTCTGCGAAAGTATGAATGCATTATTAAAAATTCCTTGGAAGAACATTGATACCCTATATAACTCAGTTTGTTTTAACAATATATATATATATATATATACAGTGTGCCCGCTAAAGTCCGGCAAGGGCTATGGTCATAAAAGTGGGGTCTAGGTATAGTAAAGTTGCCCTGCGCTACGCAAGGAAACCGCTTACAGCGCCATTTGGCGGCTAAATTTGGAGTTAGCGTTCTTATATAAAAATCGGTAAGAGATACGGGAAAAAAAGTCAATTACAAAGTTGTTCAGCATCATCGATTTAGTAAGAGAAGACACCTTCCGTAAAATAATGTTAAAAGTAGAAGGCGTAAAATGCATATTTATTTGGTTCGAAACTCCCAAAATTGTAACGCGACATAATGCGGAAGAAAAGAGAAAAGGACACACTCCAGACTTTCAATTGTCAGTAGATATACAGTATTCATCTTTACATAAATAAATCTTAACATCACATATCGTGAAAAAGTATTTTTTTTTCATTTTGTATAAATGGTGCGGATACATGAAACAGCGAGAGTATGCAACCCCTCTACCAACATTGCAGGAACTTCGAAACCATATTACGGTTGGTTGTGTCAGCGTTTCACCTACCATGTTGTACAATATGCAATTAGGTGTTGCTGAAGTACACCATTTTGAGTATCACAGATAGATGAACCTCATTTCCGATAAGTGCAGTTTTGTACAACGCGGCCAAACACATCAGCGCTTTGTGCTTTTCATTTGTATAATTTTTGTGAGCAAGATGCTTTTTGAAATAAATCGACGACGCTGAACAACTTTGTAACTGACTTTTTTCCCGTATCGCGTACCGTTTTTGAAATAAGAACGCTAACTCCAAATTTAGCCACTAGGTGGCGCTGTAAGTGGTTTGTTTGCGTAGCGCATGGAAACTTTACTACGCCTAGACCCCACTTTTATGACTATAGCTCTTGCCGTTCAGAAATTATTGGTGTGACAACGGACTTCAGCGGGCACACTGTATATATATCAAAATAACGCCAAGCCTAACACCAGGTCTTTTCTCCAAAAAATAAATGTATGAGAATAACAAATTATATTTTATTTCTTATTTCTTTTCATCAATATTGTTAAAAATAACAAAACTTCGTAATATGAAAGTATATTGATCGCTTACGAATACCATATGAATGTTCGATACTTACCTTCAGGGATCTTTGCTTAGGAAAGGATAATCAATAGTTTATTCTAAATTCTAAAATGGTAACTATGAAACAATATTTTTGTGTCGTTATATTTCTCTTCCACTGAGTAAAAAAATATGTCTAGATTGTGGTTTTATAACTTTTCTGGATTTCTGATAAAACACACGTACTTTCAGATAAAGCACATCAGTGATCGATACATTTTAAGAATAGAATTTTAAAATTATTAAAAAAAAATTTATCTGAATGTCTGCGTTTATTTTTTTTCTATTGTTTGAAAAGTATATAACATTTACAGACCTGCCAAGTCTCCGGCTTTTTGGATACCAGTAATTTAGTACAGAAAATGTTGTTTTATTTAATCAGAGGATTTTTAACAACATTTTCTCTAAAAAAATTACTGGTGTGCAAAAATCCGGAGACTTGGCAACTCTATAACAAGATTACAATGGAACATATTGAAGATACCTTTATATTTAGAATGTGTTACAATCCAATATATTATCTCATTATAATGTTAGCGTAAACCGAATTAAAACATGTACTTTAGGTAATGGGATTAGAATGTTTTTTATAACGTGATACACATTAAAATCGCAACAAATAAATTTTGCATCATTTAATTTACAAAACACTAAATGGACATTGTCTATATGATCATTTTATATACATGTTATAGGTGCCAATGATTACGGATTTTTAATACAACTGTTTTTTTTTATATATATTCTTCGGGTTATATAATCGCAGATGCAACGATAAAGCGAAAAATTATTTTTTAAATAGTGATATTCAGAATCTGTAACCCATCGCGCCTATGACATATATGAAAAAGAAATTATCTGTCTCAAAACAACTTTAATTTTCAGTGAACGCAAGTAGCAAAAATGAAATTTTCAGAAAAGCGGATTCAAAGTTAAAATAGCAGTTGGAGTCTGTGTTAAAGTAGACATCAATTTCAAATTGACCGGGTTACAAAATTATTATTTTCATGGGGCTTGTTTTATTCGATTCAGGATTTTATATATATATTTTTTAAATATCAAAAACAACAAATTTGTTTTCTGAAAGTTTAAAACTCATGAGTCCCTATAATGTCAGTAACAAAGTTTAAAATGTCATTTGATGAGACTAAAAGAAAATTGTCTTATATTTTCTGTATACCATGCCGGTTATTCGCAAGTATTCAACAAGTTTTGGTTCTAGTTATTTCATCTTATAGATTACTATATTACTAGTATGATTCTAACTGGTGAACCGTGCGAAAGTTTCAGAATCCACCAGAGTATAGTTTCTGCGGATGAATCGAATACTTCTTTTGTTGAACTTTCGCGTTTTTGTATATAAAATACCACATTATACGCCACGTATCGCCATATACTTTTGAATAGATGATAAATGTTGTGGATTCGAATGAGACGACCTCTGGACCCACTTCTCAAAAATAACTTGGCAAGACATTAGAAAAAAAATAAAATAAATTCTAAAAAATGAACAAACAAAAATTGTAAATGCGATCTTTTGCATGGAGCATTTTTGCTGATTTTAATAGTTTAGGAGTCCAGCATTAAAGTTGCTGTAGAATTTGTTTGATGTAACGTGATATAGCATACAAAAAAAACCTGAAGTGCAATTATGAATACATAGCTGCCAACCTTTAAGCTTTTTTACTACCATTATTTTTCAACAGACAAATTTGCCTTATTTAATCTAAATTTTCGGTTTTTAAAGTGGACAAATTTTCCTGGAAGTTGCAATCATAAAGCTAGGCGTCATGACGCCTAGCTTAATGATTGTAACTTCCAACACTGATGGCGAACGAAAAGCTTTTATCCTCACAAAAGTTTATGGAAGGACACAAATGATGTGGTCTGAAAAAACGCTTTACTCAAAGTATGGGCGACCGCGTTTTTAACGAAAAGTGTATCCTAACTTGGATACACAGGGATTACTTGGTAACTGGGATTACTTGGACCCTGGGGCTCTGGGGTTTTTACTTTGTTCCAAAATAAAAAAACATGGCTTAAATCAGTTATGTTCCAACTGCATTGAGAGTACTGTCGTCATTCCCCAATATTGTAGCAAAGAACTGCCCAACCTTTTGACTGAAAGTCATTTACCACCACAATTTTCGAATAGTAATCGTCATCTTTTTTAATTGCAAAGTTTCTGTCATTAAATAAGGCAAATATTTCTATTCTAAAATAAGGTAACTTGGTTGCTCGCGGGCCACACACTGGTATCCCTACTCTAACAGGCTACTCTAACAGGTAGCAGCACTTGTTAATAACACAGTACACACATTAATTTAAAATTTCTGCTCCTTACCTGACTGTTTTCTGAAATGGGAGCAATGTTTTTGTCCGTGGATAATGTAACATTATTTATTCTCTGATAAAATGTGAACAGGTGGGTATATTTTAATAAATGTTATACCAAAATGTTCGTATTCGCTCCTCGAGTGTCATAGACAGAGCCTTTTGGATATTCCGCCCCTGTTCAATCATTTAATCACACTCCCCTCCTTTTCCTTAGTTGAACTTCAGTAGTTTGTCGAATTATTTATTTCATTTTTAATCTCTATGAAACATCGAAACTTCACTGAATACATAGAACACAAAACAAATATGAAAGTACTCCACTTTTCTCCAAAAGAATAGTACAGAAATCACAGAAAATATCACTACAGTTTTAGTACTTCCAGTAAAATTCACAGAAACCTCCAATTTAATCAAGCAAACTATATACTAGAAACACATAGCAAAAAGGCATTTAGTCCATATTTAAATAATATATATCACAGAAACATCCAATTTAGTGAGTCAAAATAAGTTTTAGAAACTCTGCAATTTCTAAACTCTATAATCTCATTTTGCGATAATTATTGAACATAAAACATGACTTTCCTCTCACTTTTCAATTTTTAAATGCATTTTATTACCGCAATTTTCGGCGTATAATCCATGGATCAATCAATCATGTTTCGACCCAGAAATTTTAGACCCAGAAATTTCTAGGTCTAAACATGAATTTATTTCATCCGCGGAATATACGCCAAAAATTACGGTACTCCAAATTGAGACTTCCTGTGATATCTTATTTTATGATGAGTACTTCAAGATTGACCAGTCGTCCTTGGTTCTACGTTGTCCACAAGTAGCTTTTAATCCATTTAAAGTAAAAAATAACTTTTCAGCAGGACAGTTTTTTCTACAGTCATGAGTGTAGTGTACACCCAGTTGGATAAACATTACTAATTTACTTCGAAGACAACATCCTGAAGATAGGACAACTTATCATTCCTTGCCTCCTTCCATGTATTAGAAATAGTTTTTAAAATGAATGCATTCTTCAGCAAAACTGCACTATATGTCGGAATCGTAAATGACTAGCAGTTTCTCTGCAGCATCCTAAATGTAAATAGTGTCTAGGTCGGTGATATTTGAAAAAAATCTTTAATTATGTTTTTTGTAGACATAAACTTTCTGTGACTCACTCTGAAGAGTTTGTATTATTAAAAATAAGATATTATCCTTCTTCTCCAGATCCCGTCGTCATTTTGAAAGCAGTCTGATCCTGTTTATTTTTATGGACTTTCTGATTCTGCATATAACTCAGATAATTCATTGAAGCGTCGCTTGCGTTTAATTTGACAATTTTATTTTGAAATCTGAAGAAGATGGGACGGATTTATGTTTCCTAATCAGAGCAATATTTTAGGTTGAATTTTTTAATATAGGAAAAGAGATTTCAGCTCTGTTAAAAACATAATAGGAGAGGATGTGGCCAGTTTAACAGCGCATGTCCACATCCGCTACTTGCAGTTTTTCTATTGCTTTGCGAAACTCTCGGAGAATACAATCGCACACTGATATCATGAATGTTACCTGAATACACTGTAACATTTTAAGAAAGCCTTTAGTTACATATCTAACTACACATCTAACCATTTTCATTTTCTGAACTTGTTCTTAATGCAAAAAAATACTGCTTTCCAATTCACATTCAAGCACTTACAAGCGTCCCCACGTGCAACATCACACCACGGAGTTGTTTATAAGGATTTCAATGTCAGGCCTCGGAGCTGAATCTATTAAAAGAGACTAAATCAAAATTTTGTCCACCACTACTTCCTTACGAAAATTTTCGGTTTATATTTCTCTTGCATTTGTCGCAGAAGTCCACTTTGTGAAGAGTTTTTTTCTTGCAACTGTTGTAGAAATCTACCGCCAAAATAGGTTTTAAAAATTAACGGTGGACCGCTCCGAGGCCTGAAATGTCATACTTGCAGAATCAAAAATATTTCTTAGATGTTCCATCTCTCTGTAAAATTTGCTAAGTAATTGTATAAACTCTTTTATAACTTAAAGTATTGCGCATCTAATATATTGAACTGCCTGTTTTCGCTAAATATTAGCATGTAGCGCTAAAATGGCATTCTTTTAAAAGGAAATTCACATGAATAGAGACGTACTAATTACGAATAATCCCTATGCATTATGCTGAATTTCAGCATGTGTTTATGCATCGTAGTTTATCATACAGTGTTGACAATATTTAAAGCATTCTATATTAGTTTTAATTAACAATTTGCCATAACAATTTCCGTTATTACATACGGAGATATAGTGATTTTATGATATTATTTCTTTATTTACTCCCTTACAGTTGACAATGTTTTCAGAGCTGAACACAGAATAACAAATAAAAACATATGCATGGAAAGTGAAAGGAACTGGTCGATTGTGAAACTGAAATTTTTGGTATCCTGCGCAGCGGTTTTTCTATTCCTGATAATCCGAAAATCAGAATGACCTACTCTCCAATATTCTATACCTCTGTCGTATGAACTATAAACTCGTCCGTATACCATGTTCAGAGAAGGTTATTTAAGCCAACTTAACTAAGATTTTCGACCTAGGAACAGATTAAATCATAGACACACAGAGCACAGGCTTAAGGCACGGAGTACCACTACCTTCGAATGGTTTATTTAAACGCATAATTTCTGTAATAAATGAGGCAAACATTACTATTCGGAAATAGTGATGAATGTGCGCCCTGATTCCAAAAAGTGTTTATTTCTGCTCTGTTTCAACCCGTGGTACCCGGACTTTGGTGTATCCTCAGATTATTTCTTGATGAAGCTAAGTTGTTTGAAAGTTTGCGATGGTATAAATAACAAAATCTAAATGTAACGTAATAGCATAAAAAAACAACGTAGTCGTATCTCTCAGCCGTTGTTGAATTTAGACTCTCTTCGGACAATCTTTTACTGTCAGCTGCTTAGAGACCTACCTATAGTGGTGCTACTAAATGGTGCATTAATACTAATATAGTATCTCAATACCAGATACTTGATCTACTGCGAGTTTCACAAAGAAATGTAAAATATATATATATATATTAACATCTGTTTATTGCTAGCTGTGTTTTGCCATCCTTATTTTTTCTTTTCTGAACCGAAAACTTTTTGAGGCCTTAAAATTGTGCTGTCCCCAGTATTTTGTCACCCTGTGAAGTTTCGAGTACCTAACTTTGGCCTCGTCATAGGCTATAGTTATATAGCCTGTGCATACGGGAATAATCGAAATCTACAAAATGCTGATATATGGTTGTTTTGTTAAAATATATACATTGAATTTAGGAAAATATAAAAATTATTTAAATGCCAATCATAAAAAAAATGTTAATAAATGAATAATAAACAAACTAAAGAAAAAATTATGAAAACAATATAAAATCAGACAAATATTAAAATAATCTGATTATGAATTAAAAAAGGAATCTTTAAGCTTCGATTTTGTTTTCTTATCTTTCAATTTGTTATCGGAAGTAATTAATGTCGAGTTATTTTATTACTGATAAATTACTACTTGTTTTATATATTTTGTGGAAATATTTTAAAATTTTATGTTTTTACAATGTTTTTCTCAAAATGTATCCCTCTTTGCAATATGAAGTTAAAGAAATGAGCAGAAAAATGTCTGAAAGCTTAATAAAACTTATCAATTCATCAAATCACGGATTATTTATTTACGCTTAGTCATCTAAATTTCAACTAAATCACCAAATGTAAGATTAAATAGAATTAATTAATTTTTATTATGCCTATCTTACGTTATTTTTTACTGAATTTATGCGGTTTTAAAAAATATAAAATAACGGTTTGCAACATTCTTTAATTAGTGGAATAAAAATAACAAAACAATAAAACTCATTTATTTTGATAAATTTTCGCTTCACAGTCCGCATAATTTTCTTATTATTTTGAAAAGTGGAATCAATAAATATTTTATTTAGAAAACAAAAAATACATCATGTTGTTTCAAAAATAGCTTCAAAACATATAATTTTATTTTAGAATATCGAATTTTCTCGCTTTTTACACCTGTCATATTTGAAAAATAATCATTTCTCCTAACTGCTTAACCGATTAGTCTTTTCTTTTCTTTCTACTCCTATAAATTATTGTTTCTTTGCAGCTGATAATAGCCTTATCATTTTTCAACTGCTTAAAAACCCTCAAGGTGTAATCAAACCTGTAAATATTTTATATGTATGTGATTTTGGCTATATTTTATTTATCATGATACATTCTGAGATGCATCCGAAAATTCTGAACTCGAGGATAGATATATTTTTATGACATAACAAAATAGCGTAGAAGAGATATCTGAAGAATATTTTATTTCTTAAAGAATCCAAAATATCTGCTATAAATTCCATTTAATATTTTACGTGATTTGATTTTGTATTATGTAAGTATGAGGGTAATAGAATTTTGGAATTCCAAATATTATTTTGTTTATACCGTTGTCGAATATAAATTATGATTAAAAACTGAGCTAATAAATTAAATTATCAATGGAAGAATCCAATATTATTTGCACCAAAGACATCCTGGATTTTTTTTCGATATTATATAAATATTTAATTTAAAATTTTATTTGTCATATTTACTAGATTATTACATGAAGTTTTAGATACACTAATCAGCAGAGCACTGTTTTGTTTCTAGGGCCAATTTTCGCATTACTTGTTTCAGGTATCGAAGCGGTCTCTTTTTTTGGCCACCAATAATTTCTTAAAATTATTTTCATGGTAAATTGCTACAACAATTGCAGTAAAAGGCTCATCATGTAGCGGGTTTCTGCGACGTAGGCAAGATAAATCTCGAGGCTAACGAAAAAGAAAGGCTACCGCGGTGCTTTATGCGTATCTTTTTTTACAGACCGTGGGAGTCACGTGATGCTCGAATCCACCAATGCAGGCGTACGAAAAGAGCAACACGTCACACTAGCGGTCTGTAAAAAAAGATAAGTGGAATGCACCGCGGTAGCCTGTCTTTTTCGTTAGCTTCGATAAATCTAAAACGAAAATTTCCGTACAAAATTATCCGTAAGATCAAAAAAGAGACCGCTCCAAGGCCTATTCTTTGCACAAAGCTCTATAAATGTCTGCGAATGTTATCGAATTCAGAAATATTTGCCAGGCAACATGAAAACTCGCAGTCGTCTACGATTGCGATTCTTGAATATGAGAGGCAACATTTCTTTCTTCACAGAATACGAAAATTCCAATGATCTCTTGCGTTTCTGACAATCATTTTCTATAGAAAACATTGGCCGATGATGCTTTTTTGAAGGTCAAATCTGTTCTAAACTACGCAATTGAAATCTGTTTCAACAGCCAGAAATTGAATGATTAATTTGAAGTACTGTATTTGAAAATAAACCTTATTCTTCGATTTTAATTTTAGGGATAGTGTGGTAACATAAGATACATTTTAAAAGAGACAAACATAGGTGCAACGAATAGCTATTTAACCCAATAAGCATTAAGAAATTAGAAAATGTCTGAAAATAAATATCAATAGCAAAACGTAAATATCCTTAGACCACCGAAATTAAAATAAATGTATCTGTCACTTCACAATAGTGGGAGAGGGATTATATTATTCTTTACATTTTTAAAGGAATAAAATGCACACAGAGTGTAAATATTACGAAAAAACACCAAGCATTACGAAAGAGCTAAACCGTTGCTGTATTATTGTATTATGATGAATTCAAAGGCACGGAAGAAAATTTGAATACATAACATCCCTACACACATTCAAATATACAAATTCCTTTCATTTTTATGAATTTTAGAAATATGAACGGGGCACCCGAAATATTTTCGTCTTATATAATTTCATTTTCCTTTTTTTCAACTAATAAAAAATTAAGATTTTTCTCTCATTTGTTGAAAATGTTTTTTCTAAATATAAATTTAACCCGGGAGCACAAGCGCAGTATCAAATGCTCAGAGTGAGTACGGATTTTATTTTGCCACGAATGCCTCCAAAAAATTATCGTCGCCTTATTTAATCGCAGACACTAGTTGCAAATTGTGCGGTAAAATAAGTCGAAAATTGCGCTTTGCAGATATTGGTGACAAATGTAAAACCGTACGCACTCAGGATATGTCATACCTTAGACATATGCTCCCGAATTAGGCTGCGTTGGCACAAATAGTTGCAGTTATAAACTAAACCAGTTTAGTTTATAATTACTTCACTTTTAGAAATTTAGATAAATGCCAGAATTTGTATTTCATACGAATGGAGAAAATGTATTTAAAAATAATTCATAATGCATTTTGTGCTAAAAGGGATGTTCAGCATCATAGATATTTTTTAAAAAGTGAAATTTAATTATGTTTCTAAACGTAATTTTTTCGCGTTTATCTCAAAAATTATTTTCCCATTCAAAGATAATACAGTCGAACTCTGTTATAATGAGAAAGAAAGTGGCCAGAGAATTCTATCAACCTAGTTCTTGTAATAACAAAGTTAAGAATCTCCTATCTTGAAAATAAGTTTAACAAAAGTTAAATTAATTTATTAAAGATTGTTGAAAATAAATTCATCATTGAATCCTTCCAATTGCAAATTGTGCTCTTTTTTTTAGAATGATCACATCTCGCAAAAAGCAAACTACAATGTACAAACTAAATTATGGATGCACTGAAATAACTTTTGAACTGATAAAGCTGGAGTTGGGGACACGTATACAAGTATCGACCTATAGTAAAACGGCTCTATTATATCACTCTCTATCGCGCACTAACTCTATCATATGAGAGTGACTGACAGTACCCTTGGTAGCGGAAATTTGAAAGTTACAGACCATATCTCGCAACATCTTAGAGATAGCGAAAAAGTGTCGATTACAACAGTGTAGAGGAGTGGCGATCCTGCTAGCCAACCTGGGCATGCACATTTCCACGAGTTTTTTACGAAAAGTTTTCATCGCCTTGTTTAAGAGTAAACTCTTCCTAAAAAACTTTTTATAAAAAATGAATAGAAATTACTGGTGGGAAGAACATGCTTAGTTTCAGTAGGAGGATTTGCCCCTGGTGTAGAGGTTTACACAGTTATACAAGTATCACTTACAAGTATCACTTGTAGTATGAAATAATGTGTTATATTTAATAATAATATTATTAGAATCGATGAAATATAAGCATATTGATAGCCAATCATCGTCTTAAATACGAATTAAAGTGTGGAATTATGCATTTACTAATAAACATAATACATAAACAAGCAAGGTCTACAATTTACTTTAATAAGAAAACCAAGTTAAGTATGCAAAATGTGCAGGGCCTGATTAAGGCATGGGCCAACTGGGCCGTGGCGCAGGTGCCCCTCTGATTTTGGGATCCACGAAGTTTGGTATGAAATTTTCAAAAAGCTCATATTTTAAATCTGTTTTGATCTTGTACTCATTGTAATCAATATTTTATATTTTTAAATCAGGATAAGTTTAAAAAAAAATCTAAACAGGCATTTACACAGGGTGATCGTAATGTATCTAGAAAAATTTTAAAGGGTGGTAGAAGGAACCTAAATAAGCGTTTTTCGTGATCGAATGTGTGTTCGGAAATGCACGTTTAAGCTTGGGACGAAGAAAGTGTCAAAGGTACAAGGAAACGAATCGTATAAACGCAAATAGATGGCGCTTATACGCGTCATTCTTGGACACACATTCTATGACGAAAAATGCTTGTTTATGCTCCCTCTACTACACTTTTAAATTTTGCCAGATAGTTTCTGATCACCCTATTCTCTATGCCTTATAAGACATCAGAAATATTTATTTTTTATGACACAGAATTCGTACGCTATTACCACAATGTTTAAATAGAATTTTTCTATTTAATATTTAAATAGCAGAACTTGTAGATGTCTCGTTTAATTTCAGGATCTGTAGTACTTTCCTTCAATTAAATAAGGCGAAAAATTCTATTAAAAATTATGGTAACAGTGTACGAATTCTGTAATAGGAAAGGGAGCTCACAATGAATACCAAACCCCGAGACTCTCTTTTTCTTGGTGTGTCTCTTTCAATTTGTCCACTACCGGCAGCATGTACGCGTATTTCTGCCGATGGTGGACACACTGAGTGAAGTTAACTTGGTTTTCTTATTAAAATAAATTGTACCCTTATGTAATAGCCATTAGTAAATGTTCACCTGCCATATAATGTGTCAGTTTTGCACGCGATTAATGCGTATTTAAGCCGGTGATTGGATATCAGAAAAATTACATTTCAGATCTTCTAACAAATTTTTTTTACAAATAAGACATATTTTCGTACTATGTCGAGGACGCTCTACACTATTGTGATTTACTGTTTTTCACTGTCTTTCATAGTTTTCAAGATAGGGGCGATAATTTCCAAATTTCACCACCAGAAACGCTGCAGTCATTTTAGGTGATATCACTTGTCCTTTTACTATAGGTAGACACATGTTCCACAATGCTAGCTTTACCCATTCAAACATTGCTTGAGTGTATCAGAACTTTAGTTTATACCCTGTGTCTTTATTTTAATCTTTTTAGAGGCAAGTAATTATGTTTCTGTAAATGTTGAATTCGCGTCAGAATTTGTCAAAAATTTTATTTGAAAACAAGAGCCACAATTCTAGCTTTACCCATTCAAACATTGCTTGAGTGTATCAGAACTTTAGTTTACACCCTGTGTCTTTATTTTAACCTTTTTAGAGGCAAGTAATTATGTTTCTGTAAATGTTGAATTCGCTTCGGAATTTGTCGAAAATTTTATTTGAAAATAAGGGAATGTATTTTTATAGCCTTTTTTTTTCACCAAAGTTATAAAAAGTAAAATTTTATTAAAAAATTCTGGTACAAATTTTGATTAAAATTAAATGGAATAAAATATGTTCCACCGCCCTTCAAAAGTTAAATAGATAAACATATGTGTTTTAGCTATATTAACCCTGCGTTAGTCGCATGTGGATCTCTGTGATACAAATCGCCATTTTCATCTTGTAAGTTTTGAACCAAGTGTAGATTGGGACCCTATGAGAGGAAGGTAGAGGGAACCACAGATTCCGAATCTACTTGGTTCAAAACTTACAAGAGATAAATGGCTGCTTGTATCACATAAATACGTATTCAACTAACGCTGGTTATGATTCATCATTCAGACGGGATATTAAACGATAATGACACTTTCTAGAAGGTTAATATTACATTCTCTTTTTAATATTTTTCGAGTCTAATAAATTTTTCCTATTAACATTATCATTAACTGTGGCTTATCAAAAAGGCGGGGTAGGGAGATGGAGCTGTAGCAGCTCCTCCTACCCCCAACTTTAAAGAAATAGGACGTTTAATTACGAACGTTAGAGCAAAATTGTAATGTTGTTTCATCTACAGCTTATTTTAAATGCTAAAAAAAGATGATAATTCCAACATTATATAAAAAAAAACTTAATTATATATATGAATGTAATGCTTGAGAGTATTAACCATTACTCACTGTATTAAAGCTGCATTATATCAGTAGAATTATATTAATTTAAATAATGCTTGTATTGCAGTGAAATCTGGTGTTTATTGGACGTATTAACACGGGCGTGTCAGTGAGAGGGTTACAACATGACATCTACATGACATAAACATGACATCATAAAAAAACTTCACTAGATTTAGTCGACACAGATTCTCAACAACTGCACCCAACCGTTTAAGTGTTAAGACAAGATTTCATTATAGACAGGTTCCGTTTGTTATGTTTAAACCTTTCAGGGGCAAAGTACTCTTATTGCTAAAATGTTGAAATGATTCAATGACACCAGAATTTATAAACAAATTTATTTGAAAATAAGTGAAATTGTGCATAATAAAAGGAAAATTTTATTCCAAAATTCTGGTGACAGTGTGACATTTTGGGATTAAAATTAAGTGGTATAAAAATGTTTCACCGCCCTTCAAGGGGTTAAAAGTGTAAAGAACTGTGTGCCTACTAAGATGCATTACCTAAAACTGTTTTCTTTTGGTAACTTATTTAGTATATTTAGTCTTAAGAGGTTATACTGTATCTTAGTCACTCCTCCCTACTCCCTTGCATGGAATAAATCTCGTTAACCACTAAACATTTATATTGATATCATTGTGATTTGTGCATACATGGGACGTGGGATAATACTTTGTTTTAACATCGAGTGAAAAACGTATTAAAAAATATAATCACAGAGTTTCTGATTTAAATTATGATTATTTGTTCTGTTTGAATTTCAGCAGAATATGAAATGTTTAATAAGTATTTTAGCTAGAGTCTTATAAAAGATACGGACATTTTACCACTATGTCCTTATTAAATTATTTTATTTCAATAATTAAAGAATATATATACATACGTTATAGATATCTACTGTAGTGGAAAAGAAGATTAGGACAAAATTCAAATTGCTATGTTTAAAGTACTACTATTTCTGATGAAATTTATGCAATATATTTCTACAATTTATTTCTACAAAAAATAATACACTTTATAATTTCAAACATTCGGCAAAAAATTATGTTACTCTAATTTTATATTTTTTAAATTACATTTGGACAGGAAGAAAGCTTGAAAAAATGTAGAGACAATGTAAAATTATTGCAAAATAAAGCTAGTAATTTAAAAAATTGCCATTATTTTTAACAGTTTTGTCATTCTAGATGTCAGCGATTCAGAAAATTATTTAAGTGTATTTGGGGACATTTTGTTCAAGATATTTTGATTTCAGATTTTACTTTGTGTTTATTGGCTTAAAATATGCCTTGTGCGTAAATATTTCACACTCAGATTTTCCACAGGTTTTCTATTGGATGTATGCCAGGGTTCTGTGATGGCCAGTCCAGCAATGGGACCTCATTTACTTTAAACCACGATTTTTATGATGGTGAAATATGCATTGTGACATCAGCCTGCTGATAGAGTATTATTCAGGCATAAACTATTATTCAAATACAATAACAAATGCTTCTTGCAATAAATTTTGAATAATATCCTTTACAATTGCTTTTATTATTTAAATATACTATTGGAGATGTCTCGCTACAAGCAAAGTTACCCAAAACATGTCGCTCGCTTCTTATTGAGTAAATTTGATCAAATGCGTGAATAGCTGCGAACTGCTATGATTTTTTGGCACCAGTAATCCTGAAGTGAAATTTCCACGTTATTTAATCGCAGAAATCTGCGATTAAACAAGTTGAAGATTTGTAAATGGAATTACTAGTGACGAAAATGTCTAGCAGTTGGCAACTATATGCATAGCAAGAAGTGGGAAGGCGTATTTTCTCAGATGAAGAAGAAGTTAAATTTAGGTGAACCAGATGATTTTCGTTGTTATTAGCATGATCTTCGGCGTGAAAAAGCAATATTCTGAAAACGGCAATACGGATGAGGAAGTGTATTGATTTGGGGTGGTTTTGTATATAATGTACCACTCGGTCCTTTTTTGAATACCATTTTTAAGAAAGAAAGAAATATTTTCTTTTTAGATTGATCTCGTATTTTGTAGGAACCTAATCGGAAGATTATTTTTGTTGCAAATGTTGTAAAAAGCTACAATGAAAAATTTTCTTTAAAAATACTGGTATTCAGAAAACGGACCAATAGGAGCCCTGTATAATGGGTTAACTCTAATAGCATTTTAAATAATAGAATGAATTCGGGAGCATATCAAAATATTCTTTCTGAAAATTTATTGCCAGAAACTCCTCTCATTACATCAGGCGAATATATGTTTCAACGGTATAATGCCCCAATCCCTGTTTCATCATCATTAAAATCATAGTTTAAAGCAAAGCGGGTAGGCCTCATTGCTGGACGGGCGATCATCACAGTGACATAGCATAAATCCTTTAGAAAACCTGTGGGAAATATCAGTAAGAGATATTTATGAAATAAAAGAAGTTTTATTCCAATAAATGTCAACTAAAATTTTCTTTCAAAATATGTTAAAACAAAAATCCTCACAGGCACTCTTAAAAGACTCTCCGACATCTAGAATTATAAAACAGATTAAAAAAGTGGAGGATTTTAAGATTATTAGATTTATTTAGCGAGAAATCTACCCTGCCCCAATCTTTTATTCATATTTATTCCTGTACAAATGTAATTACAATAATACACAAATAAAAATACGCAATTTTTGCCGAATGTTTGACATAATAAAAATTTTAATTGTGTTTCTTTTGCAGAAATGGAATAAATTACATCAAGTATTGCAATACTTTAAATATAGCAATTTATATTTTGTCCCTATATTTTTTTTCACCACTGTTTAAAGAAATATATAAAGTATAGAATATATATATCTTATAGGAATATTTTCTAAAAGTGGTACAGATTCCACATATTTTATAGATATCTAATTATAGCAAAATAATAATGGCAGTTTCTTGAAATCTAATAAGAGCTTGTTAAAAAATTTCCTTTTTATTAATGCATTGATTTACGTTTTAAATTATGAGCACTAAAAATAAGTTCAAAGAAAAATGTATGTGAAAGAGGAATCCTTATTTCCAGTTTTGAAATAAATGTTGATGGTGTTACACGTACGGTCTTAAAACCATTAAAAGTTTAATATGGCTTTTCCTTATTTCTTTAAGTTCTTCTGTTGTAATACCTTTATTCCCGTTTTTAGAAGACTGGAGATTTCTTCATCCATAAATGACATGTACTTGAACGATAAATTGTGCAATTTCTTTGAAATAAATTCGTTCTTCTTTTGAACCATGCCTTTGAATTGCACTGAATAATATTCTTCTCTAACAAATGATAGCACCTCACAAAAAGCAATATATCTTCCTTTAAAGAGATAAATCACTGATTTTTTAAGTTGAAGTTATATTATGATTTTTTGTTCAAACGAAATTTGAGTTAACTATTTTGAGTCTGATTTTTTTTTTTCATTTTGGGAAAAAATTACTTTTGGGCTTAAAAAATAAAATAGCTCTCTACATTAATACAATTAAGGTATACTGAAATTTAATCAGTATACGATTTACTGAAATCTAACGGATATATTTCAAATAAATAAACATATTACGCCTGAATCACAATTATTAAAAAGTTAAAAACATTTGGTTTATTCTAAACATTTAAAAACCTAAAAAATACTCACTTGTATCACACAATAATAAAGCATGCTCAAAATCAACTTTGGTATCGTTTGTAGCTCTAAACGTTTACAAAACGTGTTTTTATTGTGTAATATAATTGTATATTTTTTAGTTTTTTATATGTCTGGAATAAATTAAACGTTTTTAAAATTTTTAATAACGAATATATATTTTTGCGTGCTATTAATATAGCATCAGGCTATAGCAGAATTAATTTTGAGTACGTTTGGAAAATGTCCTTTTAAAACAGAAGTAAATAGAAATTAATTGATTTGGAAATAAATATATGTTTTTTTTTACCAACATTATAAAAGTAAATTTTTAACCTTCTCAGCGCCGTCAACTGATTATATCCGTTCACAAGGTTGTAGATTTCCCTGCAATAGAAGCGTTATTTAAATTAATACGATTTTATACAATTAGTTCAGAGTTAAATCATTGAATAATAATTAATACTCTCAAAGATTACAGTCACATACGTAATTAAATTTTGTATACCATGTTGGTAAAATCAGCTTTTTTAGCATTTTTTAAACTTACAGAGAAAACAACATTACAATTTTTCCTTCTTGATGGGGAGTCAGAGGGTTGTAAAAAATTCTGGTATAAATGTGGTAGTTAGGGATTAAAATTAAGTGGTATATAATGTATACCACCGCCACTGAAGCGGTTAAAGAATGAAACACAATGAAATAATAAACTCAGCAACGGTGTATAGAGCTTTAAGTGACCTTTGTTTTTGGCTTTTATACTAAATTATGAAACATAAATGAAGCGATAACATTAAATGTAAAGATATATACTATCATCAATGCATGCAAATAATAACAAAAGTAATTGCAAAGGCAAAATAATAATAAATTTAATGACATGCATAGTTGCCAACCTCCTAATTTTTTTCATACCAGTATTTTTATGTAAAAACATTTGTTTTATGTAATCGTACAGTTTCTTCAATTTAATAAAGCGAATTTTTTGCAAGATTTTACTCGTATTCAAAAAATCGGGAGGTTGGCAACTATGCATGTCCTATTATTTGAACGCCAGATCCGAAAAGATTAAATATAAAATATTATAAAAACATAACAGTTCACAAGTAATGACACTTTTTAGAAAGTTCGTAAGACTAATTATTTCTAAATTGCTACGATTTTATAAATTAAGTAAAATTTACAGGCTCACTACAAAAATATTTTCTTATACTATTTGTCAAAGAAGGAATGGTGATTTATCTTTTTAACATTGTCTGAACAAAATATATAGCATAATTTTTAAAGACATTTACTAACTTTCGCGACCGTATGTTTTCGTCTATTAGTGTGGCCCCGTCTATGGGCATGTTTCATTAACAAAATATTTTCTGGATTCATTTTACGTTACAAATGGCTATATATTGTCGCTACCATGTCTAACTATCGAATATGAAAAAAATAATTTTTCGTTACTTTTAAGAATGGACCGATAGTCACCACTAAATTCTATTAGAATTATTTGCCTAGTAAGAATATTAATAAAATTTCTGGTAAGACCAGGGTTGCCAGATTGGGTTTGTTATTTATTTAGAGATGGCGAATTCGTACCAGAAAATTTGCGATAAAAAGTTCTACTTTAACGTTATTCCGAAATGTCTGACATTATATAAAACAAACTTTTTTGTTTGAAATTTCTGGTGTGAATTCGGAATTTATGAATGCAAAAGAAGGCCAAACTGACAACCCTGGTAAATAATAGTATTAAAATTTAGTGGTGACAATCGTTCCATTTTTTAAAGTAATGAAAAATGCAGTTTTTCACATTCGATAGTTTGACATGGTAGCGACGATATAATAATGATGCTGTTGACATGATGTGGCATTGATTGTACAAATACGAATGTTGTGTATATTTTTGAGAAATTATGTAACATAAAATTTAAAAGAAGCACGCATAGGGAAATTCACAGATATCCAAATGACGCGAATTTATGTCAGAGGTTTATATACTGTTTCTTAAATCTGCACAGAGTTAGAAAAGGTCAAAGTTTGAGGATGTTAAGGCGATATTCAAAAAAATATTTTTCCACGCTCAACAACTCAAAATTTTGAGACACATTCTCAGACTCATTTTTAAAAGTAACAACAGGAAACTTGGCGGCATGATTTATAAAGACATTTATAAGGGCCCCATGTTTTTATTTTTCGTTCAATTAATTAGAAATTGATTTACAGACAATTATTTAAAAAAGTACGATCATTTTTTTTTTTGTTTCCAGTGCTATCGCTTCGGGAAATTCGGTTCAAAATGTCCACTTTGGCAGCATTTTTAAAAATATATTCTGCCTTTATGAAAAAACCGAGACAGTGGGGACATTATAAAGTTTTTGAATAAGAGAACCTGCCAATTGGATGCATTTTAGAGCAAAAATGAATTTACAAATGTGTCTCAAAATAAGCAGTTTGGATTTGAATACACCCTTAATGTTAAATCAACTTAAAAACTTTAATTTTTATATCATCCTACAAAATCATGCGATTTTTAAAATGAGATACACTGAATAAGCCCAAATATATCCCATGCGTTTGTCCGATATAAAAACACATTTTCTAATTATGAAAATTATTACTAAATCCATTTTAAAAAGTTATATGTGTGACCTACATCAACGTTTACATAAAAGGAATCACAATCGTCAAAAATGAAGTGTAAGTATACAGTTCATCCCAATCATTATTTTACGAGATATAAAGAAATTTTACTTTTCGCTGGTGGACAGTCTCACTTTATCAAAACATCCATAGGAAAGAAAATCGTAGAAAGCAACCGAAAATTTTTTATAGAACATTCTTTCATATATAGTTTACTTTAAGTGTAAAATTTCTGCTTAATTTTTCTGGTAAATAGTTCAGTGTTGCTGATACTTTTCACTGACAGACATTAAATTTTTCGATAAACCCCAAACACATTTTCTTTTATAACTCTATCAAGATATTTTTAAAAAGTATCCAAAATATGCTTTTTCCGAACTGACTTGATCCAAGGAATTCAAATATTATGTCAAAAGTGGGTTGTTATTATTTGAAAAATCAATGTTGTAAAATCTTTAATATGTAGGCGAACGCTATTTCAAAAACTGTATTTATATTCGGAAAACAGACACACTTTCCACTCGAATGGTAATTCACTCACCTCTATACGGTAATTTGGTAATATAATAATGGGGTTTGGTAATATATGTGGGGGTGATCACTTTTTTTTTTCGAGGACTGTACATAATACATATTAACATTACATTACTTAAAATTACACTTTGAAAAAGCCATAAATTCAAATGAAAAAATATGCGTGTTATTTCTTACAAAAATATTGTAAGAATTGTAAGAATATTGTAGAAGCTCAATAAGGATTCTAGATGTTGTGATCTGATTTATCACTTACCGGTCTGGACGTCCACATCTGTCCCCATTACAAGTTGAGGCGTCTATTTCTGAATACCCTGTATTTCTTTAATGCAAAACGATTGTTTCACCTTTTGGTCTGGATATAGAAAAAATATCGATTAAGAAAAATGTTGGACATTTTTCTGTTCATTATACGCATCATTTAAAAGATATTACTCATTTTGAACTAAGAGAAAATATTCTGCATCAAAATCCAGACATATTTTCACGACTTTGTGTATAGTGATTGCGTTTTAAAGAAAGTGGAAAAAAGATTTTCCACTTAAAATAATGTTCACAGTATAAAAGCAAGTAGAAAAGTTGTATTGCATATCCATTCCTTTAGGACAATGTCTTAAAAACTTTTATCTCTATTGTTTTTTTTTTTTTTTTTTTCGTCTCATGTGATTGAAAGCTTTTTCAAGTACAGATGGCATTGAATTGAGAAAGATTTGATATACGTTTTCTTGAAACATTGTTAGGTTTTCTTTTTCAAAACTAAATAAACAAACAAATCTTTTTCAGCGAATCATCTGAAATTGAAAATATTTTTTCGACTCCAAAATGCGTCGAAATATAAAAAACAGTTAGACTGTCTCGGTGTTTTTCTTTCGCCGTATTTTGAGCAGTTTCACAATATATTTCAAACTTAAGCGTATTTAAGTTAAAAAAAAAAGTATTTTCACGTGTAACTTTATTTGCTTGGAAATTACGTAAATCCCAGACGAATAAAAAGATATGTACTAATGTGTTTCGTAAGCTTATAATTGTTAAAGATAAAATATTGTCCTTTAAAATTGTCTTAGACCTTTTTACGGATTTAAAGGATATATTTCTTTTAGCTTTAGAAAGGTTTCTTTATCAGGTAGCATTCCTAATGCATTTTTCTGTTTAAATATTTTAGGTCTTTTTATTACATTTTAAAATTTAATTTTAAGATTTTGTCAGCGTCATATTGTTTTCTTATACAGCATTTTTGTACTTCCCCGTTTTAAAACAAAGCTTTAAATTCTAACGGCACTTATATAAGGATAACATCAGGGTTAGATCGTCTGTACGTGGTATTATCGCTGACCAATGTCTAAACCTTTAGTTTAGAGGTAGGATTCCTGTTTCAAAAATGTTTCAAATGCTCATCTTCATCATGTTAAAATTAATTGTGTCAAAATAGTTCTTTTCCTGGAAGCTAAGAAACATAAAGTTTTATACGCTCCCTGGGTCTTATAAAATATATTTAGACAAACGTTCTCGAACCTCTAACAAGTATACCTACGACCAAAACTTACGAAATTCTGGGACTAAAAACGGAAAAACGCGTTTTTAGTGCCATAAAACCGAAAATTAATAAAATTCAAGGTATCATAACTATTTTTTTTTTTTTGTAATGGAATGTTTTTTTTTTTTTTTTTTTACATGTTAGAGTATGGAGAAATATTTTCTCATAGGACTCAGGAACGGTATACAAATTTAAAATTTGTAATTTTTATAAATAATTTTTATAAATAACTATTAACAAAATGGAAAACAACATTTCAAACCTTTCTGTAATTGGAAGTACACCTCTAAAACTAACAGTTTAGAGAAAGTCAACGCTAATCGGGGGCATTCTGTATATCAGTTCAAATAATGTACTTCTACTATCATATCGTTGCCATGGAATGCCTTCGAGTTTTTTTTTTCAGGAAAACGATGCAAAAACTTTTATTTCTTCGCTGGGGGTAATAAAGTTGGGAACTTATAAAATTCTCTGACACTCCAAATACTCATTAGAATGCGTGATATGTGAGCTCAAATTGTAGCTGAGACTAAGTACACTGAATAGATCAGTTTTTTTTTTCATGCTGAGTGTCGTGAAAAGACCTCAGGTGTGCTGCAAAAAATTTCAATAAAATTCTATCAAGACTTTATGGATTAACAATAATGATATAATATTTCTTAAACAATTTTTACAAACATTAGATTTATTAATACTAATAGTTTAAGAACACAACCACCCACCAACATCTGGCAAAAACACTTCTAATCTAAAAAATAAAATGTTTCAAGTGCCGTATGCATGTGCTTCAGCAAATTTAAATATTAATCACAAAAGAGGAAATTTTTAGACATAAGAAAAAAAAGAAACAGATATTACCATCTGTTGATTTTCTCTCAATTGCAAATGTTACCAGTATTAAAAATAAATTATTCGTTCCTTAACATTATATTTATGAGGAAGGAACTTTTCTGCAGCGAACAATGTTAAAACCAAAAATTAATCTCGTTTAGATCCATGGAATAAGATTTTGAAATAGAGATCTATCTGAAAATTCTATCTGTACTATAATATGCACTATATATAGCCAGAGGTCACCGCACACTTTCGATTTTAGACGTTTTGTCGAATATCTAGAGAAGTACTTTACAAATTCTTCTAGAAGTTCAGGAATATAAAGAAATATGTTTGGCTTCATATTTTTCAGAGAAGGTTTAATCACAAGGACAATTAGGGTACCAACAAAAAAACAATATTTGCGATCACCCTGTAAAATAAAATGCTATAAACGATCTGTAGTTATAGCACCATGTATAGGTTGATCCTGTGCAACATTTGCGTTCCTTTTCGTAAGAATAGTACATTTATTCATGGTGATATAAAAGTTTCTTTAAAAAATTCAAGACATTTCCGCATGTTTTTTTTTTTTTTTTTTTTTTTTTTTTTTTTTTTTTTATATAGCATGCATGGTTTTCAACCAAGTTTAACGCCTATTTCAGGAAACTTGAAAAAGTATCGTAGAAAGAACGTATATTACAATTCGAATAGAAATATAATAAATATATAAAGCAATATGAGAATTTGTATAAAATAATTTTTAACTGCGTATACGCTAATAATATTTATTTTTCTTTGCATAATTTAGTAGTCAACTATATAGAGCGACTTTTATAAAAAGGCCAGTCGAATGTGAATATTCAGAAAGATATCGGCGATAGGGTAACTTGAATTGCTTGAGTTGCTTTATAAAAGTGGCAAAATGATAAGGAGTTTTCCATAAATTGTCATTTTTTATTTGACTTTCAACAAAGCAGTTAGTATTTAAAATACTTCTACGCGTAGTTTTAAAACGGATGCTTCGATTTTGTTAATTTTTAGGGTTTCGTTCATCTCACAAAACCCTATTGCTCCCGCTCCGTTGTCTGTCTGTCACAGAGCCATTCTCGAAAACTGTGTAACTTACAGAGTTGAAACTTTGTGTATAAATCAGAATATCAGCTGCGAAGAGCTGAAAATATTAAAATTTGAAAAATTCGTATTATTTTAATAAATAGAGATAAAAAAACCAAAATTCTAACAGCCTTTTCTTATTAAATTTGAACATTTTTCCTTATAGCAGATGCCAAAAATTAAAAATCCATGATGAAATTCTATCTACAATAATTAATTTTCTATCAGACTATTTCCACGTTAAAAATAAAAATGAAATAAAAAGTTTCACCAATTGAAAAAAAAGATTAATATGAAATAAAAATGATTGACGTCATAGTGGTAATAAAACAGAAAGATTTCTCAATAATACAAGGAGTATGTGTGCATGTACACAAAGCAGATTAATTACACGTCATTAGAGAATTAAGAAGAAAATCTGACGTCATATCGCAAGTTTAACGGATTTTTCAAATGTTTCAGTATAATACAAAGCGAGTATGAATATGAGTAATAGAGAATAGTAAATATATGAGCGTATCGAATCATGATAAAAACCCGATTATGGAAATATTCGCATATTTTAACATTTTGAAGGTGTACAACATGTTTAATTTTAAAATTAATTTTATTTAAATATCGCATTTAGTCCACATGACAGATATTATTATGACAGAATATAATAGTGGGCTTCACCCGCTTTAATTTTGATTTTTTTTTTAACTATCGCATTTAGTCCACATGACAGATATTATTATGACAGAATATAATAGTGGGCTTCACCCGCTATGGGGCCGGTTCAGATATTCGAAAAACCGAGAAAAATATACTTTTTTTTTTTTTTTAGAAAATGAAATTTATTTGGATTTTTTAAAGAAAGGATAAAGTGTTTTGAAAGGAATATTAAACGAAACCCTTTGTGCGAACTTGGATCACACTTACCAACTTGTTGTTTCGTTGTAATTGGCTCGTTCTGATGACTTTTACAAGGAGAAATAAAACATCAATAAAAAATGAAAATAAATGAAAAATGACGATTTGTGGGAAATCCCTTATCACCCAGCTATTTTAACAGGGTTAGTACGAATCAGGGAATTTTCCAGGAGTTTCACCAGTATTTTCTTTATAGAAAAAGAAATCTAGGTTAAACTCGCGAAACTTCACCTTCTTTTAAGGAGAGATTTTTTTGTAATAAAATACTGGTACTGAATTATTTCCTGGCCGCAAAATTCCAGGAGCCGTACGAACCCTGTTTTAAGAAAGTAACTGAAATTCAGCTCACTAAATCGTCGCTTACTTTCTGAATTTTCATGATATTCCACTTGACGTTTTATGTAAGTTGTCCTATATAGATGACTGCTACATTGTGCAAAAGAAAAGTTTTGGTATCGTTCACGCATATGCAGTTAAAAATTATTTCATTCAAATGTTCGTGTTTCATCAAATATTTAATATATTTATTTTCTAATAGCAATATTTTATGTCTACTGCACTATGTCGACTTTCCTGAAAGTGGCGTTAAATTTTGTTGAATACCCGGCATGCTATAACCCAAAAACTGCGGAAATTTCTTGAACTTTTGAAAGAAACATTTATATCTCCATGAATATACGCGCAAACAATTGAACACAAATGCTATAATAAATTCACTTAGTCATATACTACAGTTACAGATAATTTCAAGTATTTTATTCAATAGACTGATCGCAAATATAATTTTTATGTTTAAATCGTTGTTGGTCTCATTAATTGCCTCCGGCATTAAAACTTCGATGAAAAATATAATGGCAAACATGTTTTTTATAATTCTGAAGTAACAGGAGGAATCGTCACACACAATTATTTCTTAATATATTTGACAAAACGTCTAAAATCGAAAGTGTCCGGTGACTTTTGGTCATACTGTGCATATATATATATAAGGTAGGTAAACCAAAGGTGGCCATAGTTACGTTTTGAGGCTTTTTTATATTTTTCTGGTTGGGGGTATGTGGCTGAATTTTTGTTTGTAACATTTTACACTTATCTCTAACACATATCAAGTATACTTTTCTTTGTAAAATAAAATTTAATTACTTTTATAATACAATTTCAAAATTGTAGCTTGTGGGCCACTTTTGGTACATAGTATCCCAAAGGTGGCCCATGTATTGAAATCACTTTTAAAATGTGAAAAATACTCGGCAGACTATTTTGCTTACTATTATGCTCTGATGATGCTTTTTATTAGCTCACAGGCTATCAAAGCCTGAGAGCTTCTGTGCCCGCCGGTTCTGTATGTACGTACGTATGTATGTATGTACGTAACGCGATAACTCTTGATAGAACTAACCATTTTACTTTAAATTTTGTTTATAGGTTCCTTGTGATAAGGCGCTTCCCTGATTAGTTTTGGAGGTTCATTGGTTAAGCATAAAGGGGGGAAACGGGGGGCTAACCCCCCATAATTTAGATAAATATGTTTTTCATGCAGAATTAACCCATTTTCTTCAAATTTTGTATATAGGTTCATTTTGATAATGCGCTTCTGTCAATAGTTTTGGGGGTTCATTGGTTAAGTATAAAGGGGGAAAGGGGGATAACCCCCCCCTAATTTAGATAAATGAGTTTTTCATGCAGAATTATCCCATTTTCTTCAAATTTTGTATATAGGTTCATTTTGATAATGCTCTTCTGTCAATAGTTTTGGGGGTTCATTGGTTAAGTACAAAGGGGGAAAGGGGGATAACACCCCCCCCCCCTAATTTAGATAAATGAGTTTTTCATGCAGAATTATCCCATTTTCTTCAAATTTTGTATATAGGTTCATTTTGATAATGCTCTTCTGTCAATAGTTTTGGGGGTTCATTGGTTAAGTATAAAGGGGGAAAGGGGGGTAACCCCCCTTAATTTAGATAAATTGGTTTTTCATGCAGAATTATCCGATTTTCTTCAAATTTTGTATATATATATTCATTGTAATTAGAGACTTCCCTGATTAGTTTAAGGGGTTCATTAGTTAACTTTGAGGGGGGTAACGGGGGGATGACCCCCCCTTAATATATTGTTGATTTCTTTATTTTTCGAGGGTCTTATTTCAAATTCTTTGAAATAAGAGTATAATATACAATTAGTGTGAATAGCCTGTGAGCTCAATGCCCTCAGTTTAACTGGGCAGTTTTCTTTTTATCTTTCGAGTTTTTCTTCTTAATGTTCTTATCTTATGACACGAAAAGATCTTGAAGCACGTTTTGTGCACGGTCGTTTAGGGATTTCCATCTAGGAGTTACTGACTTCTTTTGAGTGATCTCTGGTGTTAACAATAAATAGTAATAAGTTTTTTAGATATTTATGTAGAAATTTTCAAAATTTCCCTTACTCACTATTTCCACATTTGTTTTCTAAGGTGGCCACCTTGGGAACATGCGTATGGTCGCCATTTGCACGATGTAAAAGTATTAATCTGATAAATTTCTTAGAATTGAAGTAAATGTGGTTAAAGAGAAAGAAATAAGCTTTTAGAAAACGCATCATAACTCAAAGTTCTAAGAATTTAAACATGTGTAAATTAAAACATCTTCTTACCTGGAAATTAGAATGACTTCCTCAAAAGTGAAATCACTACATAAAATGTCGAATAGTCAATGGGATATCTTTAAATTCAGCGACGTGCACTGCATATAGATGATTGAGAATGCAGTAGCACCATTTTGTGATTAAAAAATAAATTAATTCTACTTTTGAGGGATGGGCTATCTTAGGAACACTGGCCATCTTTGGTTCACCCACCTTATATGTGTGTGTGTGATTGTGAGTGTGTAATTGTGAACTTGTTACATATTTTTATCAGATTTTTATAATTCCTAACTTAATTATGATTAAAGAAAAAAAATCCTAATAAATTATATTCTATAGCATATTCTTTTTATAAAATGTAATGTAGATTGTTCTTCCGTTTATTTAAAATCTTTGTGATATTTAGAGGAAGAAATACTAATGAAGAAATTCATTTTAAATAAGAATTTGCGAATTATACAAAATTGTCACAAGTAGATTATCTGAAAACAGAGGAATTTTATTATCATATTTTGTTAATTGAAGAAGAATCAAAAATGAAATGCCGGATGTTTTGAAAAATAATAGATACAATTTTAACCCTTTTTTTAAAACTGACTTTGAAAGAAATTTAACTTAAAAAAGATTATTTTATGCGTATTTAGATATACATATAAAAAATATTAGATATCTTATAATTTTTGGATTAAATTATAATTTCAGTTACTTCATTGTAATACCATTAATGGTGCTAATTAATAATAAATATTTGCACATTGCATAGATAAGTCGTATTTTTGGTTATGAAGTTTCAAAAACACTTTTTATATGTTTTTGCATTGCAAAAATATAATAATAATAATAATAATAATAATAATAATAATACAGTAATCAAACATTAATCCTAACTCTTATGAGCAAATGATGGTTTAATGACAAATGTTTTATAACACTTCTAGAATGTTTCCCACATTATTCAAGCAGACAGTGATGAATCACGCTATCAAGTTAATGTTATTAACTAATTAAATTCGCCTCTGAAATAATGTAGTTAACTGATTTCTACAACATTTTCATTCTGTGCTGGAAAACCAATATAAAATCGACTCCCTATTGATTGAATTGTAATATGATACATATAGCACATTTTATTTTATTTTAAAGAGTTGTAAATGAGAAATACGAGATCATTATAAGTTTTAGAACAAATAATTATTACAATTACTTCGTTTTAATATCATTAGCAGAGTTAATTAACAATTATTAATAAAATAATAACACATTACATAGATAAAGGTTCGTACGCTTTTACCACAATTTAATAAATTTTTTCGCCTTATTGAAATGCGGAAAAGTAATACAAATCCTGCAATTAAATGCGGCGTCTGCAAATTCTGCTATTTAAATGTTAAATAGAAATATTCTATTAAAAAAATGTGGTAAAAGCGCACGCACCCTGTACATAAGTCCTATTTTTGCTTATAAAGTTTCAGAAGCACTTTTATATGTTTTTACATTGCAAAAAATAATAATATTACAGTAATCAAGCTCTGAATTCAGTGGCGTAGCCAGGGAGGGGGTCAAAATGCCCTGAATACCAGTAATATTGTAAAGTTTTCTTCTCCTTGATTATCGCAGAACGTTTTCCGATAAGATAAGGCAAAGAAAACTTTACAATATTAGTGGTATCGAGAGCATCTGGACCTCCATCCTGGCTACGCCACTGTCTGAATTGGTATCCATGGTATCTGAACTGTTCTGCACAAAGATGGTTTAATGACAAATTTTCAATAACACCTCTAGACTGTTTCAAACCTTACTCTAGCAGACAGCAATGAATCACACAATCTTATTTGATGTAATCAAGTAATTAAATTCGCTTCTGACATGATATAATTAACTGGGCTCCATAACATTTTCATTCTGTGTTGGAAAGCCAATGTAAAACCGACCTCATATTGATTGAATTATAATATACCTGAAGCACATTATCTTTATGTTAAAGATGTAAAAAAGAAAAGCATGCATACATAATATTAGATATCATTATAAGTTTTAGAATAAACGATAATTTGAGCTGCTTCCTTGTAATAAAAATAACAAGATTATTTAAAAATTATTAAGGACAAATAATTGCACATTGTACATATAATTTGTGTTTTTGCTTATGTTTCAGAAACATTTTTTATATGATTTGACATTGCCAAAATAAAAATAGGCTTTGCTTGAAGAAATGTTGATTTAATTATTAAAAAAAAAATGTTCTGCAGCATCTCTAAAATATTTCACGCTTTATCCGACAGACACTAATGAATTATGCAATCTAGTTGATTTTATAAACTAACTAAATTATTTTCTGAAACATCGTAATTAACTGAGTTCCGTAACATCAGTATTCTGCGCTAGAAAGTAGAAACATTTATTGTTAAATCGGCATGGAATTCGTGGAAATGTAGAAAAATACATGTGGTGCATTATGCAAGTCAAACATTTTCTTGTATATTTTATTTAGTGTTTCTTGTGTTAATAAAGTATTCAGAAAGGGATATATCATGAAGAATATGAAATTTCATGAACTCATATACTGTGAACATATGGATTATAGTACTCTTGTCTATTCAATATTCTAAAACATGAATCAAATCTATTGTAAAAATAGTCTTCTGCCTTTTGAACCTTTAACACAATAGTTCACTGCATTTCGGGAATATTTTCTCAATAAAGCAAGAAAATTTATAATTTATTTCTAAATTTCTTTTTATTCTTGGTGGCCTGTCATTTCTCGAATTTCAACACTCTATATCTCATAAATTAATCGGAATAACAGAACAAGACTTACAGATTATAGACATTATATGAAGAGGTCCGTCCTTGCTAAATCTCATATAAATATCACTTTCACTTTTTGAGTTACAAGCTGTCTAAAATAATCATTTTCGAATTTTTCAAAATTTAAATTGATATAACCCAGGGGGATAAGTAAATAACAGCCTGATTTTTATTTTTAGGACATCTTTGGAAATAATAATAATACATATAAAAAAAAAATCCATACTGCTATGTCTTTCCGCTCAGCGACATATTGCTTCCCAAAATTGGCATTATAACAAAGATTTCAGTAGTGTTTAAAAAGCAATAATTTAAAAAATTCAGTGATTTTTACTCAGATTGAGTGATTTTTCCCTCCTTTCCGGTATTGAAAATGCACCTATCCTATAGGAGTGAATTTCATCCATCTTGCGAAGTGGTTATTTTCATTCTTTTTTGATAAGCCATTTTCACTCTTTTTTTGACTAAAGTAATAGGCAAAACGAGTGACTGCACTCCTTTTGGATAAGCCATTTTTTCACTCCTTTTTTTCATTAAATATGGAAAATGAGTAATTGCACCCTTATTTCGAGAAGTTATGTTTTATTTTTTTACATATTTAATACACTGTTAAAATTTTGCAGCAAACTGTCCAGTCATTCGACCATTTTTATAGAAAATGGTTACATAACCGTAAGTTAACTTTATTCTGACCATAATATGGACAATAATATGGTCAGAATAGAGTTCAATTACGGTTATGTAACCGTTTTCTATAAAATAGGGTCGAATTACTGGACAGTTTGCTGCAAATTTTTAGCAGTGTACCAAAGGAATGATTTTTTTTAAACTAGCTTTATTATTTTTTTTTCAAAAAGGATTTTAATGTATGTTTGGATTAATTTTAGATATTTCATTGCGTTTTTTATGATTTTTCAATTTAATTTAATTTTTATCTTAGCTTTGTATTTTAATAGCCATAAATGACATAATTGTGGAGAAATTTTAGAAGAGATTTCGTCAATTTTTAACATTAGGGATTAAAAAGAATCTGGTAATACATATATTAAAAATTAATCATATTTAGTGAGAAAAATTTAGAATTTTAGTCTTTTACTTATTAGTTCACTGTAAAAATTGTATTTCAAATACTGAAAATATATAACTGAAAATAACTTTATGGTATCAAATTCCATGTTATGGCGAATTTCCTCTTTTATGAAATTTCATTCAAATGCACACCCCGAAATTTCTGTCCTCCTCCTTCCAACCCCCCCCCCCTCAATTTACAACTGTAATTTTTTTAAACAGCTCTAATTTGTTCTTATTTAAACTAGATGAAGAAGAAATTATCTTTTTCGTTTTCAAAAGATAAGTTGGGAGGTGGAGGGAGGGAAAAAAAGAAAGATGGTTAGCCACATTCCAAAGACAAGATTTTTTTCCTAACTCAATAACCTAAGATACATTGTTTTTACATCTTTCTTGTAATGATATTCTATGTTGTACTTTTACATTGTTTATATAATTTTAGCGTTACTTAACATTATTACTTTTAATCCTGAAAATATAAATTTTTTCAATTATTTATTATAGTGTTATATATATTAATATATTTTTCTTATGATACGGATAAATATTCGTAGACCACAGAATCCATAATAATAAAATCATGTTTTTCTGTTGTTTTTTAAATTTAGGATATACGTTCTATGTCTGTTACTTAATCCATACAAGTATTTATTAACTTATGTTCTCTTAGATATTTACAAAGGTGCACATCTATACTTTATTTATTCATTTATTTATTTTGTAATTGACATAATATTATGTAAATAATATGAAATACTGAAGAAATTAAAAATAGCAATCTGAGACAAATGTTTTTAGTGGAGTTAGGCTTTTGAATATTCTTAGAGCTAAGTTATAACGCAAAAAATAACAATTCACAAAAAATTATATAATGTTTTAAGTTAAAGTTAGTTGTGCCGTAAAGTAAATTAATAATATTTTTTACTAATCTATTGTTGTCTGATAATTTATTTAATTATCTTTCACATTTCATACTATTTTCATAATATTATGTCAATTCAAAAATAAATAAATAAAGTATAGATGTGCACATTCACGATAAAAAGTTAACTATTATCAGAAGAATGAGATTATTTTCTAGTTCTCATATAAACGTATATCTGTAAATGTAGTATCCAGCTTTTAGTGCACCTTTGTATATATCTAAAAGAACATAATTTTATAAATACCTGTACGTACGGAAATATTTTAACAAAAAGTAGAAATATATCATAATTAAAAAATAATAATTTATTAACATGGATTTTGTGTTCCGCTCTGTGTCATGGGCAAGATATGTTAGTAACTAATAATACAGGGTGATTCATAAAAGATGGGCAGAACTTTAAGGGGTTATAGTACACTTAAAGACAAATAATATTAAATAGGAGACTAAGGGTCCCAGACGTATTCCCAAGGAGATAGGGGGCATTAAAGTTTAGGGTCCGAAATTTCAAATGATTATAAAACATGGAAAAATTGGTCGATTCGTTTGCGGTTTTTGCAAAAAATTTTCTTTATGCCAGTATTTTCTTGAAATAAAATTTTAAAGTTCAATTTCAAAAAATGCCGATAGGGGGCGCTTTAGACTTTGGAGTAACAAACAACTATTTTTTAACGTTATTTTTTGTATTTCTTTAAATGATTTCGAAAGCTTAGACTTAAACTTAAATTTTGATCTAAAAATCTGAGTCCTAACGAGTAGTTAAGTAGCGTAAACTGAAATTTGAAATTTGAAACCCTCCTCCCCCCAGAACAAAAATCAGTTATTCCCGATCTTTGTGTCGTAGATTAGGCTCTAACTACTGCCGCGTTTTGCTAAAATTATTCTTTATGTCAGTATTTTCTTGAAAATAAATTTTAAAGAAAATTTTCAAAAAATTCCGATAGAGGGCGCTTTAGACTTTGGAGTAACGAACAACTATTTTATACTGTTATTTTTTGTGTCTCATTAAATGCTTTCTAAAGCTTAGACTTAAATTTTCAGCCCAAAATCTGAATCGTTAGACGTGGTTAAGTTTCTGGGGAGAGGGGTTTGAAATTTCTACTCCTGAGCACAGTTCAGTTTGAACCCCCTCCCCTCGCTACTGAACCACGCTCAGCGATTCAGATTTTGAGCTGAAAATTTAAGTTTAAGTCTAAGCTTTAGAAAGCATTTAATGAGACACAAAAAATAACGGTATAAAATAGTTGTTCGTTACTCCAAAGTCTAAAGCGCCCTCTATCGGAATTTTTTGAAAATTTTCTTTAAAATTTATTTTCAAGAAAATACTGACATAAAGAATAATTTTAGCAAAACGCGGCAGTAGTTAGAGCCTAATCTACGACACAAAGATCGGGAATAACTGATTTTTGTTCTGGGGGGAGAAGGGTTTCAAATTTCAAATTTCAGTTTACGCTACTTAACTACTCGTTAGGACTCAGATTTTTAGATCAAAATTTAAGTTTAAGTCTAAGCTTTCGAAATCATTTAAAGAAATACAAAAAATAACGTTAAAAAATAGTTGTTTGTTACTCCAAAGTCTAAAGCGCCCCCTATCGGCATTTTTTGAAATTGAACTTTAAAATTTTATTTCAAGAAAATACTGGCATAAAGAAAATTTTTTGCAAAAACCGCAAACGAATCGACCAATTTTTCCATGTTTTATAATCATTTGAAATTTCGGACCCTAAACTTTAATGCCCCCTATCTCCTTGGGAATACGTCTGGGACCCTTAGTCTCCTATTTAATATTATTTGTCTTTAAGTGTACTATAACCCCTTAAAGTTCTGCCCATCTTTTATGAATCACCCTGTATAAACAACAAATGATATTTGTTTACATAAAGTAAATCTCAATTAGCGTAGTTATACAGTGTGAATACGAAAAAACTATATTTTCTAGGGTATTTTATTAATCACATTAAACTATTTTACATTCTTCAAAAATAATTGTATGAAATCATAATATGACGTCTAGAAAATACTTTTGAGTGCATTTACATTATTTTAAAAAAAGATAATTGAGGAATTTCACAGTTCTGGTTTAAAAATACTAACGTTAAATAACCTCAAAATTATATATACAATGTAAAAATACAAAAAGGAAAATCGCAATAAGAAAAATAAAATAAAACAACGTACCTTATAGAATACTGAGTAGGAGAAAGTCTTGTCTTGATATGCCCGCTAGCCATCTTACTTTTTACAGATCATGTAAATGAAAATTCCTCTGTTCTTTATTGTGTAAACACAACTGGGCTGTGTCAACTCCTACTCATTAAGGTACATAAAATAACATTTGTGCCCCATTTTGAAATAAAGTAACATTAATCTAACTAATATTGACGCTAAGAGTCTACATCAGTCATGCAAAAAATTGCTCGAGCTAATGTTAAGTCTATGGGAAGGTTCTAGCGCGATTTCTCGCTCGCATTTTAATATTTTTAAATGCTTTTTTTTGCATAGGATAGATGAGGTCAATCTCCAACGTTGTTAGTTTTTACTTTTTCGATTTTGGTTCCAGTTATTTTATATAAGGGTACTTTCACGTTCAGAACCGGTTCCAACCGGTTCCAAAATTGAAAATACCGGCTTATAAAAAAAACTGCAACAAAAATTGAAAAATTAAAAACTAACAACGTTGGAGATTGAGCTCAGCTATCCTATGCAAAAAAAAATCATTTAAAAATATTAAAATGCGAGCGAGAAATCGCGCTAGAACCTTCCCATAGACTTAACATTAGCTTGAACGTTTCTTCCCGTGACTAGTGTAGGCTCATAAGAGCCTACACTAGTCACGCAAAGAAACGCTCACGCTAATGTTAAGTCTATGGGAAGGTTATCCCGCGATTTCTCGCTCGCATTTTAATATTTTTAAATGATTTTTTTTTTGCGTAGGATAGCTGACGTCGATATCTATCGTTGTTAGTTTTTACTTTTTGGATTTTGGCTCCAGTTTTTTTTATATAAGGGTACTTTAATTTTCAGAACCGGTTCCAACCGGTTCCAAAATTTAAAATGTCCGCTTATAAAAAAAGTTTAACCAAAATCAAAAAAGTAAAAACTAACAACGTTGAAGATCGACCTCAGCTATCCTACGCCAAAAAAAAAAAAAAAAAAAAAAAAAAAAAAAAAAAAAAACATTTAAAAATATTAAAATGCGAGCGAGAAATCGCGCGATAACCTCCCCATAGACTTAACATTAGCTGGAGCGTTTTTTCGCGTGACTGATGTAGGCTCTTAAGAACGTCTAACTAATGACAAGACCTTCAAGCTTGAAGCGTGACCACGAGAAGGTCACAAAACAAACCACGCACTTTTTAAGTAGAAAATAACGGATTCCTCCAAATCAAATATCACGTGACTGGATTACAACTAATGGAAACTTTCTCAAATCACCCTTCTAAAGATATTTTTCTAGTTCGATTTAAAATCGGAGTATTTTTGTAGATAACTCCAATAGAGAGAGGTTATCAAATAAGTTTTTATTCCTCAAAGTGTCCCTTTATGAGAAAGACGGTACTCAGAAGGAATGAATGCCCTTGCAAAATATTATGTTCTGTTATTTAGTTAATAATTCATTCATTTGAATTAAGAGTGTAACACAAAACAATGTTGTAGATTGAGTTTAGATATCTTTGATTTTTTGTTGATTTTTTTGTTCAAAAATCATATAACTCTTTCAATTTGTAAAAATTTTCAAAATCTCATTCTTTGACCACCTCTATTGAAAATGGGTTTTAGCTTCCTTTTTGTTTAGGTTTCCAGATACACAATATGGAAAAATAAAAAATGGTGCGGTGGGAAAAAAGACGAAATTCTGTGGAATGGAATTTTATATATGTATGTGTATGTGTGTGTATAATTAAAATGAAATTAAATGTGTGAACATAAATGAAAAAATAAATGAAAGAAAAGGAATTTAAATAAGATTAAAATAATATCAACAAATAAATATACTAAAAGAAATATTTTGTAAACATGTTGTAATAAACATGGTGAAAACAACAAGCATATTACTTGTTGTAAAGAAGTATAATCAAGGAAATGATAGTAAAATTGTAAAATCAAAAACAAATAGATATGGAAGATTAAAAAAATAATAATAATAATGAAGCTATGAATGTGTTATAGAACCATCAGGTTTCTATATAATACGAGTCCTAGTGATAAATTCTGCTGGGTGTGTGCAATTTTAAAACAATTTCTAACAGATTTTTTGCCTTACTTAATTGTAAAAAATGCTACAAATTCTACGATTAGATGGGGTGATTACGAATTCTGCGTTTGATGTAAAAGAAAAGTATCTATGTTAATACTTAACTTAGAGATCCTCAAAAGTTTTAAAAATAGATAATAATTTTAGGTATTTATAACTGTAATATTATTAACAAGGTTATTTAAAAATATTAATAAGCTTTACTGCAGATTGTACTTATAAATTGTCTTTTTGCTTTTAATGTTTCAGAAATACATATCATGTTTTTACTTTATAAAAATATAAATTCCAATAAAATGGTAAAATAACAATTCGGCTTTGCCCAAGCAAACGTTGATTTAATGATCTGCAAATGTTCTACAGCATCTCTAAAATATTTAACGCCTTATCCGAACAGACAGTAATGAATTACACAATCTAGTTGATTTTATCAACTAATTAAATTCTCTTCTGGAACATCGTAATTAACTGGCTTCCACAGCATCTTCATTCTGCGCTAGAAAGCCAATGTTAAATCGACCGTTTATTGATTGTATTATGCATGTGGCGTACTTTTTTATGTTAAAGAGATTTAAAAAAAAGAAATGCTTATTAATAACAGGGATTCTTATCGCCTTTAGAGTAACTGCTAATTTCAGGTATTTAATAATAATATTAGTAACAAGTTGATTTGGTAATTGTTAGTAACAAACAATTTCAGATAGTATAAAACTTTCATGATTTTCATATCAAAGTTATAGAAAAGTTTTTTTGCATGTGAAAAATAAATTGCATTGGAAAAATCAATTCCAATAGAAAGGTCTGGCTTTTCATGGGCAAATCTACCAGTTATTGAATGAATTATTATGCATGGGACGATATTTTCATATTAAAGAGTTGTGAGGAAAAAAATAGGTAAATAACATAGGAATCCTTATCAGCTGAAGAATAACTAATAATTTCAGAAATATAATAATAATAATATCACCAATACGTTCATTTAATGATCGTAAAAATAATTACAGATATGAAGATCAAATAACTTATTTTGAATACGGTTTAATTCGAGCTTCAGAATAACTATTCAATTTATACGCTTAAAAGTATAATATATTTAGTATGTTATTTCTTTTGTCTTATAATAAATAAATGTAAGGTAAAAGTGGGCACATGTGAACAACATCCATTTATCTAATTAACATCAGATAAAAATCTTTTAAAAATTATCAATAATTCATAAAATTAATATCAATTATTTTATTTTTTAAATATATTTTTTCTGATGTTCACGAATGGCCCGTTGTTCACATGTGGCTCTTGTACCACTACAGAACGTAATATATATTTTTTAAAAATAAGAACTATGGTAATTTCTCCAATTCTAAAAGTCGCAGATTAAATCTGTTTTTTTTTTCGAAGTTCTTTATTTATTATATTTCACAAGCCTTTTATAGTCAAATTTTCTTGAGAGGCCACATACGTAATTTTTTTTATAAGATATTTGAAATTTTCATTACGAAACCCTACGTTTTTAGATTCCATTTGATCTGTAATGTCTCATTTAGCCTCAAACACAAATTGGAATGTTCTATCTTCAAAATCACGCGAAATGTGAGTTAAAATGTGTTCGAGTATTTCATCAATATTGAGAAACGCATTTTCAAAATTGCATGATATTGCGGCTAAAGATGTTAAATGAATAATGTAACAATAACTTGTTAACGAGAGTAACAATCTCATCAGAAAATCCAAAGACATATATCATTTACTTGCTATGTTTAGCATGTATGAAATAGCAAAAAAGATATTTTGAACTTTAATCTTCTTAAGTATTGCCCTTTAAAATTGTCGATTTTACTTATTTAATAGTAACTTCAAAACTAAAAGTCGGAATTGTAAATTAAATTATAAGACTGTATAGATTCTAATGGTGACGAAATACAAATATGTTTATATTTATGAATTTTTAATAATCGCATAATTAATTAGTAATTAATATTGCAAAACATAGTCTAGAAAATTTGTATGAACGTAATGTTTGGGCTTTTACAAACAAACAAAAATACATACACAACTTTTTATTCGAGTACTTTTTAAACCACTGGCGTTTATCTTTAACATTGATTGTATCATTTTTCAAACATTTATATCTCACTAAATTATCATTCAAAATTCATGCCAATTTGTATTTCTCCATTTTTTTGGCATGATGAACGTAAATATGCAATAAAATTATGGTGTTTCTATTCAGCTTTTAAAAGTTAGGTTCATTTTACAATTCTTTACGTTTCATTACACAATAAATCACAAGCAATCGCAAAGAACTTTATAGGAATTAAAACGGTACTTTTCGTTTCTTCTTGCATTAATTAGAACTGAATTTATAGTCCTTGTTCAGATATGTTTTTTTTCTTTGGCGTACTGTACATTATAGAACAAAACAAGATGGTGTTATCAGAATCATTACAACTAGCTTTGCAACAGTTTCTTGTTGATCTGTAGTTCAGGCTCTCCAATAATTCAAATAATGTTATGATCGTAATAATTTAATGATGTATGCAATACGGTTAGATTGAAACATACTGAAGTAATAAGGATTCAATACAGAATAAACGGAGCATTTCCCAGTAAAATATTTCCAAAAATATTATCATCAAGATGTATATTAATAAAAAATTAAAAATGCCATTTTCCATATGTTTTAAATATTGCTAGTAATGTATTTTTATAATAAAAGTTAATTTTTACTACTACTTTCGTTTCTCTTTTAGAAAAATGAATAATATTCATTTATTTTTTAGACTGAATTTATAAAATTAAATATTGTGTTTTAATTAATATATCTCTATTTTTTCAGGTAAGTTTCACAAGATAAACTTATTACTAAGTTTGATAATTGAAAATCGACTATAATTTGGTGAGTAACATTATTTTTTGTAATTTTTCTGTGCATTGCTGATTAAAAAAATAGATAACACTGATATATCTTAATGTAAATTATTTAAAAGGACTTTATGTAAATTATTTAAGAGAAAAAATGCGCGTATTTGATAAATTTGAACATTCATACACGAAATTCGTTTATATATGTTAAAAGAAAATCCATGAAATTTAAAAGTAAAAACAAAGGTGTTCTATAAATCTACTAAAATAGGACATTGATGATCAGTTAAACGTTAACGTTATTGTAGCTCTTAGTGATATAAAAAAATGCAGAAATGGTCAGGTTTTCGATTTATTTATTTTTTTTATTTATTTATTTTTTTTTTTTTTAAGCATTGTGTCTAATAACATTTTCCGTTAAATAACTTACAAAAAAAAATATATTTAAGAATAAACGTGTATTAAGATGCGACAACTATAACAATGATGTATCTTTGGCCAAGTACAGGGTATCCCACAAATACGCTCACATTTCAAAAATTTATACGAAATATTGTCACCATATCACTGTACACAATAAGACTTGTCAAAGTCTCGAATTTTTGTAGAAAAAAACAAAACATAATATTAAATATTTAAAAACTACTTTTTGCAACAAAGATTCTGACTATTTGATAAATTTTATGGTGCAAACTGTGCTCCAATACAACAATAAGTTATTTTTTTATGAGTTGAAATATGAATCGACTTATTGGACGTTTTGAACTTTTTTCTTTTTTCCCTTGATTTTTCCTTTCTTTTTCCAAAAAAAATTTCAGTTTTTTGATCTGGTGCATACCACACTCCGGTACGGCAATGTGTTAAAGTTTATGAATATTTGAAATCTGAATTTACTTATTGGCCTCTACATTTTGCCACAAACAATCCTACTCCTTGACAAACCTTCTGATGCAAACCGCACTCTGATACTTCAATTTATTACTTTTTTAATGTTTTTTAAAAATCTGAACGGACTTATGGGGCACACCGTATATTAATTATACAGTGTATTAAATAGAGATATAGGGAATACACTGAAATCGTTATTCATTAGCTGTAAATGCAACCTTTTAGGGTATATATATCCGTACTTAGAACTACAAAACTTTTAATTAAAAACTTGTCGGGGGGAATAAATACAATTCTAAAAAAATCAATATTTAAATTTGTATGCAATTCTAATAGGAATGTCTAAATAAAAATGAAAATTCGTTATTTTACAACCAAATCAACTGAAATTTATTACTCTTAAATTTGAGTCATTTGTTTATGTTGAGAAAATAGGTTCTATGAGATTATGTTCTATCCAGATATATATAATTATAATGAAACATTTTAAATAGCAATTCAAAACCAAATGAACATTAACGAAAAAATATGAAAATCATAATGCTTTGTTTTAATTCATCACAGCAACAACAACAAAAATATGTAATATATTCTGCCCCTTTCTCTCTCCTCGTCTATCTGCTTATATCTACATATCTGTCTAATATATAATATATATAACGTACACGCGCACATAATATATATATATATATATATATATATATATATATATATGTATGTATGTATGTATGTATGTGTGTGTGTGTGTATGTGTGCGGCGCGTGCGGGTCTCCTTCATTTTATAGGTGCCAATAGTTAGGGATTTTTAATAGCATTATATTTTAACTCTTTTATTCGTCTTATTTAATCGTCGAAATTTGCGATTAAGCAGGACAAAGTATATTTTAAATAATTGTGGAATTAAAAATCCATGACACTTGGTATCTATGACGTTATCTTTCAGGAAAGTTTAAAATTTAGTGTGAAAAAATGAAGAATTTTTTTTTTGGCAATAAATTTTCATGCATAAAAAAATTAGCCGCAATATGAGTCTGTGTATAATGTATTGGAATTAATGTAGTATTTTAAGCTCGCTTGTTTGATGTACTTTAATATTATTAAATTAAAAAAAAATATGCATATATTTTTTTATAATTGTTTCCTGCTGAAAACATTATTTTACTTTAATGTAAGCATGTGCATAATTACTTCACATTTTTTACTTTTAAAATCAGGAAAAACACATTTCATGTTTTTCCTTCACTAATATGTGTCAATGCAGAAAAATTTATTCTAACTTTGTTCTATAATTTTAAATCACTAAATTTTTGTAACCGTAAAATAATCTAATTATATATTTTTCCCGTTGCATTCACTATGTCTAAGTTGTTTGTCCACAAAATATGAAATTAGCTCATAAAAATGAAATCTGTGCCATCATCAGAGCACAAATTAATGGAATTTTGATCATATATATGTAATGGAGAAATCATTTTATTGACTAAAAAATTTTCAGAAAATTTGGGGGTATAGCCAGTAGGAATATGCTTACAGGAAGAAACTCGAACAAAATTCCAATATTTTTTTGCCCACATAACGGTACGCTGAATGCTAAACAAACTAGTATGCAATACTTGGTAAGTTGTTTTGTGTTCAAAACGTTGTTATATTTACTTGTATGACTTGTATTGTATAGCGCCAAGTCTTATTTCAGTTTTTCATAGTTGCAATATTATTCACCTTACGTTACATTATGTTTATCATAAAACATTGCGTTCAAAACTCGGACATGAATTTTGGCCGCTTCCATTATTCGTCACTTTTAACAGAAATCGAGATTATTTATAATGTTGTCAATTTTATTACAGAATCTTTCTGATTTTTAAATTTATCATAAACCCACATTCATCTTCGAATGGATCAATCATAGATAATGGTTCGTTAGATGAATTTTGTGTTTAAAAATTGTTTAAATGTTTCTCATTATGATAAGTTTACATAGCTACAAAAACACCTTTTTATGTAAAACATATGCGTAGATTGTTTATAGCATAGCTGCCCACTACTGGGGGCCATGCATATCTTAACTTCATAGGATTATGCGTTCTTATATAAAGTACAATTTCAGTTAATCGAAACAATAGATTAAAATTTAAATATTACGTGACTGGAAAACCGTGTCTCTTGCATAGTATAGCTAATTAAATAAATGCCGGTTTTATGATAACTTTTATTAAAGTTTCAGAGAACGGTTGTTTTAAGTATAGCTTCTGATTATCAAGTATTTTCTATTACTGGATAATACTGCCTCGAAATATTAAATTATGTAAATTAAATAAACATTTATTTTGTTATGAATTTCGTGAATAAGAAATAGTGAAAACTTTGTGCGTTAAACTTGGTACAGGCAATACAATCCTAGATTATACGTTAATGGATATTTCGAAGATTTTAATAAATTTGTTAAAAATATCAAATGTAGCTCAGTAGACTTCACTAATTAAATGTGAATATAAAATTTTCAAACTCAAATATTAAAAGGCTTTTTATTTATTATCTGTCATAACATCAGGTTTTTATTTCACTTTAATAAAGTTTTAAAAGCATCTAAAAATAAAACATCGAAGGACTTTTTGTTTAAGAAAGCTTTTAATACGTCAAAACAGTCAGTATGATAAAAGAAAATAAAATCTTCAGGTCGGAGCAGTCATAGATTCAAAGCAAGAGAAAATAAACCAGTTGCTTTTTACTAAACATGTTTTTAATAAATGGAACGTATTTTCCGCATTTTAAATTTTACTTTTGTTTTAACGTCCATTATATTTAATGCACACCTGTATTATATTCTAAAATGCGCAGGTAAATAAAAACTTAAATGAGGAAAAAATTAATCCGTGGAGCAAAGATAGTGTTGTAAAAAATAGTAATATATTTATGAGACTTGACGGCGAAACAATAAAATTGACCGGGCATATTGAGATATACTTAAACCTTTTAGTGCGGAATTTTTTTGGGGGGTTAATGCCCTGTGCTGAATATTTTGACCAAAAAAGCGATTTATTCAAAAACAACATGGAACGCTTCTGTTTTACTCACAGTAAGTGAAAACCACAAAATAACAAGATGTACTCAATTGTTTTACCTCTGGCAGACTTATATCCGCCTCTTTTTAGAATATTTCACTGACTGCGCAAAAATTTTACCGAAAGTCAAACATTGTCAAAATTACAAAATAAGTATTTTTATAGGATGCTAAAACAACATAAGGATAAAATGTCAACGATGTAGTCTGTGGGGGACACGACGTTTTTTTACTGTTCGCCGTTTCATTTTATGTGGTAGTCCTTCAACGTGTGGTGACGCTCGAAACAGCCCGTAGCGTGCATCGGCTTCTGGCCGAAGCACGCTACACGCCGTGAACGCCTAGGCGACTTTTGTCGATGCTTAATGTAGGCTACAGCACCCAACTCCTAGATGTCAACATTAGTCGACTCCTGCACTAAAAGGGTTAATAAAAGATCCGAGCGGGATTAAAAAAAAATGCATTGTTGAAAACGTAATGGCTTCTGAAAATACATTCTAAAATTTGCTGCAGAACAATTGCCCAAGTATGTCATATATTAATTAAAATCATTCAATGTATGCACCTTTGGTCAATGAAACACTTCACCATGTAATTAAATGTACTGTATTTTGGTGCAGCACGCACAGTGCAACAATTGGAATTCCTGTATTATAGGATTATTAAACTAGACAATCTCAAACGTATTTAAATTGGTTAAAACACATCCAAATGGAAATGAAAGAGTCCAGTGGCATTCAGTGGCAGCCCAGTTGTTATCATGCGGACCACAGTAGCTTGGGCTGATGCTCGCGGGGGAGATACCAGAGCAGTCTAGATGTAGTGAATGTGGATTTATCTGGGATTTTCTTGTGCGAGAACAATAATACATGTCACTTTTCCTTTAAAAGCCATTATTTCTGAAGGCAATCTTCATATAGCAATATGGTCAAAACTGGCATATGTTTAATAACAATCCCATTCCAAACATAATTGAAAGACAGCGCAAAACAGTGCGTATAAAAAGTTTTCGTGTATTGCGACCACACATCACAAGCTTATAGTGCCTCCATAAAAGAGTGGCGACATACCCAAAGGTCGCACGCTCAACTTTAATGTTTTCAGTTCAAACTATGGCAACCTACATTGCATAACGGTGGGATACAGAAATCTTTGATTTTGACCAGGTATAGTGCGACTTTCGCTGTATTCCCTTCCCGATTGAAAACAGAATAGCAATAGTTATCGTAAATGCTCATTATTCTTAATGTAACATTTCTTTTTAATGATTTCAAAGCTGAAAAACTCAACCATAAAATGAAAAAGAAACCGCAAAAAAGTAAACGCCATTGACTTATTCTTCATCCCAATATATAATACACATTAAGAAAAACGGCAAATTTTTAAGCTAGTTTTCAGTACATTTTACTTCATCTCAAAACAACATGCATTACAAGATATTTTTTCTACATTAGGATAATATGATCTTTGCATATTTTGCATTATGAGTTGACAGATTACACTGGATCATTTTGAAAATCAATGTAATCAAATTCGATAACGCTTAGCAGACTTCTATTGGAATCCGTCGATTTATATAATACGAACAAAATAATATAAGGCCGATTCAACTAACGAACGCTTACCGAATAATAATAAAAATATATATAAGTTATATCATCTACATATTTGCACAGTACTCATTAAAGATAAAATGCATATTTTAATATGGTGTTTCTATTAATTATACTTTGTTCTCAATATTGCATTATCTCTGATTCTGCATTTGAATATTATGATCTTAATAAATCTGCTTATTCAAAATTCGTCTTCACATTCTGTTCCAAATTTTCCGACTAAGTCCAATATATTAACCTTAAAATTATTCACCCTTATGTGTATAAATCTTGCGAGCACAAGCTTATTAACCCTGATAGATCAATGTGGTTCGGATGAATTGTTTGGTATGAAAATGCTTGTTTTCTGTTGTATTTGCATCAAAATAAATGGATAAGATCTGATAAATTTACAGCTTTATTGTTCTCTGAAGGTATTAAGATTTCAGAATTGCAGAAGCGAAAACTTTCTGAGACATTTATCATTACTTAAAGTTGTTCATATCCAATATATTAATATTTCCCTTTATTAAATGTGTAACGTAATACGAAGAAGAGTAAAAATATCACTGATGTTTTAGGTTATACGTGGTATCTCAAAAACATTGATCTCGGCTTTTATTCCTTAAATAATGATGGTAGACATGTATCATAAATTACAAAGTTACGTAAAAAAATTTACAGAATTTTATGAAATTGCTTAAAATTTTCAGGGGATTAAATTTGAAGAAATATAAAATTTAAATTTTTATATGCCCCCGTACAAAATATTTCCCAATGAGTAAAATGTGCCCCATACACGTGTATAACATTTCAGCATTTTCAAATATAAAATGCATCGGCCTCAGAAATGGGTGTTCGAAAAATGAAGCTTCGTACAATTATTAATACATAAAAGACCTTTGAGGTATAAATTATGTATAACATAACTTAGTGCACATTATGACTTGTCGGATGGTCCCTACAGCTTTTTATACTATTAACTGTAGCATAATTAGTAGGGGTAGTTCACTATTTTTCCAAGAATGTAAACTACAGTTAGGTGCGACTTCATATTTTTCGTTAAAAATAATTATTTAATTATTTTTCTGATAACTTTTCATTTAATCTTGATATCGAAACATGGGATTATTTGAAAAATTCTAAATATTTCATGTTAATTATGCATGAGTTCAAAAGCATGCAAAACTAAATAAATAATTGATCAGCTTACAGTTCATTTGTCTTTTTTATTAATTTGTTTGAAAGTTAAACATAAAAATTTGTTGTATTTTAACTTTTGGAAGCGAGTACATTTCACGACATGCATTTGGGTATCTCGCTATATATATATAATAAAAGGAACTTTATTAAACGTCTTGCATCCATATTTCATACGTTTCATCTTACTGTTGGGAACAGACGACAGTATTTTATCCTTCTTTTCATAAAAAGAACTATTTAGGTCTTGAAGATATTGGGGAAAAAATTCTTTTCTACATGATGCCTTCAAATAAAGCCGCAGGATTGAAGAAAATATAAATTTATTCATATAAGACAGGATTGTTTGATTTTGGAAGGCAGTTTAAAATTTTGAACATTAGTATTTATTTTAAATAACCGGAACATGTTTTGAACACTTTAGCACAGACATTTGTTATTCATGATTCAGTAATATTACGTTCCAGATGAATTATACAGTCAAAATGAATGAGTTAAGCATTTGATTAGTATCTTTGAGCATGTTTATATCTTCATAGTCATCGTTATTCCGCATAGTATTAGAACATAAATTTGTTAGTCATGATTCCGCAATATTACCTTCTAGTTGAATTATAATGACATAATGAATAAGTAAAGCATTTGATTAGCATGTATATTTATCTCTTCGTATCATTATTCAGCATATTACGTTTATTTACAGTCCTGGCAAAATATTATAAAGATAATAACGTAATAAAGTCATACTAGCCTAAATAGATACTAAATACTAAATCCTTTAGCTAATCGTTGCATTTTCTTTTTCATAAATAAGTATTCTAGAACTATGCAAAAACCCTGAAAGATTTAATTTAAACCTCACGTCCGTCAGTTTTATTTTTAGTTATTAATGGATGTGGATTTTAAATATGACGCTACAAAACAATGTATAATTACAAAACGTCTAGCAACCAGTTAAACCACTCTAATTTTTTTTATTTAATTGTAATAAAATGTATTCTGTACAGTCAGGAAAAATGATATATAGAGGTAAGGGAAAATAACAGATATTTTAAAAATAATATTCGAAAAAAAAAAAAAGAATTGACAAGCATGAATTTTTAATCATTAAGAGTTCCAAACAGTAAACGGGCATAATTCCTAAACAATTGACCGAATGACTTTCCGTTTGGTACTCGAAGGTAAAATTTAGTGAAAAATCCAAATATCATGTCAAAATTAGATGTTAGTACTGAAAATTTCGAGTTTGTTAAACATTTAACATGTAGACCACCCTCGAAGCATAATTTAAGTATAGTATTAATTAATAGAGGTTATTAGTCTTTGGTTTCTACCTGTCATATTTGTACACGATGATTTCTAGCAGAGGTACTAAGGGGGATTCTTTTTTTTCCACGACTGTACATTCATTAAATGTAAAGAAATAAACTATTCAAAATAATAATTCACGCAAATAAAGAAAATACACTGGCTGGAAAGATTAAAGAAATAACTATAAAAATGTACTTTACGTTAATCTCTTAAATGCAGTCCAGTGAAATGTAGTAGTTTATGGTCAACGTTATCACGTAGACCATTGATAGTCACCTTCGCTACACAGAAGTTTGCAAATTCAATAACATTTTCACTTGTGGAAAGTTAAACATGATGTCGTTTGATGTATTTGATGGATTTTCAGAAATGCCGTTTCATTGGGAGAAAAATCCAAAAATCGAAGAGAACAAAATTTACTGTAGCGAGCTAAAATATTTTAACCGTAATTCTTTCCCGAATGTCAAAAAATCGCAGTGCAACGTTAAAAATCACAATAAAATTTGCTAAAAATTCAAAAATCGAAGACGATAAAATTTACTATATTTCCTAAAAGTTTGAAACCGAATTCAGTTGTACTATTGTTGAACAATCGCCACGAAACGAAAAAAAAAACTTCTAAAAATTGCATAAAGAATTCGCAAAAAATTCAATAATCCCTGTACAAATTTTCGAATATTTTTTATTTAAAAGAAGACAAAATTTATCGTAGTGGACTAAGACATCGTAACTGGAATCTTTCACCAAAGTAAAAAAATCGCCGCGGAACACAAGAAAACGTTAAAAATCACATTAAAAATTGGTAAAAATTCAAAACTTGTGAAGGATAAAATTTACTTTAGTACTTTTACTAAGCAACTATGACCGGAATTCTTTTGAGAATGTCAAAAAATCGCTGCAGAACTCGAAAAATCGATAAAAATCCCAATAAAATTTCAATACAACTCGCTAAAACTTCAAAAATGGAGGAGGGTAAAGTTTACTATATTAATCTAAAAGTTTAAAAAAGACATTTCTTTTCGCATCATTAATTTAAGTCATTATCATTGTGCTTTTGTCTATTTTATAAGTATCTCTGGCACCATTAGTTTTTGCTAATAATAAGAAAAATTACCAATTTTTGCGAAAGATTATTCACTTATATAAAATATTTTTCTACTGCTGCTCTGAAATTTTCAAATCGATAGCTTAATTAGTTTTCTTAATTTTTTCTGTTTAGTACAAATTCTCAATTTATTTCCTTTTCTTTCACAAATGAGGTAAGGAGGGGGGGGGGGGGGGTTGACCGATCTAAAAACAATCTGACCGATAAAACAACCCTTTTTTGATCAATTTTTAATGAATATCATGTACCTATTTCATTCTTTCTTGGATTTTGCATTAAAATATCTCTATCGCCAATTAGTTTTTTGCTAATAATAAGAAATGTTACCTTCCGATTTTTACAAAAATTTATACACTGGTGTAAAATTTTTTTCTACTTATGCTCTGAAATTTTCAAAACGGTATCTTAATTAATTTTCTTAATATTCGCTGAGTAATAAAAATTCTCAATTTCATTCATTTTCACTCTGAAAAGATTGTTTTTGTCATTTTGTGAAAAAAAGCCTTTGAATTGATGTTTTTAATTAATATTTCGGCTAATTACGGACGTATTTCTTCAAAAATTAAAACTCAGAATTTCCCAGATTTTTCCGCGTCGATTGGTACCTTCAACGGTACTCAACACCTCTGCTGCGCGGAGCCTTTCCCTGCAAAACATGAAAAATCTCATAAAAAATTAAATTAAAAAAATCTATTCATAAAGTCCTAAATCGGGTTTCGAAGTGCATAACTACGCACATAGAGGTACCTTACTACCAAATTTTGTATCTATGCAGTGGTCTCTTCAGAACACAGAGGACAGACACACACTCTACACACAAACTTCTTTCCTTATTATATAGATTTATTTATTCGTAATTAAACGCCTTCAATTTCTCAGAAAGAGTTTACTATAGGAAATATTAAATGTTGTAAAACGCTCAAAAGAACGTAAAAAGAGGCGCCTTTTTACGTTAGTTGGGAAATTTGTACTATATATTCTGATTTATTACTACTATGCAGCGCGAGTCAAAATGATTGCCCTGTTAAAATTAACAATAACTTCATTGTAAGCAAGGCTAGAAAGAAACACTTTGAACACAATGCAGAGGGAAGCTGGAAGCTTTTTTTTTCTTTTTACGTTACTTTATAACTGTTATACTTGACTTCGTTCGGTCGCACAGTAAAATTTCATGAGGTTGTTTGCGTCTGGCATTAAGAAGCATATTTACATTGGTCCGTTTTCTGAATACCGGTATTTTTGAAGAAAATTTTTCGTGATATGTTTCAGAACATTTGTAACGAAAACTACCTTCCGGTTAGTTTTATAGAAAATTTGTAAGAAAGATATAAAGAGAAGATTTTCCTTTGAAAAAAGTGGTATTCAAAACACGGATGGAGTGGAGGCCTATGTTTATAGTCGCTGATATCAGTGAATACTCCAAGCTCTGTGCTGCAGGCAATGTAAGAGGAAATACATTGGCACATTCCCATAAAAAGCAATTACAAGGAATCATGCATAATGCATTCAAAATGTCAGGTATAAAATATATTACCGTTTGGATATTTTCTGAGTGACCAAGGTGAGTCACATAGATCATTTATGAAACACAGAAACAAAACTTCATCTTCCTTTTCAGTTGTGTTCAAAGTGTTCTTTTTTACATTTTTTTTACAATGAAATTATTAGAATTTAAAATCGGGGCAATCATTTTCAATCACCCTGTATAATGATATTGTTCCTTATTTAAAGCAATCTCGTCACTGCTGTATGCACTTATTCTTTAATAGGATATAAATTCCACTGAGAGTTGTAGAAGAGACATATTTAATAATAAAATAAATGAATACTTTATTTTTACTTATGATTAATCACTTTTATACAAATTGCATCGTTAAATTCCCATTACGCTCAACTAACGCAATGCTCAAGATTTATAAATATTTCCCTTAAACATGTTTAACATCAATTGCTTTTAAAACAGTCATATACATGTGTAAACATACAATTGTGATTTCATAACAGATATATAGTTTTCTTGTATAAATTGAGGTGTTTATTTCAAAAAACAGCTTATTCTATGTCAAAACCAGTATTCTTAATAAGTGCAATTGTAAACAGATTAAATACAAATAAAAAGTAATTAATTATACCTATTCGATAAAAGTTGCTTTAAATGCTAAGAAAATTTAATAAATTTTTGACGGTTGAAACCTGTGTCTTTTTAAGTCTTTGTTTATTAATTATTATACACCTATTTCTTATTTATTAATCAGAATACGTTTCTCAGAATTGAACATTAAATCCTAAATATTATATGAATATATATTCATATAATATTATATAACATATTTTATACAATGAAGTCTATTTTCGTAAAGTAGAAGTATAAGTACAATTGGTTTTTCATTTTCTATGGATTTAATGCTTAAGGGAGGCCACTCATCTAGGCCAGAACGTTGAGCGTTGACGCCTCCCCTGATTTTCTATGATCTCCATACATTTAGTCATATAAAAATACATGGTCATTATCACAAACAAACCAAAGGACAAGAGAAGTTAAGTCATAGATTTTCTTCCGCCCCCTGTATTGTAGGCCAAAGCGCTGACACAAAAATGGTGGCTACCGTAGACGGAATATTTTGAGCTCTTGTACTGTCCCTTGAATTTAAATACTAATAATTTCTAAAAGTTTTTTCCACCTTATTGTTCTAAGAAATCTTTTGAAAAATACTGGTGTCTGTATGTCTATATTCAAGGGACCGTATAAACGCTTAAAAAAATCCGCCTACGACAGCTGTCATTTTTGGGTCAGCGCACAAACTTAGTATTCAGTACGCGGTGGATTTTCTTCCACTGATGTCATAAAAATAAAATGTCGTCCTTAAATAATATATATTTAGAGATTAGCATATGATTTTTTTGTTTGTATAAATTTTAAGTCAGAAACACAACGGTTAGTCATATTACACACTTTCAAATTGAGTGTGTTTGTATTTTCTTCTGTAATTTTTCACGCTTTTACAAATTTTTATGACGTATTTAAATTTCATTTACATCGGAAAGTGTATAAAAGTTTTCTATATATGTATATCTCCATATATATATATATATATATATATCCACGCATTTCGTCATATAAAAATACAATATCGCAAACAAAACAAAACAAACACATAACAGTTGCACAAAGTGTCCCAAAAATATTGACCTCGGATTTTATTCCTTAAATATTGATCATAGACAATATATTATAAATTACAAAGTTACGTAAAAAAGGGGTACAGGAGTTTAGGTAATCGATTAAAATTTTCAGGGGATTAAATTTGAAGAAATACAAAATTTCAATTTTTATACAGCCTAAATACAAAAATTTTCCAATGAGTAAAATGTGCCCCATACACTAATAAGAGCATGCACAAAATTTCAGCATTTTATCATAAAAAGTCGCAGAGATATGAAAATACATAAATTCTGACTTAAACCACTTTTTGATGCCTGGATATGGGTTTGCAAAAGAAAAAAATCATGTAAAATGATCGCGTTTCAGGGGTCGTACACAAATTACGAAAGAAAACAATGATAGCATAAATAAATAATAATTGTGCTATTTATTGGTTCAAAAGTATCTGAATTCAGTAGCAATAATAACTTTGCACAAAAATTACAAAGCTTGTTCAAAATGTTTTCCATCTATGCCAATACAGATCTGCATTCGTTTGATAACACTTCTGTGCACTCGATCAAGCTCTTCTTCCGTGATATCACAACAACTACCTTGAATGGGTTGTTGCAATTCCGCTTTATTTAAGGGAGGTGACAAATAAACAGCTGTGCGTAAACGACCCCACAAATAAAAATCCATAGGCGTTAAATCAGGCGATCTAGGGATAAATTCGATTCTTCCATGCAAACCAATCCACTTGTCTGGAAACTCGTTATATAACCAGTGTTTCACAACTGTAGTTTGATGAGCTTTAGATCCGTCCTGTTGAAACCAAAAATGCGGAAGTATTGTTAGGGGCAGTCCATCTATAAAACCAGGAATAACCGCATTCAGAACCTTGTTAACATATCTATCTCCCGTCAACGTACCATCATACAGCAAGCGGTTTCTCAAAATACCACACCATACATTTACAGAAAATTTCTTCTGACGAAGAACATCACGTACCACGAATGAATTTGTGTCAGAACAGAAATGCTCATTTTGAGGATTTATGCCTCCATCTTGTTTAAAGCGGCATTCGTCATTCAAATTATATTTTTCAGGAAAGAGGGATTTTCATCTTCCTGATTAAGAGCCCAATAAAAAAATCTAGACAACGTTAATAATCTATTGGCTCCTGTACTTGCACACCATGAATGCTAAACGGATGTCATTTATTCCGTCTGAGTATTCTCCACACTCTTGTACATGGTACGTTTATTTCTGAAGTAGCAATACAAACACTACTATGTGGATCACTGCAAAAGTAAGCCAAAATATAAATTACTTCATCAGTTGAATGAGGGCCTACCTAGTCCACCTACAGAATGTACGCTTTCTTTATCACGCATTAGTTGCACTAATCGGGAAATAAATCACCCAGAATGATGTCGTGAATTGGGAAATGGACGCCGAAATTCCCGTGCAGTTTCGTCAGTAGTAGAACGTAGTTTCGTCAGAAAGTAGTTACTTTTCAAATACATATCAAAAATTAACTTTTGTCTTTTTTTCAGGCTTGGACATACTATACTAGCCCTTAGAGACGCCTTTTAACGGTTCTAATATTTTTTTTGATCGATTTTATGGATGAAAGGTGTAAAAGGGTACCAATAGAAGAAAATTGCTTGGGATGGGCCCACATACTCTCATGCCAGTCTTACTCTAGACTAAACACATCTCAGTTCACAGGGACGCTTACGTACATACGTATTACATTTGAAAAACGTTATATGAAAAATCAAAGCCAAGGGACAGGGATCCTTCCTGGGAAAGGGGGAAGACAATGGGCCAGGCTTGGCAGTTGTCCGAGGCGCTAAAAACTAAGGTTCAGAAAAGATATAAAATTGTTAATACTAATAACTTTCTTTAAAAACCACAGATAGTTCATAAAATGAAAAAGCCTGGCTTAGGCCACCGTGTATCAAAGCCACCACAGCATTTAAAGGTAATTAAAATGAAAGTTTGTTTTACTTAAACTGGCATTCTATCTTTTTTCATTGTTTCAATTAGCGCAAAAGTATAAATGTCAAAATACCGTGCAACCACCGGGACGTCAAATTCTAAAAGGCGAAAAATACAAGAGATGCTAGTATGTAATATTAATTACTTTAGAATATATCTTTCGCATAAAGAGCTGAAAAGAAATTGGCTCACACTTTAGAATGAAATTCAGAAAAAGCACTGAGATTATTTAAATTTTCGATCCAGATAATCATACTAATCACTTTTGTTTCGAGAAGTTAGCAAATATTCAAATGGATGCCTTTTCATATCCTTCAAATTTGATATATTGTTTAAATTTTTCAAAATAGAAAATTCTTTCTTAACTTCTAAACATTCTATTGACTTTAAGCTTTCTATGCTTCTTATCCTAAGTTAATATGGGCATATGATCTTTTAAATAAATAAAATTTCTAATCTTCTTTGTTGTTTAGAAAAATAGGTATTTTTTTGTTGGTACGATCCCAGCAGGGTATTTCTTAAAAATCGATTAAATATTGATTAAAAATAATGATTTGTTATGTTTTAGTGTGGTTGTTTGACTTATTGAGGTACGGTGCAATGATTCAACAGTCAGTGAAGGATTGTGGCCTCCTTTAATATACCTCGCCAGACCTTCCGATTCCTGGTCTTTAATTTATAATTTGTAATTTTGTGCTAGGTCTTTCGCTACCTCTTCCAATCATCACTTCCTGGGTATTGAGGTTAAGTAATACTCAAAATTGCTTTATTTTGTTTGTCAAAAAGAAAAAAAACTCATGTGTCTACGTTTCAATTAACACATCTTTCAAAATATTTCTAAAGCAAGACATTCTTTTTTCACCATTTAATCTTTCTCGTGATATCTAGATCGTATAAAAAAATAAATTATTGACCTTTTTAAACAGAACTTCCCTTACAATGTTTCACGATGCATAATTTGTAAACATTATGTTTCACTATAGATACGTACGCATTATAAAAGGAAATGAATATAAATTATGTTTATTTTATCATAAATTGTTTAGAACCCTTCAAATTCGCTGTCAAAAGAAGATATAGGAGTCTCACAAGTTCTGTAAATTAGTCATAGGTTTACAGTTTGTTTCAATATTTGGGAGAAAACTCCAATATTCATTACGAATATGTAGAAGAAACAGCCATAATACCAAAAGCTTTTTATATTTTATTTCTTATATCTTATGGGATACATGTAAAATCTTTTACGTGTTACGAAAAAAATGCATCACATAAATCATTTATCTCTGTTCAGCCTAAATTCTTAGTTAACAAATATTTCATGTGTTAACAAATCTGAGTAAAGAAATGCACTTGACATTTGAAAATGGAGTTGATTTTACAGAATAAATTCTTAGTTAACAAATATTTCATGTGTTAACAAATCTGAGTAAAGAAATGCACTTGACATTTGAAAATGGAGTTGATTTTACATTTTCGTTATTCAAAGTAAATTTAAAATACTTAAAGTATTTGGCGAGAGTTTATTTTATTGTATTTAGTATGAGATATTTATTGTCTGATAAATTTGTTCAAATCTATCATATTGAGGAGATTGCTGCCGCTGGCGAGGATCGAACCAGTGATCTCATGAACAGTAGACGAGTGTGTTAGCTGTAGAGCAAAAGTCCAAGCCAGTTACTTTCATCTAGTAACACGCTTTATACTGTCCAAGTGAGATGAGATCGCTACACACTCCATCACCTGTGAGGAAGAAGTCTTGTTGACGTCAGATGAGCGATATGCACTAGTGGGTGATGCTGTCATACGCATATGTATTGCGCGGGATGACAAGCTTTGTTCTGTGAGAATTTCACAGACTTTGATTGCAGGGGATGATTTATTTAGTGCTGCCATCTGTTGGTTATGAGATGAGTTGATTGTGCTTGTGTATTCAAATCACGTTGTGGTCACCATTGAGGAGATTGCTGCCTCTGGCGAGGATGGAGCCAGGGATCTCATGAACAGTAGACGAGTGTGTTAACTGTAGAGCAAAAGGCCAAGCCAGTTACTTTCAGCTAGTAACTTGCTTTATACTGTTCAAGTGAGATGAGATCGCTACAATATCTTTAAATTAACAAAAGCTTTGTGACATTTGCCCGCTATGACTATGGATTTTCTGTCGTCACAAAATAGACAGAATATCTATAACATGTGATTTGTTAGTCATAGAAAGGAAATGTTGACAGCCATAATCTGGAACTAAGTGTTAACCGAGTAGCTTTTAGTAATTTCTTAGAAAATTTAATTAATGCTCTAATTTGACTTTACTTTTATTAAGCACGCCATATTAACCGTATATGATAAAGTTTATATTTCTAGGGTAGTAATGCTGCTATAGTTGGGAAAGACTTAACGAGATAAACTACCTACGCTAATATTATTTGCCCTTTTTTGTTGTTCTTCTGCATATACTTCCTTGGTCAGGCAAATCCAACTAAGCAATTACCTAATCTCATTTATTCGTAATCTCGCGACAGATAAACTTCGCAAAAGATCTAAAAAAATCTAGAGTTATTAATCTTGAACTTTAATATTATTAAATATTTCATTACTCATTCACGGAGAATTTTAGAAAAAGTTTTAATTTTAAATTTTACAGTACAATTTCTCCAGAGTTTCTGTTTGTTTAATTTTAATAAAAGGGTAAAATAAAAATATTTAAAGCATTTGAAAATGTTTTGTAATATAAATTATGAATTTCGTTGGGTGCTCAGGCGTCATAGAATGTTTTTTTATATTATATTGCAACAAATCTAATATCTAGTCAGTGTATATGCATACTCAAGATAATTAGTATGTCATTGTAAATGTAGTATTATGTTTTTTTTTCTGAAATATTACCGTAATTTCCGGCGTATAATCCGCAGCTCAAAGAGTCGTTTTTCGACCCAGAAATTTTATTCAATAATTGTAGTTAAATATTTACAGCGATCTTTTAAGTTACATTTTATAAAATAATATTTCTGAGTCGAAAAACGACTCTTTGAGCTGCGGATTATACGCCGTAAATTACGGTACTTTTTATGTAAAACATTCCCAGATTAAAATCTGTGTTCGTACACTCTTACCGCAATTTTTTAACAGCATTTTTCTATTTAATATTTAAAGAGCAAAAATTGTATGCGCCTCGTTTATGTGCAGGATTTGTAATAATTTTCTGCATTTAAATAAAGCGAAAAAATGTATTAAAAATTGTGGTAAAACCTGTAGTAAATCTACAAATGCATTCGCAGGCGTCTTTTGTACTTTTCTTTATAATATATTCAACGTAAAAGTAACACTCTTTATAATATATTACAAAAATAAGCATTATTTACTCTAATCCTTGTTAACTTTTATGATCAAGAAACGTTACTTGAATCATTATATCTTCTATTGTAATTTACGTAATATTACATTCTATGCAGTTACGTGGGACACAAAAATGCATTGTTATCACTAGTCCTTATTAACTTCCATATACATTACGTGCTACTCGTCACACAAAATTCTCGGTACCGTGCGAAAATAATATCTTTTATAAATGCAAATGCGTGCTACCTAAACGTAAACATTCCCTTCAATCAATACAAAAGCTCAGAATGTACCGAAATGCGGGATTATTAAAATTCTGGTTGCGTAGTATTTTTGCAAGATACATTAATGATAATAACATTGTTAAGTAGACTTTAAGAGAGACGAAAGCAATACATATTCTGACACTTTTCTCTTTCCGAACTGGATAAGAAGGACTGAACAAACAGGAGAATCCAATAAGTAACGTGCTTAGATACGAAGATACATTTTATTCGGAGATTAATGGTTGTTTACTGCTGTGATGTTGGAGGCAATCTATCACGCTAAACTTCACAACACCGCGGCATTTATACGCAAATATCTAACTGTAAAGAAAATTTGGATTTTAAAATGAGATAAGGCTACAGAAAAGCGTTAAATCATTGTCTTATACAGACGTTTATTCTTCAGTGTCATTGTAAAGTGCATTTTATACGCGATGCTATAGCTTTTCATATATTTAAGATTCATGAGTCTGATATATTTTGTAGCCGGAACGAATATTTATCTTTTTTTTCATCAACGTAAATCTAATGTTTTTTAAACAGCACTAATATTTCTAGATAATGTTACCTTTAAATAATTTAAGCTCATTTAGATAAGATAGTCAAAATCTTTTATTTTCTTTAAAATATAGAAAATACATAAAAGATGCAAAAGTAAGTGAATTTTTCTCTTTTAAAGCTGTTTATGCTGTATTAGGTTCTAATTACATGCATTTGTAGGCACTTTTTCCAAAAGGGTAATTTTTTTTTAATTAAAATTCTTAAGTGTTTATTCTAGTTATGCGAAGACATTCACAACCTAATGTTAAGAGCCTATACTAGTTACGCAATAATAATCACAATGTAATGTTAAACCAATGGCAGCGTTCTTTTCAAATTTCTCGTTTGCATGTATATAGTTGTATTTTTTTTTTTTTTTTTTTTTTTTTTTGCATTGGATTGCTGAGATTGATCTCTAACCGGGTGCTTACTTTTTCAATTTTGTAGCAGATTTTTGTAGAAATTTGCAGCAAGAGATCACCTTATATTTCGTAACCGGTTCTGAAAATAAAATGAAGAAAAAAACGGTAACCAGAATCAAAAAAGTAAAAAGTACCTGGTTAGGGTTCAACCTTTCCTGTCATATTAAATATATATATATATTATAATGCAAACGACAAATTTGAAAAGAACGCTGTCATTCGTCTAGCATTGGCTTGCGAGAGTCTTAGCGTGACTAGCAAAGGCTCTTAAACAATGGAGGCTTTCATTACAAATTTTTCATTTGCAATTCAATATTTTTAAATGATCCTTTTTGCATTGGCTATATATGAGATAGATTTCTAACGTGATAGTTGACGCGTTACTTTTTCTATTTTGGCTGCAGTTTCACTACGGGAACACTTTCAATTTTTGAACCTAATTGGTTAGCTGTTCCGAACCTCAGATTGTCCTCAGAAATAGGTAGCAAATCATGATAGACAATATTTTCGGCAAAATTAAACAACACAATATCACTTTTTGAGAGCATACATAGCATCATATAGCTTGCAGAAAACTAAAAAATGACTTTAGAAATAACGGCTGAAGTTGGTGAAATAAATTTAAAATTAAAAACGTTTAAATTCAAATTTTGTGTTAGCACATTGTTGACCTGTCACGAGTTAACTCATATTTGTTTCACCAAGAATCACTGACTAAGGGCGTGGCTTTTACCTTACAGAAAATGCATTTATATTATATTGTCCATATTTTTTTAGATTGTAAGACGTTTTATATTTAACCCATGTATTGAATGAAATTTAGTGATGCATAAACTTGAAAAACCATTTAATGAAATACTTTCAGGAGAGGGTGGGGCTTCTACTGTTTAAAATAAAGATTTCATACAAAATCGCCGGTTAATAAAGTAACTATATTATAAAGGACAAACGTGTCCGTGCGTAACGCTAACGTCATTTTGCGAATGGCAGCACTTGACGATGAAATTTTGGTTTTGCGATTTTTGCTACTGCTTTTTTTTTAATTTCTAAACATCGCACATTTTTAATTTTTACACCGTTATATAGCAAGAAAAAAATTACTTTAAAATGCAAGTTGTTTGAAAACTGTATCTTAAATGAATGATTCATTATGACATTTAAAATAATTTTCAAGCATGTTTTTTTTTTTTTTTTAATCTATCATTATCGCTTGCAAACGATTACAAAATATTAATTCGCTTGATTTTAAACAGTTCAGCATTTGTTTTCAACTAATATTCCATAAAGAAGTTAAAACTTCATTAAGCAATAAATAAAATAGTATAAATTAAACACAAATTTTACAGACATGTAATTAAAATAAGCGCTTAAAAACGCTGAAATTATCAGAATAAAAAAATTGCTGTAGATAACGAAATTTTTTTCGAGTTCTTCAGCTATTAACTTCTGGCACGAGGGCAAAATAAAATCACCGCTGTTAATAAATTTCAAAATTGTATTTGAATAGATACTTGACATATTTCATATAAAAATGCTCTTCGGTGTTGTTAGGAGGCAATCTAAAAATATTATTAAATGTAAAGAATCTATTAGTTTTCAATAAAAAAAATTAGGTTGTTTTCACATGTATTCTCTATCCCGGGAAGCCCGGATTGGATGTCCTTGTTAACATAAATGCGATAGTAGGAGTAAGATTTACAGTCGAGGAAAACGTTTACTCCCATACTAAGTATGCCAATTAGTTTCAAAATATATTTTTTTTAATTCATATGCAAAAGCAATGTGAATCGTAACCTATCAATTCTTTTACAGAAATCTATTTATATAAGCTTCAAATATGCGAATCCAACTTTACAACTCATTCAACCATATATTTTTTCAAGTTATGTTTAAAAACAATCTCCATTGCAATAGTTTTGCAATCGTCCATTGCAACTATTAAAAATGAACATTACCAGTTTTAAGTTTTAAACCTGCACTATTCATAAACTACTTGATCGAATGACTTCCTGTTTGGTATCCGAAGGTACAATTCTGTATTGAAAAGTTGGAATTTTGTTACAATTTCTACATGTACCCCTAAGAAAAATTTAAGTATAGCATTAATTATTACGTTGGACGCTATTACTAATCAATTGTTACCAGTCGCATTTTTATACGATGATTTGTAGCAGAGTTTAACCCCTTAACAGTGTAGCCCGAACTCAGTTCGGGCAAAAAGAGTTTGCTTGTTTTGTTACTAAAAGCTTTTGCACACCAGTAATTTTTAAACGCTTTATTGATCGGCAAACCATTTTCGATTACACAAAGCAAATATTTTAGTACTGAAAAAGTGGTGTATTGTGTCTATTTTTAGTTTATGGTGTCAAAAAACCTCCAACAGTTAGGGGTTAATAGGGGTATACATTTTTTCCACGACTGTACATTATAATTTATTGTATTTAACATAACTAAGTGTATGTAAATACGACATGTTAAAATCGTTGAAAGCCAGCTATTAATGGCTTATTCTTGCCAAAAAATTCTATTTATTGGCAGGCTATTAACTTTTTTTAAAGTATACTGCTAATGTTGTATTAGGATGGAGATATGCTGCCTATTGGGATGAAACTAATATTGCCGACCAATACTTGCCGAAAAATGGTATTTCATTTAAAATATATATTACTTAAAGTGTTATTTCTCACACAATTCCATTTTACTGGATATATTTTCAATGCTATGTTAATATTTATTCAATTTTAGATAAAAATTTGCGATATATGTTTCCAAGGCCAATTCTCTTCGATGTCTTACGCAAAATTTTTGTTTGCTCTTATAATGGCACCTATGCATCGTTAGTGATTACTGGTGACACCAATGAATCAGAGAACATTGCTATGTCTATGTCTATTTCTAATTTGTAAATATATGTATATTTTACCAATATTTAAACAATATTAGTTCGCTACTAAGCAGTGGCTGCACGTAAATAGGGTCACTATAACTTTGCTACCAGAATTTTCTTCTATTTAAATTTGATCTTATCTGATCGTGGAATGTTCTACGATTAAACAAGGAGAAATTTATTTCATTAAAATACTTGTAGTAAAGAGATTGTGAACCCCCTGACGAGCCGCTACCAAAATGTATTATCATGACACTCTATAATGATGGACCTATTTAAATACAGTCTTTCGGTTTCAATTCCAGCTTCTCATACCTTTGGCCAACATGTTAAATACTAGGTTGAGTGAGCTCTTATTGTAAATAGGATAATAAATCATCTGGCTTTGGTGTGTTTTTCATTTTAACGTTAAAAAATTTTCAGATCTATGAAAAATTTTGTGTAATTTAAATTCATTGCCTATTATTTTAATAAAAATTATCTGCATTAATTTGATCGATTTTAATATGTTATATATATTTAATTTTAACGAATCCGATACGTAGACAAGTAATATAATGGGAACAAAAACGAAAAGCTTGTAGGAAACTAAAGACTGAGAAAAAATCGCTATCGAAATACCTTGCTATAAAATAAAGAGCTTAATTTTTATAATATATTCATTATAACGTAAGCCGGTTTTTATTATCTGTAGGGAAAATGCATTCATTAGATGCGATATAAGATTACTTCATATTTAAATCATTTTTCACCCTTTTGGTGCTAGAGTGTCAAAGATTTGATGATGCATCTATAAAACGCACATGCATGTCACTGAAATTTACAATAAAGTACGACAATGAAAAAAAAAAACGCTAAAAAAGAATTTAATCTGCCTCCATGTCTTATCTTTCCACGTTTTCCATCACATTTTGGAAAGTGTTCATGAGACATGAAATTGCATTCTCTGATAAATGTAATGTCTAGAGGAGAACGTAAGAGCAATTTATATCCTTTTCTCTTAGAAAACTCTTTTTAGTTTTTCTTTCAATTTGATATCTTGATTGCTCTCAATTCGATAGATTCCCATCACATTAAAGGAATATGTTTTTATGGTCATATTGCTGAGATATTTTTCTAAAAAGTAGCTTGGGAAAAGCTAATTATTTTTGTACAGAAGCATCACTTTTTTTTAATTTTTAGATTTCATTTGTCGGATACTGACTGACCGAGAATCAATGTAGAAATTTCATAAAATTTTGTTGAGGATTTACTTTTGCGAAAATGCTATTTTGTTAAAAGCAATATAACATGAATTTAACTTTGGATAAGTCTGTCATAAAATCTCGAAAGTTTTCCTTTTTTCTTTTTTTTTTTAAATTAATTAATCTAAGTTGCTCTTCTGAAGTGTAAATTATATTGCATCGTATAAGGTGTACAAACATCCACGAATTTCGCCAAAATTTTGGTACAAGGTACGCACAGTTTACGCAATTCACGCAGTTCACAGAGTTTTTCTTTTTAATTTTATAAAATTTATAAAAGTTTATAAATTTCAGACGATTAAAAAATGATAAAGCATAAAATGTTATAAATGTTAAAACCTAATGTCCTATCTTATCTTCAGATTTTATTTTATTTTAACTTGCAGTTAAAAAAAGTGCGGGGAGGGGGGGGGTATTTAAACTCAAAATCTAATTACTTGATCCTTTGGTAAAAAGTGTAACATATTTATTTATTTATTTATTTTCTAGTTGTCATAGTTGATGTATTGTCGTGTCTGGGAATTATGAATCATATGAATACGATAGCTGAGGTTAATACGGCCACTCTTATCTCAAACTGAACTTTTGGTGCTTGTAGTAAAGTTAAAAAAAAATTAATTCTTGGTTATTAGTGCTATCTTTTCTTTTTTTAAATTAAAGATAATTTTTAAACTTTTACTTTTAAACTTTTACTTTCCAAAACAACTTTTTTAAGGTAATGTGGCCAATGGAGGTAATTCGACAACTTTCGTGTTTTTCTCAATAAATCAAAGTTTCTTTCACTTACGTCAAAAGAGGAATGAAAAAGACCCAACTTCATTATTTGTATGAATAGAACTTTATTTTTATTTGAAATGAATTGAATATGAATAAAATAATTCCAAAAAATCCAATTAAATTTTCCAAAAGGTTGACAAAAAATTTAAAAGGTCAAAATGTTTGAAACCTCAATCTGAATTCCGAATAAAAATGGCATAAAATTTTCACGGCTGTTCAACATTTGCAATCTTGGCATATAAAAATGTTTTCTCTTGCTTCATTCGAATGTGGATCTATTTCTGCGTAGTTAGGTATCTAAAAACTCTTGTGATTCATGCACATACAATAAACATGTTTGAATAAAATAATCATATATTGAACATGTCCTCATGGATCAGTTGAAAAAGTAGGTTGTAATATTTTTATTTTTTTTAAGGTACATAAATCAGCTTTAATATAAATTAAATTAATTAACTTGACTCGTTTTAAGTTCGTTATTTTGGTGAACAAGTTAATTTGCTAGAAAATTTTGAATTTGACTTACCAGATGTTGAATGGATATGAAGCAACTATACCAAAAATGTTAAGAATTTCTTAAATCATAGTTTATAAATTGCTCGGAGACTGTACTATATTTTCGACGCTCAAACGAGGTTCTAACACAAACCATTCAATGAATGCCAACAAAAAATTAGTGTGTCTCTGTAAACGAACTATAAAAGCTGCACGTGTGATTAACGAACGCATTTAAGATAACTGTAAAATCAATACATTGTCTAAATTGGGTTCGAATTGGATCTGTATTTCGGACGTTATTGTCATGACATGTGTGTTCCTGTAAACTATAAGAGCTACATAGATAACTACTTGATTAACGAACTCAACCAAGATACTGGAAATATATATACACTGTCTCAATTAGGTTCGTATTGGTTAAGCATTTGGACGATATCGTGATGGCAAGATTTTCATTACATATATATATATATATATATATATATATATATATATAATTATAATATCTTTGAATTTCAAAAAACATATCAAGTTCTTGTAACATTCTAATTAAATCTCCAAAGAGATAATTAATAATAATGTGTAGACAGAATACCACATAGTTAATAAATTAACAAGTGCAATCATAATTTTACCATAGCTTGTGCTTATATATATATATATATATATATATTCGCTTATATATATGTATAAACGAAGTCATTGTAATAGGTCGATTTCTAAAGAAATCATCCAAAAAGCCTTAATACTCCTAAAAGATTCAAAAGTGCATTATATTTTTCTAATTCAGTAACTTCTGGGAAAAGAAAGGTAAACTTACCAAATCAAAATAACAACGACCACCCTCGAACCCAAGCAAATAGAAATGACTTTTTTAACAAATCCCTCTCGGTACGCGTTTGTAGTTTATTTTTAGCTTCCCTTTTAAAGATAGTGGAGTCGTTTGCTGTTAATCGTTGAAACTAACTCTGACACCGCCAAGTAGCCATATTAGCAGCACTGACCGCATTAGCCTCAGGTACCGTATATTGAAATTGCGCTTATTTTATCAGACACTTACCGAGTTACGAACTGCATTAGTATTTTTTATTATGCACTACATTAAAAAACGTCGTAATAATATGTTGTTTTAATCCGTAACTTACAAAAAATCGACAGTATGTTTACAGTTGTTTTTCTGGTTCTTTTCAAGATGCGTTCATTATTTCAACATTTTAAACAACTTTTTTCAGATAATCATAGAACAAGAAGTTCACTTTGTCAAGATCAGGAGTTTTTACAGGCTCCTGATAGCTTACGATTTGTTAATTCAGTATCTGGAAATCTGTAGTACACTTACACGTGCTGTGATCAGGGTTCGTACAGCTCCTAGAATTTTGAGACCAGGAAATTCTTCGACACAAGTATTTTCTTACAGAAAATCTCTCCATAAACGAAGGCGAAGTTTCGTGGGTTCAACACAGATTTCTTTTTATATAAAGAAAATATTGGTGAAAACCCTGGAAAATTTCCTGATCCGTACGAACCCTGTGTGATGATCGAAGTTTTCAAAGAATTATCTCTAACTGAGTATTTTTCACTTTCTTCTCGATTTTAGGAACTGAAAGTTAATAAATATAACAAAAATGTAACAATAATGCTTATTTTCGCCATGGAAATACTGATAAAAAATGTTTTATAAATTAAATTAAACAAATATATTTTCATTCTCTTATATACAAAGACATCTTAAAGCATTTCGCATACACCATAATTTGATAAGTAAATATTCATTCAAAATATTTTAGCGAAAGCATGGAATACCGTAGAGCTTGCTCCACGAAATCATGGTTCCTCTGTCTATCTTGCTTTTCACTTTACTTCTCTTTTTACCGTTTCACTGCTTTCCATGTCAGTTTTTAATTTTTTTAAAGTTTTTTTTTTATCTGATCCTCAACCTTTTTTATCAATATCGCCGTATAAAACGTTTTTTAAAATATACTTTAATCAATAATAACGTAGTTCCAGAAAACTTAAATTTAATCTCTTCTATACTTTCTTTAAACATTCCTCCATTGTGTTTAGCTAATCAAAAGTTTGTACCTCCTGTATTGACGTCTTCTCAAATTCAGAAACAGACGCAAATTTAATCACATAAATCGAAGCAACATTATATATTTTACCATTTGCTGTACACCTAGTACATTCTGAAATCATAGAAGTATCCTAATTAACTTTTCCAATTATAACTAAAATGTCTAGATTTAGGATATTCATGAGAAACAGCCTGACATGTAATTAAGATTAAACAGGATTCTCGAAAGACCATTGGGAAGATAACTAGTCGTTGAAATGAATGAAAGATCAGATAAAGTAGCATTATTCCTGTTTTCGCCAGAATTTCAATTCACTGACAGCAGATAACACTGATTGCATATTTTATTCAAAGTATCAGTCATAAATGTGGATTTATAGTTGAAGAAAGGGGTAAATGTAACACATTATCAGGATAGTAGCAATTAGTTATTATTTCATTTTACATTATTTTTACTACGAATATTTTAAAGGAATTGTACAGGACCATAGTAGGAGAATTTTAATCTGGATATGTCATAAAACAATTTATTAGATTTTTCTGTTTATGACGTATGAGTGTGTAGGTGAATGTAGTTTGGGAAAATGACAAATTTAACGTTATTACCATAGTTGGGATGTCCAAAGCGGTTTCTTCCATTAGGCACAAATAGGCAGTCGCCTAGAGTGGAAAACATTTAAGAGGAAAAGAAAACCAATCGAACAGTAAAGGTAGTAATTGGGGCGTTATTATTCAAAGTAGTAATCATAAATGTGGATTTCTAGTTGAATAAATGGGCAAATTTCACATATTATCAAAATAGTAGTGGCCATTTAGTTACCATTTCATTTCACATTATTTTTACTAAATATTTTGTAGGAATGATAAAGGAGCACAATAGGAGAATTTTAATCAGACTATGTCATAAAACTATTTATTACTTTTTTCTGTTTTTCCAAATGTCGCCAAAGTTTTTCATATATTTTTCATTTGGCGCCAAGCATGTATTTTGCCATTGACAATCAAAAGTCATTTTCTCGCCAAATGTTGCCAATACCGCCAACTTTTCACCCAAATATCGCCAAATTTGGCGACATGTTACCAACTATGCAACTTCGCTTTCTGCCAAATGTTCAACAACTTAATAACTGTTTCAACCTTCATTCCCATTGAAATGCATTGACCCGTACTGACCCCAAATTGACCCATTAAGCGAATTTTCTCGAACATATGACCTAGCTGAATGGTATTCTGGTATCCCAAAATGATAAAATACAAAATTCGTTAAAATCATTAGAGCCATTTTTAAGATAAAATTTGTATATATACACACAGACAGACAAGATTAGCTCGTATTATAATATATGATTCAAGCAACTTAGTTAATGATAATTTCAGTACACCAATTTTTTCAAGTACCTTACCTTTAATTCATTGTCTTCACTTCTCCCTCCCCCCTTTTCGCCTCCGTACTTAAACTTGTCCCGACTGGCGGAATGCTTCTGATTGGTCTCCTCCGCCACATGGGACTTCTGACTCCGCTGTTGTTTTTTAAACACTCATCGCCCTTCCATCTTGTCCGCGAGCGGAGACGGAAGCATACTTACATGGCCTAAACTTTTGAATCTGGCTTTAATCTTTTTAACTTTGGCACTGATGATAGAGATTTAGAAGCTCCGAAATAGCTGTTTGCTACTTTACATGTATATTATTTGTGCTATTTTTTTACGTTGATCAATTGTTTTAATATAACGGCACAAAGTTCAATCCTCACATTTTAAATATACTGCATAGCATGATAAAATTTTGAAAATTCACGTTTAGCAATTTTTGTCAATCGATGGAAATGCACTCGAAATCTTTTGTACAATCGTGTATATTATCTATAGGCTTTTGCACATACCCCATATCAAGCTAAAGTTTAATTCAAATAAAAAACTCATAAGTCAACTTAAAACAAACTTCCAACAATTACCAACCATAAACGACAATGTACCTTGTTCTTTCCGAAGCCCTATACATGAATTTATTTATTTTCCACAAAATTCTTTAAGTCTACTAACTATGCGTAACGCAATTAAAAACTATCCTAAGGAATTCACTCTCATAGTCTGTAATACTTATGAATGCCCTTGTGTAGATTATAATTGCGCAAAAATATGAAAGGGACAGATAGAGGTCAGTGCACTTTTAAACAAAAAGTAGCATACAGACAATATGTACTATTTACAATAGAAATTTGATATAATATTACGAAAATAGATAAAACTTATTATATATTTAATTGAAATATACTGATGACCCCGGTTCGAATCCCGGCTTGGCTACTTTTTCACTATGTTGGCTATACGCCTATTAAGCAATTAAAAATTTTATTATTATGAATGCAAGGTGTGAGAAATTTTCTATGGAAAAAATTCCAAAAGTATTAAATATGAATGTATTCAATTATCGATGCTAGATTTTCTTTGATTTCGTGTTTGCCACAGGCTTAGTGGCTCACGGAAAATATTCCATCTTGTGCTGCGTTTGTAGCCTTGCCAACATGTTATAGTGAGAAAGTTCTAGGCTGAGTATTGTTCCCAAGTGGTTCAGTTGGTAGAACGTCAATGCGCTATACTGATGACCCGGGTTCGAGTCACGGCTTGGGTACTTTTTCACTATGTTTGCTATACGCCTATTAGGCAATTAAAAATTTGATTATTATTTTTATAAATTTTAAAATTTTTATATCAGAATTTAATTATAAATTGATAATTTTTTTTTAATTCATAATTAAAATAATGTTCTCTGAATGTCAACATTTCCCATGTTTGATATTCTGTAATACTTTCATCGGAAAGCTAATGTTTTGCCTAGAAATATTTCCTTTTATACTTCCAGCACATTAATCCAAGATGATGTCATCAAATATTCATAACCGTATTACCTCTTAATAAGGAATAAATGGAAATAGGTATAATCTGGATTCAATACTTGGTTCCATGACGAGGAAGCTTATCACAGAATCCTCTATGATGCCTGAGAGAAAGCCTGGAAGGCATAGTATTAGGATTCAAACTAAACGCATATCCTTCTATAGTCGAAATCATTACTATGTGATATAAAGTCTAATAAAATTGTTACTTTTTTCAATGAAACTGTTGAAAGTGTTTTACGAAAATGCAGAAAGAATGCAACCTAACATTAAACACACCAGGAATTTTACTCAAGTTTTATATAAAAAAATATTTCACACCAGATTTTTTATTTAAAACTATTTAACTTTTTAATTTAATTTATTTCTATGTGTTTTGTTTTATATTTATTTTATGAAAAAAAATCTGGTTCGAATCGAAATATTTTCAGTTGGTACCAAAGCCATTAAATAATAAGCCCAGTCAGATAGTGTTAAATTTGTTAGCGACACACTAGCGCCAAACCTCTGCTGCGGAAGGAGGACAAAACAGAAGTGGGTCGCAGAGAAACGATACGATTTATTTATATCGATATTTTATACGATTTTTATCGATGTTTTGTTTTTGCACTTCCTTTAAGAGCTTGCTAATTATTGGGATCTTTTACATTAAAGCTAAAACTATAATGAAAAAAAAATATGGAAATTTACTGGATTAATATTTCTATATAAATATAGTGGTGGCGAAGAAGTTGATTTATTTATTAAAAGTTAAATAAAAAGTGATGGAAATTTACATCACTATGCAATTAACCCTTTCCGGCACAGACAAATTATGTTCGTAAAATGTGAAATTACTGACTGACACCGGAATTTACAAACGACTTTCTTAGAAAATAAGAACTCCTCATTTTAAGCTTTAATTTTAGAAGCAAAATTTTATTAAAATATTCTTGGTGCCGAATGCAGCACTCCCAACCGCTAGATGGCGCTATTTTCAACTTGCGAAAAGTTTCCCATTTATCTGACTGGGCTTATTATTTAATGGCTTTGGTTGGTACCGGTCAAATAAACAATTGTTAGTATATTTAGAGTTAAAAAAGAATTTTTTTTTGTTGAAAATTTGTAAAAATAGAAAGTAAGAATTTAAAAGAAAATTAAAAGGGTTTTTCTTTTAAGTAATAACGTTAAAAGAAACATGATATCCATTTGAAACTTTTAAATGTTATGATGTACATTAAAACCCTCTGACTGCTTATCCCGCTATTTCCACGGGCAAGACTTTTGTAGAAAAAATATATAATACATAATTTTTGAAGCAATTTTGTTAAAAAAATTCCGCAGTCAAAGGGTGAAAATTCAAATGATAAATTTATACATTTTAAAAATACATAATGATTTGAAATATGTAGTGATAGATGAGTTACTGGTGGATCAGATATTGGTCGAAAGGATTTTGAAAAAAATTTAAGCAGTCCGAGGGTTTTAAAATGTATTTTAGCACTACACTTCAGTATAAAATTGTAATTACCTTTTCCGAAAAACGTACACTTTTAATCAAAATTCTACTTTTTGTTTAAAAGAAAATGAATTATTGCTAATTTTTGTATATTGGTAATTTTGCTCAAAATTTGTTCATGCATTCATTAACCCCGTGAAGGGCACCGGTATATTATATATACCACTTAATTTTAATCCCAAAATGCCACAATGACACCAGAATTTTATAGTCAATTTTTGAATTTATAAGGTACACGAGGAAAAGCTTTTACTTATTTTAAAATAAATTTGTTCGAGAAACCTGGTGTCAATCAATCATTTCAACATTTTAGCTACAAGAGTACTTTGCCCCTGAAAGGGTTAAAATACATTAAACAAAACCACGCATGCATTTTAGCAATTCATGTAATTAGCTATATGTGAGGTAAATTCCTTAATAATCACTGACTTACGTAACTAAATTAAAGTAAAATTTTAAGTGTCCCTTATTATATATATATACAGGGTGTTCCGTTAAAGGGGTCCAATATTAATAGGGGTAATAGAGGAGATCACATGGAGCATAAATCAGTATATAAAGCCTGGTCGGATCTCAATAGTTTTCAAGTTACAGCAAATAGAATGAAAATTCGGAAAATTGTAAAAGAACCGTCATTGCTAAACTATCGATAATGCTACATAAAAACGAAGCATATATTTAGAAAGAGCAGAAAAAACCTACAAAATGACATCAATTGTATTAAAATAGCAATATTTATTGACGAGTTACAAGCCCTGAAACAGTGAAAAAAGTACGAAATCCAATATACATCAAAATAGTTAATCGTTAATTCCAAAAAGACAACTCTAGCTACAACAAGGAAAATGTAGTAAAATTTGGTCCATTCCGAAAACTTTCGAAAAAGCTTACAATGAACCATATCGGTTTAATTGTGTGAGAGAAATTAATCAGTTTCTTAGTTACAACTCCGCTTTCTTTGACACTAGCAAAGGTTAAACTCCGCCCATCACGATTGGAAACACCGCCTTTTTAATTACTCTCAACTATACATTTTCGATCATGCTTCTTCTGAGATGCAACATTTTTAATTATTCAAGAGTTGAATGAACCAAAATAACTTTACAATAATAGTCTACATTTTAAAGTGGTCTTTTATTGATATAAAGCTTAAGTTAAATTCCTTAAAATTAAACTGGTGGTGAAAATTCGGAAATAATTAAAAATATTGCGATTTGTAACTATGCAAGAAGTTTCAGTACATGTTTTACATGGACAATTATTGTATGTATATGTGCATCATAATTTATGATAGGAAATAATAATAACAAATAGCATAATAATTTTATTAATTATAAATTTAAAAAAGACACTAAATTTTAAATTAATTCATACAAACTTTGTAATTTACAATTTGAGTACACCACAGTCTGTGACTTACAAAATACTGTGCCAAAAAGTGTTGAAAATAAAAGAAAAATGACAAATAAAGAATTACATTCCACGTACTTTATGACATATGTGAAGCATAGTCTTCTGGCCTGCGCTGCACAGTTCAATGTCGGAAGGCAGACGAACGGACATTATTATAATAGGTGTTCGAAGTTGCGCCCATTAACAGAATCGCACAGCCGACAGCGACGTCGTAAAGATTGGCGAACACGCCGAAAAACTCCGACGGAGTTGGGAATGTCTCCTGCAGCGACAACGATTCGCGCTAGTAAATCCTCCGGTGTATCCACAGGCGTTTCATACACCAGCGATTTAAGGTGTCCCCAAACAAAAAAGTCTAACGGATTGAGATCTGGAGAGCGTGCAGGCCAAGCAACAGGTCCACTGCGTCCAATCCATTTCCCAGGATATGTTGAATTGAGGTGATTGCGAACACCTATGAAAAAATGTGCCGGTGCGCCATCGTGCATAAACCACATATTGTGGCGCAATGTTGCTGGCACATTTTGCAGTAACTGCGGTAAGATATCCCGTAGGAAAACCAAGTACGTACTGCCATTGAGTACATCTGGGAGTAAATATGGTCCTATGAGATAATCGCCGAGGACACCTGCCCATATGTTCACACTGAACTTTTGTTGTGCGTTCGACGGGAAAACAGTGTGCGGATTTGTATATGACCATGTGTGCATATTGTGCGTGTTTACCACGCCCTCTCTCGTAAATGTTGCTTCATCAGTAAATAAAATATTTTCCAGAAATTGTGGATTATTTTCTGTTACATTAAGCAACCAGCGTACGAATTCTGTCCGCTGAGCACAATCTGTTACTGATAACAGTTGTACCCGCTGCACATGAAAGGGGTGCATGTTTTTTGCACGCAGAACACGCCACACACTTTGGTGAGAAACACCGACTTCAGACGCAGCAGCTCGTGTACTCGTGGAGGGGTTATCTTTAAAAATATTCAGTACATCTTCTTCCATTGCAGGTGTTCGTACATGTCGAGGTTTCCCTGCATCAATGCTTGCTGTATTAAACGATCCAGTCTCCCGTAATCGTCTATCGATTTTTATGAAGAGTTTCGAATTTGGGCAACGTCTCCTTGGAAATTGCTCACGGTACATGCGCTGTGCTAGACATGCATTTCCATGAGCTTGCCCGTACATCAGATGCATGTCCGCATATTCTTCGTTAGAGTATTCCGGCATAATTATTATACATCAACTTACTACAATCCCACTTACAACAGCCTCCCTTTAACATAACGCCCACTGATGACTGCTGTTTTATTACACTTTTCTTCCTATACACATAGAAAATTTGCATAAAAAGTACTTCTTCTTCATCATCCTGAAAGTTCATGGAGGAAACGCAGCAGTCACGGAGTTTGCTTTAAGACAAGGCGAGAGCTGCACAATATGTCATTCACTTGACCAGACTGAATAATGAAAGGGTATTGATAGAGGTTGATCAGAAATGTATAATTGAAAGATATTAAATCGGGGTGTTTACAATCGTCATGGGTGGAGTTTCGCTCTTTCCGAGCGTGCAACAGTACAGAGTTGTAACTAGGGAACTGCTTGATTTCTCCCATACAATTAAACTGATATGGTTTATTGTCAGCTTCTTCGAAAGCTTTCGGAATGGACCAAATTTTATAACATTTTCCTTGATGTAGGTAGAGTTGCATTTTTGGAAGTAACGATTAACTATTTTGCTAAATATTTGATTTTGTATTTTTTCACTGTTTCAGAGCTTGTAACTCACCATTAATTCTCAATATTCTAAAACAACTTATGTCATTTCGTAGGATTTTTTCTGCTCTTTCTAAATATGTGCTTCGTTTTTATGTAACATTATCGATAGTTTAGCAATGAGGGTTTTTTTACAAATTTCCGATTTTTCATTCTATTTGCTGTAACTTGAAAATTATTGAGATCCGGCCAGGCATTATATACTGATTTATGCTCCGTGTGATCTCCTCTATTACCCCTATTAATATTGGACCCCTTTAACGGAACACCCTGTATATATATATATATATATATATATATATATATATCATTAAGTAGGGGTCGTCAAACTGTGATCTGCGTGTAAAAATGCTACCACATTTTTATCATAGAAATAATTTTCCTTACTTTATGGCAAAAACTTTGCTATTACGTAATGTTAAAGTTACATTTCGGTATTTGTGATGGAAAACGACTTTCAAGCAATAAGTGTGAGTACCCCTATTTTAAAGTATGAGAATGATAGAATCAATCCTATGTATACTTTCGTCAAATATACTTTAACCCTTTATATCCTGAATTAATTTTCCAGCTACTTTTTAGATGCTCAGAATCCTCGATTTTTCCTACCAGTTATTTTGTTTTGTAAAGTTTTCCTTATCTAATCATAGCATTTTTGCGATTCAATTAGGTGAAAATTTCTCATTTGAAAAACCGGTGGTAACAGATTAAAAATTCTGTAAAAGACGCTCGTCGCGAAGGGGTTAAAGTGGTACTTATAAGTACCGTCAGGATAAAAAGGGTTAAGTAGCATATACAAAATTAAAGGAATCTCTATTTTAATTACTAAATAAGTCTGACTATTTTCGTATATTAACGCCTGGAAGAAATGCACGTCGAAAATTAAATTGAAATATTTTCCACATAAAAGTAACGTATGTGAATAGAAGAAACCACTTAAGGAAACAGTTGTCACTTCGTTTGCTATATCACTAACAAATAAAAGTATTTCATATTTCTTTGGACTTTATGACTATTATAGGCTACCATAACCGCTTTTCTACAGAAATCTTTAAGAAATGTCCCAGAGGAAAATTATTTTGTTTTTTGGAGAAAAGCATTTAATTTTAGATAAAATAAATTAAAATTAATGACATAAAAATATTATTTTTTTTATGTTTTATTATTTTTCTCTTTCTTTTAAATTACAAAATTCTTGTTGCGATGATAAAGGTGTTGCATCATTAAAAAATTACAGATTCACCTATGCATGAAATTAACCTGTGACTGCATAGGTAGGGCTCCCACCGGTCCGGTTTCTTTTTAATACCAGTATTTGTGAAGAAACGTTTTTGTGCTAGATTTTACAACATTTGCAACGAAAATTTACGTTCCGGGTAAGTGTCACCAACATTTGTAAGAAAAATATAAAAAGAAGATTTTTTTCATAGAAAAAAGCGGTATTCAAAAAACGGACGAGTAAGAGGCCTGCATAGGACAAAAAATATTATTACTTTCCGTTGTCGATAACATAAATTTTACAAAACAAACGATATAGTTTTAAAGTTATTCTTTTTTTCTGTTTAAATACTTTATTCCACATTATTTTAGTCGACTGTCGACCTTTAAAATTTCAAAATGCAAGAATAATTTTTATTAATAATAATATGATGTATGAAAAAATGCTTTATTTTGGAAAATATTTCTTTACATTTTTCTGAAAGTTTGGTTACGTATCTATTATTATGGGTAGTAGAGAGTGAATTTATTTAATAAAGTAAACAATTTGTTTTCGCTTTTATCAAATGAATAAACTCTCGAAATTAAATCATGGATATTTTCTTTAGATAAAACGCGTACTGCTTCTACATAAATGAAATGGACTATAACTGTAGATGCATCTTAATATTTTGAGGACATAGGATTCTCTAAAGAGAACCTCGTTTCTTCGCACGTTAATCGTGCGAGAAACACCTGCCTGGCAGAAGAAAATGTAAAACTTCAGTTCGTGGATGATTATTGCTAATTAACCTTGGACAATCCCATTAAAATTTATTCAGTAGAGTTTTACGCCTATATTTGAAAGATTATGTCTTAAGTCTTTTTCCTTTTACTTTGATTGAAAATTACAAAACAAGTCATTCCGGAACTGTCGGAAGAGCAGGTTGATTTCATTTTTTTTTCATTTTAATGTACATACAGGCAGAACCGCAGCACGGGTAGTGCGAACGCTGCCGTTGCCCCAGGTGCTAAGCGCTTTATCGGCTCCTACAGTTACCGCTAATGCCGCTATAAGAATTGTTAGAAAAATGAACAAAATGCACTTCTGATTATTATGACAAATGGAAATTCTTAATTTTCGAACAGTACTTGCAGACTATATATATATATTCCTTTTCCACTCATAAAATCTATCAAACGTATACGGTAGAGTTAAACAATTTTTTCTTTTGCGCTTTGTTTTTCTGAGAGTAAATTTAATTTCTTTATGTATACATAATGTTATCAGAATTCAAACTTTCTGCTCGTCAAGAAAATGCATGATCCTAATTCAAAAAGAAATTTAATCTTAACAGAAGTGCTAAGACTAGTGCTCGGGAATAACTGTGATAGTTGGATATTGTGTGAAATAGCATAATTTCGACGCAATTCGCCGTGAGTTTTCTACATTGCTTCGTGTTCATCAAACTTTCCAAACTTCGTCATTTTTTTAAATAAAAAAACATACTTCGAACAAGAAATTATATTTAATTAAATGTATCTTGCTTTTGTGGGGTAGTCATTTGCAATTTAAAAGTATTCATTCTTGAAAAAAAATTCTGGTTCGAGGTATGTTTTTAATTTTTATTTTTTTTAACGGCCGAAGGTACAACAATATATCACATGAGTAGTGCCGGGGGAGGCGCAAAATGTGGTGCATAACATGAATAAGTGGTCACAGCCCTTTGTAACGATATGTGACATGATGGATATCGTTAAAATTTAGAACCCCCCTTATGTAGGCAAAACGCGTTCCGCCCCTCCCTATAATTTTTGACGCAGCTTTATTTTTTAAATTTATGTTATGTGTTATAAAATATCGTAAAGTTTCAAACAGATAGCTTTATTATACTTCCTAATTTTGTTGACACCCCTCCCCATCCTATCCCCGAAATATGACGCGCCATTCTTTTTAATAAATTTTTTATCATGTGTTATAAACTATCTTAAAAGTTTAAAACAGATCGCATTGGAATTTAATATATTTGCTGAAATTACTATTATATATAGAATAATATAGGAATAAACCCTCCTTTAGCTTGTAATTAAGATATATTTACAATTTTTAAAATTTCTGAAAGCTGATTTATATTTATTTATTTATTTATTTTTTGTTTATTTATTTATTTTTATTTATTTTTGCGTTGCCCTGTGCATGTTTGGAATTTCTTAGCAATTTTCTTAGATTTACAATATTTTATTCAATTAAACATTGTACTGTTACAATACATTTAAATGGAAATTTCACTTCTAAAACAAAAATAATTTAACAACTGGATTTCATTAATTTATAGGAAAATGACGTGAAAGGTATTCCTGCGAACAAAATGCCTGTCCTTTACTGTTTTTTTTTTTTTTTTTTTTTTTTTTTTTTTAGAAATAAATGAATCACATTTAATTCATTTCAAAAATTTTGTTTACGTTTGGAAAGAAATTTTAAATGCTGATAACTCTTAATGTATAAATTTTAGAAGGTACATATTCCCTCAAAAACTAATTTATTTTTAAAGATCTTTCTAAAAACGTAAATTATATATTTAAAATATTTTTAGAGCATAAACACTACGTCTAATTACTTTATTTTTCAATATTATAAGAACACGCAATTTATCAGACAATTAAATACACTAAACAAACATGAATGAAAAATTGACCTGGGACAGGATTCGAACCTGGGACCTTCTGCGTATGGTTCTGACGCTCTGCGACTGAGCCACCCAGACCGATACCCTTGACCGGCAATTTCTCATACTTATCCATGTTGGAAACAGTCATCTGCCACAGTTTGCAGTCATATTTAATTGTCTGATAAAATGTGTGTTCTTATAATTATGAAGTTTTATTTTTTTTAAATATCTTCAGAAGAAAATGGCTGTCTTATATAGATGAAATTTGATGTGGTGTAACTGATTTGTCCTGTAACTGATGCCTGTAACTGATTTGTGCTATTATAATACAGATGGTACATGGTCGTTGGCGGGTTTTATCTCTGTTTTGGCATAATTTTTCAATCGCCAAGTTAATTAACAGTTTTTTGCTAATTAAGGATAGAAAATAATTTTTTTACACTGGATTTTATAAAAGCACATACGTAATTACTTGTCCAAAAATGCAATCCTTTTATTATTCTGCCCAATATTAAGGTCTGTAGCTTGTTTGAAAAAAAAAAGTTTGACGAAGAAAAAAGTGATCATTTTAAGTAACTCGACGGTTTTAAAAAAAATCTATATCTCTGTTTATAAATCACTTATGAAAATGAGTTTGGCCTTAAATTGCAGAAATTCTTTATTAGATTCTTCTAGTTTTCGTTTTTGTTTTCTGCGACGCTTGGTTTATTTGATATCTGATATTTTAATCTGGCATGTTTTGTCGATTTAACATTGCGAAGTTACTTTCTGTAAGTAAGCAGTAGCGGTCTTAGTCTAGTTCTTGGCGTTGTTTGTGTGGCGTTTTTTTTAAGCTTGGCTTGGCAGAGCGACCGCCCTGCTTGATAATAACTAAATTGTAAAACTGTTGGGTTCGTACGGATCAGGGAATTTTCCAGGAGTGATACCAATATTTTTTTTTAGAAAAATAAATCTCGGTTAAGCTCGCGAAACTTCCCCTTCTTTTAAGGAGAGATTTTCTATAAGAAAATACTGGTACCAAAGAATTGCGTGGTCGCAAAATTCCAGGAGCCGTACGAACCCTGAAACTGTTAATAACTAAATTGTATTGAAAACTGAAGAAAACATTAATGTTGTAGGTACATATACACCTTTAAATTTTGTGATATTATTTAAGTTTTAAATTGAAACAGTCTAATTTTAATATTTTTTATGTAAAAAAACACAGGGGGGGGGGGATTAATATGATGAATGTTAAATTAATTTTAATTTCAACTTACAATGTTATACAAATATTATCTAAGGTAAAAACAGATATTTTAACTGAATTAACTTAACTGAATCATTTTTTACTGAATCGATTTAAGTACAATTTTATATAATTAATCTGTATTGTTGATAAACAACATTTTTAATTGCTTTTGGTAAAAATTCTCAAAGAAGCTAAATTTTAGTATGTTATTAAATTCGCTGCAGGCAAGTTACAGCAGAAAATGATTTATCATATCAAGTCATTCTCAACATCCCGTACTCGTGTTTCTTTTCTCCTATTCATTTTAACTGCTTCCTCTTCTAAAGGTTTTCTAAATCTATCTACCATAGGCGCCGACTTAACGAAGGCGGTGGGTTTAAATCAGTACCACTTCCACCACTAATTTTAAAATGGTATTTTTGTCTTAATTAATCACTGTGATTAAATAGGACAAAAAGAGTTTTTTAAATTAATGGTAGAAGTATGTCTGATTGCCTATTTGATCCCGGTGATGTCGGCCGTCTGTGCTATTTACTAAACAAAATTTTAACATGCACTATAATTTTGCCACTGATAATAAATAAGAATGAAATTAAATCTAGATTAAGATATATTTTCCTCTTTTTTCTTTTTTTTCTATACTTTCCCTCATTCTTCTTTCCGAAGTTTTGTACTGAATTAATTCAAGGGTAAAATGATTCCTAAAAGATCACTTTTTGAGAATGACAACTGATTCTTAGATATTTATCGTTTCAATAATAAGTTTTTAAGAAACATTCTATTAAAATCTTTCCGAAAGATTAAAAGAGAAAGGCTAATAAAATTTTTAAATATTTATTTTGTTTTTGTTTCTTTTAAAGTAAATGCAATGCACATTTGGAATTTTCTTTGTGTGTGTGCTTGTGTTTTCAATTTTAAATGTAATAATATCTGTTTCCCCAAACATACAATGTTAAAACTTTTATGCGTGCATGTAAAGGTTTCTTGTGTAATTTGATTTTTTTTTTAAATTCAATATATGTGAAATATGTATACAATACATTCTATAATACATAGATATAAAAAAACTCCACGCATGAGAAGAGAATACAACCATAAATATAATTTACAACAAGTGTTTGTTACACGTATAATCATCATCATTATTATTAAATATACAGGGTATCGATCAAAACTGGAAATTTTTATTTTCGGTAACATAGCTAGTACTGGACCTGAGTAGACAAGCAAAATTGTTGTAATATAAATGCCGTAATAATTTCCAAAACCTTTCATCTAAAAATTATCCAAAGTGTAATGTATGTGTATGAAATGCGCAGTGTACTAAAATGAATATTTGAGATTTAAAAAAAATATCTTAGTTGAAAAAATACTTAAATACAGTTTTTATACAATACAGGAAAGAAAAGAAAAATTAATAATTAAAATTTCATAATAATAAATACAAAACTTAATATAATCCACGAAATTACAAAAAAAAATCCTTTACAAACTACTTTAAGTCAATATTTGGATTTAAAAATGTTATTTGAAAGTTTGTAAATAAAGATCATAAGATTTTTTTTCAGAAATATATAATGAACTAGATAGAATACAATCAAGTGTGATGAGATAATAAAAAAATAGAAAATTTACCCGCGTTATATATTTACGGAAAAATCACACTAAAAAGTCTGATGTATAGAAATATGTTTAAAATGTAGTGAAACTATTGTAAAAGAAAATATAGTTTCATTTAAAATTTTCATAATATTGTTTCGTAGATAGGAATAAAAATTGCTGGAATAAACTTGCAATAATTCCTTCATCTATTTAGATTTGGCGCTAGCATTTCGATTGTCATTGAGTGATTATCCATTAACAAAAAATTAACATTTATTTTTATTATTCTAATATTAAGTAAAAAAAATACATGCATGGAGGGTTATCTTTCAACGAAATTAAGTTCATAATGAAGTATATTCTATAGTATTGTGTATTGTGATTATGATATACAGGGTGTTTCAGTTAAACGTTTCAGAACTTCTAAGAGGGGTATGGTACATCCTGACAACTCGAAATCATATAGCAATGTGGGGTCGGAAATTTTTTCCTGAGGCGGTGTTGTACACAGAAGCACCATAAAGAAAAGAGACCGTAAGTGAGAAATCGTTTTAATAATACATGAAAAGAAGCAAAAGGTACATGGATTAAAGTAAGTGTTCGAAGTTGCTTCCACGGGCTACAATGCACGCCTCACATCTCCGACGCATGGACATCCGAACATTCTGGAATACTCCAGGCGAATTTCGAATTTCTCCGGCAGCTACTGCGATTCTTGCAACCAGCTCCTCAGCATTGTCAACAGGGGTGTCATAAACTAGCGATTTCATATGACCCCAGAAATAAAAATCAAGACATGATAGGTCGGGTGACCGAGCAGGCCAATGCACGGGACCACCACGTCCGATCCACTGTTGACCAAATGTGACATTCAGGTAGTTACGAACGGCTCCGCTATAATGGGCAGGGGCTCCATCGTGTTGGAACCACATTGTCTGTTGCGTCGGTGCAGAAATCTGTTCATCTCTCAAAAGTTGTAGCAATACTTGCTGCAGAAAGAGCAAGTAGTTATCTCCAGTTAGACGACACGGTAACAGGTAAAGTCCGATGAGGTGATCTCCCATAATACCGGCCCATACATTGACCGAAAATCGAATCTGTGCTGCACGACGTCGTATTGCATGCGGGTTCTCGACCGCCCAGATATGGTCGTTATGCGAGTTGAAAATTCCTTCCCTTGTGAAGGATGCCTCATCGGAAAACAACACTTCAGCAGGAAAAGTGGGATTTGTAGCACATTTTCTAAGGTACCACTGTGCGAAAGCAATACGAGGTGCATAATCCTTTGGTTGCTGTGCCTGGACACGCTGCACGTGAAACGGATGCATGTCTTGTTCTCGGAGAATCCTCTAGACGCTGCAAGGGGAAACCCCGACTACGTTTGCTAGACTTCGTGTACTCGTTCTTGGATTCCTCTGTACATGCTGCAGCACATTCTGTTCGACGGCTGGAGTCCGTGCGGTTCTTACCCTGACCCTGTCAGCTCTTTCAAATGAACCTGTCTCAGCTAACCTCTGGTGCAGTCTTGCAAATAAATTATGACTGGGAATACGCCTCGTCGGATATCGTTCCGCGTACAAACGCTGTGCGGCTGGCCCACTACAATTTGCAGCCCCGTACACCAAATGCATATCGGCTAAATCTGCGTTCGTGTAATTATCCATCCTACTAACTGGGCGTTCTTGTGCGAAATGAAGATTCCCTGCACGAAAGCTCGGAACTTTCGCACAACGCCATCTACCGCGTCAGGAAAGCATTTCTGACTGCCCATTGGTATATGATTTTGGTTCGTCAGGATGTACCCTACCCCTCTTTGAAGTTCTGAAACGTTTAACTGAAACACCCTGTATATTCATTATAAAATATATGTCATAATGTTATATACAGCTTCATAATTATATATATTCATTATGAAATATATTCATATATATATATATAATACCTTTGAATTCAAAATGCATCAAACATGTTTTTACAACAGATCTAACTAAAACTTCAATTTAAAGATAGATAAGTATACAGAATAATATTAAGTTAATAAATAATTAACAAATTCAAACATCAAATTATCAAAACTCCAATTCAGAGACGGCACACGCAGCCAAACATACGTAATAGTTTTAAAGAAAATTTAGAAAATAAATAGATAAAATGATAAAAGAGGACATATAAATAGAAGAGATGGAACCCAATAACATAAGAACATACATATAATGAATAGAGGAAAGTATATTCAACTAGGTAAATTACATCCAATGGTTGGAGTTTCATAGTTGATATTTTTCCAACAGAGCGAAAATATCCCGGGACCAGGGCTCGAACCTGGGTACTTTGGTTTGCTGTACCAACGCTCTCCCTACTGAGCTATCCAAACGATATCCTGGACTGGCATATTTCACTCTTATTTGTTGGACAAGGCTGCGAACTGCAGCACTAATTTCATTCATCCGAGCTATAACTATCGCATTTACATGATGAATCTTGAAATAGCACGGAAATTTTGTATACCATGTAATTAGGTCATAATGAATAGAGGAAAGTATATTCAACTAGATAAATTATATCGAATGGTTGGAGTGTCATAGTTGAGATTTTTCCAACAGAGCGAAAATACACGAAAATTAGTTCGCAGCTTTGTCCAACAAATAAGAGTGAAATATGCCAGTCCAGGATATCGTTGGGATAGCTCAGTAGGGAGAGCGTTGGTACGGCAAACCAAAGTACCCAGATTCGAGTCCTGGTCCCGGCATATTTTCGTTCTGTTGGAAAAATCTCAATTATGACACTCCAACCATAGGATATATATATATATATATATATATATATATATATATATATATATATCAGGACTGCCACTGGTGACTATTTTTATATTTTATTCGCACCACTATTTAAAAACAAATAAATTTTGTAGTATATTTCTCTTGCACTTGTTGACAAATTGTATGTGAAGAAAAATTTGTTTCGAGATAGTGGTGCAAGATTAGAATTAAAAAAATACTCGCCAGTGGCAGCCCTGGTGCATATATATATGTATATATATATATATATATATATATACAGGGTGTTCCAAAACTCGACCGACAAATTAAAAGGGATAATAGAAGGGTATATATACCTTAAGTGCATTTTATCACTTAAACTTTTAAAGTGTGATTATATGTTGAGAAATAATGCTTTTTTTTCCTTTCCTGTTGCTATATCTCAAAAAAGTAACAACAAAAATCATAATTGAATCCATTTGGACACTACACTGTTAACTAGTATTTTAAAAACACAAATTGCACAAATTGTGCTTATTAGTTGCTAAATTTACACTTTCAATGCCAAACACTTTCAGTGCAATTTTTACACTGATTTTAGCAACTAATAAGCACAATTTGTGCAATTTGTGTTTTTAAAAAATCATAATTTTTAAAATAAATTGAGACTACCACGTCTTCTCCATTAATGTGTTATGTGTCTGTCCGAACAAATTTTACATTGAATAGCAATATAAGTGATGAAGATTTTGAAAATTTACAAAAAATGTTATCATATTATTAAAAAAATAACGGGCAAAAACAGATCAGATTCTATTCAAGAACAATCTAGAGTGCACAGAGAATCACAGTCACAAATAACTCTTTCTGAAACTAATATATCCCATACTTTTGAAAGCTGTTTGTTAAAATCAGTTTCACCAACAAATTAAAATCCAGCCAAAAGGTGAAAAACAATAGGATCAACTTCTGTAGAATGCTTAACAACTCAAGCATATATACAGGGTGTATCTGAAATGCTTCAACAAACTTAGAGGGATGATAGTACTCATGAAGACGAACAAAAAATGCAATGGAACATGGGGTCGCAAATGACGTTTTAACCCTTTCAGGGGCAGTGTGGTATGTTTATGAAACCACTTAATTTTAATTCCAAAACGCCACAGTGGCACCAGAATTTTGCTAGAATATTTTCCATTTAATATGTATGGGAAATATAGCCTTTTTCTTGTTTACAAACAAATTTTTTTTTTGTAAATTCCGGTGCCAGTCCATTTTCAGGCGCATTTTCTCGATTTTCATCCTTTAAGCCCTTCACAGGCAAAGTACTTTTAGTACTAAAATGTTGAAATAAATACTGGCACCGGAATTTACAAAAAAATTTGTTTGTAAATAAGAAAAAGGCTATATTTCACATACATATTAAATGGAAAAGATTTTAGAAAAATTCTGGTGCCATTGTGGTGCTTTGGAATTAAAATTAAGTGGTTTCACAAACATACCACTGCCCCTGAAAGGGTTAACCCTTTAACGTTCATTGGTTTCCCTAGGAAACCACAAAACTTTAATTACGAAATTCCACAATGACAGCAGAATTTTAATAGAAATGTTTTCCATTTATTGTATAAGTGAAATATCGCTTTTTTATATATAGAAATAAATTTGTTCATAATTTCCGGTGTGAATCATTTATTTCAACATTTTAGCAATTGAAATGCTTTATCCGTTAAAGGGTTAAACGTCATTTGCGACCCCATGTTCCAATCATTTTTTGTTCGTCTTCATGAGTACTATCATCCCTCTAAGTTTGTTGAAGCATTTCAGATACACCCTGTATAAAAAAAGAGGACAATAGAATGAAACGGAAAAAACAGAGACAAAAATTAGAAATGAAAGAACAATTAAAGCTTAAACAAAAACAGCGTTACAAAAACAGAATTCTGCAAAAACTCGAAGTCAGTAGATAAAACAATCTAGAAGTAAAGTTACAGCAGAAAAAATAAGATATGAAGAAGTCTGAGCCTCAAAATTATCTAGATTCTTACCTTCCAGAAACAAAAAAAGAAATATTGATGCCTGCGCGAAAGATGACAAGCAAAAATTAGTTAAAGGCAAACTGAAAATCAAAATATTTTCTTAAAATATAGAGTAATAAACAACGCTTTAGTAAAATGAATGTTGTATTAGTCATTCATTATTTGCTTTTTGATTTTACATGATCAAAGTTACAAGTGTTTAAAGTACGAACGTAGATTCATTCATTATTTAATTATAATATATTCAATATTACATATATGAAAGATATTTTTTATTATTTAATATTATTAAAATACGTTATTATACTATAACAATTAGTTCAATAATAAGGGTTTGAACTTACAATATTATGTATTTTCTCTTTATTAAAAAATTTAAAAAATTATAACAATGACATTAATATTTTAAAGGGAACTGACATGGCATAAAATGCATTGAAGCATTTAGGCACTTTGGATGTCTCATTTAGGTTTTAACTACTGTAAACGTGGAAAAAATGACCTAAATGTGGCAATCATATATTGTATCCTTAGATTGCAGATTCTCATTAATAAAATGGATTTTAAATACAAGCATAGTACTCAATATTTCCTGCTTAATAAAAAGTATATTCATTGAATAAAATGTCGAATATACCTTTAATGTGACAAAACTATGAGGAATATCATCTCATTTAAGCACAATGACCGTAAATACCCGCCAATCATAGGCAATAATTGCCAGTTGTGTTAATACTGGTACTTTCTCCTTACTTTGTATATTTACTTACATTACTGTAAACATTACATTACATTATTGTAAAAAACTAAAGTTCGCTTTTACGATAGATTTAAAAAAGAAAACATGCTTAAAAATAATTTTTAAAATCCCAAAAAATCCGTAAATTGAATTAAAGTTTTCACACAAATTTTATTTGAAAGGGCATTTTTGTTCTATTCGAGAGTGCAAAAATTAAATTTATGCAATATTTAGAATGGAATATATATGAAATGAAAGCAAAAATGATAACGCATTTCGCTGCCAACAATTTTATGACATCAACCCTAGTGACGGACGTGTTTTTGCTTTGTAAAAGAGATATTACAAAAAGTAAGAACAGACATAATTTACAGTAAAATTTAAATTTAATTTCATGAACAAGCAGGATTTTTTTATTTTCTAAGTAAGCGTTTTATTTGTATTAGAAATACAATCCACAGTCAATATTTATTACTTATAACGAAACCAACAGCAAACAAATAACTACAAATATGTTACTTTCCTTTAAAAAGATACCTTTGCATTCCTTTTTTTTTTCAAATGCTATCACAAAATAATGCTAGCGAAATAACTAAACGCAGTTAATCACATTTTTTTAAAGACTAAGTTTGAAATAAACAATGCTAATTTAAACGTAAATTTTAAATGACTTTGAATGTTTTTCCTTCATCCATTCTCAAAGAATATGATCAGATACATGGATTAGATTAATGCTGAGAAGTAGTTAAAAATATTAAGGATTTTACTTCATAAAATTTACAGCCAAAGTAAATACTTCTTTTTTAAATAGCAATGCACTTTCTTCAAATAGTTTTCTTTCTACAACTAACAAAATTTTGAATAAAAAGGAGAAATTTAACTTTGTGGCGTGAATGGTTCAAGAGAAAAAGTAAAGAAAATGAAACGAATGTAGATGAATCTCATTTAATTTTATACGACAGAGGTGAACGCTTAATGAGGTAAGAATAAATTAATGAGAACAACTGTTTTTGAAATTACTTTTAACTGGAATTTTTTAAAAAGAAAATACACGTATAAAAAGTTCTTTTTTTCTTTACTTTAATGCTATAAAAGATTAAAAAATAGAAAAAAAATTTTTTTTTTTTTAAGTTGAGTAACTCTCATTAATATTTTGCAAATATATCAACGTAGATTAAATTAGAGTTTTTTTAAATACGTAACCTGTAAGTTATTTTTTTAACTTATCAGGAGTTGCAATAAGTTTTGTAAATTAATAGAATTATCAGAATGTACTGACATCGCAAGACCCCATACTATTTTATCACCAAATTTTTGTAGGGACATGCAAAAGGTACCGTTCGACTGGGAAGTGTGTCTACACTCGGAATATGAATACACATTAAAAATTGCACCAACTTTCATTTTTCAAATTGTAACACCCACTTTTCACACTTTATTCGAGCTCCTTAGATCAAAGAACAGATAACAGTGTAGTTTATGTACTTTTTCTTAAACCTTCGTAGAAGGGAATATGCTAATCGTTTATCCACAAATTTCGAAAAATAAAATGAATATCTTACTAGGAAAAGTACCGACAATATTCAATTAGTTAGCAGAAAAATCATATAGAAACTGTAAATATAAAATAAATTCACTTAATATAAATGATATTTCTATAAAATAATTTCCGGTTTTTTCTAAAATTTTATTTTTTGTTGATACAAACGACAACAAACAACGGCAAACCCCTTATGCGGTCGAACGCTCAAATTTATCAACATTTCGAAAACTAATGATAGGCATGTTTTGAAAAAACGCATACGCACATTACAGACGATACACATTTTTGGTGTAAAAAATAATGTATATCATGATGGATACATTTTAGTATAAATTTATTAATACATTTTTTTTAATTAAAAATACGTTTTAGAATCGAAAACGATACTTGGGATTTATTTGGGTCTATTCACTGCATCACATTAAAAAAGAAACAATTCAATTGGATGATTTTTTATGCATTTAATATTAGTATCCTCAAATTTAATCCCTTCTAACTCTTCTAATAATAAAGAAAAAGTGCATAAACTATATTTTTTCCTGGACAAATTTTATTCCAGGAACTCAAATAAAGTGTCAAATGTGTTCTTATCATTTGGAAAATGGTAGTTGTTACAATCTCTAATATGTAGACGATGAACTCTATTAAGGTACAAACGCTATAAAGATCTAAGAAGAAGTGCATAAACTACTTTTTTTTCCAGGCAACTTTAATTCCTAAAACTGAAATAAAATGTCAAAAGTGGGTGTTATCATTCGGAAAATGACATTTGGTACATTTTTTTATATGTAGACGAAAAAAAAACTCTACTAAGATATTAACTGTATTAAGATTCAAGCAAAAGTGTATAAACGATACATATTTTTCGAGCTGTTTTTATTCCAGAAACTCAAATAAAGTGTCAAATGTGGGTGTTGTCATTTGGAAAATGATAGTTGGTACAATTTTTATTATGTAAACAACCATTACTTCAAAAATTGTATTCGTATTCAGGGTTGTCACTACACTATATATATTTTTTTCAGATTGCTGATTACCATCATTGTTTTAAAGAGGTAATATTCGCCTTGTTTAATGACAGATTAAACAATGATAAAATAAAGGAAATTATAGTACTTAAAAAAGTGGTGGTAATTATGCAATCCGAATTGAAAAAGTAGTGGATTGGCAACTCTGTTCGCATTTATAAATTATACCCAATTCCCAGTCGAATGGCCTCTTTGCACCTCTCTGCGACAATTTGGTGATTAAACAGAACTGATGGTGCTCTTTTTCTTTTCCATGACAGTGACTTATTTCTCGTATTAAAATTCTCGTATATGACAGTAGTGCATCACAGTATCATATTTTTCAGTTCATGTCGTATTTTTAAACCAGAAAAATGCAAATAAATTTCACTGGTAGATTTATATACAGAATAAAAATTTACATATCTGACGATTGCGGTTTGTTGCTGAAGCGAAACTTACGAGATAAGTTTCGAGCTTTTCTTTACTATTTTGAACAACAAAATTTATTATAACCGAAATATTTTTCACAGTAATTAAAAAATATTATTGTTATTATTTATAATTATTCTTATAAAAACATTAATTTATTTTCGAAAAAAAAAATTAATAGTTGACTTAAAGGAAATTGTTTAACTTAGAAATGAACTATACAAAGGCAATTACAAATAATGGATTTTCAAATTCATTCATATTAAGCGAAAAATAGCAATACAAAAACTGATTTTGTTCTGACATATCATTGATCTCACAAATTATTCATCTGGGGAATTTAAATGTTCTTCATCGCTGTTAGATATCTAAAGTTCTGGGAAATCTACATTTACAGAATCGTCGTATACAAAACTATCGTGTCTTTCGGGAGTGAATTAAGAGTCGACTTATACACCGAATGCACACAAAATGCGTCATTTCAGGGTTAAAAAAATATTGTCGACCTATGCACCGGATCGACTATACACCTTAACCCCTTGAGGGGCGGTGGTATATATTATATGCCACTTAATTTTAATTCCCAAACGCCACACTGACACCGGAATTTTGGAATCAAATTTTGCTTTTATAGTAGACGTGAAGAAAAGCTTCTACTTATTTTGAAATAAATTTTGCTTTTAAATCCCGGTGTGATTCACTGATTTCGACATTTTAGAAACATAAGTACTTTGCCCCTTAAAGGGTTAACCCTTTTTATCCTGACGGTACTTCTAAGTACCACTTTAATAAAACACCTATATATTCGTAATATGACCGTTTTTCCTAACGGTATTCACAATGGCACATAGAGTGTACTTCTGACAGCAGGCAGGAGATGGCAAATTCAAGCACATATCCTCTTTCTTTGCATTGTAGGGATTTTACATTTGCCACGCTATATTCGAAATCCATTTTGCAATAGAATTGACATGCATGTTGTTCTTCATTTGAGTAATTTTAGTGGTTTATTACCGGTTATTTAGTACTATTATTTTCTATTGTTTTCTATACTCTACAGCTGAACATTTCCTATATTTTATTTGAAGTTTACTATTTGAAATTTACTATTTTATTTTATATCATAAGGTAAAAAAATTATCGTTGTTACAGTTGCAGAATTAACCACTAAAACACTATAAAAATTATTTTCCTCTTTCCTATGTTTATTCTGCACCAAAACTTATCCAATGATGCAAAAATACAATTAAAAAGTAGCTGGAAAATTAATTCAGGATATAAAGGGTTAAAATACAGTATATTCGTCAAAAATGTAAAAAGTGACATGAAATTCATTGTAACAGTAAGGACAAAATCAAAATAAAATGTTTGAGAATAGCAACAAACGTAGTTCGTTGGAATGTTACTAAAATTCCGGCTTTACCTGCGTTACTGATCCCTGTATATATTCCAAAGATATAGAATACGAATGTAGAAAATCGCGAAATTCATTAGACAGTATTTTTATTTATTTCGAATTTTGTCTGACGGTCACTTCTGTACCTTCAATACTTCGAAAGTGTTTAAAGTATGAATATTGAAGTATTCATAGTTTAATTATATTATATACAATATTATGTATCTTAAAGTTAATTTTATATTATTTAATTTATTATTAAGTTAACTTATTAGTATATTAAGTATTTCAAGTGTTTCAACTTTCACTTTTATGTATTTCAAGTCTTTATGAAGAAAATCTAAAAATTTTAACAATTAAATGAATATTTTAAGATGAACTGACATGGCATAATATGCATTGTCACAGTTCGGCACTTTGGATGTCTAATTTTGGTTTTAACTACTGTATGTGACAAAAATTACCTTATTGTGACTATCATATATTGTTTGCTTAGATTACAGATAATTAATTAATTTCTACAAGACAAATAAATTTTGATTGTAAAGCACAATATTCAATCTTTTTGTGCTTAATAAAATGTATATTTATTTAATAAAATTCCAAATATATCCTAAATGTGACAAATGAATAGAGAATTGCGTCTCATTTAGCCACAATAACCTTACATCTAAAGTAGGTGGGAAATGCGAGGAATTTACATTTCAACGAATATATTTTACTTTCATAGATCTAAGCTAATTGAAAGCATGGCTTTGAATTATTTATTACTATTCATTTTTTAACATTTGCAGCTGAGAGATTAAAAGTATTTGTAGTTGAAAAACCTTTTATACAAATCAAATTAAGAAGTGATTTTTTATTTTAAAATTGATGTTAACCCTCATTACAAAATAAATATCACAAAAAATGTTCATTATTACCAAACGTATTTGAAATTAAGAAATTAAATATTTGTCATTGTTTCGGAACATAGCGGAAAGAAATGGAACATGGCCCCTACATCTCTCTCTGTGTGTTCCTTTCCACCCTCCAGGTGGGAGGGCCCTCCAATTCTTCAGGTTAACCATTCGGCTTTAAAGGCTTATCTTAATTAGTGACGTTTAAACATAGGATATGTGGAATTATGATACTTTTCATTATTTTCTTTTACGAATTTAATGAATGCCAAAATAAGTTTCAAAATAGAATACGATATTCACATTTTATCTGTAAAAATTTGTCTTTTCTACCACAAATGCTAAACATTTCGTAAGTGTAAACCTGCCTATCTCTGCCTGCACCTAACGGTCATAATATCTTTATTACTCCAAAAAACAGCCAAACTCTTATGTCTAACTTAGCAAGACAGGTAGAAAAAATATTTGTTATTTATTTTTAATCAGAAACTATATTAAAAATTTGTTCTTTTTTAAAAAACTTCTAATTTTAGAAATAAGCGTTTTTTATGACATTTTTAAATTATAAATTAGAATGATTTACTATATAAATATGCAACTGTTTATCTTTGTCTGTGCGAAGAAAGGTCACAATGCTGATAACTTTTAAAGAAATAAAAAAAAATCCATTCTAAAGAAATTCTAACAACTTTAATGTCAAAGATATATCGATATGTTATTAAAAGCATATCTCTCTCTTTTAACTTGCCGCATATGATTTGATTATACGTCATTTTTATCAGATGAAATTTGTTTTCGTAATATTGCAAAAATGCTTATGTAAATAGTTTACTGAAGATCTTGCTGATAAATCAGAAGAAACATTCTTCATTAATTACGTTTTGTCCATGTCAGGATCGTAAACAAGAAAACTTGAAACTGTTGCATTTAATTAAGTTATCCCAAAAAGATAGATGAGCGTGCTCATTATTTCAATTCTAAATGTATGCAATGCATGCAGATTTGGGGACAGTTTTGTTGAATTATTTTAATTTTACACGGAATAAAATAATTAAAAAGGACAAATGAATAATTATTTTAACTCTTATTACACTAAAAATCAATATTAATATTAATATTGATCAAATATTAATATGGATTAAATCATATTAATATTTCTTTTTCTGCAAATGCGCGTTATTTTTATAGTGCTTTTCACTCATTAAAGACATGTTTTATAAATTACACTCAGAATATACCATTTTTTTCTCTTGTGTTACAAGCGGGCAGAGTACGTTTACTTTATAAAAAAACAGTAACAAAGCTAAACACGAAAGAAATTCGCAAACTTTAATGTCAATAAAAAGAAAAAGATTAACTTGTCACATATGACTTCATTATAAGTCATTTTGATTAGACGAAATTTCGTTTCGAAACTTTACAAAAATGCTTATGTTAATAGTATGCTAATAAATTAGAATGAATCTTTTTGATTAATTCAGTTTTGTTGCTCTCAGGGTTCTTAAATCAAATTCTTTCAAATCGTTGCATTTAAATACTTTATCCAAATAAGACAGATGGACGTGTTCATCATCTTAATTCAAAATAATATGCGATACGTGCAAATTTGAGGATAGTTTTATTGATCTTTTAAAAATTTCCAGCAAATAAAAAAATCGAAAATATATTTTTATTTATTTTAATTTCCATAATATAATAAAACCCTATTATTTTATATTAATATTTCTATATTATCAAATGCGTAATATATTTGTGGCACATTTCATCTATTAAAGAATTGTTTTTAAATTACATCCTAGATATACCATTTGTTTCATTGTGTGAAAAGTACATGCAGTGGCGGTACTTTATAAAGAAAAATTGTTAGTAACAAAGATGAACAGAAAAGAAATTCCGCCAAATTTAATTTCACTTAAAATAAAAAGGTATAATATCGATATCTTCTTAAAAGAGTGTTTCTCTCTTTAGCTCGTGACTAACGACTTCATTAAAATTCATTTTCTTTAGATGAAACTTGTTTTCGAAACATCACAAAAGTGCTTATGTTAAAAGCATGTTGATAAATTATAATTAACAGCGATCATTAATTATGTTTTGTTTTTGTAAGGGTTCTTAAATAAGATTTGTTGCAAATGTTGCATTTAATTAAACTATACAAAATATATAGATGAGCGATCTCATCATTTCAATTTTAAATGTATGCCATGCATGCAGAGATTTGCTGAAAGTTTTATTGAATTTTATTAAAATTTGCAGCAAATAAAATAGTCGAACTCTTGCTGAAATGTTGAAATGATTGAATGACACCAGGATTTACGAAAAATTTATTTGAAGTAACTAAATGCTTTTCTTTGCGTACATTATAAAGGTAAAATTTTATTCAAAAATTAAGTGGAATGTATGAGGCATGTTCAAATGAAACCCATTTGACAACTCTAATAAGCGAAACATGAATAAAGGAAACACAAAACAATGAAATAGAAAAAATAGTATACATTTAAACTTACAGCATACACATTTGTTTAGAAAAAGTCACCTATGGCATTGAGACACTCATCCTATTGTTTGGGAAGACATCGAATGTCATCGGCGAAAAAAGAATTCAATTGTTCCTTGAATGTTTAATTCACTTGCCAAGTCACGAATGTTAAGTCGACTATTCAACTTGACCGCAGTGTCAATATTCGCAATAAGTGTCTCGGTAACAACATTATGTACCTGACCAGGACGTGGCAAATCCGTCATTTCCTCACGGCCGTTGCGGAACATTTGCGACCAAACCGTAACAGTTGTATTTGATATGCATTTTTCTCCATACACAGCAACCATTCTCCAATGAATCTCACGAGACTTAAATCCCTCTGCTGATAAAAGCTGTATTACTGCACATTGATCTTATTTGGACGGGTTCGTAATCTCACCAGACATTTTAAACTTACTGTCACCTTCAAACAACGAGAGCAGAATAACCGTTTTGCAACGCAATACATTCTGCATACATATGACGTTACTTGCCCATGCCCACCTTAAGAGCCTACGCCAGTCACTCGAAGAAACGCTCAAGCTAATGTTAAGTCTATGGTAAGTTTCTTGGCAGATTTCTGGCGCGCAGTTTAATATTTTTAAATGATTTTTTTGCATAGGATAGCTGAGATCGATCTCTAACGTTGTTAGTTTTTACTTTTTTGATTTTGGTTACAGTTTTTTACAAGCGGGGATTTTCAATTTTGGAACCGGTTGGAACCGGTTCCGAAAGTGAAAGTACCCTTATATAAAAAAACTGGAACCAAAATCCAAAAAGTAAAAACTAACAACGTTAGAGATCGACCTTAGATATCCTATGCAAAAAACATCATTTAAAAATATTAAAATGCAAGCGAGAAATCTGCAAAGAACCTTCCCATAGACTTAACATTAGCTTGCGCGTTTTTTCGCATGACTGATGTAGGCTCTTAAGCACCAACCTGTCAATTTGCACGCTTTGAACGGATTTCATTTGAACATGCCTAATATAATATCGCATCGTCCTTTAAGGTGTTACAGAATTTTAAGAATTATTCTCTAAATATACAATTCTGTTTCACTTGTTTGTAGAACGATAATAGTGCTACTTTAAAAATAAAAAATAAAATAATAAACAACTCGAATAGATATTTTTCCAACTTTAATGTCACTTAAAAGAATAGATATAACATCGATAACGTCTTTAAAGCATATTTCACTGTTTTAGATTATCACAGGTGACTTGATTACAATTCATTTTGATTAGATGAAAATTGATTTCGATATATTGCAAAAGGCTTATGTTAATAGCAGGCTGAAGTATTTGCGAATAAATTCAAATGATTGTTGATCATTAATCATGTTTTATTGTTGTCATCGTTCTTAAATAATATTATTTGAAACTGTAGCATTTATTTTAATTTGAAGAGGATAGGCAGACGTACTTGCCACTTCCATTCTAAATGTATTAAACATATGCCGATTTTCTGGCAGTTGTATTGGACTTTTGAATTTTCTAATACAGGAAATAATCCAAAAAGTATCATTGCATTTATTCGAATTTCAATATTAAACTAATCTTTCTATTTTAAATATTTCTCTACGCCAGTGGACGGAGGAGAACACCCTTTCCTTGTTAATGAATTAAAACAATTTACTGTCTAAATATGGATTTTTTTATGTTTGTCTTGTGTGAAGTATATGCACAATGCTGATACTTTATAAAACATTTTAAGGGACAAAGGAAATTCCGCAAATTAAAGTGTCTTAACCCTTTCAGGGGCAAAACACTTCTATTCGTAAAATGCTGAAATGATTCAGTGACACCAGAATTTACAGTCAAATTTATTGGAAATAAGTAGAAGCTTTTCTTTATGTACATAATAAAAGGAAAATTTTCATCAAAACATCCAGATGCCAAAATAAGGGATTTGGGGTTTAAGGACATTTGAGGGGATTAGAATGACAGTGGAGTAAGTCAATATTTAGTAATTTGAGAACTGAAGGGTTTTGTGAAACTTGTCGTATTGTCGTTGCATTAAGTGGCCCAACATATTTTTCCCTCTAGCGACTCCCTATGTGAACTCTGATTTATTTGACTGTCAATAGAAATTAATATATGTTTAGAGAAAATCTGGTTACCTAGATTTATCAAAAATTTGACTTACTCCACTGTCATTCTAACCCCCTCAATGGATTAAAAATAAGTGGCCCAAAATTGAACCACCGTACTTCAAGGTGTTAAAAGCAGATTAAAAATATTGATATTTTGGTAACACTAGAACGGCGAGAAATTTTACTCAAGTTTTATGAAAATATTTTACACCAGAATTTTTAGTTAAAACTATTTAGCTTATTTCTATGTGGTACATATTTAACATATTTTAAGAAAAAAATTCTGGTTTGAATCGAAATATATTTATTTGGTATCGGTTAAAATGACCGCTATGGCCTAGTGTTAAATATTCCGCAATACTTGTGCAGGTATAATAAACCTTAGCTTAAGTTTTAAATATATATATATATATAAGAATGTGAAAATAATAGTTTACCAATTTTTAATGGTTTTACTATATGATGATTCCCTATATGAGTCAGTATTGGAATTGCATTTTGATAGAGTCATCGACTATATATGAATGAAATTTTGAGTGACTGTCCATGTGCCTAAGATTTTGACGGATTCACGCATTGAACCACCGGTTTCAACTTATTTTTTTACATATATTTAAAAAAAAAATTATGAAGAAATTTCTGATTCGAATCGCATTATATTTATTTGGCAGCGATCGTAATAACCGCTATGGTTTATCTAGTTTAAAAAGCATAATTTGCCATTTCAGATCGCTACATATAACTTGATTATTTTAATTCATTGTTATCAGATGAAACATGTTCTTGGAATTTTCCAAACGTACTTATGTTAATAGTATGATGGAGAGCTTGCAGTTTAATTAGAATGAACATTCTCCATTAATTCTTTTTTAACACTTTCCAACATAGTTGAAAAGCGTCTAGGAATTCGGTTTGTCTGCCTGTCTGTCCGTGCTCTATCTCGCGTAAATATATTCGGATTGTCATGTAATTGATATATGTTATTGAGGTAACTCAGAATTTTGATAACTAAGAAAAAAATAGACATACTTTAAGAACAGTACACACAACAACAACAAAAAAAAAGAAGTTAAAAATATTAATTTACTGAGACGATATTTTAAATATACGAATGCATAATGCAGAATGCAGAATGCAGAAAGTTACAATGAAATGTTCGGTATTGAAAATGAAGTGCGTAGCACTTATAGTTTTTTACAGGGGCACTCAAAATATTCCTATACATTACGGTATATGGGTAAAAATCATTTGTGGTTTCTTTAATGATGTTACATAATTTCAAACATATTGAAATTGATGTTTATCACTAAGGTGCATCACAAGAGGATTACTATAGAATATTTTGTGCATAGCATTCACTGGTCATTTACAGGGACACACAAAAGAATTCGTTTCTGTCTATTAACAATAATTGCTGGAAGTGCGGTTTCAGTTGCTGAACCCGTTTTTAAACTTAACTCATTTTTTTTATTATTATTACTTGGTGAGTATAAATTCTCTAGATCATATACTGGGCAGCACAAATGTCCTCGAGTACATTTCCGTTTATTGGCGAAAATTCCAGATGCGGAATTTTAAACTGTGCTAGGCGTCTCCTAACTGTATTACAAATCTATAGATCATATACAGGGCTGCACAAAATAAATCGGATATTTTTCTGAATATTGTTAGTAATTCCTAAAATCGGGTTTTGAAATATGTTATGTGTTTTCCAAATTGTTTACTTAGATATCATCTTTCACCTTATTAAACGGTAATGATTTGTAAAATTATTTTGGATGTGTGGAAAGTGTTACATAATCTATACTTAGCGCATGTTTTTTCTTTCTTGTTATTATTATCAGAGTTCTTAAATAAGATTACTTGCATATTTAATTAAACACATTAAGCACATTTAATTAAATTATTCGAAGAAATAAATATGGGCGTGCTTATCATTTATATTCTAAACGTATGCGAACTAAGTTCTCCAATAGTCTGTCAAGCCCCCCCCCCTCCCCAATATTTGGCTACAATAATATAAAATGGTGTATAAAAAGTTTATTTTCGTTTCAATTGAAATATCAGAATTTCTCTATGTGCAGCGATCTTTCATAAGTCACCAGTCATCAGCAAAGAATTGTGGGTATTTTATTTTTATTTTTGCATTAATAATCAGCCATTTTTTTCTAGTATAAGTAGCTGAACTCTAAAATTTAATGGCCGACTATTCGTGCTTTTACACACTGTAAATTTCCTGTAGATTTAATAGTAAAATTTGCTTTATTTAATCACCATAATCGGCTATGAAATAAGGCAAAACTTGTTTTCCCAACATTTTAAAAGTGCTCGTGTTAATAGTATGCTGAATCGCTTGATGATTAAATTAGAATGAACGTCCTTTATGAATTTTATTTGATTTGATTGCCTAAGAGGGACTGCTCAGACAAGGAAACCAAGTCTGTAGAGCATAGTATCCCTCCCGGTCCCTTTATTAAGGTCTTTAAAAAAAAAAAAAAAAAAAAAAAGGGTTACAGTGTTCAGCCCCAGCTGATGCCGCCGGAAAACGCGACAATGAGCGGCAAAACATAAACATAAGAAAGAAATATAATACAGGCGACCCTGCCAGGAGTGCTCCAATACGAGAAAGTGACAGGGACTGAATAAGGCTTTTACAGGAGTGATCCATCACTGCCGGAAAACAGATTTTCCCACGCGACACTGGGCAGTGAGAGGCATCAGTAGGTGGTGGAAACTACAGGGGGCGAAGAATTGATGAATTGAGATCCAACAGACGGGCTCCCTAAGTTAAATTTGAGAGGTAAGTTAAGTGGTCAAAAATGCTTTTTAGTTTCCTCTTTAGAAGTGGGCGAGTTAGGATATTAGCGAGCCAATTTTTTGGAGGGTTTTGAGTGCACCTGAGATGCCATTGGCTTGTCAGTGTGCAGTGAAAATATGGGTGTGACGCTGTACCCTGTTCACCGCACTCGCATTGGTCTGAAGATGCACATTTGAATCTGTGTAGGTACTGACGGAAGGGTCCATGACCAGTAAGAAAAGCTGTAGTGTGAGGGGTGAGGTAATATAGTGTGTAGGAGACTTTGGGGATTAGCGTATGAGTATGTCGGCCTTTGGTTGAGGTGGTCCAATGTACTTGCCAGTCTTTTGAAATATTTTTTTTTAATGTACGTTTGATGTAGCTATGTGGGAGTGGAAGGTGGTGATCAATGTTGGGTTTTTTTGTGGCTTCTTTTGCTAAAGTGTCAGCCAACTCGTTGCCAAATATGCCCTTGTGTGCGGACACATGACCAATTCGTGCGCGGCTTATGATAGTTAATAGCCTTTTCTTTATATCAAGAACTAGTGGGTGTTTGGTCCTGTGGGAATTAACTGCTTGCAGACTAGACAGACTGTCGCTATATATCCAGTACAGAGTTGTGTCTGTTTGTGCGTGGATCCATTCGAGTGCTTGGAGGATGGCATATAGTTCGGCTTGATATACCGTGTTGTTGTCGTCCAATCTGCAGGCCCACTGGTGGATGATCAACGCACCTTCCGTGACACAGTAAGCTGATGCCACGCCGGTTGCTGTTCGAGATCCATCAGTAAAAATTGTTGGCAATGTGGATGGTGTGTACGTGTTACGATCTGTATTTACTTGGAGGTGTGATGTTTCTTCTGCTGGATGTAATTGCCAACCATGGACTATTCGTTCGATGCTTTTGGATGGAAAATGCTGTTCTACTGTTTGACTGTGTGAAAGGTGTAGGATTCTGCTCTTTTTGTATTCATATTCTAATGTTAAGGTGATGGGTGGTATACCTGTAATTACATTTAGTGCATCGGTTGAGATGGTTTTATAACCACACGACAGTTGTAGTAGGAATGGTCTTTGAATTGATGTTAATTTTTGTTTATTTGTTTTTGTTAGTTTACCTCCCCAAATTCCAGCCCCATACAGAATAATCTTTTCTATAATTGTATTGTACCATATTTTTAGCATGTTATTATTGATCCCACAAGATTTCCCCCTAAGTCTTGATGCATTGTGGTGGTGTTTGACTAATTTGAGTTTAAGTTGGTTGAGGTGTGCTGTCCAGGATTGATATTTATGTATAGTGACGCCTAAGATTTTCATATGTGCTACGTGGTGCAAGCTAGTTCCGTTAATCCGCATTGTTGGTTCACGCTCCAGCTTGCGTGGCTTGGCGAATGTAAGGGTCCTTTATGAATTATGTTTTTTGCTGTCAGGGTTCCTGAATGGGATTACTTGCAACTGTTGCATTTAATTAAGTTATCCAAAAGAGGTAGAGGAGCGTGCTCATCATTTCAATTCTAAATATTTGGAATGGATTTTTTTGACAGTTTTAATGAATTTTTTTAATTTGTAGCAAATATCGATCTAGAAATATCGTTTTGTTTATTTTAACTACCATATTATTATAAAAATATGTTCTTTTGTTCTTATGTTATATTTCTATTTCTTCAAAGGTGTTAAAGAAATAAAAAATTATACTTACTAAATATTATTATTTTTTTTCCTGTTTAAAGAACGACCACAGTGGCGGTAGTATATAAAGAAATCATTTAAGGCTGCTCCTCAGTAAACTTACCGATTCCTCTCGCTAATGTTAATCCTATGAGCGTAGGATGCATTCGTATATTTAAAATATCGCCTCAGTAAATTAATATTTTTAACTTCTTTTTTTTTTGTGAATTGTTCTTAAAGTATGTCTCTTTTTTTCTTTGTTAATAAAATATTTCTAAAATATGTGATTAATTTATAATTTCATGTGTTAAAATCTTAGCGAAACTGAATAAGATTTTAACACTTCACATAAAATTAAGTATATATTTTTGAATCATTTTTACAACTAAGAAAAAAAGAGACATCCTTTAAGAACAGTAGAAAGAAAACGGAAGTAGAAAGTATTAATTTCATGAGGAGATATTTTAAAAATGCGAATGCATTCTATACCATAGGATTCTCGACCATAGGATTAACATTAGCGAGGAGAATCAGGAAGTTTACTGACGAGCAGCCTTAAGAAATAAAACTGAATGCAAAATAAATTCCTCCACCTTTAACCCTATCACTATGTCCTGGGGTCCACGCGGACCCCAAGCACTTTCAACAAGTTGTCAAAAAAATCTATCACTCACTGAGTAGTTTCAGCCGGTGACATCTTATATCATAATGTTTGTAACACATGGTAAAAATTAAACTGTACAAATATAAGTGGTACTTGTTTTTTTAAATAGATAGCATTTTTGTCCTGGGCAACAACAGGGCATGCTTTGATAGGACATAGTGATAGGGTTAACGTCACTTAAAAAGGAAGTATATAATATCGATATCATGTAAAAAAATCACTTTACAACATACATTTTTGTTCTCCTGTGTGAAGAACGGGCAAAGAGGGGGGGTACATTATAGAGGATATATTTAAGTAACGAAAACGACTACAAAAGAAATTTCAATCTGTCACGCCCCCCCCCCTCCCCCAGTGTCCGGCCACAATAAAATAAAATGGTGTATAAAACGTTTATTTTTGTTTCACTTAAAAGAAAAGTTGCAGTATCTATCTTATATCTTGATAAAAGTATATTTTTCTCTTCTAGTTCGTCACATATAACTTCATTATAATTCATTTTGATCGGATGGAACTAGTTTTCGGAATATTGCAAAAGTGTTTATGTTAATAGTATGCTGAATCTTTTGATGATAAATTTGAATGAACTTTCTTCATTTATTCTTTTTGTTGTTAACAGTGTTCGGAATAAGATTTCTTGAAACTGTTGCATTTAATTAAGTAATCCAAAGAAGATAGATGAGTTTTCTAATCATTTCATTTCTAAATGTATGGGATGCATGCAGATTTAGTAAAAAAAAAATTAACATTTAACATTTTGTAAATAATAATAATAATAATAATCGAAAAAGAATTATTATATTTATTTTAATTCCCATATTTCAATAAAATTCTATTATTTTACATAAATATTTCTTATTCTGCAAATACGTGTTATTTTTATGGTCCTTTTAACTCATTAAAGAATTAAAAAATATATTGGGTTTAAGAATAATTCAAAGGCATTTTATTTTCAAATTTAAAAATGCAAGTAGAATTGAAACAGATTGTCAAAATGTTTTAGATTATTTCACAGCGCATTTTTGCTCTATATTTAATGTGTCTTAATTTTTTAATTTTATTAATTTTTGTCTATTTTCATATCATTAAAATAAAATATCAAGTGGAAAAGCTGAACATTTTTTATACTATTTGGTTTTTGCTTTATCCGTACTATCCAGACTTGGCACCGTTATATTTTTATCCTATTCCATCGCTTTCGAACGCCTTGTGTGGTGCATTGTTTAACAATGGCGTAGAATTGAGGGCTTGGTTGGACGAATACTTTTTTTTTTTTTTTTTTTACCGCTGACGTCCTTACCCGCCGACAAGACTGCGTAGCTTAACGGGTTCTCGTAATAAAACTGTCAACAACCATCGGAGTACGTCGGAACAGACCGGAGGGATGGCGACGGACGGTGAGGGATTCCAGCCGTATCCATCAAAACCCATAAAATATCAAAGGTGCCGAAAAACCGCACCAAAAGAACCGCTAGAGAGGGATACTGGCGGACTCGCAATGATCGCAGCTTTAAAACGCCTGGTACCATAGGTCAAGATTCGCACGATAGCCGCATGTCGTTTATCCACCTGACCTGCACCTTGGCCGTCGTCTCTGTAGTGCTATTTAATGACTTACTTAAGTTTACTGTGTTGGCACAGCAATTTACATCGTCATGCTTGGCGAACGTACTGTGAATGTTTTTGAGGTTGAATGGGTGGTGCATCTTTATTGAAAGGAGGGAAGTGAAGTAAAGTGAATTGCTGCTCATAAGTAAGTTGCACCGTGAGAGGATAATTTTGGGCCGAAATGTAAGGCAGACTGTGGCGTTGCAGCGGGAGACGAGAAAAAGAGTGTGTGTGGGGGGGGGGAGGACCTCACTCTTGCACAACACTCGCCAGCACCGACTTTAACACTGACAATCGCAAGGGAGAAGCTGTAGAAACGAAGTTTGAGACATGGTGTTAGCACATCGGTTAGTACAATTTGCTAATTAATATTCTTAAATTAGGATTATTTAACTAAGATATAAAATATAAAGTGGGAGAGACTACTAGTCCAAATAACAAAATAGATGATTCTTTTAAGAGGAGGGGTTAGTTTGTTAGTTACACACTTAAATACAATTAAAATGGGATATAGATTAAGATACCCTATTGTGTAATCTTACTTGCATACTAACATTATTACGCACATCCGTACATACTTGCTTACTGACCTACTTTTATAATTACTTACCTGCTGACCATACCTGCCAACATCGCACTAAACTTATGTACAATGTAGATTAATTTAACTGAGGTTAAACACGTTTGAAATCCGAATTTTTTTAAAGAAATGCCTTTAAATTGGTTCTACGCAAAGCCATTAAATAATAAGCCCAGTCAGATAGTGTTAAATTTGTTAGCGACACACTAGCGCCAAACCTCTGCTGCGGAAGGAGGACAAAACAGAAGTGGGTCGCAGAGAAACGATACGATTTTTATCGATGTTTTGTTTTTGCACTTCCTTTAAAAGCTTGCTAATTATTGGGATCTTTTACATTAAAGCTAAAACTATAATGATAAAAAAAAAATGTGGAAATTTACTGGATTAATATTTCTATATAAATATAGTGGTGGCGAAGAAGTTGATTTATTTATTAAAAGTTAAATAAAAAGTGATGGAAATTTACATCACTATGCAATTAACCCTTTCCGGCGCAGACAAATTATGTTCGTAAAATGTGAAATTACTGACTGACACCGGAATTTACAAACGACTTTCTTAGAAAATATGAACTCCTTATTTTAAGCTTTAATTTTAGAAGCAAAATTTTATTAAAATATTCTTGGTGCCGAATGCAGCACTCCCAACCGCTAGATGGCGCTAATTTCAACTTGCGAAAAGTTTCCCATTTATCTGACTGGGCTTATTATTTAATGGCTTTGGTTCTACGTAAGAACATGAAACTAAATATATATTATTTTTTTCAGATGTATTTTCTGGTTAGAAACGTCTTTAACCTGGATCAAATTAACTCACATTGTCCGGAAGTTTAGTTGAAAGTTGGCAGGTATGCTGCTGACTAACTTACTTCATTCATATTGCTGATCATATACACTTCGATACCTTTAGTACATTATATAAGGAATTGATTATTACAACAATGACAGGTTAAAAACAAGAACGAAAAATCATGCGTCAAGCATAGATTATGTAACACTTTCCAACGCTTCCAAAATAATTTTACGAATCATACTCTTCAATAAGCTAAAAGATAACATCTAAGTAATCCAAATACTTTTATTCAGCCCTGTATAGGATCTATAGATTTGTATATATACTACATAGGATGCTAAATTTTAGTTCAGTTAGGAAACACGTAGCACAGTTTAAAATTCTCCGTCTGGAGTTAAATAATACGGAAATGTTTTCCCGAACTTTTGTGCTTCCCTGTATAGGATCTACAGAATTTATACACACCACGTAATAGACAAAAAGCGATTTAAAATTAAAATCGCGTTTAGTAACTTAAAACGTACTTCCAGGAATTATTGTTAACATACAGTAGAGAATTCTTTTGTGTGTCCCTGTAAATGAACGATGACTGCTATACACACAATATTCTGTAGTAAGTCTCTTGTAATCAACCTTATATAAATTTCAATGCGTTTAAAATAGGGAAACATTGTTTAAATAAAGCGCAGACGATTTTTCTCCATAGACGTAATGTAACGGAATTCTTTTGACTGTCCCTGTAAAGTAAGTATAAGTGCTATGCACACCCTATTCCATATTAAGCTTCTTCTAATGCACCTTAGTGATATATATAAATTTCAATGCGTTTAAAATAGTGAAACATTATTTAAATAAACCGCAAATGATTTTTCCCCATAGACCGCAATGTAACGGAATTCTTTTGAGTGTCCCTGTAAAAAAACTATAAGTGCTACATACTTCCGTTGAAATAGGGAACATGCTATAGATAATGATTATAACATATAAAAATTGCAGGGCAATCCGAGCATATTTACGGGAGTTAGAGCACGGACAGACGGCAGACGGCAGACGGCAGACGGCCAGACGGCCAGACGGCCAGACGGCCAGACGGCCAGACGGCCAGACGGCAGACGGCCAGACGGCCAGACAAACCGAAGTCATAAACACTTTTCAACTAGGTTGGAAAGTGTTAACAACATAAGTTATTTGGCCTAGTTAGTAGTTGAAAACTAGGACGAAGACTTTGAGTCAGGACAGGGATATTTCTATCGCCGAGACATCAAAAAACTTGTTAAAGGATGGATGGAAGCCGTAAACAACAACGGAGAATATATTATTGATTAATTTGTTGTAAATGTTTTGTTTAAAATTAATTTAAGAAAAAAAAGCACCCTCAACCCAATAGTTGGTTTTCAAATATGCAATTACTAGGGGGCTCAGCCCCCTACTCGCTAACGCTCGCAAACCCCTCGTGAATTGCGAAACAATTCACATTGAGACCGCTAAGCGGTCCCAGCTCGCTTCGCTCGCTCGCCCCTTTTTATCTTTCATCAATTCTAGCCGGAATAAGTTCTACCATAAAACATCTGAACATATGAAATTTACATTTTTTTAATGTAAAAAAGTAATTCTCCATTGAAAACATAACTAAAAATGCATTTAATTGGCGCTACCAATGGGCATATAAATCATTTAAATACTATGAAAAAGGGATCTTGCAAACATAATTAGTTTAAAACTTATTGCACGACAATTTTTTTTTTATGTAAAAAAGTAATTCCTTAGTTGAAAACATAACTAAAAATGCATTTAGTTGGCGCTACCAATGGACATGTAAATCATTTAAATACTATGAAAAAAGAATCTTGGAAACCTAATTAGTTTAAAACTTATTGCACGACAATTTTTTTTTATGTAAAAAAGCAATTCTCCGTTGAAAACATAACTAAAAATGCATTTAGTTGGCGCTACCAATGGACATATAAATCATTTATATACTATGAAAAAAGGATCTTGGAAACTTAATTAGTTTAAAACTTGTTGCACCTATAATATTGTACAGCGCGGCTTAAATTCATTAGAAAAAAAAAATTATTATAGATTTTTACAAAAAAAACATTATTTTTTACTTCAATTTACAGCAATAGATGGCGGCAGGTGCAACCTAGACAGTTGATTTTTTTTTCGATTTTTGAGTGAATGGAATTCGTAAATGAATTCTAAATAAGAGTTGAGAATTCTTTTGAAATTAACGATATTACTCATAATTAAAATGAGGAATCATCTCAGAAGCTTTGGATTACGTACATGTTATTTTATTTTTAATAATTGCTAGTTTGAGTTTCATTTTATGGTTTCACTGCTCTTGCAGTGACCGCCATATTGCATTGGAGGTGGAGCTGATCTAACACAATCTAGTCTGTTCATTGGTCTGAGCTCTGGAAACTACGGTTGTTGCCAAACCATAAGCTACAAATTCAGTCCTATTTTCTCGCCACGTAAGACAAATATCTATATAGATTTTTCTGTTGTGTGTAGAACAGGTACAAGGGTGGTACTTTATAAAGAAAAAAAATAAATAGCAAAACAGAATACAATAGATATTCCACAAACTTTAATGTCACTGAAAAGAATAAATATAGTATCGATAGGTTGCTAAAAACATAGTTCTCTCTTTTAGCTTGTCACAGATGACTTGATTATAATTCATTTTGATCAGATGAAACTTTTCAAAAGCTCTTATGTTAATATTATGGGGATGTTTTTTCTGAGAAATAAGAATGCACATTCTCCATTAGTTATGTTTCTTGTTGTCAGGATTCTTAAATAATATTATTGGAAACCGTAGCATTTAATTTGTTCGTAAAGGATTCGCGGGCGTGCTCATCAATTCATTTCTAAATGTTTGCGACGTACGCAGATTTTCTGGCAGATTTATTGAACTTTTATAGTAAATTTTCTAATAAATTAAATAATCAAAGAGTATAATTTTTTTTCAGTTCCAATATCAAACTAAAAATCTTTTCTTTGTCTTAAATATTTCTGTTTTTTCCAATGAGCGTTACTTTAGTAACACTTTCCTCATTAATGAATTAAATTATTTAAACTCAAAATGCAGGGTGCATATAGTTTTACTAGAATTTTCGAATGGAATTTTTCGCCTTATTTAATAGATGAAAAATATTACGAATTTTGTGATTTATCGCAGAAAAATATTACAACTTTTTATATTTTTTGCGATTAATCGCAAAAATATTTCTAATCTGAAGAAAATTATATTATGTAAAAATTTCGAATCTGAAATATTGGTACGATACTCCTTAGAAATTCACAGGTGTGTGCACACTTTGTTAATATCTAGTTTTTTACGCTCTTCTTATATGAAAAAGGGGCTCTGTGCTGATACTTTATGAAGACATTCTTCATTAATTATGTTTTGTTATTGTCAGGGTTCTTAAATAATATTACTGGAAACTGTAGCTTTTATTTTATTTCTAGAGTATAAGCAGGCATACTCATCATTTTAGTTCTAAATGTATGCGGTTATGCAGATTTTATGGCAGTTTTATGGGACTTCTTCAATTTTCTATTACATAAAATGATGGGAAAAGAATCGTTTTATTTATTTCATTTCCAATATTAATCCTTAACTTTTTCATTACGGAGTTGAGACACTATATGTCCCAGCGACTAATTTCGTATTCTATTCCCATCATGTTTAGAGAAATATCTACCATAAAGACTTTTTTTGTAAATTGTGGTATGATTGAATATAAAAGCAGTCGCCAGTCCTGTCGTAAAAGGTTAAGGATTGAATGCCACCATATTTGCGACAATCAATATTTATTGCCCAAATGTATTAATTCAAATTATTTTTTCAGCATCACTTTTCATGTCAAACATTTTGCATTATTTAATTGCTGAAATTTTGATATTATATTAGGCAAATTTTCTTGTGCAAAAATTCTAATACACAAATTCAAGGATTTTTCACAAAAACCTTGAATTTGAAACCTGTATTTTTGCCAAAAAGTATTTTCTAATATAATCGTAAAATTTCAACAATTAGATAATGCAAAAAAAATTTTGTCACGAAAAGTGATGCCAAAATATATCTGGAAACAAGACATATCGTCGCTACCATGTCAAATTATCGAATGTGAAAAAAAGCATTTTTCATTACTTTTAAAAATGGAACGATCGTCACCACTAAATTTTATTAGAATTCTTCGCCTAGTAAGTATACTAATAAAGTTTCTTCGAAGAACAGGATTACCAGTTTCGCCTTCTTATTTTTTCAGAGAATCCGAATTCATACCGGAAATTTTGAGATAAAATTCTTTACGTAAGATAATCCCAAAATGTCTGCCATTAAATAAAGGAAAATTTTCTGTTTGAAATTTCTAATATTAAGTCATAATTTCTGAATGAAAAAGGAAGCCAAACTGACAACCCTGGTGAAGAATACTATTAAAATTTAGTGGTGACAATCAGCCCATTTTTAAAAATAATGAGAAATGCGCTTTTTTTCATATTCGATAGTTTGACATGGTAGCGACGATATGTCCAATAAAAATAGGTTGTCGCGAATATAGCGGTATTCGTTTTCTAAGGGTTAAGATAAAAGTCTATCCTTTTTTCTGAAATATTTTTCATTTTGCGATGGGTTTTATTTTGTGGCACCCTTTCTTCATTAATGAATTTAAAAAAGTTATTCTTTGTATATGAAGTTTTTACCCTTGTGTAAAGAATTTGCACCTGCACATTGCTGGTACCTTATAAAAACATTTTAAGAGATAAAGAGAGGGGACAAAGGAAATTCCACCAACTTATTTTCACTTAAAAGAAAATATACATTATTGATATTTTCTTACATATTTTGCTCGTTTAGATGATCACATATAACTTGAATATTGTAAATCATTATGATCAAATGAAACTTATTTTCGGAATGTTGTACAAATGCTTATGTTAAAAGCACGTTGGAGAAATTGCTGATAAATTAGAATGAACTAAGTAATTATTTTTTGTTGTTTTTCGAGTTCTTAAATAATATTACTCACATGTATTGCATTTAATTAAGGGGACCAGAAAGGTTTTAAATGACAAAAATCTGTGATTAATTTAGACTAGTACTTCATTCTGAATTTATTTATTTATATTTTGTAGGAATAAAAAATGTTTGTTAAATTGTAAAACACAGTAACAAAAGGTTAAAAATTGTACTGTAAAACTAATGTTACAAAACTACTTTTGTCACGATTTTGAAGTCCAGGTTCCATACTTTTCAGCTGTCATTTCCTTTTAATGCACCGTTTATTACAGTGTCTTTCGATTAAACCTGAAACTCAAACAAAAATTTGTAAAACAATTAAAAAATTAAAATAAAAATTCAAAATCCATAACAATTTAACATATTTTTCGTCATAACTTGAAAAATCAATTGCTTGTGTTTTTGTTTTTCAGGAAAAAAATTAATTTTCCTTATTTAAAAAAAGAAACATGTAAATCCAGTAGTTTGTTCAAACGTTATCGTGGCAGAACCGTTGAAAATCAATGATTCGCGATAACTGAGTTCAAAGTTTTGCTTTCACAGGTATCGCTGCTTTGCGCGGCTCAATATTTACGTCTGATACGACCGTAAATTTAGGAATTTTACATATCGGACCAACTGTACGACATTCTTAAAGGCTCAAACATTATATTATTAATAATAATAATACAAGGTGACCGAAAATAACTTAAAGCTGACTAGACGTAACGTCTCGGTAGATGATTTTGTTTCTACTTGATTCTTAGATTTTTTTCACTTATTGATGTTTGTTCTAACGGTAATTTTTTAATAGGATGGCAATCATACGGAACGCGATTTTGGAGCTTCATCGTCAAGGAAAGCGTGTGTGTGAGGTTGCTCGATCGCCTCATAAAACCGTTTCCAAAGCAAAGAGATTCAAAGAGCTTAACCATGAAGGAGACTGACCGGGAAGAGATAGAAAAAAGACTGTGAACACTTCCAGAAACCGACAATTGAATAACAAACGCATATCTAGAAATCCGCGCGAGTCGGTGAGACAAGTAGCGAGGCAGAGAGGGATTTATCATGAATCGGTTCGACTTATAGCCAAAGAGAAGCTGTACCTTCATCCTTACAAGCTCAAACACCCGCAACTTCTCACCAATGAAAACAAACGAGTGCGGTTCGAAAGATGCGGGAAGCTGCTGAACCGAGCTTCAACTCCACACTGGAAGCGGATCCTGTTTTTTGACGAAAAGCTACAATTGTAGAATTTTCATAATGATCGGATTTGATCAACAACTTTTCCAGGCAAGTCTTTCATGGTTCAACATCGTCAAAATCAAAAATATGTCATGGTGTGGGCAGGGATTTTTGAAACAGGCAAAACTCCTCTCATTTTCATCCGATTCTGGAGTCAAAATCAATAAAAATATGTACCGAAAAGAGATTGTTGAGGATGTGATACTTTCTTGGGCTCAACAGAACTTTAGAAACGGGGTTTGGACGTTTCAGCGAAGCTTCGCGCCTTCCCATTGAGCGAAATCCACACAGGACTGGTGTCGGGCCAATTTTCCAGACTTCATCTCGGCTCACGAATGGCCTCCCTACTCGTGTGACCTCGACCCGTTTTTACTCTTTGTGGTCAATTTTGTAGGCAAGGGCTTGTGCAAAGCTTCACAAAAGCTTTGAAGCTGTGGAGCTTTCGTTTATTCGGGAATGGAAGCGAATCACTCCGGCCAAGCTGCGGTCTGAGGAAAAGTGATTTTTTATTTATCTAATGCATAGTTGTTAATAAATAAAGTATTTGCTTGTGCAAAAATTTTTGTATTTTCATTAGCTAAGTCAAATTAGACCGTTACGTTATTTCTGGTCACCCTGTAATTACTCTTTTTAGTCATTTGAAACATTTCTGGTCCTTTTTCGTTATACAAAGAAACCGGATGAGTGTGATCATTATTTCTATTTGAAATGTATGCAACTTATGCAGATTTGCTGGTAGCTTTTATCCCTTTAAATTTAGTAGCAAAGAAAAAAAATTGCGAATTTTTTTTTGTATTATTTATTCCCATACTATAGTAAAAATCTAATATTTTGTTAAAGAATATTTGTTTTAAGAAATCTTCTATTTCTGCAATTAGTGGAGTTTTCCTATTGCAACTTTATTTCTGTAATGTATAAAAATAATATAATTTCTGAATCTTTAAATTTTTTACTTTTAATGTACGAAGAAAGTGCACTTCGTAAAAAAATTGTAATTATAAAATTGCACATAAAAGAATCATCGCCAACTTTCATGTTGCTTAAACGAAAAAATACACTATCAGTGTTCCTTAAATACATATTTCTCTCTTTTACTTTGTCATATATGACTTGATTATGATTAATTTTGATCAGATGAAACTTTTTTTCGGCAATTGCAAAACAGTTTATGTTACCGTATGCTGAAGCTATTGCTGATACATAAGAATAAACATTCATTAATTATATTTGTTGTTTTATCTATAAGGATCTTAAATAAGATTACTTGCAACTGTTGCATTTAATCTAGTTTCCGAAGAAAATAGACGAGCTTGTACATTATTTCAATTCTAAATATATGTGACGCATGCAGATTTACTATATAGTTTTATTCGACTTACGAATTTGTGCATTAAATAAAATACGCATTTATTTCTTTTAAATGCTAAAAGGTGTAAATTAACAACATAATACAAATTAAAATAACTTTTATTGGGTTGTTTTACATGTTTCGACTCACTCCGAGTCATTTTCAAAAACAAATGAGAATATTCCATAATTGCACGGACTTTGAAGTTATTATTTTCATGTACTTTTTAAAAATTACGTACGTTATCTTTTATTACTTACCCATCATACGTAGTATAGGGTAAGTCTTGTAATCGTTTTGAAAATCGAAAAAAAATTTTTGACGGATTTACACGTTTCAGACACTGGAGATTCCGAAAAACATATTTTTAGAAAAAAAAATTTGCCGTCCGTCTGTGTGTCTGTGTGTCTGTGTGTGTGTCTGTAAACGCTCTATCTCCCGAAAAAATTGAGATAGAGACTTGCAATTTGGTATGTACTTAGTATGTAATAATGGGAAGAAGCCTATTTCATTTCAATAACCTCGATTAACCGGAACAATTTTTTTCAGACTCTCGAAATATTCGTTCTGATGAAAGGTATATAAAAATTTTCGAAATTGTTTATTTTAAGAAATGAATATAAAAGACAATAAAAAAACATACATTTTGAATAAAGCATGAAGTCGATCGGATAATGAGTTGCCGAGATATTTGGAATCCTATTTTCCACACTCTTCGATTTTTCATGACCCTGTATTTCATCCAAATTTCACTTCAAAGATATATTTTAATTGGAAATTTGACGCTTAATCAGATGCAATTAACCGCTAGTTAATAGGATTATTATTGTTGGAGTTATAAGGAAAAACCTCTTTCAAGCAATTCAGTAATCGAGCCTTTAAAGTTTGTGACGTCATCAAGCCACGATTTTATTTGAATTGCAATGCATTTTATACGTAGTTTACACTTTTTTATTTTAATATTTTACATTATGCATATCCATGATGGGTAAGTATTACGGTGGCCCCCAACGACTAGTTTTTACTTGGTTGTTTATTTTCATATCTGTGACCATGGAGTAACTCGAGCCACAGTTTTGGTAAATTAAAAGATGCCGCATCGTTACATATTGTATTTTTGCGTGTTAGTATCTCTACGGTTTCGCTTATTATGGGCGGATAGTCTAGACTGGAGGGAAATATTTTACTTTCATTGAAATTTATTTGGATGGTTTCTTCTTGATATAATCTTGCCAGGGCTGTAGAGTTACTATTATACTTAATATCAGCTATATGCTCTTTTTTCTGTAATTAAATTTCCTGCTGGTCATGCCTATGTAGTAATTCTTGGATCCGTCTTCTTTAATAAAAGGTATTTCATATACTCCTGAATAATTCTCAAAATTAATTTTTGTGAATTTTACTGCAAATGGTATTCTATAATTTCTGAGTAGGTTTGGCTATTAAGCAGATATTGAAACGTTTAAGGCTGTATTTTAATTTTTTCAAAAAAGCTTGGATAATATTGAAGAGTATAAAGTTTGTATTTTTGCGAATCAACTTTCTTTTTTGGTTTCTTATTATTGGTGATATCCATGATTAATTTATTTATATGGTGTACTTTAAAAAACCATTATTACATGCAATTTTACGAATATTATCTAATTCATATGAATGTTTAGATGAATTATTATGAATACAATTACCAGATAATTATATAATGGCTAATCTTGATATTATTTCATTGTATCCATCAATTGACACGCATGTAGTATGTAATAAGATTTGTGATGATATTGAACAGATAGAAGAATTTGGTAATGATATGAAATTAACAATAAAAAGAGGACTTAATCTAGTCATTCATAATAACTATTTTAAAGTCAATAGTAAATATTATAAGCAGAATCATGAAGCCCCAATGGGGTCACTTATTTCAGGTTTATTAGCTGAATATACTCTTCGCCCATTAGAAACTAATGTTTTCATAAGACGGGCCTTTATAGTATGTGCTGAAAATAAATTGAATAATGAATTAGATAATATTCGTAAAATTGCTTGTAATAATGGTTTTAATATACACCATATTAATAAATTAATCATGGATATCACCAATAATAAGAAACCAAAAAAGAAAGTTGATTCGCAAAAATACAAACTTTCTACTCTTCAATATTATCCAAGCTTTTTTGAAAAATTAAAACACAGCCTTAAACGTTTCAATATCTGCTTAATAGCCAAACCCTCTCAGAAATTAAAAAATATCATTTGCAGTAAAATTGACCCAATTAATTTTGAAAATTATTCAGGAGTATATGAAATACCTTTTATTAAAGAAGACGGATCCAAAAATTACTACATAGGCATGACCAGCAGGAAATTTAATTACAGAAAAAAAGAGCATATATCTGATATTAAGTATAATAGAAAAACTACAGCCCTGGCAAGATTATATCAAGAAGAAACCATCCAAATAAATAGCAATGAAAGTAAAATATTATTTCCCTCCAGTCTATACTATCCATCCATAATAAGAGAAACCATAGAGATACTAACACGCAAAAATACAATATGTAACGATGCGGCATCTTTTAATTTACCGAAACTGTGGCTCGAGTTACTCCATGGTCACATATATGAAAATTGAAAAAGTGAAAACTAACAACGTTGGAGATTGACCTCAGCTATCCTATGGAAAAAAAGCATTTAAAAATATTAAAATGCGAGCAAGAAATCGTACTAGAACCTTCCCATAGACTTAACATTAGCTTGAGCGTTTTTTCGCATGACTGATGTAGGCTCTTAACAGCAGTTAACCCCAGCAGTGCAACCTTTAATTGCTGTTACCAGCAGTTAAGGGTTAATGATATTATAGTTTAATAAAGGGTGGACTATATATGAGCGAATAATATAATTTAGATTTATAGGGAAAGGTTGTGAATCACACAGGGTTTGATGAAATCCCCCCCCCCTCTCACAAGTTCTAGGATTTTCTCATTTTAAAATAGCATGGTGTGCATTATACACATGTAAATTTTATTGTTTTTCTTAAGTTAAACCACCGTGCGTATTGCATACGAGCAAATACGGTATTTATTTGTCTTTAAAAATGGGCGAATTCGGAAGGGATTTATAGATTCCCATCTCTGACGATGCCAGCACTACTAGTTTATACGCAATTAAATTCAGTACTTTTAATCCTGGAAATAAAAATGTGGAAAGTGTTTCAGATTCATTAAAATTGAAAATAATAACTGAAAGGTCAGTGAAAAAATAATTATAATGGTTCACATTTTGTGAGATTTGAGATGACTGTGTCATCTATTAGCTTCAGGGGCGTATTATTGTTTGAAAATATTGGATCAAAGCGAAATGTAGACTTTTGAAAAACACAATGGTAGGATATGTATAAACAGAGATGCCAAGCTCCCACTAATCCTCCATAATATGTGGATTAATTTGACCCAGTTTAACTACGTTTCGAACAAGAAAATTTATTTGAAGAATCTTTATTTATTTAGTATCAGATTTCTAAGTAAAATATATTTGATTTCTAAAAAAAAAAAATCCTTGTGCGAAACGTATTAAACCCGAGTCAAATCAATCCACATATTACGGAAGATTATTGAGAGCTTGGCACCTCTGTAAAAAGGACGAAGAACAGTAAAAATCGTCCGCAAGAGAAATAACGATGATTAAATAGTTTGTGACTATCATCGTGTTTCTCCCTAAGCCTTAAACTTCATTTATGCTTCAAAGCTTTTTTTTTTCCTTTTCTGGAATCTTATTATTTTTTTTTTTTAGTTGCGTGAGCAGTTCTTTTGAACTTAAAATAGATATATCAAATAAAATGTTTGCCTAGAAGCCACATATCATTTTATGTGAATAACAAACATACTTTGGGAAGATTCCAATCATTACATTTTGTGCTAGTACCAATAACGTTTTTATTCCACAATGCTGAAGGGAAAACTTTATCCTTAAACATATGACATTCCAGACCAAAGATTTGAATATTATGCAAAAAATATCCTTATGTGCGGCACTGATGCCTGTATAAAAACATAGATGTGTAATAGAACTGAATTTCAAAAGATACTCGTTCAATGTTGCAACAAACATTTTTATCCTATTGTTGTGCATAAAATTATTTTTTAGGTTTTAATACCAAATGTTATCATAGATAATCACAAAAATGATTACCGACCTGTTGTTAAAATCATACTGATGATGAATTACATTGATGAACAGGTTTTATTGCTTTCTATTTCTTATATTATACAAATTCACAGTCTTCAAACCTTCAGATAACCACCCAGTTCGAACAGGATTAAATACAATACTGATAGTATTGTATTTATTTCTATATGAACTATACGTACCCTGGAAGTAAAAGTATCGAATTAATTGCTTATTCATTAAAAGTGATGATAATAATTAACTTCCATGCATGAAAATGTTTTTCTTCTTCGGAAATCTTTATTTTTTTAGGTAAGTAAAAGTTATTTTTTTAGGTAAGTTAAAATAAGCGTGCAATATTTCAACGGATTTGTTCTTCTTAACTTAAAATAGATATATTGAATAAAATGTTTACCTATAAGCCGCATATATTTAAATATAAAATAAAAAACATTCTTTGAAAACATTCCAATTATTACATTCAGTGCTAGGATCAATATCGTTTTTATTCCGCAGTGCCGGAGGGAGAAACTTTATCCTTAACCATACCACATTCCAAGACAAAGATTTGAATATTGGGCAAAATATATCCTTATGTACAGCTCCGATTCCTGTATAAAAATGTAGATGTGTAGGAGAACTGAGCCTCCCACGATACTTGTTCAATGTTGCCTGCGATAAAAATTCTCATCGTATCGTTGAGCGTAAAGCATATATCTTTTTATATTTTCCGTTTAGTTTTTGCGATATACCAAAAGAAATATAACTCTCAAAAATCCGGGGCTTTAAAAACAGCAACAAAAATTTTATTCTTAAATTTTGTATGTAGGAAAAGGCGGATTCTCACCCGAATATACGAATATATCTGAAAAAATTGGAAGTATAGTCTTTCTTCAGTCTTTGCCTGTGAAATGATTTTTGTAGATTTCAAGTTTGCATGTTGAAAGAGATTTGGCTTTCTCATTTTTCACTAAAACTTTTCTGTGATTTGTAAAAATTTATGTTTTTCTGTTTAATATAAGCTATGCGGTATATTTTTCAATATAATCCAAGATATCAACGTTTATTAGAAAAGTAAAATAAATATGTTTTACTTTTTCATTTAAATGACATTTGAGCATACATAGTATCAGTTTATCATTTTGTTTCTACATTCTTGTATATTTTCCAATGCCTCGTATTCTAGTCTTAATATAAGTTTTAAAGACTGAAATACCGTTTTCCCGAAAAAAATTGTTTTGGTGTACAATTTATCCAGGTCGTTTTTTACTAAACTGGGTTCCACCAGAGGCGCAGAGAATATAATTCACGAATTCAATAAAAATGGAAGGAAAAAATGAATGCGGCTTGTGGAAAACTTATTTTAATATAAACGTTTTTTTAAGACGATAAAAAATTCTAGTTAAAATATTTGTCAGTAGAGGATTCTGCATTACTTAAAATCCAATAATATCGCGAAAAACAATGTGTTTTAATATCTAGTATTAACTTAACAACCGTTTTACAAAACCAAATGCTGAATGCGGCCTCTACATTAAAAAATTATACCATTTGTCTGTAAATAAATCGTTAAGAATGCTGTTTGTCACGAAATCTCTTGTATCCCTCCTTGCTGCATGCTAGGAGGCTGCATGCACATTAACAACTTCGCGACGAGCGTCAAGTACACATCGTAATCGTTAGGTAATATTTCTTTTCATATTGTAATTTTTACCTTATTTAATCACCAAATTGTTGGGATTGAATAAGGCAAAAATGTCTGTTCTAAAATGATCCTGTTAAAACTCAAGGGTTTTGTGCACCTTATACGTATATAGGGTATTTGGGGAAATTTTTAAAGATGCAGAAGAGAAAAAGTGATTTTGGTCTTCTCGTTAAAATATTTATGATTTTTTTTAAACAGTATCATAAACTAGGTTACAAAGGTAATTTACTTTTTAACACTTTCCATCAAAGTTGAAAAGTGTTTATGAATTCGGTTTGTCTGTCTGTCTGCCGGTCTGACTATCCATGCTCTAACTCGCGTAAATATACTCGGATTTTCATGCAATTGATATATGTTATTGAGGCTTACTGTGGCATGCTTGGTATTGAAAATGAAGTGTGTAGCACTTGTAATTTTTGCAAGGACACTCAAAAGAATTCCGTTACATTGCGGTCTATGAAGAAAAATCATTTGCGATTTATTTTAATGATGTTAAACAATTTCAAACATATTGAAATTGATATATATCACTGAGATGCAGTACAAAAGACTAATTATAGAATGTGGTGTGCATAGCACTTACAGTTCCGTTACAGAAATACTCAAAAGAATTCCGTTATATTACGGTCTATGAAGAAAAATCGTTTGCAGTTTATTTTAATAATGTTTCACTATTTCAAACATATTGAAATTGATATATATCACTAACGTGGATTACAAGAGGCTTACTATAGAAAATTGTGTGTATAGCTTTCATCGTTCATTTACAGGGACACACAAAAGATTTCGATTAAAGTACTGCTTATTAATAATAATTGCTGGGAATGCTTTTTCAGTTGCTGAACGCGTTTTTAAATTGAACTCATTTTTTGTCTATTACTTGGTGTGTATAAATTGTATAGATTATATACAGGGCAGTACAAAAGTTCTCGAGTACATTTCCGTTTATTATCGGAAATCTCAAAAGGAAAATTTTAAACTGTGCTACGCGTTTTCTAACTGAACTAAAATTTAGCATTCGATTTAGTATATATACAAATCTATAGATCCTATACAGGGCTGCACAAAAGAGCTCGGATATTTTTCCGAATATTGTTGGTAATTCCTGAAATTGGTATTTTAAATATGTTATGCGTTTTCAAAATTGTTTAGTTAGATATCATCTTACACCTGACGGTAAAGATTTGCAAAATTATTTTGGAAGTATTGGAAAGTGTTACATAATCTATGCTTGAAGCATGATTTTTCGTTCTTGTTTTTATTTTTATCGATTACGTTATTATTGGACTACTTGTTACCTAAGTGATTTGGATTTGCTTATCAATAGATGGCATTACTGACGTTCCAAAGTTATTTAGTAACGATAGTGCAAGATTGTGCAGTGCAAAAGTGCGCAAGAGTGCGCACGCATTCGTCCAATATATTTATTATCTATTTTACTTATCTCTTATAGCTATAAAATGTGCCGCTTGTCGCGTTAAAGATGTTTTCAACCACCTTCAAAAGGTGTTTGCGGACACATCCAGCGTTTTCTGTTTTAAATACTTGCATTATTTTACCTGAATGCAAATAATAAATTGTTACCCAATATTTATGATTTGAAATTTTACAGCTCCCTATTGGCACATTAATTAAATGTTTTCATCAAACAAAATCAGCCTTCATTAGAATAAGTCATTCAATTATACCAATTCCTTCAATTTTTCTCAGAAATTTGAACAAAGTTATGCGACACCCTGAATTTGTGCGATTTTGAAAAACTGCCTTCATGAGACGACAATCGTATATAATTCATTTACGACGATAATCTATATATATATATTTGTCTTACGTGGCGCGAAAATAGGGCTGAATTTCTACCTTATCGTTGGCAACAATCGTAGTTTCCAGAGCTCAGACCAATGAACAGACAAGATTGTGTTATCCCCGCCTCCAACATGGCGGAAAGTGTCAGAGCAGTGAAATTGAAGCTAGCAATTATTAAAAATAAAATAATATGAAAGTAATCCAAAGCGTCTGAGATGATTCCTCATTTTAATTATGAGAAATAGTTTTAATTTCAAATGAATTCATTTTTTTCAAATGAATTCATTTAGAATTTATTTACGAATTTCACTCACACAAAAAAATCGGAGATAATAAAATATAAACTTTCTAGAATGCCCTGCTGCCATCTGTTGCCGTTTTATTGAAGTAAAAATAATTTCGTTTGCAGAAATCTATAATCAATTAGAATAATAAAATGTTGAACGAAATTTAAACAATCATTGATGATAAACTATCTTCCTACCACGTAGTGTTTTTTTTAATGAATTTAAGCCGTGCTGTACAATATTATAGGTGCTAATTATGTTTCCAAGATCCTCTTTTCATGGTATTTAAATTATTTATATGACCATTAGTAGCATCAACTAAATGCATTTTTAGTTGTGTTTTCAACGGAGTTTTCAATTACTTTTTTACATTAAAAAAATTGTCAATTTCATACGTTCAAATTATTTATTGTAGTACTTATTCCGGCTAGAATTACTAGAAAAATAAAATAAGGCGAGCGAGCAAAGCGAGCTGTGACCGCGTAGCGGTCTCAACTTGAATTGCCTTGCAATTCACCGGGGGTTGGCGAGCGTTAGCGAGTAGGGTGCTGAGCCCCCTAGTAATAATATAATTCATTATCGAAAAATGAAAAAAAAACTACTCCAGTCCAAATCACTTTATTATTTATGCCTGCAAGTGTCATGCTTTTACGTTAAAAAATGAATCCGTAAACGTATCAAAAATTTTCCTGTTGTTCAGCTGAGAAAAATATTTTTCGGAACTTCATAACGTCAACAAGATTCTTGGAAAATCAAACGTTGGAATACTCAAGGTTATAGAGATCACATAAGAAAACGTAATTAATAAAATATTGATATGCACTTTAAAATATTCCAGTTGGTTGGTTGATTTTATGACGGCCGATTATCTACTCGAGGGATGTAGGCCCTAGAGGGGAATGTGCCCTCCGTGCGGGTCTTTCTAAGGGATCCTACCCCATATTTACGGCAAAGGTTCGTAGAAAACCACGGAAAACTCCGAACGGTTAGGTCGACGAGCGCGACAGGGGTTTGAATCCAGCACCTCCCGTCTACCAGCTTTGAAAGCAGAACCTCTCAGTCTCTGGTGGGGCCAGAAAACGTCGTGATGGAGCAAAATTGCTTACAAATATTGATTGTAACCTCGTAGTTAGCCACAATTCTTGAAACCTTTCTCTTATCTTCCGATACCATTTGAGGAAGGACCATTAAGAAACCAAGAGAATAAGAGATTATGCTCAGTAAGCACTTAGAAATAAAGGGATTTCTGCTGTCTGTAAATGTCGGTAATGATATTTCTCTCAGTTTTCCAAGCCTTTGGTTTTGTCAAGATTATCAATGTAATATAAACAGACAACTTCATCCTAAGACATATTTTTTAAAGTAATTGTGTAATAAATCATGATTATCCATTATGTTTGTATAATATGTGAGTAAATGAATTTTACTTAGTTTTAAATAATAAATCGCTCAATTAAAAGTGTTTTTTTTTTATTGCAGGTAAGAAAACTTTATTAAATATGACTTTATATGAAATCTGCTGAAAATGAAGTGAGTTATTTTAAATTTTGTATTTCTATATATTTTTTTCAAACTTTAAAAATTGTCAGCATGCAATTGCAAATGACACTTGGTTTGTCTCTCTCTCAGTTCGTCCAATGGTGTTTTATTTTCTGTTGATTCGTTCACACTTTCGTAAAATTAATGACACAGTTCGAACTCGAACGAACTCGATCTCGGCAAAAGTTGATTTTTTTAAACATAACGTAGATGACTGTAGTAACTGATGCAAGCTCTTACAAAATAAATTAAAGTAATAAAATATACGACTTCTGAAACAGTTTTCGAAATGAATGAAAACATGTTTTTAATGAAAATTAACAGTCTCATAGAAAATAATTTAGATGGTATTGGCTGTTAATATTTAACGAGCGCTTTAGTGACATCCTGTTTTCTTAATTAAACTATATTATACTGCAAAAAGTTGGAGAATTTTTTTTAGCTTACCAGAAAGGATTACAAAAATTCAATGCAACCATTGTTACCTACGATTCCGGAAACATTTCCTTTATCTCCAGAAACCATATGAAGTAGAACCCATTAAAAATATCAGAAAACAATATGTCTCTGATGTTTTCTAGAAACGATTTTTGAATAAAAGGACTCCTTTGTTACCGTAACTTTCAAAAGCGCATTTGTTTCAGAGGTTTCTAACTGATATTTCTTTCTAAACAATTCTGAAAACAACTTAAAGATTTCCAGAATCATGGGTAACTACGAAATTACATTGAAGTTTCAAAAATACAGGGTGGTTAAAATTAAACTGACACTCATAGACTAATAGCTCCGGTTCTACTGAACGGATCCGAATGAAACTTCAAATATATGTTATGTAGATCAGTAGGCCGAGGTTTTTGTTAAAAAAAAAGTAAATGTTTGAAATTTTGCCATTAGATGGCACTGTAATGCTAAAACCATATGCAAATGCCTAGGTAATGTAATTTCGCTATAAAGGCGATACGTCTTATTCAAAGAAATCATTCGTCCACAGCGAACATGCCGCTGAACAAGAAGGAACGCGCATTGATCGTAAAACATTTTTATCAGAATGAGAGCAATGCTTCAGCAGCATTCCGTGCTTATCGGTGGATGAAAAACTTCAGGAGAGGACCCATGTCGGAAAATGCACTTAAAGGCATGATTCTTAAGTTTGAAGAGACCGGTTCTCTGGATGTTGCACCGGGAAGAGAACAACGTGCAACTGAGCTGTCGATTGTGAAGGACGTTGCAATTGCAACAGCTGACGCATCTGCAATTTCTTTAAATGCTACTGTAAGTGACCGCTCAGTAGCACGAGCACTGCACATTTCGTGGACAACTGTGTGCATGATTTTACGCAAAATTCTGAAGATTCATTTCGTGCAACAGTTGAAACCGCAAGAATGTCTTGATTTTGCCTTGCGTTTTCTGGCGAGGATGCAAGTGGATGCGTACTGGCCATTGCATATCTTATGGACATACGAGGCTCATTTTCATTTAGATGATGCTGTGAATAAACAGAGTGGCCAAATATGGCGTTCCACCAATCCACATGCCGTGCAACAACAGACGCTGCATTCCCCATACGTCACGGCATGGTGTGAATTCATGGCGAATTTCATTTTGGGCCCGTACTTCTTCAATTAGGTCACAATGAACGAGTTTGTTAGGTGTACAGTCACAAGTGCGCAATACAGCAGACTCATCGAGAATCATGTTGTCCCAACGTTAAGAGCCTACTTCAGTCATGTGAAAAATCGCGCAAGCGAATGTTAAGTTTATGGGAAGGCTCTTGGCAGATTTCTCGCTCGCATTTTAATATTTTTAAATGATGGTTTTTACATAGGATATCTGAGGTCGATCTCTAACGTTGTTAGTTTTTACTTTTTCGATTTTTGTTCCAGTTTTTTTTTTTACATAAGGGTACTTTTACTTTCAGAAACGGTTCCAACCGGTTCCAAAATTGAAAATGTCCACTTGTAAAAAACTGTAACCAAAATCCAAAAAGTAAAAACTAACAACGTTAGAGATCAACCTCAGCTATCCTATGAAAAAAAAATCATTTAAAAATATTAAAATTCGACCGAGAAATATGCCAAGAACCTTCCCATATACTTAACATTAGCTTGAGGGTTTCTTTGCGTGACTAGCGTAGGCTCTTAAGGCAAAGAGGCTGCATAGTCACCACAATGTACATGCAAGATAGAGCAACTGCTCATATGGCGAGACGTGTAAAGAATGTCATTCAAGCTAACTTCCCAGATGAACGTGTCATCTCACGTATTTTCTTGATTGCCTGGCCAGCAAGGTCCACAGATCTGAACTCCTGTGACTTCTGGCGTGGGGTTTTCTCAAACATTGTGTTTATCAAGGACGTGTACGTGTATGAAGTGAACTTGAAAGCTAGAATCGTACGCCATGTCTCCCTCATTCCTACTGGTATGTTGCGTGCGACCGTTGATAACGCGGTAGTATGCTTTCAGCACATTGTTGACCGACAAGGTATGAACATAGAGCACACAGGTGTGTAAATATATAAAATATTCCGTTATTCTGTGATTTTCGAAATGTTATATTTCATTTTACGTCGTTAAAGTGCCACCTGGTGGTGAAATTTCAAACTTTTTTTACGAAAACCACGGCCGCGTGATCTATATAACATATATTTGAAGTTTCATTCCGATTCGTTCAGTAGAACTGGAGCTATGAACCTCTGACCCTCTGAGTACCGTCAGTTTAATTTTAACCGCTTTGTATTTCATCTATTTAAGGCAACATCGCGCGACTAGTGGAAGACCGGTATTTTACCTTTCTTTCATGGAAACATAATAATGGTTTTTTCTTACTTTGCTTCTTTCGTTTTACTTTAAAAAAGTGTTGTATGACGCGTTGCGAATATTAAGCATGAACTGGACAAAAGTCGATTTTTTTAAACATAACACACGTCGGCTACAATAACGTCACGACACAAAAAAGTGCATTTTTGAGTTAATGCCATATGTAGACTGAATCGATATTCATACAGAGAGGTATTACTGTAGTACCAAACCCTGCCACTAGATAGCAGAAACAGCTCGAAGTACCCCTTTGTAAACCCCATCTAACCTGCATCCTAGTCGAACAAAATGAATTCAAGCTATTTTTTCAGTATTCCTAGAGTGCATAAGCACCTTTCCTATATTGGACAGTTCCCTTAAAATGTCAATGGGTGGGCTCCTTAAGGATTCAAAGTTTTCATTTTCCGTTTTTTTTTTTTTTTTTTTTTTTTTTTAAATCATACTGAAAACTTGTGATTTTTCGGATGTGACCGTATTGTAGCAGGCGTGCGATAACATAGATGGCTATAGTGACTGGGGTATTCTCTTACAGCTCTCTCTGTGGCAGTCCAGTTCACCTCTAATAATCTGAAATTTGCTTTAGAATACAACTGACAAACTAACGATAATGATAACTGAAATTTTTAAACTGTTATTTCTCGAAACTTGTTTTTGCCAGCTCGCCCCTAATATTCGCAACTGTAATTTCCGGCGTGTAATCCGCGGATCAAACAATCATGTTTCGACCCAGAAATTTTATTTAATATTTAGAGTCAAATATTTACAGTGATCTCTTAAGTTATATTTTATAAAATAAAATTTCTGGGTCGAAACATGATTGTTTTCTCCGCAGAATATAGGCCGGAAATTATGGTATTTTTATTCAGCGATGAAATTACTTTGACTCGTTACCGTCTCTTTGTACAACTATAAGAAAATCTTTCTTCAAAAACTTTAAACAAAATGTACGATTCTATAATTCTATTAAATTATAAAATTTATTGCAGCTACAAATGAGGTCAAGAAGGTTATACTACATTTTTAAAAATCTGTAAATTAATCTGTGCTAATTTTTTATTAAAGATACAGTAACTCATTTTTTTTAAATGTAAAGTGTCAAATACCTTTTTCTTTTTACCTTATAAAACATTAAATTAAGAAAAGTAACTTTTTATACATTTATTTACTCTTTAAAAAATACAGCTGAAATAAATTTCAGAAACAACTGTTCTCATTAATTTATTTTTACCCCTTGAACTCTGCACAACTCTGTCGTACAAAATTAAGCGAGTTTCATTTTCATTCGTTTCATTTTCTTTATTTTTTTTCTTCCGAACTGTTCAACTTTCAATGCTAAATTATTCCTTTCCAGTGAAAAATTAGTTATAAAAAAGGGTATTTAATAAAAATAACATGGTGTAAAAGAAAGGTAAAAAAAGTTCATTTCTATAACAAACATTGTACGAAAAACACAGACGCTATATTTAACTTGCACGCATTCCCTGCTCCTTTCTTTAACACATGGGCTGACAAGTTTCCTGTCTAATAAAGAAAACACAACTCTGGTGTGTAGTGGTGGATCCATGTTTCGTCCATGGTTACTTATCGACGCAAAAAGTATGTTTTATTGCGACGAAAATGCTCCAAACAGTGCTCAAAATCATCGACTCGTTGTTGTTTTTGGTCAAAAGTCAACATGCGCGGCACCCACTTTGACAACAGCTTTTTCATAAACAAATGTTCATTCAAAATAAAACCTACACGTTCCTTAGATATCTTCAGAGTCTGAGCTATCTCCAGCAACTGCACTTTACGGTTCCCCACAACAATTTTGTTGACTTTTTTTATGTTTACCGGAGTAACCACCTCTTTCAGTGACCAGAGCGTGGGGCATCACTGGTGTCCGTACGACCACGTTTAAATTCAGCAAACCAGTCAATAATGGTTGATTTATCTGGTGCAGTGTTCGGATAACGCTCATCAAGCCAAGATTTTGTTTGAACGGTGTTTTTTCCCATCAAATAACAATTCTTGAAATTCTTGTTTAAACATTTTTTTGTTTATCAACAAAGTCATTCAACTAAAACCACTCTAATTTTTTATCCACACTTTTAAAGGTTAGTATACTAAAAAAGCATGATTTCGGCGATTGCAACACCATCTGTGTACCAGACCGGGAACTTATCAGCGGATGTGTTAGTAGAGTCGAACCTGTCTCATCTCAATAGGATATTTGATCAAAATATTTAGTGTAGAGGAGTGACCATCTAGAAAATCTGTAATAAATAAAAGTACTTTCTAATGCATTTCGCGTTTTTCTGAATTTGTATTCTGTATCTTTGGAATAGATACCGGGATCGGTACCAGGGTAAAGCAGGAGCTTTATTAATCCTCCAACGAACCACGTTTGTTGTTTTTCTCTCACATTTTACTTACTGTTACAATGAATTACCAGTCCACAACCTGGCAATTGATTGCCTATGCTTGGCGGGTATTTAACAACAAAATGTATTCCCAAAATGAAAAAAAAAAAGCTCAATATACAGGGATGAGATTTCTCCGCTTTTTTTGCTTACCAATATAATCTTAGAGGAAACGTTGTTCTCTTAAATCGTAGAATGTTCCGATTAAATAAAGAAACATTATCTGTAATATTATACTGGTATGCAAAAAAGCGGAGAAATCTCATCCCTGAATATATATAGTTTTTGATTTTTGCATATAAATAACTTATAAAGGAGATTAGGAGACAAGTTGCTTTTTAAACATGTAGTTTTTAATAAATTTTTATTTAATACATAATATATATCTTTCATATGAAAAGGTTTTTTGGCCTAGATGAAGGGCAATCTAAAGAAATATAGTAAATTTAAGAAATCTGTTAGAGTGCTTAATTAAAATGATTTTCAACTATATTATGTACATCGAACACCATAGTTGCCAACCTCCCGATTTTTCAAATACCAGTAAAATCCTACAAAAAGATCCCCCTTATTAAATTGAAGAAATTGCAAGATTCCATAAAACAAATGTTTTTACATAAAAATACTGGTATGAAAAAAATCTGGAGGTTTGCAACTATGGAACACTATAGTGTGTGATTCTGCACTGTTAAAACTTTGCAGCAAACTGTCCAGTCAATCGACCTTTGTTATAAACAAGAACGAAAAATCATGCGTCAAGCATAGATTATATAGCACTTTCCAACGCTTCCAAAATAATTTTACAAATCATACCGTTTAATCAGCTAAAAGCTAACATCTAAGTAAACAATTTATTAAACGCATAACATATTTAAAAACATAATTTCAGGAATTTCCAACATATACAATATTCGGAAAAATATCCGAATACTTTTATTCAGCCCTGTATAGGATCTATAGATTTGTATATATACTAAATAGGATGATAATTTTAGTTCAGTTAGGAAACGCGTAGCACAGTTTAAAATTTTCCGTCTGGAGTTTGTCAATAAACATAAATGTGTTCGCGAACTTTTATGCTGCCCTGTATAGGATCTACAGAATTTATACACACCACGTAATAGACAAAAAACAAGTTAAAATTAAAATCGCGTTCAATAACTTAAAACGCACTTCCAGGAATTATTGTTAACAGACAGTAGATAATTCTTTTGCGTGTCCCTGTAAATGAACGATGACTGCTATACACACAATATTCCGTAAATAGTCTCTTTTAATACACCTTAGTGATCTATATAAATTTCAATGCGTTTAAAATAGTGAAACATTATTTAAATAAACCGCAGACGATTTTTCTCCATAGATTTTTCTCCATATAAAATAGACGTAATGTACCGGAATTATTTTTACTGTCCCTGTAAAGTAACTATAAGTGCTATGCACACCCTGTTCCATATTAAGCTTCTTCTAATGCACCTTAGTAATATATATAAATTACAATGCGTTTAAAATAGTGAAACATTATTTAAATAAACCGCAAATGATTTTTCCCCATAGACCGCAATGTAACGGAATTCTTTTGAGTGTCCCTGTAAAAAAAACTATAAGTGCTACACACTTCCGTTGAAATAGGGAAAATGCTATAGATAACGACAATAACATATAAAAATTGCAGAGCAATCCGAGCATATTTACGGGAGTTAGAGCACGGACAGACGGCAGACGGCCAGACGGCAGACGGCCAGACGGCCAGACGGCCAGACGGCAGACGGCCAGACGGCCAGACGGCCAGACGGCAGACGGCCAGACAAACCGAAGTCATAAGCACTTTTCAACTAGGTTGGAAAGTGCTAAAAACGATTACACAACCGTAATTTAACTGTATTCTGGCCATAATATGGGCAATAATATGTTCAGAATAGGATTAATATACGGTTATGTAATCGTTTTCTATAAAGACGGTAGAATGACAAGATAGTTTGCTGCATATTTGTAACAGTGTGGTAGCCTGGGTTTGTTCCTTTGGTTTATATTAAAGCTTTATTTATATATTAATATATTATATTTTATATGGTATGTAAGTATTTTAGCAATTTGAGGATGAATGGATTTTTGTTTAAAGTCGTGTCACTTTTTACCTCGCTGACGAATATGCCATATTTTACGGTGTATAAGTCGATCCGGTGTATATGTTGACAGTATTTTTTTAACCCTGAAATGGCGTATTTTGGGTGCATTCGGAGTATAAATCGACCCCTTGATTCACTCCCGAAAGAAACGATAATTTTCTACGACGATTGTGTAAATGTAGATTTCCTAGAACTTTAGAAATCTAGCAGTGATGAAGAACATTTAAATTTCACAGACGAACAATTTGTGATGTCAATGTTATGTTAGAAGGAAGTCTTTGTTTTGCTATATTTTACTTAATGTGAATGAATTTGTACTTTCTTTGTATAGTTCTTTTCCAAGTATAAATTTTCCTCTAAGTCATCTATAATTTTTTTTCTGAACGGAAATTAATGTTTTTATAAGAATAATTATAAAAAATAACAATAATAATTTTTAAGTGTTGTGCAAGATATGTCGGAAATGGTAAATTTTGTGGTTCAAAGTAGTAAAAAGAAAGTAAATTTCTGCTACAGCTATAAACCTTAATCGGCAGATATCTGATTTTATATTTGGTGTATAAATCGACCGCTGATTTTTTTTTCGTTTTTCGTTTTGGCGATTTAACAATACGACTTATACACCGGAAAATTTAGTACTCTGATGCGTCACTGTGATTTAAGACATTTTTTTACGTCGAAAAATAATGCGCTGTTGTCGAAAAAAATCGCACCGCTCGATAATATTTTTTCACAAAATTGTCATACGTTATTATTCTACTGTGAATTCTGCCTATTTACAAATATCAATGCAGTTATTGAAATTAGTGTTGTCAAATTAAAAATTGTAGTCATTTTTCAAAGAATAACACCAACTTTTGACACTTTGAGTTTCTGGTATCAAAGCAGCGCGGGAAAAATGTATAATAGAAACTTGTTTATATATTAGCAAAAAAATCACCTCATTGCAATGTTTCTTTTAATGGAATACAATGGATAGACCTGAACATATTCCAATTATTTTTTTGATTCCAAAGGCTATTTTTAATTGTGAAAATTATTGACAAATTCATACTAAAAATAATGAATTATAATTTACATTAATTGTTACATAACAAAATGAGTGTAGTCTGAAATATGGCTATGTGCTTTTACAAATAATTTTTATCATTAGTTTTCCAATATAGAGATATTTGACATTTTGACCGCCTTAGGCAAAGCCATTAAATAATAAGCCCAGTCAGATAAATGGGAAACTTTTCACAAGTTGAAAATAGCGCCATCTAGCGTTTGGGAGTGCTGCATTCGGCACCAAGAATATTTTAATAAAATTTTGCTTCTAAAATTAAAGCTTAAAATAAGAAGTTCATATTTTCTAAGAAAGTCGTTTGTAAATTCCGGTGTCAGTCAGTAATTTCACATTTTACGAACATAATTTGTCTGTGCCGGAAAGGGTTAATTGCATAGTGATATAAATTTCCATCACTTTTTATTTAACTTTTAACGAGCAGGGAAGACCGAGCTATGCTCGGTCAAAATTAAATTTGAGTTCAAATATCATGACCCATGACCAAAATGACCTACTAATTGAATTTTCTTGAACATGTGACTTAGCCCAACAGTCTTCTCATGCCCGAAAACCATAGGATGCAAAATTTAGTGTAAATAGTCTGAGCCGTTTTTAAGATAAAATAGCTTGACCCATAATGACCCATGACCAAAATGACCCACTAATTGAATTTTCTCGAACATGTGACCTAGCCCAACAGTCTTCTCGTGCTCGAAAACCATTGGATGCAAAATTTTGTGTAAATTGAGCCGCTTTTTAGATCTTGACCCAGAAATGACCCACTAATCGAATTTTCTCGAACATGTGACCTAGCACAATGATTTTCGCGTGCCCGAAACTCGTAGAATACAAAATTTCGTCACAATCGTTTGAGCCGTTTTTTAGATACAATTAGCTTGACCATGGCCCAAAATGACCCAAAATGACCCACTAATTGAATTTTCTCGAACATGTGACCTAGCCCTACAGTCTTCTCGTGCCCGAAAACCATTGGATGCAAAATTTAGTGTAAATTGAGCCGATTTTTAGATCTTGACCCACAATGACCCAGAAATGACCCACTAATCGAATTTTCTCGGACATGTGACCTAGCCCAATGATTGTATCGTGCTCGAAACTCGTAGGACACAAAATTTAATCAAAATCGTTAGAGCCGTTTTTTAGATAAAATTAATTTTACCCGCGTTGACCCACAAATGACCCACTAATCGAAAGTTCTCGAACATGTGACCCAGCCCAATAGTCTTCTCGTGCCGGAAAATGGTCGGATACAAAATTTCGTCAAAATCGTTTGAACCGTTTTTTAGATACAATTAGCTTGACCATGACCCAAAATGACCCTAAATGACCCACTAATCGAATTTTCTCGAACATGTGACCTAGCCCAATGGTTTTCTGGTGTCCCAAAACGGTAGGATACAAATTTTCGTCAAAATCGTTAGAGCCGTTTTTAAGATAAAATTTGCATATATATATATATATATATATATATATATACAGGGTGTTCCGTTAAAGGGGTCCAATATTAATAGGGGTAATAGAGGAGATCACACGGAGCATAAATCAGTATATAATGCCTGGCCGGATCTCAATAATTTTCAAGTTGCAGCAAATAGAATGCAAAATCGGAAATTTGTAAAAAAACCCTCATTGCTAAACTATCGATAACGCTACATAAAAACGAAGCACATATTTAGAAAGAGCAGAAAAAATCCTACGAAATGACATAAGTTGTTTTAGAATATTGAGAATTAATGGCGAGTTACAAGCTCTGAAACAGTGAAAATATACAAAATCAAATATTTAGCAAAATAGTTAATCGTTAATTCCAAAAATGCAACTCTACCTACATCAAGGAAAATGTTATAAAATTTGGTCCATTCCGAAAGCTTTCGAAGAAGCTGACAATAAACCATATCAGTTTAATTGTATGGGAGAAATCAAGCAGTTCCCTAGTTACAACTCTGTACTGTTGCACGCTCGGAAAGAGCGAAACTCCACCCATGACGATTGTAAACACCCCGTTTTAATATCTTTCAATTATACATTTCTGATCAACCTCTATCAATACCCTTTCATTATTCAGTCTGGTCAAGTGAATGACATATTGTGCAGCTCTCGCCTTGTCTTAAAGCAAACTCCGTGACTGCTGCGTTTCCTCCATGAACTTTCAGGATGATGAAGAAGAAGTACTTTTTATGCAAATTTTCTATGTGTATAGGAAGAAAAGTGTAATAAAACAGCAGTCATCAGTGGGCGTTATGTTAAAGGGAGGCTGTTGTAAGTGGGATTGTAGTAAGTTGATGTATAATAATTATGCCGGAATACTCTAACGAAGAATATGCGGACATGCATCTGATGTACGGGCAAGCTCATGGAAATGCATGTCTAGCACAGCGCATGTACCGTGAGCAATTTCCAAGGAGACGTTGCCCAAGTTCGAAACTCTTCATAAAAATCGATAGACGATTACGGGAGACTGGATCGTTTAATACAGCAAGCATTGATGCAGGGAAACCTCGACATGTACGAACACCTGCAATGGAAGAAGATGTACTGAATATTTTTTGAAGATAACCCCTCCACGAGTACACGAGTTGCTGCGTCTGAAGTCGATGTTTCTCACCAAAGTGTGTGGCGTGTTCTGCGTGCAGAAAACATGCACCCCTTTCATGTGCAGCGGGTACAACTGTTATCAGTAACAGATTGTGCTCAGCGGACAGAATTCGTACGCTGGTTGCTTAATGTAACAGAAAATAATCCACAATTTCTGGTAAATATTTTATTTACTGATGAAGCAACATTTACGAGAGAGGGCGTGGTAAACACGCACAATATGCACACATGGTCATATACAAATCCGCACACTGTTTTCCCGTCGAACGCACAACAAAAGTTCAGTGTGAACATATGGGCAGGTGTCCTCGGCGATTATCTCATAGGACCATATTTACTCCCAGATGTACTCAATGGCAGTACGTACTTGGTTTTCCTACGGGATATCTTACCGCAGTTACTGCAAAATGTGCCAGCAACATTGCGCCACAATATGTGGTTTATGCACGATGGCGCACCGGCACATTTTTCCATAGGTGTTCGCAATCACCTCAATTCAACATATCCTGGGAAATGGATTGGACGCAGTGGACCTGTTGCTTGGCCTGCACGCTCTCCAGACCTCAATCCGTTAGACTTTTTTGTTTGGGGACACCTTAAATCGCTGGTTATGAAACGCCTGTGGTTACACCGGAGGATTTACTAGCGCGAATCGTTGTCGCTGCAGGAGACATTCCCAACTCCGTCGGAGTTTTTCGGCGTGTTCGCCAATCTTTACGACGTCGCTGTCGGCTGTGCGATTCTGTTAATGGGCGCAATTTCGAACACCTATTATAATAATGTCCGTTCGTCTGCCTTCCGACATTGAACTGTGCAGCGCAGGCCAGAAGACTATGCTTCACATATGTCATAAAGTACGTGGAATGTAATTCTTTATTTGTCATTTTTCTTTTATTTTCAACACTTTTTGGCACAGTATTTTGTAAGTCACAGACTGTGGTGTACTCAAATTGTAAATTACAAAGTTTGTATGAATTAATTTAAAATTTAGTGTCTTTTTTAAATTTATAATTAATAAAATTATTATGCTATTTGTTATTATTATTTCCTATCATAAATTATGATGCACATATACATACAATAATTGTCCATGTAAAACATGTACTGAAACTTCTTGCATAGTTACAAATCGCAATATTTTTAATTATTTCCGAATTTTCACCACCAGTTTAATTTTAAGGAATTTAACTTAAGCTTTATATCAATAAAAGACCACTTTAAAATGTAGACTATTATTGTAAAGTTATTTTGGTTCATTCAACTCTTGAATAATTAAAAATGTTGCATCTCAGAAGAAGCATGATCGAAAATGTATAGTTGAGAGTAATTAAAAAGGCGGTGTTTCCAATCGTGATGGGCGGAGTTTAACCTTTGCTAGTGTCAAAGAAAGCGGAGTTGTAACTAAGAAACTGATTAATTTCTCTCACACAATTAAACCGATATGGTTCATTGTAAGCTTTTTCGAAAGTTTTCGGAATGGACCAAATTTTACTACATTTTCCTTGTTGTAGCTAGAGTTGTCTTTTTGGAATTAAAGATTAACTATTTTGATGTATATTGGATTTCGTACTTTTTTCACTGTTTCAGGGCTTGTAACTCGTCAATAAATATTGCTATTTTAATACAATTGATGTCATTTTGTAGGTTTTTTTTTGCTCTTTCTAAATATGTGCTTCGTTTTTATGTAGCATTATCGATAGTTTAGCAATGAGGGTTCTTTTACAATTTTCCGAATTTTCATTCTATTTCTGTAACTTGAAAATTATTGAGATCCGGCCAGGCATTATATACTGATTTCTGCTCCGTGTGATCTCCTCTATTACCCCTATTAATATTGGACCCCTTTAACGGAACACCCTGTATATATATAACCACACACAAGATTTGCTCGTATTAGAAAATATGATAAATAAATCAACTTCTTCGCCACCACTATATTTATATAGAAATATTAATCCAGTAAATTTCCACATTTTTTTTTTCATTATAGTTTTAGCTTTAATGTAAAAGATCCCAATAATTAGCAAGCTTTTAAAGGAAGTGCAAAAACAAAACATCGATGAAAATCGTATAAAATATCGATATAAATAAATCGTATCGTTTCTCTGCGACCCACTTCTGTTTTGTCCTCCTTCCGCAGCAGAGGTTTGGCGCTAGTGTGTCGCTAACAAATTTAACACTATCTGACTGGGCTTATTATTTAATGGCTTTGGCCTTAGGCGATAGTCTCTTGTTGTCGTTGGTATCCACAGAAAAGAAAATCTTAAAAAGTAAACAGAAAAATTCTTATTTTATATTTACAGTTTGTATATTTTTTTTGTGGTAACTAATTAAATGGTCCCGGTATTTTTCCGTGTATGATCTTAATTTAAATTTTTGACATTGATGGATAAATGCGTAGCATATTTAAGAAAAGCAAGATTTAAGAAAAAGTATATTAATTATTGCTTTTTACGAGTGCATTTGATCGAAGGGACTTGAATAAATTGTTAAAAGTGGGGGCTACCATTTGAAGATGAAAGGTAGTACAATTTTTAATGTGTAGTCCAATCGCTATTTTAAAAATTGCACTCATATTCAGAATTTGGATACACTTCTCAGTCGAACGATAACTTCTGCATGTGTCTGCGACAATTTGGTGATAAAGTAGCATGAGACGGTGCGATGACTGTACATTTCGATAATTTTACTAAATTACAAAACATATTGCAACTGCAAATGTGTTTAAAAAATAACTTACAGATTACGTATTATAAAAAACTCTAATTTAATTTACGCTGATATATTTGCGAAATATTAATAAGAGTAACTCATCTTCAAAAAACAAATATTTTTCTTTATTTTCTTACATTTTATAACATTAAAGTATAAGAAAAAAAACTTTTTATATGCTTATTTTCATTTCAAAAAATTACAGTTGAAATTAGTTTCAGAAACAGTTGTTCTCATTAATTTATTCTTACCTCATTAAGCGTTCACCTCTGTCGCACAAAATTAAATGAGATCCATCTACATTCGTTTCATTTTCTTCATTTTTTCTTCAGAACCATTCAAGCCACAAAGTTATATTTCTCTTTTTCATTCAAAATTTTGCTAGTTATAGAAAAAAATATTTAAAGAAAGTACAGTGCTATTAAAAAAATATTTTTTCTTTAGCTGTAAATTTTATAATGTAAAAGACTTAATATATTTTTAACTACTCCTCAGTATTAATCTAATCCATGTATCTAATCAAATTCTTTGAGAATAGAGGAAGAAAAAAAGATTCAGAAGCATTTAAAATTTACATTTAAATTAGCATTGTTTATTTCAAATTTAGTCTTTAAAAAATGTGATTAATTTAGTTCAGTTATTTTGCTAGCATTATTTTGGAGATAGCCTTTTTAAAACAAATAATGCTGAACTATCAGTTTAAAGAAAAATAACATATTTGTAGTTTTGTTGTTGTTGTTATTTTTATTATATGTAATAAATATTTGAGGTGGATTGCATTTCTAATACAAGTATTTAGTTAGAAAAGAATAATTTATTGTTTTTTTATTTAAGTTTTTAATTGGTATTAGGCATGTCTGTTCTTTCTTTTACAGGGTGTCCCACAAGGTACGCAGCGTCTAATATGTACAGATTCATATAGAGCACGTCAATATGAGTATTTTGAATGGTAACATGAGGGGTCCCCGAATATAGCATGATAGTGTAAGTAAGACGTGAAGCTTGTCATATGAAAAACACAAGAAATGAGGAAAAAACCAAGTGAAAATCAATGTTTATTGAGAAATTTTGGATATATTCGGGAACCCCACATGTTACCATTCAAAATACTCATATTGACGTGCTCTATCCGAATCTGCACATATTATACGCTGCGTACCTCGTGGGACACCCTGTATTTTTATATTTAAATTGTAATACAAAAACATGTCCGTCAGTTGAGCTGACGCCATAATGATAGTTGTAACGAACTATAGTATAGCTTTCGCTTTTACTGCACATATATTCTGTTCTAAATATCGCATAATTTTAAAATTTGAACCATCGATTATAACAAACCTGCCCTTTCAAATAAAATTCCTCCGAAAACTTTAACTCATTTACTGATTTTTCTTGATTTTTAAAATATTTTTCAAGCATGTTTTTATAAAAAATATATCTTAACCATGAATGTTTGTCTGTCACAATCATGTAAAATAACATTTGCAGTAATTAACTGCTAGCATTTCCACAACCTGGCAATCCATTGCCTATGCTTGGCGGTATTTAACAGCAAAATGTATTCGTAAAATGAAAACAAATACCTCAATATATATATATATATTTAATTTTTGCACATAAATAACTTATAAAGGAGATTAGGAGACAAGTTGCTTTTTAAACATGTAGCCCTTAATAAATTTAAATTTTTTTTTATTTAATACATAATTTATATCTTTCTTAGGAAAATGCTTTTTGGCCTACACTGTTAAAAATTAGCATTAAACTGTCCAGTCATTCGACCATTTTTATTAGAAATCAGTCACATAAACATAATTTAACGCTATTCTGACCATATTATTGCCCATATTATTGCCCATATTATGGTCAAAAATGAGTTTAATTACGGTTATGTAACCATTTTCTGAAAATACGGTCAAATGACAGGACAGTTTGCTGCAGATTTTTAACAGTGTATGTGACGGACGATCTAAAAATATATAGTAAATATAAGAAATCTGTTAGAGTGTTTGATTAAAATGATTTTCAACTACGTTATCTACATCGAACACTATGGTGTGTGACTGCACTGTTAAAAATTTGCAGAAAACTGTCCAGTCATTCGGCCGTTTTTATAGAAAATGGTTACATAATCGTAATTTAACTGTCTTCTGGCCATAATATGGGCAATAACATGTTCAGAATAGGATTAATATACGGTTATGTAGACATTTTCTATAAAGACGGTCGAATTACAAGACAGTTTGCTGCAACTTTTTAACAGTGTGGTAGCCTGTGTTTGTTCCCTTGGTTGCGTTATTTATATATTAATGCGTTATTTATATATTAATGTGTTATTATTTTATAAGGTATGTAAGTATTTTATCAATTTGAGGATGAATGGATTTTTGTTTAATGTTGTTTCAACTACACTGTTAAAAATTCGCAGCAAACTGTCCCGTCGTTCAACCGTTTTTAAAGATAACGGTTATTTGTCCATATTATGCCCCGTTCTCATTGGTTCGGATATAGATAAATGCTTTTATGTAGCCCGTTTATTATGAACACAGTTAATTGACTGAGCAGTTTGCTGCAGATTTTTAACAAACCGTTTTTGAATCAGCAGTTTAGAATCAACCGTTTTGAATCAATCGTTTAGAATCACCATTTTTTTAGATAATGGTTGCCTGACAATATTTTGAGCGTTCTCATTGGTCAGTATAGAGATACATCACGGTTAAGTAACTATTATCTATAAAACCGGTTAAATGCCTAGGCAGTTCGCTGTAGATTTTTATAGTGCAGACTATTATTTTGCTTTCAAAAAGATAATAAACCACCAAACGGCTCTTGTGATTTATCTCTTTGAAGCGGTTTTCAATCGCATTAATCATATTACCACCAAAAATCATTGAAAACTTCAATAATCAAGATGTGCACTAAAGAGAGCGGTAATTACTTAGAAAATGAACAACAGAATGTGCGTTAAGATTAGTAGTCTCAAATCTGAATTCTGTGTTCTACTGTCAATTTTAATAGTTGCAATGTTTTTAGGAGATAAAACCATGACCAATTTAGGTCTCAACCTTTCAGAGGTAACTTGTACTATTTTTTCACCCCTGTATTTTCCCCGTATCAGCCGTTCACGATATAAAAGATGACTTAGGACATTACTCATTACATCCGTTAAATATCTGGATTTGCCTCTCACAAGAATTGTTTGTTTAGCAGAAAAACTGATGTTTCGATATTCATGTGTAATATGTTCTCTTTCCATTGCTTTATTGCTCAAAAAAGTGCTAAAAACCTGTAGTGGGGCAGAGAAAGAACTCTGACCGCAACGCAAAAGCATCACCTTATCATTTGCATTAATTGTGCAAACTATCTCTAATAATGCATCTAGGATTATTGAAACATCCAAATGAGAAAAGTGAAAATAGATAAAATTATCTATCTGCTAAAATTCTGGCATAAATGATAAGTTTATTTTCATATGATAGACAGAGTATTTACACATAAATATAACTATAAAAATCATCACGATTAGTAAAAAAAAAAAAAACTTCGGTACTTTCGTATTATTCGTATGCTATTTCCAAACTTTGGAGAACTTTATTATCAACAAATACTTTTTGTTTCGGAAGAAAAATTTTTAGAAATTAGGGTGCTTCCAAATATATAATGAAAATATTATTGCATACATAAATGATATTTATAATGAATGAAGGAATACATACATACATGAATGTAGACATAGCCTGAAGCTCCGTAATTCGGTTCACACTCAACATTGGCGTCAAACACAAACGATGTTGGCAAAGAATCTCATTTTAAGTCTATGCGAACAGTTATATCACATCTACGTAAGAGACCGGTGGCGATACCTGCACCCCTCTTGGCTGTCATGTGGTCAAGACTGACTGCTTACCACTTATTGTCAAATTTCCCTGCGATCCAGGTAAGATAAAAAGCAGCTGAAATAGGTGGAGCGCCGCTTACTGTCTATTTCATTGGCTATGAGTAATGTATACATGCAGGCATTTTTATATTTAAATGTAAATTATATAACTCTAATTAATTATACAAATATCAGTTATATAAACGTAGAAGCAGATGAATAAATTCAAGTTTAAATGTTGGTCGTACACACACAAAAAAAAACCCTCAATGTAATACGATCAAATTTAATTTGCGCAAGCCACGCTCACTAAAATATGTCGATTATCTCTGATCTTGATTTTAGAAGTTTTCCCTATGCAAACATACATACATACATACACAACATGAAATTTCTGTTCATTTCTTTGGTGACTATCTGCTGGCATGCAACTAATACGGAAGTAACCAAATTTGTATAAGCACTGTAGTTACAAATGAGAAAGAAATTTGAAATTCATATGGAAATTACGTATATAGCTTTGGAAGTTATAAAAATGTAACGTCTAATTTGACTACCAATGAGTCTGTGCTTAAAAAAATGTCACGTACATTAGACATCAATCTATATTATATAGCACAAATGTATGCATCAGTAATGCTGATGTCATAGCGATGAAAGCAAGAATGTGGGTAAAATATATAAGACTTACAACAATAGAGTTATTTTTCAATATAAATTAAACAATCATAATTAAAAAAAAATTATGGGAAAAAATCCAAATTTTTGGGCGACGTCTCGAGGTGTTTAGAATGGTGAATGTTTTTTTATTTTCAAACCCCGGCGAGATCTTGGCACTATAGACTTCCACTCCAATTTGTGTGTCAATGCGAGTAATATTTTAACAGCTCTCACGTTGACAAAAGTGTAATTTTTTATGAGAATCTGGAGCTGTACTCTGACAATAAAATTTTAGTTTCAGTTATTTTCTTACATATACCTTTTAACTTTGTAGAATGAATTTAACGTGTTTATTGTGCCAGCAACGTGTGGGTTCAAAGCCGCTTCGGTGTCCGATGTATTAAAGGAATTTCCAATTTGTAAAACAAAAGAGTAGGTGTTTATTAAAAAAATTTTCTCAATAAAATTCAATAAAACAAAACCTTATTTTTCCCCCTAAACAATACGTTCTTATCTATTTCAACATTTTTTTGTGTGTAAAAAATATAAAAACTGGTGGTGGTATACTTATTTCAAAATGCTTTGGCGCAGCGTGCACAACTTTCCTCTGTGTAAGTATTACGTCTTGTTGAGTCCTTTGGAATATAAAAACGATACGGTTTATGAAAACAAATTAAATTTGCAAGGCCATGAGCATATTCTGATTAAAATTGACCGACAGAAAGCAAAATGGCTGTTGTTTGAAAATCGACCTACGGATTTCGCGATTTGTTTTTCAAATTTAAAGCCTTAGAAAAAATATTCAACAGTTAATTTTTTAACATTAAATGAGTTCATGGCCTCCAAAAAAATTATCTTTAAAACCCGAACTTTTGGACTTTTAATAATCGGTTGATCGGTTAGTACGCAATGCTGCACCGCATGTTGAAAAACATAATTTTGAGAAAACTTACAGGTAACATCAACTACCTACTTTTCAGCACAGAAGCACGGTTCTGTTCAAATTTGCTGTGGATTCTTACGTAATTTAATAATTCAAAATCGTTTCAGGCACATTTTCTACACATTTCATGAATGCAAAAAATGTTTTTAAAAATCGATATTTTGTTTATTAAACAACAAAACGGAATCTCCTCTTAAACCTCCCAGATCTCCCAAACACACACTTTGATGTCTTTTACTTAATGACTATCTCTTTTAAATATTTCTGGTAGGGAGGGGGTCTTCTGTGGTCGGGTTATACGGATATATGCGCCATTCCAAAAGCAAGAAAATGGCGTTGTTCATGCCCCAATAGCAGACGAAAAACTAGATTACATAGGTTTTTTGCGGAATAGAGGAATGAAAAAAAATATTGGTATACAAGAACGTGCACAAACGTACCAATAAGACGTGTGAACTAGATATAAAGAGATAAAAGTGCTACTTATTAGACGCTGGGCGTTGATTGTTTAAATGAGAAACTCTCAATTAGAAATAGTGTTAAAGTGCCTAACTAAAAACAGCTAGTCCAAACACACACATTATAAAAATATTTTTTTATAGTATGCAAACAACCTTCTTACATATTGTTTGTCCTCTTGAAATACATACTTTTTTCATTCTATGATTTATAAGTCAGGAAAAATGGGGTATTTTCAAGCAAATAGAAAAAAGAATTCTCTCGCATTAGCAATCTTCTTATACATGACAAAACTAAAAAATACACATTTTATTGTGGCATAATAAAAAGTTATATCCTATGATATCGTTTCAAAAACGTTATATTACTTTTAGTATTGTGTCTAGTGTATCATAAAAACAGAATAATGGGAACAGACATCTGTTTTGACTGTTTTTCTTTTGCTCTGTGTGAGATTAATTTATGTATGCTGCAGCCGTTGTTAGCAATTTACATTAAGTACGTGACGGTTGTTAAGGTCTATTCTGTGGTAACGTATGTCTTAAAAGCATTTCTAAATAAAAAGCAATTTTTATTTATGTTGAAAATGTCCTTTTGTCATACTTGATGCTTTTTGCAGCATCTGAAAACGGCCATTTGCTGTCTAGACAAGTGATATAAATGCTTTATAAACTGCATTCTGTGATGAATGCGAATGATTGCAAATTATTAACAACTACTAAAGCTACAAAAAATTAAGCAATATCCGAATATGTCTTTTTCAATGCAAACGAATCTTTTAATATTTTGTTCACAGCATATATTATAAAAAAAACTGCACAGATGCAAAACCCTTCCTTCCTGTTTTTTTCATTTAAATTCAAGCCTATGATGTTGGAGCCCACACACATGTTGTTATTTTCTGTAGTAGGAATTTATTTAAAGAAAGAGATGTATTCCAACAGAAATATTGATCCAAGTCTTTCGATAGAGAAAACCGTGATCTTTTTCGTATTTAACGTTGTATCAAGGCAATACCCAGTATCCGTACATTTCAAGAAAAGCAGTCATATATTCAGAAGAAAAACGAATTTTTTTCAGCTGAATTTTCTTTATTAACCTCTAGACATATCTGATAGTCACGTGGTGGTCTCCACTTTATCAGATATCTAGTTAGTTGTTCTCAGTACAACGGTTCGAAGTGATCTGAACTTTTTGCTCAACTTTTTGCCAACATTCGATACACACTAAGCCAAGATGCAGAGGAGAATTATGTACGTTACGAGTATTTAATGTAAATATTTGACTGGGAGGATCACCAACCGCTTAACAAGTTTGGCGATTTGGTAAAATAGTAAATTTTGGAGCTAAGCCCAGGACGCCTTATCGCACCAACCACTTTCAGAGGGTTTCTTAAGCGGGGTCCCAAACGAATGCGGGCGTCGACGGAGCTCCACTAACGGTCTCCTGATTGCGTCGAAACTTGTATTGGCGTAGTCATCGAGGGCAAGTGTGGTCAGGGATTCTGTCCCCAGGTTCAGAATCGTGCGGACGCTACTTACTCCTACGGGAAGCGACGCTGTTGGCGCGGCAGTCGTCGTTAACGTATTGGAAGAAGGTGACTGTTAACCAGAGGAACACAGACGACATCAGTTCCGGCCGGACTTCATTTTTGCTTTATTTCCCTATTCTGCACTCCGACGCCTCAAGACTAGTCAACCTGCGATACGCGAGTTATGGCGGACTAGCTTTCCTATTTTTTATGCTATCTTATATTTTCTTTTCTAATTGTTTATGTTTCGTGTTTTTTTATCAAGCGACAAGGAGCTACTGGTCGCCTCGGTAGGCTTTCCGTGTTCCGAACTGGCGGTAAAATAATTCTTAGCTACTGGCTTCTCGGTAGTTCTTGGACAGATGATTTGCTTCTCTCGGCTGCCATTTGTCATTAAGGGGCGATGATGCGACGGGCCAAATTTGGGGACTGGATCTGCTCCGGTCCCTCTCGATCTATTGATTGGGGTTCTATCGCAGCGTCCGGAATATGTTAAAAGCCGTGTCATATCCAGTACTGGATGAGTAAAGTGCTAACTAATCTTACCATACCGGGCGACCATGCGACGGGTCTAATTTGGGGACTGGATCTGCTCTGGCCCCTCTCGATCTGTTGATTGGGGTTCTATCGCAGCGTCCGGAATCTGTTAAAAGCCCTGTCATATCCAGTATTGGATGAGTAAAGTGCTAACTAATCTTACCATACCAGCTAAGACGAACATCTGTGTAAAAACGAATTTGTTTCAGGTCACTTGAAATTCCGTCTTAGCAAGTTCTGCTGCATTTATACATATAAAGTAATAGAGAAATATAGTCCAGGCAAGTTATATGCTTTACTAAACTGTATTCCGTGATGAATGCAAAAAATTGCAAACATTCTTTAGAACTACAATACTAAAATATGTCTTTTTCAGTGAAAATAATCTTTCAATAACTTATTCACAAAAAATTTCATAATGAAAATGTTTAAAGATACGGATGCTTTTTTTTCTTTCATTCAAAGTAAAAACTTACTAACCATGAAGAAAAAGTACGTACAGTACAAACTGTTAAAACTCAACCTGTATGTAACGGAAGTCTGTTTCAAGCAGAAAATTTTAATGGTTCTGATGGTAGCCTTATACTATACTGGGTAAAATATATACATGTTTAAAATGGAATTTATTTTCGGTCCCATGCAATTCCGACTTATCATGTTTTACTGTATTTATCTATATAAAAGTAATAGATAATTATATATTTGAAGTAATAGAGTAATAAAGAATATTCTTGCATTATTAATCTCCTATTACATAAAAAAAACAAGCGGTACACATTTTATTGTGGTACAAAAAAAGTTAGATCCTAGGCAAGTGATATAAATGCTTTACTAAACTGAATCCGGTGATGAATGTCAATTATTTCAAAAATTCTTAACTATCAAAGCTACAAAAAATAAACAAAACCCAAATATGTCTTTTACAATGCAAATGAATTTTCCAATATTTTGTTCACAGAAAATATTATAAGAAAATGCTGTACAGATACAAAACCATTTCTTTCTTCTATTAAAATTCATGTTTTACAATCCAAGAGTAGAAAATACGAGAAAACTGAACATTTTCGCAACAGAATTCTGCTTCATACAAAACATTTTAATGGTTCTGGTGAAAACAATACCATTCCAGTTAAGACGGACACCTGTGTAAAACCGAATTTGTTTCCAGTCTCTTGCAATTCCTTCTTAGCAAGTTTTAATGCATTTATACCTTTATAGCAATAGAGAAAAAAGAATATGCTTGCATTAGCAATCTCCTATTACATGCCAAAACTTTGAAATATAGATTTTATTGCGGTATAAATACAAAAGTTACATTCTACGATATTTTTTTTTTAAATGTTACGTTACTTTTAGTATCGGGCTTAGCGCAATATAAAAACAAAATAATTGGAACAAACATATGTTATTATTTTTTCTTTTGCGCTGAGCAGTGTTTATTTAGTTCCACTGTAGCCGAGGATAACAAGTAACGCACATAGTAGGTGCGTGACAGCTATTAAAATCTATTCTATGATAGCATATGTTTAACAGCATTTCTAAATAAATTGTTCATTTTATTTACGTCGAAAACATCCTTTTGCCACATTTGAGGCTTTTCACAGCATCTCAAAACGGGCATTTGCAGTCTAGGCAAGTGATATGCTTTACTAAACTGTATTCCGTGAATGCGATTATGAATGCGAAGGATTGCAAATATTCTTTAGAACTACAATACTCAGATATGTCTTGAAGCTTTCAATAATTTATTCACAAAAATTTTCATAAGAAAAAATCTCTATAGATACAGAATGCTTTTTTCTTTCATTTAAATTCAACACTTACTACCCATGAAGGCAAAATGAGGACATTAAAACCTGTTAAAACGGAACCCGTATGTAACGGAAGACTGTTTCAAGCAGAAAAATTTAATGGTTCTGATCATAGGCGCCGACTTAATTCTTTCCGGCAAAGTGCTTCCACCCCGGGCACACCTAATTTTAATTCCAAACTTGCATTCCACACCAAGAATATTTAATAAAAATTTGTTTCTACAATGAAAGTTTAAAATAAGGAGTTCTTATTTTCTAGAAAAGTCGTTTGTAAATTCCATTGTCAACCAGTAATTTTTCCTTTTACGAACAGACTTTGTCTGTGCCGGAAAGGGTTAACGGTGACGACATGGGCAAACAAGCAAACTTCCACCACTATTTTTAAAATGTTAATTTTCTCTTAATTAATAACAGTGATTAAATAAGACAAAAAACCTTTTAAAATTAGTGGTAGCAGTATGCCTGATCAACCCCGTGAAAGCGGCGTTTATGGTTCCGACGATCGCCTTATACCATACCGGCTAAAGTGGACTGTCTAAAATGGAATTTATTTTCAGTATCATACAATTCCGTCTTAGCAAGTTTTACTGGATTTATACATATAAAATAATAGAGAATTATAGATTAGAAGTAATATAAAAAAAAGACTATCCTTGCATTAGCAATCTCCTATTAAATGACAAAACCCGAGAAATACGCATTTTATTGTGGCTCAAAAAAAGTTAGATACTGTGATATCGTTTCAAAAATGTTAGGCTACTTTTAGTATTGTGCATAGCGTATCATAAAACAGAATAACGGGAACAGGCATCTGTTATGACTGTTTTTCTTCTGCTCTGAGTAATGGTAATTTAGTTCTACTGTAGCCGTTGATCGCAAGTAACATAATAGGTGAGTGACAGCTGTTACATTTTTTCTGCGGTAACATATGTTTTAACAGGATTTCTAAATAAACAGTTCATTTTGTTTATGACTAAAACTTCCTTTTGTAATATTTGAGTATTTTCACTTAATATAAAATTGGCCATTCGCAGTCCAGACAAATGATACAAATACTTTAATGAACTACATTCCATGATCCCTATTTCAAATGCAAATAATTTCCATATATTTTTATGCAAAATTACTTTTTTAAAGTTTTAATACAGAGTTGCCAAGTCTCCGGATTTTTGAACACCAATAATTTTTTAGAGAAAATGTTGTTCTTTTAAATCACAAAATGCTCCGATTAATGAAACCAACATTTTCTGTACTAAAATACTGGTGTCCAAAAAGCCGGAGACTTGGCAGGTCTGTTAATATGTTTTACACAACACCGTGTAAAAATTAATATTTTTATGCATGAATGTTTTTTCCTTTTGCGTTTGCCTATACACAGACTCATTGAAGTCACCAAATTTCTTTGTTATATATATATTAAATTCATATATATATTTATTTATTTATTTATACCGGGGATTCAAAATACAGGTGTGGCGATTACCTCTTAGATCATATATATATACTTCCGATTACAAAATATATTCAAATCAAGTATAACTTCTAGGTATCACGTTTGTTTTATAAGGATCTGTATAGATATATCAAAATGCTATACTTAATTTTTTATACGGTATATATAATATTCCTATAACTTATATTTAGAAAAATGTTGCCCTGCGTCTAAGGTCATAAAAATCCCATTCTTTTGCGTCAAAAATTTGTCGAGTTGTCGTATTTTGAATTTTGTCAAATTTTCAGTGTTTTCCAGAACAAAATGTGCACTTTTCCGTTTTATTTAACTTTTATTAGGATGCCATATTATATTTTCAAGTAAATATTCTTAAAATTCTTAGGTCTACTCTTTTCATCACAGTACCTGTGTGTAACTATAGGATACTTTAAACTAATTCACATTTTTCTTACGCAGTTATATCCTTTAGGGATTTTTCTTATCGTTGACTTGCGATAATTTATTATATATAGACAAATAGATAGATAGATAATTTTTTTAACACAGCTCTATTAATATATATTGAAAAAGATGTTTTATTCTAAAATTCCTGGTTATTGCTTATAACAACCGCCTATCAGATGTAAAATTAATGCAGTGATGCCATAGCATATCTGGCATATAATAAATCCCGGATACACTCTAAAATTGGAAGGAGTGAGAAGTTGACTCTTTGGAAGAGTGAGAGGCATTTTCACTCTTTTAGGAGTGAATTTTATAAATATGCACTCTTTAAAGAGTGGAACTTTCCACTCTCTAGAAAAGAGTGAAATATCTCACTCCGTTGTCGAGAGTGACTGTTCACTCCGTTGACAAGAGTGAGATATTTCACTCCGTTGAAGAGTGAGGAAAAACAATTTTTTCCAATAAAATCACAAGATGGCGCCAGCTCACGGATGAGAATCCGAGTAATCTCCGTTATCGAAACGAAACACCTAAAATAAAATCCTTTATATATAGTAGCACGATTTTAAAAAAAACTGAAAAAGGCATTGAAATAATAAATGAATCGATAGAATTATGGACAGGAAATATATTTTATGCTTTACAAATTGCAGGATTTGCCAATGCTAAGAAAAGTGTGGGAAAAAAAATATTTGAAGTAAATTTATGCTTAGCTGCAACACAATTTTGCTTCTTTTTTATAAACAGAAATTTAATATCTCTGAATGCTAATTATTTTCCTCTTCATTTAAATAACCTATTCTACATATTTTATATCATTTCTAACCTCTTTATGAATATAAACAAAATATAACTATACAGATTAAATTTTCTGTTATTTTTAGCACGTTTGAAATTAAACATAAGAGAAATGAAAAACGTTGCATTTAATCACTGATTTTATAATATTTATTATAGAAAAAAAAAGAGTATAAATGTGTCGGAAATAATCTTAGGAAAAATTTAACAGCTATAATTTAAGGAAAAAAAAAACGTTTTTTACCCTGACTGAAATTTCCCCCCTAAAAATTAGTTTTGAAAAGTAAATTTGGGGGCCCCTTTGTATTTCAGTGAGTAAACTTTCTGCTTCACGGGCCTATTTGGTAAACAGGCCCTGGGCCTCGGACAATCTTAATCGGGCTCTAATTATGCAAACATTATTAGTAAGAAAAAATGAATGAATAAATAAATAACTGCTTTGTTGTAACGGAATTTTTGTCATAGCGGAAATGTACAGTCGGGTGTTCGCACATTTTTTAGACGATTTCGGCATTATGGTTTTTAACGTTTAAAATATTAATATTGCTTTCTGAAATAATCTGTATGATAATCTTGTTTCTTGATTCTAATTCTGCATAATGCTTTCGATGGATATCGATGAATGTTTTCGATGTAAGATAAATTTGCGATAGTCATAAATCCTTACTTGAAACTTCGTTTTCCGCCTTGAAATGGGCTCTTTTTTTCCCTGTTTTTTTTTTTTTCATCTGGTATCTTTTTACTATGTATATGTACTGATTTTTGGAATAGCACTTTTCAATCAATTGTTATGTTTATTTCGCACTAAAAAGTTTTTATATTATGCGCTTTGCAATCATTTTAGACTGTGGAATTAGCATACTTCTGTTCGGAAGAAGAAAAAAAAAAAAAACGCAAACGCATCTTCCCATTCACAGCTTTTTTGGCATGCGCAATCTTGAAATAAGAATAAATTTGAAAGTATCAGACGATAATATAAATTACACATAATAAGTTGTTGTCAGAATTTTTTCCTCTAAAAGAATTCCATTTTTTTAACTAATTTATCAATTTGTCTAAAAAATGTGCGAACAGTCTCTGTATTATATGATACAAAAAGAAGGTTTCAGTTTCTTATTTACACAGTTGAGAAACACCGTAAATATTTATGATTTCTACACAAATTTAATAAGTGTGTTCGAATATCACAATAGAAACAAAGCTAAAATAATGTAATAAGAGCTTTTTTAATTGTAAGTGGCTGTAGCAAGCTGTAGGTACCAGTTCTCGTCCGAGCGCAGAAGTCAAGCAGCAACGAGCTCGGTTACTACTTGGGAGGGTGACCGCCTACGAACAAGCGTGTGTAAAAATGAGTTTCTCTTTTTTATTCAAGAATTTTAGTCACTCCTGAAAGAGTGACTATTTACTCCTATCAGGGGTGAAAAAACTCACTCCTGAAAGAGTGAGTATTCACTCTTTCAGGGAGTCAAGAATTTCACTTTTTCCTAGAGTCACTCTAAAGAGGTTGGGCAAATTTTGACTCTGCGATAGAGTGAATATCCACTCCTCCGGAGTGAATAGTCACTCTTTCTTATTTAGAGTGTACAATGGATAATCAATTTTGTCTCAATCAGGTTTTTCATATATTTAAGCAAGCTTATGTCGTTATAACAAACCTCCAAATGTTTGTCATTTCACTATAAACAGCTTCCCTTTTTATGGTGTTTTAAATGGTTTTTATATATTTATTTTTTTACTTAATTTTTTTTTCATGAACGATCTAACAAAATAAATTGATTTTTACACTGTTTTTTTATTATTTATAAAGCACTACCTCATGGAACGTATCTCTTGCACTTGTGCCTTTAAGAAGCAATTAAATAAAATTTTCATTAATAGTATATGTTATAATTGCAGGATGCCAAATGGTACACTTTTTTAATAAAAGTGTTTTCTAAGAAATATTTTCGTCGTAGGTTTCTACAATACTGGCAATAGAAATAAACTTTGGGGTAGGTTTCTGAAAAATTTCCAAGAAAAATCTAGAAGAAAATTTCCTTAGAAATTATTGGTATTCAAAAAGTCCTTCCGGCCTGTACCGGGAGGAAAAGGTAGCTTTCCTATATCTTCGTTTTAAAATTTTAGCTAATGTTACACGAAAACAGCAAGTTAAAATCTAAAGAAACGTTTACAAAAGATTCGTTAATACTGAATTTGAATAAGAAATTCGCCAAATTATTGAGCAATAGCCAAATTGGCTTCATTTATGAAGGCTTATTTTGGTCGACAAATTTGGCGATATTTCGCCAAATGTCGCCAATTTTGGCGATAATTTGGCGCTAACGTATATGAATATATAGTTTTATGCGTATGATTGGGAAAATTATTACAACAATGAACGAAAATAATTTGCGAGTAATCGCGTTAATGTGCTGTTTTGTTTCAAAATGTCAGCCACCCTAGAATTTCAAACTGCTCTATCTCAGCCATTTTTTAAGATAGAGGTAAACCAAAAGATTCTCTGCAATCCTTGTATCAAGGCCTAACACGTAATTAAAAAATAAATTTGAATGTTTCACTTTTTTGTATATTTAGTTTAGTTTTAAATTTTTAAATGGCCGCCATCTTGAAACAAAATGGCGGACCAAGCTGGCCAACGAACTCGGTCGAGGCATTGGTGAGCTTAATACACACAATTAGTTTCATCAAAATTGATTTATAAATACGAGCGTTATCGTATGACATAGGTCAGATATATATATGGATATATATATGTATATATATATATATCAACATATGAACGGAGGGTGGTTTTGGGGTCTGGGGGTCATGATCGGTGAAAATATATCGAAATTTTCCGGAACTGCTTTCCTCCGAACGGCTGCAATAGGTAGCTTTATACTTTTTTGTATTGAAAGCTACCTAAAAGCGGACCATTTGGCAGCCTTGTAATCTTTAACTTCTTTAACTGTATAATTAAAGATTACACAGAGAAGAGTAGAGACTACACCTTATTGATCTATTTAATTCCACAACTGGAATTAATGACAAAATATGGAAATTTTAAGAAATAAAGTAAAAGTTTGTTTAAAACAAAGTTTCATAGTAAATAATGGAATTCGCAAGTTTTTATAAAATTACCGTATTTACAAACTTTCTTTCACTGCGTTTCTTAACCTCTTATTCCTTCTTCCCAACAGTGTTCCTTCTGTGAGTCAATTAACCCTTTCATTACGTACCAGGCCTGGCAACTATTTTTAGATTCAGTCGTATTCAGTCTTACCACAATTTACAAAATTGTTTATTTGTGGTACATTTCTGATAAAAAATATCCTTGTGTAAGTCTATGGCAGAGATGATTTTTCAAAAAGTGGTAACAATAGAATAAAAAATATATAGGTATATAGCTGATGCTGATTCGGACGTATATGTCCCGACCCGTAGTCAAAGGGCTAAGCCTCTATATTTAGAAAATATTAGACATGAAATACAAGGGTTGAATTGTTTCATGCATTAAATATGATTTTATGTTGTAATTGCGGTAGTAAATATCATTTTAGTCATCAATCAATAACTGTTTTTATCCTCGTTCTGTTTTCTATTATTGACACATATTCAAATATATTTAAATTCATTGATACATATTTAATTGATGCATATTGTACATATGTTAATTCATTAGTACAAACTTAATTAATACATTTTGATACATATTTAAAAATTATGCATATTTAACTTATATTGGGCGATAACTATTGTTTGTAGAAAGTCCTATCAATTTAAGGATGACTCATGTCTGCACTGGAGTTCGTTAAAGACATCGGAGAAAAAATCGAAAAATATTCTGTTACATTACTGACCTTAAGTGATCTTCAAAGAAAACTCGCTATTACGTATTATTCCTTCCTTTTTTATATGTTTTCAAATGCAGTTGAAGAGAAAGAAAATGTTTTTCTTAAAACATAAAAATAAAAAGTAAATAAAATGATAAAAAATAACTCATTTTGGAAATATTAAAGCGATATACTGTTGTAAAATTTTCAAAGAACTCATTTTTTTAAATATGTATCGATGGAAGAGTAATGTTTGCTAAACACTTGATAGAATCCCATACAAAACTTCCTATAATTACTAAGTTTATCACTAAAAATATGTACTCAGAGCTTCCAACCCCCCCCCCCCCCCGCCCCCAGATATTTCCCTGCCACAATTTTTAATAGACATTTTCGACTTTCTTTATAACAGATTTACTAAGATTAAATAAGACAAATATTTCTATTCGGAAAAAGTGGTATTCGAAAATTCGGTGAGTTGGAAGGTATGCACCAGTTTCGCTCTATCAAAAAATATTTTCCCTTCTCTGATTGCGAAGTGAAATGTTAACCTATGGGGAAGTTTAAACAAAGAATTACCCATTATCTAACATAATTTCCAAAATTTACTTTTTACCAACAGAAAGTTGATGTCCGACTTCTTTTTCAAAACTTCTTTTTCTAAATTTTAAGTATTTTTTAAAAGCTGTGGTTTTAATCTGTGGAATTGGGCTAAGACATCTTAAGGAAAATTTATTATCTTTTAAATTACTTAAAATTTGATGAGACAAATTTTCAAAATGTAGTATCTGCATGTCGTCATCATACTTCCACATCATAATAATGAAAACATAATTTTGAAATATGTGTTAAGTAACGTGTAATTCTGTTTTAGATTTTCCTATAGGCATAGGTTTTCTCGATTGGAGAGGATCCCTGAAGCATCCCCTTAATAGTTAATTATTTTGACAATGCTTATTTTAGCATTCTGAATTTTAAAAAGCTACGTTTTAACATTAAAAAAATTTCAAGTACTTTATTGTCACACAACTCTGTTACTAATCTCAAAGAAAACATTATTGTATCAATTGTTCTTTTTTTTAAGTTCTCCGTAAGCAATCAGTTACACGATTTTGTAAACTCGATTGAACCTTCTCTGAAATTAGAAAGACCCCTTTAACGCCTGAACATTTAAAATCAATTAAGTTAAGAAGAAAGTTATGGTTTTTAACTAACAATCGGTGATTCAACTGGTAGTTAATTGATATATGGAATTTCGATATTATTTATTACAAATTGCTATTTTTAGTACTCTACATTTAATAGAATAAACGTATCGATATTCTATTATTGTATTTTTTTTTTCAGGATTCATACTGAAATTACTCAGAGTTTCTATGTATTAGGGAGTTTTAATACCAGTATTTCCAAAAAGAAATAGCCACCGTATTTAATGGCGGGTGTCCAAATTAAATAAGGCAAACGTTTCTATAAGGAAACAATGGTATTCAAATTCTCCGGCCTGTAACCACCCTTATTACTTCACAATACTGCCATGTGTCAGATTTATTTAAAAATAGAGCTGGAAGACAAATCAACATTTAAAGATCTTGCATTATTTAAAATGTTCTATTTCGATATAAAAGTAATCTAAACAACAGAAAATCAAAAAAATTACTTTCCCCGCTCCACCACGCCAATCTTTCTGACACATTTAAAAATTCATGCTCATTCCCATATGCAATTCCCAACATTTTAGCTATTTTCTATCAAATCCAAAATATCGAAAATTGTTTTTTTATTTCCCTGTATATGCGTTACATACAGTCGAGTTTCACTATAACGAACTTTCATATAACAAATTTCTCTATGTAATGAATTTTTAGCAGGATCGGTTACTTTTTCCCATGATTGCATTAAAAATAATCTCCATATACCGAAAGATCTATCTTCATACGTCGAAATTTTTCAGATATGTTTCTTCATTTTTTTCAGAAAGGGCTTCATAACCCCGTGGAATCAATTTTCCTTCATTGATTATTGTTTTATCTTTAAAAGCTGAGTATCTCTAACTTATTCTTTATTTTGTTTGTCAAGTTCACTTTCACAAAAAATTTGAGAAACTAGTTTATATATCATTATTAATCTTTAAAATGTCGCTTATTGAATGTACGAAATTTGTTTATCAGTTTACTAGCAAGCTACGCCCGCTACGCTGGTCAATTTCTTTTAACGAACCTTTAATCAAACAAAATATTGACATTTCATAAATAACTTTTATATTTTAACAGAATAATAAGGCTACTATAATTTGTGACTCGTGCTATAGCCAATATACACGTCAGGACACGTCGCCCTTATCATTATCTTTTTACGCATGAAGGTTTCGCTATGGTACTCCATTGGAAAATTTGGTAATTTTTGGAATTCAATATTTGAAAAACGGCATAATCATTAGATTTGAAATTTATATCAAGAAAAATACAATTTTTTACCTTTCAAACGCAGTTTGTCTAACAATTTTCTGACAAATACTTTTTGAGCTATCATTTTTTTCAGTAACTTCAAATGTTTCATTTTCCGAGATTAATCTGTTGCAACAATTAGCGAAAAACCCAGTCGTCGGCAACGCATAGTTTTTTATTAAAGAGGCTGTTGGAGCAGGGATTGTCACCACCAATTTGCCAACATCACTTTTGAAATCGGTTCCGTGGTTCCAGAGATTCCATAGAAATTGTAATTTAGAATGACTTCAGAACGCTTTTCGCTCATTTCACCCATTTAAATTTCGATTTTTTTTAAATTTATTCTTAGAGAGCATTTACATCTTATAAGTAACTACAATGCTAAATTTCAAATTTCTTGCCCCTTCAGTATAAAAATGTCGCAATTTTCGAACATTTTTCGATCCTGCACCCCATTGATGTTAGTGGCACCGACATAAAATATAACCTATGTTGGAGTAGGGATTGTCCCCATCAATTTGCCACCATTACTTTTGAAATCGGTTCTGTAGTTCCAGAGATTTCATAAAAATTGTAATTTAGACAGTTTTTAGAACGCTTTTCGCTCATTTCACCCTTTTAAATTTCAATTTCTTTTTGATTTTGTTCTTAGAGAGCATTTACATCTTATAAGTAACTACAATGACAAATTTCAAATTTCTAGCTCCTTCAGTATAAAAAATAAAAATAAAACTGCCCAGTTAAACTGAGGGCATTGAGTTCACAGGCTATTCACACTAATTGTATATTATACTCTTATTTCAAAGAATTTGAAATAAGCCCATCGAAAAATAAAGAAATGAACAATATATTAAGGGGGGGGGTCAACCCCCCCCCCGTTATCCCCCTCATAGTTAACTAATGAACCCCTTAAACTAATCAGGTAAATCTCTAATTACAATGAATATATATACAAAATTTGAAGAAAATCGGATAATTCTGCATGAAAAACCCCTTTTATATAAATTAAGGCGGGATTAGCCCCCTCCGTTCCCCCCCCCCTTTATACTTAACCAATCAATCCCGAAAACTAATCAGGGAAGCGTCTTAACCCAATGAACCTATAAACAAATTTTGAAGCAAATGGGATAATTCCGCATGAAAAACCCATTTATATAAATTAAGGGGGGATTACCCCCCCCCGTCCCCCCCCCCTTTATACTTAACCAATCACTCCCGAAAACTAATCAGGGAAGTCCCTTAACACAGTGAACCTATAAACAAAATTTGAAGGAAAACGGAATAATTCTGCATGAAAAACCCATTTATATAAAATAAGGGGGGATTAGCCCTCCGTTCCCCCTTTATACTTAACCAATCAATCCCGAAAACTAATCAGGGATGCGCCTTAACACAGTGAACCTATAAATAAAATTTAAAGGAAATGGGATAATTCTGCATGAAAAACCCATTTATATAAATTAAGGGGGCTATTAGCCCCCTGTTCCCCCCCTTTATACTTAACCAATCAATCCCGAAAACTAATCAGGGAAGCGTCTTAACCCAATGAACCTATAAACAAATTTTGAAGCAAATGGGATAATTCTGCAATGAAAACCCATTTATATAAATTAAGGGGGGGGGGATTAGCCCCCCGTCCCCCCCCCCTTTATACTTAACCAATCAATCCCGAAAACTAATCAGGGAAGCGCTTTAACACAGTGAACCTATAAACAAAATTTGAAGGAAAACGGAATAATTCTGCATGAAAAACCCATTTATATAAAATAAGGGGGGATATGCCCCCCGTTCCCTCCTTTATACTTAACCAATCAATCCCGAAAACTAATCAGGGAATCGCCTTAACACAGTGAACCTATAAACAAAATTTGAAGGAAATGGGATAATTCTGCATGAAAAACCCATTTATAAAAATTAAGGGGGATTATCCCCCCGTTCCCCCCCCCCTTTATACTTAACCAGTCAATCCCGAAAACTAATCAGGGAAGCGCCTTAACACAGTGAACCTATAAACAAAATTTGAAGGAAAACGGAATAATTCTGCATGAAAAACCTATTTATATAAAATAAGGGGGGGGGGGAAGTAGCCCCCCGTTCCCCTCTGTATACTTAACCAATCAATCCCGAAAACTAATTAGGGAAGCGTCTTAACACAGTGAACCTTTAACCAAAATTTGAAGGAAATGGGATAATTCTGCATGAAAAACCCATTTATATAAATTAAGGGGGGTTAGCCCCCCTCCGTTCCCCCCTTTATACTTAACCAATCAATCCCGAAAAACTAATCAGGGAAGCGCCTTAACACAGTGAACCTATAAACAAAATTTGAAGGAAAACGGAATAATTCTGCTTGAAAAACCCATTTATATAAATTAAGGGGGGTATTAGCCCCCCGTTCCCCCCCCCCTTTATACTTAATAAATCAATCCCGAAAACTAATCAGGGAAGCGTCTTAACCCAATGAACCTATAAACAAATTTTGAAGCAAATAGATTAATTCTGCATGAAAAACCCATTTATATAAATTAAGGGGGGGATTATCCCCCGGTTCCCCCCCTTTATACTTAACCAATCAATCCCGAAAACTAATCAGGGAAGCGCCTTAACACAGTGAACCTATAAACAAAATTTGAAGGAAAACGGAATAATTCTGCATGAAAAACCCATTTATATAAAATAAGGGGGGATATGCCCCCCGTTCCCCCCTTTATACTTAACCAATCAATCCCGAAAAGTAATCAGGGAAGCGTCTTAACCCAATGAACCTATAAACAAAATTTGAAGGAAAACGGAATAATTCTGCATGAAAAACACATTTATATAAAATAAGGGGGGATATGCCCCCCGTTCCCCCCTTTATACTTAACTAATCAATCCCGAAAACTAATCAGGGAAGCGCCTTAATTTAGTGAACCTATAAACAAAATTTGAAGGAAAATGGAACAATTCTGCATGAAAAACCCATTTATATAAATTAAGGGGGGGGGGGAATTAGCCTCCCGTTCCCCCCCTTTATACTTAACCAATCAATCCCGAAAACTAATCAGGGAAGCGCCTTAACACAGTGAACCTATAAACAAAATTTGAAGGAAAACGGATATGTCTATGAAGAGTTATCGCATTACGTACGTACATACATACATGCAGAACCGGCTGGCAAGCTCTCAGGGCTTGATAGCCAGTTTGATAGCTAAAAAATGGCAATTTTAAAACGTTTTTTGCTCCTGCACCCCCTGGGGTTAGTGGCACCGACATAAACTATAGCCTATGTTGGAGCAGGGGTTGTCACCATCAATTTGCCACCATCACTTTTGAAATCGGTTCGGTAGTTCCAGAGATTACCCCCTACAAACAAACAAACCAACAATCTTTACTCCTTTATAATATTAGTATAGATTAAAAGGTATTTATAAGCCGTTTTGTGTACTATTACCACTCTAAGCATACATATTTTCACTTTAATGATGATGTTATTTTCATATATAAATCTGCATACCTTCTTAAGGTGTGAAAATTTTTACGAGGGTGTAACAGTTTTGAAATCCAAACAACAAAAAATAACAGCTTTCTTTGTCTAAAACAAATGTAAATTTTCCCTATTTGTTTTTTTGTTTTTTTACTGTGCTTTAAAACAAATGTTCATTTCCCGTTTTGAAACTGTTTAAATAATTAAAAAATACAATATCAAGTTAATATTTAGAGTTAAACATTTCAAAATCTTAATTAAACACTTCAAAAACTTTTTCTTCCAAATTTACACATTAAATGGGAATATTTTCATTATCATCTGTATAACGAATTTTTCTGTATAATTTTTTGAATGAAACAATGGATTTCGTTATATAGGTCCTCGGCTGTATTTATTTGTAGTCGATTGCTAACTGAAGACTATATCATTTCGTGATTGTCATGTCAGAAAAAAAAATTTAAACACCGGTTTAGCAGTTCAATTTTCTTTTATAGAAAATTAAAATAAAAACGTTAATATTACTCTGAATCTTTACTGAAACATCTGCAAGATTTTGCATTAACAAAATTATTTTGTGGATGTGTAAGAAAGAGCGAATTTTGATAAGAGAGCTTTTGATAGTTTCTTTTATAAATTCATCTGTGCAAGAATTTAAAAAAAATGTAGATTCCCTACACCTCCATAAAACATTGACATCTCGAACTTTTTTTTTATATGTATACAGGTTGTCCACAAAGATTGAAATGCGCTTAATTATTTAGTTGTTGGAGATAGGTAGGCAATGTAATTAAAATGTGAGAAATAACATTATATTAATGGAATAATTATTCCATTAATTTTTAAAAAGTTACTCTTTGTACATTTGTAGACTCCTCTAGATAAAATTGGTCAATTATAAACATTTTTCTTTTGTTCTACAAGTTAATTACAAAAGATTGCATACCAGTATCTTTAAAATTGTACGATTTATAATTAATAAAAAATTAACCAAAGTGAATGGGGCGATATATCAAATCAGAAATGTACAGTACCTGTCAAAAGAAAGATACATCTGCCTTTATTCGCAGATCGTTTACAATAAAATTCCAGCATAGGTGTCTTTAGACTCGGAGTAATGCTTTCTTTCAGCGTATACATATTAAAAATTGCATCAACATTGTTTTAAATTGCAACACACACTTTTGACACCATTTTTCAGTTTCTTGAATCAAGGCAGTCCGGAAATAGTTGTAGTACATATACATTTATTAAATCTCTATAGAGTTATAGAAGAAAATATACACTGCTCAAAACAATTAAAGGATATTTGAAGTTTTATATAAAATAAAGATATAAACGAAATTTTTTTTGCCGAAAATAGAAGAAGAGAATCACAAATGCAAATTTTTCTGGTTTTCAACTGTGGAGTATGCAAATTTTGAGTTCGACGTCAAAAACGTCGCTTCAGAGGCAGCGAATGAAATTTGACTTTCAACTGGATAAAAGAGAATGAAGACAAGGATGATCGGCATTCAGTGATTGCTTTGTTTCGATGAGTACGATGTCTCAGCGAAGTCATTTGACAGAATCAGAAGCTTGGAGAATTGTTGGTAGGTGAGAAGGGGGCCAAACTCAAGCCGAAGTAGCGCAAGCCATTGGAGTGTCACAAAGTGTCATTTCCAGGATCTGGAACCGTTTTTTGGAGAGTGGATGTGCAGGCCGAAGACCAGGGCAAGGTCGTAGACGGGCAACAACGCCCAATGAAGATCGGTATTTAGCATTAACAGCTCGGAGACACCGAAACATGAACGCTACTCTTCTCCAACAACACCTTCGCTCGGCTACAGGCACCACGATTTCAACTCAGACTGTCCGAAACCGGCTCCATGCTGTAGGTCTGTATGCTCGCCGACCGATGGTATGTGTTAGATTAACATCAAGGCATTGTCGCGACCGTAGGGAGTGGGAAACCGAGCATGTCAACTGGAGGAGAAATGAATGGAGCAATATTCTGTTTTCTGACGAGTCCCGTTTTTCTGTGCATCCGGATAATATGCGTATTTTCATCTGGAGGGACCGTGGCAGTAGGAATAATCCTGCGTTCGTGCACGAAAGTGTCAGATTTGGCGGTGGAGGAGTGTTGGTGTATGGTGGCATCTCCATTGACGGGCGCACTGACCTCTACATCATTCGAGATGGAGCTCTGACTGGTCGCCGATATAGGGATGAGATCCTCAGACCTATTGTAGTCCCTTACGCTGCAGCAATCGGAGATAACTTCATTTTAATGGACGATAACTGCAGGCCACATCGTGCAAACCTGGCGGAGGATTTCCTTTTCGAGGAAGGAATCGTTCGAATGGAATGGCCAGCGTGTTCTCCAGACATCAATCCAATCGAGCACGTTTGGGACGCTCTAGGAAGACGAGTTTCTGGCCGCCAACAACTCCCACAAACTCTCCAAGAACTGGAAAGAGCTCTTCTGGAAGAGTGGGGCAGAATACCCCAACTCGTTATTAATAGACTCATTGAGTCCATGCCTCAAAGGTGTTCAACGTTGCTGGCCACCCGTGGAAACCATACCCCCTACTGAAAATGATTTTCTTTGAAGAAAACACCTTTTCTTATTCTTTTTTTCTCATATGCACAAATTGTGTTTTTTTCCTTTTGTACACAAATGCGCAATAAAATGCATTTTTTTCTGCCAAACATGTGTAATTTATTCTCATATAACCTACTATGTCTGTCGACCATGTATCAATCAGCTAAAAAGTTTCCCAGATACAAAATCCACCTAAAACTGCAATATCCTTTAATTGTTTTGAGCAGTGTATTACGATTATAGCCGCAAATTTAGAAACATAACATATTTCAGGAAAAACTTCCAGAATCACACCAATAACTTTGTAAAGGCAATCTAAGTATAAATTAAAAGAGCATCTCATCTCCCAAATTTTATTTAAAAGAACCTTTCAAATAAATTTTCTGGTTGCAGATTTCGACTTTCTTATATATGATTGTACGTTAGCTGAATACGGCCCCTTTAGATCTCCGAAATGTAAAAATGTGTTATATCTCAAAAAAGAATGATTAGAATGAACTGTAAATTTCACACTCATGTTTTTGACGATGTTCAAAATGATTTTGGCGATGTTCTGTTTATGTGAAAATTTGGTGTAACTCATAATTCATAATTTTTTTCAATATGAATTTATTAATAATTTCCATAATTAATATTATGCTTTTGAGTGAAAACAATGCATAGAATATATTTGGGTTCATTAATCGTATCTCACTGAAAACAAAAATTTTTAATCCGATGATTGTTTCGCAAGATGTAAATTAAAGTTTGTCACTTGAATTTAACATTAGCATCTTCAAATTTTGACCTCTTCTAACTCCATGAAGATTTCCTAAAAATCCATAAACTATATAGTTTTCCGGGATGTTTTGATCCAACGAACTTAAATAAAGTTTCAAAAGTGGATATTACTGATTGAAAATTGAAAGTTGGTGCAATTTTTAATAAGTAGACGACACCTGATCGACTATTTCAAGAAGATATTATTCAATGTCTTATGATACCTTCGGTGTGATTTTATTGCAAACGGTCTACGAATAAACGCAGATGTATTTTTTTTTCTTTTTTACACTCCCTTTGTGTTTGCGAAATATCGCAAAAAAAAAGAAAAGAAACAACGATGCTTTCAACAGCATAAGTGGCAAAAAACTCTTAAATATTTAGAGCATTATTATTAGGGGGACTTTGCTTTCTGAAAAAAAAATGCTTTCTGAATTGCTTTTTTTAGTATAATATTTCTAGGATTTAAAACTATGGTATATTTGTCTATATGTATCATAAAACTATATTTCTGCCTGTGCAATCTTTCATTTAGATGTATTTGTATTGAAATATTTTCCACTTTGATCTTAAGAACGTCATCATCAATATGGGAATGATCCGATTTTTTTACTGATGGAATCGTCTTTAGATTGGTACGAAAAAATTGTATTAGTCAGCTTTTTCCCCTTTCAATAATTCAATTGATTTTAAATGATACAAGTATGCACTTTTTTGCCCTCATCTGTTTGTATAAATAGGGGAAAATTTTCTAATTGACCAAATTTGTCTAGGGGCGATTGTCTAATGTTTTAAAAAATGTAACGTTTTGAAAATTAATGGGAGGACTAATTCATTACCATAACCTTATTTTATACATTATTTTGAACACTTTTGCAATTTACATTACCTACTTATCTTTAACGTTTAAAATATCTAAAGCGCACTTCAATCTTTTTAGGACTATCTGTATAATTGCAAGAGCAATTTGCATTTTGTTAGCGTAATCCATTTTTATGTTATAATATTAGCTCTTTCTAACATTCTTTTTGCCGTTTACAATGCTTCAGCAGATTTATCTCTTGAAAACTGATTTTTCTTTATCCTAAGCCTCTTTTTTACTTTTAATATTTCTCGCTAGTAGCAGGAAAATTTTCTTTCCCCTTCTTTGCTTATACTATATAAGCTATCACAAAACTAATTTTAAAAGAAAACAGAAACAATTTATTAACAATTTTCATTTGGTCTATCATTCTTTCTTTTTAAATTTTGAAAACAGCTGCAGAGAATTGTTCTTTTTTATGCGAATCGTATTCATTCGTAGATTATATTAAAATTTATTCGACAACTAATCAATAAAACTTTTATCGATATTTTTTCTTTTATATGATTCTTACATTTATATCTCTTATCAATTTCATAAATTCTTTTACGAATTTCTAAATTTTTTGCATGAATTGCAAAATTTCACGACAGAATTATTTTGTTTTTTCTTCATTGCAAGAAATAAATTAAAAAAAAATACAGGTAAAATTTAAACAACCATTTAAAATTTTCTATCGTCTAAATCAGCAGATGTGATATTTCTAAAACTTTTCTAATATCTCCCATATTTGATCATATGTTTTTGAATTTATTGTAAAAATTTCAAGTTATTTTTCTTTTAATTTCAAAAAATATATTTCGTTGAAAGGGAAAAATTTCTGAATTTTAAATAGCCATTTTAAAAATTATACTGTGCAAATTTTCTCCCATAAATAGATATTTAAGTAATGCTATTTTTTATGAAGTCTCCCTTATCTCAGCTACTTCACCACAAATATATATATATTTTGCATGCATTATAGAATAAAAATATCGACTTATATTTCAAGATATATTTTTAATGCTATATGAAAGTTTTTATTGTGTATTTTTGTTTTCCATAAATAGATTCAACAAAAGCGTTTTTTCTGCAAGTTCTCTGTTATCTCACTTATTTCATCACACCTTCGATTTTTTTTTACCTTAAACTGCATTTTAAAAAATATCAGTTTCAAGTAATATTTATTCAGTCGTTTATGTGTTTTATTATTTTAATATTAGACAATATTTATCTAAATAAGGTTATCGTTTTATTTATATCATACTTTCCCAGATTATTCAGTAAATGTAATGGGGAAAATATCCTTATTTAAATTTTAGTATTATTATTTTTCACCTGTCATACATGACTGGGTTTTGCCTAGTCATTACATAATTTCATTATCTTAACTAATCCATTTTGTTCGGAAATTTCAATTTAGTAATAAGTAATTTCACAGTTAATTTAAAGTTACAGCAGCTACTAATGATTCGTCGTTGAGAAAGCGAAAAGAGAAGATTAAAATGCAAGAGAAAGGAAGGAAAAGACGAATAAAAGCAAAATAAGATTAATTGAGGCATTTCTCTTATACTTTCTGGAGAAAAAGTCGAATCTGCCTCCTTAATGAAAAGCAATGTATGTCCTGATGATCAGATACATTTATATGCTTTGTGGAGTCTTAGGGGGTAGAAAGAAAAAGCGGACAGATGATGTAACTGGATTTATCTTTATCTAGATCTTTCTATCTCATCCATCTTTTCTCAGTTTATGGTAGAATTTTTAAGACAAGGGGTTTCTTGAGATTTCGTTTATTTGTTGTCAAAGTATGGATCTTGAGTGATGTGGAGATTGTGACTAGGATAAACCAGTTTAATATTTTTATGAAGTAAAATGCATTTCATGCGTATGGAATTAGAAGAAGTATGCCTTAAAAGTATTATGTAATCTTTCACACTGTTACATACGTATGTTATTTTCAGTCATCAGCAATGTCACACACATTTATATACCTTTTTAAGTCTTACGGAGTAGAAATAAAAAAGCGAAAAAATGATGTAACTGATTTTATCTGTATCTTGATCTTTCTATCTCATCCTTCTTTTCCCAGATTATGGTAATTTTTTTCAGATTCCGTTTATTTGTTGTCAATATATGGATTTTGGGTGAGGTAGAGATTATGACTAGGATAAACAACTTTAATATGTTAAGTAGTAAAATAATTTCATCTGTATAGAATCAGAAGAAATAACGTCTATTTTAAAAATCCTATGTAAACTTTCATACAGTCACACTATTATATAATCATAGTCATCAGCAATGTAAGTCTTGATGATCAGATACATGTATATTCTATATGAAACCTGATGGAGTTGAAAGAAAATACGGTCAGGTGATAAAATCGCATTTGTTTTTATCTATACTCTTCCATCTCATTCATCTTTTCTTAAATTACAGAAGATTTTTTCTGACAAGGGGTTTCTTGAGATTTCGTCTATTTATTGTCATTATAGGTTCTTGAGTTGAGGGGCGACTCTGACCAGGATAATCGAATTCAATATAGTTAAGTAGTAAAATTCATTTCATGCGTATGGAATTACGAGCATAAATAAAAATACTATGCAAACGTTTACGCTGTTACACACGTAAGCTATAATCAGGGTCATCAGCAATGTATTTCCTGATGATCATGTACATTTATATGCTTTGTGCAGTCTTATGATGTATAAAGAAAAAAGTGGACAGATGAATGTAAATGCATTTATTTTTATCTACATATTTCAATCTCATTCATCTTTTCTATGATTATGGAAGAATTTTTCAGACAGGGACTTGAGATATCGTTTGTTTGTTGTCACTATAGGATCTTGAGAGAGATGAAGAATATGATTAGGGTAAACCAATACAACGTAGTTAAGTTATAAAATCCATGGCATGCGTATGGAATTAGAAGAAGTATGAATAAAATACCATGTAAACGTCTATACTGCTGGACACGTAATCTATAATCATGGTCATCAGTAATGTATGATCATATATATTTATATGCTTTGTAAAGTCTTACGGCGACGAAGGAAAAAGCGGGAAGATAATCTAACTGGGTTTATATTTATCTAGATCTTTCCATCGATACATCTTAGATTATGGGGGAGTTTTTGAGATAAGGGGTTTTTTGAGGTTCCGCTTGTTAGTTGTATAAGTAGGATCATGAGCAAAGTGGAGATTAGGACTAGTATGAGCAAATTTAATATTTTTAAGTAATAAAATGCATTCCCTGCGCATAGAATCAGAAAAACCACAAATATGTTTAAAGGTACTTTGTCAACTCTTGCACTGTTACACGTATGATATAATAATAGTCATCAGAAATGTATGTTCTGATGACCACATGTATTTACATGCTTTGTGAAACCTTACGGGGTTGAAAGAAAAAGAGGTCAGATAGTATAACTGGATTTATCTTTATCTATATCATTGCATCTCATCCATCGTTTCTAAGATTATGGAGAAATTTTTTAAACAAGAAGCTTGTTGATATTTCTTTTATTTTTGTCACTATAGGATTATGAGTGAGGTAGAGATTATAAGATAAACGAATTTAATATTTTAAAGTTGAGAATAGCATTTCATTTGTACAGAATTAGAAGAAACCACAAGTATGCATAAAAGGGCTAAGTAAAATTTTACACTGTCACACATGCATGACATAATCATGGTGATTACATATGTATTTCCTGAAAATCACATAAATTTATATATTTTGTGAGACCTTAGAGAATAAAAGAAATGCGGACAAATGGTATAACTGGATTATTTATTATCTACATATTTCATCTTATGCCTCTTTTCTCAGATTACGGTCGATTTTTTCAGACAAAGGGTCTCTTGAAATTCCGTTTATTTATTGTCATTAGCGGATCTTGAGTGAGGTGGAGATTATACCTAGGATAAACAAATTAAATACTTTTAAGTAACAAAACATAGCTGCTAACTTTTACTCTTTTGTCTTACCACTTAAGTTTAATTGTAAATTTTACGTTATTTAATCGCCAAAATCTTCAGTAAAATAGTCAAACAATTCTATGACATTTTAATACTATTAGAAAATTGTAAAATTTGGCAGCTATTGTAAAATACATTATAAGCGTATTTAATTAGAAGAAGTCTTGGGTATGCAAAAAAGTATTTTGTAAAATTTATCAACGTTACACACATATGTCATTTTATTATTTTGTTTCATTCCTTTAATTTTGTGCGTTACTCCGTTACAGGATACAAAAATTAACCTCTTAAAATTTACATTTATAAATATCTTCGTTAAAAATCTGCGCATTTTATTCAAATACTATAGACAAAATACTTCCACTTTCGAACCCGCTTCACAATTAAATTCACGAACATTAAAAAAATTATTCGCGAGGAGGTATAGTTCTTCTTTATTTAAGCAAACAAAAGCATAAAAGTATATTTTTTCCATATCTGTTAAAATATTAATCCGAATAATAATAAAATAATGATATCTGGGATCCAAAAGTCCACAAAATAAATCAAAATTCTATAATTCGAAAATTATAGGCAGTAGCAAGATGCAATTTTCACAAATGTGCACAAAAACACATGTTTTTTTTTTTTGTTTTTTTTCATAATGAAAATAAAATGCTGCAACAATAGTTCCATTTTCCACTAACAGACGACTCTTGTTGTTTACGTTCTTTTTCAATACTTTGTTGTTCAAGTGAGTTACATTCAAGAGAGACGCCAGAATTTGCCCGACGGAGGGGGCATTATCTCCCCGACAGGAGGGGGGGAGGCAAATTGGTAATATATATATATATGTGTGTGTGTGTGTGTGTGTGTGTGTGTGAATTAGAGTCCTGCACAGGTAGAATTATACTCGATAATTCTGTTTCAAACCGACCCGTAACCTGACCAGAAACGGCACACTTTAACCCGAAACCGAAATGAAAGAAAATTAACCCATATTTTTATGCACTTGTGCAAAAGTAGTTTAAATTTACATCTCTAGTTTCAATTTTAGTTTTTAAGTACAAAATTCATTAATATTCAAATAGTATATAGTTTTTCATCTAAAATAATTTTCTGAGCTTTCTTTTAAAAAATCGGGTCAACCCGAATCCGATACGAAACAGTCAAAACGTAACCCAAAATCGGCGCAAACACGAAACATAAACTCGATCCGACCCGCAGCGAATAAAATTAGAGTCAACCTGACCTGAATCGAACTATGGGTTGGGTCGGAGTCAGAAAAAATTGAGTTACCCGAGCCAATGCAGGACTTTGTCTGCGAGTAATTGTTTGTCTGTGTGCATTCCAATAAAAACACAGACACACCGATACACACCACACGTGCTAGAATCCTGCATCGGTTCGGGTATTCCGATTTAAACAACACCCGGTTCGGGTCAAGTCGTGTTTACTTTAATGGTTTCAGATTCGGGTTGGGTTTTGTTGCTTGCGGGTCGGGTTCGGGTTGGCTCGATTTCTCAAAATAATCTGCAAAATATTTTTTCAGAGGAAAAACCATATATTTGAATATTAGTAATCGTTTGTCTGTGTACATTCCAATAAAGCACAGACACACTGATATACACTCACTAGAATCCTGCATCGGTTCGGATAATCCGATTTTAAACAACACGCGTTTCGGGTCGTGTTCACTTTAATGGTTTTATATTCGGGTTAGGTTTTGTCACTTGCGGGTCTGATTCGGGTTGGCTCGATTTCTCAAAATAATCTCCAAAATATTTTTCCAGAGGGAAAACTATATATTTGAATATTAGTAATTGTTTGTGTACTTTCCAATAAAAACACGGACACACTGATACACACTCACTAGACTCCTGCATCAGTTCGGATAATCCTATTTTAAACAACACGCGATTCGGGTCAGGTCTGGTTCCCTTCAATGGTTTCATATTCCGGTTGGGTTTTGTCACTTGCGGGTCGGGTTCGGGTTTGCTCGATTTCTCAAAATAATCTCCAAAACATTTTTTCATAGGAAACACTATATATTTGAATATTAGTAATCGTTTGTCTGTGTACATTCCAAAAGAAACACAGACACACTGATACACACTCGCGTGAATCTTGCATCGGTTGGGGTAATCCTATTTTTAACAGCACGTAGTTCAGGTCGGGTCGGGTTCACTTTAATGATTTTATATTCAGGTTGGGTTTTGTCACTTGCGGGTCTGATTCGGGTTGGCTCGATTTCTCAAAATAACCTCCAAAATATTTTTCCAGAGGGAAAACTATATATTTGAATATTAGTAATCGTTTGTGTACTTTCCAATAAAAACACGGACACACTGATACACACTCACTAGACTCCTGCATCAGTTCGGATAATCCTATTTTAAACAACACGCGATTCGGGTCGGGTCCGGTTCCCATCAATGGTTTCAGATTCGGGTTGGGTTTTGTCACTTGCGGGTCGGGTTCGGGTTGGCTCGATTTCTCAAAATAATCTCCAAAACATTTTTTCAGAGGAAACACTATATATTTGAATATTAGTAATCGTTTGTCTGTGTACATTCCAATAGAAACACAGACACACTGATACACACTCGCTTGAATCTTGCATCGGTTGGGGTAATCCTATTTTTAACAGCACGTAGTTCAGGTCCGGTCGGGTTCACTTTAATGTTTTTATATTCAGGTTGGTGTTTGTCACTTGTGGGTCAGGTTCGGGTTGTCTCGATTTCTCAAAATAATCTCAAAAATATTTTTTCAGAAGGAAAACTATATATTTGAATATTCGTATATTAATTTTTCTAGTTAAAAGATAAAATTGATACTAGAGATATAATTACAGACTAGTTTTCCAATATTGTATTACAATATGGATTAATGGTCTGTCATTTCTAGTTCGGGTCGGGTTGAAGTCGACGGAAATTATTTTGACGGATTTGGTTGGGTTTCTTTCAACTAATTATTTTTGTCTGTCAGAACGGTTTTCGTGTTGACTTGATATAGAATTTTCGGGTTCTGATTTAACATAATCCAAACCGCGCAAATCTCTAACACTCACTCTGTTATTTAAATTAAATATGAATTGTAGGAGACCAAATGATGTTTATTTGAAGCATAATTTTTGCAGCTTGCCAAAGAATATTGTTGACAAATGGCGTGAAAAAATTACTCTTTACAAAGGTTATTTTGAAAAGCCTTACTCACCGGTCACCTAACCATTTGAAGCGGGCAAATTCACAAAGGAAAAAGTTTCCACACAATTTTGAACGTTTATCTGAAAAGAAAATATCCGCTTCGTGCTCTTCTTCCATTCAGCAATCTCCCAATAAGCCGTCAATATTAAAAAATTGACGGGCACATATATGGCCTCATATACACAGCAATGTCTCAAGAAGTAAGTATGAAACACCCCCTCCTGCTATGAGACCGGACCACCCAGACCACCCCGTCCCTCAAAAAAATACTAACGTATAGAAATTAGAGTAATGCATCAGTTAAGGTGGGTAACCCGAATTTTCCCGAAACGGGGTTCGTGTTCGTGCCAGGCAGTGGCGTAGACAGAGAGGGGGTCCAAAATGCTCTGGATACCAGTAATATTGTAAAGTTTTCTTCGCCTTAATTATCCCAGAAAGTTCTCCGATTAGATAAGACAAAGAAAACTTTACAAAATTAGTGTTATCAAGAGCATCTGAACCCCCACTCTGGCTAGACCACTGCTGCCGGGTAGACTTTGGATTTTGATGTCGGAGGTAACTGAAGAGGATCAGTAGAAAAATGACTATCGAAAACCCATAAAGTGACGAAAAAATTATTTAAATTTGAAATGTTTTAATTTTTTTAGAGAAAGTGTCATTGTGAAAATTAGCAATTAAACATTACACACAACTAGAGCTCTGCCCGGGTAAGAAATAAAATTTGCGGCCCGAAAATTTTATTTAAAGGCACCCACACCCCGAAACGAGCCCAACAAAAAATATTTCGTCGACCTGAACCCGAAATTCTTCAACCTGATCCCGAAATTCATCAATTGGAACCAGAAATATTTCAATTCAACCCAATCTGAAACACGCAATCGGAGAAAATTAATCCAAAATTTAATGTAATTTTGGAAAAAAATATTACCATAAATAATCATATCTCCAAGATCGATTTTGTCCTTTATGTGCAAAAATGAGCATGTAAGATTATAAGAAATTATTTATATTCAAATATATAGTATTCAACTAAAATAGGTTGGGTTATAAACGATCCGAACCCGGTAATACGCTTAAAGTCAACCTGAAACCCAGTCTGAACACGAAGAAAAAAATTCTTTTGAGTCAAAACCAACTCCGAACCCGACAAAAAAATTTTCGTCGACCTCAACCTGAAATACTTCAGCCCGAACCCAACTCGAAACAAACAAAAATCATGCGTCAAGCATAGATTATGTAACACTTTGCAACATTTCTAAAATAATTTTACATATCTTTATCGTTTAATAACGTGAAAGATGATATCTAAGTAAACAAGGGATGACAAGAGATGATCGCCGCGGGAACCCAGCATTCGCTTTTGAGTATAAGTATTTTTAAGTAAACAAGGTCAAAGGTCAAACCGGGTGGGAAAGCCTACATTCCGGCTTAAGCTGAACTAGCCCTCCCAAATTTAAGTAAACAATTTGGAAAACCCATAACATATTTATAAACCCAATTTCAGGAATTACCAACAATATTCAGAAAAAATATCCTAATTCTTTTGTGCATCCCTGTATATTATCTATAGATTTGTATATATATTACATAGAATGCTAAGTTTTAATTCAGTTAGGAAACGCGTAGCACAGTTTAAAATTCTGCTTCTGGAATTTCCGTTATACACGGAAATGTACTCGAGAACTTTTATGCTGCCCTGTATATGATCTATAGAATTTATACACACCAAGTAATAGACACAAAATGAGTTAAATTTAAAAACGCGTTCAACAACTGAAAACGTACTTCCAGCAATTATTGTTAACGGACAGTATCGAATTATTTTGTTTGTCCCTGTAAATGAACGATGATTGCTATACACACATTATTCTATAGTAAGCCTCTTGAAATGACCCTTAGTGATATATATCAATTTCAATACGTTTGAAATAGTGAAACATTATTAAAATAAATCGCAAAAAGACTTTTCTCCATAGACCGGAATTTAACGGAATTCTTCTGAGTGTTCCTGTAAAGGAACTATAAATGCTCTGCACACAATATTCCATAGTAAGCCTCTTGTAGTGCACCTCAGTGATATATATCAAATTCAAAATGTTTGATATTGTGTAACATCATTAAAATAAACCGCAAATAATTTTTCCACATAGACCGTAATGTATCGGAATTCTGTTGAATGTTCCTGTAGAAAAGCAATAAGTTTTACACACTTAATCACACAGTAAATCTTAATGCCATATCTCAATTGCATGACAATCCGAATATATTTATGCGAGTTAGTGCACGACAGATAGACAGACAAACCGAATTCATAAACAATTTTCAACTATGTTGGAAAGTGTTAAAAAGGTCTAGAATCAAAACTCAACCAGAAAACCGAAACAATTACAACCAATCCGACTTGTAAAGAAAAAAAATCAGTGGTAATCCCACCCGCGGCTCAGGTGTTTTATAAACTAACCTCGGGTCATTTTATAAAAGCAAACTTGCACTTGAATCGACCCAACCGTGCGGGGAGAATCGGGATATCTGACCCGATACCTACACCCAAGTCAAAATATTTTCCCCGATGACAATGAAATTTTGACCCAATTCGGGCCAGGTATGCCCGACGGGGGGCTTATGCCCCCCGGGCCCCCTCTTGAGTCGCCCTTAGTTCCATTCGTATAGTGATGCAGTAAATTTTACAATCATGATGTTCTCCATGATATGACAGATATTACAGCTGGAACCCTCGTTTATACTATTCTCAGTATCGTGGCACGTCTAAAGGACATGACGACCGTCACCTTGAACATTTGTATAATTAGCTGCATTGTAAACTTTGCTGCTCCACTATATTAACGGAACAGAGTTAACAACAAGAGAAATGAATAGCCGCCTTCCTGTTGTGAATGAAACTATTCCTGCAATAATTTTTTTTATTATTAAAAATTCCTATGCTTTTCTGTGAAAAATGTTTTGATATGGTATCCATTCCGGGGATTACGTACGTTTCACACATAATAATTTTTCGGCTAGAAAAAAACTAATAATTAATAAATCAGGTAACTGAGAAGAAGGCATTTGACAGATTTATGATGCAATCTATCCAACTCCAAACGAACTCTCCAACAATTACTATGCATAGAATGTGTTTTGCATCAACATCTTGACCCCATATTCAACCACATTTTCGACACACACTCATTGGAATATTATTCAATACAACATTCTTTAAAGTAGTCCCACACTTCCCATACTTCGAGAATTACATTCGAGATGGTAATATGTAAAACAGCAGTGGTGAATCCACGTGCCAGCGGGCCAATTGTAAATTCTGCTTTACTTAAAAACGTAAATTATGCGATTAATTAAGGCGAAAGTTACTTACTAATCACAAATATTAGTGCCAATTGGCCCATTAGCACGCAGGTTCGCCACGCTTAATGTAAGAGTTTGCTAAATAGCTATCCACGACAGGGTTTCCATAGGTGAGTATACTTTTATTATTTTGTTTGCCCGTACTTCCAAAAAAATAGTCTGCGTGGTGCGACTATATTTTTACTATTTAGTGTACCACTCCTTCCAAACGATAATCTTCGTTATATACAATGAAAATTATTGTTTGGAAATTGCTATTCCATTTTTAAAAACCGTCAGTCCATTTTTTGACATCTTGTGTGTTTTAACAGAAGAAGCATATGGAAAATTATTTGCTTAAAATAAATTGATATACATTAATATAAGTAAAGTTCTTAAAAAAAACATAATTCAATTGAACATCGATTTAGATGTTTAAAATTCAATTTCTATATTGCTTACACAAATTTAAAGAACGCAATGAGCTACAATGTTTTTTTAATTTCTCTTTCTAGCATTCTTTGTGCACAGAATAAAGGAATACAGAAACAAAAGAAATAAAAAGAAATAAAAATTTTACTACATACAAAGAATATGACTGTTATAAATTGAAAATTTTTTATTAAGTTTGCTTATCATTTTAAAAGGATCCACAAACTTTCATGTTGAAAAAATTACAAATATTTTTGCTTCATTATTTAAATATTTAAATAAATTCGAATTGAAATTTGTTTTAATGTTCAAATATTCATCAAAACCATCTATCTTGATTTAAGATATTTAAATATACAAATAGTTTATATTTAAGAGGAAATAAAATTTTCAATATTTGTTAGAACCAATGTTTATCAACCATACCTTTCAAGAGAATAAATACACCTCATTCTACTTCCGCTGAACATAAACCCGCCACCACTTTCTTTCGTTAAGAAATCAAATAGCACTCTCCTATTTTTTTCATTAGAGGCATGCGGATTTGATCGTTCCCGGGATCTCTTCGGATAACGAAAAATGTGTTTTACCTTTAATGCAATCTATCATGGAATTCACCATCCGCCAATCAATATATTGAACGTGAAACCACGCCCATATCGAGGAATCCCGCCCCTCTCCTGAAGAGATTGCTCACGTGACTGTCATCTTTCGACAGGTGCAGGCAGGTGCGGATCGATAAAGAACTACATACACATGCCTGCGCTGGCCAAGGCAAGAGATCTGCTTAGGCCAAGAACCCAAGGGGGATTGGTTATTCCTGCTGCTGAATTTTGAAAATACTACAATGATTGTTAGAAAACTCTCCGAAAAATTAAATTCTGTTTGGCTACTCAATTTTTCAGCTTCGTTGAAGTAATCTTCCACTATTTCCTTGAATAAAATATAAAGGGAAAAATATATTGGCGTATTGAACCCACACGTCGCAATTTATAGGACATTTGACGAGATGACTTTTTATTTCTAAAATTCAATTTGTCGTAGTAGAAATTAACCCTGATTGTGCGTATAATTAAATGCAATTAAGTTTTATATTATTTTTATTAGTTTTACTTTTATATTTTCAAGAAAAAACAGTATATATAATAGCATTATTTTAACTATAAATTTTGCTACATTTTGGACCAGACATAGAATTAAATGCAATAAACATCTTTTATTGCATTTATTGATCCTTATTTTACTTCTACATCAAACTACATACACATGCGTGCTCCGTCCACGGCAAGAGATCTACTTAGGCCAAGAACCCAAGGAGCAGAGTTGCCAAGTCTCCGGCTTTTTGTACACCAGTATTTTCTTAGAGAAAATGTTGTTGTTTTAAATCGCAGAGTGCTCCGATTCAACTAGTCAACTTTTTCTGTACTGAAATACTGGTATCCAAAAAGCCGGAGACTTGGCAGCTCTGCCAAGGAGGATTGATTATCCCAACTGCTGAATTTGAAAGTACTACAATGATTGGTAGAAAGCTCTTCGAAAAATTAACATATCTGTGGCACTCAATTTTTCACCTATGATCAAGTAAACTTTCGCTGTTTTCTTGAATAAAATATAAAGAAATAATACGGGGTGCCCACTAAAACCTTGTTCAGCACATATTAACTTCAAAACTTCTTCAGCTATCTCTATGAACGTGGTGCCTTAGTTAAAGTGGTTATGAGCTACGCGAAATCATTGCTTACAACGTCACCTGGAGGAAAATTTCGCCGTTAGCGTTCCTATCTTGAAAACGGTGCGAGATACCAGAAAAAAGTCATTACAAAGTTGTGGAACGTCTTCGTTACAAAGTTGCCGAAATGATGTCTTGCTTTTAAAAATAACTTTATTATTTTATATCCAATCACCAGTTTGACTACGCCACTAACTGCCTGCAGAAATGTGGCATTATAAGACAGGCGTGCACAATTATTAATCAAACTAACACATATGCGTCAGGTACAATTTATTTTAATAAGAAAATCACCTTAAATATGCTCATTGTGTCCAACATAGGAACACATGGAAGATGCATAATGCATTGCTGCGCATTGTGGACACATTTAGAATACTTTGATTTTTTTTTATTAAAATAAAGTGTAACTTGTGTTAGTTTTATTAGTAAATGTGCGTCTGTCTTATAATGCCAAACTTCTGCGTGCTGTTAGCGGCGTGATTAAACTGGTGATTGGAAATAAAAATTTACATTTCAGGGCCTGTAATAAAGTTCTTTTTACATTTAACCATCCTTTCATACTACTTCGAGGACGCTTTACAACTTTGTAATTGCCTTTTTTCCCTGTATCTCGTACAATTTTCCCGTACCGTTTTCGAGAAATGAAAGCTAACTCTACCATGTACGGTAAAAAATTGGTGTGCTTGCATATATTAACGACATACAATTGAGTACTATCATTGAGTATATGTTACATGCCAAAATCTTCATATTTTTAATTTATTAGAAAAAATTAATAGCGTACCTATAAACTGTTTATATTTATCGTAAATGCACAAAAATATAAGAAATGAGTCACAAATATTATTAAAACCTTTACTTATAATTAAAATGGTTTTTAAAAATGATATTGATTTATATATCAAAACATATCTATTAGAGGTTGGAGATTTTCATCGTTTTCCTAATTTTAAAATACACATTTCATTTTTTCCAATTTTATTGAAATTTCTCACAGATGCTCTCTCTCTATATATAAATATAAATTACTAAAACTAATGCAATTTAAAGGTATTTAAATTTTTAAAACATTAAACGGAATAAAAAATTCGATAATTTTTTTATTAAAATCTATAGAATTCGAGTTAAGTTCATTTTTAAAAGCTTTGTTTATAAAATAAACAAAAAGATTTTAGTTACTTTTATTTTTACGTATAAAATCATTATTGTGTATTTTGAACATGGATGTGAAAGTGGAATGCGCATAAACCTTTTTGAATAATGCTAATTATTCGGGATTTAAAAAAATTAAATGTTGATTATCTCAATTACCATTAAAGATATTTTAATCTAAATTTAGATTATTGATATCTAATAACACTATAAACATTATCTGTAATTCTCAAACAAATGCATTGGTAAACAGAAAAGGTGATTTTGATGGTTCACTGTATCTTTAATGGGGTGGACTGGACTTTAGTGAGCATCCTGCACATTGGAGTATTAAACATGCATGTCGCAATTTTTTTTTTTCTAATTGACGCGATCTCTTTTTTTCTAAAGTTCACATTGCCGTACTTACTACAAAATATAGTAACTCCAAATTCTCCTACTGGTCCATTGTTTGAATACCAGTATTTCTGAAAATTATTTTTTGTGCTAACTTTTTAGAACATATGCTATAAAAATTATCCTAAAGGTAGGGCTCCACAAAATCTGTAAGAAAAATCTAAACAGAAGATTTTTCTTTTAAACAAGAGATTCAAATAATGGACCAAATGAGAGGCCAATAATTAGGTTGTAATTTTCAAGGGATTTCAGATAAGACAAAAATTAATATATCTTGCATGTACGTGTAAAGAAACGCAATAAAGCTTTTTTAAAATATTTTTCTGTATTTCATAAGAAGGTCAGTAAATAAAAAAGTCAGCATGGTTTTAACTATAAATTTTGTTAAATTTTATTCTTCATGAGTATAAATAAATTCAAAAAAGGCTATTCATTTTTTACTACTTTTGAATCTACGTATAACTACATACACATGCTTGCACTGACGAATACACGAGTTTTGCTTAGATGAAAATCTTAAGAAGGATTGGTTATTCCTGCTGGTGAATTTTGAAAGTACTATTAGGTTGCCAGGAAAATCATGACGCTTGCCTGCCAACTTTTATTAGCACTATTTTAGAATAGTAATTTTCGTCTTATTTAATCGTAGAATTTATGCGATTAAATAAGGTGAAGATTACTATGATACAGTTTTTCACAGTTGTTATCATACTTTTGATTTATATTTGTCGTCATAAATATTATATATATTATCCGTATAACAAATATCCTTATTTTCACTGATCCTCTTAAATGCTACGCAAAAGTGGTATACGTCAGCTTTTTTCCTTCATTGTATTTCAATTCATTTTAACGATACATGAATACATAATTTTCCAATGGTCTTGTTGCAGCAAAAGGGAAAAAATTCTAATTCACTAATTTTATCTCGGAGGTCGAACAAAAGTTTAAAAAGTGTAACTGTTTAAAAATGAATGAGAGAACTACTTCATTAACATAATCTTATTTCATACCTTAAGTTAAATACTGTTAAAATTTACATTGCCTACTTATCTCCAACAGGTAAAATATTTAAGCATGTTTCCACCTGTTTTGGATACCATGTAATTTTCACAGATTAAAAAATGTAAATTAAAAATAATGGTTCGTAATATGGGAATTTCTAGCTAACAAATTCCAAATTATTACACCGTAGGGCCTAGCGAGACAAAGGATATGAAAGATAATGGGATAGGTAAATTAAGAAGATTGAATTCTAGCAAAGTTAAGGTTTTTTTAAATAACAGTCTAGTAAAAAATTTTGTCTAGTTAGGGTTAACCACAGTTTACTTTTAATGAGAAACAAATATCCTTTAATCCACAGAAATCCAATAAATTTAAACTTTAAGAGCAAATAAAACAACGAATATTTAATTTGCCAGGTTAAAAATTTCTTCAAATCTTTTAACTTATCAAAAATAGGGATTTTGACTGGTGGTTTGTTTGCGTAGTTTAAAATTTATACAAGAATATCTCTAAAGAATTGTCTGGCACATCAAGCCTCTTGATTTGAGTGTGTATGCGTTGTATGTATACGTACAGTCGTGGAAAAAAAACTGCACACCCCCCACTAACTCTGCAACAAATTGTAGTAGAAGGAAGTGACTGGTACCAAACGATTGGAAATAAAGTCTACTTTTAAATTATATATCTAAAATTTGCCTAAGGGGCCATCTACATATTAAAACAAGCCTAAAATTTATTTTTTCAATGGCAACACCCACTTTTGACATCATATTTAAAATCTTCGGTTCAAACTATGCCTAGATACAAAATTTTAAGTCATTTGAATGATAAGTTTTCGAGTTATAAACATTCAAATTTTAGAGCCTCTAATGTTAAATTGCATTTTCATATTTTTATTAATATCTCCTGAGATTATGATTCTAATGTGTTAATTTTTTTTTTTGTTATAATACTAAAAAGCCCAAACATAAATATGTCAAATTTGTAATTTTTATAATTTTATAATAGGAATTATGAATTATGAAATTAATATTCGAAAAAATTATAAATTGCAACCTACAATTTTTTGGATGGATTTATATTTATTATATCCTGCTTTATGTGTATTCAAAATTTTAAATTTTTCTACCAAGTAGTTTTCAAATTACGCTTAAAAAACGGCAAGATGCTGCTTTAAGGGGCCGTCTATGATGTGCATTAAAGCATTGTTTGAACAGGGATGGGAGCGCTCCGACTCGAAATCCCGATTGACACCACTAAATTTTAATAGTATTTGTTACCTTATTCAAGAACAAAATTTCTGAAATTCTTTACGTTGGAGAATACTATTAAAATTTAGTGGTAAGAATCGATATTCGGGTCGGAGCGCGCTCATCCCTGTTTGAGAAAATACATTACACTCATAGGCTGGGATTAAAACAAGATTTTCTCAAATCTTGTTAAATTGTTTACAATATTACACTAAATGGTTGTTAGATAAAGTATTAACGCGAAAGTATTTGTTACTTAAAAATGCTAATTTAAACTTTTATTAACTTTTTTATATCAATCAAAAATTGTAATATTTACAAATATGTATGGATGTTCAGTTTTTATTCCATTAATAACGAACTTAAAATAATTAAACTTTTTCTTCTATAACATTCGTATTTAGATCTATTCGATTAAACAGGCTAATTGAAAAAAAAATACAAGTTATTTTTATGGTTTTCTGATAGGCAAGATTATTTCCCAATCGCTAGCAGTGTGCAAAAAAATCTAATAATAATAATAATAATAATAATAAATGGCAAACGGTAAGTTTTCTTGCCAAGAGGCATTAATGAGTTAATTGTAAAATTTCAAATGAACTACCAGAATAGGTTTAATCATAGAATTATTAACCCTATTCCGAAGGAGAATAACGAATGTAAAGTTATTCAGATGTCTTTATAACATAGATTTAGTTTTAGGTCTTCAAATAAATCGGAATAAAAATCCTGCGACACCCCCCCCCCCCCTCTCTACTAAAAAAAAAGTAATGTCTGGATTTATTTTCAGACTAAAAAACAATTTATCTGCGTTTTTTTTTTTTTTTCTTTTTTTTTTTTTTTACTTTGATTCCTTACGCTGCTTTATACTTTTTTTAATTCTACGTTTTGTATTTGTCACTATTATTCACGTTTCTGACAATAAACTAAAAAAGAGGCGAGTTAAATAGATGCAAAATCTGAGAAACAGCATTATAAAAGCACCTGTAAAATTCCAATAACATTTACATATTCTAAAACTATTTTAATTACAAATAATCTTATGGTCTTTTAACCCCTTCGTGAAGTGCGTCTATTACAGAATTTTTAATAATTTACCACCGGTTTTTTAAAACAGAAATTTTCGTCTGATTGAATCGTGGAAATGCTAAGGTATAGTAAGGCAAAGCTTACAATAAAAAATAACTGGTAGGAAAAATCGAGAATTCTGAGCATCTTATGCGTCACGTATACGTGTCACTTGTCCCCAAGGGGTTAAAATCGGATAATTCAGCAGTTGTAAACATTATTTTACTGCATATAACAATAACCGAAACTTATTAAGTGAGTAAAATGGTCATATCGGTAAAACATAATACACTGCTCAAAACAATTAAAGGATATTTGAAGTTTTATATAAAATAAAAATATAAACGAAATTTTTTTTGCCGAAAAGAGAAGAAGAGAATCACAAATGCAAATTTTTCTGGTTTTCAAACTGTGGAGTATGCAAATTTTGAGTTCGACGTCAAAAACGTCGCTTCAGCGGCAGCGAATAAAATTTGACTTTCCACTGGATAAAAGAGAATGAAGACAAGGATGATCGGCATTCAGTGATTGCTTTGTTTCGATGAGTACGATGTCTCAGCGAAGTCATTTGACAGATTCAGAAGCTTGGAGAATTGTTGGTAGGTTAGAAGGGGGTCAAACTCAAGCCGAAGTAGCGCAGGCCATTGGAGTGTCACAAAGTGTCATTTCCAGGATCTGGAACCGTTTTTTGGAGAGTGGATGTGCAGGCCGAAGACCAGGGCAAGGTAGTAGACGGGCAACAACGCCCAATGAAGATCGGTATTTAGCGTTAACAGATCGGAGACACCGAAACATGAACGCTACTCTTCTCCAACAACACCTTCGCTCGGCTACAGGCACCACGATTTCAACTCAGACTGTCCGAAACCGGCTCCATGCTGTAGGTCTGTATGCTCGCCGACCGATGGTATGTGTTAGATTAACATCAAGGCATCCTCGCGACCGCAGGGAGTGGGCAACCGAGCATGTCAACTGGAGGAGAAATGAATGGAGCAATATTCTGTTTTCTGACGAGTCCCGTTTTTCTGTGCATCCGGATAATAGGCGTATTTTCATCTGGAGGGACCGTGGCAGTAGGAATAATCCTGCGTTCGTGCACGAAAGTGTCAGATTTGGCGGTGGAGGAGTGTTGGTGTATGGTGGCATCTCCATTGACGGGCGCACTGACCTCTACATCATTCGAGATGGAGCTCTGACTGGTCGCCGATATAGGGATGAGATCCTCAGACCTATTGTAGTCCCTTACGCTGCAGCAATCGGAGATAACTTCATTTTAATGGACGATAACTGCAGGCCACATCGTGCAAACCTGGTGGAGGATTTCCTTTTCGAGGAAGGAATCGTTCGAATGGAATGGCCAGCGTGTTATCCAGACATGAATCCAATCGAGCACGTTTGGGACGCTCTAGGAAGACGAGTTTCTGGCCGCCAACAACCCCCACAAACTCTCCAAGAACTGGAAAGAGCTCTTCTGGAAGAGTGGGGCAGAATACCCCAACTCGTCACTAATAGCCTCATTGAGTCCATGCCTCAAAGGTGTTCAACGTTGCTGGCCGCCCGTAGAAACCATACCCCCTACTGAAAATGATTTTCTTTGAAGAAAACACCTTTTCTTATTCTTTTTTTCTCATATGCACAAATTGTGTTTTTTTCCTTTTGTACACAAATGCGCAATAAAATGCATTTTTTTCTGCCAAACATGTGTAATTTATTCTCATATAACCTACTATGTCTGTCGACCATGTATCAATCAGCTAAAAAGTTTCCCAGATACAAAATCCACCTAAAACTGCAATATCCTTTAATTGTTTTGAGCAGTGTACATTAAAAGAAGTGACATTCTGCAGCATTTCAATAATCGAGAACCGAACTTCAATTTGGATACAGCCCCTTAAATATGCTCATTATAAAGTAATTAATTTCTCAGAAACTAATCGTAGGAATTTAATGAAATTTGGTATCTAGGCATAGTTTGAACTGCAGATTTCAAATATGTTGTCAAATTTGAGTCTTGCTCTTGAAAAAAACAAAGTTTGGGTGTGTTTTTATATGTAGATGGCCCCCCCTAAGCAAATTTTATATACATCATTTAAAAGTAGACTTTATTTCCAATCGTTTGGTATAAGTCACTTCCTTCTACTATAATTTGATGCAGAGTTAGTGGGGGGTGTTCAGTTTTTTTTCCACGACTGTACGTATATGACTTTATGCTCACCAACCCAGGGCAAATGGTTTCATGTAGAAGAAACATCCAGGTAGAATGTTTCGTTTGCAATTTATCCCATAGCTGTCCTGTAATCGTGATAATGCGATTGGCAAATCAGAAACGCTAGTGTTACAAAGGATAGCAAATGCATAGTAATAGGTTGCTGCAATAGTCATAAAAATCGAAACTCCCTCCACTTACGAAAAGCGCATAAGCATACGGTTTTTGAATACACAGAATGCGCCAGTAGCTGAAATTCAGCGTCAGCAGCACCAATTCAGATATTTTATGACGTGTAAAAGACGTGAAAAAGAATCATGGATGAATCAATAGTTTGAAGGCAATTGGGACAGTTTATCGATGGTTGGAATAATCTGCTTGATGCGTTGCGCATCGCACAACCTCTCTATCTCTGGTGACAAATTATCCGTGTTTTAAAAGAAAATAACATTTTGTACCTGAGAGATTTTTTACTGGGACAAAATATCAGATTTACGGTACTTTCGATTATTACATTGGTCTTTGCCGATGACATTTTTATCCTAGCACGTCATTTGGACTTCTTCCAAGAAAAAGCAACCAAAATCCAGTACAAATTGAGTAGGATAGCTACAGCTACTTGGGGTATCACACCCGAGGTCCGCACAACAGTCTACCTGGCTGTAGCCGAACGTATAGCCTTGTACGCGGCTCCTATTTGGTACTCTGACAAAGTGGCTCTTCGCAAGAGATTGTTGAGCATTCTGCGTAGTCTTCCTGTTATGTGTCACCAACTGCTACTGCACGGTGCCAACCGATGCATTAAATATCTTGTCTGGGGTTTTGCACATAGACCTCCGTGCAAAAATCGAACGCAATATCGAAGCCCTCATTCGATGGGGTGAGAGTATTGATGGTAAAGATTTCAGGCCAGATTTGGTAGAGATTTGGAAGGATCCTCCTAGCCGCAACGAGCTCTGGAGAATTCCATGAACTTAGGACCTCATCCGTACGTCTGCGCATACTTATTTCACGGACGATTCTATACTCGAGGATGTGAGGGTGGGTTGCTCCTTCCTCCTCGCCACTAAGTATAGCGTCGTAGGGGAGGGTCAGTTCCGTCTTTCCGATGGAGCGACTGTTTTTACAGCCGAGGTCCATGCGATCAAGGAGGCGATCACCGATGCCCTGCGAAGAAGTCTCGGCGAACTCGACATATTTTCAGATTCGAGGTCGGCACTTCAGGCGCTTAACACTCTAGTACCACGTCACAGAGCAGTTGCCGAGATCAGAAACCTGGTTAGACGTAGGGGTGTCATCACCCAAAAGCACAGGATCAAAGCCCACGTCGGTTACGCCTACAATGAGCGCGCAGACGCATTGTCTAAGGCTGCTAAAATTCGTCCCTCTGTCGATAAGCAGATACTTCTCTCTGGCCATCAGGTGAAGAGAAAGCTCTTTAGTCACGCACTGACAGCATGACAGTGCAAATGGGACCAGTCGGGTGATGACCGGATGACATACGCGATCTTTCCGAGAGTTAGCACTCTGCAGCTTCAGGGAGTCTATGTCAAACAGGTTCTAACGGGACATGGTGCCTTCGGCGATCATCAAGCCCGTTTCTTTAGAGGCAATTCTGGTTGCTTCTGCGGGAGAGGGAAGAGCACGATTAAAAAAGTGTTTAATTAGAAAAATATGTTTCTGCAGTTTTCATTTATCTTTTTATTATTTAAGCTCTAATAATATGTAGCATATTTTTATTTGTTATTAATTAATGTGAATTCTTTAAACCTTTTTTTATTATAATAAATACAGAATGACATTTGGTTATTTGTTTACATTCTTATCCATTTGATGTTCCACAATTTTAAAATACTCTTATAGTTCTTGTATTTAAAAAAAAAAGTCGAAAATTTCGATTGTTTAATAATGATAATTTGCTTTTTATTGTATTTGAATTTTAATTTATTCAAAGTTATTAATTCATTAAATTTTTAATTATTTAAATTGATTTCTTTTTCACGTATCCTATAATTTTCACGTTGTATAAAAATTCCTTTAATAATACTGTTCAATATCAGATGATTTCGTATGTGCAATCTTAATTTATTAAAATTTTGCTATGCAAGTTGTTTGAGGTTTAAATTATTATTATTATTATTAAACTTGTTTATTATGTTCCATTTAAAATAAATGAATTTTGATTAAATCAATATATTTAAATATTTGACATTTTTAATGTACATAATATACATGAACGATTTTGAAACTGTATATTTATATTAAAAAAATGATTTATAAACAAATTAAGAGAAAAAGGGGAAAACAAAACTGTAAATAATGTTACTTGATTTAAATAAAAATTAAATTATGGAGCATCAAATTAGATGTAATAAAAGATATGTAAATGATTCTGAAAAACAATTGTCTTTCTGCATAAATGAAAAAATATATAAAGAATTTAGTAAAAAGTAAAAATTAGCAAATAGGCAACATATCGATCATATATATTTTTTTTTTAAATAAAGTTACAAAAATGTATTTTTCTAATCTTGCCCAGAAATTATATAAACTCTACATTTTGTTTTATATAGTTTTTAAAAAGAGATTAATCTTTACGAAATTAAATTATGCAGAAATATTTAACTTAGTTGAGATTTTGATGGATTTAATAAGGATAAAACAACTGAGCGCAATTTATAACAAACTTATCAACATTTTAAGAGACATAAAAATGAAAGATTTACAAAATCAGAAACAATTATTTCATGGGTTCATAAACAGGGTACAGAATACATTTTTAACTAAGCTATTGAAACTGAATTTTTATTTTCTATACAAAATAAAAGTTCGAACTTTTTATTTTATTAATAATTAAACAATAAGTTACATGCACAAAATTTAGTTTATTGGATTTAAAAAATAATAATAAAACAAAATTGTGAAAAAAATTTAGATGTATTGTTTTATATTTTCATAGAAAGTATTTTATTTTTTTTAATCAAGTATTGCAGCGAGAGAAAGTAAAATGAGATAAAGTTAATTTTCTACAGAACTTTAAAAAAAATCTGGAATTTAGTTTATGTAGCTTTATAAAACAAAAATCAAATGTATTTATAGTACTTATCACATTTTATGAGAATGAAATTTTTAAAGAAAAAAAATATTTACTTTATAATTATTAAGTTGAGAAACATAATAATTAGATTAGATTGAGATATTGTTAAATCAAATCAAGATAATGATTCAAAGTAATATAAAACAGGGGAAAAAACACTTGCCTATTACAATACAAGACTCTCATACAAAAACAAATTTCTTTTGTATGTGGTAAAAAGAAAAAAAATTAACTCTGCTTAATATATCCTGTATCTATGATTATTTAGTTAATATAATGTGAAAGAGTGAAGCAGTTTTTTTTTTCTATGGGAAAGGTTATCAATGGCAAAACGATATCCATGATGAGGTTGTGGGTTGCATACATGACCAAAAATAAATTTCACCATTTTTACCAGTTAAAAAAGAAAATATAAGTACCATTAAGTGGTGAGAACCTCCCCCTTCCCTCTGCTGCTAGTTCCCATGGAAAGGGGTGCTTTAAGCAGTTTAATGCTTGCCGATATCGGACACATTCGACAATACTACGGATTAGTTATCAGTATACGGTCGTCGCAATATCTCGCCGCTGTTGGCGTTGCCGGTACTGGGCCACATTAGGTAGGTGTGCGGATAACTGTTGGTATTCAATCTGCACAGCAGTGTGCCGTCGATCGTTGCCGATACCGGACCGACTGTGCGCCTATCTGTCGGACGTCATTCGTGGGGCGTGTCGAAAAAGTTACGGAAGCGGTCACGATACCTACGGAAACGACAAAGCGGCTATCCGGCCGATTGCTTACGGATAGATCTGTGTTTGCTGGGAAGTTTCGATCATATTTGTGTAATTAATCTGAAAAAAAAAACGGCGAAATTTTATCTGTTATCTTAGTCTTATCTTGGCTTATCTATCTCTGTGTTTATCTTAGTTTAAATCTGTTTATAAAAGTGTTTAGAAGTTATTTATTGAACGTGTTTATATTATCATTTTTATTTAGAATGTATTGGTTATATATTTACTAATTTAATTTTTTTTACAGGTAAATTGACGACTTATTTTGTTATATACTATTTGAAGTAAGGTTTTGTAAAATATTTTATATATTGAATTGGAAATACCTTTATAAATAGGAAAATATATACAGTATTTCCCAATAATGACGGGAGCATTTGCAAAATGAAATAAAGAAAAATGGAAAGTTATGGAAATGCACCGTTTGTTGAATTCTACTTAGGAAACCAGTAAATTTTCAGCCACCCAGAATTTAAAATTTAATTTGCCAATAGATGGCGCTGTTAAGTGAGAAACTAAAAAACTGCATGAACATGCGACAAAAAGACTTCAAAGACCAAATAACGATGTTTTCAATATATCCACCATTTGCAGTAACCGCAGGGTACAGTCAGAGAGCAAAATTCAAAGAAGCCCGTGCGGACGTTACAGCCGGAGTGATCTCACATGCAGCAGCGATGAACAGTTTCAATTCGGCAGTCGTTTGCAGATTTTTGCAGTAAACTTCGTCTTTCAGGTACACACCACAGAAAAAAGTCAGAGGGCATCAAATCTGGTGAATACATTAGCCAATCTATGCTACTTACCGTATGCTTCCAATAATCCATGGTGATGACACGATCATCGAAATGTTTGTTGAGGAAATGAAAGACTTCAGCCGTTCAATGTGGATGGACAGGGTCTTGCATAAACCACGAGGTGATCCCACGATCCTCCAAATTCAATGAGAATGTCCAGATAGAACGTATATAAAAACTCATAAAAACTGAGTGAAAAACGTATAGTATAAGTGAAATTAGGAATTTGTTCTGTCATATAAACGATACATTTCATCATTGGAAAAGTTATGAAACGGAACTGATCTCAAAACGAAAAGATGTTAAAGACGTATATACGGTGCTATCTGTACTTCATTAATACTAGTACTACATTATTATTCATCAATCAAATATCTAATATTTATTATAGATTCATGGAACAAGAGTATAAAGAAACTATCGAACGAGTTATTTAACTGTGTATACAACAACTTCTAAACTTGTTGTACTTGTAAACTTGTAGTAGGTAAACTAAAGAAGTTTCCAGACGACTCAACTCTGTTCCTACAAAGGAAAATTTGGAAGCCCCTCTTGAGTAGAAGGACATACTCTCAAATTTGGAGTTATTTTAAAATGACAGAAGTATTTGTCATAGAATTAAGTTTTTTTAAAGTTTATTTCGCCTGCATAAATAACTTTAAAGTGATATCTTGCGTAGCAGTCTAATAATAAAAGGTGAATAATAAAACGAGTTCAGAAAAATACATGTTTCACACCAGAAATTACAGAAAGTTTATAATATTGCTAATTCTAGCGTATAATTTATCTACAAGATCATACTTCATAGGACTATTTCTGTCGTATGATTAGCGAGTTCGCTCACCGAACTTCGCAGAAAACCCATCCTCGGTGATGTGGTGCGGGGTTTCGCCTCGAGCGAATGTAATATTATTTTTTTTTAAGCATATTGTTCTCTCAAGTAAAAGAAATTATAAAACAGAAATACACAGAAACATTTCCAATGTATGCAAAAGCATTTCTGATGTATGCAGAAACCTTTCCGATGTATACAAAAACATTTCCGATATATGCAGAATCGTTACTGAACTTCTGACTGAAATATAAAGAAATGTTTCCGAAATATGCGAAAACTTTTACGAACATCTGACCGAAATATGCGGAAACTTTTACGAACATCTGACCGAAATATGCGGAAACATAACAAAACCGATGGGCCACATTGCTGTCCCACCAGACAGAGTAACGTTTCCGAGTTTTTTTTTACAGTGCAGTGTAGTTTCACTGTAAAAAAATCAGAAGCATTTCGGCACAAGGCGAAAAGGTTTCTGGAAATTTATAGTAAACTTTGTGTTCTCCACAGTTACTTGTTATTTCGGAATCGTTACACGTATTTTCGGAAAAATATTCAAAGCGGTGAATACTCTGAAGAAGTCAGAAACGTTACATTCCATAGCGGAAATTTTTTCGAATAGGTAGTGTAAAATATTGGTTACTGAAACATTCGGAAATGTTACACTCATTCCGTGTAAAGTTTAAAAATGGAATTCGAAATGAAGTAATATTTGCGCATGCTCATCTACTCCGACCTACTGCACATGTCATTATCACGTGATTTGTATTGTTCTTGAGAGAAAAGACAGCTTAAAACAGATGCAGATGCAACATATTTATATGAGCTGTAAGTATTCTGTTTTATAATTTCTTTTATTTGAGAGAACAATATGCTTTAAAAAAAATTAATATTATCAGATTCTATTTTATTGCATATTAATATTACATTTGCAGTTAATCTTTTGTTGTATACACAAAATAAAATAACTCGTTCGATAGTTTCTTTATAATCTTGTTCCATGAATCTATAATAAATATTAGATATTTGATTGATGAATAATAATGTAGTACTAGCATTAATGAAGTACAGATAGCACCTTATATACGTCTTTAACATCTTTTCGTTTTGAGATCGGTTCCGTTTCATAACTTTTCTAATGACGAAATATATCGTTTATATGACAGAACACTAATTTCATTTATACTATACGTTTTTCCTTCATTTTTTATGAATCATATATTTATAAATAAATATAATTGAAAAATTGATTTATAAATCTATATATAATTCTTTTTTAAAATCCGGTCTCGTGAATTCCATGCTGTAAACAGATACATATGCATTATGAAAGTGCTTTATTTCCCAAAATAGATGTATTATTTTTAATACCTTTAAATAAATATATTTTTTTATCTTGTAAGTATAGATATTATGTCAAAAGATTTCGTATCTGTAAATAATTATTTTATTTTATGAACTGTATATATACTTATAAAAATATATTTATTTTTTCAGGTTATCTCAGCACTTCTCAAGTTATACGAATAAAATAATACCTTTAAATGAATATATTTGGAAGCATGATAGTTTAAAACACTATAATAAAAATATTTACAAACAGACAAAACATTTTTATCAATATATCTATTTATAAGTATACAATTCGTGAAAATAAAACAATTACCACAGATATAAAATATTTTCGAATAGTATAACTATTTACAAGACTAAAAAAAACGTTGAAAGGTATTACTAAAATCTATCTATTTATAAGTATAGAGAAATTAAATATTTTCATTGAGTATCTATTTAGAAGATGGAACTCCTGAGGCTGCATTTAACCCTTTCCGGCGCGGAGTAAGTCTGTTTTTAAACTGATGAAATTATCGACTGACACCAGAATTTACAAAAGAATTTATTAGAAAATAAAAACTTGCTTATTTTCCCGTAGTTTATAAAAAGGCAAAAATTAATTAAATATTCTTGGTGTCGTTTGTCAGTTTTGGAATTAAAATTAGGTGTCCTTTTTGGGGGACAACGCCCGCTAAAGGGTTAAAAAAAGAATTATTTATAGATCCATACATCAAATTTTCAAAGTTATTTATTTACAAATATCTGATTCATAAGAACTGGGTGAAAAACGTGCAGTATAAGTGAAATTAGGAATTTGTTCTGTCATATAAACGATACATTTCATCATTAGAAAAGTTATGAAACGGAACCGATCTCAAAACGAAAAGATGTTAAAGACGTATATACGGTGCTATCTGTACTTCATTAATACTAGTACTACATTATTATTCATCAATCAAATATCTAATATTTATTATAGATTCATGGAACAAGAGTATAAAGAAACTATAGAACGAGTTATTTAACTGTGTATACAACAACTTCTAAACTTGTTGTAATTGTAAACTTGTAGTAGGTAAACTAAAGAAGTTTCCAGACGACTCAACTCTGTTCCTACAAAGGAAAATTTGGAAGGTCTCTCTTCAGTAGAAGGACATACTCTCAAATTTGGAGTTATTTTAAAATGACAGAAGTATTTGTCATAGAATTAAGTTTTTTCAAAGTTTATTTCGCCTGCATAAATAACTTTAAAGTGATATCGTGAGTAGCAGTCTAATAATAAAAGGTGAATAATAAAACGAGTTCAGAAAAATATATGTTTCACACCATAAATTACAGAAAGTTTATAGTATTGCTAATTCTAGAGTATAATTCATCTACAAGATTATACTTCATAAGGTCATTTCTATATTATGATTAGCGAGTTCGCTCACCGAACTTCGCAGAAAACCCAACCACGTTGATGTGGAGTGGGGTTTCGCTTCCAGCGAATGTAATATTAATTTTTTTTAAAGCATATTGTTCTCTCAAATAAGAGAAATTATAAAACAGAAATACACAGAAACATTTCCGATGTATACAAAAATATTTTTGATGTATGCAGAAATCTTTCCTATGTGTACAAAAACATTTCCGATATATGCAGAATCGTTACTGAACATCTGACTGAAATATAAAGAAACGTTTCCGAAATATGCGAAAACTTTTACGAACATCTGACCAAAATATGCGGAAACTTTTACGAACATCTGACCGAAATATGTGGAAACATAACAGAGCCGATGGGCCACATTGCTGCCCCACCAGACAGAGTAACGTTTCCGAGTTTTTTTTTCACAGTGTAGAAATCAAGAAGTGAAAAGTAAAAATTAAAATAAAATTCCCAGCATAATGTATCCATAACGTATCTTCTAACCAATTTAAATTAACTTCATATTAGTTTATATTTAACTTAAAATGAAAATCTTTCTATTCGCTTACATTTTTTAGGTAACGCTAAAGTGCGATATCTGATAAAAAAAATCGCTTTTTGTCTTTTTAATTTGCTCACAGCAATCAATTGCCAACTGTAGTAACTCAACATTACCATTAGTTATTTTACATTATTTCAGCAAACAATTGCTCATTGCATAGATTTTTTTTTAAATCACGCTTGAAAGTTATTTAAAATGAGAGTAAATTTCATTAGAAAGTACATTTTCTTCTCTGTTCGATTATGTAAAATTGAAATTATGTGATGTTTAAAATTAATCTGTTTTTGAATTACTGCTTTAAATTGCTGTTTTTGGATGACTGAAAAAAAAATATTAAATTGCAGTTTATAACTCATTCTTTAAAACTCATCAAAAGAATAACCCTACAAATAGAAAGGTAACCCTATAGTTAGGAATTAAGAAGTCAAAAGTAAAACTTAAAATAATATACCGAGCATATTGTGTTTTAACGTATTTTCTAACCAATTCAACTTGATTTGATATTAATTTTATGTTCAACACAAAATGTAAATCTTTCTTTCCGTTTACATATTTTAGTAAGCGCTAAAATGCGATATCCTATGGTTAATTTTCGTTTTTCTCTGTAATTTTCTCCCTGCAATCTGTTGCCGACTGTAGTAACTCAACTTTACCATTAGTTATTTTATATTTTTTTAGCAAACAAATGCTCATTTTTGAGATAGATTTAAAAAATATTCACGCTTGAAAATTATTTAAAATGAGAGCAAATTTCATTGAAAGTACATTTTCTTCTCTATACGATTATGCAAAATTGAAATTATGCGATGTTTAAACGTAGTGTAAGTATAAAAATACAAATAAAATTAGAAAAATAGCAACCGGGTTTTTTTAGCCGTATAAAAGTGGCCTATACATTTTCGACGATGACAGAAAAGTCATAGTGAAATAAATATGATTTTGTCGCCAAAAATCCAATCAATATTTGAGCAAAATTTGTCATAGAGAAAACATATTCAAAAAAATGTGCCGTTTATTGAGCGGCGATAACTTCGATAAATGTATTTACGATTCTAAGGATATGCTAAGTATATAAAACTGAAATGTCAAATGAAAAAAAAAATGTTAAAAAGCCATATATGCCAATAACATTGACCTAGTACAGTGTAAAGGAAAACAAAACACTTTCTAGAATCTTAGTGTTATAACAAATATGAAAATAATGATCATTAACTGGCTTCAGAAAATTATAATAACTAAATATTATATTTATCTAAAAGGGATTAAATTTGGACTGACATTAATGTTGTTGTAAATAAATTGTCAAATTTATAAATAAACAAAAAGGGGGAAAACTGTAAATATTTAAGATTTTAATGTTTCATTGTGTAGTTTTAAGTAAAATTTATTTATGTAATGTATTAGTATTGTTCTTTTATTTATAACTTATTTCTTACTGTTTTTATTTACTGCAGAATTATCAATGCCTCATTAGCCCTGCACTATGTCCCTACAGACCCAGGGTATGGAGGCTAATGGGACAGTTTCATGATTTTACAAAAAAACTAAGCTTTCTAAAAACGTGGTGCTTTTTATAAGGCTCAGCAAAGCTTTTTTCTAAAGTTTAATGTACTTTCATTTGTTTTGTTAATTTTTTGTTAATTTTTTAGTAAGATATATTTAAATTTGAAAAAAAATATTTCATTATCCCCCATTCTCCTCTACTTATGTTAAAATGCTTCTGCTTTTACGAACACTCCAAAAAAGTCAAACAAAGATTGCCTTCATAAATATTTATAATGGAAAAATAGCCATTTTATTAACATTAATTAATACATTTTATAATTCAAAAAAATAATCCAGTAATATGCGTGCGAGTCTATGATTTCGACGGAAACGCTTCTAATGATCAAAAGTTTTGTTTAAAGAAATAAAAAAAATAGATCAAATATTTGCTTATAGATGGCGGTATACTATTAAATTGGCAAAACAGCATAAATAACTTATAGATATGCAACTACAGATAATTTATTTTGTACAATCTTACTACCATGTGTCACATCAGTGTAATTAAATTGAATACTGTTTGAATGTTGTTTGAACTACAAAACGCACCCACGCTGAAATATGGTACAAAATAAGTGGTTTTTAACTGAGTATCTTCAGTTTGTTTTAATTCTTTTTTGTAATTTTGAAGCTGTCGAGTCATCTGTAGGCTATTTTTTAACTAAATTTTTATTTTTCTTATACAAAACATTTGATCACGAGAAGCATTTTTTTCCAAACCACACTCACCTATGCCAGTTGACTTTTTATTGAATTTTAAAATTTGCCAAGCACTTTTATCCCACCCTGTATACTAAAAAAAATTAATTAAATAAAAAATCGTTTATAGTATATTTCATTTTATATCCTCAGATATAAAAATGCGGAAAACTGTGCGATGATTTTTTTCTTTATTATTTATAGTAGCTGTCAATAATACAGTTGAAAAGTCAATAAAAAATATCACAGTGCCGAATTGTTTTATTTAACATTATATTCTTTTTTTTTCATACTTTTTGATTTAGTCGCGCAGTTTACTTTTAATTCAGTTCAAAGTATGTTTATTGTTTATAGCAATATTAATCAATTTCCATTTAACCCTTTCCGGCGCGGAATAAATCTGTTTGTAAAATAATGAAATAATGGATTGACACCAGATTTTACAAACGATTTCCTTAGAAAAGAATAACTTGCTGATTTTCCCATACTTTATACAAGGAAAATTTTAATTAAATATTCTTGGTCAGTTTTGGAATTAAAATTAGGTGTCCTTTTTTGTGACCACCGGCCGCTAAAGGGTTAACCATCCATTTAACCTCTGAAGACTCATTAACTGGATGGAGATTTTTGTTATTTTTATGAGATATGCAAAATTATCAAATATTACTTATTAGTCATTAGAATCAATGTAAAAAATCCGGGAAAGAAATTTTAAATGATTTCCGGATAATAGAGTTATACCGTTGCACATGTATTACCCCTGAGTACGAAAATGGCATAAAAGCCAACAGCTGCAAGTCATCGGAGTTGATATATGATTATCAGTTTCGTTGAATAAAATATTTAAATATGACTAATCCTTCCTAATATTTAATATTAAATGATGTATTAATATTTTTTAATAATGATAATAATAATTATTATTATATATATCTATTATATGAAATTATTATTTTCTGATGCATTTTTAAAGACAACGAAAGACACAGGCCGCGGCATTCCACCTATCTCGTCTGTTTTCCACCTACATTAATCACATGGCCGTTCAACAACTGGTAGTAACCAGTCTATCTTGATCACGTGGCAGTCAAGAGAGGAGGAAGTATTGCGACCCGTCTCTCTTATTTGCTACGATAATAAGTCATCGTCGTTTATTTTTGTTGTTAGATTTTTGTATTGTATGGTTGATTTATTAATATTTTTTATTTAAAATCATAGGAATAAATTGTAAAGTTGGAGAAAATGAGTATTTCCTTTTTTATCAGGTTTTAAAAGCTTTATTTTTAACCAAGTACCCCAAGCATTTTAATAATTAATTAAATATATGCTGTTACTTTTTACTTCTTGTCCAGCATGTTTTTGACGTCCGGCGAAAGAAATACTCTGACATTGACGCAACGAAATAGTCTAACCGAATAGTCCAAACAACCAATAATTTTCTTTAGCAATTGAACGTCAATATTGAACGAAAATCTAGGCATATTGTTGGAGAGTGGTAAGAAAAGATGGAAATCCGATGGAGTCATGTCTTTTGTTATATTGGCTACGTGAGAACGAGCGTTGTTATGTGGTAGTGAACGCCATGATTGCAATCAGCTCTCTTTTGCTTAATCATTGCGCTGAGCTGATTCATTAGTTGAATGCAGAGATATGCATTGACCATCTCTTGTTTGTAATGATTTCATAGTGAATGACGCTTTTCCAATCCCACTTCACGTATAACATGGATTCCCGGGTGTTCATGTTTTGTAGGACTGGGCATTCTTTGGGCTACTTCACATTGACATAAACACACAATTTGTTTCTGCTAAGTAGTGAAGCAATACAGAAATCTTAGCAAATTCCACGTGTAGCATTTCGCATCCTTCCTGTAACTATTGAAAACAACTTAATAGCATATGTCTATTTTCTTAATATGACATCCCATTTTAATGACCTCAGAATAAAGTATAATTTAAAAAAATAAAAATAAAAGTAAGCGGCAATGACTTTCTCCTCAGTCCAGTGCTTCTGTGTCGTTATTCTCTGCTAGCAAAATTATGCAAGATGTCCCTAAAGTTCTCTTATCATTATAAAATTCTATAACACATGAAGTATTTGATGCTGTTTTATGATAAATCTTCTTTATTGTCTAACGTTTGCACACCAGCTCTTACAACATTTCAGCATGTTCACCTATAGTTACCCTCAATATCTCAGAAGTATTCTGTATATTCTGCCATACACGAATTAGCATATCAGGCATTACACATTCGATAGATTATTTGATACGTGTCTTCAGAATCATAATGTCATCAATTTGGATGTATGCACATAATCTTAAACGTAGGTCTCGAGAGGTGACGTATGGTGAACACTCATGAAAGAAGCACCAGAATGTCCCATCTCGTCCAATTCAGTTTTAAACTTTACATATTAAAAAAAAACTTTACATATTGCAGAAGATTTAGCGAAAAGCAGCAACTAACTATTTCAAAGATTTCATTAGTTATAACATTTTGTGGGGATAACGGGAGTTTAGGGAACACTGTATATCCGAACAATCATCTGAAAATATTCAACACTTTTAACAGGAGTCTTAGAGGTTAAGATACTTAAGTGTTAAAGTAAAGAAAACGATATATGTCGTGACCGTTTGTAATGGGTTAAAATACATATATATGTTATACACACATATATATATAAGGAAGAGAATCATTTTAACTCATTTATCATTAAAAGTAATGTGCATGTTATATGCACTATGTTGAATTCCCTCTAACCATACCTTGCATAAAATCCCTAATCCCTGTGAAATGATTCATTTCGGAGTATCTCATAAATTAGTAAGATGCAATTTAACTCTATTGTACAAATGTACCTTCTGTTAAATGTTGGTTTTGAAAATTAATGGTATGTTTGCAACCGCTAGAAATTTTATACATGTTATTTCCCATTTCTCTTGCTCTAGAAATATACTAAAGAATGCGAATAAATATATTCTAATTCCATTTAGAGCTTTAAAAATTGGTTCGCTGTGTTATTCACTTGTGTTTCCCCCGGGATATTCTTGAATCAAATTCTAAATTGATGTTCTAAATCCCTTCTGCTGATCACTAACGGAAAATCCAACTCTGATAAAGGCATTAGAATAAAATAACGAAAGAATAAGTGAAAGGAAATAAATTGAGCTCTAAACTAATAAAAAGAAATGTTTGAAATAAGTTAAATTAACGTAGAATTTTATAAATAAATTGCGCATACATATTTTAACGCATTTCAGTGCCCATTTATTAAAAAAGTTAAAGTGTTTGGTCGAGAGATATTAATAATAAACTCTTAACACGCGCTGATTTAGAAACAAGCATCAGGTTTTAGAAGTATTGATATAATGGTGTGAATTTTAATAATTCTAAATCGTACTTTAATGTTATTCTACAGATAAATATTTTTTTCTTCTCTTGGAAAGATATGCATGTGCATATATGAATTTTATGAATTACGTTGTGTACAGTAAAAACCCGATTTAACGATACCCAATTTAATGATAAAATTCAATGGTCCGGATGCACATATATTAACTTATATGTTAAATTATCCCCCTTTTAACGATAGTTTTCTTCTACTTAACGATAATTCTGATGAATATAAAAATTTTAAACACCCTTTTTAATTAAAAGAACTGTCAATTTTTTTTCTTTCTATTGTTTGTCTATTCACTGATGTGCATTGATGATGGAAAATTTTATTTAGAGGAATTTCAAACATCAGTTAGGTGTGGCATTTCTAGCCAGAATCGATCATTTATAGATCATGTGAACATTTCCGTTTTAAAACTGAAGATTATTTAAGAATTTTCTGTCAAAACGAGGAAAATCTGTATTCTGTCAAAAATATGATGGTAAAATTTCAATAATTACTTCAATTGAAGGAAAAGTTGGAATTAGATGCAGAGAAAAGATACTTAACAGTAAGCATACCAGCAACTGGTCATTTGACCGCTATCAAATGAAAATATTTCGATTCTAACCAGAAATGTTTTCATAAAATAAATAAAATATAAGTCACACAGAAATAAGTTAAATAAAAATGTTAAATACCTTTAAATAAAAATTCTGGAGTGAATATTTTTTATAAACTTGGGTAAAATTCTCGGTTTGTTTAACATCAATGAGATTTGATATGAATGAACATTTATAATGTTTTTAGAACAACAGTAAAATTCATATAATCGGCTACATTTAAGGAAAGTAAAGCAATTATTTTTTTTTCTAAGTAAATGGTGTACATTTAATTTAATATGCCAAAAGGAAAATAAAATTAAATACTGCAGATAAATATATTTTTTTTAAGTTTAAGAACCATTTTTAATGAAGTTTTAATTTATCTAATGTGTTCCCAGATTTAACGAAAACCTCGATTTAATGACGGTTTTCAAGGATCCTTCTGTAATCGTTAAATCGATGTTCGAATGTGTGTATATATAAGTAAAAGAAAAATGCCTGGGGTGTTGTTCGGACTGAAAAAAACTGTTTTATATCAGCCCTGTTTCTACTGTGTTGAGAGTGTTGGCGTGATTCAACCATATTCTACAGAGTACTAACAGTAAGGAAATACGCCCAAGACTGATTTAAAAGATTTTTTTATTTGGTCTAAGTTGTCCTCTCCTAGGTCCAAGTAATCCCAAGTTACAGTAATATAAAATATATAATTTATTAAATGCAATTTAGTACAACACAATGTTAAAACATATGTGCTGGGTTGAACCAACTTTTAGTGCCGCAGTAGCTGAACCATAAGATGGCGAAATCTCGCCTAAGCATTTGCAATTCCGGTTGAACCACAGCTCCAAATGTTGGAACGTGTTTTCACCATCTTAAGGTAGCAGCTACTGCGCAGCACCAAAAGTTAGTTCAACCCAGCACAAAAATTTAACATTGTGTAATCTTCTTCATGTATAAGTATTTACATGTAATTCATTCTAATTGCCCTGTTGTTTATGATGAAAGCAGCAATTTTTGAAAGATCATATTTCTTCTATTTATTTTTTGCAAGTATTATAATTGGAGTTCCCTACATCGCCGATATCATACAGAATTTTCACGTGATTTGACTAGTTTTTAAATATATTATCTTATATGGTTGACTATTAAACTGTGAAAGAAAACATGTGCTGTAATTAGAGCATGCACTATTAAAAATCATTTCATACAAATATTCAAATTTTGTCAAATTTTAAATACATTCATTTTGTAATTGCAGTACAATATTTTTACTACACCCAATATTTCTGAAATTGGCGTTGCATTTAGTTGTAAATCTGCATAATATAAATAAAAAACATGCAGAAATACTTTGAATTTTTACAAGTAAATGTTTATATTTTCACAAATATAAGTTCTATTCTTACGCAAATGCATAAAAATGTTGTACAGGGCCTATATAATTATTTATTACAGATACATTTAATTTCGATCTTTTACTGATACAGAGTAATCTGAAATTTTTTTAATTCAATTTCTTGTTGAATTTCTGATTGCCATCGTGACGAAATCTTCACCTAAAAATATGAGGTCAAACATGTAATTTATATTTTCGAAGTTCTAGAACAATTTGTTAAGTATTTCTGTAGATTTTCGACAAAACATCTAAAAAGGAAAGGGTTCGAATACTTTTGACCATATAGTGCACAGTACCTGGGAGACCCGTTTTTAATTTTTAATTATTTAATTTTAGATTTTTATTGATGCTTTAGTTCTTCTTGGCAAACCCCCAAAATGAGCCTATTCCAACAAAAATTAATTATCATAATCAAAGCATCTGTTGCAAATCTACTCATTGACATTTATTACGAGTAACAACTCACTACTTTCTTATAAGTCAGTTGATAAAAAATGACAATTTGTAGAAAATTCCAATCATCTGACTACTTTTCGAAAGCAAACAAAATTCAGCTGACTATATCGCTGGTATCATTATGAATTTTTAAAATATTCGACTGGTCTTTTAATATTAGTTTCTCTATAGAGTTTACTTCCAAATCATAAAAAAATTCTTTGGTATAGTTTGCGCATGTGCAGTTAAAAATTATTTCACACAACTGCTCATATATTTCATTAAATATTTAATGTATTTAATTGTATTATGTTGTTTCTATTTCATTGTATTATGTTGTTGTTTGTCAATTTTTCAGAAACTACCGTTAAATTTGGTGGGTAACCTTGCATGCTATAACAAAAAGCATTTGAAATTTCTTGTATTTTTGAAAGAAATCATTATAGCTCTATGAATATTCTTACTATTTTTACACAAATGAACAGAAATGTTTTACAACATCCACATACACATGTGCTGCAGCAACAGACCGTTTCGTAAATTTTATTTTACAGAGTGAACCAAATATTTTTTTTAATTTGTTTTTGGTCTTCTAATTGCCTTCATGATCAAATCTCCATGGAAAAATATGAGGTCAAACATGTTCTTTATATTCCCAAGTTCTAAAAGAATTCGTCAAGTATTTCTTTAGATATTCGATAAAACGTCTAAAATCGAAAGTTTCCGATGATTTTTGACAATATAGCGTAGATCGGTTTCTCGTGCTCGATTTAGTATAGACACATTTCGTGAAAATTCTTAAAGAATTTTTCGATTTATAGAAAGTAGAATTTTCAGCGCTGAGTGTGTTTTAACTTGTCGAACAAAATCGTTAAAGCCGTTTTCGAAATTGCGCGGATGAAGAAAAATTGCCTGTTCATTTAATATAGATGATATATGTGTGTGCGTGTGCATGCGTATGTGTGTGTGTGTGCGTCAGTATGTGTGTGCGTGCGTGTGTGTATGCATTACTCAAACCATTAAAGGTGTATTTTATCCTTGCGATTGTATAGGAAATGATTACTAAATAGCTTATTGGTATGTAAATTCGTAATAATCTGGTTGAGTAAAAATGTATCTTATCACTCAATCAACACATTGGAGCACCCAGGCGGGAAAATGCTGCGTATACCCGTATTTTCGAATACAAATCTTCGCCTTATTTAATTGAACAATTATGCGATTAAATAAGTCGGAGAATTCCTATTCAGAAGTAGTGATCCCCACCCATACATCTGAGTACGCCAATTAATCTACATATTATTGCTGCAGTTAGTGATTAAACGTTGATTATTCATTCGCAAATTTGAACTTTAATATTGGTTAAGGTAAAAGAAAAGTCATAATATCTGCTCTTCTAAACATTAAAAACAGCATTAAACCGTGTTTTGACTACATTGGTCATAAATATTACAAGTTAAAAATGACTTCATTTTTTAAACAACTTTATTTCTTAAACGAAACTAAGAATAAAGTTTTCTAAGTTATATAGATTTAATTCTTTTAAGATTAATGCTAATGACAAGTACAAATATTCGCTTTTAAAAGTTACTTCACACTGTAAGATAGTTTAGTGAGATTGATTACCGTAAAAGAAAAAAAAAATCTTTGCCTTTTGTAGATCTTAGTTCATCGGTCTTTTCCATTAGTAGAAAGAATATATTTTCTTATTGCTCGCATTTTAAAGAATATGGATAATTTTTAAAGGACGATTACATACCGCATATATCATTACTTTCAAAGAAGTTTAAAATTATATTAATCATTTTCTAAAAATTAGACGAAAATTCGAAAAACTTTTCTTATTGATCCATTTTCTAAAGCTAAAATGGTCTAAATATATTCATTTTTTCCCTAATAATGGTCTTACAGTGTGGACTCTGGCAAGGAGTGAAGGGGAGAGCTATTGCCCTCCCTGTATTTTGAACAAAATTTTACTTATACCTGATGATTTAAAAAATTATAAATAATTAAATACTATAAATTATAAATAATTAAACACTGATAGAAAAATGAACTAAGAGTTTATCATTGTTCAACACAGTTATAATTTTGTTTTTCATGTACGTTCATGTATTTAAGAATTATCTTAAATGCGTTTAGGGAGTCAGGGACCCTGACGAAATAAAATACACTAATAAAAAATATTGTTAAATTTCTGTATAAATATATTTTATTTTGTTGATATGTCTAAAAATTCTCTTGTACATCGGAAAAGGGTTCTGACGAAAAAAAATCCTAGGATAGACTATTTTACATTTATATTCTCAATTTAAAATTATCCAGTTATGAAACTGATCGCCATTTTTACAACCAGGGTTTCTCCGGACTTTCTCCGGGATTCGCGATCAATATCAAAGGCGGCGTATTAAAAAATATTAACTAACCTAGACTGTAAACTAGTCTGTCAAAATCATGCTCCTCCCTGGGTTTCATTCTGCAGGCGCCTAGGTCTTACGGTTAGTGAATTAAACCATTTGAGAAAATTTCAGATTAAGTATTAAAAGATTTTTTTTTTTGAAATTATTTGTATTATGCGAATTTATACCACTAATTATATTTCTGAATAATAATAAAAATGCGCAATTTCCAAGAGATCTTATGAAAACTGAATTGGTGAAGAAGCGGAAATACGCAAAAGAATTGCAAGAATGCAAAGAATATCGTCAGATTACATTCATTAACGTATTCTTAAAAAAAACTTTTCTAAGAATTTTTCTAGGAATTTTATCTAAATATTTTATAAACGTTTTTTATCAGAAATTCTTCTCGCATATTTAAAAAATACTTGTATTTTCCTACAATAACATTCCGACTGGAATGAATTGCTCGTATACTATTTTGTTCACTTAACTTCGTAATTAACGTGAATTAACTCAAAATTACCGAGTTATCTCCATAAATAACGCTACAGTTATTCCAAGTCGGGCATAGCAAAGTTTCACGAAAACATTTATTTCAGTGCGGTTTACATTGAACTGAATTTTAGTAAAATGCAATTAGTATTCTTGTAATATTTTAAGAATAATTAATATTATACATTTTTACATTTTCTTGCTTCAGTTTTTAAACTATTTTAACCGATCGCTGTAACTTCGATAAAATAATCAAATGATGTATATGTGGTAAAATGACAATGTGCAAATATATTACACAGGGTGATTCAAAATACACTGTAAAAAAATCTGTTAAGAGACACATATTGTTCCTTTAACAATTATCGCACTTGTTCCATTTTGATTGGTGTATTTTTTTAAATCTCAAACACAAATTCAAAGTCTAAGCAAAAATGAACCAAAATTCTCAAATATTAGCAGTTTTTCTGTTTCTTTGCAAAATTTCCGATTTGTCCATTTTTTTTTTCTAAAATCACGGAATTATCCAATCAATCCAAAATATAACGGAAATTTGCCATTCTAAGCTGCAAAAAATAATCAGAAATTATCTTTTCTCAGGTGCTTGTCTTCGGCGAAATTCAGTAAAATTACGCAGATTTTCTGGCAACTCAGCTCGTGAATATTTCTTTTATTTGCAGTTAATTTTCTTTCGCAGTGTATAGATTATCGCAGTGTTTTTGAACCTGTTATTATTCACGGCACACTTGATCCCACAGTTATACTTCCACGGAACATTACAATTAAGATGAATGAAAACACAAGAGGAATATTTGCCTTTCTAAGTTAATTTAACACTAGACCGGCTATCTATGGCAGTAGTTTTAACTGGAGCCAAATAAATATATTTCGATTCGAATCCGTAATTATTTCATAAAATAAGTTAAATATACCACTCAAAAATAAGTTAAAAAAGTTAAATAGTTTTAAATAATAAATCCCGTATAAAATATTTTTATAAAACTTGAGTAAAATTTCCTGCTTTTCTAGTGTTGATAACACAAACCAAATGCTTTGCAACTGATTGATTTTTTAAAAATCCTTTCCATTACAATTATGTGCTATTTCTTGCTTCAGTTAAATTTTCCTCATCGGTAATAAAAATAAATGTTTTTCGACAGGCATGAACATTGCGCGTGAAACAGATATTTCTCTTCTAATACAGATATATTATGTCAAGCATTCGTCGGTTGATGTATTCGTCAAAATTTCAGTGCATAAATATAAAGTTTGTATTTTTTTCCAATGATATTTTTATCCAGTTTACATTTTTTCCTTATTTCAAACATTTATACTGCATTTACAAATATAACCATTATTTTTTTATCTGAGAGAGAATATGTTTATATGAATATGTGAGGTCATTTTTCATAATTTCTTAAGATTATTTAAGCTCTAAATTACCTAATTTATTAAACTGCAAAATTTGGAATGTTGCCTTTTGAAGTAATTATATAGTTGTTAATTCGTAACATTTTGATAGAACTTTACTGAAAATTTTCGCGGCACACCTAGATCATGGCGTACTAGAGTGCGGCGGCACACTGGTTGAGAACCATTGGATTATCGTGATTATCCCTTAAAGAGTTCCCATCAGTGAAACATACTTCCAATTACAACGTGTATTCAAATCAAGAATAGCTTTCAGATATGGAACAATTATTACAAGAGGCTGTATATATAGCCCCTTATATACTATGCATTCAAACAAAGTTTCGAAATTCATTAGGAGCGGTACTTTCGTGGACATAGGGCTAGCCGAAAGGGTGATTTTGCTGATTACTGATACATATAATAAAAGAATTATCTAAATTTACAAAGTAGATTTACTAATTTGATTTTTTTAATTTTTACCCTCAAATTTATCAATTTGCTTTGAGTTCTCTCAAATCTTGAAATTATTTCTTCCTAAAAATGTGCATTTTTTTTATCGCTTTTCATTTTGTCATTCTTATGCATGAAACTAATGATACCGCTTTCACTTTGTCTCTTTTTTTTAATCACATGCATCATTAGTTCCAGCTGCTTCATATTCGTAAGAAAATTGAATTTCAGATTCCCGAATCATTCTAAATATTTTTATGCGTATGTTTTTGCTATTAAATTGATACATATTTGTCGAAACTTTGGGTACACTTCAAAAGATTTTGCATATTCTAAAAATATTGTAATGAATGTTGTTCACTACTCCAATTCAAAATATTAAAATAATGAAAAATGAAGCACAAAATCATTCGATATTTACATTTATTTCGGTACTAATGAATGCTTGACAAATTTGATGTGTAGTATCACATTCTACGTATTTTGTAGATGTACATAATAAATAATGTTTAATCTGTGGTTCTCAGGAGATAGCATGTGTTTGATCCCCATCCCTGACAGACTGATTTCTGTAACATTATTGGCGATGCAATAATTCATTTCAATTATATCATTTTTTTTTATTTCAGGGGGAGAAATTATATGTTTTGTATTTTTTTACTCGAATGCTTTATATTTATTATTAAGTGAAATTTAACATTTAGCAATATTTTTTAATTGCTAATTTTATATTAAAATATTTAAATTAAAAGATTTTACATGTAAATATCAATTAAATAAATGTAACTGTCATGCAGTTTTTGCTATGTTTTGTATGATCATTATCAAGAAGATGCATTTATACAAAGAAAAGTGTGTGATTATTTTCCGTAGAAAGGACAAAAAGAAAGGAAGAGAAAATATATAGAAGGAAATAAATTTATATAAAATCTATAAAAGAAATTACCCCGATATCTCTGACTTAATAAGTAAATTTTATATAAAAAAGTAAAATAAAATTTAAGTAATTAACAAATATATGTTATAAATTGTTAGCTGCAAACGACAAATTTTAAATTCAGCGTTTTAGTGTCAGGCAGATAAAAATAAAATTTATGAAAAATATAAAAATTTAAAGGTCGCGTAGTTCAAAAAATGTTTAGAAAATGCTAAATATTGTTATTTTAAAACATTTGAGACTGTTGTAAGTAAAAATAAATAGCCTCTCCATTCAATTTGTATTTTTAGTTAAACCCCTGAAAAAAAAAGCAAGCATAATAGGTTTTTAATCACAAGTCTTTCACTTTATTAATTTGGACTAACAGCATCACCAATCGCTTTGTATGCATATAAATCGCTTATAAGCAATAAAATATACCAATTCATCAAGTTTTCAATACTTAATTAATTTCAAAGCAACTATCGTAATTTCCGGCGTATAATCCGCAGCTCAAAGAGTCGTTTTTCGACCCAGAAATTTTATTCAATAATTGTAGTTAAATATTTACAGCGATCTTTTAAGTTACATTTTATAAAATATTATTTCTGGGTCGAAAAACGACTCTTTGAGCTGCGGATTATACGCTGGAAATTACGGTAATTAAAAATTCAAACCTTTTTCTAATGAAACTTTCAAGATGTTTACCGTCAAATCTTGACGGGTACTATCTATTTTTTTTTTTTATCTACAAAACAAATTAATTTTTATCATTTTCTATATTCTGTATTGTTTTTATAAAAGATCATTAAAAAAAACTTCATTAAGAACAATTACTCAATTCAGTTTTCTGATATTTCAAAATTTGTAAATTAATGCATGGATAACTGCTACAAAAAAATAGAGTTAAAAATTAATATATTACATTTAGCAGAATTAAGTGCACAGTGTTTGACGAAAGCATCAAATGTCACTTAATTTCTATTGAAAATTATCTATTGCAGGAAGTCTGGAATGCATTAAAATACAGTTTTATTTATGTTAATAATTGTATATCAGAATTTAATTATAAACTAGCTGAGGACAATCCGCTTCACTGTATCTTTTTTTTTTTTTTTTTTTTTTTTTTTGGTACATCTCTGCAGTTTAAAGATAAGAGGATATCCCATATAATACAATGGGATTCTCCCCCCCCCCCTTTGTCAATTAGCTAACTGTATTGTTGGTATCTTTCTGTGTTTTCACGATATTTGACTGGTCTTTTTATATACGTTACTCTATATAAAATTGACTACCAAATCATGAAAAATATCTTTGGTATAGTTCGCGCATGAGCAGTTATAAATTATTTCATACAATGTCCATATCTCATCAAATATTAAATATATTAATTTTTTAATTGCCTTATACTGTTTCTAATGTCCTTGAAGTCAAACATGTGCTTTACATCCTCGAATTTCAAAAACAATTTGTCAGGAATTTAAGTAGATATTTGACAAACCGTGTTAAAAGCAAAAGCATCCGGTCACTGCCCCTTAATTTTTGGACATCAGTGTATATATATATATATATATGTGTGTGTGTGTGTGTGTGTGTGTGCGTGTGTGTGTGTGTATGTGTGTGTGTGTACTATATGGAAAAAATTCATCGGACACTTATGATTTCAGAAGTTTTATCGAATATTTAGAGAAATACTTGCCAGATTCTTGAGATACTTCAAGAATGTATAGAACATGTTTGACCTGATATTTTTCAGCGAAAGTTTAATCACGAAAGCAGTTAAGGGACTAACAACAAAATAAAAAAATAAAAAATATTTGTGATCACATTGTAAGCTAAAATACTCTAAATGACCTGTAGCTGATTTGTTGAGCTGTTTCTGAATTTCAATTGCTTTCTAAAATTAACTGGATGATAAAGTAATTCCACAAATTGTCGTTTTTTATTTACTGACTTCCAACAAATGAGTTAGTTCTTAACGTATGTCCCTGCGTTCCTTTGGAACAGATGTTAAGATTTTTTTTTTTTTTTTTTTTTGGAATGGATTCGTTCTGATGATTCTTCCAAAAAGAACAAAAGCATCAATAAAAAATTAAAATAACAAAATTTACACCCAGAAAAACGTTTTGTTGAATCAACAAAAATTTGTTTGACCCAACAAAACTTTTTGTTTAAATATAGGTGAATGGAAATTTTGTTTGAATCAACAAAAAAAAAAATTTTTTGCAATTCCAAAAAAAAAAAAAATGTTGTATCGTCAGCAAAAAAAGTTTTGTTAATTCAAGTAAAATGGTTCAATTTTACTTGAATTTTGCTAAAAAAACCAATATGTACTCAACAAAACATGTTTTGTAGTTTTAATCAATTCCTTTTTCTGGGTGCAGAAATGAAATATGACAATTTTAAAAAAATCCCTTATCATTCAACTACATTTAGAAAGCAACTGAAATTCATCTCATTATATTACCGACATCTTTCTGAATTTCTGAAATATTTGACTGGTCGTTTTAATGAGTTAACTTATATAGTTGACCACTAAATTATGCAAAAATATGTTTGTTATCCTTAGCGCATGCGCAGTTACAAAATATTTCATACAAATACTCAAATTTCATCATATATTTAATATATTTATATTCCAATTCAAATATGTTGTTTTTACTGTACTTTGTCAAGTTTCCTGAAAGTAGCGTTAAAGGTTGAAAACCCTGTATGCTATAAACAAAAAAATTAGAGAAATTTTTTTGAAATTTTTAAAAAACCTTTATATTTCCATGAATATGCGTTCTATTCTTACACAAATGTTATACAAGATCCACTTAGTCATGTTCAATAGCTACATTTCGACCATTTTTTTACAGGGTTATCACAAATATTTTTTTAACAATTTGTTGTGGTCCCCTAATTGCCTTCGTTATCAAATCTTCGTTGAAAAATATGAGGTCAAAAATGCTCTCTATATACCCGAAGTTCCAGAAGAATTCGTCAAGTATTTCTCTAGCTATTCGACAAAACATCTAAAATCGAATGCGCCCGGTGGCTTTTTGGTATAGATATATATCATGAAAACTGATTTTGTTGATTATTCTTTCGGTGTCTTCTCCATTTTCGTTACCAGCAGTATCCACCAACATAGTAACATATCGTCATTCCTATTGACTGTGTATGTCAGCTAGTGTTTCATAAAAATTAATTTATAGGTTATTTGCATATTATTATACACATTTTATTATTTGCGCAATTCACACTTATGGTTTAGCAAGGGATAAAATACCTTAATTTTAAAAGTAAGCCATCCCACCTAATAAATGATGCGTGCTACTGTAATTTCACTACCGTAATTTCATTTAGTATTAAAAATCTATAAGAAACAACCCTTATTTTTTCAGGGAAGATTTAGATGTCAACCAGTGGAGGTTAAAATATTTTCTAAAAGAACTTGCAAAAATCCTTTTAGATTGTGAAATTAAATGCTGTATGGCATACAATATTTTTTAAAAAGGTAGAACATCCATTGTTTAACATGGAGATATTTAGACCCTTTTTTCTTTTTCTCTTTTCCTTCCGTTAGCAACATGCATAGTATTTTAGGGATAAATGTAATTATTCTTGATGAAAGAAAGCGTGCTTATTTGCTCACAGAAAAAGTACAAATCTTCCCACATTCTCTTTAAGAATTAAGTGTTTTACTTCAATATTTATGCGTTACATCATTGTGTTAACTCTGCAGATTTATTTTGTTACAGTTAAGTAATTGTTAAGTACAACGATTATAAGTAATTAAGTATTTATATATTTTTATTTTGCATATTCTAAATACAATGTTAAAGATAATAATCTTTTACTCCTTTCAAATCTTTCATTTTTCCATTAGATTTAAACAAATCTGTCATCTAATTATGCAAATTGTTGTTTTAGTTAAGCAGAAGATTGAAATATGGGAAGGGGATTCTTATAAATGATTTAGATTCTGAACATTTTGTAAATGGAAAAGGAATAAAAAATGATTTTTTTTTTGTAATTGTAATAGATGTTGAAATATTTTCTACAAGAACTTCAAAAACTCTTTTGCAATTTATAATATTAAATGCTGTGGAACGTATGTATGTATTTAGTTATCTATGTCTGCGAAAGGCAAAGTTCAGCAATTCGAGAGAGTTTGAAGATGTGAGATGTCTTAGAATTTTGTTTGTGCTCCAGAAAAGAGATTTCGACCATCCGTTTTATTTTTATTTGAAATATTTTTATTTATTTATTTAAAGTTTAAAAATACGGAAAAATGGGTTTTTTCAGCAATTAAAATGCTTTTTTTCCCTGTTGCCAAATCCTAAAAACTAGTAGGATGTGCCAATACTAAAACTTTCTTGTATCTCATACAAGTTAATCCTTCAAAAAGCGTATATTTTTTAATTATGCATTTTAGAATAAAAAATGCAGCATATCAACCCCACCTGTTTACTTGAAAACCTAATCAGCACCAACCTATGTCAAAGTCTAACAGAATATGAAGTTTGATGAAATTCCGTACATTAGTTCTTGAGATATCATCGTGTAAATCCTGAAAAAGGCACAATAGTAGCGCCACTTTTTGAGAGATTTGCACCAAAACCTAATCAACGTCTATATATGCCAACGTCTAACTGAATGTGAAGTTTGATGGAAATTAGTTCTTGAGATAGAGCCTGTTTTGAGAATCGTGAAAAATGCTGCACAGCATCAGCACCTGTTGGACCAAAAACTATTTGCACCAAAAACTATTCAGTACCAATTTATATCAATGTCTAACTGAATCTAAAATTTTATTAAATTCTGCGCATTAGTTCTTGAGATAGAGCACCCACAAAATTTTTGTCACATACAGAGACACACACAGAGGCCGATTCACAAACAGACAGACTCATAGACAGACACTTTCTAAAAACAGCCAAATCGTGTTCAGGACCTTCTAAAACGTATAAATCCGTCGAAAATTTGAAGTAGAAAATTTTCATGAATCCAATACTTTCGGCTTGTAAAGACAGAAGAAGGTAATAAACTGTACAAGACTTGAAAACAATTTTAATACCGAGTGGACGATATAGAAACACATAGATTTTGTATTTATTTATATAATGTGTATGTTAAATTACGGTGAACATATTTAAAAGCATGTACTTTGTGTACAATAAGAGTTCATACATCTAATTTTTTTTTACACGACTTCAAGTTCAATGGCTTACGGTCATTGTATATCCCTATTTTTAATTACATGAAGCGAAGATTACTAATAAACATATAGTGTCATTCGATGTCTACAAACCATTAAACCTACAGCCATGTAAAAACAATGTTAAGGTATAAATTTAATAAAAATTATTTTAATTTTACCAAAATTAGCGGTATTCACTGTGACATCACCAAAATATTGTTCATTAAATTAACATTTAACCTATATATCTATTTTTTTTTTGGGGGGGGGGAGACTGATGTCAGATTTAGCACAGAACATACAGTTTCATATAATGAATTTTAACAACACAGTTACCTTATTTTTGACAAGAGTTTTTTATTAGATTATTTGCGCAAGACATTTTTCTAGATGATATTTTGATTGGATTTGCTTTATTTCGTCTAACTAATTATAAGAGTTTTTTAGTCTTTCACACTTTAGTGATCAGATTCTTTATACAAAATATAGTATATTTTAGCTTATTTTAATTAATTTTTAATTAAAAGTAAAGATTTATAATTTATTTAAATACTGGTCCCCATATTAACAATTTATGGCTGCAAAGCGCACAGCGCCCCGTTATAACGATCGCTGTATTAACAATTTTTGGTCGTAAAGACGAGAGAAAACCCGGGTCTACGCTATCGAAAGTAGTGGTTGCCCCATTACTAGGTTCTCGCTCGGCTAGATGGTAGAAGCTACTATGAAAACGAAAGCTGTACAGTCTTCAATAAAAAATGTAAAAGATCTATATTGTTTCAAGTGGAGATGTTTAGTTCCTTTTTTCCTTTTCCTACGCGTTTCTCTTCTTTTTCCGTTAGCGACATTAATAGTATTTTAGAGATAAATATAATTATCCTAGGTGGAAGAAAATGTGCTTAGTTTCTCACAGAAAAGCTACAAATCTTCATTTTAAGGATTAAGCGTTTATACTTTATTAATTATGCATCACATCCTACTGTTATCGCTGCAAATATATTTTGTTACAATTAAGTAACTGTTAAGTACGACGATTATGTAATTAAGTATTAACTGCATTAAGTAACTATATCTATTTATTTTTCTTATCGTAAATACAAAGTAAAAGAAAAGAAACATTTTCTCCTTTTTTAAATTTCTTTTAATTTGACGTAAGATTTTTTAAAAAATCCACCATTTTAATGCGCAAATATTTGTTTTAGTTAAGCAGAAATTTGGACCTATATACCTATGTAATAGGTATATAGGTATATAGGTATATAGTTTTCAGTTGCTGAAAACATTCCTGGAAGCCTTTGAGGGAGGTACTATTCATTATAGCCGGTGCAATTTCCCCAACATTAGTTGCATTTTTGAAACACCTCCCTTAGAAAACAACTTAGTAGAGGGTAGAGGGTATTGCTCTCTCACCGTAGTTCTGCTGCAACATGTGCAATATTTCTGTCACAGATTTCTCAAAACGCTTGCTGGGTTTGATATTCGTACACTGTTCTTCAAAAGACATTTCTGCTTTCGACGAACGCGAACGACGACAGTTCACTGGCACGCATTGTCTGAAAGAACACTTCACAGCGGGCGTTCTTTATTCTCACTACATCTAATTTAACATGTGCCTCTATTCATGGTAAATTAGTTCCCCTAGCCTCCAATCCCGGTTGGTTATATTAGCGCAGATACAGTCAATTTTGATATTAGTAGTATGTTAAAATATATTTTAAAAGAATCTCTAAATACTTTCAGAATTGGAAATTGAATGATTTGCGACATTTAAATTCCCTATAAATATTTTATAACATTACATGAAAGCGCACAAGTGAAGTATTTATTATTTCAAATACGTTAAATAAAAAGAAAATTATTAGTATTCTACAAGTATTATTTACTAGTACTAAACGATTTTGTCCTCCATATAAGTAGATGAAAAAACGTTATTCCTAGACAGGATATCAGTTTTAAAGCAATCACATAAAAAATCTTTATAACTTACAAAGCAACAGCGAATATAATCAGACAGTGCAACTTTAACAAATGTTTGTATACGATTTTATATATTATTTTAGAATTTAGGAATTTAAAAGAAAATGGTGAACAAATTCTTCTTATAAATATATATTATTTCATAGTACTTATTTATACAGACACTGCTTGAATTAATGCATTTTGTAAAATAACTCAATTAAGATATAGTAAATCGTATATAAAAGCACGCTCTTTTAACATTATTCTGCCGTAACTCATCTGTCACGTCGAAAAGTTTATTTAACATGTTCTTTTATTATTACAAATTTGACAGGTTAACAATTCTATTACTTAACAAAAGCCGATATTTTACGAATTTAAAATTGGACAGAGTAACTACTTTGTGACTCCAACTGTGATTTCGATGATTTTAGGAACTCCAAATCACATAATCAAGAATAATATGATGTTTTATTAATTTATTTCTTTTTATTTTAGAGCAAGGGCTTTTTATAAGACAAAAACGAATTATAGAAAATTTGGCACAAAAATTGAAAAAGATAAGAGTATTAGTGTAATCTACAGTAAAACGAAAATAACGAGAGAAAGAATTAGCGTGATTACGTAAGGGATAAATAAAAGTGTGACTTTCCAAGCAGAGTTTCCAGGATTGAATCAGAAAGGTGCTATAAATATAGATATACGCGAACAGCATTAATTAAAATTTACATTTATTAAGGATTTTTATAGGCTTTCACTTTTCAAGTGGAGTAGCGATTACATTTGATTCGTCAGGAGTTCTATTGACATTCGGCTCCTGAAAAAGGAAAAATAAATCATCTGTACATGTTTAACTAAGTGACAACTGTTGCTAAGTGGAATCATTTGCTAGAGAAATTTTCACTTCAGCCTTGCGTTTTGCGGATGAGGTTCACAGTTTCCAGGTTCATCAAGCCCTGCGGTATGCGGATACGCACATTCATTGGAATTACCTATAAATCTGCACCATTGCTTCTGATTAGAAAATTTCTATTTAATATTTAAATCACTTCGTTTAATCGTAGAATTTGTAATGTTTTTCTATGATTAAATAATGCAAAATTTTCCATTAAACATTTGTGGCACAGCAACAAACATTTCTTTTTTAATGAATATTCATTAATTAAAAAAAAAGTACATATTGAATAAGATTTTAGATTTGTATGTCCAATGGATGATAACTTAAAAAATAAATAAATTGAACCATGTGCCATAATTAATCTTAAATATAATACGCAAATTTTTGCTGCCTTATCGTTTAATTCTGCACGAAGCAACATTTTTGTTGGCTGTGTATGAAGTACTAAAAGTTTCTTTAATCGTAAAAAGCTTAGTTTAATATTCTTGTGAGTTAATTACAATAATTCAAGTGAATTTTAAATTGAAAAACATGAAATAATGTAATTGTTTATACAACAATTGAATTGATAACGTACGAAAGAAACAATAAAAGATGAAATGACAGAGATATGATCAGTTTTACATTCACTTAATGTATTTTATTTTAAATAAGTCATAGAACTAATCTTGTAAAAATTAATATCTAAAGATTAATAGTCATTACAGGGGGTTTTCCAAAGTTTTGAAATGACAAGAAAAAATCCTTTTCCTTCCTGTTTAACTTTACGGAAGCCGTACAGGTAATTATAAGTTACTAATTTTCGTTAAAAATGCAAAGAAATAAATAACTATTGCCTCAGTAAATCCTGTTTTGGTGATCTTAGTTTAAATCTCCAAATGAATAAAAAAGCAGAAAGTGCTTAAGCTTCAGTGAAGAACGTCTTACAAAATCGTTAAAAGAAAAGCAAGAGATACTTTTTTTTCTACCAGCAGTTTTTTTGAGTTCCAAGTACTAATCAATTTGACAGCACAAATCAATAAAGAACAAATCGTTATTTTTTGACACATCTTTACTTTTAAACCACTATCTGAAAATGGTTATATCTTAAAAAGCAACAGCAAAAATAATTTAACGTTCACATTTATTTAAATGTTTATTTAAGACAACTAAAATTTGAAATCAATATGGGGAAAAGATTATGACTTACAAAGCGATAATAGTATAATAAATTATAATTTCACAAATGACACTTGAAACAGTATTTACATATGGTTTTATGTAATCTTTAGGCTTTAAAATTACATTCATCTAAAATTTAAATTTAAAATATTCAACTAATATCTAAAAATTCTTAAGTTTACCCTTCAAAAACTTTTAACGAACTTTTTTTTTTCCAACATAGGTTGCGTGATTCCTATAGGTTTTAGGGCGCTAAAAATAAAATGTTGTTAACAATTTCCAATCAGCCTCCAGTTTTAAGAATTTTTATTTTCAATTTCTGGATTATATAGGTCATTCCATGTCACCTGTTCTAAAGGTAGAGTTGGCAAAAGAGAATAAAAGAGATACATTTTACTCATCCATATATTTTAATAATAAGATTGTACCCTCCCCCCTTAAAAAATCATTCTACTGGAAATTATGTCTTCGTTCAATTTATCTTTATAAAATAAGCTTGGAAGCAGGAGGTCATCTTCATACTGAAATTGTATCGCGCTCTAAAATTATTATTGCGAACAATCTATTTTGACAGTATATTTAGATTCTTTGGTAAATTTTACCTTCGGAGACCAAACGGAAAGCCATTGGATCAAATAGTTTAGGAATTATGAAGTTTAAAATTTGGAACTCCTAATGTTAAATTCCATTTTAATAGTTGCAAAACGGATTACAATAGGCGTAGTTTTTACAGCATAACTACTTGACGGAAAAGGGCTCAATTTTGGAGTAACATATTTGAAGCTTCTGGAAATCGATTTCTATTAAAAATTTCATATTTTACAATTCATATATTTTCCGAAGATTAATTTCATGCTATGTATGTTTTCGAAATTATTTTTTGAAATAAATATGAATTGTGACATATGATTTTTTTTCACATATATCTTAATCTAGATATTTTAAATATGTTAATCCAGAATTACAGTTCATTCCAACAAGTAGGTTTGGAATTACGCTTCAAAAACTACCAGCATTTTTATCTGTTTTGCAACAAATAAAAAATAATTTAATATTAGGAATTCCAAATTTTAAACCTTCATAATCCCTGAAGTATATGACTGAATGACTTCCTGTTCTGTATACGAAGATAAAGTTTACCGAAGAAATTAAATATGCTGTCAAAATTGGATGTTTGTATTGAAAATTTCAGAGTTTTGCGCAATTTAATTATGAAGACGATCCTCTAAGCTCTAAGCTTATTTTCTAACGTAAATTGAGAAAAGACATAATTTCCAGTCGAAAATTTGTTTCCGTTTTCTTCTGGGTTTTCTTTTCTTCTTTATTTTATTTTTTTTTCTGACTGTACCTACTCGATCCTTTTCAAATTTAATAAATTCGCTCAAGATGTACATTTGGACTGTGCAAACTGTCAGAGTCATAAGTAGTATATGCGTGGGCTCCAGGAGTGCTTCTGTAAAGTTCACATTTTCAACGCCACTCAAATTTCAGCCATTCAGTATTTTTTAAGTTATGCTTAAAAAACTACCCGCATTTCAGTTTTTTTTTGCAAATATTAAAAATGAATTTATCATTAACATTTCGAAATTTTTACATCTGCGTAATTCCAAAACTTATTCACCAAATGGCTTCCGTTTTGGTATCCCGAGGTAAAATTTACAGAAGACTCCAAATATGATATGAAAGTTAGTTGTACGTATTGAAATTTTCAAAGTTTGATACAATTTCAGTATGGAGACGGTCCCTTAAGCCTTTTTTGACGTTAATTGAAATAACTCTTAATTCTCAATCGAATGGCTATTTTCTCCGCTTCGATAATTTGGTGTTTTATTATTATTATTATTATTATTATTATTATTATTGACCGACTGTACTCATGGCTGTTTTTGTTACAGCTCTCAGACCAAAGATGTGTATTAGTATAATCGGAAATATGTATTTAAGTAGACTTGCGAAAGAAACAATCTTCTCATACTGAGATTGACGAAGGTACAATATATAAATCTGGGAGTTTTAAAAACTTGAAGTAACTATTTTTATTTGGTTTTCAGAAGTAAAACCTTAAATGCGTTTTCAGAAAAACATTATTTTCAGTTACAAAAATCTTAGCTGCCAATTCGCTCAATTTTTGACTACCACTAACTTCAAAAAGAAAAAATAGCTTTGTTTCATCGCCTGGGACTAGTGATTATATACAGAGAACATTTCTATGCGAAAAAAGTGGAAGTCAAAAATCAGGTCTTAACTGTGGAAAAACGTTCTATCTCTAGAAACTATGGTTATATTTATACAAAATGTCTCGCCTACAATTTATGTCGTATTGTGAGTGCTATGAAATATTGATTCAAATATTTGAGAATTTCCTGAATTTGTACAGCTGTTTTTAAAAATTAACGCACAGAAAATATGTGAAAATTCATAAAAGTGATAATTTGAATGGATATATCCAGGGAAAGTTTTTATATAAGGATTATGTTGCATTTCATTACTTTCTTATTGTAACTCAAGTTGTATGTTTATTAAAGAAAAAATAGTAAACTACCATTTCTTTTGGGAACATTTTTGATAAATATCAAACATTGAATTTATTTTCTTTAAAATTTTAAAATTTAGAAAGACGTCACATCAAAATAACTTATTTAAGAAATAAGATTTCCTTTTCACATGCTAATTAACTTAAAACAATCAATATTATATTTATTTGCGCTTTATTTAAAAAAAAATAGATGTCAAACGTAGTTAAATGGGTTATAATAGGTTGTTTCTTTTGTTGTTAAAAATGCAATAATAAGTTTCAAGGATAAATTATGGACTTCTTTGAGAGCTAAGGATTTGAATTTAAAACACTGCAATGTTTACGAAGGTAGAATAAAGGATATGGCATACATTTTCATGAAATTAATTCTCATGAGCACCATATGCCGCGTCTTTAATTATAATTTTGTAAACATTCTGGTTTTAATTTTTAATTACTTTTATATATTTTTTGGTAATAAATGAGCTTCTTGAAAGGCATACATAGAATTTTTCCCTCGAAATATCATTAAAGCACAGAAATTAAAGCACATTGCTTGTGAGTTTATTCTCTAACCCAATTAAATAAGGGCATTTATGTTAATTGGATACATTTTGTATTCTATTCATAACATTGTTCCCCACCAGATAGTTCGATATACTAAATACCCCTCCCATAAGATTATCTTCAATAGTTTATCTCTCATTAATGCTAACAAAATGTAAACATCCGGCATTTGTTTTTCGGTAATCTTATGAATGATTCATGAAAGAAAATTCGAGTTACGTAAAGAAAAAAAAATTCAATTCAATCAGAATTATCTACTTCCATGTTTTAAAATGACTTTCATCAGTATTGAACTTGTAGTTAAGAAATAAATTGTGTTGTGACACATGGTTAGATGTAGGAAATATCTGATTGCATTGGTTACAAAACTTAGCTTACCATAATCTAATCGAATATCTCAGGTCAATCATGCAAAAACCAAGGACGACACATAAAAAAACAGCTTGATTTGCAAAGCCTTACAAGTGAGATTTCATGATGAAGCGAAAAATGCACACGGATATCTGTCGGAATAAATACCAACATGCGCGAAAAGTAGTTAAAGGTACCTCAAATTTATTTCGAAAGTGACACAGCTAAAAAAAAAAAAATCGCGAAAAAGCAATTTCAAACGAAAAAACAATTTCAAGTACGAAAGCAAAATGCTTTTTTGTAATCTGGATTAGATATAAATTCCAAATTCGTATTTCAAGTTAAAAATAAAGTAGAAACTCCTATTTGAGCTAACTTGATTATCTAATCGATTATCTAAATGTTTTCAATTAGCGCTCTGCCATGACAGACTAGAAAACTGATAAAAGCGGTCGAAATCGATTATTCTGAAGCATATTTAAACATACTTTTAATAACAAGTTTGAGAGTACTTTTGTATTCCATTGGTTGGTGTGGTATCTCAAAATTCACACTTTTTGAACTGTATCATTTTACAAATACGTATATGACATTTAGTGATGTGAACACATGATCTTATCTTCTAAATACATGCATCTTTAAATAACTTAAATGTATTAAATTAAAATTTATTTCTGCACATTTTTCAAACAAACGGTGAAGCCTACGTTTATTATAAAAAAAATCTTTTGTTAGAAAATTTCGAAACTCGTTAAATTAAAATGAGAACCTAAAAACATACATTAGAGACAAGTTATCGCATACATTGGATTACTTATGCAAATATGCTGCTCAGTAATTTAATTTGGTCACTGGCTGGCATAGATGTTTATATCGCTATTATGGAAATCAATATATATATATATATATATATATATACTAGCTGCCCCGCTCGGCGCTGCCCGTGCAGACTATCATTGAAAAATATAACAGTATAAAACATATAACAATGTAAAAATATAACAATTTAAACTACTTATTTATACCAAAAATTTGTAAAAAAATTAAATAAGAGCTTAAATTTTAAAAGTATAACAGTTACGTTTAAAAAATGAAAGGGCCAGGGAAAATTATTACTCTTACTTTTCCCTTTTTACTAAAAATCCCTTTTTAAAAATCATTGCTTTGTTTACATTTTTAATTTTATATTGCTAATTGTATTTTTAAATTATAAATATTAAATGCTTATAAAAATTAATATGTCAAATCATTGTTTGTTTCGCTTTTATTCCTGTAGATGACAGCACCAAACAATGAGATGCGTTTCATTTGGGTGTTGCCATTAAACAATTAACAAATAATCGCGATTTCTGTGCCACGTACGCTAGCGTAATATATAGATATGTAGAAATTTACATCTGCTTGAGCTTGATTACGAAATACATAAGTGCTTTATATGGAATGTAATAAACCAAGTTTTGTTTCTAGTCAAACAGCATAAATTTCCATTTACAAGAGTTTCTGATGGAAGAAATAAAAGTAATTCAAGTAGTCTATACACATTTTTATGAGACTTAAATAAAAATAATATTTATATTCTGTATGGTACTACAATACAGCGTGAACAGAACTTAGTTGTGCCAAAAGAATGGTTTATCATGGGTAGTTAGACACCCAAACACGAGAGTATTCATGATTATAAATGCATGAAAGACACAAAGTTTACCTTCTTTAGAAATACTCTGCAAATGTCCCATCGGTAAATCAGTTCTGGCCTTATTTTTCTAAGCATAGTCACGTCAGTCAAACCAAGTGCAATGCTAAATGGTGATTTATAGTTTTAAATGGATTTATTTCGGACTGTAAACCTGATCTTTAATAAAATCATACACTGAAATCTAAGGCTGAGAAAGATGGTGATCTTGGCAGCCATAGAATAACACCGCTTCGAGCAATCTAAACTGAGATTTCAGCACTGAGGTAAGTAAATGTATCTAAAAATTTATGATACAATTAGCTGAAACTCACCGCGTTACCCGGGTCTGTGATAATAACCTTAAATAGACGTAAAATGAATAATTTGTATATTGAAACGAGAATCTTTCTAAACTATCCTAATGCTAGGGGCTCCACCGCTTTCAGTAGCCTGCATCCTCAATTTTGTGTGATTATTTTTATTTTTAAATGAAAATGTATCGAACAAACATACAGTTGGGGGTCCCACTGCCTTTGGCAGAGTACATCGGCTGTGCTACGTACGCTACGGTCTGTTTTGAATTTGTATTTTTAAACGAAAGACCGGAGTAGCCAAAGCCCGAGATAATAATCTCAAGTATAACTAAAATCAGTGTTGAATGAATTTCTATATTTAAATGAAAATCTTTCCAAATGAACCTAATAATGAGGGCCCCACAGTCTTCGACAGCTAGAAATTGTTTTCTTCTCGCTTTTATTTTCTACATCGGATCATTTACTATTAAAAAAGTGGTTCTTATCTATTATACAGTGGCGGTAAAAAGTTTCCGGCCAGTTAGTTTCTTTGATTTGTTTGCCAGAACGTTTCAGCGAAGAAGAAGGGCAATTGCTCCAAAAGTTAGGAATATGCAAATGACCTCTGATCATGTGATCATTTTGATTGGATACTGAAGACACTTGATGCAAACGGAAGGAATTCGAAATTCGCGTGTGCAAAAGTTTCCGGCCATTCGTCATTCGTTAGTTTTTGCTATCGGTAAAGTGTTTTTGGCCGTGTTTGTTAATTAATGAACGTGAATAACGTAGTTGAAATTCAAAAATGAAAAGTTCAACAATTATTGTTCGTAAGTGAGTGATTTGTTTGTCGGTAAAGAGTCAAACCTCTCCTGAGATTGCGGCAAAGTTGTCGATCGGAAAATCTACTGTGAACGATATTTTAAAAAAATATATAAATATGTCCATGGCCTTCAGGACTTGCCACGATCCGGGAGATCCCGGAAAATGACTATTTTTGTGGACAGAACTATCAGGAGAAAAGCAGTTGATGATAAGCATAAAAATGCCACTGGAATATCCCGCGATTTATGGAGTGAAAATATTGCTGAAATAAGTCGGTTTACCGTGTCAAGATGCTTATGTGACGTAGAGCTTTATGGAAGAATTGGTGTTAAAAACCTTTCATACGTAAAAAAAATCAGCGACCCCGACTGGCGTTTTCCAAGGAACACAAAGACTCGACAAGTGAAAACTGGAAAAAAGTGCTATTTTCCGATGAATCGAAGTTCAAACTTTTTGAGAGTGATGGCAGACACTACGTCCGATGACCTAAAACAAAATATATGATTCGAAATATGTTATTCCTACAATGAAACATGGCAGAGAACACATTATGCTGTGAGGAGCATTTTCTGGAAAAGGTGTCCGTCCGTTAGTTGAAATCCATGGCAAGATGAATGGTGCAATGTATAAGGATATCTTGCAATATGATTTACTGCCTTATTGAAGGAAAAATTGTGGTCGCAACTATTTTTTTTCAGTATGATACTGACCCAAGGAATACATGCAAGCTCGTCAAACAGTGGCTTTCGCACAAAAAAATTCCGCTTTTGAAATAGCCAGTTCAATCACCTGATCAGAATCCAATAGAAAATCTTTGGAGCGAACTTTATAAACATGTGCGGAATTATAAATATTACAATTCAGCAGAATTTTCCCAAAAATTGCAAGAAGAGTGGAAAAAACTTATCATAGACGATCTTCAATGGTTCACTGAATCGATGTCACTTCGCTGCGCCGCAGTACTTATTGCTAAAGGTATGACGGCAAAATACTAATTGTAATTGTCGTTGATCACTAATATTTTCTGTTATAAAACCGCTTTTTTCCAAACTTGCCAAGATGACCGGAAACTTTTGAGAACATGCGTTTTCTTTTACACTTGAGTTTGTCAGTTAAATTTTTCGATATTTATTTGTTATTGCATAAATAAGTTCCTAACTATTTTGTCAATAAAATGTATAAGTGTCACTTTGAGATTCCTCTTCATTTGGTTATGCTTACAAATTAACCAAAAATTTTATGCTGGCCGGAAACTTTTGACCGCCACTGTATATTTTCGTACGTGGCTATCGTACGTTTCGCTATCGTACGTGGCACAGAAATCGCGATTATTTGTTAATTGTTTAATGGCAACGCCCGAATGAAACGCATCTCATTGGTTTTTTGTGTAAAAGTCCTTTGGACGGATTTAGGCCAGGATTTCTTTTGTTTGGTGTTCTGTTTAGTGCTGCCATCTACAGGTTATAGTGCAATTAAATTGTAATTATAATTTTTCAACATTAACAGTTAGATAGATATATTTTTATACATTTTTATTTGAAATATTGATTTTTGTAAGCACTTAATATTTATAATTTAAAAAATACAATTAGCAATATAATATTAAAAATATAAACAAAACAAAGCAATGATTTAAAAAAGGGGATTTTTAGTAAAAAGGTTAAAGTAAGTGCAATAAATTTCCCTGACCATTTCATTTTTTAAACATAACTGTTATACTTTTGAAATTTTAGCTCTTAGTTAATTTTTTTATAAATTTTTAGTATAAATAAATATTATTTAGTCTTTTTTTTTATGAAGTCAACTCCACTGTTATATTTTTCAATGACAGTCTGCCCAGGCAACGCCGGGCAGGTCAGCTAGTTGTCCAAACTCTTTACATTTTTTATGAGTTATAAATATATTTCCGAAAACTGTGCATAATTTTCATGCTAAAATTTTGATATTTAGTTGTAAAAAGCAGTGTTTTTCTTCTCACTTTTTTTTTTCAGATCGAAGACCTATGGGATTTTTTTTTCAAACTGATTATCAGGGTTCGTACGCTTTTACCACAATTTTTTAACAGAATTTTTCTATTTAATACTTAAATATCAGAAATTGTAGACGCCTTGTTTAATTGCAGGATTTGTGAAACTTTTCTGATAAGGCGAAAAATTCTATTAAAAAATTGAGGCACAAGCGCACGAACCCTGATTATTTTATGTTTAAATCTCATTATTTCTAAACCATAATTTTACTAAAACAACAACTAAAGGCTTAGTTTAAGACCTTAAAATTTTAGAGAAATAGCGCAAAAATATGTTTACGTTATAAGTGTAAACAATAGAGCTCAATGTTAATCCTATGAGAAAATTTCTAATTTTCCAAGTGATTAATTTTTCTCTTAACTTCATAATTTCTGAACCAAATTTCTACTCAATCCTTCGCTAAAAGGTTAGTATATTGTATTAAAATCTCTGTTCGATTGTATAAAATTAAGTGTATTTTTTAATCAAAATGTGCATGACTGCAATTCGGACCGCACACGATGATCATAGTAGCTGGGGAAGGGGCCAATAAAACATCGAGTCATAGACATGTCACTGTCACTCACTGGAATTAAGACTTTTGCGCCATTCTAGTCGTAATAATGCCGCTATATGTTTACTTAACTGAAGAATAATACCTTATTTACACTCGTTCTACTATATACAACAAACATACAAATAACATTTATATAAGATGAAAAAATGAAAAGGTTACTGGCAATAATATTGTGCTTAATTGTTCACGGTCGAACTCAAAGCTATAAAACCATTTACACATTTATACCATGAATGAAAGTAACATTTTTTATTTTTTTTTACTTTTAATGACGTTGTACTAAGATGCCTGTTGCTCAAAAGTAACTTTGAAACCCAATTATAAAGTTTCCTTATATAAATTATTTTATTCATGTATATGTTTACAAAAATTGTTATTATTACCTTACTAATGCAATTAACTTATCGGATTAAAAGTTTTTCTAAGAATATCAGTTATGAAACAGAGCGAAAATTACACGAAACATCTTTTATTAAAAAGTAATATCGAATAAGATGCTAGTTATTTTCGGATGATATAAATAAAATTATGTCAGCAAGCTAAAGTTTGTTTTATAAACATAAAATATTCTCAAAGAGATTGCTTGTCGTGCGCAAGAGAATGATGGAGAGATCGAAACACTAATTACTTTTAGCTCTTCTCTTACTTAATAAAAAGAAATATTCATTCATAAACTGAAAATTAAATTCAGTCAGCTAATGTGATAGGGGCAATTAATATGCTTGTCTTAAAGTTGAACCGCTTGCTTCTTATTTATGCTAAGAAACAAAATAATAGAGAGTAAAGTAAGTTAATTAAACAAGAGCTATCAATATTTCTTTTTTCGCTTTAGCAGTTAGTTTAAAAACTAAACTTTAGTTAATAGCTTGACTCTAGAAGATGAAAATTCATCCTTTTATGTGACGTACGTCCAAATATCTTTAGAGATATTAAAACTCGGAATGTTTCTTGCATTATGTAAGATAATTAAAACGAACTGTTGTATAAAAAAATATGCATTTAAATTAAATACATTTCTTAAATTTGAAAAATATTGCTTTACGAAAAAAAAATATATTCCTTTTTTAAATGATTCACTGTACCTGTTATTTTGGATTCGATACAGAGTTTTTGGATACCACCGAACAAATTGAGCTCCACCAGTTGCTGAGAGGTTCTTCTCTCAATACTGATAGACGAGAGGTACTGGGTTCAAATCTCTGTCGCGCCCGTCGACCTAACTGTTCGGAGTTTTCCGTGGTTTTCTTCTAACATTGCCGTAAATACGGGTTAGGATCCCTTAGAAAGACCCCACGGAAGGCACTTCCCCCAGCGCCTATATCCCTCGTGTAGATAATCAGCCGTCATAAATCAACCAACCGAACAAACTATGCAGAACTAGAATCCTCCCTATGAGTACATAAAAGTTTGTCAAAGAACAATACCTCGACGAAGCATAGTTTTTGAGAAAAAAATATGACGTCACAAATTCCTTAGCATTTTTAATGCATAGAAAAAAATTCACCTGTAGCAATACTCACAAACGAAATACAATATCACTATGAGAGGATTGCCCATAGTTTCAAGCTGCTGCCTTTAAAAGAGCCGAACGACGGACGTCTGTTCATTTGCATATTCGACACACACCTACCGTCCAAACATTTTTTAATTGTTCGTCTTTCCTTAAGAGGTTTATCTTTTAATTTTTAGTCTCAATAAAGCTTATTTTCGGTGCTCCGGATATGAGATATCATACTTTATTCTTTCTCATTTTTCTCGGAAATTGTACGTTTTAGAGACATGGTTCTTTGGACTCTAAGCGAGGATTCTCGTTTAGCAAAATTTATGGGGAGGTAACCGAACACCCTTTATACTTTCTTATTTTTTTTAATGAAGTTTATAAATTTGAAGATATATTCATTCATATATGAGGGGGTTAGAATGACAGTGAAGTAATACGAGGGCATTTCGAAAAGTAAAGATACACCTTACGCCGGAGGACAAGAAAAGTTTTGGCAAGCAAGTTGGCAACACATGTGTTAGCCTTGAACCGTTATCTTTCTCCTCGCGGTCGTTCGGCATTTCAACGTTGATTCTGGTTGGAGTAGGTCGTGTTTAAAATGGTTCCGACGATTCAGAATCCCGCCAAATGCGAAGTGCGCTCCGTCATACGTTTTCTTCATGCAAGAGGTCAGCGACCAGCGGATATTCACAAAGAAATTGTTTCTGTTTATGGGAACATTATGAATCGACAAAATGAAACGAAATGGTGTCGTCATTTCTCTGAAGGTAGGACCGATGTTCATGACGAACAAAGAACAGGTCGGCCATCTGTGATCTCTGATGCCCTTCTTCAGAGAACGGAGGAAACAATTCGTGCGAATAGACGTCTCAAATTGAAAGAATTGCATCAGATCATACCGGAAGTGTCAATGACAATTCCACGACGATGATGATATCAAAGATGAAGTTGAAATGTGGTTCCGACAACAGGCGGAAACCTTCTATGACTGTGGGATACAAAAGCTTGTGCCCCAACTTAACAAATGTTTGGATAACGGGGGTGATTATGTCGAAAAATAATAAATAATCCAGTTAATAAGATGTAACTTACGTTTTCTAAATAAATGTTTTTTTTAAGGAATGCGAGCCATTGTATCTTTACTTTTCGAAATGCCCTCGTACAAAAATTTTGAAAATCGAGATAACCACATTTTTACTGAATGTATATTAATTTCTGTTCAATGTGCCGGTCAAATAAGTCATAGTTCACTTAGGGAGTCGCTAGAGGGCAAAATAAGTTGGACCACTCAATGCAATGGCAATACAAGTTTCACAAAACCCTTCATTTCTCAATTCACTAAATTATGACTTACTCCGCTGTCATTCTAACTCCTTCATATTGAAAATAAAAAAGTCCTTCCGGCCTGTACCGGGAGGAAAAGGTAGCTTTCCTATATCTTCGTTTTAAAATTTTAGCTAATGTTACACGAAAACAGCAAGTTAAAATGCAAAGAAACGTTTACAAAAGATTCGTTAATACTGAATTTGAATAAGAAATTCGCCAAATTATTGAGCAATAGCCAAATTGGCTTCATTTATGAAGACTTATTTTGGTCGCCAAATTTGGCGATATTTCGCCAAATGTCGCCAATTTTGGCGCTAACGGATATGAATATATAGTTTTATGCGTATGATTGGGAAAATTATTACAACAATGAAAGAAAATAATTTGCAAGTAATGGCGTTAATGTGCTGTTTTGTTTCAAAATGTCAGCCACCCTAGAATTTCAAACTGCTCTATCTCAGCCATTTTTTAAGATAGAGGTAAACCAAAAAATGCTCTGGAATCCTTGTATCAAGGCATAACACGTAATTAAAAAATAAATTTGAATTTTTAATTTTTTTGTATATTTATTTTAGTTTTAAATTTTTAAATGGCCGCCATCTTGAAACAAAATGGCGGACCAAGCTGGCCAACGAACTCGGTCGAGACATTGGTGACCTTAATACACACAATTAGTTTCATCAAAATCGATTTATAAATACGAGCGTTATCGTATGACATATGTCAGATATATATATATATATAAATCAACATTTGAGCGGAGGGTGGTTTTGGGGTCTGGGGGTCATGATCGGTGAAAATATATCGAAATTTTCCGGAACTGCTTTCCTCCGAACGGCTGCAATAGGTAGCTTTATACTTTTTAGTATTGAAAGCTACCTAATAGACTCAGAGGCAATAAATATGCTTGTCTTAAAATTGAATTGCTTGCTTTAGCTGTTAGTGTAAAAACTAAACTTTCAGTTAATACCTTTACTGTAAAATATATATGATATGAGGCGGATATTATTGATCAACTCGCAGTACACAAGTTTCGATAAACAGCAGTTCATCAACGCTATACCTATGTTTATTAGAGCCACCAGATTTGTCTGGGATTGCTCAGTTGGTAGAACATTGGCAGTTTCAGCCAAGAGATCCCTGGTTCGAATCCTGACCCGGACTTTTTCGCCCAGTTGGGAAAATTATAACTCATATGATTTCATTACCAATTTGTATAATTGTGTCAAAATTAATCTATGTTTATTGTCAATTTCTATTCTAAAACGAGTTTTAGAGTATCAGAGGGTGAACTAGACTCCTCTTAGAGATTTCACCTGTTACTGCAGTTTTTCATGTTATGTTTTATTTTGTATTTTAATCGACCTTTGTTGAAATCACTCATACTTCGTTCAAATATATTTACTGGCTAGTTTGAAGTAGAGTCTACAAGCTTTAAAAAATATATATTCATAAACTTTAATTTAATCAGCTCATATTTTAAAGGTAATTAATATGTTGTTTAATAGTTAAATTGTTTACTTCTTGTTTATACTAAGAAACAAAAAAATTTAGTATAAATAAAAGTAATATAATAAAAGCCATTAAAATTATTTCTTACTTCATCTTTAAATATAAACTTCAAAAAATAGCTTAAATCTGTAAGACAAGTTCTTTATTTTATTTGACACACTGTCAAATATTTTTGATTGTATTAAAAACATAGAATATGTATTACATTTTTAAGATAATAAAACCAAAGTGCTACATAGAAAACTATATATGTTTTAATTACGTAAATTAATTAAGATCTAAAGGTATTGTATAAGACAAAATATTTTATATAACTTTTTTCACGAGGTTTCGCTGTGGTTGTTTTTGAAAGAAATAGTCAGTGGTATTTTCAGCCTAGTTTTAAGAATAAATTCTATAAACTATGTTTTTATCACAAAAATTATTAAAAAATACAGTTAATGTCCCAAATATTTTGATGTAAAATGAATTGCTGAATTGATTGCCTCTCGTTTACGCTAAGAAATAAAATAATAAAGAATAAAGCATTTTAATAAAGTAAGAACTATCAAATTTTTTCTTGCTTTAGATGATAATTTAAAAATTAAACTTCAGTTAATAGCCTGACATTAAAAGATACGACTTCTCATTTTTATGTAACATAGTTCAAATATTTTTAGAGATATTAAAAATTCAGAACATTTATTACATCTTTGAGATACTAAAATCAAGCTATTATAAAGGAAACTGCGTATTTTAATTATGCGAATTAATTAAGTTCGAGAATTATTGCTTTAAGGAATAAGTTAAAAGGGGATTCATCGTAGTTATTTTTGCTTCAAATAGATTTACACTTCCCGTTTAAGTGAATTCTGGCAGCTCTTTTTCTGGATATTGTAAAAAAGAACAATTCATCTTACAAACTTTTAGAAGACCAGAGACTTTATCGTTTAATATAATAATATAAACTTCTGGACATTTCCTTAGGAAAAGAGACATATTTTAGATTAATGAATAAGAGACACTGATTGAAGAAATGAAACGCAGCACATATTATCTAAACGTACAGTACATCCCTTATTATACAAAATGGTGAAGATTACATCACAAGGGGGTAAATATAAGAAATGAAAAAATATGCCATTTGGATCAGTTTTAAAAACTCACCAAATATTCTCCTTACTGTGGAAATAATGAAAGTACCTGCGTAAGGTGCTATGTTGTGATTGTGGCACATGTGGCACCAATTACGCAGACTCTCCCCTAAATTGTTGGAAATAGTAGGGCACGTTTGTTCTAATTGTCTTTCAAAGATGTTTTAAGTTTATGCATACTTCGAGGAGGGTGATTTCTTTGAGCAACATCCCTGCTGAATGCTTCCCAAGTAGTACTCTGTGGGATTTAAGTTTGCGAAATATTCAGATCATGTCCTGCGCTAGATATCTTTTTGTTCTAGTATCCTATGTGCGCATTGATTGTCATTTATAAACTGCATGTCTGGAATCATTGAACAACAGAAAAAGTAAATTACCTAGCAGAATATCAGTGCAATACTTCTGTGATGCAATTGTACCTAAATATTATATGTACAACAGTGTTCTGGCTTTCTGTAATTCCCTCCATACCATTACTTCTCGGTCATAATTACAAGGTTAATAGATATTTTGATGATGGTATAAACAATAAGGCGTTTGTCTCTCTCTTCACTAACTAGTGTCTAGAATCACGCGTCATGTTTAGTCAAGTTTCGGCATAGAACATCACTTTGGACCATTTTTGATGACCCTAACGAGTATGTTTTTTACACCAACGTAGTCATTATTATGAAGGTGTTAGCCGAGTGGTATGCATAGAATAAGCATGCATATCTGCTAATAGATGTAACAGCCGAGAAACATTTCTGATAGATATGCAGGCGCCTGTAGCATTTACAAGGTTTCCATACGTAATAAAAAAAGAAAAATGTTTATTGATCTCGAAAGTAGACTTTAGGCTTATGAAAATATAATATAACTTCTTCCGAGCTACCTACTATTGTAAAAATCATCCTTTATCTGCAGAAATCTCAGAAAACAAAAGATTTTCAAGATTTAAAGAAGCATTTCTGAAAAAAAATGTATCTTTTGCTGGCTTTAATTTTCAGAAAAGTTACGAAGTAGTTTTTACAGTGCATTTATTAGTTTTGTCATACATAGTTTAGCAAATATTGTGCGTAAAAAATCTGCCAAAAAGATAATTTATTTCTCCATTTATGTCATCATTGTTATCATAACATGTGTTATTTTCAAATTTTCCTCTACAAGAATGACTGCCAAGTTTAAATCTTCAAATAAAAAATATTGCAAACGGCATGAAAATCTAAAGAGCATTTTCGAAAATTTAAAACGAAAATAAATTTAATTAAAAAATATTTATATGAAAAATGCATAAATTTTATTTATATTTTCACCCCAAATAAAGACTACACTTGAAGAATCAATATACATTCAGTATTTCTTGAGTAATTTGGAAAAATATCCATAAAAGTTAACATTGTACTTTTGTAATATGGTAACTTTACAGAGAGTACAAGCTTTCCCAACTAAAATTATTCCTTTTACGTACGTTCAATATTTCCTTGTATTTATTTACGTTATCTTCTGTAAAAATATCTTTTTTTTCTCTTTTCTTCAAGAAAAGGACACAAAAAGTTTGCTATTTGAAACATTTTCTGTTGTGTTCTGTAAGAAAAGACAAAACAGATGCAACTGGCGGCGGCGTAACTTATGTTGAATATTCTGCGAGGAATGATGTCACTTTCATTTGCGATGCTCTGACAGCTGTATAGAATCATTTACACTGTAGCTGATTTTGCCTTAAAAGATGTAACTGCCGTAAAGTTACTAGAGAATTACGCTTATCGAGACATAACTTATCGTAGTGTCATGCGAATTTGATACCCTAAAACATGTAATTGTAGGTGGCGGGTGCAATTCCTCCAAGATGTCTCCTTCCATGGGTGCATTTTCCCGTTTTATTATATTTTTGTCTGTTTATTATTATTATTATTATTATTATTATTATGTCCATTATTTGAAAACGAATCTTCGAGATTAAGTACGTGAATTAGAAAACATGTGTACGACCGTGAATAATGGTAAAAGGAAACATTAATTCAACAATATGATGCAATATCTCGTAAATGCAAACCTTGCAATAACTGCTGAAATCAAAAATATCTATCTAAATGTGTTTTATCTATGTGCAAACATTTTTCCTATTATCCTGTGTAAAAGCTTCTGGAAACTGGCACATTGTATTTTACATTAGGTTTAAGCCAGCCAAGATAAAATACTATTTGAATGTTACAGTTACCTTATATATAAAATGTAAAGATTTATGAAGAATTTTACAAACATTTTTAATTTATGTTTGCTGTTGTGAAGATATCTGCTGAATGATTAACAGGGTGCATAGAGATGTTTTAAAAAATAATTCATATTTTATAAATTCATATGTTTTGGTGAAGATTTGATCATGAAAGGTATTAGGGGTATTAGGGGACCAACCACAAATTGAAGACAAATAATAATATTTGGGATCACCCTGTAAAATAAAATGTTTGAAAGGATTTACAGCTACAACACATTACTGTATACATATTTTTCAATATTTGTGTCCATTTGTGTAAGAATAGCATGTATATTTATAGAGATATAAAATTTGTTTAAAAAATTCAATAAATTTTCTTATGTTTTTTATTTATAGCATGCAGAAATATATACAAATTCAACGCCACTTTCAGAAAACATGACGAAGTACACTAGAATCAACATAGTACAATTAAAATATAAATATATACTGGATGCTTTTGTATGAAATAATTTTTAACTGCGCATACACGAACGATACCAAAGATTTTTTTCCTGATTTGGTAGTCAACTCTATAGAGCAACTCACATGAAAAGACCAGTCAAATACAGTGAAAATTCAGAAATATATAGGTAATAGTGAGAGCTGAATTTCAGTTGCATTCTTAAAGTAGCTTGATGGTAAGGGGTTTTCCACAAAATGTCCTTTTTAATTTTTATTTTTTGTTGGCGCTTTAGTTCTTCTTGGAAAACCACCAAAACGAGCCTATTCCAATAAAAAATAATGATTAAAATCGAAGCATCCGTTGACATTCATTAAACACTAACTGCTTTGTTGGAAGTCATTTAATAAAAAATGACAATTTATAGAAAATTCGAATGCAACCGAAATTTAGCTCACTATATCGCCGATATCGTTATGAATTTTCTAGATGTTCGTCTGGTCTTTTTATATTAGTTGTTTTTGTTAGTTGACTTCTAAATCATGACAAAAAATCTTTGGTATAGTTCGCGCATGCGCAGTTAAAAATTATTTCATACAAATGCTCATGTTTCATTAAATATTTAATTAATCTATTTATATTCCTTTTGTGCTATGTTGTTTTTACTTCATTTTGTCAAATTTTCTGAAATTGGCCTTAATTTTTTAGAAAACCTTGCATGCTATAAACAGAAAACGTGCTAGAATAACTTGAATATTTTAAATAAATCGATATATCTCCATACATATACGTGCTAGTCTTACACAAATGAACGGAAATGTTGTACAATTTCCACATGTTCATATGCTGGGCGACAGATCATTTCGTGCATTTTATTTTACAAGGTGATCCTAAATATATATTTTTTAATTTATTGTTGGTCCCCTAATTGCCCTCGTGATTGAATCTTCTTGGAAAAATATGAAGTCAAACATGTTCTTTATATTTCCAAAGTTGTAAAAGAATTGATCAGGTATTTTTTAGATATTCAATAAAACGTTTAAAATGGAAAGTGTCCGGTGATTTTTGGCATTATAGTGTATTTCCGAACAGTAATCTTCTTCTTAGTTAAGCGCATAATTATGTGATTAAATAATTCCAAAATTACTATTCAGATATAGTGGTACTCACTATAAGCACTTCTACAACATATCTAATTTTAAAACATTTCTTTCATCTGTTTTTCATTTATAAAAATAGTTGTTCTATGTTCTATGTAACAAGTAAAAGAAACACGTAGTCTGATGTATTTAATATTATTTTGCTTAGACGGAAAACAGTAATTTCGAGGAGGAAAAAGATTAAAAAGCATTTACGACGTTAGCGAAAACTTAGTTATATTATTGTTTCAAGAACAAAGTAAAGGAAATGTATTCCGTTGGGGAAAAGTTAAAAGAGAATTTGTCCGTTGATGCATTAGCGGATGCAATAACGCGCTCGCTGCTGGTCGATGGAATTCATGCTCTTACGTGCAGTTGACGAACTATCCCTCCCCCTCCCTCCCTCCGATGTCAAATCAAATGATTGGTGATTTTTTCCATTTTAAGTAATTAAGTATCCTATATCCAAAATTATTATTATTATTATTATTATTATTATTATTATTATTATTATTATTATTATTGCATCTTCATGTGCAACTGACCACTAACTCCTCGCGTTCCAGTCAGCTGACCGGGTGTTTTAGACTTGCAATTTAAATAGTTGCTGAAAAAAGTTTCAGCTGCACTACTATCAGCTTATATTTCACTTTTTTTTTACCTGTTTCCGATCTTCCTTTCTTCGCAAACAGACCAGCTGACTACCGATTTGTTAATGTGGAATAGGGTACCTTCCATATTTAAAAACATGAGCTACATTAAAATGACTAGTTCAAATGTGACGCTGCCGCAGTATTACCAGTTCGCTAATTTTTTTTTAATTCAGATTGCTTAATTGCCTTAAAACACTGTGCTGCCGCCCAGTCTATATTTTTTTGCAAATTCTTTCTAAAACTTTAATTAACCCCTAAAGCACCATATTCAATTTAGTGATAATATGCGAAATACCAGATATAATAAATTTCTTCAAAAGTAGTTTATGTCATTATTTTTAATTACACGTGAATTATTTAATTACATATGAAATGTAAAGAGATGAAATAAAGGTTTATTTATATTATACAAACAGAAATAAGGTTTGAAGTTCCAATCTTTATCGCAGCTGGAAAACTTATGAGGTTTTTTTTTTTTTTTTTTTTTTTTTTTTTTTTTTTTTCAGGTAACGCTATTTATTGGATGCGAAAACAATCATTGCTATAAAACCCGTATAAAACCAATCATAATAGCAATTAGTGACGTGAAAAACCATATGCTTAGAACATTGCAGTCTGGACTTAAAATGAGGACTTACGCACGTACGTCCTGGTATTTCAAATAGAAGAGCTCATGCCGTACGGAGGTACGTCGTGGTTCTTAAGGAGTTAATCTTTATAAATACTAGGGAATCAAACCTTGATTCCCGGGTTACAGAACATAGGTCAAAACCATTTTTATTCTAATTCTAATAGATTTTTCATATTTAATGTCTTATATATTTTTTAACGGATTCATTAAAAACGCCGAAGAGAATTTTTGTAAGAAATATATCACTAATATAATCAAATAAAATTTTGAAATTTAATAAAGTGATATTTTTGTATTATCCGCATGCCAGGAGTAAATGGCCAAACAAATTGTCCAAGATTTCGCTGCTTACTGCAGCTTTTTTTATTCTGGAAATTTAAACTATTTAGGCGCGTAGTTCGAGAATATGTCTGTTAAATTTGCATTTTATTTATATATCATTATTTATATTTAAATTTTGATGAAATTTTATTTCTCTAATATTAGCCGAGAATAAATGCGGAACTTACTTATATTGTGTTAAATGCAAACGGATTAATCTTTTGCAATCGGGCTGCACGTGATAGAGAGATTTTAAAATAATTCATGCTTGAAAATTATTTTAAAAACCATAAAAAATCAGTAAATTCAAATACAGTTTTCAAAGAAATTGCATTTTTTTCCTATATTCGAAAGTGTAAAAATTGGAATCGTGCGATGTTTAGAAGTTTAAAAAGATGCAGTAAAAGCGAAAATTATTAGTCAATTCGTTGCTACCGCATCCAAATGACTTCAGCAATAATCAGACATGTGTTTGGTTTATAATATAGATTATTATTAACAATAAACCATATTTTTGACAACATAATTTATGTGTGACATAATCTCTTGACATGGACCCGATTACGTAAGTTTAGCATGAAATTTTAATAAAATAATTCCATTCTATATGTTTGAATCAAATATATGAAATCAAAATAAGTTTTGATTTCACCGTTTATATCGTATGCATATTTAAAACTTTTTAAGACTTTTCAGAGAATATAATGAAATACTTTCTTTTTAGCCTATATATTTTTTTTCGTAATACTTGACAGAATTTACCTAGTTTAATATGTATATTTTTACATTCCTCATTAACTACAGAAAGCTCCATATCACATATTAATGCTTTATTTATTTATGCATTTACTTCAACACTTCATTGTACACAACATTGTATAACAAATTTTAATGTTTTCTTGCGATGTTACTCTGGATAATGCAAAGTATAATTGTCCATTTGTAAACACTGGTTTGGGCAATTATATGCCAACATGGTCAAGTATTTGCCCTTGAGCTTTATTTATTGTCATTGCAAAAGACGGCTTGATGGAGAATTGTCTTCTGTTAAAATTAAAAATGTATTCAGAATCTTAAGGTATCAAAGTTATTCTTGGAATGTAAGATCTATTGCCTATTTGAGTTTTTGTTATAATTTGAGCCTCAATCGAGCCGGCTCCGATTATTTAGAGCCTTTACAACCAATCTCTTTCCATTGGAAAGACCCAAAGAGGGATTGAGGTTTTGCAACAGCGTAATTCGAACCTATTTTAGCACTAGAACGACGGTGAGGGGCCATTTTGACCCCTACCAAAAGAAAAAATGTTGATTCGAATTTTTCATACAATAAGTTAAATATATACCGCACAAAAATAAGTTAAATAAATAAGTTAAAAGTCCTAAATAAAAATTCTGGTGTAAAATATTTTTATGAAACTTGTGTAAACTTCCCGTCGTTCTAGTGTTAAGCTGTAAAACATGTGGCGGAACTTGGTTTTAAATTGTTCAAATATTCAGTTGGATATCACATTGCTCGATTTTCATTTAACAACGGAATCAGCGCTATAATAAATTCTCTGTTTTCCAGGAAATTGTTCAGTTATCAAGTTGTTAATTTTTTCAACTTCTTCGTTCAAAAGGGTTAAAATGCATCTTTATGTAAAATTAATACTTTGTATTTCCATCATTGGGTATACATATGCAATGCAAAAGTACCCAATATACTTTTTAAGCTATTTGGTTGAATGATGAATTCAGTAAAGTCGACAATTTGACCTTCGCCAACTTGAATTAAATAATCTGAAAAGTTCATTTTTTTAATTTAATTCACTCGCATGTTAATTATGAGATGCTGCCTAATATTAACATTTCTCCAAACATTAGAAAATTTCAAAGTGGCCAAAACAATATCAGCTCTATTCCTATGCTTCACTGCATGCACAATTTGTTTAAAGTGGCCAGCAGATAACACTACTACTCCGCCAAATGGCGAATCATTGTTTTGTAATATCTTAAACATACGGTCTACACATTCAAATACTAAATTACTCATCAAAGGTGCTTCATGCCAGACGATTAACTTCATTTCTCTTATTAATTTAGCAACGTCAGATTGCTTACTAATGGCACACGTAGATGTTTCGTTCAAATTCAGCGGTATTTTGAATCTTGAATGTGCTGTTCTACATTGATCAAATAACAAAGCTGCTATCCGAAAAGATACTACAGTTAACGCAACCATATTATATGATCTCACCTTTTTTAAAACCTCATTAAGTAAATATGCTTTGTTAGTGCACCCTGGCGCGTCAATAAAATAAACCTCAGGATTTCCATTTAAAACAGCAAGCAAAACATCATAAATTAATTTTTCATCGTGATTAGTCTTGCGCAAACGATAAATAGCCAAACATTGTTTAAATCCCAATTTTTACATTGAAAAAGAAAAATAAGTATCACAAACGTTTCTGTCCTGTTTAAATTAAATAATTTCGATTTATAAAATTATCGCTCATCAAAATGTTTATTATTATTATTATTGTTATTATTTTGTATTTTATATAAAATCAGTAACAGTTTTTATCTCTTTTACTTTTCGAGACGTCTGTATTATTTTCTAATTAATAATGTCCATTTCAATTCTTTAACCTACGATAATATGCGGTCGCCAAGAGGGAAAAAAATACAAATGGCAACCATTGAGCCGGAAAAGTGAAAAATACCAAATGTTATTTTAAAAGCCATAATAAATCAGTCAATTAAGATACAGTTTTCAAACAAATTGCATTTGAAAGTATATTTTTTCCCCTATATAACGGTATAAAACTTGAAAATGTGCGATGTTTAGAAATTTTAAAAAATGCAGTAGCAAAAATTGCAAAACCAAAATTTCATCGTCAAGTGTTGCCATTTGCAAAATAACGTCAGCGTTACGCACAAACACGTTTGTCCTTTATAATACAGATAGAGTACAAATCAACTAAAAATGTTATTTTTCTAAATTACTATAATTTAAATGTGTGCGAAATTATTTTTTTTTTTTACGAAAGTTAAATTTTGTTCTAAGTTAACATTTATGGAGATTACTTTTTCCTAAATCGTCATCCATTAATATTCTTGAACTAATTAAGAAATTAAGGAAGGGTATACAAACATAATTTTGAAATAAGCTTACATATTTTTATATCTACATAAATGCAATAAATACTCAATACCACACACGACTGAAAATGATTAAAAATGATTTTCAAAAAGAAAAAAAAATCTTTATGAAATCATCCGTAAATAATAATGTAATTATAAGAAACATGTGTAATATTTAGAGCGTAAAATATGTTACGCCAATAACTGAAAAAGAAGTGCTTCGAATAATATTTCTTTAGCTTAAATATATTATGAGGAAGTAAGTAAAAAAGAAAGAGAAACGTAAGATATTTCTGCAACGGAACTGTATTATTTTCCTAACCTCCGTTCTCTAACGCACATAGTCACGTTTTACGTGTGGATTCGCTTCTGATCGTGACTGTGCGAAATACGTGTTTATGATGTAGAATGAACTCGATAATCCGATATACGCCTTATGGGTGAGTATAATTCGATACGGTCAAAAGTAAATCAGTAGAATTTAAAAACGGGAATGATCTTCCTCTTTAACACGCCCACTTTTTGATCTATTAGTAGAGAAATTTACTACTTAACTGTTTAGTAGAAAACATTTTATAATTTATTTATTTATGTGTTTTTTTTTTTTCTTTTGTGCGTGCTTAGTACATAGCGGTTTTTTAATACGTGATAAAAAGAATATCTTCCCTCATGAGGAATGTAACCATCAAGTTTAACCCCATTATATACTTTCTTGTGAAAAAGTTTAATATAATAATAAGATGCGTACACTCCTTAGAATCTCCAAGGAATATGGCACCACTAAGTCAGATTAGAATATTTTTTTCTTCGTATTAAAATTCTTTTTGCGATTAATCGCAAAATTTGTAATATTTTTCTGGGATTAAATAAGGCAAAAAGTACTAATCGAAAATTGTGGTAGAACTATACGCACTCTGTAATAATAATAACATACATGATAATAAAAAATATAAGTAATTTTATGTTTTCTAGTATTTCAATGTAAAGTATATACTCCTTATGGGTGAGTATAATTCGATACGGTCAAAAGTAAAACAGTAGAATTAAAAAACGGGATTGATCTTCCTCGTTAACACACCCACTTTTTGATCTATTAATAGAGAGTTCGTAATAGATAGAGTTCGTATACTTTACAATTTTGTATTAGAAAATTGACAATATGAAAATTATGTAATTTTCTGTTTATTGCAGAAAGGAAAAAAGTACCTTTTAATCTATATTTTTTATATTCGTCATCTAAAGCTGTTTAATTATTTTTTACATTCTTAAAATGATATATTCTAACATCTGAGTAAATATTTTTTCAAGTAGGAGTTGTTGAGTCAAAAAGGGTTAAAATAGTTGCGAGATAAAGGGTTAAGTACGAACAATTAAAATAATCTTCTTAACAAAATTCACAAAAAAGCATATTAAAGACTTAATTACTAATAATTAAAACAAACTTTTCTCTGGAAAATCGATATCAGCTTAATAAAGAAAACACACTCATGCGCTAAAATCCGTTCTTCAACAAATTACCTATTCTATTCATTTTCGTTACATAATTATAATCCATAAACTAAGACATATGTTCTTTCTCATTATCCTTAGTTTTCAGTAATGTTCAAGAAATTGCATTGGCAAGGGAAAAAGAATAAGTCTTTTCATATTTTATGAAGTAGGGACTTCAGCGGATTCATTTTTCGGTAATTCTATTTCTTATTCTTGAGTACATACATACAAATTTTCGGCTACTGGAGATATTTTCAAAAGAAACTTTTTTTTCCCCCAACAGTTAGCTTTTGAGAAAATAAAACGAAAATAGTAGAAGTAATTAAACTAATTTTATTTTTTACAAATAATGTGAAAATGTTATTTCTTAATCTAGTAATGTTTATTGTTTAAATAAAAACATAAAGCATCTGTTAAATAAAAAAAGTAATGGAATCACTTTCATATCTTGGGATATTTTATATGATTTGTTTTTCAGTAACAGTTAGTTTTTTAAAGAAGAAAATCACAATATTGGAAGTAATTAAATTATATTATTATTATTATTATTTTAGAAATAGTATGAAAAGTTTTATTTTTTATTCTAGTAATGTTTATCGTTAAAATAAAAGATAAATAATCTGTAAAAAAAATAATAATAATAATAAAAATCTGCACTTTCGTGACCCGAGACATTTTTATAGGATTTGTGATTCAGTAACAGTTAGTTTTTGAAAGATGAAAATTGTAATATTAGAAGAAAATAAATAAACTTTATTTCTTACAAATATTGTGAAGAGGGTTTTTCTTATTTTAGCGATATTTATCGTTAAAAAATAAAGTTAAAATATCAGTGAAATAAAAATAATAATCCATTTTTGTTCCCCGATATATTTTTATAAGATTTGTTTTCAGCAATAGTTAGATTTGATAGAAGTAAAGGACAATATTATAATAAATTAATTTTATATTTTACAAGTGTGAAAAGTTTTATTTCTTATTCTAGTAATTTTTATCGTTAAAATAGAAAGATAAAGCATTTGTAAGATAAAAAATAATTCTGCACTTTCGTATCCGGGGATATTCTAATAGAATTTGTTTTTCAACAACAGTTAGTTTTTGAAAGAAAAGAAATCGGAAAATTAGAAGCAATTAAATTAATTTTATTTTTTACAAATAGTGTGAAAAGATTTATTTATTATTCTCATAATGTTTATCGTTAAAATAAAAATAATAATAATGCACTTTCGTGTCCCGAGGTATTTTAATAAGAATTTATTTTTCAGCAACAGTTAGTTTTTGTAAAACGAAAATGGCAATATAAGAAGTAATTAAATATAATTTATTTTTACAAATAGTATGGAAACTCATTTTATTTTGTAATGCTGTTACTCGCGAGTGATCAGATATTTTTAAAGGGTTTTTGTTTTCGGCATCGCAATATTAAGAATAATTAAATACGTTTTTATTTTTCACACTGTATGAAAATTTTTTTTACCGACTCCGACCTTCAACGAAGGAGGTTATACAATTTAATTGTACACACACACACACACACACACACACACATACACACACATATATATATATATATATATATATATATATATTATGTATGCCCACGCATAATTTTTGAACAGATGCTCTGATTTAAAAATGTTTTTTCTATTAGAAGAATCTCAATCTGAAGGTGGTTCCATTTCAATATCATCAGAATCTAGCAATAATATATTTGTTTGTCTGTTTTCTTGTATTCGTTTTACTTTATGCGCTTTATCTTTCATAAAAAAATATCATTTGTCTCGAAATTTTAATATGATGTGTATTTCATTTTAATTTGATACTTTTTCATTTGTAAAATTGACGTCCTATCGTGTATAGCTTTTTTTACACGTCCAATTTTTTAATATATCACCGCATACTGCGTCAAAATAAGTATTATTTTGAACAAAATTAATAAAAATGTATGGGACTTCGAGACATGCATCGAGTCGGTTGCCTGATTATATCTGAACGCATTCGAACTCGCGTCCCCAACCAACACTTGGTTCTAGTCGGGGCGCCGATAATATTTTTTGTTGTGGGTGGGTTTCCAGTCGGTTTGACTCTAATTGTTTCGGGTTGGACTTTCACTCTTGATGTTTGGGTTTGGTAACCCTTTTTTTAGAAGAAAGTCCACAATATTTTTTAAGATGGAATATCGATATATTTGAAAATAAATGAGTATATATATTTTCATTTTTCTACATAAAGAATAAAGTTGGTATTAGGCATATAATTATACAGTATTTTTCATTAATTACATTAAACTATGTTTTAAATTCATTTAAGGTTGAGGTATGCGTCAGATTCGAGTCAAGTTCCGTGCCAGCGAATGCTTTTTTTCCCTCTTCGTGTCGGGTATAACCGGACACGTGCAGGCCTTCAATGTGCATAAGAATAAAATGTTGCAAAAAAACACGAATGTAAGAAAAATTTTCATGAAGTCGATTTTATTTATTTTTCTTAAAAATTACGCTTTATTTTAGTAATGTTTGTCACTAAAATTACCCAAAAAGAAGATAGATTATGAATATTAGAAGTAGATTATGAGCACCTTCCAATACTTCCTGAATATTTTAACGCAATTTCATATTTTTTATTTCATTCATAAGAAAAAACGAATAATACAATTAAAAACCCAATTTCAACATTTATTGAGCCGTTCGGTAAAGTATTCGATTACCTTTGTCTTTGTGCAAGTCTGTAAATGATCTATAGATAATTGTCTATATCTAAAAACCAAATTATCATTAAATAATTTTACTACATTATCTTTAATTTTATCATCATAGCCTTCAAAAACATTTTCGTTGCGACGAATTGACGCTGCCACAAATTGTGCCCGATGAATTGTGCGTGACAAATTGACACGACACGCTTTTAAACTATGTTAGAAAACATTAAAAATGTGATTCTTTTGGGTGCCGATACATTTTTATAGCAATGATGTTTTTTTAACAAGAGATATTTTTTGAAAAAAAAAGAAAGTGACAGCAAAATAATTAATTAATTTTAATTTTACAAATGGTGTGAAAGCCCTCATTTTTATTTTAGTAATGTTTGTTATTAAAATTAGAAATGAGACAGTTTGGGGCGTTGAGATGCTTTTAAACGAAATCTTTATGATTTTTATATTTTACGTATTTCAGCAGATACATTTTCTGATAATTCTGTTTCTTATTATTGTGTACTTACCCACAAATTTTAGGTTGCTGAGATATTATGAAAGGAAACATTTTTCAGCAACATTTCTTTTAGAAAGGACAAAATAGTAATAGCAGAAGTAATTAAATTAATTATATATGTATATATATATATATACAAATAGTGCAAACGATTTTATTTTTTTATTCTAGCACTGTTTATCAGAAAAATAAAATGTTAGGAATTTTTTGTTATTAATGTATCTTTATTGGAATCTGCTTTTCAAGAAAGAGTTGGTTTTTGAAAAAGGAAAATTTGCGAGTTAAATTTACAAACAAATTGTATAAAAACATTCTTTTTTTTCTGGGTGTAGTGATTTTTATCATTTAAAAAAACGAGAAAGTGAGACACTTGTGGGTTGCGAGATATTTTTGCAGAAATGTTTTTTTTTTCTTTTTTTTTTCAGCAACAATTAATTTTTTAAAGAAGAAAACGCCAATAAAGATTATTAGAAGAAATTCTTTTTATTTTTACAAATAGTAAGAAATTTCTCTTTTTTTCTTTATTTTAGGGATATTTATCACTAAAATAAATAATGAAAATGTTTTTTGCTATCCAGACATTGTTAAAGGAAACTTTTAATCAGAAATAGTTAGTTCTATTAAGAATAAAATGGAAATATTTCTTTTTCAAACTGTGATAATATTTTTTTATATTCAATTCATTCAGTAGTGATATTTATCACTAAAATAAAAAATGTGGCCCCTTCAACAGCTGAGATATTTTAAACAAAAACTTTTTCAGTAACAGTTATTTTTTGAGAAAACAAACAGAAAATGTAGAAGTAATTAAATTATTTTTATTTTTATTTTTATTTTATTTTATTTTATTTTTAGAAATCCTGTGAAAGCCTTTCTTTTTTTATTCTAGCGCAGTTTAACAGTAAAATATAAAGAGGCACTTTCGGATGCCGAGATATTTTTATATGGATTTTTTTTTCAGCTACAATTTAGCTTTTTAAAAGAAGAGAGGGCAATGTTAGGAGTAATTAAATTAATTTCATTTCTTTAAATTGCATAAACATTTTTAATTCTTGTTCTATTAATATTTATCGTTAAAATAAAAAGATAAATCATTAGTAAAAAAAAAAGGTATAATGCACTTTCGTGTCCCGGGATAGGATATGTTTTTCAGCAACAGTTAGTTTTTGTAAAAAGAAAATGACAATATTAGAAGTAATTAAATTAATGTTACTTTTACAAACAATGTTGAAAATCTAATATGTTTTCTTTTAATGCTGTTACTCGCGGATTCTAAGGTATTTTTATGAGATTTGTTTTTCAGCAAAAGTTAATTTTTGAAAGTAGAAAATCGCAATATTAGGAATAATTTTAAAAAGATTGTTATCACAAAAATTAAAAATGAAGCACTTTCGTGTGCTTGGATATTTTTAGAGGAATCTTTTTCTTTCAGCACCAGTTAGTTTCTGAAAAAAATAATCGCAATGTTAGAGGTAATTAAATTAATTTTATTTTTACAAACAGTGGGAAAACTTTAGTTTTGTTTTTTCTTAAGTGATGTTTATCACTAGATTTTAAAAAATGAGATGGTGCTGAGATATTTTTATTAGATTTTTTTTTCAGAAACATTTTTTTTAAAGAGAAAAGAAGAATTTAAAATATATATATATATTTATTTTTAGAAATAATGTTAAAGTACTTTCTCACTACATCATTCAGTGATGTTTATTATCAAAATATAAAATGAGGCGAAATTTGAGCATTCAGATATTTTAAAGGAAATTTTGCATCGACAATAGTTATTTCTTAACAGAGCAATGTTGTATATTTGAAATACTTTTACAAATAGTGTTAAAATTTTCATTTCTTTTTCTTTTGATCACAATTCTTAAAATATGGGGTCTTACGGGCCGAGGTATAGCTCTTTTTTTTTTTTTTTTTTTTTTTTTTTTTATGAACAGTTAGCTTTTTAAAGGGAAATATAGCAGTAGTAAAAGTATTTATATTAATTTTATTTTTTTTAAATAGTGTAAAACTCTTTAGTGAAGCTCATGAAAAAGTTTCATGATGTATTTTTTTTAAAATAAAAAAAACGTTTTGTTTCATAAAACATGAATTAGCTGAGCACCTATTCGCACCTTCTCGATGCCTCAGGCCAGCACGAAAAATCAGTGGTGTGGAGAATCCTCTTGCTGAGAAGTTGGTAGGTTAGAGAAATGTACCGAGCCGTAAGATCCCCTCCTTCTGGTTATGATCGAAACTGTGATGCTAAAAACAAACAAAGCACTTGTAATGCATTGTCACATGGAAGCTGCCCCTTTGCACTGTACTTTCGGTACCTAACCACATATGTCATTCAGATAGGGGCATTAACAAGGCCGTATTCTGCACATGTACAACATGTGCAAACTTCCACTAAGAGAAAATAATAAAAATTTTCGACATAGCTTGATCCCACAGCATTGACTCTCTCAACGCGCATGCTCGAAAATAAAATAGCTCTACAAATTTTGGCGAGTTCACACTGTTTTAGGGGAAATATGTTTGTATATAATAATAAAAAAATGTGCTGCTGGTGAAAATATTGGGCTAAGTAGAAACAAAATGAATTGTCAGTTGTGCATATAAAAATAACCTACGTTTTCATTCAAGGATCGTTAAAGGAGAAAAACTAAGTTAAATTTTAAATTAAATAGTTTTTTGAAAATTGATCGGTTAATGACTCAATGTTATTTCAGTTGTTTCGGCTAAATCGTTGTATTTGAATCTCTTAAAATATAAAATTCTTTATAACCGACAACACTACAACGCGTGTGTGAGCGTTTCGCGTTCATAAAAAAAATAATAATAAAAAAAAATAGATTCGGCTAAATTGTTGTATTGAAATCTCTAAACATAGGAAATTTATTAAAACCGCAATCACTATAACAAATATCAAGAAAATTCGCATTATATAAATAGTTAATATTCTTTCAAATTATTTTTCATAACTTAATTAAATATTTAAAAAAATAAAAATTTCTATTTTTCATTCAAATTACTTTTTATAGCAGAACTAAATATTGAAAAATGGAAACTTTCCATTTTTTTCAATTGTTTCACTGCTTGGATCCGATCTCGAGTCTACAGTAATGGAGACAAACAACATACCCCTGCGCTACTAGGCACTCATGCCGAAAAAGCTTAGAACAAAATTTTAAACAGACTATTCCCCAAGGTTGTTTTAGTCGTAAAAACTCACCAAAAGTGAACTAATGGATATTGAAAACGAAACTGATCTTAAGTACAGATCTGTCTGGATCCATCAGACGACTTATTTATCCGTAGATAATAAATAAGGCTAAAATTACTATTATATTTTGCTGGTGCAAGGTTGCTCTACGGCCCTAGGCATAAATAACAGCAACAACAATAAACATGTTTTTTTTTCTTTTTTGAAAAGGTTGAAAACAGGCGTGCCCATTTGCTCATTATATTTCTAGTTATAGCTTCTACTAAATAAAAGCTGATTTCAAATCCCGGTTAGGACTTCGATATTCGTAGTAGTGTGACACCTGCTTTAATTTGAAGGCCCGGATTCATATAGCCCTCTTGAATAAAATCTAAGCGATTTTTATGGATCCATTCATTCCAGTGGTTAACACACTTGCCACAATGTATGCGCTCAGTGTCGAAATTCGCATCTACGATAACATCTTGTTCTGTTTAAATATATATATATATTTTTTTTCGTAGAAGATATGAATTGGAACCGATGAATTTTTTAACAGAAATCGACTTATGGAAGCTTCAAATATGTGAATCCAAAATCGCATCTCATCCCGTAAAGGAGTATTTGAGTTATACTTAAAAACTACCCGCATTGCAATCTGTTTTGCAACGATTACAAATGAATATAACATTAGGAGTTCAAAACTTTAAATATTCATAATTACTAAATTACTTGACCAAATACTTCCCTAAGGTAATCCCTTGGTATCCCTAAGGTAAAATTTGTCGAAAAAATCAAATATGATTTAAAAATTAAGTGTTGGCATTGAAAATTTCAGAGTTTTGTACAATTTCAGTGAGAAGAAGACTACCTAAGCCTATTTTAAACATAAATTGAAAGAGGGCATATCCGGTTGGGTTGGGTTGATTATTGACGGCCAATTATCTACACTAGGGATATAGGCCCGGGGGGAGTGCCCTTCGTGGGGGTCTTTCTAAGGGAACCTAACCCGTATTTACGCATGGATAAATCCACGGCTCGAAGAAAACCACGAAAACTCCGAACGATTAGGCCGACGGGCGCGATTGGGATCGAACCCAGCACCTCCCGTCTACCAGCTTCGAGAGCACAACCTCTCAGCCACTGGTGGGGCTCGAGGGCATATCCGGAGTTTTTCATCTAGATTATTTCCAGTCGAATTGTTATTTTCGCTTTTTCCTGGTACAATTTGGTGATTAAAATGTATGGAATGTTCTCTTTTTTGGGCCGACTGTACATTTCAAAACTGCAAATAAAGTTATTTTTACATGTGACACGTGTAACGTACTATGTCGAGGATACTCTACAAATTTGTAATTGGCTTTTGTTACGTATCTCGTACCATTTTCAAGATAGTAACACTAACTTTGACGCTAGTTGGCGCTGTAGGTAATCTCAGCGTGTAGCGGTTAGCCACTTTACTATACCTAGACACCACGTTTAACACGATAGCTATCGCCGTTCTGAAATTAATGGTGGTGGACAGTATTTTAGTGGACACTCTCTATAAATATAAATAAGACATTTTTTATTCTGGATTTTTAAAAAAATTATCAATAAATTTCTGATCCATTTTATGTATAAAATAATTTCTTTCCATGTTTTAAAACCGTTTAAACTTTTCTGAAAGTTCTTTTTTGAAGTTATGTCACTTTGGGATTAAATATTATTATTGAAAATATGATAGATGACGCTTTTTCAAACTAAGTTCTTAGTGCACTCTTTTATTTAACTCGACTTGGTTTTTGTACGTAAAGATAGAATTTTGTAATCGAGTTATAAAAACTTTATAATAACACTTATATGAGTGATAAAACTTACGAGTTACATGTAACTCACGTTACAGTTATAAAAATTATGTACAAAGGTAATGTATTACGGATGACAATACAACATTTTAATATTTAAAAAAAATAGTTATAAAATAATTTTAAGGCATTTTCCCGTTACTCCGTCGTAGTTGATAAATCGAGAAATATTCTTTATGGTTATTTGTATACGAGTTCCATTGATTTAATTAAGCGCCAAACAACGCTAAACCAAAAAAGACTAACGCGCTGTGAAGCTGCAGCTAAACACTATAAAGTATAAAATATAAAATAAAATAAAAAATGCAATATATTTGTAAAAAATATGCTTTAATCAATTAATAGTTTCATATTAATTAAATTATGATTACAGGTAGAGAAATCAATTTAGAAATCCTAAAAAGATAGTTTAAATAATGCTTTTTTTTCTTGTTGTCATATCCTAAAAAAAGAAACAGAGCAAAAATTATCATTTTTTTAAGAAATTCACTACCTCGCGCTTTGTACTAAGGGTACAAAAAAAGTGGTGAATTTTCCATAATCAGGTTCGATGCCCACAACAAATAAATGCATTGTAACGGATTTTTTTTTTTTTTTTTTTTTTTTTTTAAATCATGAATTGCAGTCATGAAATTAGGCATTTTTTTTCCAAAATAAACATTAAATTCTTATAAAAGAGTGTATTTAAAAAAATCTTTTACTTTTATACGTATGTTAGACTAAAAGTTTTGTGGAATGTTCTAATTTTTTTTTATTAGCACTCTTCGTAATTGGCATTTGAATATACTAAACTGGAATTTCTCTATTACATTGGGCAAAATATAAACATGTATGATCAAATAACGCTGAAAATTTAGTGAAATAATTAATTGTTATACCTAAATTGCTTCTTTAAGAGTGGTTCTTGCTCTCACTAAAAAATTCACACTAGTTGATTAATTAGAAAGTAAAAAACATCTCACAGCCCTTGGGTAAAAACAAAACATTTTCTCCAGCTCTGTAAAAAAATAATACTCCTTTTATTTAACTGTAAACTTACTGATGGTTAGAACAAAATCTATGAATTTATTTAAAATACTTTCCAAATTAAACGTTATAAAAACAACACCCTTCCATATAATTCTATTATAAGTACTTTCACCATGTCTCGCATATACATAAAATATTCCCATACAACTGATAAAAGTTTTAAATTAAACTACATTCTTTAAAAGTTTCGGTTACTTTTCAGTATTAAATCATGTTAATGATCATTATGTTTCGTAAATTTTAAGTCATATTACAGTGTCAAGCAGCTTTTCCTTAAGTTGCTTATCCTAAGGCACTTAAATGGGAGTAAGGCATTGACGTGTATCATATGCTAATTTCACTTCTAGTTTGGCAACACTAAGAGAGGCTGTCACTTAGAAAGATAATTATGTTTGGTTCGGGATTTTTGCAATGGCGTTTAAATAATGGCTAAATAAATTAAAAGAATAAGTACTTCATGCTTATGCATTATATTTTAAGCAATGAAAGATAGAATTTTAGATATATGCACGTTTTAATTAGCATAATGTATAATAATTTTTTAACTAGATTTTTCTTTATGCACTTTTGTTTTCTTTAATAATTTAATGAATTCTTTAAAAATGCCTTACATTAGTAAAATTCATCAAATGCTGATTAAATTATACTTTACATTTTATATGCTTAAAATTTAAATTTTGTTTCAACACACTTTAAAATTATGGAAAATGTGTCTATTTCTGAAATATAACAAAGACCAAGAAAGTTGTAGGTGAATTTGAAAATACATTAACTTTCTTAACATTACCCATTTGTTCATTTGCAGCAATTTAATAAATGTTTTAAGAATACAAACACTGCTAATTCCCAGCACACATTGGGAACACATTTGGAACACTTTGATAAAAAAAAGTGTTCCAGTTACCTTAATGTGTACTGAATGTTTCCCTTAATGTGTTCCGAATATGCTCCGCTATAAAGAATGTGTTCTGAAAGTGTACCGAAAGTGTTCTGCTCAGGATATCTGTTAAATCTAAACTTGGGAACACATTTGAAAACGAATTGGGAGCACATTTGGGCACACTTGTGAAATCATTGCTTTCAAAAGTGCGTAAGAAAGTGTGCTAAAAAAGGTGACAAAATAAGTGTTCTAAAGAGTGTTCTGAAAAGTGTATAAAGATTTGCAGTGAACTTTAACGCATATTTTATAATAATAAGCAAATAAAAAAAATTCTTGAAAAAAAAACTCATAAAATTAACCATTGTATTTTGAAGTATGGGTATACCAGTTTTGAAACAAAATTGGCTAATACTATTATATTATCCCAATGAAATTCGAGATAATCTAGTCTCTTAAGAAACTACAATACATATTTTCAAATTTCAATATAAACGGAATAATTAAATCTGGACATAAACTAGTAAAATAAACCATTGTATTTTGAAGTATGGATAGATATACCAGTTAAAACAAAGTTAGCTAATACTATTATTCTAGTGAATTAACCCTACGCTGCACGATTTTTTTTTTAAGTATGTTTTCTTATACACTTATTAAGGATTAGATACCAGAAATTTCAAAGAAAATTGTTTATCTTATTTAATAGCAGTCTTCTGCGATTACATAAGGCGAATATTTTTATTTAAATACAGTGGTTCCATGGAAGTGAATTTATTTTTTTTAATTTAAATTTTAATTGATATATATATGCGTGGTTGCGCAGTATAGTGTTAATAAAATGCAAGGACACTTCATATTCCCAAATTTTAATCTAAACAGAATAATTAAATCTTTACATAACATCATAAAATAAACTATTGTATTTTGAAGTAGCACACCACTCTAAACAAAGTTAGCTATATTATTCCGAAAAAACTCGGGATAATTCAATCTGTTAAGAAAATACAAGACCACGTCATATTTGCAATTTTCAATGTAAATAGAATAATTTAGTTAAATTTCAAGCAGTATCGTGTAGTATAATATAGAATTATCATTAATGGTAAATAATATTTATATAATGAAATTAAAAATCGATGCTAAAAGATACTGTTAATAAATTATAAGACTAATTGTCTCTTATGAAAGAATTTTATGCCAATTAATATCAAATCAGTCCGCCATTTTTAATAACCTCAAACACTTCTTTTTCTTATTGTAGAGACCGAATACTGTATATTTATATCAGAAATATTAGTACGTGGTAGAAATTTTCAGATAGTAGATTCGAATTCTACATGCAAAAATACATTAAAATTTTTTAAACTACAAATCAGATACAAAATGACTGTTGACTGGTGTTATTTTATTTATAATTTTTCATATACTAGGGGAAATTTTCATGTGACATTTTTGTCTTTAGAATAAAACAATCAGCAGTTTTATTTTAAATTTTTCACATTTTATATAACAGATTAAAACATACCACAGATGTGTGTGTGGTTCATTTCGATGCAGTGTAACTTGAACTGAAACTAATAGGAAAAATATATTATAACGATCTCAAAACAATGTGCTCAACCTAAATAAAAAGATACATAAACAGAAAACATATCCCTTTCTTACATCTGAAAATGTTATTAAAAAATGTGGTCAATATTTTCATCTTATTTTATTGTTAATAATATTAGAAGCGGTGAAATTATCTGAAATTTAAAGAGACTTTTTCTAGTTAAAATAAAGTTAAAATATAAAAGCATGTCACCTAATTGTCGGAACTCTTTTAGTAGTTAAATATCCATTAGAAAATATTTTGGCTTTTAAAAGACGTACTAAGAATTTATTTTAGCATTTTTTAAAAATTTCATGCAGATGAAGATTATATAACTTAAACTGAAGAAAATTGGTATTCATCTTCATAATGAAATGATTGTTTTCCAGATTTTCGATCAATCTTCTCTAAAAATTTGATCCATCTTCACAAATCCCGTGCAAATGGTAGGTTTCGTTTGGTCGATGACGTCAGAGGATCCAAAACTGACATGAAAAAGGCTGAGCAAATTGCATTATTGGATATCATCTTCGAATATCCTATTGCCTCTCTTTCGAATTACCTAGATTGATTCTACTTTGATCAGCGGAGATCGAGAATATTATATGACTTAAACAGCATACTTGTAATGGTTTCTGGATCCGATATTATTTACATTAGATACAGAAAATTTATCTTCAATCTATTTTGTGTGGGTTTATCATTTCTAGTATTTTGTTTCATATCAGAAGGTAATTGTGAGTAAATGCAAGAAAATTTATTCAGAAGTATATATTCTAGTTAATGCGTCTTTTGAATGGTAACACTAAGCACTACGTAAAAATAGCTTAGTATGCGAAATGCACCAATAGTATTTTATAGATTACATTTGTTGGTGAAATATTGAGGAGTTAAGCTAGAAGGTATGTAATGAAAAATTGTATACTGTTTAAAATTTAGAAGTTTGTAGTCGATGCTTCTATTGTTTTTAAAAGTAACGTACAAATATTCGAAACAACTATTTTAACATATTCTGATGATGCCAAATTTGATTTATTAAAAGTAAAAGTTTAAATATGAAACGAGACTTAAAAAACATATAAGGAAATAATTTTCATGTTTTCCTGGTTAATGCTTTTTCTGATTAGGAATACTAATATTACATTGAAATTTATTTTGCATCCTAAATAAGCCAGTAGTAATTTATGGATTACATTGGTTGTTAAAATCTTACATAGTTAGATTAACACTAGAACGACCGGAAATTTTAATAAACCTTGATTAAAAACATTTCACACCACACAATTTTTATTTAAAACTATTTCACTTTTTTATTTACTTTAATTCTCTGTGGTTTATATTTAACTTATTTTATGAAAAAATTGTGGTTCGAATAGTCATCTTGAATGTACGACTGTCGAGTCGACTGGACCTGTCTGGTAGGCAAAGGATTAACCCTTTCAGGGGCAGTGGTATGTTTATGAAACCACTTAATTTTAACCCATTTAGGCCTAGCGCCGATGCTTTAGTAAAATGGGAAAAGGTGCATCTCACACCACTTTTATTTTAATAGAAATTTGGTGTCTTATTTTATCAAGGCCTCCTCCATAAAATAAGACACCAAATTTCTATTTTTAAAAAAGTGATGGGTTGGGTTGGGTTGATTATTGACGGCCAATTATCTACACATGGGATATAGGCCCGGGAGGAGTGCCCTTCGTGGGGGTCTTTCTAAGGGAACCTAACCCGTATTTACGCATGGATAAATCCACGGCTCGAAGAAAACCACGAAAACTGCGAACGATTAGGCCGACGGGCGCGATTGGGATCGAACCCAGCACCTCCCGTCTACCAGCTTCGAGAGCAGAACCTCTCAGCCACTGGTGGGGCTAAAAAAGTGATGTGAAACTCACTTTTACCCATTTTACTGAAGCGTCCCAAAATTGGGACGCTAGGCATAAATGGGTTAATTCCCAAACGCCACAATGACACCAGAATTTTGCTAAAATCTTTTCCATTTAATGTGTATGTGAAATATATCATTTTTTCTTATTTACAAATAAATTTGTTTGTAAATTCCTCATTAAATTTCCGTTGCAAGTAATTTAAAGTTAAAATTTATCTTTTTTGAATAAAAAAAAAACATAACAGTGGATTCCAAAATCGAATATACACCACTTACTCTCTTCTTTGGAGGTCTAAAATGATAATAATAAACATTTTCGAGAGCGATAAAGTATATATTAAGAAATGTACTAGGCTAAAAATAAAAGTCAAGAACCGATAATATTTCAGTTAGCATAATTTTCATTTGGAAATTACAAATTTCAGTGTCACAAAATTTAGAATACGCTTCATAAAAATTATGATTCCGCCACAATCTTTTTAAATGAATCATTATAATTGTTTTGTTACCTTAAGATACTAATCCGTCATTTTCAAGTAAAAATAAATAAATTCATTATCCAAATGAGTACCAGAAATGAAACATTTGTGCAATTTCCGAAATTTGAGTCAGATATTTTCAAATCACACAAAGTTCGCTAAATTAAACTCATTTCTTAAACTTAACTAAACTTAAACTGATATTATCTCGATAAAAAGACGGAAATTTCGTCAAATAACAAAAAAAAAAAAAAAAAGAAAGAAAGAAAAGAAAATTTTAAATCACAGGGGTATTCCAGCAACTTTTTGTTGATACCTTTTAATTTTTTTTTTGACTAATTTGTTTTTTAGAGTGTAAATAATAATTGCAGAGTACATTTTTTAATAGCTTTGTAAAACACAGAGCAGATTTTCTATCTAGAAAATTGCGGTCATTCCAATATTATCTGCATAGCTTTTGTTAAAGCACTATTTATAGATATTTTTATACAACATAAAATTGTCATGTTTTTGGTTATTTTTATAAATTTATGAACAAAGTAATGTATAGATTCGAGAATTACTTTTTCATAAAGCTGATCATGAGTATTTCAAATTGCGAACATAAACTCAATTCTCGAGTTGAACTGAACTTAAACTGAAACTCTGTAGTAAAAAGACTGAAATTTCTCCAAATAATAATACTTTTGTTCAAACACTACTTATAAAACTTTTTATACAACATACAATTATCACGTTTTTCGTTATTTTTATAAATTTATGAACAAAACAATTTATAGACTGAAGAATTGCTCTTTCAAATTCCGACCATGTGTATTTCAATTTGCGAAATTAAACTCAATTCTTAAACTAAACTGAACTAAACTAAACTAAACTGAAATCTCTAGTCAAAAGACGAAAATTTGTTTCAATCACAGGGGTGATCCTGCAAATGGCTGCCGGTACCATGTACATTTTTTGTCGGATTTGTTTTTTAGAGTATAAATAATAATTACCGTGCATTTTTATGTAGCTTTGTATAGCTTCTTATATAGAAATTACGGTAGTATTCATATCAGTATTATCTGCATAACTTTTGTTCAAACACTATTTATAAGTTATTTTATACAATATAAAATTGTCATGTATTTCGTTACTTTTATAAATTTATGAACATAGCAATTTATAAACTCGAGATTTACTTTTTCAAAAAGCCCATCATGAGTATTTCATGTGTTTAAAAAAAAATGCTGAAAATGTATTTTAATACTTTTAGCTTATGGAAACTAATTGATATTTCTTATACTCAACTAGAAAGATATTCCCTTTTTCTTTTCGTTTTTATAAACATAATACTTTCAATTCTCTTTCTTTTTACTATGCTTAGAAATAATCCTACTTGCTTATCTTATTCTTTCATTAGTTGAAATATAAAATGACATATTGCCGTTTGCTGTTCATTATCACATGCATCTTTTTGTTTTTTACTTAAAGATTCAAAAAGAAAAAAAATTGCCATACAAATGTGAGAAAGACAGCAATTTTACTAAAGGAAAGGTAAACATTTATCACTTAGCAGAAAATGAAAATCCACTTTCCTAAGTCTTTTGAAGAAAAATCAAGTGGCTAAAGTAACATAAATAAAGATACCACGAATCGTGATAACATCTCCTTTGTGTTAAGATATGGCTGAACTTGCGGTGGCCAAGTGGGTTGTGCTAATATTGATCTACCTCAGTAAAGAATGAAGAAATAAAAGATTATGTCATGAGACAACTGCTTACTTAATCTATGAACAAAAGAAACTGGATCCACCACATCAATGAAAGAATAATCCTTAAGAGGATTGACTAAATTCAGAGCATCTTTCTTTGATCACATATAGTATGGTATATATATATATATATATATATATATATATATATATATAATAAAACATTCTGCAAAGAATATAATTGTTAAATCATAAGGTAATCAACATAAATTAAACATAATTAGATTACGATAGAAAATATATATCCAATACTGCTAAATTCACCGATAAAAAAGGAGGAGTAAAAAAATCCAACAACAGAAGATAATATCATTACAAAAATAAAATGGAAACTTATATTGTGAAACACTTTATCAAGGGTAATATTCCACAATCTAAGTAAGTCGCAAATGATTTCTTTTGGATTATAGTAAGCGATTAATCAGCAATTACTATATTCAAATTGTCCAATAAACTGCAACACCTCAATTAAAAATATTGAAAAATTAAGAGTGAATCAATCCTGAAATCCATTTAAGAAAAATGCCATAGGAATACTAACAGAAAACTAAAATTAGTATTATCTCATATTGAATGGAAAAAAATGAAAAAGTTATTAAAAATAAATACAATTTAAGAAATGAAACAAAAGAAAATTTTTACTTACCAATACTACTGGAACCATATCACTGGATCGAAACTAGACCAAAGAACTAGACCAAAGACTGTTACAAACACGTGGAATAATTATGTGTTAAAACGTTAGTTAATAGGTTGCAGTTATTTTCAAAATTGTGAAATAACCATAAAGATAACTAATTTATACATATATAAATATTATCATATATTCTGGCGTTATAACGCACGGATCAAACAAACATATTTAGAACAAGCTATTTTATTTAATAGAATTTTTCCTTTTATTTATAATATGAGATTTCTGGTTCTAAATGTATTTGTTTGGTCCGTGCATTATATGCTAGAATACTATAGTGGGAGCAAAAAAAAAAACTGGCAACATTTCTTTTCATGCAAAATCGAAATTTTTATATAAATATTGCAGTTACCAAATTGCTTCTAGCGTTAAAACGTACTACATAAGCAAACTTGATCATTTTATTTTCATAAAGGTAGGAATTTTTGTTATAAGGATATAGTTATATACACTCAAAATGATTTGAAATTAGAAATTTGAAACACACTCCAATTTCTAAGCAAACGCGATACGAGGCTCGTCTGATGAGAACAGAAAAAAGAGGTTTGTCGGACAAAACAGCGTACCCCTTAAAATATGTAATCGAGAGAAAAAAAGTTTTTAAAAGGATGAAGGCATTTAGTGAGAGGCTAAATAATGACAGTAAAGCAATTTGTACGCTAACGATCGAAGTCGTCTGGAACAATTTGCAGCTTTACATAACAAAAAAATTTTTTAAAAAAACCTGAAATTTATTGTAAAAGTTGCAAATGCAAATGCAAATGTAATTCTTTAATACGTCCATGGATTTTTTTATATTTTTTATTTATTTTATTATTATTATTATTATTATTTTGAAGAATTTTGAAAATTACTGGTTATATTAAATGGGCCCCTTAAAAGTAGCAAACAGTAAAAATTCTGGAGGATCATGGAATTTAACAATTTAAAGGCCACATAACATCCTAAACTTCAGTACTATTAATTATTATTTATCTATCAGTAAAAACATTTCTATTTAACGGTGTATTCAAATCCAAACTGCTTATTTTGAGACACATTTGTAAATTCATTTTTGCTCTAAAATGCATCCAATTGGCAGGTACTCTTATTCAGAAACTTTATAATGTCCGTATTGTCTCAATTTTTTGATAAAGGCAGAATATATTTCAAAAAATGCTGTCAAAGTGGACATTTTGAACCGAATTTCTCAAAGCGATAGCGCTGGAAACAAAGAAAATATGATCGTACGGTGAAAATAATTGCCTGTAAATCAATTTTTAATTAATTGAACGAAAAATAAAAACATGGGGCCCTTATAAATGTCTTTATAAATCACGCCGCCAAGTTTCCTGTTGTTACTTTTAAAAATGAGTCTGAGAATGTGTCTCAAAATTTTGAGTTGTTGAGCGTGGAAAAATATTTTTTTGAATACCGCCTTAACCCTTTTTATCCTGGTGGTACTTATAAGTACCACTTTAATAAAACACCTATATATTCGTACTATGACCGTTTTTCCTAACGGTAATCATAATGGCACGAAGAGTGTATTTCTGACAGCAGGCAGGAGATTGCAAATTCAAGCACATATCCTCTTTCTTTGCATTGTAGGGATTTTACATTTGCCACACTACATTCGAAATCCATTTTGCAATAGAATTGATATGCATGTTGTTCTTCATTTGAGTATTTTTAGTGGTTTATTACCGGTTATTTAGTACTATTATTTTCTATTGTTTTCTATGCTCTACAGGTGAACATTTCCTATATTTTATTTGAAGTTTACTATTTGAAATTTGCTATTTTATTTTATATCATAGGGTAAAAAATTTATGGTGGTTACAGTTGCATAATTAACCACTAAAACACTATAAAAAATATTTTCCTCTTTCCTATGTTTATTTTGCACCAAAACTTATCCAATGATGCAAATATACAATTAAAAAGTAGCTGGAAAATTAATTCAGGATATAGAGGGTTAAAGAGGATTTGACTAGCATTATGAAATGGAAACTCTTTGTTGTGCATTTGTGTGATAACATGTATGCTGGTTGGTGTTATCCCATTGGTGTGAAAAGAAGATTATAAGAATACTTCCCGAAATAGTAAAAATGTGAAAAATAAAAAGTTATAAATTTTGTAAATTAGAGTTTCTTAAACAAAATAATGTAAGATTTTTCACAGTGAAAGTTTCCCTAACAAAAATATGTTTATTTATAAGTTTGTCACTTTTTTGGCTTCCTACTGTATGTATTGTGTTGTCGGAAAAGCTATAAATATTACATTGCTTTGTTGCCACTAAATTTTAATAGTGATTTTCGCCTTGGTTAATCTCAGAAATTTTATGATTATAGAACACGAGTTTAAAAATTACGATTAAATTTTCATCCATTGGTAGAAACACACTGTAATCTACCCATTAATAAATTTCAAATTCTGGAATTTACGAGCATTTTAAGAAATTTAAATTATGGAACAGGCCGGCAGACAGATTAGTTGTCTTCACTAGGGGCATCATCAGCATAGTTCATTTGAATTTCCCACCATGGTTGCTACCAGCATAGAAAAAAACTACAGTGTGTAACTCTTTATGAAAACTTAAAACTGACGTGGCAGAGGCTTATTCTGAAGTTTTATTAAAAGAACATAAAAAATCAATTTTACTTACATTTAGTTACTCTATTTCCGGTCAGCGGACACTATAAACGGAAAAGAAAATTGGTATTGAATCTGTATTACTTAATTTTATCTTCGAGTGTGGTTGCCATATAAGAAAACATAAAAGATCCACTTCAAAGTTTTAGTTATGCAATTTTCTAGCAGGGGTGTGAAAATTTTTATCAAAATAAAAAATTGACCATGGCAGAAGCTTATTCTGATCCTTTATAAAAAACATAAAATATAATATATTTTACATAAAATATATTTAAATTTAGTTCCCCTATTTCCCACCAGAGAACGCTATAAACGAAAAGGAAACTTAGGTTGATTATATGCTACCTATTTTTATCTTGAGCATTACTTAATTTTTTCTTAGGGCAACCATAAAGTGATACATATACAGCATTTTTATTTAAATGTGATTATTTTCTCGCTAGGAGGCGTTATCAACTTAAAAGAAAATTTTGTTTAATCTGTACTACCAAATTTTAACTTGGAGTACTTTTCCATATCAGAAAACATTAAAAAAAATTCCATTTTAAAATTTTAGCTAAGCAAATTTCCACCAGGGGCGTTACCAACGTAAAAAACCTATCATGTGAAATTTTTATCATAACATAAATTTGACCGTGGCAGAAACTTATTCTGAAAAATTATTTAAAAAAACATAAAAAAATCAATTTTTTTAAAATTTAGTTACCATATTTCTTACCAGGCGACGCTATAAACACAAAATAAAAATGCGTTGAATCTATGCCACTTATTTTTAACTTCAGTATATCTGCCATATAGTGAAAGATAAACAAAAATAAATTTTACTTAAATTTGTGTACCCGATTTCTTCCCCAGGGGACGCTATAACCGCAAAAGAAATTTGTGCGGAAGGAGTGCTACATTTTCATCCTGAGTACAGCCGCCATATAGTGAAACAACTTTTATTTAAAATTGGTTAATATATTTCCCCCTACAGGGCGTTATCAGCGTAAAAAAGTTTAATTTAAATTACCCTATATAATTTTAACTTGGAGAATTCGAAAAGAAAAAATCCATTAAAAAATCCATTTTAAAATTTTAGATATTCAATTTTCCACCAGGGGCGCTACCAATGTAAAAAAACTAATTAGAAAAATTGTATCAATATGAAAATTTAACATGCGGAAGCTTTTCTGAAGATTTGAGCTAAATTCATTCCTGGAAAGTGAGCTTAAAATGAATTCGAAAAGTTAGTTGAAGACACAGATATACACATAGTTAATACATGAAGCATAATAATAAGTTAAAAAAATAGAATAGCTCATGGAAAATAGCTCTTCCAAGAATAATTGGCGATAAAGTGCATCTGAATTATTTGTATTGTCCTGAAAAAGAACTCTAAATGTTACACTCCATATTTTTAATGAAAAACCTGCTGCAGCAATCCTTAGTAATATACACAATTTTCGCAAAGTTTAAAATAACATAATGTCACAAAAATGCATTTTAAATAATTACCGCCATAGATAGTAGTGTAATCAAATTCTTTTGTGTGGCTTGTACAATAACTATAAATGCTCTATAAATTCTGTTCTACAAGAAATAACATGCTCTAACAACATACTAAAATTACATTACCGTCAGTGTTCTACAAACAAAGCATTTATTTGTTTCCAGAAAAAAAGGAAAAAATTATTTCATAAAATGGTTACATAAATTCATTTCATTAAATCGTTTCATAAAATTGTTGCATTAGGATTTTATATATGAGGTAGATATAATTCAATGTTTTCATTTTGTTTTTACACGAAATACTTTATTTTTCACAATCATAGATGTCACTTAGATACTAAGCTGTAAAAATTTACAAAAGCAAGATTTGTGATTATTTTTAATGTATGTGCACTGTAATTATTTAAAAAACATAAGTATACTAGACTGATTCATCTTGTAGATTCGCTCTTTGGTTTGCTTATAGCATAACAATAAATATTAGGCTTCTGATCCATAAACTACTCAGTGATTGGTGGATAAGTTGTCGGTGGGTGCTAGTTTCATGGTTGATATTGACTTATGGGTTGTAACATAAAACTTCATTTTTCATTTCTTTTGTAATTACAGAAATGATCAGAACCTTAAATGTCAGATCTTAATGGCCAGACCATATGAGGCGTTGAGAATCAGAGTGGACTAGCCCATATTTTTGTGAAAAATGAGTTTTAAATGTCTACACATTGTATGTCATTCCATCTATAGGCTGTATAATGAACTTTATTAATTTCGAAACTATTCAACTGATACAGCCATTTTAACAGATTGCTCGACGTAACTTAACTATGAAGTTACCAGTGCAAGAGTGAATGAACTGTCTTGGTATATTCAGGCACTGCCAACTTACCATATGCTTGATGAAGAAGTTTGGTCTCCTCTAGCACTGGCAGAAATGTCTAAAAGAGTTTGACATAAATTTGTACAAATTTTGGAGAGCATTTTTCTCTAAATCACGTTGGTCTACTCTGGTTCTCAGAACCTCGTTTATCGGTATTAAATCCCATTTCCATCTTCCAATTTTCTGCTTAACTAAAGTAATCATTTGCATATTAACCCTTTATAAGGCACTGGAAAATAATTTCCTATCAAATGTGGGAAATATATTCCCACTGCCGTTTAGCTGTAATGATATGGGAAGATATTTTCCAAAGACCGTCAAATGATGAATATAAATGTGATTCTAAAAACAATGTAATTTATCTTCATATATATATATATTTTTTTCTAATTTTAACAATTTAATTCTTTAATTTGATATATATTATAAGAGCACAGATGATACATTGTCTTGCAGATAATTTCCTATATGCAGCAGGCAGTGGGGAATTTTTTCCCACATAATTTAAAAAAAAATTGCATTACCATAAAAAAATAAACTATGAAATATCTTTTGTAAGTTAGAAAAAAATATGTTTTAATAATACTAGCCTTTTTTCGCACTATAAAGAATTAAGATGATGAATTTGTTCAGATCTAATGGCAAATTGAAACAAAGTTTTGAAACTGTAAAAGATTCTGTTTTTAACTTAGTATTTTTAATAAACAAAATAAAAAGATATATTTATTTAAAGTAGTTAATACTTAATTACTTAATGGTCGTACTTAACAATTACTTAATTGTAACAAAATGAACTTGCCGAATTAGCATAGTAATGTAATACATAATTAATAAAGTATAAACAATCCTTAAAGAGAATGTGTAAAGATTTGTAGCTGTTTCTGTGAGAAATTAAGCACGTATTCTTCCACAAAGAATAATTACTTTCATGGCTAAAATACTATTCGTGTTGCTCATGTAAAGAGAAGAGAAATGGAAAAAAGGGACTAAACACACGCATCTCTACTTCAAACAATAGACCTTCTACATTTTCTTTCGATATTGAATGCTATACACCGTTCCATTTCATATTCTAAAAGAATTTTTAGAAGCTATTTTAGAAAACATTTTAACCCCTTGGGGACGAGCGACACGTATACGTGATGCATAAGCTGCTCAGAATCCTCGATTATTCCCACCAGTAACTTTATATTGTAAACTTTGTCTTATTTAATGACAGCATTTGTGAGATTCAATTAGGCGAAAATTTCTGTTTTGAAAAACCGGTGGCAAAAGATTAAAAATTCTGTAAAGGACGCTCGTCGCGAAGGGGTTAACACTTTACCGTCCGGCGACACCACAATGGTGACGTACGTAAAGTAACTTAATTTTAATCCTTAAATGCTACATTGGTACCAGAATTTTGGAATGAAAAATTCCCTTTTATCAAGTACATCAAGAAAAGATTTTACTTATTTTCGAATAAATTTGTTTCTAAATTCTGGTGTACATAAATCATTTCAACATTTTACGAATAGAAGTATTTTTACGAGACATGCGGACGGCAAAATGTTAAAACCTATTATTATTATTATAAAAACATTCATTTTAATTTCTTTACATTTACAGAAAATTTCAAAACCTAAAGCTTTTATCAGTTTTAAATCCCATTCTCATCTTCCAATCTTCTGCTTAACTAAAACAAACATTTGCATATTAAGGTGACGGATTTGTTTAAATCTTACAGCAAATTGAAAAAAAAAAAAAAAAGGCTTGAAAGGAGAAAAGATTTCTTTTCTTTTACTTTGTATTTAGAATAAGCCCAAATAAGAAGATATAATTACCTAATGCGGTTAATACTTAATTATTTAATCTTTGTACTCAACAATTACTTAATTGTATCAAAATAAAGTTGCACCATTAACGCAATGATGTAATGCATAATTAATAAAGTATAAACGCTTAATCCTTGAAGAGAATTTGCAAAGATTTCTAGCTTTTTCTGTGAGAAACAGAGCACATTTTCTTCCACCCAGAATAATTACTTTTATCACTAAAATACTATTCATGTTGCTAACGGAAAGAGAATAGAAGCGGAAAAAAGGATCTAAGCTCTACTTGAAACAGTGGATTTACTACGATGTATTTTTGTATATAATCCAAATACTTTTCTAGTCTCTAGACCCGGTAGCAGAAAATACAATACTGAAGATTTTTATATTATCTTTTATTTTAAGTGCAGTATTTATTTATCTCACTCGCTCACGAAATATGAGAAAAATCAACACTGTAAATTGAAATGTCTGAAATGGAGGGTTCGAGAAGGAGACACTTTAAAGTGTCTTATTTTTTCAGATACTTATTTACGTCTGAATTTCAGATATTTGAAACATCTGAATCGCAGCCATTTTATAACCTCTGATTTGAGGGAAATAAGCAGCAATTTCTGACCTTTTTTCTTTTCTTTTCTTTTCTTTTCTTTTCTTTTCTTTTCTTTTCTTTTCTTTTCTTTTTAAAGCTTTAAACTCGGCCATGTTTGACCACATTGAATCCTGAATAAATGGGAAATATTTTGCCATAAAGCAGCGTTGGGGTTTGTTCCAGAAGCAGAGCCTGATTAAAGCATGGGAAAAAAGGGCTATGTCCCTGCCCCTCGAACACCCTCCCTCCCCATTTTAGGAGCCCCAAATCTGGTATGCAATTTTCGTAAAGCTGATATTTTAAATCTCTTTCAACATTGTACTAATTTTAATCAATATTTTGAACTTTTAGAGTAGGATAAGTTTAAAAACCAAAAATATATTCATCTAAATACAGTAAAACCTCTCAATAGTGGATACCTCATCATCTCAGAATTTGTATGCTATTCGGAGAAAGCGGACTCTTCCGAATAACAGACAAATTCTGTCGTCCTCGGGTTTCCGCTATTGAAAGGTTTTACTGTATTTAGATAAATGTATTTTTGTTTTTAAACTTATGCTACTCTAAAAGTTCAAAATATTGATTATAATCTGTACAATGTCAAAATCGATATAAAATATAAGTTTTACGAAATTGCATAACAAATTTCAGAACTCCTAAAATCATAGGGGCAGGGCGGCTACAGCCCAGTTTGCCCATGAAATAATCAAGTCCTGCTTCTGGAAGAAACCCAATCCTGTTTTATGGCCAAATACGTATATGTATCCTAAACAAATGTTTAATTTTTTGTGATGTATAGAAAATGTGTCTTAAAAATTCCAGTCTCAGTGGCTAACTTCCCCCACACCCGGTTTTCTTCGCATACTATCGCAAAAAATTAAATACATTCGATTACTTCAAATATATATGAATGTATAAAAATACATGTTTGGATAATATTCTATATCTTTAACTTCAGCCTACTCTAAAAGTGTATAATATCGATTATAACTTTTCTGCACCGCCCAATTATTATGCACTATTATTATTTTCAAATTTCCCTCTTGCATTTTAATATTTTTAAATGTATTTTTTCTTAGGATAGCTGAGGTAGATCTTTAACCGGGCTAGTTTTCACTTTTTCGATTTTAGCTGTAGATTTTTCTATGAGGTCAATTAATATCTCAGAACCCGTTTGAAAATGTTAATATTAATAACATAAAAAACTGCAACGAAAATCAAACAAGAAAAAAAATCATGCATCAAGCATAGATTATGAAACACTTCCCAACACTTCCAGCATACTTTAGCAAAACTTCGATGTATAACAAGGTAAATAAGATACCTAAGTAAGTATTTTAGAAAACACACAATACGTTTAAAAACCATGTTTCAGCAATCATCTATAGCCGGAAAAGCTCTCCAATTTTTTTGTGCAGCCCCACATTTAATCTATAGATTTGTATATATTCTACATGCTATGCTAAAATTCAGAAAACGCATAATAGGTTCAAAACTCAATGATTTTATTTATATTCTACAAACATATCTTAGTATACTAAATACAGTTCTCCTTGAAAGTACATAACTCAATTAAACAATACATTTAAGCAATCACTTTCATCACTCAGAAAAAGGAATTGATTAAAACTACAAAACATTTTTGTTGAGTACATTTTGGTTGTTTTAGCAAAATTGAAGTAAAATTGAACCATTTTACTTCAATTAACAAAACATTTTTGCTGACGATACAAAAATTTTTTCTGGAATTGCAAAAAAATAGGGGTTTTCAACAAAAAAATTTTTTGTTGATTCAAACAAAATTTCCATTGACCTATATTTAAACAAATTTTTTTTTTAAATATGGGTCAATAAAAATTTTGTTTGAATCAACAAAAATAATTTTTTTTTGTAGTTCCCAAAAACAATTTTATATCGTCAGCAAAAATGTTTTGTTAATTGAAGTAAAATGCTCCAATTTAACTCCAATTTTGCTAAAACAACAAAATGTACTCAAAAAAATACGTTCTGTAGTTTTAATCAGTTTCTTTTTCTGAGTGTACTCATTAATGCTTAAGAATTATTTTGTGTAGCCCTGTATATGATCTATAGCATTTATACACATTACGTAGTAAGCAAAAATTTAGTTAAACTAAAAAACGCAAATCACAACTAAAAACACATTCCAGCAATTAACACTAATAGACGGATTCAGTACTGTATCCGAAATCTTTTGTGTGCCCCTATAAATGAACAATAGATGCTATGCACATCATTTTCTACAGAAAGTATTTTGTAATGAACCTCCAGTAATGTATATCAGTTTCATTTATATTTGAAATAGTGTAACATAACTGAAATACGCAGCAAACAGTTTTTCCCCATTATAGAACATCATCGTAGACCATCGTAGACCATCGTAGACCATTAAGTAACGGAATTATTTTGTGTTGCCCTATAAAGGAATAATAAATGCTTTACACACCATATTCTTCAGAATGCATGTTTTAGTGCACTCTGTATATGCATATCAATTTAATTATGTTTTTAATGGTGCAATGTCATTAAAATGAATTTGAGACTATTTTTTCCTACTGACCGTAATATAACTGAATACTTTTGACTATCCCTGTAAACGAACTAAAAATGCTTCACACTTCATTTCTTTCTATACTAAACGTCAATAACATATTAAAATTACAGGACAATCAGAGTATATTTACAGGAGTTAGAGCGCGGACAGACGGCTAGACGGCCAGACAAACCTGTCGGAAAGTGTTAAAAAGTTAAAATGTGCCTGTAAAAAGATCGACCTCAGCTATCCTATGCAAAGAAAAAATATTGAAAAATATTGAAATGCAAACGAGAAATTTAAAAAGAACGCTCCAGAAGTTTAACATTAACTTGCGAGTGTGTTTGCGGGACTAGCGGGACTTAAGGGTCTTATAATATTTACATCAATATGTAATAGATCGTATATAACATTTTTGTCATAAAATTAGCTCTAAATTAATTCTTTTCGAAAATGTGGCGTCGCAACAGGGGGGAGAGTACCCCTCGAATGTAAGAACATGTGGCAGGGGGGGGCGGTAAAAAACACAAAAAATTCACGTGACGTAATAAATGGATAACTTATAAAATTTGAAATGTGAATAAATGAATTTCAATTATTTTTAAATAATAATTTGTTATAATTATCTTTTTTTATTGCAGGTAAGAACATTTTATTACATATGACTTTAAATGACGCCAGTAATCTGCTAGAAATGACGTGAGTTAGTTTCAATTTTGTATTTCTTTAAGTATCAGAAAACTTTAAATGTATTCATCCTGTAAATATAAGTGACTTGAGTTTGTGTCTCTATCCATTCGTTCATACTGATTTTATTGTCTGTTGACTAGTTAACGCTCAACCTTTTGTAAATATAATGCAACGATGGAAGCTGAGATTGTTTTCAAAGTGAATGAAAACATGTTTTCATCAAAAATAGCTGATTCACATTAAAGAATTCATGTGTTATAAGCTGATAATATTTTACAGGCAGTTTAGTGACGTTCTGTTTTCTTAATTCATGTGAATTTTAATATATTACATTGCAAAAATTGGAGATTATTTTTTCTAACATAGTAGAAAGAATTACGAAAATTGAATTCCACTTCCTTAAATGTGACCAAACTGGAGAATTTTTTTTATTCAAAATATCTACCACTTTTTCCCGACTAGTAATCTTGTCTTTATTTAATCACAGAACACTGTCACTAATTAACCCATTAAGGACTAGCGGCACCATATGGTAACGGAATAGCTGCCAATCATTTTGCTGTTTAAGTACCAGTATTTTTAAGAGAAATATTCCCTTTATTGGATGACAGAAATTCCGCAATAAAAAGGGACCACAGTTGCTATTCTAAAAAATTGGTACGAAATGCATTTTTTGCATTTTAAAGAGAAAAATAATTCCGTCATTAATGGGTTAAAGCGAAAATCATTATTTTGAAATAGTAGTAGATATTTTGAATAAAAAAATTTCCCACTTGGACAATACTTCTTCGTTGTAACCCACTATTCCGGAAGCATCTCTCTTAACTTTAAAACCCATTTGAAGAAGGACCAGTTACAAATGTCATTAAACAATAAATAAGTCTCCGATGTTTGCAGAAATGTTTTCAAAGTAAAAGGACACATTTCCGATCGTTAAATTTCGGAAGCGTATTCGTTTCTCTTCTGTCTGATCAGTTCCTCAAAATATTTCTGAAGATAATGGAAAAGTTTCCTGAATCGTGGTACCTTTTAGCTTACAATGCATTTTCATAAACATTGCTACATTTTTAGTAGCTTATACTTCAACAGTATTTAATTCTCTTGCGTCCATTTTTAGATAAATTTACATTTTTATTTTTACTAACGACGAAATTAAATTCGAAAAAAATAATATAAAAACGTTTAACTTTTTATTCTTTTGCCTTTTGTAGGATGTTTGTTATCATGATTTTCTTTTGGCAACTTCTGAAATTTAAGAGAGAATTTCAGAGAAGTTTTTATGCACAGAGTTAAAATATAACTTCCTATAGTATACGCAATAATCCTACTTTCGTTGTTGATAAAATGGAGGGTCCGAAGCAAGAAAGTGCCAAGCCACATTTTTGGTGAAATAAATCTAACAGGGTTCGTACGCATCAGGGGATTCAGGAAAATTTAAGTGTTTTAGTACCAAAAATGTCATAGAGTCTGGTCGCTGTATGTGAAGATAGAATTTCTTTTCCTTAAATAAGCCAAATGTTACTTTACGAAAATTCTGGTAAAAGGTGCTTGAAAGTCCTTGAAGCGTACGAACCCTGTCTAACACTGTAATATGTTGCCTAATATTGTAAATTATAATATCCAACATATAATTTGTTTCTATCACTTGGTGGCAGCATATGTGACAGGTTTCGTTTTTGCCCCAGATGTTTATGTCCCCAATGAAGATAGTTAAACGTAAAAAACGTAATAGTAATATCATTGTGCAAAATTGTGCATCAATTGTGCGAAAAACGTAATAGTAATATCATTAAAGTAATGCCATATTGTTACTAAGAATATCTCAAATGTTACTAAGACATTGCCGAAAAAACTTTAGGCTATATATCTTCATTTGAGCATTTGATCACATTTTCAAATTGAAATATCTCAGAAGTTCAAAAATGTGGCTTGGCACTCTCTTGCCCCGATCTCCTCAAATGTTCAGAACTAGGGAAAGTAATTGCTTTTGAATTGATTCGCGATTCTTTTTAAATAATCTTTTCTATAACGTTTGCTTCTTAAAATTCGTTTCAACCCTACCATCAAAACCTAAATCTATCAGTAGATGAAGATCCATGTAATAATTGAATGGACATCTGGAAGAAAAGACTACGTTACAAATTTTGGAAAGTTGTTTATTTTGTTGTTGTTGTTGTTGGAAAAGGGCCTATGTGGAATGATTGATGATTACCCGGTGTTAAAAATTGCAATTTCATAATAAGTTTGTTTACTTTTAAAAAAATTTAAATAATCGACTAAAAATAATATTATTGTTTTCCTTAACCATTTAACTAGTCTTTTATTACGCTTCAATGCTCAGCATGAAGACAACAAATACAGGGTAATTATTATCGGAAGAAGGACCTATGCTGCGCTAGCTGCTCATGACAGCGCTAATCAATGACATTAATGGTTTTTTCCTCATTTCCTCATTTTTCATCATGAAAGTTTTAATTTGTAACATAGGCCATTGTTCCAGACACACCTTCAACTATTGTGACAATGGAAAACATAGCTCTCTTTAGAAAAGAACTCCTTAAATTATTTCTGATAGTTTGGTAAAATACATGCGTTACCAGAAATGAAATTTATCCAAGAAATTTTTGACCAACTCTTTGATTAAATGTTTAGTGGTACAATTTATTTTGAAGTATTTTCATGTTTAACCTTTAATATACCAAGCCTACCTTGTCAACGTACTTTACCAAGCTGGGGTCTTCCAAAGACCCCAGCTAAAACTAAACATCCCCCATGTTTACCTTTAAATTTGATGGATAAGTTATCGAAATTATGTTTTGTCGGTTTCTGATGGTCAGTAGTACACCAAAAAAAGCTCTTATTTCAAAAGGATCTATTGGTTTGTCCGAAAAACTCGTGCCGGTTGGTAAAATCAGTATCGTACCTGAAAATTCTGCCAGTTAACCCTACATTGCATGGATTTGTCTTTTAAAATTGTGTTTTTATTAACACTTTCCAACCTAGTTGAAAAGTGTTTATGACTTCGGGTTCTCTGGCCGTCTGTCCGTGCTCTAACTCCCGTAAATATGCTCGGATTGCTCTGCAATTTTTATATGTTATTGTAGTACTCTATAGCATGTTCCCTATTTCAACGGAAGTGTGTAGCACTTATAGTTTTTTTACAGGGACACTCAAAAGAATTTCGTTACATTGCGATCTATGGGGAAAAATCATTTGCGGTTTATTTTAATGATGTTACTCAATTTCAAATACATTGTAATTGATATATATCACTAAGGTGCATTACAAGAAGCTTAATAGGGAATAGGGTGTGCATAACACTTATAGTAACTTTACAGGAACAGTCAAAAGAATTCCGTTACATTACGTCTATGGAGAAAAATCGTCTGCGGTTTACTTAAATAATGTTTCATTATTTTAAACACATTGAAATTTATATATATCACTAAGGTGCATTACAAGAGGCTTACTACAGAATATTGTGTGTATAGCAGTCATCGTTCATTTATAGGGAGACACAAAAGAATTCTCTACTGTCTGTTTACAATAATTCCTGGAAGTGCGTTTTAAGTTACTGAACGCGATTTTAAATTTAACTCACTTTTTGTGTATTTACGTGGTGTGTATAAATTCTGTAGATCATATACAGGGAAGCACAAAAATTCGCGAACACATTTCCGTTTATTGACAAACTCCAGAAGGAGAATTTTAAACTGTGCTACGCTTTTCCTATCTGAACTAAAATTCAGCATCCTATGTAGTATATATACAAATTTATAGATCATATACAGGGCTGAATAAAAGTATTCGGATATTTTTCCGAATACTGTATAGGTTGCAAATTCCTGAAATTATGTTTTTAAATATGTTATGCGTTTTCCAAATTATTTACTTAGATGCTATCTTTCAGCTTATTAAAAGGTATGATTTGTAAAATTATTTTGGAAGCGTTGGAAAGTGTTACATAATCTATGCTTGAAGCATGATTTTTCGTTCTTGTTTTTATACTTATATTAAGAATTAGACACTTAGAATATTAGAATATTAGATTTTAAGATAGATTTTTAACTTTATTTAGTAGCATATTTATGTTATTTTTACAGGATTAATATTTCTATATAAATATAGTGGTTTCAAAGAACTTGATTTATTTATTAAAAAATAAATAGAAAGTGTTGCCAATTGGCTACACTATGCACTGTAGGGTTATTTATTAGACATTAACTATCGGAATTAATGTCTAATGATTAAATGATAGAGTTTTCCGATGCGAATTGCTTTTTTCCAACCGGCACGAATTTTCCGGAAAACCCAATACATCTGTCCAAATTCTTAAATATTCGGAGCAAAATTACACATTATTTATGTTAATCCGATTCTATACACAAAAAAATCAAGAGTAAAATAGTTGTTATAGATACACCAGGACCACGAAAAATAACATTGTGGGGTCCTCAGAAGAACCCCCTTGGTATATTAAGGATTAAATGTTGAAAACAACGAAGTTCCTAAACATCGAAATTGAATTTTTCGGAATTTATATACTCTCTTTTCGTAATTTGAAATACCGAAAGAATTGTTAGCAGATCCATTGTGTAAATTCTGCCAATAAAACACGCATTTTAAAAAGACATAATGCATTTATTTATTTTTTATTTGTTTTTTTATATTCATGAAACGCGAACATTTTTCTATAAATACTTTTTGTAAAAGAGAAATTATCTTTTAATAATCTAATCCATTTAACATTATAAAACTTCATCGTACCATTAAATATAAAAGTAACGATTGAGAACAAATTGTATTCATATATGAAATTATAAATCAATACTGAATTCCGTTTATATGCACTGACAGTTAACATTGTCACATGAACACTAATGCATCTAGAGACTAATGATAAAGCTATACTTTTAAAACTGAAAAAGAAAATAAATAAACAATCCCACGAAGTACAAATAAAATAGATTTACCAAAAACTTATTCTCAAAAATGGTAAATGAGAATAAATAATTTGGGGCAAACAATCTGCTTTTACTCTGTTATTTTAAAAAATCAAGTAAACGTAAAAATTGGAAAAAAAATTACATAAATCTAAAGAAATTAAATTTTGAAAATGAAATAAACATTCATTTCCCCTCAATATTTTTTTTTTCGTAATTTGAAATATTGAAAGAATTATCAACAGAGCGCGCCATCGTGTAAAACCTGCCCACAAAACGCACATTTTAAAAAGACATAATGCTTTTATTTAATTCTCTATTCAGATGTTCAAGAAATGCGAAAATTCCTCCCTAAATATTCTTTTTGTAAAAGGGAAATTATCTTTTGAAATGTACGGGCATTTTTCTAGAATTGATCGTCAGTTCTTATATTTGGATTTCGCTCGCATAACAATTAAAAGAAGTAATTTTAAGATCCATCTATTTAAAAATTTCAGTTTCAAAGTCATTGAAATGCATTTATGTAAATTACAGTCAGCGAAGATATTTAATTTAACGTCTTATGCACTCGAACTATATTTTTCTTTTGAGCGGAAAGTATTTTGCGAAAGATTTTAATACTTGCCACTTATGCTACGAAAAGTTATGCTTTTAAAAAAGTAAGTATTATTTTTAGAAATTGCTGCGCTCTAAAGAACTAAAATGAAAATTTAAAACTTAAATGTGGGAGTCTTTCAGTTTTTTCTTTTTTTTTCCACTGATAGTTAAAACTTTAGTTATTAAAACTGAAAGCTAAAATAAAAGGAAAATTGGGCAATGTAACTTATGGGTAAAAGGTTAGAAAAACCATAATAAATATTCTTTACAGAATTTAGAGAGAAAATCAGAAACATTAAAAAACGTTTTAAATTATTTAGTGAAATAGCGCTCTTAAAAGAATTTTAACTTATTTAGTATAATGTCACTTTTAAAATAAATGAAACATTATAAAATTACCTCATGCAGCACTTCTTGTACATTATGATTTATTTATATTTTTTAATTGCTAGATGTTAATATTTATTTCCAGAGTAAAAAGCTCGAAGTAAGATATCAAAAAATCATTATAAAAATTTTAATCGGTGCTCTAAGTTGCATCAAATGGCAAACAAAAATTTATCTGCACTATTTGAGCCATAAAAATTTAACATAAATCATAAGAAATTATAAATCAGCAATCATAAAATATGTAATATGTACTTTTTAAACAACGAAATATAGTCTTTAATAGTACAACCTCGAGAGAATATAACCTTTTCCCAAGAACTAAACTATATTTCTACATTCAGCTCACATTAACTATTGTTTCTTTAAAATAAAGTTATTTTATGTATAACACAGTTTAAAAAGTCAAGTAGACTTATTTTGTTTAATGCCGCATGGTTGATTCTACCGATAAAATAATCATGCTCTATAAATTTATAGACTCACATTTATAAAAACTAGCACTATGCATACCGAAAGTCTGCCCAATTTCAAAAAATGTTTAAACTTCAAATCTTTTGAAACTTTAATATTTCTGACATTTTAAGCTCTACTTTTTTTTAAGCTTCCTAAATTTATCAACATTAAAAACCTCAAAAAGTTTTTTATTTTAATCAAAAAGTTAAGTAACCTCTAAACTTGAACTGCGTCCCCAAAATTCGGGGACTTTTGGTCACCTTCAAACGTGGCGCAAGAGGAAGGAAAGGGGGGAGGATCCATTCTTTCAGAATTTGAATCTCCAAATCTAAAACAAGCAACGGAGGCATTGCTCTAGCTGCAATTCGTTGATCTAGTATGTTAGTTCTATCGGACTTAAACCTGGAGTGCATGCTACCATATTCATTCGCAATGTACTTTCTGACATTATCGTCATGAGATAAAGGAATTTTCTATGGCTGTAGCTTAAGCTCTTATGGCTAAAATCATGCTACAAAGCGGCCTGTTTATCTCGTCTGTATATCTTTCGGTCATCAAATCTTAGGGTTCCTTACATTATAATATGCAAATTTGTGCGCCCATCACTACAGATTTCTGTCCAGATCATCAACCCATCTTGGCTGTACTATGATCTCGGGCTGTTTCAAGTATCTATTTTTCTTCATTCCAGAACACGTCAATCGTCATACTTCAGACTGAAGGATTCGTCAGTGGAAATCACTTGATTTAAATCACTGTGCGTTCTATCTCGATCTTCGTTTTCTTTTTGGCTGTATTATGTGTTATCAAAATCAAAGGAAAGTCACCATTGGTCTACGTGCATCGAGGCCACTTTGATGAAACAAACATACGTCGGACAGTTGAGCTCGTCACCCAACAGTTTGTATGTCAGAAAAAACACTCTTTGGACATAAGTAGCAATGTGTTTTACGTCAAAACGAACTGTCAGTTTTGTATATTGGTTGTCAGCTACTGTGGTAGAAGGTCGGCACATTTGTGGAGGGGGTGGGGGAGCTTTCAACTTAGGACCTGGATGCTTGTCCTGTAGGAGATCAGTTCTACATTCCGTCAAATTTTTGAATTCACAATACTCATTAAATATTTTTGAACAACGTTCACGATTAGCTGTAATAGCATTGCCAAAACCTTTGGACTTATTTAATTTTGAGTTATCTTTAAAAGTATATTAATTGCAATAAAATATACTAATAATCCAAATTCAAAACACTGAGATATTGTAAATAGTTCAACTTCAACATCATATACACTGTTAAAAATCTGTAGCAAACTATCCAGTCATTCGACCGTTTTTATAGAAAACTGTTATTTGACCATATTTTAAGCGTACTCATTGGTCAGAATAGAGATCAATTACGGTTATGTAACCGTTTACTATAAAGACCATCGAATGACTAGACAGTTTGCTGCAGATTTTTAACAGTGTATATGATGTTGAACTATTCAAGATATCTCAATGTTTTGAATTGTAGAATATTGTAGATGAAATAAATCCAAAATTTGGGAAAATGAAAAATTTGTGAAAGAAGGGAAATATTTATATATACCATTAGTAACTAAGTTACGCGATGTCTGAGTTAACATGAGTTGTGAATTTTACAAAGTTTGCGCCCATTATAGATTCTGCTATTAAAAGTTATTTAAAGGGTACCGTGCTAAAATAGCATTATTAACTTTCAGATATTTGGCAAATGGATTTAATATTACAATACGTTCAAAACTGTTCAAATAAAGAAATTATACTAAAATTAAATAGAAAATGTAAAATATTTCTTTAGGGTAAAACTAAATGTAACCTTCAGTAAAAACCAACATTTCGTTTCCATTTGAAGAATAAATATCGGTTAAAAGTACACTTATATCATTTATTTCCACATTTAAATTGCCAAAAGTCAACTTTTCCTACAGCTTTAAATAACCTCAATTTTATCGAACGCAAACAATTTTCTGGCGACAAACAGAATATCCCTATCGAAAGTTTACTGAAAAAAGGAAATTATTCCACTACACCTACCCATTTAAATTGAGAAGAAAAATTTATCTTGCATACAAAGAACTTACTTTTCGGAGAAAATTGGAATGGCGTAATGCAAGACATTGCCGTTTCTTTTCCTTTATTTTGAAGATGTTCTTGTGTTCTCTAGTATTACTTGTTTTCTATTTTGTTTAGTATAGAAAGTAAAAATTGTAAATACTCATAAATTTCATTTTTGGTGAAAATTTCTCTTTGCAGCATTCGCTTTATGTAATTTCCTTTTACAGTAAGTATTTCTTACAGTTTTCTTTAGAAATCGATGCAAGACTTTCTATCACCCTGTTGTAGACGTGCAACGCACATTAGACCAAGTTTACAAAAACAGACGCGACAGAGTTTAATTTTTATTTATTTATGTATTTTTACTCGATAGGGCTAGTTTCAGTGGTAGTATCTTTTCACTTTCATCAAGATCCAAAAATGGTATATTTGTGTGCCTTGATTGTTTCTTGTCTTTTTTTTAATTTTTTTAAAAAATCTCTATCTTTCGAAAAATTGGCCAAGCTCTGCTAAATTTAAATAAGATGTTAAGGTGCGCAATACTACAATACATTTTGAAATAGTCATGTTATAGTGTATAGATTTTTCTGACATACAAAGAACAGCTTTTTGGAGAAATCAGCACGATTTAATATAAGACGCTGATGTTTCTTTTCTTGGATTTTGAAGGTGTTCTGGTGTTCTCCAGTATTACTTGTTTGTATTTTGTTCAGAGTCGGAACTAAAAATTATAAATTTATATTAAAAGAAAAACATGTCCGTGAGTAATGCTGATGTCATTTTGACGATGGCAAAACCTGACCAGTACATTTTGCTTTCACTGCAATTTTTTTAACTTCTAAACATCGCATAATTTCAATTACCACCATCGAAGAGGGGAAAATATTTCTTTTAAATGCAATCATTTTGAAAACTGTATCTCAATTTACGAATTTACGTTTTATGATTTTAAAAATATTTTTTCAAGCATGATTTTTTTTAAAAGTATATCTCGAACGCGTGCTATCCGATTACAAAATATTAACTCGTTTGCACTTAAAAGAATATAAATAAATATATTTATAAATATATATATTCATAAATATATATATATATATTATATATATATATAATACATATATTTATAAATATATATATATAATATATATATATATATATATAATATACACACATATATATATATATATATATATATATATATATATATATATATATATATATATGGGGTTTAGTTTTCTCTGACACCAACTCAATAAATAATTCACTCAATTTACTTCAAATAAACTAGAAAACATCAAGTTAAAATCGAACTCTATATTAATAAAACTAACTACAAAGAAAGTTAAAAAATACATGTAAGAATATGAATATTAATGAACCATCTGGATTATCTGCATTACATCTTATTTAATCTAAAACATCTCAGTGTCGACGTCTTCAGTATAGTTCAAAAACGACCGTCTTAACTCACCAACTTCATTGACTCTGCAAAAGCATGTAATTTTCGGGATGAGTTTGTTCGGGAAGATATTATTTTTTATCCTCTGCTGGTTGGCGCGATTGGCAAAAAAATCCAAAATGGCACCAAAAGAGTGTGACGTCACGTAGATAAAGTCCATTCCAGTAGTTGAAAAAGCAACCAAGGTGACCGTTTTTAGCTTGTTGTAGCTATTTTAGCCTGTTGTAGAACTTACAACAAGCTAAATCAAGCTAAAAAAGTCAGGCTAAAGGTTGACAATCCTTTGGACGGAATTCCAGAAAACTTTTTTTTTTTTTTAAATACGCAACAACAAAATTTAGACAGGATTAAGGATGATTAAGCACAGTAGTACATAAGTACTCCCTTCGATCCAAAACACCTCTTTTGACTTCATTTTGATATTGCGTCATATAATCTATGTTGAAGCATGCAAGCTCCAAACCACACTTCAAAAGGAAGTCAAAAGAGGTGTTTTGGATCGAAGGGAAGCTTTTGCAGAGTCAATGAAGTTGGTGAGTTAAGACGGTCGTTTTTGAACTATACTGAAGACGTCGACACTGAGATGTTTTAGATTAAATAAGATGTAATGCAGATAATCCAGATGGTTCATTAATATTCATATTCTTACATATATTTTTTAACTTTCTTTGTAGTTAGTTTTATTAATATAGAGTTCGATTTTAACTTGATGTTTTCTAGTTTATTTGAAGTAAATTGCGTGAATTATTTATTGAGTTGGTGTCAGAGAAAACTAAACCCCATAAGTGGTGTCGAAGCGGGATCGAATAAATGTTAACGCTCACTATTGAATAGATAGAGTTCTGAATTTTATGAGAGGAATGTACATTTAAAGTGATATTTTCGAACCTATTTTTATCATGTCAAGGTTAGTAGATATTCGAGAATTAGTTATTTCTTTAAAAACTGAAAAGACATCCAGTATTAAGAATTTACATCGTTTGATTTTTGGCCATGAAGGTGATAGAAAAAATCGTTCCAGAATTAGAGACTTTACGGGTTTTCCGTTTGAAGTAAATAGTGATGAATATAATGGAAAAGTTCAAAAAATTAAAGATGAATTTTCGGTTAACGAACTAATTACCATTTGTAACGTGTTATGTATTGATAATTCTGGTACTTTCGATGATATAGTTGTCAGGGTTATTTCTTGCCTGTGTAATCTAAACGTATTGAGGTCAAAGATAATTTCCGAAGATAATGAAATTAGTGATGATGAAACTGAGCTAATAAATGAGACCAAAAATAATGCTAGCATTGGTGCTGGTAATATATCTTGCAATAAAATTAATGATATTGCTTCTGGTTCTGAAATAAATTATTCTGCTAGCAATAAAAATGAAATGACACAACGCTTAACCCCTGACTTTATTTTAAAACCATCTATTGGTATTAGTGATATTGAAAATATGATTGCAACATATAGTGGTAGTCAGTATGAAAGTATCGAAAAATGGATCGCTGATTTTGAGGACGTAATCTCTTTATTCAATTTAATTGACTTGCATAAATTAATTTTAGCGAAACGCCGTATGACTGGTAAAGCTAAACTATTGATGGAAAGTGAAAGCAAATTGAATTCGTGGCACAGAGTGAAATCATTACTCGTTTCTGAATTTGGTACAGTTTGTAATTCTGCAGAAATGCATCAGTTGTTATGTAAAAGGAAAATGAGGGATGGCGAAACTCTTGATGAATATTTTATAATATATATATATATATATATATATATATATATATATTATATATATATATATATAATACATATATTTATAAATATATATATATAATATATATATATATATATATATATATAATACACACACACACACATATATATATATATATATATATATATATATATATATATATATATATATATATATATATATTTATAAATATATATATATAAATAAATATTTATATAAGAATATAAATTTCTTGTTGATATCTCATAACGAAATTAAAAGTACATATAAGGTGGGTGAGCCAAAGGTGGCAAGTGTTCCTAAGGTATCCCACCCCTCAGAAGTAGAATTAATTTAATTTTTAATCACAAAATGGTGCTACTGCATTGTCAATCATGTATTTGCAGTGCATTGGACTGAATTTAAAGAGATCACCTTGATCTTCCGACATTTTATGCAGTGATTTCACTTTGAGGAGTACTCGTTCTAATTTCCAGGTAAGAAGATGTTTTAATTTACACGTGTTTAAATTCTTAGAACTTTGAGTTATGATACGTTTTCTGAAAGCTTATTTTTTGTCTTTAAACACATTTACTTCAATTTTAAGAAATTTATCAGATTAATACTTTTACGTACTGCTAATGGCGACCATACGCATGTTCCCAAGGAGGCCATCTTAGAAAACAAATCTGGAAATCAGTGTAGTAAGGGTGATTTTCAACCTTTCTACATAAATATCTAAAAACACTTATTACCACTTATTGTTAATACCATAGATCACTCAAAAGAAGTCAGTAATTCCTAGAAAAAAAATCCCTAAACTACCGTGCACAAAAAGTGCTTCAATGTTTTTTCGTGTCCTAAGATAAGACGTTTGAGAACAAAAACTCGAAAGATATCAAAAGAAAGAAAGGATTATCAGAGCATAGTATTACACATTAGTATGTAATAATGGGAAGAAGCTTATTGAATTTCAGTAACCTCGATTATCCGGAACTATTTTTTTCGGACTTTGTAAATATTCGTTCTGATAAAACGTATATAAAAATTTTCGAAATTGTTTATTTTAAGGAGGGAATATAAACGACAATAAAAAAATATAAATTTTGCATCAACAATGAAGTCGATCGGATAATTAGTTGCCGAGATATTTGTAATTACATTTCCCACACTCTTCGATTTTATATGACTCTGTATTTACTTTTAATTTCCATTCGAAGGTATATTTTAATTGGAAATGAGACGCTTAATCTGACGCAGTAAACCGTTAGTTAATATGATTATCAATTTTGGAGTTATAGAGCATTTAAAGTTTATGACGTCATCAAGCCACAATTTTCTTCGAATTGCAGTGCATTTTATAAATAGTTTACACATGTTTTATTTTCATATTTTATATTATGCATATCCATGATGGGTAAGTATTACGGTAGCCTCCCAACGACTAGTTTATTTCTGGCGCGATGCTGTGCACATCCGAATGAATATAATATATATCATTTTTTTTCTTAAATTAAATTTTTATTTAAATGAATTTTTCTCATAACAAATTTTCGCAGTCTATTCTTCTGTAAAATGTTCTTTCTGTTTTAATTTTTGTTCAGCATTTTTAGTATCTAAGTTAGGATCTTGATACACAATTACAATGAATCCGCATACATTCGTTTTAGAATGTTGGTACATTAAAGGTCCTCGAATTAGTCATAAAATGTGGTACATTTTTAATATTTTTTTTTTTTTATAAATTTATTTCGATTAAAAAATAGATGCACGGGTTTTTAAAAAGAACCTTTGAAGTAATAATAAAACAATTCAGAAAATATTTTAAAAATTTGAACGCACTGAACATTTTAAAATATTTTTTTTACTAATTAAAAATTTTAGAATTTTTTTAATTTTCAGAAAATTTATATTTTTGACAAATATTTATTGAATTTTTGGTACAAAATGCTTCTTTGAAGAATTTCTAATTGGAATAAAAAGTATTTTTTGTAATTCACCAGCTCTTTAAACTTAATCGGAAAATGTGTAATAAATGAATATTTACTACATCATAATTTAGTATTAGATATGAAAATCTTTCCAAGTTTTTACATGAGTTATTATTCATAATATTTTGTTTAATGGCTTTTTAATGTTAGACTATGCGTTAAACAAAAAAAGGAACTTTCAAGCACCGTACATTCTGGCATTTAATACGCACTTTTGAAACAAGAAAATTATGGACATTTACAATGTGTGCGCTTTTTACGCCGGTTATAAAGATATGTAATTAAATATTTAGAAAATATATACGATCAGAACAACAAAGATTTTTAATTTAACGAACATGCTTTTTATATACAAAAAATGATTTTTGCTATCGGAGTACATGAAAAGTAATTGTTATTATACATTACAATAATCTTTATTTTATGTAATATATTTTATTTTATTTACTTATTTACTTTATTTTATACTTTATTTTATGTAATCTTATATTTTAAATCTATTTGCTATGTATGTCATGAAGGATTACTTCTAAATAAGGAGGTGTGTGTTATACGGGAAATATACCTAAAAATAGAAAAATTAAGGCTGAAAGTTTAGGTGAGTGTTATACGTCAGATCGCTTTGTACGCCGGAAAACACGGTATATCATATTGCATATCTGTCTTGAGGATAATTTTAATTTTAATTAGATGATATTTAGAGGCAGAAAAGCAATAATTTAACAAGAATAGTCATTTTTGTAATTAAATTATCCAAAATTGGAAATTTCCAATTAATTTGTTGCTTTTCTGTCTCTCTTTTTGTATAAGGGGTAAAGGTATATGGGTATATAAAGATTTACGGGAACCCGATATTATGAGTTATGACGAGTGCAACAAATATTTAAAAGATATTTTAAATACATTCTTTTTATAATATTTATTAAAAAAGAAATGAATATTTTTAAATACTTTTTTTATGTTTTTTGTCAAATTAATTTTGGAAAACTGGTTGATTAAAATAAATTAATCAGTTTTCTAAGAAAACAATGTTTTTACAAAATTCTTCAAATAAATATAAATAAATAATAAAAAGGAAATTTTGTGCTATTTATAATTAGCAACTTTTAAAAAATAAATAAAAGAAAATTCTCTAAAAAAATTATGTGTAAGCATTATAAATATAGATACTATAAATTAAGAAAGAACTTGCAAAATTTAGCCGTATTCTGCTTCATTTTGAAAGTGTGATAATTTATGTAAGAAAATATGACATGGATTAAACATTTCAAAGACATTTTAAATACAATTTTTTTGCCAATAATTTACTAAAAAGGAAATGAATATTATTAAACAAATATTTCTTTTTTCATGTTTACTGAAAAATTGTATGGAAAAACTGATTTATAAATATTAATAACCTGTTTTATTAAAGTAAACATTATCAAAGACGTTTTTTCAAAAGGCCTTCCAAAGATGAAAATTTTGCTATTTATAATTATCAACATTAAAACAGAAAAGAAAAGAAAATTCACTGGAAAGCTAATTTGTTATATATAGGTTGAATTTTTTGTTTTCCCTATTTTAAACGTTTTTAAGGCATTAAAATGCTGTTGACAAATAGTAAAACTAACAAGATAGATTGCGGACATAATTTCTATTTTTAAGCGGAAACAGTAAAACTAACGACAGTATCAAGGATTATATTCATATAAGTAATTAAATTTTATACATTTTCACTATGTCGGACTTATTCCAACTTTGAACAACGTTTTTAAGACGGTTTTTATTGCGTCGAAAATGCAGTTAAATTTACGGTTGAAAATAGTCGAATCAACGAGATATATTTTTCGTATTTATTACGTCAACGAACTATGTATTTTCAACGAAATGCGTTCTCAACGGTTTAAAAACAAAACTTTGCTACTGGGGAAGTAAGAACCGGGTTTTGTATATCGTCAGTTCTTGATCGGGTATGAAAGCGATTTTCAACAGACTTACCTTGCTCTGTGTAAAATCCAATGAAAAATGATGCAAGTGTACAACATTTCGGTAAGTGAAACTGTATGAACATCGGAAATATCGGATGTCTAGTTTAGCGTTATTTCGATTAGGAAAGTAACCCTTTCTCGTAATATAGTCATATTTTAGAAAGAAAGGTCACACTATTTCAAATTTCGTTAAAATATCTTTATATTTGTTAATCTTCTCACTGCCGTGAACCGATATATCCGTTCCCTATACTGTAGGTTTCACTGCAATATTCGCATTATTTAAATAAATATAATTCTACAAATATAATGTAGTTTTAAAACATTAAGTAATGATTAATAGTCTCAAAGATTATATTCATATAAGTAATTAAACTTTATACATTTTTCACTATGTCAGTTTACGCTTTGAAAAGCAGGATAAAAATTCACTGGTTATTATCATGCTTTTTTAGCATTTTAAAAACATTGCAGAGAAAACAACATTGCAATTTTACTATTTTTTTTTCGGCGATCAGAGGGTTAAAGTTATGAACAAAAATTCGAATTCGGATTGGAGTCAAACTCCTCGTATTTTCGGCTGAATAAATGGATTGAGACTCTAGTTTCCTATACAATAACTATTTGTTGTAGTGTGCAATATCGCCTCTTAATGTTTGTCCAATTTTTTTAATCACCGTGTATAAAGTGTTAATTTTTATTTCAATTGGAACGAATAAAAACATTTGAAAATTCTACATCATACGGAAAACTTTTGTTCAGTGACAACAAATCAATAGAAACTGACATTTAGATATTTATTAAGACAATATAAAACAAGTATTGGCAGTGAAGATCAATGTATAGTTTCTCCGCATTTATGGAAAGCGCTTGACATGTTAAAATTTTTCTCTTTTGTGGTAATGCAATTTTTTAGCTCTTACCACCTCATCATCCATTCTTTCAAACTGGCATTCTGCCAAAAACCTGGTGCTCTGGCATGTCTCCAAATGCATGGTCATAGTTACAACAGTTGTATCGTGAAAATGAAATTCATTTGCATAAGCAATAGGCAGTTAACTGTACAGACGATAACATTTTCGTGCCAACAAACACATATTGAAATCGCCTTCAAGATAGGTAGAGTTCTCTTGAAAGTATTCATGTTATTTTAAAGCTAAAAGTTCGGTTAAAATAAATTCACATCAGCAATACAATGTAGCAACGACTTTATTCATTCATTTATTTGTTTATTCATTTTAACCAATGTAAAAAAGCTTCAGTGATTTCAGATGAAAAAAAAAATCATATAAAAGTTAGAATACTGATTTACAGTCCGAATTCAAAACCTGGTATCTTTTTAATTATTTATTTTTTCTAAATTTATCAAAACAGTAGATCAAAGATTGATTTAAAATACTTTTTGATACTTTCCAACAGAGTTGGTACGCGTTTATGACTTCAGTTTGATTGTCCGTGCTCTAACTCGCGTAAATATGCTCAGATTGTCATGAAATTGATATAGGTTATTGAGGTATTTCATGTTTGCTTCCAAAAATAAAGTGTGTAGCATTTATAGTTTCTTTCCAGGGACGCAATAAAGAATTCCGTTACATTATGGTCTATAGAGAAAAATCGTTTGGAATGTATTTTAATGATCTTACATTACTTTAAATATATTGAAATTGATATACATCACTGAAGTGCAATATATGATTCTTAGTATTAGAATATGGTGTGCATAGCTTTTATCATTCATTTACAACGACATATAAAAGAATTCGATAACAGTATTGTCTATGAGCGATAATTGCTGGAAGTGTGATTTCAGTTGTGGTATGCTTTTATAAATTTAACTTATTTTTTGCATATTACTTGATGTGTATAAATTGTATTGATAGGGCTGCACTAAAGAATACTGATACTTAAATTGATATGAACTGAATACTTAAATTGATAGGGCTGCACTAAAGTACATTTCGGTTTATTGACGTAAATTGCTAAGGGGGAATTTTCAGCTTTGTTATGCGTTTCCAAACTGAATTAAATTTTATCATACTATGTAGTATATATACAAATCTATAGCTCATATACAGGGCTTCACAAAATAATTCGAATACTTATCCGACTATAGATAGTAAATGTTGAAACTAGGTTTGAAATGTGCTATGTGTTTTCTGAATTGTTTACTTTGACATCATTTTTCCCCTTATTAAACAGTGAAGTTTTGATACAGTATTCAGAATGAGTTGAAAAGTATTTCATAATCTATGCTTTACACACACACACACACATATATATATATATATATATATATTATCCAAGTTGCACACCAGGGTTCAAATAATCCCAATCGACACGTCAATTGATTTTTAGAGGTGTTGGATGGTTTTTCAATTGTATATGAGTTTTTAAGTTGTTCACTGAACAAAATAGCAAAACTGGCTGTTTTTACGATTTTCTTTGCCTTTTACCTTTTGTAACTGGCACGTAAATTCTATCTAAAAAAACATTAATCATTCTGCTATAACTGCTATTTTTTTAACTCAAAATGAATTAAATTTAATTTTTAATTGACCTTTCAATTCACTATTCCCAGTTGAAAACATTGTCCTGGTGAAGGTTAATTGAGCAAATTCATGAATTCAAATAGCACCTATATTCTTTATTAAATATTTTGGTCATGACACTTTAATAATAGCGAGGCTAACGAAAAAGGAAGGCTACCGCGGTGCTTTACGCGTATCTTTTTTTACAGACCGCCGGAGTCATGTGATGCTCGAATGCACCAATGAAGGTGTACGAAAAGAGCCACACGTCACTCTAGCGGTCTGTAAAAAAAGATAAGTGGAATGCACCGCGGTAGCCTGTCTTTTTCGTTAGCCTCGAATAATAGAACATGACGTTATATTTGCTGTTATTTGGCTTTCAAGTTTTGTTGGTATATGTTTGTAGTTATGATGGTACTTATATCTCTTTACGTTTACTATTATCACTTGATTTATGTTTCAGCATTTAGTAACAAAACAAAAGAAAAATTTCTTTAAAGTTCTATACACCGTTGCAGAAAATTTTGCTTCAAACATGTGTCACCAGTTAATCAGTTTTCTCAACCCGGTATCAACACGAAATATCGGTTTTTCGGCTATCAATTCCCAAATAAACATCTGCATGCTCCACAAACATGTTCAAAACACAAACATGCTACGTTAACGGCGTAAAATGAACATTGTTTTGTTACTCTTGCATGTATAAAGTCTGCTATACAGCTGAAAATGTTAACCGATATTTAACGTTGATACCAAGTTGAGAAAAATGATTAATACATTGCAAAAACTACTTCGTAACATTTCCGGAATTCACGGGCAGTAACACATTTTCATCTATTTAAGAAAAGATTCTTTAAATCTCAGGCACCTATTGGTTTCTGATATTCCTGAAGATATAGGAACGCTTTTTGAAATCGGAAAGGGGGAGGGGCGTAACTCGGAAGAGGTTATATAATATTTAAAAAACCTCCTTGCTAGATCAAGAAACATCTTTCTTTTTATACAACACAGTTTATTGATTTTTTTTTTTTTTTTGGGGGGGGGTGGAATTTAATGAAAAATTCAGTGTATTAGGATTTAAGAAGTACAATCCTGGAAAAAATACGCACCCCCCCCCCCCCTCGTCCAGTTTTGGAAGAAAAATATACCCTTAACTGTACCGCAAATCATGGTATAAAAATGGGACTGGTACCAATCGATTAGTAATAATGTCCATTAATAATTTTAAACTTAAATTTTGCTTACTGGGTCATATACATAGAGAAATTATAAAATCTTTTCTTTACGTTTTAAAATTTTCAATACTGTGCAATACCTAATTTTGACATCATATTTAGATTCTTCGGTAAATTTTACATTCGAATGTCAAACAGGAAGTTATTCGGTAGTAATTTGTAAATGAATTTAAATTTTGGAGCTTCCTATGTTAGATTCATTTTTAATCGTTTAAAAACAAATTTCAATGCGGGTAGCTTTTAAAGCTTAACTCGGAAACTATTTAGCGGAATGCGCTGTATTTTTATATTCACATATCTGAAACTTCTGGGTAAAACTGCATAGCTTACAATTTATTCTTTTTGTTTTCGAAGATTAATTAAAAAATATCTATATTTTTTTAATTAATTTTCGAAAGGAAAAATATGATCAGAAATCAATTTCTAGAAACTTTAAATTTGCTAATCAAACATTACAGCTCATTCAGTAGTTTTTGAGTTAAGGTAAAGCTAGGATAGTCTGCGCACAATTCAAAAGAATAACAATAAAAAATCTAAATATTAATTTTTTGCTAAACTATCCATGAATAATTTTCACTTCATTTGTTTTTTATGCATTTCCATTGCTATTTTCTTGTTATGTTGTAATTTAATAGAACAGTTGTAATAAAACCAAGAAAGTTATTTTGCGCAATCTGTCCTTACAGGGTTGGTGTGATTGCGCACATGGATAGGAGAGATTGTTACTAATAATAATTACAATTAAATTGTTAACAATAATAATTACACTTAAATGACATTGTTGTAAGGTTTTTGTGAACAAATATTATTGTATTAGGAGTGAATATTTCAACCTAATGATTAAAGAATCAGAAAAATGAAATAATTTAAAAAACGATTAAATAATTTGAATTAAAGGGGGAAAAAATTAAAGAATCAGAAAAAGCAAGTCCAGATAAGAATACAAAATAACATTAAGTTACTTGAAAACTCGTTTAACTTAAAATTAATCGATTTTCATTTTTCATTTTTTATGTAAATTTACCAATAACCTGCGTAATCTCTCCTAGCGTAGAAACTAATGGGAACGACGCGCCATCTCTCCTAAGTAGCAGATGCGCAAACTCTCCAATTTCGGTAGGAGAGATTGCGCGGCCTTTTATTTAAACATGGCCGCTACTAAAATGAACCTTTGATGTTCACATTGTTAGTCTAGATTAGTAGCTTATGAGAAATCATTTAAGTTAAAAATATTTTGTACTATTGACATTGTATAGAAATTCAGACGAATAGCTATGAAATTTCAAGCAGTTACTTTGGGAAAACAAAACAAAATAGCAATGCTTTATCTTAGACGCTCAAAACAATCAACGTGCACTTTCAAGTAGACACTCCATTACTGCTGTTGTACAACTACCTGGAGTCGCTGCTCCCTCACTCTACTCCTTCCCACCAAACCTCTATGTGCGCAATCTCTCCGACCGCGCCATCTCTCCTGGCTTTACCTTATACTTAAAAAACTACTCGCATATCTGCTTTACAACGATTAAAACTGAATTTAACATTCGAAGTTCTAAACTTTAAACCTGCATAATTTTTAAACTACTTGACCATTTGGTACCGATCTCCCGTTTTGTATTCGAAGTTAACATGTACCGAATAATCCAAATACGATGACAAAATTAGATGTTAGCATTGAAAACTTTTAAATTTGTTAAATGTTTTATACGTAGACTCCCCCTAAGCAAACTTTATTAGTAGGTGTTATTAGTAATCGATTGGTTCAAATTTTTATACGTATATATTTTCGGCAGAGTTAATTGGGGTTATGCGGTTTTTTTTTTTTTTTTTTTTTTTTTTTTTTTTTTACGTACAGGACTTGTATATTGAATCAACAGCAGTTTGTATTTTTCCACCGTATATTTATTTAAGAGGGATGTCGGTGTAATGCTCGTTAAATTGTAATCCCTTTTATTGTTTTCGTGACAAAACTTGACAGTTTATTTTCAATCGAAAATCCCTATTAGATTAGATGAACTCTAAACACAAATTCTGTAAAAATAAGATTTATTTGATCATCAGAAAGCTCAGGGAAAGAAAATTTTTCGTAGTCTCTACCACAGGCTTCTTCCAACTCGTGAGCACGCCTGCTTTTGAACACAGGTTCCGAAACAAATAAACAGGGATTTAAAATATTTAATCTGAAGATGAAAATATGGCAAACCATTCATTTTCAAAAAGAAAATTATATTAATATTATTTTCTTAATTTTAAAATATAATTTTAAGGAAAAATGTAAAATATTTTTTTAGAAGCCCAGTTTGTCAAAAAGAAAGGGGGGGGGGGGGGGGGGATTTTAAAAAACAAATTTAATAGTTCATCAGATAATAGCATCTAGCTTCACAGATTACCAATTAGAAGTCGATAATTTAATTATTAACTTTCTCACAATGCCCACTAGTTCAAAAGACCCCATTTTAAGAAAAAAGTATTTCTTAGAATTATACCATGGATATTTTTTTATAATTAAGTTCCGAGTAAGATGGCACAGAAAATGGGGTGAAAGGTAAAATTTTTTAGGCTAAAAAATAAATTTGTTTTTTGAAGGTTTTACACTGGCATCCCCTCCATTAATTGATGTAGAACGAAGATTTTATATATATATATATACATATATATATATTTATATACAGTAGAATCTCGTGACAACGAATGTTATTTAACAAATTTGTCAGTTTAACGTTTTTTTTTTTTATTGTTGAAAAACGTCCTATGCTTTCTCATTATAAAAATATTCACTTTAACGAATTTCATATTAACGAATTTTTCCAAATAACAATTTATTAAAGACTTAAAAGGAATAGTCATTTCAGTTTTAGGAATATTGAACTGTCAAGAAAAAATATCTCTATTGAAAAACTAGAATTTGGAAGAAAAGTTTCCTTGGAAACTCAATGAAGGGATGGCAGACGACAGTGAAAATGAAACTGATGATGATTGTCCATCGAGTACCGAAGATTGTGTAGTACGATCAAAAGGGGCTCCATAGAACATCGAAACTCTAAAAAAGTAATTATAGCAGCAAAATAATGTTCCAAAAACTTTTTATACAATTTGTTTGGAAAAATGCATTGTCAACTTCAGTGCAGAAAAATACTTCTGATTTTTTCGTAAAGAAATAAATTTCCATTAACGATAGATGTCAGTGAAGTTTTTTAATCCGTTAGGTAAGTAAGATGAATTATAATTCCTTTATAACAGTTAGATTAAAACTTTGAAACTTAATGAGCTTAATCAATATCTTATTTCTTACTCGTAAGTTCGCAATACTAATATAATGTATATTTATTATTTACTGATACGTTTGCATTTTAACCGAAATTTAATGTAAGTGTAGCAATAATATGTACTATTTTTATTCAATGTGAATGTAAATTTCCTTTTTTTTTTTTAAACGCCATATTGATATTTCACATTAACGCATTTTTCAGTATAACGAATTTAATCGGTGGTCTCCAGATATTCGTTATAACGAGATTTTATTGTATATATATTTTTGTTGTTTAGAGAAATCAATATCAAACGTCAGAGATCTTAATATTCATGATATTTTTGAAAAATATTTCGGTGTGTATTTTCTCCTGAGATTTATCTATACCCACAAAGAAACTCTTATTAATTTTTTTTACTAAGTGAGCGTTTAATTTTAATGATATAATTTTTAATTGTAAAACACTTCAGAGACTTTGTGAATTGCAGATATTAAACACCCGATTGTTATTTTACTTAATTTTATAATAAGCACTTGTCAACAATTAAACAATTAGTTCACTATCTATTCTTTCCTCAGATTTAACCATTAGCAAACAATTTTCCATAAATTCAAAGTGAATATTTAATTTTTATGAACCAGTTGTAATTAAAAACACTATACATATTGATAAATTTACTGAATTTTAAGAAAAATATTGTTATGTAAAAATTTTGGGTATTAAGTTTTGTGAAATACATTGAATCTACGATAGTTTTTATTCTTCCACTATAAAATATTGTTAGAAATTTTAGAAAAAAAAAAGTTTCCCGAGTCTGTTGATTCGGGAAATTCATGAATCCAAGAAATTAAACACCCAAGTGTTGTCTTATTAAATTTTATGTAAATACTTGTCAACAAATGTTCTACTGCCTAATTTCTCCCGAGAATCTCTCATCTATAAAGGAATTTTTACATTTTTCATCAAGTGGACATTTAATTATAATGAAATTGCTGAATAGTCCATTATTTCATCAACTGATGTATGCAAAAATTTAAACAGTGTTACCTTATTAAAATTTATGATATGTACTTATCAAGATGTATTTTTCTATTATTTTTTTTCTCAGATGTAACTAAAACCAAAGATATTTTTAGTACTTTTAATTGACTAAACGATTAATTTTAAAGAAAAAATTGCAATTAAAAAATAAACAAATAAGCTTGAGGGAAATTTGAGAAAATATTTCTAAAGTAAAAAGAAAATGTTTTAAGATTAATGAATGAAATTTAGAAAGCCATTTATTTTCTATGAAATAATTGTAATTCGAGAACAATAAAACATCCATAACAATTTATACAGTTTCTGAAAATAACTATTGCAATGCTAAAATGGTAGTGCGTTAAGGTTTATGAACGAATTCTAGAACGTCAAAGATTTTTTAGAATTAAATTTGTAAGCAAAATGAGTTTCTAATAATTCTTCTGAAGGGCTCATTTTATAATTACAAAAATAAATGTTGTGTTTATTTGAGAACAAAATAAAGTAAAAAATAAGAACAAAATAAAAGCACATAGTCATGTATTGGACGACACTCATTCTTTGTATGTAAAAAGTAATGTAAGTCATAATTCATAATTCATAATTATGAATATAATAGTATTTTTTATAATTAAAAATATCTTTTCAATCGAAAAAATGCTTGGAATATGTTTGGATCTATTCATTGTATCACATTAAAAAGGAAACATTTCAATCAGATGATTTTCGAAGATATAAATTACAGTTTGTCACGAGCATTTAATATTAGCATCCGGAAATTTCGGCATCCTGTAACTATAATTATTTAAGATAAGAAAAGGTACATAAACTATGCCCTTTTTCAGCTGCTTTGATCCAATGAATTCAAAAGAAAAGCGCCAAAAGTGTGTTACCACTTGAAAAATTAAAGTTAGTACAATTTTTAATCTGGAGGCGACTCCTATTTCAAAAACTGAATTCCTATTCGGAAAGTAGGCACAATTCTCACTCTAATGTTATCTTTCGCACCTCTCTATGGAAATTTGGTAATAAAAAACTTTTTTTATGACTATATAGAAAAAAGCATAGACTAAATAGTTATAGAAGCATAGGTGCCAACCTCTCATTAATATTTCGTAATATGCGGGTTAATTTGACCCAGTTTAACAACGCTTCAAACCAGAAAGATTATTGGATGAATCATTATTTATTCAATTTCAGGTTCCTACGTGGAATTTATTTAATTTCGTTTCTTAAAAGAATTTCTGGTGCGAAACGTGTTAAACCTGGGTTAAATTAACCCGCATATTACGGAATATTAATGAGAGGTTGGCACCTATGTAGAAGCATTGCTTTTCTCTTTAGTTTTATCTTATTCACCACTTAATAGTGCTGAATTTCTAGTACGAACTTTATCCTACAGGATTTCAGAATGATTTATTAATTTTATATTTTGAATTTTATTCTTTCTGTGTTCGCATTTTTTGTCTTTAAATAATTTTAAATTTTATGGTCTGAATTTCCGTCAAATCTTCAATACATCCAGGACATATTCAGTCACCTTTGATGCTCTGTCGATACTCTAAAGTACCATTAACCCTTTTTTTTTAATTACCTTTACGTTACTAATATACTAAAAATAGCTATTCAAATCTCAAAAGTTAAGGTTTATTGCAATTTAACGAATATGTCATTTACTTAAATCTAATGAATGTAGTTATTTTGCATCCTATTCATATGACAATAGGCTAAGGAAGAATTTTTTTTAAACGTTTAGAAAATATCGTATTATAACGGGATTAAACAGACACAACAGTTTTCTAGTATTTTTATGATTTATCATAAATTATTCATTCGGAAAATTAGCCCCTATTTTTAATTTAAAGAGTGAAATATGTGTTTGAAATGAAAGAGTCGCCAACGGTGTAAAAAGAATTAAACAAACTTTTATTATTATTACTAAATGCTGAAACATAAAAGAAGCCATAAAGATAAATTAATATACTTATACTATAATTACTACTGGCAATAACAAAAATAATTGTTAAGATGAAATAATACTCAATGAAAAGATATATTTTATTAATAGGAAAATATTTTAATTAAAATCACTTGTTTTAAAATTCATTTCGATGGCAGTAAAACAATAAGATACTTTATTACAGTTATAGATACTTTATTATAGTTATAGATACTTTAGTAACGATACATTAGTATAGATACTATTAGTATAGATACTTTACGTTATCATGTTCCAAAAGCATTATTCGTTGTAAAAAACATTTTTTTAAATGGATAATTTATTTTTCCCTTACATCTGGAATGGATTCAATTTTCTTGATGCTAAAATACATAAAGTGTAAAATTTGATTTCTGAAATATTTCTGTGTAAAGCTATTTTATTTGTACATATTCTAATTCTGAAAAATACTAAAAATGATATTTTAAAGAAATAATTTGAGTAGAGCTTCAAATATTCTATAGAACCCCGATAAATACCAATTTAGTTTGTCAGTTTAAATAAACGAAATATTTCTAAACTTTACATAATGATTTCACAAAACTTCTAACTTATTTTGAAAATTCAGGAAACATTCTTTGGAAGGTGAAATTTTCATTAATCATAATTTGGTGCATAAAGGGTTAAAATGGATTTCAAGATTTACTGAAGTTCTGCAAATTCCTCAACGCCTATTAATTATGTCACAGCATTCTTCCATGATTTGTGCAGTTATAAGAGGGAAAATTAACATATCAATAGATGCATGGCCTAAGCTGATTTCATTATATTGGGACTACGGGAGAACTGAAAATAAATTCCTGACTCTCATCCAAAGCCCTTATAAATTAAGCCTGCGCAAAAGAATGGAAGAAATTTAACGAATTGAAAATAGCACCCTCTAGCGGCCGAATGCAGCAGTCTATGAAATCTAGAAAATTTTAATATTTTACTAGTATTAATTAATATTTATTCTTGTTAGCCCAATGATAAAATAAAAAAATAATAATCCAGTCCACTTATTTAAAATTTTTAATTTATCTTTTTATTTTAGTTAGAGCTTTAATATTAATACGAAAGACATCACTAATAAAAAAAGGTTTTAAAGGGGGAAACTCGAAAAAAAAAAGGCTGCTTCAAATGGTAAAAATCGTATGAAATACTAGTTGCTGGTTTCCCTGCATTGAACGTCTGTTTTTACAACCGGCCGCAGGAGAAGAAAGTGGCGCTATTATGCACTGAGAAATGTAACAGGTACTGTGCACGCTCTATGTATAATCGCTCTGCTCTCATCATTCACATGCTCAATCTCAACTATCTCACCACGTTTGAATAACCAATTTTGGGCAAATATAATATTTTTTATTGTTTTATTTTAAAAAAAAATTACTACATTAATTCGTTATCCAAAAAATTATTTTTTTCCACCTCTTATGATTATGGGAAGTACAATTATAGCTGGTTTTGTTTCAGCTATCAAACCGTAAGTGTGTATTTAATTAAACGGCAGTTGCTTTTAAGGTTCTCAAGAAAGTTAAGAACTTCTAATATTGAGATTAAAAAAGGTATAACAAATTCTAAGAATTTGAAGTATATTTCTAATAGATATTCAGAAATAAAATCTTTAAATACATTTTTTGAAAACATGATTTGGATGAACAATCAGTTACAAAAAATATACTGTCTCCAAAAAGTATAGTTATATTTACATAAAACTGTTTGCCTACAATTTATGTGATGCTGTTAGTATAATGAACTATAGGTTTATGTATCTGAGAATTCCCTTACTGTTTTCAGCTACTTCTTTTATAAATTAAAGTACACAAAATACATAAAAAAATCCTTGAAGTGATGCTTTGAGGGGCCCAACTATGGGTTTTTTTTATTTTATGGCTTAGATTGCAGTTCATTGAATTTTTAGTAACTGAACAGTATATTTATTTTTAAAAATGAGGAAACTGCCATTATTTTTGCCGTACGAACATTTTTGTAAGCATAAAATATTATTATTTTCCAGAAAATTTTTCAAATTGAAAAGAAATTACATGAAAATAATTTATTTCTTATTTATTTGAAATAATAAATTACTGTGAAAAATTTTGCTTTATTTAAAAAAATGGGTGTCAAACATAGTGGAGTACCTAAAAAATCCAATTTGTATCATGCGAAACAAAACGTGAGAAAAAGTCATGGTTAATACTTTGATCCACTGTAGTTCTTTCGTCAGTTATCCATTTGTGAAAAAAATTCTTAAATTACTGAATAAAAAAATTACTTTTACATACATCGTTTCAAACTTTTCCAGAAGCTAGTAGAGCCTGAAATAACGTAATTAATGTCTACTCGGTTGTATACGCTTAAATCAGTTACAACTACTACGACTGGAAATTTTCTTCACCTTCCACTTCTAGAATAAGTATTTCCGATATTAGTTGAAGCGCATCGAAATCTCATCAGCGTTTTACTTAACTTTTACTACATTTTCTATAGCATAATTGTAATTATTATGTTTTAATTACCGCAACGCAATTCACAGTATTAATGTGTCGTATATGTATTCGAAAATTAGTATGAGATTTTTGTAAATAGTTTGTTATTATATGTTAAATTTAACCTGGCTATTGTTCAGAATATTATTCAAAACATTGCACAATGCACGGACAATAGTAAACATTAATTACACTAAATACAGGTGCTAATTGTAAAATTACCATAAACTATGAACTTCCAAGCTGAAAATCGCAATTCGAGGGACAATATTTGTTTAACGTCCAATATATATATAGAGATAGATACAGGATGTCCCATAAGGCCGTTCACATTTCAAAAAAAAAAAAAAAAAAGAAAGAAAGAAAATCAATACATTCTCGTATGTGTGTCAGTTTTCACCACAAGACTTGGCAAAGAGTCGGATTTTTTGAAGCAAAAGAAAACAAAGAATAATTCAAAAAGGTCCCGAAGTAAATTCATATTTCAAGCTCTTATAAAAACTTAACAAGTTGTTCTATCGGAGCGAGTTTTACACCATAAGATTTGTGAAAAAGTAGAATATTTCGTGACAAAAGAAAAAATAGTTCAAAGAGTCCCGTCCACATTTCAAACACTTATATAAAGTTAACAAGTTGTTGTATAGGAGTCCGGTTTATACAATAAGACTTGGAAAATGGTCGTAATATTTTGGCAAAAATTAGTTCAAAAAATTCATTTTTCTTCTGCCACAAAAGTTCTGACATTTTGACCAGTTTTATGATGAAAAACGCACTTCTGGGGATAATTTGTTAATATTTTATTATTTTCGAAATTTGAACGTACTTATGGGGCATCGTATATAAAAACACGACTGAATTAATTAACGACTTCCCTCATCCAGCAAAGCAGAAAACACTTAGAATATACATACATACGTATATCACGAAGTAATTTTAGTCGAATAAGTTTGCATCCTCCGATTTATTTACATTACTGAAAATCACAGTGTTGCGTATATCTGTGCTTATATATGGAGTTTTAATTTTAATTAAATTGAAATGTCTACCACTTTAAGCGAATACAATGAAGATTTTGGAATTTTTTACTTAGAAATCTCAAAATCAAGAAATTTATAAGCTATGCGAAGTTTTCATTGTATGATACACACGTGAGTTTTTTCCAACCCTAACTCTACTCTCATGTTTGAAATTAAAGAAAAATCTAAATTAATGTTTACATTATGACATTCAGGAAAACAAGAGGGTTGTTGCTGTTACCACAGTAAATTCATTTCACGTTAATTTAATTGAATTTAAAAATGTTCACATATTTTCTTTTATTTCTCAAGATTTAATTTACATTTCTGTTGATGATATTATATGCAATTATTTGTCATCAAACTTCAATATCCGAAGAATCAAAATAAAAGTAAGAACCAGTTCCAACAACTGGCCTACTTAATGCAGAATTATAAAAATGATTGTGGTGTCAGCTGTATCCCGGAATATACTCCTACAATTAAAAATGCAGAACTGATATATTTTTGGGCAATTGCAGCTAGGAAAATGTGTTCATTGATTTTTCTAACCTATGTACCTAAAAGCATAGCATACATATTACATCATACAGTCAAACATTTTATATAACATGCAATAACTGCACATATACCGTAGCTATAATTAATACCTTTACTGCATGTGCATCCGTCAGCTACATTTACAGGTGCACCCCAGCTTCTGGTCAAGAGCTGCATTTCAAAAAGTTTTGGTTCGAACCCCGATTTAGGATTAAAAGTTCTACCCTTCCTTTGAAAAAAAAAATCTTAACGCTAAAAAATAGATCATTTGTTGATGTCGGATTCAATTTTTTGCCGACAGAGGCATCAAATCAGGTCACGAATTCGCTGGGAAAGAGGGATGCAGCTTCAATTAACAAAGTATCATCACAATGGCGGAAGATTAAGTTTTTGCCTAAAGTGGTTTCCTAATTTTCATCTTTAGCCAGTTGACTCACAGTGTATCGAGTTAATGTAAATAATTGGACATGGATATTTTGCGAAAACTATTTTGCTCAGGATTTCCAAAATTCATTATTTTTACTATTTATGAATTAAAACTCTAAAATATATAGAATTAATATAAATTCATAATAATATATCAAATAAAGTGAAAAAAATTTTTAAAAAAGGAAATCAAGTAAAAATTCATAATTATTTTATTTTATAATCAAAAATTATGTTTTATTTTAATTTTATTCTGTGTTTACTCAAAGCCGTTGATGTTTCAAAAATTAAATACACCCACGATAACTAGATTGTTTACCGTATACGGTTTGGTAATTTCAGACGGAGATCTTGCAAGAGTCTAAAGAAATATGCATTCAAACCTTACAACGTAATTGCATTTGAACGTGAATGATGTACACCTGAATAAATATTTTAAAATAATTTCACTATCTGTAAATATTTAAATATTATAAAGCTTAGTTTTAAAAGGAAAAATATAAGTAAAGTTTATTTTGATTTATTTTTTTATTAATGTTTTATTATACGGAACATTTGGGTTTTATTGGTTATATATTTCAAAAGATAGGTATACAAATAAATGATTGCTGACAAAAGTCAACCAGTATTCAACAAATTAAAAAACTTTATTGCTTCTTTTTTGGGTATTATTTGTGCATTATTAACGTTGGTTGTCTGTCTTTTAATATTCTTGCACAAAGGCATTGTGTGCTATTTTTGCAGTATTCAACAAGTAAATTTTTGACCAATGTCCACAGCGATACATTGCCTCTATTCAATGTGTGACGTAACTTTTATTTGGTTAGGTACCCCAGGTACTAGTCATTTTTGTCTGAGATTAAGCGTGCACCAGATGCCATTAGTATACGCGTACACTATTAAAAATTTTGTCCTGGGTTGAACCAATTTTTGGTGCTGCAGTAGCGGCAGTCATAAGATAGTGAAATCTCGTTCCATCATTTGGAGCTGCGGTTGAATCGTAGCTTCAAATGTTGGGACGCTATTGCCACATCTTATGTTTGCAGCTGCTGCAGCATCAAAAGTTGCTTCAAACCAGAGCAAAATTTTTAACATTGGAAATACTTGGTAGTGACGAACCTGAAACCCGAAAACCTCCAACTCCACACTCGATGAGCTACTGACCAGACTAATGCAGCCCAACATATCGCTGATACTTATAGTTTGTAATAATAATAGCTTTAACTTATTGTTATCACTAAATTGGGGTTTGATACGTATATTTCTTTTAGAAAAGTTCAAGTATACGCAGCATTTTTGAAAACTTGTTACACAGAGGTATTTTTCAACAGCACTCCGTTAAGACGCGATTAATCAACATTGAAAACTTCCTCCCTTCTTACGTTTTCAAACATCTCAAAATGCTTTCCAAAACCATTTCCAGAAATTGCTTTAAAATACGAACTAATACTTGTTATCGTTATTTCTGAGAATCACCGGCTTGCAGAAGATTAAAAGATTAAAGAGCACTGAGAGCTTAATCCATTGGTTTTCTGTGACTTCAAGACTTTTATATTATCTGATTTGTAAAAACAACAGAGTAAATCCTTAAACTTGGAATTATATAAAATGTTTTCTTAAAACAGAATTCAAGCCTTTCCTAGAAATATTCATGTGTCTTCTAATTTATGATGATTGTCTTTTGGAACTTCAAGTTTTGTTTAATTTTACGACACGCGTAATAGCTAATCCTTTATTTTAATATAAATGTGAAAAACTTTAAATATTTTATTGCGAAATATTTCATGCTACAGAAGTTTACATGCTTCAGAACTAACAGCAATGCTATTAGTTATAGGCATTGCTGAAATCGTTTTAGAATCTATTTTCTGCGAGAAAGGTGAATACTGTCAAAAGTAAAAGGAGAAAAATTTGCTTATTTCTCTAAAAAAGAGTGGAGAAAATAAGCAAATAAATACTGCATTATTATTAGTATTAAGTTATTTCTCTAATTATACTCTCTAATTTAATGATATTTAACCAGAAATATACAGAAAAAACTTCTATAATCTTAAAGTAACCAACACATTTACTAAAGTCTTACGGTGTAAATCTGAATTGTATAATTCCCTTCCTCAACACAATTCATGATTACATAAAATATTTTTTCCTATCCACACTATTTTGTGTGATTCGTTTGTGACGTGTTCCATTCCCTTCAGATAGTTCAGGCAGCAAATCAAAACTGCGAATGCCGATATCCAATAAAGTGTGGCATGTCACTGGTCTCGAAATGGGAAAGGCGAGAATGGGGATCACCTCAGGCAATCAAGAGATAGAATATGACAAAAAGAAAAGAGAGATTACCGTCTCTTTATGTCTCTGCAGCTCAAAGCATCCAAATGCAAAAAGTTTTTCTGTCATAAAAGAATGCCTGTATTAGGTAATTGAACATTATGTTTTAAAAAAATGTTTTCTGTTAGTGTTAAAATTTACCTCTAGCGAAGGAGCGAATAAATAATGAAATGCGATGCTTTAACAACAGAACCCCTACAAAAACTGACGAATATTTAAAAATGATTTTAGTGTTTTTACAATAATTATTATTGGGAGAGTAATTAGGAAATATATTTTAATAATAATAATAATAATAGTAATGTAATAGTAATAAGTAATATTATTATTATTACTATATAAATAATGAATATGTGTTTTTAAAAATATCAGGTCTTCCATCAAATACTACAACTTTAACCTTAAATGGTCGCACCGCAAAATGAAATATAACTAATACGATTAGAAATGTAGTATTTCAACTTTCACTTCTAGAACATTTTTTTTCATCAGTTGAAGAGCAGCCGATTCTAATCAGTATTTTACTCACTTTTTACAATATTTTTTAGCGTAATTACACTGTAGAAAAATTGCAGCAACCTGTCATTCGACCGTTTTTATAGAAAACGGTTACATAGCCGTAATTTAACAGTATTCTGACCCTAATATGAGCAATATTATGGTCAAAATAGCGTTAAATTACGGTTATGTACGGTTAAGTACGGTCATTCGACCATTTTTATAGAAAACGGTCGAATGACCGGTTACTTTGCAGCAAAATTTTTTACAGTGTATAATTATTATATGTTAATTACCGCAACGTAATTCACAGTATTAGAGTGTCGTATATGTATTCGAAAATAAATATGTGATTTTTGTAAATAGTTTGCCATTATATGTTAAGTTTAACCTGGTCATTGTTCAGTGTATTATTCAAAACATTGCAGAATGCAAGAAAACAGTAAAAGATAATTCCATTAAACTTTTTGTTTAAATAAAAATAAAAGCAGCTCTAGTTCATCGGGTCACTACCGCTTTGTTATGCTGGAATTTCCATAATCAAAAATGATGTGTATGCCATATGGTATAGTAATAACATGGCTAGAAAAAACATTTCCATACTGCTTCTAAGAATAGCTAGATGGATCACGGTGACCATTGATTAACACTGTTTAGATAGTAACCTAATGTATTGCATTTACTATAAATACGATATTTCGATTTGGCAAAAAAAAAAAATTATTCCAGATTTAGAAAATAATATTTTTTTTTTTTAAATTCTTATAATATGGAGGAAATTATATTTACAACGTAGATTAAATGAAACTACAAAAGTTGCACTTTGAAAGTTATGTGATTTTGCTGCAATTACAGTAAAATATTGTTGTTTTTTCCAAAAAAATAAATGCACGATTTCAATGACGTCATTTCAACACCCATCATGATTACCTTATAACTCGCGTATAAGCCGACCCCTAAATTCGAGATGAAAACAGGTTTAATACTAGTAATTCAGGATGGTTTTCTACGCCTTATTTAATCTCATTTAATTCTACATTATTTAAGGCATTGAAAACCGTCCTGAATTACTAGTATTAAACTTGCTTTTATCTCGAGTTTAGGGGTCGGCTTATACGCGAGTATATACGGTATATAAAATATTTTTCTCTTATACGCACAATTCTATATGATTCATTAGTGGTATGTTACAATCTCCTCAGATAGTTCAGGCGGCAAATCAAAACTCCGAATCTCGATAGCCAATAAAGTGTGGCATGTCTCAGGTCTCAAAATGGGAAAGGAAAAATGCGGATCTCCTCAGGCTATCACAGATAGAGCATGAGGAAAAGAAAAAAGAGGTTATCGTCTCTTTATATGCAGAAAACTTCCAAATGCGAAAAGTTTTTCTGCTTTAAAAGAATGTCTATTTTACGAAATTGAACATTATGTTTCTCAAAAAAGTTCCTGTTAGTATTAAAGTGTTTCTGTTTTGATTGAGTCCTGAAATGGAATGCTTTAGCATACCGTAATTTGCGGAAGAAATGCCACGGCGTTTAAGATTTTAAGCCAAACATTTTTAAGTATAAGAGGTTCCCGTCTCTTTATATACAGCTGAAAACTTCCAAATCCGAAAAGTTTTTCTGCTTTAAAAGAATGTCTATTTTACGAAATTGAACATTATGTTTCTCAAAAAAGTTCCTGTTAGTATTAAAGTGTTTCTGTTTTGATTGAGTCCTGAAATGGAATGCTTTAGCATACCGTAATTTGCGGAAGAAATGCCACGGCGTTTAAGATTTTAAGCCAAACATTTTTAAGTATAAGAGGTTCCCGTCTCTTTATATACAGCTGAAAACTTCCAAATCCGAAAAGTTTTTCTGCTTTAAAAGAATGTCTATTTTACGAAATTGAACATTATGTTTCTCAAAAAAGTTCCTGTTATTATTAAAGTGTTTCTGTTTTGATTGAGTCCTGAAATGGAATGCTTTAGCATACCGTAATTTGCGGAAGAAATGCCACGGCGTTTAAGATTTTAAGCCAAACATTTTTAAGTATAAGAGGCTCCCGTCTCTTTATATACAGCTGAAAACTTCCAAATCCGAAAAGTTTTTCTGCCTTAAAGGAATGTCTATTTTTCGAAATTGAACATTATGTTTCTCAAAAAAGTTCCTGTTAGTATTAAAATGTATTTCTGTTTTGATTGAGTACTGAAGTGGCATGCTTTAGCATACCGTATAATTTACGGATGACACGCCGCGACGCGACGTTTACGAGTTTAAGTCAAACTTTTTAAATAAGACTTACGAAGAGTGCGGTGTTTACTTAATTACGCTCTCAATGATTATAAGAACCAACTGATGTCACCTTAAAAATAATTTAGATATAAAATTTTACAAACCCTTTTTTACTAGATTAAATTTTATTAAATATCATTTGCCACATCATTTTACAGTTTTCAATGCGATGTGTACCATTTTTAATGCTTTATTAAGCATATTGTCACCAGTGTGGTGCTTACACCGGGGGCGGCGCGTTTACGATACTTTTTTTTTTTTTCAGTAGGCCGAGTATTGCAGGTGCGGCATTTCTTTCGTAAATTATTGTAATAAGACTCCTGCAAAAACTAATGAATACTTTCAACTGATTTTAGTATTATTTAAATAAATATTATTGAGAGAGAATAATATTTTAATAACAATAGAAAAATATTTTAAAAACAGGTGATATAATAATATTTTAAAAATAATAATAATAATAATAATAATGTAACTGTGATAAGTATTATTAATATTATTATTATAAATAAATTATGAAAGCGTCTTTGAAAATAACAGGAACATTAACTATATTCAAATTTGTATTTAAATAAGAGATTAAAGCACCTCTAGTTGACGAAGTCACTACCATTTAGCTGTGCTGCTATTTCCATAATCAGAAATAGTATGTATGCTGCGGTATACTACTGCTTAGATAACCATTTACACTACTTTTTTCAATTGGTTATCTTTATTATGGTGATTTTTAAAAAATACTGTCAAGTAACAAACTGATGTGTTGAATTTGCATTACATGCGATCTTTCGATTTCGCAAAGAAATAAAAACCTAATTTTATTCCAGATTTAGAAAATAGCGCTAATTTCTTATAATAAGTAGAAAATTTTATTTACAACGCGTGTAAATGGAAAATTACAAAAGTTACATTTTGAAAATTAAGTGATTTTTATACAATTACAGCAAAACGTAGCTTTTTTTTTTTTTAATAATGAAAATGAGTGATTTCAATAACGTCATTTTAATACCTTTCATGATTATGTAAAATATTTTTCTCCTATCAACACCATTTTGTGTGATTCGTTTATGACGCGTTTCGTTTCCCTCAGATATTGCAGGCAGCAAATCAAAACTCTGAATCCTGATATCCAATAAAGTGTGGTATGTCACTAGTTTCAAAATGGGAAAGGCGAAAAAGAGAATCACTCCGGGCTATCAGCAGATAGAACATGACAAAACGAAAAGAGAGATTACAGTCTCTTTATTTCTCTGCAGCTGAAAGCTTCCAAATGCGAAAAGTTTTTCTGTCTTAAAAGAATGTCTGTTTTAGATAACTGAAGTTTATTTTTCTCAAAAATGTTTATCTTACTATTAAAAATTATTTTGTTTTGAATGAGTAATGGACTTCATTGCTTTAGCATCATAAAACCCCTTCCAAAACTAAAGAATAATTTCAATGATTTTATTTGTTATACATATTATTAGGAGCGTAATTAGAAATAATATTTTAATAAAAATAAATAAGTAATGATTATGGGACTTTGAAAATAACAGTGTAGTATGTATACGAAATACAATGGTATACTTATATCATTGACTCAGATAACCATTTACACTCTGTTTCCAAGATTGGGTGTCTGAATGACAACCTGTTGTTTTGAATTTGCATTACATGCGATCTTTCGATTTGGCAAAGAAACAGAATGCTAATTGTATTCCAGATTTAGAATAAATATGTTAATTTTATTAATTTTTGTATAATAAGTTGGAAATTATATTTACAACGTAGGTATGAGGAAAATAACAAAAGTAGTATTTTGACATTTGTGAATGATGCAATCATATTAAAACTGCTGTTTTTTCAATGAAAATGCACGATTTCAATGACGTCATTTTTACACCTTTCATTATTATGTAACATATTTTTCTCTCATACACACCACATTACATCATTCGTTTCTGTGTCATTCCTTATAGTTTGGGTTTTCAACCTTTTTCCTGAAAGTGGATTGCCCCCATGCATTCTGAAACGTAATCTTCGCCATATTTTATTGCAAAGTTTCTGTCATTATATAAGACAACTTAGGTACTGCACTTGTCCACTAATGGACGTGACAAGGCTTTTAACTGATTTCGGACGCTGCGATAGAGCTCTACTCAATAGGTGTGAAGGGCCGGAGCAGACCGGGCCAGTTCCCAAGCTAGACCCGTCGCATCATCTCCCACGGGTGAAGAATGACAGCCCACATGAGCGAACCATCGCCCCCGCGTTACGAATGACAGCCCACAAGAGCGAACCATTGCCCAGTGTTAGTAATGACAGCCCACAAGAGCGAACCATTGCCCCCGTGTTCCGAATGACAGCCTACAAGAGCGAACCATCGCCCCAGGAACTAGAGGAAGGGCAGTACCTGATAATTACTCTACTGCCAGATCGGATCAAGGAGAGCCTACAAAAGCGACTGCTAGCTCCTTTCCGGCCGGCATGTCATTATATAAGGCAAATATTTCTATAATAAAATAGTGATAGTTTGGTGGCCCATGGACCACAGGTTGAAGATCCCTGCACTAGATAGTTCGGGCAGCAAATCAAAACACCGAATCTCGATATCCAAAAAATTGTGGAATGTCGCTGGTCTCGAAATGGGAAAGAGAGAATAAAAATCACCTCAGACTATCAGGCAGATAGAGCATGACAGAAATAAATGAGATATTGCAGTCTCTTTATATTTCCATAGCTGATAGTTTCCGAGTATGCAAAACGTTTTTCTGTCATATAAGAATGTATATTTTAATTAATTGAACATTGCGTTTCAAGAACGTTTCTGATATAATTAAAATTAGTTTTTGCCTGAAATGAGTAAATAAGTATCATCATAAGCATCATAAAAATTGTGTAACAAAGAAACTAATATTGCATATGTCGGGATAGTTTTTTTTTATAATCACCCTGTATATCAAGTTTACTATATCATGAAATGTCATTTTTAGTTACACAATATGGTCCAAAAATTGTTAGTCAAGTAAATGGCTCATAACCTGGCATCATCCTATCAACCATTTTAACTATACTCTGATATTCTTGCTGCTTCGGATTAAAGCCTGCAAGTAACATTGTGATTCTGCAGAAGGTGGTGCCCACATTTTACAATAACAGGAACCTTTGATTATATCCATTTTTTAAATTCAAATAATTAGGTAAATGTACCGTTAGTGCAATTAGTCCCTACTGTTTTTCTTTCTGACTTTTTCGTATTCTGAGGACGTATACGGGGGTCTACCAAAAGTTCCCCTATTTTCTCTCTCTATCTCATAAACGAGTCGGGATTTCGGAAAACTGTAAAAGATATATTCATTCAATTTGAAGGGGACCTCATATGGTTAATAAAAAATTGTCATAGGGAGCCACCGGAGGTGTCCAACCTTGAAAATCCAAATAGCCTTTTTGACATATCGTTGGAATGATTTTCTGAAGACAAGCCATTAAAAAAATTGTCCTACAGTGCTTTTTAAGGAAGTTAGGACACTGAAATATTGTATAAAGAAGTCCAATTTTTACGAATCGCATGGAAACTAACCACCCAAGTGGCACAGTTTGTTGGCCCATAATTGGCAGTTTGTGTAAACCGTTGGGAAAAGGTGGAGTTGGGAATGGTATGGTTAGCAAATGGTTGGGAAATGGTAGGTGAAGAGATCTCTCTGATTTTGATCGTTTCTGAGCAGAATTCTGAGCGACAAACGGTTGGTCTACTGTTGAGCTTTTGTTGGCAAATGGTTAGTTGGCTAAATCTGAGGCAAGGCGGACATTTCTAACTCTGGGCCAACGTGGAACGACAGCTAGCCAATAATTAGTCAACGTTCGTCCAACCATTATGTGTTACTTGGGTAGAACTTAAAAGAAGGAAATTAAATTTCATTAAGAAGGTAAGCAAATTTTATTACAAGGCTTAATTTTAAATTAGATGACGCTGTTAGAGTAAGTAGTAGAAGTAGTAAAGTTTCAAATCATTTTTATGCTTTAATTTTAAGGGTGAGAAACGAACTATCTATCCGCCCCCCCCCCCATTGTTTGAAAGAAACGTTGATTTTGACTGCATTACATTATCGTGTTTTAGCACCGGTGTTTTTTGTAATAATTTTTTGACTCGTCTATAAATTTATCGTTTTATTCTTCAAGTTGTGGAAACTTCAGAGAGGAGCTCAGATTATAATATCACATTTGAAAATAATTTCTTTTTTCCTTACATCAGTTACAGATTTTTATATTGTGCGTTTCTTTCCAAAAGTTAGTTAGGTGTTGCTTTAAATTATTTAAGTATTGAATAATAGTTTCTTTCTATTGGTTATTAAGCAATGTGGTTCGTTCACAGGCGGATAAAGTTGAATTTTATTTTTCATATGGGGAGGGGAGTGCGGACGCAGTTTCAAAGCTACTGCCAAACGATTCAGTAATCTGAATCCAGACAGACCAATCGATCATCGGCATGTTTCAAGAAAATTTTTTTTAAATATATTGAGAAACTCAGTGACTCAGTCTGAAAGACAGATCTAGGAGTGCTAGATCTAAAAACGATGAAGGCACTGAAATACAGGTTTCGGCTTGGGTTACTTTCAATTGTCAGCAGTCTGTGTGACTGAGATATACCAAGAGAGTAATATACATTCAATAACAACACGACACATACTAAAAAATATTATTTTCAATCCTATAAATATGTCCAAAAATCAGTATTACATGATCCGGATCGAAAACTTGAATTTTGTGAAAAGATGTCCAAAAAACTCATCCTATATTTTCAGTTGCTTAGGCACATTAGCTTTAGCGATGAGTGTATTTTTTTTTTAATTGCGTAGTCAATACGCAGAAACTCCGATTCTGGTGTGACTCTAACCTGCATGTGTTTAGGAATAAGACCCAATATCCTCCAAAAATTAATGTTTGGGCAGGAATTCTCGGAGATAATGTTATTAATCCCTTTTTTACTGAAAATTTGACTGGCGATTGTTATTTAGCATTGATGAGAATGCAAGCGCTGCAATAATCACAGAAGTCTTTGAAAACTCCGCTGACTTTTCTCTGAAGATCAAATTGTTTCCAAAGAAAAGATTGTCTTCCAACAAGATGGCTACTCCACTCATTTAAAAAAGAGGTCAGAGATTATCTCGATCAAAATTAACCTAATCGGTGGATCATTTTTAGAATGGCGGAGATCATTTTTCGCTCAATTCATGCGTGCGGGGGTGGGCGTGTCTGTTACTTTTACGCATAAATTCGCTTTGTACTTTAATGGTTTAAAGCCTAAACTTTTAAATTAAATAGTTTTATGTTTACCCAACATTTATCTATCGTAATATAGCAGCATCGATTTTCAAAATTATCATTTATAAACTTTAATAAAATATTTATTTTCTGTTGCGGGTATGACATGGATGCCACACCCGCAATACAAAAAAAATATTTTTTTAATGTTTGAAAATGATGAATTAGAAAAATCGGTGCTGCTATATTACGATATATAAATGTTGGGTAAACATAAAAATGCTTAATTTAAAAGTTTAGGCTACATATTCTTTAACTACAAAGTTTATTTATGTGTAAAAATGTCAGAAATGCCTCCTTGGATTTCGCGTTGTAGAATGGCTTCCATGTTCTCCAGATCTAGAGCTTACAGATAATACACTAATAACGAGATTTCACAAATGAAAATTATCAAATCAAAATAGCTGCAATTGATGAACTTAGCAGTAGCTGACATATAGCTTAATATCAATAGCTGACATAGAAGCTAAACTGTAAAGTGATCGTTCGACAAGAAAAACATGCAATCGTTACGTTAGTATAAAAGAAAACCCTAGATTTTTTTTGTTTACATAATGTCGTAACTAACGCATTTTTATTTCGTGCCAAACGATCAATTTATAGTTTAACCACTGACAAAACTTGAAAAAAAGTATTGAAATTCCTTCAGTAGTTGCCGGGTAAAAGGTACTTCAATATCAACTGTTTTATAAGGGGGTTCGCAACTGTTGCATCCCCCTTAATACCAATTAGTTAAATACCAATGAAGTAAAATATTGAAGCTACTTTATATTTTTTTATATAAATCACGAAATATGTTACGATATAAATACATACTAGATGGAACCCGTCAAAATTTGACGGCAAACAACTTGACAGTACCATAAAAATAAATATCATAGCTGCTTTAAAATGTTTGAAACTTTTGCCGAATAATTTAAATAAATAAATCTGACACATTTAGCGCTGTTGTGCCAGTACATAGAAAACCATGGCACAACAGTGATAAATCATACACAATTGTCATTATAAGATGTCAGTTAATGCAAAAGGCATTTATATACACTACACACTTTTCCATCTACTGATCCAATAACGATTTTGTCATTATAGTGCATCTAAATACAGTTTGTGATATAGCAAAAAATTAGCATTCACCACTCAGCGAGTAATACTGAAATTTGGCGATTGACTTTATTGCCAAACTTAATAGTCACACTCGCCAGTTGCAACGATTGAATGGAAAATGAATTTTTTTTTTTTGCTGTCTCTTGATGAACTTTATAGAGGAGGGATGGACACGGGAGATGCATAATATGATTAAGCGCTCACAGACCTTTCCATCGATATATCACATGAAGGGTGTGTTCAAAATTTAGAAAAGTACCCCCCTTGGAGGCAAAGGGGGGGGACATAGGAGATACATAATATGATTAAGCGGTCACAGACCTTTCCAACGATATATGTCATGAGTGGTGTCAACAAAATTTAGAAAAGTGCACCCCTTGGGGGGGGGGGGAGTGGCGGGATGGACCACTCATGCATAACATGAATAAGAAGTCAAAGACCATTCCAACGATATGTAACATGATGGGTGTGTGCAAAAATTAGAAAAGTACCCCCTTGGGGGGGGCAAAGTGGGGGAGATGGACACTGGAGATACATATTATGATTCAGCAGTCACAGACCTTTCCAACAATATATCATATGAGTGATATTGGCAAAATTTAGAAAAGTACCCCAATTGGGGTGGCAAAGACACCAGAGATGCATAATATGACTAAGCAGTCACAGACCTTTCCAACGATATATAACATGAGGGGTGTCAACAAAATTTTAAAAAGTGCACCCCTTGGGGGGGAGGGAAGTGGCGGGATGGACACTGAAGATGCATAACATGAATAAGAAGTCAAAGACCATTCCAACGATATGTAACATGATGGGTGTGTGCAAAAATTAGAAAAGTACCCCCTTGGGGGGGGCAAAGTGGGGGGATGGACACGGGAGATACATATTATGATTCAGCGGTCACAGACCTTTCCAACGATATATCATATAAGTGATATTGGCAAAATTTAGAAAAGTACCCCAATTGGGGTGGCAAAGTGGGGGTAAGGACACCGGAGATGCATAATATGATTAAGCAGTCACAGACCTTTCCAACGATATATAACATGAGGGGTGTCAACAAAATTTTAAAAAGTGCACCCCTTGGGGGGAGGGAAGTGGCGGGATGGACACTGAAGATGCATAACATGAATAAGAAGTCAAAGACCATTCCAACGATATGTAACATGATGGGTGTGTGCAAAAATTAGAAAAGTACCCCCTTGGGGGGGGCAAAGTGGGGGGATGGACACGGGAGATACATATTATGATTCAGCGGTCACAGACCTTTCCAACGATATATCATATAAGTGATATTGGCAAAATTTAGAAAAGTACCCCAATTGGGGCGGCAAAGTGGGGGTAAGGACACCGGAGATGCATAATATGATTAAGCAGTCACAGACCTTTCCAACGATATACGACATGAGGGGTGTCAACAAAATTTAGAAATGGGCCCCCTTTGGGGGTTCAAAGGTGGTGGAAGGACATTGGCGATGCATAATATGATTAAGCAGTCACAGACCTTTCCAACGATGTATCACATGAGGGGTGTGTGCAATATTTAGAAAAGTACCCCTTGGAGGCATAGGGGGGGGGGGTGGACATCGGAGATACATAATATGAATAAGCGGTCACAGACCTTTCCAATGATATATGACATGAGGGTTGTCAACAAAATCTAGAAAAGTGCAACCCTTGGGGGGAGGGGGAGTGGCCGGATGGACACCGAAGATGCATAACATGAATAAGCAGTCAAAGACCCTTCCAACGATATGTAACATGAAGGGTGTGTGCAAAATTTTAAAAAGTACACCCTTGGGGGGGGCAAAGTGGGGGGGATGGACACGGGAGATGCATAAAATGAAAAAGCGGTCACATGCCATTCAAATGATATATCATATGCGTGGTGTCAGCAAAATTTAGAAAAGTTTCAGCACAGTGTGGGCAAAATGCACTCCCCCCCCCCATAATTTTTGACATGGCTGCATTTTTAAATTTTATTCGCGCCCCTTCCCTCCCACAAAAGTATTACAACTGTTTCTGAATTACATCAATTGTTTTGAACCGATAAGTTACATGTTTAAAAGAATGCACAATACACCGTAGAACTCAGTGCCTACACATATCAATCTTCGCAAAAAAAAATTGCCGATTTCATCAAATGATCGTGGGAAAAACACAAATTTCATCAAAGGATTATGGAAAAACATGAATTTCGTTAAAAGGCCACAGGGAAAAACATGAATTATGCGAAAGGATCATGAAAGATAAGCAAAAAAAAAAAAAAAATCACCAAAAGATCACTCTCTATTACCAAATTTCAACTAAAAATTGCAGAATAAAAATGTATTTTATAAAATAATCGCTGGGAAACGCGAATTTCATAAACGATCGTGAGAAAAATCTATCTATCCTCTTTGCACATAATCTCCTCTATCGGCACATAAAAATCATGAATTTTGTCTATCAGGTGCATAAAAATACTTAATTTCGTAATATTTTACCAAATTTCATCTAAAAATTGCAGAATAAAATGTATTCTATAAAAGAATCGCTGGGAAAAGCGAATTTCATAAACAATCGTGAGAAAAATGCGAATTTCTTCAAAGGATCGCTGAAAAATGCGAATTTCTTCAAAGGATCACTGAAAAAACGCAAATTTCGTCAAAGTATTGCTGAAAAAACATGAATCTCGTCAAAAGGCAGCAGAGAAAGTGCGAATATCGTCAAAGGATCACAAAAAAAGCAAAATTCATTAAAGGATCACAGAAAAACGCAAATTTCGTCAAAGGATAGTGGAAAAAATGCGAATTTCGTCAAAGGATTGCAGTTAAAACGTTAATTTCGTCAAATGATTGCTGAAAAAACACAAATTATGTCGTAGGATCACTGAAAAAATCATTAATTTCATCCATCGGCACATAAATATCCTTAATTTCGTCGGTCGGGTGCAGAATTTTTTTTTTAATCAATCGGGTGTGTAAAAATCATGAGTTTCATTTATCGGTCACCTAAAATTCACAAAATTCTTCAAACGATCACATAAGAATCAAGAAATTTGTTGATCGGGCACGTAAAAATCATTAATTTCCTCTATCAGCACATAAAAATCATGAATTTTGTCTATCAGGTGCATAAAAATACTTAATTTCGTAATCTTTTAACAAATTTCATCTAAAAATTGCAGAATAAAATGTATTTTATAAAAGAATCGCTGGGAAACGCGAATTTCATAATCGATCGTGAGAAAAATGCGAATTTCTTCAAAGGATCGCTGAAAAATGCGAATTTCTTCAAAGGATCACTGAAATTAGTTGATTGGGCACATAAAAATCATTAATTTCCTCTATCAGCACATAAAAATCATGAATTTTGTCTATCAGGTGCATAAAAATACTTAATTTCGTAATCTTTTACCAAATTTCATCTAAAAATTGCAGAATAAAATGTATTTTATAAAAGAATCGCTGGGAAACGCGAATTTCATAAACGATCGTGTGAAAAATGCGAATTTCTTCAAAGGATCACTGAAAAAACACAAATTTCGTGAAAGGATTGTTGAAAAAACATGAATCTCGTCAAAAGGCAACAGAGAAAGTGCGAATATCGTCAAAGGATCACAAAAAAAGCAAAATTCATTAAAGGATCACAGAAAAACGCAAATTTCGTCAAAGGATAGCGGAAAAAATGCGAATTTCGTCAAAGGATTGCAGTTAAAACGTGAATTTCATCAAATGATTGCTGAAAAAACGCAAATTATGTCGTAGGATCACTGAAAAAATCATTAATTTCATCTATCGGTACATAAATATCATAAATTTCGTCTATTGGGGGCATAAATATCCTTAATTTCGTCGGTCGGGTGCAGAATTTTTTTTTCATCAATCGGGCGTGTAAAAATCATGAGTTTCATTTATCGGTCACCTAAAATTCACAAAATTCTTCAAACGGGCACATAAGAATCAAGAAATTAGTTGATCGGGCACGTAAAAATCATTAATTTCCTCTATCAGCACATAAAAATCATGAATTTTGTCTATCAGGTGCATAAAAATACTTAATTTCATCGGTCAAGTGCAAAAAAAAAAAAAAAATCCTTAATCCAGCGTGTAAAAATCATGAGTTTTGTTTATCAGGCATGTAAAAATCATGAATTTCGTCCATCATGTGCATAAAAATAAGGAATTTTGAAGAACAGGCACGTAAAAATCACTAATTAATCAAGTGGGTGAGGGAAATCACAAATTAGTCAAGTGGGCACATAAAAATCACGAATTTCTTCAATTGAGTGCATAAAAATCGTAAATTTCGTTCATCAGGTGTGGCAAAATCATTAATTTCATTGATCGGGTGAGGAAAAATCATGAATTTTGTCAAACAGACGCAGAAAAAACGCAAAGCAAAAAAAGAAAATCAGAAAATCCGGCATTTGGCCAGTTTTTTCCATATTTTTAATCGCTAGTTTTTCAAGTTTTATCGCCGAATGCTTATTTTTCCCTTTAGGTGGCAATAAAGTCAATCGCCAATTTTCAATATTGCTCGCTGATAGGCAAGTGCTAATTTTGTCCTGACAAAATGGTTATCGTATCAATAAAGTGTGTAGTGTATATAAATGAATTCTGCATCGACTGTCACCTGGTATAATGACAATTGTGTACAATTTATCACGTTTGATTGAGTTTTTAAGTTTCAAGTTTAGATTATTATATTTTTAGGTAGTTTTTCATTCTATCTTTATTTTATTTTATTGAATCATTGAAGATAGCAACATATCTATTTCTGTGTTCACGATCGAGTTCTTCAGATATGTTTTGATTCTTCGTATATTGTTTGCGAAATTATTTACTGCACATAATATAATTGTAAAGCATGCTTTATATACATTCTGGTGTATTTTTTCTTCTTTTTATGCTGTATGTATTTTGCTACATTAAAATTTTTATACCTAAAAGTAATGGTCGAATTTTTAGTAGGATTTTTTTTTTAAGTAGTTTATTTTTTACTTGGTAAAGCTGAAATTTCATTTTTTTAATATAATATTTCAGATGTTTTAATAGTTGCATTCGGCTGTAAAATATTGAAAAGTTTTGATTATATATAAAAGTTTGAAAATTAGTTGCCACTTTTTTGTTGTTGTTTATTGATAGTCTACTGCATATATATACACATATACTAAAATTATCTATCTAAATCCATTTGAATCATTGCAAGTTTTGTTAAGATTTGATCGTATTTCAATCTTTAGAAAGCTTTTCTATTAACCGACATAATAGTATTAATACCAATAAATTGTCATACTAAAGTTCCAAAACCTTTAAAAAAATTGTCAACAAAACAAAAAATTTCATGCAAAACACATTCATACACACTATCATAACAAAATCATCAAAATGCACAGGTGGTAAAGCTATTTAGAAGCTCCTGTTATTAGTAGAATTTTGTTATATTTTCCCGAATGGTTGTTGAATTTTGTGATTTTTTTCCCTGCAACCATTCAATAAATTTCACGATGTTTTATTGTGATTAAACTATGAATTTTGTTATTTTTTTACATATAAACACAACTGCCGACGCAGCAATTTTCTGGATTTGTCCATGCTAGTGAAAGTTCTTTTTTTTTTTTTTCATGCAACTGCTGGTCGAATTTTTAATCAATTTTTTGTCAATTTTTACAGCCGAATGCAACTATTAAAACATCTGTAATATTATATTCAAAAAGGTAAATTTCAGCTTTATAAATCCTAATAAAAACTCGACCATTACTTTTTGGTTTAAGAAATTTAAAGTAGCAAAATATACATACGACATTAAAAAAAAAAAAAAAAATACACGAAACCAAAACATATCCAAAGAATTCAATCATGAACACAGAGATAAATATGTGTTTCTATGTTCGTACTCAATATAACAAAATAAATAAAGATAAAATGAATAAATACCTAATATTTATAGTAATCCAAACTTCGAAACTTTGAAAATTGCTAACGCCATAATCATCTTTCCTAAAGATCTCTAGACAGGAAATAGCCTTTCACCTCATTGGCTCCAAATCTGTCTCAGGACCTCGGGACAGTAACAACCTCTCACTTGATTGGCTGAATGCTGACGCATGCCTATAGAGCCCAATTCGACAGGAGTTTACAAAAAATGCCTTTAGCTGATTGGCTGAATGCTCGCGCATGCGTATAAAAGCGATTTTTGCACGAAAAACGAAATAGCAGGTTAGCTTTAAATAGATGGATAGTTTTAACACATCCATGACGGTCCCTTTATACAAAACTATGTTAACACTACAGCGGCCGTAAAATTTACCGTAATTTCCGGCCTATAATCCTCGGATCAAACAATTATGTTTCGACCTATAAATTTTATTTAATACTTGAAAACAAATATTTACAGCGATCTAATAAGTTACATCATATAAAATAAAATTTCTGGGTCGAAACATAATTGTTTGATCCTCGGTTTATAGGCCGTAAATTATGGTACTCAAGTTTTATAAAAAAAAAATATTTTACACCAGAATTTTTATTTAAAACATATTTATTTAAATTATTTCTCTGTGGTATATATGTAACTTATTTTATGAAGCAATTTCTAATTCATATCGAAATACATTTATTTCGTACCAGTCAAAATGATCGCTATGGCCATTCTAGTCTGTTGTACTTGTGCAGGTATAATAAATCATACATCAGATTAAAAAATTGCAGGATTTGGAAGTCAATTTGAACCAATTCTTGCTGGTTTTAGTATGATTATTTCCTATGTGGATCAGTATTGGCAATGCATTTTGTTAGACTATGTGAATGAGATTTTGAGCAATCAACATTTTGATGACTATGTATGTGCGTGAGATTTTGAATAATTCACTCATTGAGCCACCTGTCTCAATTTTATTAACTCGCGTTTTGTGTTATCAGAATGTTTAGTTATTATGTAGAAAAGAAACATTCATGTGCTTATTTTAGCTTAAATAAATAGGAATATTTGCTCGAACGTGTAATAACAGTTATTATAATGCAACAAACAGTAAATTGTGTGCGATAATATCTTTTCAGAGAACTTAAAATCCGCTAAAAGATATAAATTCAAATATTTACCGCAATTACTATCTTTTATAACTTAACTATCTTTTACAACTTTATCTTTAACTATATTTTACCATAATAACTATATTTTACTTTTTTCTTCAATCTTCCAACTGGAATGTAACCTTTGAACAATATATAGGCACAGAATGAATTTAGGAGAAGGGTTACTAAAATAATTATTCCGTATCAATTTGTCCGTTTTATTTTGCTAATCCACAGCAACGTAGCTGCCAACATTTAAGATTGTTGATAACATTAATTTTTAATAGGGATTTTTGCTTTATTAAAGAGGATTAATATCTTCTGTAACCTTTCCACCGCCAATGATATGTAATGTGGTCGAGTTCTCATAAATTTTAAAAAACTTTTGAAATTACACAAACCTCTGTAATACATTTAAGCCATATTTCAGACTTTATGAAATGTAATAATAAACACTTATAATATTACTGTAATAGAAAATACAGTTCAGTTAATATTGCAACATTTTCAGAAATGTTTTCACATGGATGTCACGATCCGTTAGATAGCTTAATTTAAAATAGATATATGAACATAAAACTTATATTAAAATGACCTTTAAATTCAGTCCCCTACTCGCTAGTGCTCTCCAACCCCCGTGAATTGCGAAGCAATTCACATTAATACCGCTACGCGGTCCCAGTTTGCTTCGCTCGCTCGCCCCTTTTTGTTTTTGCAGCAATTCTAACCGGAATAAGTACTACCATAAATCATTTTTACATATGAAATTGACAATTTTTGTAATGTAAAAAAAGTCATTGAAAACTTCGTTGAAAACACAATTAAAAATTTATTTCGTTGGTGCTACCAATGGGCATAAATCATTTAAAAATGATCTTGAAAAAACAGTTAGTTTAAAACTCATTGCACCTATAATATTGTACAGCACGGCTTAAATTCATTTTTAAAAACATCACATGGTAGGAAGATAGTTTATATATATCATCAAGCATTGTTTAAATTTCGTGCGATATTTTACTGTTCCAATTGATTATAGATTTTTGCAAAAGAAATTATTTTTTACTTCATCAAGATAGCAACAGATGACAACAGGTACAATCTAGACAGTTGATATTCTTATTCTCTCCTATTTTCGTGTGAGTGAAATTCGTAAATAAATTCTAAATAAGAGTTGAGAATTAATTTGAAATTAATGATATTACTCATAATTAAAATGAGGAATCATCTAACAGGCTTTGGCTTACGTACATGTTATTTTATTTTTAATAATTGCTAGTTTGAGTTTGACTGCTCTCACACTGGTCGCCATATTGGAGGCAGAGCTGATCTTACCCAATCTAGTCCATTGGTCTGAACTACGGGTGAAACTACGGTTGTTGCTAAACGGTAAGCTAGAAATTCAGTCAAATTTCCACGCCACGTAAGAGAAATTTATATATAGATGAATTAATGATATATAAATTCTCTGACAGAAACCATTTAAAATTTTCAATTATATTTAAATAACAGAAACAAAATTAAAAAAAATAATTAATTAGTCATTAAAAAATAAGTAAAATGTTTAACTATCTCAATAATATTAATTCGTTCTGTAGATAATACATTTTTATAGCCACATGTAAACTTTTAGGCTGATTCCTAAATTTTTTTTTCTAAATCTTTCGGTAAGCCGAAAAAAAAACGGAACATTTTACAATATTAACTGAATTGTATTTTTTATTATATTATTATATTGTTTATTATATTATTATAAGTACTTATTTTTACATTTTATAAAGCCTTTAATATGGCTTAAATATATTTTAAAGGTTTCTGTAATTTCAATGAATATTTAAAAATGTATGAAAACTCGAAGCCACATCACATTTCACTGGCGGTGGAAAGGATTTAGAAAGGTATGAGCCCCCTTAATCGCTGACATTTGCAATTAAATAAAGCAAAAAATACTATTAATAATTAGTGGTAAGAAAAAAACCTAACAGTTGGAAGCTATACAGTAAACAACTAATTTTTAATGACTAATCTTTAAATATGTTAAACACGTCTCTGTCGTCAGGCATGCGACTGAGAAATGCGTTTGCAAAATAATGGGTTTTACCCGTGGCTTTTTTAAAATTTGTGCAATCTTTTACCGAAAACATCATATCTTCGAATTTATATAAAATATTATTATACAAAATACACTTCCAAGATTAGGAAGAAGAATAAAATTAACTAGTTTAAAAAATAAGTCACTAAAATAGCCTGTTGAGTCATTAAAAATGACCCAATGGATGGCTTCACTTTAACTAAAGCCGTTGTTGATCTATGGAAGAAATTAAATACGTGATTACGCATTACCTAATATAATTATTAAAATACTGTTTTCGCCATCAGAAAGTACACGTGAGATGCCGAAGAAGTGTGTTTTTAGAAAAATGTCTTCTTAAATTTTAAGGGTTTACGAAATCTCTATAAATTTCGAAATTTTATCATATTTTAAAAATACTTAAAATTTAAGAGACAGTTTTTAAAAACACAACTCGTCGACATATGACGTCTACTTTCTGAGGGTGAAAATCGTAATTTGATAATTACATTTGGTAATAAGCAATTGCGTACGTAAATTTTCCCACAAGTTAACGGAGAATTTCGTGGTTGCTTAAGAGCCTACGCTAGTCACTCGAAGAAACGCTCAAGCTAATGTTAAGTCTATGGGAAGGTTCTTGCGCGATTTCTCGCTCGCATTTTAATATTTTTAAATGATTTTTTTTGCATAGGATAGCTGAGGCTTATCCATGACGTTGTTAGTTTTTACTTTTTCGATTTTAGTTACAGTTTTTTTATAAGCGGGCATTTCGAACCGGTTGGAACCGGTTCTAAAAGTGAAAGTACCCTTATATAAGAAAACTGGAACCACCTCAAAAAACTAAAAACTAACAACGTTAGAGATTGACCTCAGCTATCGTATGCAAAAAAATTATTTAAAAATATTAAAATGCGAGCGAGAAATCGCGCAAGAACCTTCCCATAGACTTAACATTAGCTTGAGCGTTTTTTCGCGTGATTGATGTAGGCTCTTAAGTAGTTAATGGTGTCTGAACGACAGGAACGTTTCGGACTTTACTGTATTTTTTCAAAAGTGTTTTTAAAATCACAAAAAGAAGGGGCACTTCTCTAGAATATTTGTTCATTATAATTTTTTTATGTTAGGCAATACTCTATTTTTCAATGGCTTTAGTGATTTGAAATCCAATCAATAAAATGTAAAGTTTTAAGTCCCTCCTTTTTTTAATCTTTTCTAATTTCATTTTTCTAAATTCAATGTCATTTGCTTATTTCTATCTCTCGATTTACGAATAAGGCACTCTTTAATGGTCAATAAATGATAATCAAAGTTTGAAAAGAGCACGTCGGAACAACAGAAAAGTATATAACTCCAAAATCGCTTTTCAAGAGAGTAATATAAAAGTGCTAAAAGGATGTTTCTAGTGATTTTGAAACCACTTCAAAATTCGGAAATTGAAAATTACCTTCATTTGGAGAATTATTCAGGAAATAAAGAATATTGATTAAATGCACATATTTTTAGTTGCTACGTGATTGGAAATTACACACACAAAAAAAAATTCATATAATTCAAAAATTACTTAATTCAAATCAAAATATGTAAAATTAAAATATTTCATTTAAGATATTCTTGTGTTTTTTTTTTTTTGTTTTTTTTTTTTGTGACAGTAGTCAGTGTAATGTTTCAAAATTTCAGTAGTGTTGAAAGCAATTGAATTTATTGAAAGCAATAAATTTTCAATAATGAATTTTATATATGAATTTTAATATACAATTTTAAAATATTTCTCAGAATCGACTTATGATTCAGTTTAAAGCGCAAATATGTAACTGAATTGATAAAAATAATGTCAGCTAATGATTGGCTCCAACAGAGCGAAATGCAGGAAAGGGCAAGATTTTGGAACAGATGTGCTTATGCTCCTTACCCTTGGACGTGTTTACTGCCTGGGGGTGCCTCTTCCCCCTGAATCCCTGTTTAAAATAAATTTCAAACACGTAACCTTAAAAAGAAAACAGAACTTAAAATTTATGGAACATCGTTCACCCACGCCCACCCCCCAAGAGCTAGCTTTCCAACATCCTCACACGCTGCCCAACACTTCTATCAAAGCTTAAACATTTTCACATCTTTCCCCATGATCTATGCAACTTAACACACTTGTGACCTGTACTATACCCTGTTCCTACATCGAGTGGTGCTGTCCAGTGTCGCGATTTCAGCTTGCTCATTCCGGCATCACTATGACTCAAGCAGTACAAGTGCCAAAATGCCTTATTTGATGCATTTGTGAACTGAATCCACCACTAACTTCAGAAATCTGTTTTCTAGCAGTGAGAAATACATTTACACGTTTCTTATTTTTATGCCATTTAAAGCCAACCTGTGGTTGTCGCGTGTGGTTTCTCCCCAAGCAGGGCAGGTGTTTGAACATTGTATGTATTTTTTAATGTACCTTAATAAAGAAATCCCCGAGGGTCTCGTTTGACGCTCTATGGTCTTCGTTTCCTCGTCTGAGCAGTCCCTCTTTTAGGCTATTAAATCAAATCCAACGTGCAGAGCTCCTTTGAAAAAATTCTTAGTTCATTTTTCTCCCAGCAATAATTATTTTAAATCACTAGTGAAGAATAAATGTACTACTTTTTAACACTTTCCAATATAGTTTAAAACCAATATAGTAGACGTGTTTAAGAATTCGGTTTGTCTGTCTGCCGTCTGTTTATGTTCAAACTCACGTAAATCTACTCGGATTTCCATGCATTGATATAATGTTATTCAGGTTTACTATGGCTTGTTTGGTATTGAAAATGAAGTGTGTAGCATTTATAGTTCATTCACAGGGACCCTCAAAAGAATTCCGTTGCATTACGGTCTATGAAGAAAAATCGCTTGCGGTGTATTTTAATAATGTTACACTTTTTCAAACATACTGAAATTGATATATGTCACTGAGTGCAGTACAAGAGAAATAAGATGTACTATAGAATAAGGTGTACAGATCCTAAATTAAAAGACTATCTAGAAAAACGCGGCACGTACTAATGCGGCGTTGCAACTTTGCAACGTCCCTTCGGAGCACAATGCCAAGTTTAAACTTTGTACAAGGTCTTTGTTTCAGGTAAGGTGAATCATAGCAATAAATAGTCAACACTTTTCACTCCAATTGAATTCAATTATTGAAAAGTAATTCAAAGTTTTATTATTATTTGAGGCGTTCAGAAGTCAATCCGACTAACTCCATTTTTTTACAAGTTCGGGTAATAACATGATTGGGTTGAAATTTTTCTATATATTAATACAGTACTGAAAAAATACCTTTGATTTTAAAAAGATTATGGAACATATATATACTGAATCAAAATATACTGAAAAAATAATAGTTTATTTTTATATAGATACATAACTTTAACTTCTTATACTGAGCAATTTTATTTGGTGGAGTAAGTCGGGTTGGCTTCTTAACGCCTCATTTTAGCAATGGCTGTGCAACTGGTTTTGAATACTTTAGATATTCATCAATGCAATGATAGTCATAGTCACGCAGAACCTTTTCCAAAGTCAACGCAACATGTAACTGACTGAGTACTTTTGCCTTGTATTGCATTGATATGTTACAGCGAGTCATACATACTGATCCATCTCGTGCTGCCTGGTCTACTAAGTGTATGTCCAATGACGTCTTGTTAATATCCGCAGACTTTGGCCGATTGGCAGCATTCCACAACTTATTACACTTTATGATTACTTGTTCATGCATTTTTGATAAAGTTGTATTTTTCTTTTGTAACACGTTATTCGCATCATCAGTGGAACATAAATTAAGTATATGGGTAACAGCATCTCCAATGAGACGGCAAGTGAATTTTGTGAGTGAGAATAGATGCACCAGTTATTAAATAAGCCTCAAAATTTCCCCAAAAGATTTTTAAAAAAAGATTTTCAAAAAACAATTTTGTGGTTACAATAAATTAAATTTTATTTCAATAGCTTTCAACAAACTTCACCTGCAATTCAAACAGATTTTGTTTCGAAAGACATTTGTTTGCTGAATAGAGCTAAGAATGCCTCTATATGACAGTGGCGACATACAATGATCAGATTGTGCTCCGAAAGACGAATTTGTCCAAACTAAGGCAAACCTGGGCAATAATCGCCTGTGCGAGTGATGAGCTTGGCGATAATGGCCGCCTCGCCAAGATGCTTGGAGATTCGCTTTTGCCCAGAACCGTCTCAATCAATCAAACTTTACATACCCTAGAGCTACCTAATGACTTTTTATAAAAGCATATCCTCCATAGTCCGTATTATAAGATTCAAAATTATCCTTTCATATTCTTTAAATCTATGTAATCATGATTAATGAATTACTGTAATTATATTTGATGATTACAAGTAGCCATGATTATAAGTATTATGAAGTAATCATGATTGAAAGTAATCATTATTACTTGAAATGACGATTACTTTAATCATAATTTAATATGTTTTAAATTTATCATAAATTTATGTCTTAATTTGTGTCTTAACTTTATCATGATTACTTTAATCATGATCTGACTACAAAAGTAATCTATCACGCCCAACACTGCCATAGAGGCCTAATTTTTGCCTGGATCGAGTCACGAACACGCTAGGATGAGGATTAACCGACAAACTTTTCAACACTTTCCAACATAGTTGAAAAGTGTTTATGAGTTTGGTTTATCTGGCCGTCTCTCTGGTCGTGCTCTAACTCGCGTAAATATACTCTGATTGCCATGTAACTGAAATATGTTATTGAGGTTTCCCATGGCATGTACGGTATTGAAAATTATGTGTGTATAATTTATGGTTAGTTTACAGGGACACTCAAAAGTATTTCGTTACATTACGGCCAATGGATAAAAATCGTTTTCAGTGTATTTTAATAGTGTTACACTATTTTAAACATGGTGAAATTGATATGCGTCACTTAGGTGGGCAACTACACGTTTTCTATATAGCATTGAATAAGTAGCAATTATAATTCGTTTACAAGGACACTCAAAAGTATTATCTTACGTTACAGCCAATGGAAAAAAATTGTTTTTAGTGCAATTTTCATGGTTACACCGTTTTAAACATAATGAAATTGATATGGATCACTGAAGTGGATGAAAAGATATTTTATATAGAGTATAGAGTAAGTAGCAATTATAGTTCGTTTACAGTAACTCACAGAAGTATTCCATTGAATTATTATCTACCGGGAAAAATTGTTTGCAGCGTATTTTAGTGATGTTACAGTATTTCAATGAAAATGATATAGATTACTGAGGTGCACTACAACTTTTTTCTATAGATTATTGAGTAAGTATAATTTATCGTTTATTTACAGTGACACTTAAAATAATTCAGTTGCAGGACTGACTATGATCCATAACTGCTAGATGTATGCATTAGAAACTTAACTAATATTTAGTGTATTACGAGGTGTGTAGATCATATACAAGGTTCCACGAAAAAATTCGCACACATTACCGGCTATGGACAGCAATCGCTAAAAATGTATGTTTTCTGTTTTTTTTTTATATTTTTTAAATATCTCATAATCTGTTCATTGTATGAACAAAAATGAAATTTTTTAACAGTATTCCGATAGTGTTGAAAGTGTTTCATAATCTATGACATGGTGCATAATTTTTCCTTCTTGTTTCAGAATCACCAGAAGAAGAAAAATTAATAAAATTTCAAAATTCAGGGAGGGACAAAGCCCCCCCCCCCTATGTCCCACTCCCTCCCCCTTGCGGGTACCAATGCAGATAATGTAAGTAAAAGAGAGGATAAAACCTGTACCTATTAAAAAAATGATTATTTGTCCTCAAAAAACATGAAGGTACACAACTACAGCTTCTACAGAAATCAATTAAAAGATATATTCATCTAGTTCCCTTTAAAAAGCAGAACACACTTACAGCATCTTTTAAGGCTTTTTTATATATTTTTTATTATTATTTCAACTTTTTAAGATAATTTTTAGATTTTACAAGTTTTGTTTCTATTTTATTTCTTGCCAAATTTGTGTAATTTTATATAAACATTTTGATTAATTTCTCAATTTTTATTTATTGATGTCCTGGTGATTTTTATTTGCTGTTGTCACAGTGATTTCCATTAGAAAGTGGAAGTAAAATATATCATTTAACTTTTTGCTTAAAAATAAAGTGTGATTAGTGACAAGTGAGCATAATATTTTTAGTACATATTGTGCAAGAATAACATTTGTATGCGAGCACAAGATGCGTATACGTATACTAATATAAAATGTTTAGCACTTTTTAACATATGCAAGTACTTTGAGTTCCAAATTTTTTTTACTGGTTGGCTCATATAATTTTCTTTGTTAAAAAGACATAAATGTTTCTCTACGTCAATAAAAAGTCGATATATTGCATTTTAGGATAGAAAAATTTTATTGTAAAAGTATCATACTTTGAACTTTAAAACCAATTTATTAATCAAATTTCTAGTAAAGCCGCTATTTTCTCATAATGCGTTTACTTTAAAAAGGATAACTCAAAATATTCTCATCATATTCTCATAAAACTTCATAGACATAGCGTGTATAAGATTTCCTAGATAATGTACTAAAAGAACTTTACCGTGTAAATATTTTCTCAATTATCGCTTGTTATTTCAATTATAATGCAGCAAATTTGCTGAAAATCTCTTTAAGTATCTCTTTAAATCTTACTAATTAGTAAAGACTTGAAATTTAAATCTACCGATAGATAAAAGTAACCAATTTGTATTGCTAAATTGTGTAAGTTGAAGTTATTTCCTGTAAAACTTTTAATGTTCTTAAAATTTTTTAACTTTTATACGGTATAATTTTCTATTTTCAAAATGTAACAGACATGAATATCAAATATTCAGAATGGCAACTTACATTTATTGAAATTAAAACTTTAAAATTATTATGATGTATATGTAATATGGTTTAAAAAACGCTTTAAGCATTTCGAATACCCCCGACCATTCACCATAAAACATTTCAGAAAAGTTTCCTGATATGGAAACGCATTTGCAAAAATTAAGTGTAACCTCGTAGTTACCAGCGGTTCTAGAAACATTTCCCTTATCTTTAGAATCCTTTAGAAGACGAACCAATCAAAGACCGAGGAAACCAATAGGTTATCGAAATTACCAGAAACGACTCCTCGAAATTTACAAGCAACAAAGGGGTACATTCCAGATACATTCCCATTCACCTCGGAAATCTATTGCTTTGTGAATTTCTGGTTGATCCATCTCCATACGTTTTCTGGAGATAAAGGACAGCATTCTGGAATCGTGAATAACGAAGATATTTTCTTAGAGGATTCTAATTTATGATGAAATATTTTTACATACATTTTTTTCTCGGATTTTAAATTTATTTTACTCGCTCTTTTCTAAATTTATATGTGAAGAATATCGGCGAATACAAAATTTAGAATAAAAAATAGTATGAAGCAGTATAAGAAAACGATGTAGAAAAAGCCCAAACAAATGGTTTTTCAGTCTAAATATAAATCGTAACTCGATTGTGGCCTATTTTTAAAACTTTTTCAGCAAATACACAACACATATGCATTTATAAGAAACTTTCCTTCAAGCATATATACCGCAGGAAAAATAAAATAGGTTTATTAGACTGGGGAATAAGCTAGAAATTCAATTAAAGGGAACAAAAATAATGAGTAAGCTTTTTTTTTCTAAGGTAGGACTGTTCATTTTTTTTTAAAAATGAGATTTGTTAATTTAAAAATAAAAGGGAAACTAATTTACATAACTGACGAAAAAGTATGTCTCATGCAAATACGATTTACGTAATTTTAACATATTTCTAACAACATATTTCTAAACATATTCTATTTCTAAACATTTCTTTAACAGATTCAAATTTTGGACTGGTTTTATATGTAGGTGGCCCCCTAAACAAATTTTATGTACATCATTAAAATTAGACTATTTCCAATCGTTTAGTACCAGTAACATTCTACGATAATTTTTTGCAGAGATAGTGGGTGGGGGGGGGGGGGGAGTGGGTATCACTTTTTTTCTCCACGATTGTACATTGGAATTGGAATTTCCGCACGTTCCACAGTTCATTTTTGGTGTTTTTAAGATAATGTTTGTGTGCGTGTCTATGACTGAATATCCGTATATGAACATTACATGGAATTGCGCTTCCAAATGGCAAATATGTTGTAGGCCGCTGTCGCAAGAACTGTATTTATTGTCATACAAATCAGACAAAGAGTTTGATATCTAAACAATAGTTAAACCATTTTTCACCCACTTTGTAACCAGACAAAACTGGGAAGTATTATTCTTTTTAACTCAAATATTCAATTAAATATTTTTATTGCTCATGCTAATCATATGTTAATCATGTTTCACCAAAACGTGAGTTAATTTAGTAAAACTTTTTTTTTCTTAAATAAAACCAAAGAAAAACAAATTAGTGGGTTTTATTTAACTGAAATAAAGTTATGAAAATTTAAGTATTGTATTTTGTTGGGGGGGAATATGGCGAAATATCTACTTTAAAGCAAATTATAGATTCTATTAGTATGACTACGTAAATTCAATTTTAATATTTATGTTAGTTTACAGGCCATAATCTGAGCTTGGACAGAATGAAAATTCATTGAAAATTACATAAAATGTCCTAATTTTAGAAAAATATTTCAGTTTTATGATTTAAAATGTACGTTTTTATTAGAATATGAGGTCATTTTCACCAGTGGAAACATTTTATCTTTGTAAAATTAGGATCTAAATTTCACTTATTTTTATACAGTTATTTGAACGCATAGTATGCTGAATAGTATTAAAGTGTTCTATGACAGACTTGGAGGCTATTTATATTGTTTTAAGTGCAAACAGGTTAATCAATCTTTATCCGTCCGCACGCGATAGAGTTATATTTTTAAAAAAAATCTATGTTTCAAAATGATTTTTAAAACCATAAATATCAATAAATTGAGACACAATTTTCAAACAAATTTCGTTTGCAAGAACTTTTCTTTCCTATTCGACGGTGTAAAAATTGAATTTGTGCGATGCTTAAAAGTTAAAAAAAATTGCAAAAAAATCGGAGGTGTTTTGAAATCAAGTTTCGGTACTTGCACACTTTTTTTTTCTTTCTCCGCTCCATTTGGTTGTTTTTCATTCAAGAACACATAATTTTATCATATGATTTTATGAAATAAATGATAAATTTGTCTCGGAAGAAATTAATCACAGAGTGTCCATCATTTCGTAATTGCCAAATTGTGTAAACCACATTAAATCTTTTAGAAAATAATATTACCTCTTCATCGAAATGGTACATTTTGAAAGAAAATCATTTCATAAGTTATTAACAATAATCGGATTTCTACACTTGTTGAAGTGAAATGGTACACGATTGTCGGTATTGATTAAGACTGGCAAATTTGCGGCTGGCACCGTGTTAACCGAAAAGTATCCATGTATCAGAGGTGCATAGCTCCCACTAATCTTCCGTAATATGTGGATTAATTTGACCCAGTTTAACAACCTTTCGAACCAGAGAATTTATTTGATGAATCTTTAATTATTTAATTTCAGATTTCTACGTGGAATATATTTAATTTCATTTCTTTAAAAAAAATTCTGGTGTGTAACGTATTAAACCTGCTTCAAATTAACCCACATATTACGTAAGATTAGTGAGAGCTTAGCACTTCTGATGTATGTATATCCTTAAAATCACAGAGTTTAAAAGACAATAGTATATAATGGTTACTCTACACATACCATCAAAAATAAACATTTTATATATTACTAGCAAGATACGCCCGCTACGGTAGTCACATTCTCTTAACGAACATTTAATCAAACAAAATATTGACATTTCATAATTCACCCTTATATTTTAACAGAATAATAAGGCTACTATAATTTGTGACTTGTTTCAATATACACGTCAGGACACCTCGCCCTTATCATTATTTTTTTACGCATGAAGGTTTCGCTATGGTACTCCATTGTGAAATTTGGTAATTTTTGAAATTCAATATTTGAAAAACGGCATAATCATTAGATTTGAAATTTATATCAAAATAATTATAATTTTTAACCTTTCAAACGCAGTTTGTCTAACAATTTTCTGACAATTACTTTTCGAGCTATTATTTTTTTCAGTAACTTCAAATGTTTAATTTTCCGGCATTAATCTGTGGCTACAATTAGCTAAAAACCCAGTCGTCAGCAACGCATAGCTTTTTATTAAAGAGGCTGTTGGAGCAGGGATTGTCACCATCAATATCCCACCATCACTTTTGAAATCGGTTCTGTAGTTCCATAGATTCCATAGAAATTGTAATTTAGAATGATTTTGAACGCTTTTCGCTCATTTCACCCTTTTAAATTTCGATTTTTTTTTATTATTCTTAGAGACCATTTACATCTTATAAGTAACTACAATGCCAAATTTTAAATCTCCTTCAGTATAAAAAAGTCGCAATTTTCGAACATTTCTCGCTCCTGCACCCCATTGGGATTAGTGGCCCCGACATAAAATATAGCCTATGTTCAGCAGGGACTGTCACCATCAATTTGCCACCATTACTTTTGAAAAGGGTTCTATAGTTCCAGAGATTCCATAGAAATTGTAATTTAGAATGTTTTTAGAACGCTGTTCGCTTATTTCACCCTTTTAAATTTCGATTTTTTTAAATTGTTCTTAGAGAGCATTTACATCTTATAATTAACTACAATGCCAAATTTCAAATTTCTATCTCTTTCAGTATAAAAAAAAATTGCAATTTTACAACGTTTTTCACTCCTGCACCCCCCTGGGATTAGCAGCACCGACATAAAATATAGCCCATGTTGGAGCAGGGATTGTCGCCATCAATTTGCCTCCATCACTTTTGAAATCGGTTCTGTAGTTCCAGTGGTTCCATAGAAATTGTAATCTAGAATGTTTTTAGAACGCTTTTCGCTTATTTCACCCTTTTAAATTTTGATTTTTTTTTAATTTGTTCTTAGAGAGCATTTGCATCTTATAAGTAACTACAATGCCAAATTTCAAATTTCCAGCTTCTTCAGTATAAAAAAAATTGCAATTTTAGAACGTTTTTCGCTCCTGCACCCCCCCTGGGATTAGTAGCACCAACATAAAATATAGCCTATGTTGGAGCAGGGATTGTCGCCATCAATTTGCCTCCATCACTTTTGAAATCGGTTCTGTAGTTCCAGTGGTTCCATAGAAATTGTAATTTAGAATGTTTTTAGAACGCTTTTCGCTTATTTCACCCTTTTAAATTTTGATTTTTTTTTAATTTGTTCTTAGAGAGCATTTGCATCTTATAAGTAACTACAATGCCAAATTTCAAATTTCCAGCTTCTTCAGTATAAAAAAAATTGCAATTTTAGAACGTTTGTCGCTCCTGCACCCCCCCTGGGATTAGTAGCACCGACATAAAATATAGCCTATGTTGCAGCAGGGGTTGTCACCACCAATTTGCCACCATCACTTTTGAAATTAGTTCGGTAGTTCCAGAGATTACCCCTTACAAACAAACAAACAAACAAACAAACAATCTTTACTCCTTTATAATATTAGTATAGATTTTCATTTTATCTTTAATCTTCCGATGACCAGGTGAACACTTTAAAATCAATTTACAATCAATTTACAAAAGGCCGTGTGGGGTAATTCACTGACCAGAAAACATTTACTTCTTTGCCGTATGAAATAAAACCTAACATTCAGCTTTTTAAAGACATTTAATGATACACGAGGTACAGTTGAATAAAAAAATACATACAGTTGTAGAAAAAAACCTAAAAAATGTTAAATTAGTTAGTTTAGCAAAAATTTACATTGGGCCCGTTTTATGACCTCACTTTCTCATCAAAAATATATGCATCTATTTTTTTTCTACATTTCTATTTAAAACTTTCCAAAATAGCTGAAAAGTGGTTATGAATTCAGTTTGTCTAGCCATCTGTCTGTGTGGCCATTGGCCTGTCTAGCTGCTGTCCATGCTCTAATTCGAGTAAATATACTCGGAATGCCATGTAATTTATATGAGTACAAAAACACTTAACGGGTTAAACGTTTCTGACGCGGCACTTTTCCTTATGGCTGTAAAAATTTTAAAAATGACAGTAAACGGTAGTTTATTAAAAAATCGAGAAAATCATTATCAGCTAAAAATAAATCTAGTCTCTTGTTAAAAGTGCACTTATTACTGCAGATTTATTTAATATACCTACTAAAGTTGTATTTAATAATTTAAGCATATAAAAGGTATTTCATAAGTAAAAAATGAATACGTATTAAATGAATAATACTTTAAATGATTTTTAAAATCTTAGGTAAAAGAAAAAAAGTCAAATCAAGAAAAAACGCTCTTTGTTTACTTTTCAATAACAATATTTTGTAACATATTTCCCATTCTTGTGTATATAAATCTTTAAAACTCTTTGCTTAAAAAAAAATGTCACATTCGTTTCTCACAAAAATATTTAAATAATCATCTAAATTGCCCCTAACCTCTAATAATTTATGTCTACCCCCCCCCCCCCCCCCCACACAGCATACATTAAGTTTAAAATATTTCAAGTTACTTTTATTTTTATATAAAAACAAATCTTCTGCCCTATTTGTTGTTCTGTATTGACAATAAATAAATAACCAATCATATAAATTATCCCCTTTGCCCTGAAATCTCCGTTCCCATACAAAATTTAAAATCTTTAAAACTCTTTATTGAAAAGAAAATCTGCCGTATTCGTTGCTATCTGGTAACAATAAATAAATAAGCACTATAATATATCCCCTTCCCACCAAATTTTCTGCCCCACCACTATAATCCACATTGAATAATAGAACGGAGAGATAACGCATCGCTCCATTTTCTGCCGCGACCGCATCACACTTTCAATGGGCGCAATGAATGAAAATTGGACTTTTATTAATAATAGACGCATTTTTTCAAACTTTTACGCATATTTCTTTTTTATCATATTTGGTTATCTCTACAACTTTTTCATATTTTTATTATAGTCCAGGCATTTGGTAGAAAATAAAGGAAAGTTTTGGTGTAGTTTTTTTGGGGTCCCTTTATGTTTTTTGGGTCGCTGAACACGAATCCAAGGTTTTCCAACAAAATTTTTTTCGGAAAATATGTTTTTTTTTACAGAAAACGTGTAAAAAAACGGACTTTTTTCCGTTTTTTCAAAATAATTCCAAAATTATGCCTTTTACGTGAAAGTCGGCAATATATGAATTAAAGAAAATAAAATTTCTTACATTTTATGTATGGAAAGTTTTTTTCTCTGATCAATAGTTTAGCCGTGAGAGTGCCTCAAAAATGGGTGGAAAAAACAAAACACTGTAAAAAAACGGGAATTACGGTACTGTATGTCAATGTAACATAGAAACTAATCCTTTTACGCAAATGTTAACTATTAATCTTACTAAAGATTATATGTTTGACTATATTTTATGCATTTGAGGTAGAGGAAAAGCGCGGATCCGACACCAGGGGAAGGTGGGAGCAGTGGGGAGATCCAGCTACTCTCATGAGTCGAAGGTGCTACTCCTCCGGAGAGCTCGTATTCTAAGAGGCGGTAACATTGTAGTCCAGCAGAAATAGTATTTTACCTTACAAAAATTCGGGTAGTTCTGATTTTTGGGTATGTTGTAAAGTTTGACCCTCTAATAAAAAAACCAAGTTTTCGACCTTCTAGACCAGTGGTCGCCAATTATTTTTCCCATGGGTCCGTTTCAAAACATAGTCAAACAGACGCGGTCCGGAAGATTTAAGTCTCCCCATACTCCCTCCTCCCACACCACCCCATCCAACACGCTACCAACTTTTTACTAACCTAGGCAACCTACTTTGCTTAGTAAAGTTTTTCTTTGAAATCATTTATTATCTTAGATGCATAACACAATCCGAAATGAAGTGCATTAATACCAAATCAATTTTTATTATGATTTTTAGAAATCAAGATGATCAATACAAACTAGGTATAAATTCAAAATGATTTATCACTAAAGTTCATTGTGGTTAATGTTCAATGAGAAAAATGACACGTTTCATTTTGAATAACTTGCCTGAAATTTGGTGTCAAGATGGTGCAAGTGATTCTCATCAAACTGTGAAGGTGGTCATCTGTGATTCGAGATCTGTACCGATTCTTAATGAAGTTCATTTTTGAGAATACTGCTGCACATACATAAGTTGAGCCAAACATGGTACACAATTTTATGGCTAAAGCTTTTAGTTCTGGATACTTTTTTTCACACACATTTTTAATCCAAAATTGGTCACTTCCAAGAGTTTTTGCAACTTCAGCATAACTGTTCTTTAAAACAATATCTTTTTGGAACTCGATTATTTCCAACTGTATGGCAACTTTGTTGCTATTGAAAACATCCGCAGCTTCATTCGTCCATACGCCATTAGGCATAGATGAAAAAGAGTTGTTGCCCAGCTGCACAACCTCAATTTTTTCATAATCAGAAAATCTGTCTTGAAATTCAGATTTAAGTTTTTCTAAAAAATCTTCGAACTGGTTGATGCCAATACCTTCATTACAGTCCCAAACTGACTTAAGGTGTGGAATGTGTAAACGTTCTCCTCTAATATCTTCGGAGAAAAGGTCAATCTTTTTTGAAAAACATTTTATTTCTGAGAGAAGTTCACACACAAGTTTACCTTTGCCTTGTAGTTTGAAGTTTAAGAGATTCAGGTGCCTAAACAGATCAGTCAAAAATGCTGTGGTTGCCACGTTTTCTTCAACGTCATTGAGGAAGCATAAATGCTCATTTGCTACTTTTTTTATCACTAGTTGAACGAAACTCTTTGATGTCCTCCAGTACTGCGAAGAATCTTTCAAGAACCAAGCCTCCACTTAACCATCTCATGTTGTTGTGAAGAAGCAAGTCGTCAAATTGAGCATCAGTCTCTTCAAGAAATGATTTAAATTGATGGTGCTTGAGAGATTATTTTGACCGTATGAAGTTAATTATTTGTATCACAGTTTGCATTTTATTCTGAAGACTTTGATTCGGACTGCAACACAACACACTTTGATGAATGATGCAGTGGTAGGATATCAAATTTTCATTGCATTTTGGATCACTGCTGAGTCGCTGAACCAAGCCTTTAATACGCCCAAGCATTGCCGGTACCCCGTCTGTTGTTATCGATATAACATTTTTCATGTGCAATCCATCTTGGTTGAAATACTCTGTAACAGCCTTGTAAAAATCCTCACCTGTAGTAATTCCTGACATAAGCAAAATAGTCAGTAATTCTTCAAAAAAATGTTCAAGGGTTCTGTACAGATAGCGTACAAAAATAATTAGCTGTGCTGTATCTGTAATATCGCAAGATTCGTCCAAAGCCAATGCATAGAAATCTGTGGTAGGTAAAGTTTGTTTCAAAGTTGTAAAATTTTACTCTGACAAAACTTGTGTATTCATTGTGCTTGAAGAAGCAGATAATGGAATATGTCGAATAGTGTCAACGATATCCTTTCTGTTCTCAATTAAAGCATTTCCAGCATAAAGCATGCATTTTTTTTATAATATCTGCATCACTATACGTCTTCAAATATTTGGCTAGAATCAAAGAAATGCGTAATGAAGCCTCAGAGTATTTTTCTTGCTCAGTCATAGATAGGTTCATGATTTTTGTCGATGTTATGTAATCCGAACTTAAACTCTGAATTTTACTTTTCCGGAGGTTACTTCCTATCGGGTATTTTTCGCCAAATGTTTTGTGCTTTGTCTCATAACGTCGTTTAATATTTGAAGTTTTAATTCTAGTTACAGTTTGCTGACATATAATACAAACAGGTACTGCTCCAACTCGGTTTCGCAACATGAAACAATATAAGTCAGTCCATCCTGGTAAAAAACTGTCTGTTTTCCAATTCAACTTCCTTTTCTTCTTTTCCATCGTAATGCGAATCAAACACAGCCGAACAAAGAAACGAAACATTAAAAAGAACTCTGAATAAGAACGAAATATATACACAACGCATACACTGATGCAAGAGCTGGACCAGACTAAAAGAATAAGAAAGGGGAGAGAGCAGAATCAGGTGTTGTTCCTACCTTAAGATCAAAGCCGAACTGTTTTGGAGGAGTATTAGGGAAAGTTCTGGAGATGAGTTCAGACTCTTTTTTGGAGCCCGGAAAGATTTTGGGTCATCAGAGCCCGAGCCCAATACCGAAATTATGAATTAGAAAAAAAAATGCATAATATTTAAAAATTGTTTCAAAAGTAATAACTCATTTTTAAACAACTTTTTACATTAAAATAACTGTTAATCCCCATCACATAATTAATTTTTTGAAAATTTACATTCAATCTTATTAAAAGAAAAGTTTGGTATCAAATGAAATATGCATAATACTTGAAAGGTTTCTCAATTTTCCTGCCTTAACAAGTAAGTCTGATGGACACATTAACGAAATACGTATTATGCATAAAAGCATGAAAATTTCAGAAATTACTATTTATATGACGAAGAATCGAACAACGTTTTCCTGTAACAATTTTCTATAAAAGGAGTACATTTTAAAATATAATTGATTCCTTCCTCATAACAAATCTTTCAGGATTGTCGTGTCCCTGAAAATCAACTTAAAATTTGACATCGTTATCTGAAAGATCCGATGCTTTGATAGGAAAAGAGAAAACACTGCTGGATTGCTTTCTATCCGAATTATATCTACTTACAATTGAAAGTGACTTCGTGGATGTGCAAGACAGAGTTCACAATGAAAAAAATATATAAAAACCACTAGCGTTATTTTATTATGAAGCGAGAATATGATTCGTGTATAATATTAAAATTCGCAAACCTCAAGCTAATACTGTTTGACTAAAAACAGAAGAAAATTTTATTTTTGTGTTATATCTCTAAATAAAAAAAATTAAATAATCGAACCAATAAAAAAAATATCCTACTGTTTATTTGTCACAAACGAAATCACGGTGGCGCCCAAAGCGGTACAATGATTTTGGTGGCTCCTCTATATTGGCGCCATCTCAACAGGTGGCCATCAATGGTGGCCATCAGGTCTGCAAATAATATAAAACTCTTTTAAAAATAGCATTTTAATACTAGAATAGAAATAGACGACTTCTTTTTTCTCTTCTTTATAATCAAAATATCATTAAAATGACTAGAAATAAAATAAGTAATTTTTAAGGAAAAAACGTTCTTTTTATTTTTTTTATACGTGAATAAATAAAATAAATAAAATTTTCAGATTTAGAAAGAGCTAGATTTTAGAATGAGCTCGAGCCCATCCGATACCGAAGGCTGGTATAAAAATCGAGCCTGAGCCCGTCTCATCGCTTGAATTTACCCGCTTTCAGCCGCATCGAAACATTATAATTTTCTGTTATCCACAATTTAGCCGCGGTCCGTACAAAACTTGCCAGCGGTCCGGATCCGGACCGCGGTCCGCCATTTGGAGACCACTGTTCTAGACCTTGTGCGTTTTTCACAATATTGAAAAAACCAATATTTTTCGGCACTTTGTTCGATTTTTCTTAAATAACTCAATTTTAGTGCATTTTACAGAAAAAAGCAAAGTTACCATTTTGTAGAGCATAAAATTCTCTACAACATGCAGTATTCAGGTTTGTAAATTGTCCAATTAGGGGGTAAGATACGGAGCCGGGAAAATAGGGTAAAATTTGCAAAAAATGCACAAATCCACTAAAGACGTTAGTTTTTGCTTAATAACCTACTTTTAGTGCGTTTTAGAGACAAAAGCACTTTCACCATTTTGTAGAGCAGAAAATTTTCTACAACATGCAGTATTCATGTTTGTAAATTGTATAAATAGGGGGTAAGATACGGAGCCGGGAAAATAGGGTTAAATTTGGAAAAAATGTAAAAATCCACAAATGACGTTAGTTTTTGCTTAATAACCTACTTTTAGTGCGTTTTAGAGACAAAAGCACTTTCATCATTTTGTAGAGCAGAACATTCTCTACAACATGCAGTATTCATGTTTGTAAATTGTCCAAATAGGGGGTAACATACGGAGCCGAGAAATAGGGTTAAATTTGGAAAAAATGTAAAAATCCACAAATGACGTTAGTTTTTGCTTAATAACCTACTTTTAGTGCGTTTTAGAGACAAAAGCACTTTCACCATTTTGTAGAGCAGAAAATTCTGTACAACATGCAGTATTCATGTTTGTAAATTGTCCAGGGGGTAAGATACGGCAAAAACTAACGTCATTTGTGGATTTTTACATTGTTTTCCAAATTTAACCCTATTTTCCCGGCTCCGTATCTTACCCCCTATTTGGACAATTTACAAACATGAATACTGCATGTTGTAGATAATTTTATGTTCTACAAAATGGTGAAAGTGCTTTTGTCTCTAAAACGCAATAAAAGTAGGTTATTAAGCAAAAACTAACGTCTTTAGTGGATTTTTGCAAATTTTACCATATTTTCCCGGCTCCGTATCTTACCCCTATTTGGACAATTTACAAACCTGAATACTGCATGTTGTAGAGAATTTTATGCTCTACAAAATGGTAAAGTGCTTTTTTCTGTAGAATGCACTAAAATTGAGTTATTTAAGAAAAATCGAAAAAATTGCCGAAAAATATTGTTTTTTTCAATATTGTGAATACATGTTACATCGACATACAGGGTTGTAATTCCCGTTTTTTACAGTTTTTTGTCTTTTACACCTCCCAATTTTACAGTATGAGTACTCCGGCGGAGGAGCACCTTCGACTCATGAGAGAAGGTGGAAGTGCTCCACTGCTCCCACCTTCCCCTGGCGCAGGATCTGCACTTTTCCTCTACCTCAAATGCATAAAATACAGTCAAACATATAATCTTTAGTATCATTAATGATTACCGTTTGCGTAAAATGGTTAGTTTTTATGTTACATCGACATACACTATCGTAATTCCCGTTTATTTTACAGTTTTTTGTTTTTAACACCCTTTTTTGCGGCACTCTCACGGCTAAACCATTGATCAAAGAAAAAAACTTTCATTACATAAAATATAGGAAATTTTATTTTCTTTACTTCATGTATTGCCGACTTTCACGTAAAATGCACAATTTTGGAATTATTTTGAAAAAACAGAAAAAAGTCCGTTTTTTTTACACGTTTTTTGTAAAAAAAAACATATTTCCCGAAAAAAAATTTGTAGGAAAACCTCGGATTCGTGTTCAGCGACCCAAAAAACATAAATGGACCCAAAAAAAACTACACCAAAACTTTCCTTTATTTGCTCTTTTTTATCCCCTAATGCCTGGACAGCAATAGTTAACAAATTTTTCAATGGGTTTTTTTTTTTTTTTTTTTTGGCTGGGTTTACATAAATTTTAATTTTTAAATAACATTAAATATTTCTTATAAAATTAAATAAAATCAATAGTTTTTTTTTTTCTATAATAAATTGTAGTATTATTATAAATTAAAATTTTAGAAATTTTGTCATATTTTTAAACGAAAATCCAGCTTAAAAATATTTACCCCATACGCTAGGAGGAAATCCAAGTTTTGCCGTCATTGTATTTATGGGCGGACCACTGGATTCGATGTAACAGAATATGGAATTAGCTCTCCGTACTGTTGTAGAGCTCAGTGGCCATAGCACGCTGTTTAATTTTTTTTAATTTAAAATAAATATTTTACAACATAAATTTAATAGGAAATATGTAATTTGCATCATTTCAATCTTTTAAATAGCATTCCACCAACCAATACTATCGTTTGAATCATTAAATATTTACTCTGATGTAGCAGCCCTGTTACATCAAAGAAAATATTTCATGATTCAAATTCTGATTTCTCAACAACTTTTAGGTAAAATCATCGTGTCAGTTTAATTTTTTAAAGTGCTCTGCTACATCAAAGTAAACACTGGATGATTCAAATTCTAATTTGCCGTCAACAACTTTTGCATAATGGCTCGGCACTCGTTCTGTAGTAATTTCAAAAATGCACGATTTTCATAAAAGCTACGATCACTAACGAAATTATCATCACTTCGCGCCCATGTTATAGGAATCTCAAAAATTCTCAAAATTCGTTAAAGCCGCAATCACTAATACAGGTATGAACGCTTCTCGCCCATGAAAACAGCTACAAAAAACATCATTGGATACAGCTACCTCGTTGTCTAGCAATTTCAAAAATAAATAAAATTTGTGAAAGCAGTGAATACTAGTATGAGCGCTTTGCGTCCATGAAAATTATTTTAAAAAAGCATCTCTGGATGTTTCGATCTCGTTATGTAAATATTAATCTCAAAAATGAAAGAAAATACAATAAAAAATACAAGCTCAAAACTTAGGCATTACTCGATGCGTACTCACATAAAATAAACCATACATTAAATTTTTTATGCAGTAAAATTTAATTATGTCAAAACTGTATAAAAACAAAACTGAATATATATATGTAAAATATTGATATTTGCGTAAATTCTAATGGAAAAGTTAAATTAGAATGTATTCGATAGAAATAACAGATGAAATCAAATAAATTTACAAAAGTTACTTATAACACACACAAAGATCTCATTACAGTCGCCAGTAAACAGTACTTTACAAAAAATCGAGAAAATCATTATCAGTTAAAAGTAAATTTAGTCTCTTGTAAAAAGTATCCTTATTATTGCAGATTTATATAATATACCTACTGAAGTTGTATTTTTTGCATGATTTAAGCATATGAAAAGTATTTCATACGTCTAAATTAAATAAATAATACTTTAAATGATTTTAGAAACCTAACGTAAATGGTAATACGTATTATCTCTTACCCCCCCCCCCCTCTCTCTCCTCCTCCCTTCCGAGGCAACGATTATATTGCAGTAAAGCAATTTTACAGAATGAAATTAGCGATGAGTGCTTGGCGAAAGCTTGCTAATCATAGTAAGGATAAATAGCCAAATGTTACATTTTATTCAGTGAATTCTAAATCGTTGTTCGCATTGTACAAAACTTTATTTTTATTTTTATTTATTTTTATTTATTTATTTATTTATTTATTATTTATTTATGCATTTTTATTTTTATTTTTATTTTTATTTTTATTTTTATTTTTTTTGCACAAAAAAGACGTTATATTAAAAAACATCCAGACTAAAATTAGTCGCTTCCATTTCAGTTTATTTAAATGATATTAATATAATTAATATATTAATAATATTATTATTAATAATTGTAAAATTAGTATATTATTATATTAATTTGCCATGAAAATAAATGTCTTTTCATTCAAATAAACACTTTGAAAATAGATTTTTTATCTCTTACCCTCCCCCCCCCCCCCCTCTCTCTGTCTTCCAAATTATGTGAAATTTATTACACAAGAACATTAGTAAGTAGGATAAATGCTAAAGGTATGAAACATCTGAGTGTGATTTAAATCTGCTATTAAAACTTGTAAACAAAAGAGGAAAGCTATTTTTACCCGAGGGCAAATTTTATAAAGTTTTTTCAGTGTTTCGTAATTCTATTTTTAATTATTAGTAGTTCTTAATTATTGTAATACAAAGAAGAATCAAACATGGTTAATGCCTACTTTTAATTGTGCTACGAAACCTTTTGTCTTTCGCTTTTTTGCATAACATTAAAAGATATTTAAATTAAATTTACTCGCTTCATTTTAAATTTATTTAAACAAATTTGACAAGAAAATAAATGCTTTTAAAGTTCTATCAGTCACATAAATATGTTTGTTTATTTACTATTATTATTATTATTGTTATTGTTATTGTTATTATTATTATTATTATTATTATTTAAATATTTTTATTTTTATTATTTTACTTTAAGGTAAAAATAATAGCCATAATGTTTTTTAATGCATGAAAAATTCATATGATGTTAGCTTTATAGATTACAATTTAATATGTGACAGTAGATTGATCCAGTGAATCAGATTTTCTTTTTTATTTAAATATAAATAATAATCTAAATGAAGTTAAATATAAATAACAATTATTATTTTTTATCGTCATTTTAAATTATTTAAAATAATATTTATGGTTATTTATTTCAACGTTATGCTTTCACATTAAAATAATTTTATAAATATATGTGAGACATTTTGTGATTTTAGACACCCCCCCCCCTTTTTTTTTGTTATCAGAAATCAAATGAAAAACTTCGAAAATGAAAATAGTCATCTTATTATTTTCATTTAGACTCATCTGAGTACTAATTTTACTTAAGGTATATTACAAATAAAATTATTTTTAAAATAAATAAATAAACAAACATAAAAGCTAAAATTTGGAGAGGTTATATTAAAATCACTATATATTAAAATCACTATAATTAAAATCAGACATTAACTATTTTTGCTTCTTTTTTGTATTACCATGGTTAAAAACTATATAGATATCTAAAAACTTAAGATTTTTACGAAACACTGAAAAGCGTTCATAGAACTAAGTCTTGAATAAAAAAAACAATGGTTTCCCTCTTCTGTTTACAATTTTTTTCCGCAGATTTAAAACACACATAAATTATACAATTTATTTAAAACTTATACTTATTGACGAACTTTTGCATTACATATGCTTTTAAATAATTTTTTTTAATGTTTTAATGAATTAAACAAAAAAGAATATTTTAATATTTTCTCTGTTTCACAAACGACGCTACGCTAGCAGCAATTGGTTGTTTTCTTGAGACGCCAAAAAATGTGAAATGTTTTCTCCTTAAAAAGTCAAAAACTTATTAGTAATACAATTAAATTGAATACATATAATTACAAAATATATTCTCATTTTAAAAAAATGAATATAAATAATTTTTTGACCAAATGCAGACTTAAAATGCGAAATATTTTCTTCTTATCAAAAAAGAAAAAATGTAAGCAATAATTTAATTTAATATATAAAGGAGGGGGTTAGAATGGCAGTGGAGTAAGGCAATATTTAGAAATTTGAGAAATGAAGTGTTTTGTGAAACTTGTCGTAGTGCCGTTGCATTAGGTGGTCCAACTTGTTTTGCCCTCTAGCAACTCCCTAAGTGAACTATGACTTATTTGACTGTCACACTGAACAGAAATTAATATACGTTCAGTGAAAATAGGGTTATCTAGATTTTTCAAATTTCTGACTTACTCCACTGTCATTCTAATCCCTTCATAAGTTACATATTTAAAATACATAATAAACTATATTCGTATTTAAAAAATGAATCTAAATATTTTATCAGATACATGCAGATGTTTTAACTGTAACCGAGAAGAGTTTATTAACCTTAACTTGGCGTAAGCTTTTTAACTCAAAAATGGTTGGAACATTTCCATTTAATACGCTAGGAAAATAGTCCCATTTTCAAACCGGATTATATAAGAAACAAGAGTTTTCCTAATGGATGAAACACGTTATGCTTCATCAAAAACCGATTAATATCATATATTAAAATACACTGCATGTAGAAATTTCAGGATATGTTTAAACGGAATATATGAGATTTAAAAAATCAGAACGATATGTCCCATATTTGCGGAGATATTAAATGGCGGTCTTTTGCGTCTTCTTTGACCTCGAGTTAGGCATATATATAGAGTGCCGGACTTCTTCGGTTTTGGGCTTTGCTGCGTCACTCTGGATACTATCGTCTCTCTCAATATGTTATTGAAGTTTACCATGGCATGTTTTGTATTTAAAATGATGTGTGTAACAATTATATTTCATTTACAGGTTCACCAAATAGAATTCCGTTACATTATGGTTTACGCAGTAAAATCGTTTGAAGCGTATTTTAATGTTGTTACACTATTTCAAACATATTGAAATCGACATACATCACTGAGGTGCACCACAAGATGCTCACTATAGAATACTGTGTGCATAGCATTTATCGTTTATTTACAGGGACATACAAAAGAGTTCGGTTACAGTACTGTCTATGATAAATAATTGCTGGAAGTGCGTTTAAATTGTGGTATGCATTTTTTAATTTAACTATTTTTTGCGTATTACATGTGTATAACTTCTATAGATCAAATACATAAATGCACAAAAGAATTCCAGTACGTTCCGTTAGTGGCGGAAATTGATGAAGGGGCATTTCAACTGCGTTATAAGTTTCCTAACTGAACTAATTTTTTGCACACTATGTGGTATTAATACAAATCTATAGATCATATGCAGGGCTGCACAACAGAATTCGAATATTTTTCCAACTATTAGATGGTAATTGCTGAAATTGGGTTTTCATATGTGTTATGCGTTTTCCAAATTGTTTATTTACACATTATCTTATTAAACAGTGAAATTTTGTTACATTATTCTGAAAGTGTTTCATAATCTACACTTGACGCATGATTTTTCTTTCTTGTTTAAATTTTTTAAAGTTATAATAAAAGAATACTAGTAGTAAATAACGCATTATAAAAGATTTACGATATAACATTGTTTGATATGTTGATTTGTTTTGCAGATTTTTTATGCGTAAGATAATGTTTATGTAATATATCTTTGAAGCAGTAAACATTTTTATGTATGAGGACAAAACAAATTTATGCCAAAATATCTTTTGATTCATTTCATGAATAAAACATTATTGAAGAATTTCGCATAAGCATAGATCTCAAAAGATCGCGTATACTTTGCATTTTAACTGATTCCCTTATCCAGCTTTCCATTAACAATATTTTCTAAACTTTCCTGAACTAAGTTTTGATTGAAAGGGAGATTTCATTTCCTATCAGTCTTTGAAAGATAAGAGCATAAAGTAACAACGTTATCTAACCAAAAAGCTTTTTTTCTCTCATTTGATTTGGCTCTGTATATTTAATCATAAATAACGTTACAATTTTGAAATAAAATTCCCTTATTTCAAAAGAAATCATATCAAAATAAACTAAAAAATGTTGCGTCGGAAATATTAAATACATTACATTTTCTTTCCTCAAACCTATTTTTTACGTGTTTCGAGTTTTGAGAATAAAAATCCTTTTTAAGAAATAATTTAAATTGCACTACATTTTTTTTTCTACTAGAGTAGAAAGCCAGTGCAGTGTTGCCAGTGGGCTACTTTTTTTTTAAATTCAGTTTTCTTGTTTGCCACCAGTTTTTTGAGAAAGTAAAATTTGCCTTATTTAATAACAGATTAAATATGGCGAAAACAAGGCGAATTATACCATTTCAATAAAGTGGTGCCAATCAAGCAATCTGAATTTTAAAAAAGTAACCCACCGGCAACACTGGTGAGAGGAATTTTCTTAAGTATTAGCCAGTTTTGCGATATTGCTATATAAAGTATGTCTTCACGGAGGACTTTTGAAGGGAAAGTGATCCAATTTATTGTTTTCGAGCAAGGAACGTTCTGAACACCTTTCACAGTCACTCAGCCTAGACCGCGATGCTATCGAACCCAGGAACATCGGGCCAAACTCTTCATTTTGTGGCCATCATGCTAACCACTGGACTGAGTGAGTCCTCTATAAGATAGGATACCCGCTTTTCAGAAATCTATATAAATCTAAAGAAATTAAATTAATATTTTACTATTGTAGTAATTAGATTAAAAAAAATTTTGATTTCTAATTGAATGTATTATTGAAAACATGCATATTTAAGAATGGCACTCATTAAATCACAATAATTACAAATACTTTTGTTTATTTTTCTATTAACCCTTTATTGTCCACCGTAGAATCAGTGTTGCCTGTCCGCTACTTTTCTTTATTCAGATTGCTTGATTGCCAGCACTTTTTAAAAATAGCATAATCCAACTTATTATCGCATTATTTAATCTTTCATTAAATAAGGCAAATATTTCTACTTGAAAAAAATGGTGGCAATCAAGCAATCTGATTTTTTTTTTTAAATAACGAACTACCAACACTGAGTAGAATATACTCGAGAAGTTCCATAATTCAGAGAATCCGGATTCATACCAGAAAATCTAAATAATAAATTTCGCTTTATCTAATGACGTAGTATTAAATAAAGCAACGATTACTCTTGTAAAAGCCTGGTATGAATTCGGAATAAGTGAATAAAAAAATCCAGTTAATTGGGAACAACGATGGTAGCGTAAATGCTACATGGACAATAGAGGGTTAATGGCAGATTTATTTTCATGAATTTATATAAAATGACTTCTGATGCGAAAATTGCACTATTTGTATGAATAAAGATAGAAGTTCTCATAGAAGAATTTATTACAATAATAATTATAATTACGAATTGTGAAATATATTAAATATTTAAAATTGGAAAATGAAATAAAAGTAAAAATATTTTTAAAAAGATAAGCTTTTATTAATGTATTTAAAAGTAGAAAATAATTCTTGTATAAAAAATCTGGAGGTCAAAACAAAAATCGTAAAAGCCCCAGGCTTCGAAAATAATACGATAATGAAATTAAGCCAGTGAAGCAATGTGTTAAAAATCAGTGAAGCAATATGTTAACCCTTTTATTAACGGGCCAAGACTGTCGGGGAGAATTATTTTTATATTCAGTCGCACCACAATTTACAAAAAAATGTTCTTCGTGATATATTTTTCTTGAAATTATCCTCGTATAAGTATATAACAGAGATTATTATTCAAAATGTGCTACGAATAGAATAAAAAAGCTTTCCACAAATACCTATATGTCCCGACTCATAATCAAAGGGCTTCACTGACCTTTTTATCGTTATTGTAAGAAATATACAATATGCATGATAATTATTTTCTATTTTCAATGTGACATATGATATATTTCTTCTTTTTTTCTGAATATTTCTATTCTAGTTTTAATAATGCAAAGTATAGTGGAACAGGATAACTGCCGCACTAATTAAAAAATCAAAATATTAATAAAAAACAAAGTAAAAATACCTTTTAAAGAAAACTAGGGGGCTACGCTCGTCAACCCCTGTTCTGACACTGCAAACTTTAAAACACTCTGATTTGATCAACTCTAAAACGATTACGGAAGATTGTATTATAATTAAAGGACCAGTGGCGATCTACTGCAACCGGGTTTATATTCTTTTTCGTTTGACTGAGGGATTTTAAGGTCGAATCAACTGCTGTCGAAATAGCTAACAACTGTTTTCCGGATTGATTAAATAATATCAATTAAACATTTTAAAATCAACTTGCGTAAAATGGTTAAGCAAACAATGTCGCTGCATCGGAGAATTTTATAACGATGCTATAGAAAATTGGTTACTTCTCCATTATCCCGTCGACTATTTTCTATAAGCTGTCGCCAAAATATATGTCGCCAAAAGTGCATGATCGTGGCGTCGCATCGTATTCAGTTGGCATCAGATGCGTTACACGTATTACTTATTTCATCGAGAGATTTTTAATTCAACGTTTATTTGTCTTTTTTGGTAATTCTCCTTTATCCCGTCAATCAATTTTCATTAAAAAAAAAAACCCTATCGCCAAACTGTAACCAATATAAACAAATAAGCCAAATAAACAAATAGAGGAATTTTGTCATTATAATATCGAAAATAAATAAATAAATAAATAAAATACAAGAAATTCGTAAAAACCCCACTCACCAAAGTGTCCACTATCAGTAAGTTTAAACAATAAAATTTACAATATATTAATGAAAATAGAAAAAAAAATAATCTTGGATATTTATTTACATTATTTTTCTGAATTATCCTTCTTGGCTGGTGAATAAATGTTTGTGACGTCAGTTGAAACTGATCTATTGTATGTAACTGTTCATAGCAACATTTTTCAATGCCTTTTCTTTTTTAATATCATGGCACTGCCGTTTAAAGATGCAATTGTTATTTTAATTAATGAAATAATTAATAATTAATAAAATTTAAAAACCACTTGATGCCATAACAAAAACATGTAATGCCTCTGACAGCAAGTGAATGTCACGCCACGATCATGCATTTTTGGTGTTAAATCCTCTATTTTGGCGGTAGTTTATTGTTATGAAAAGTTCTCGACTTCAAAATGGAGAAGTACCATATTCTTAATGATATTTTAACAATTTATTACTTATTGCGGTATTTTAAAGTTAATTTTTAAACGAAAAATATAGTTTTAATTGAGAGTAAATATTATTATTTATGCTGTTTTAAAATTTGAAAAAATAGGTAAACAATTTGTCAAAATAAATTAATCTCTCGTGTAAATATATTTTTTAATTGAAATTGTTTGGAAATATTGCGTTGTTTGAGCATTTTAAATATGACTTAAGTTTCCCTACTTAATGCTTTGAAAACGCGTAATAATTTAATTATTTCTTTTTTTAACATTCACGCGCAAGTATATTTTTTATTACGTAATTTTCTACATTTACTGATTTTAACACGTGATCATTTAATTATTATTTTAAAGTTTTATTTCTGTTGTTAATAGTCACGTGTAAATACATTTCTTAATTGAAAGGGAATACCTATTATGTGCGCTATTTTACAAATTGGCAACAATTCAAATAATGGATTTTATGAAATGTGAAATAAATCTTCATCAAAATAATGAAAATTTTGAAATAAAATCGAAATATAACTTCAAAAAATTACTCAAATTTAAAAAATAATTGCAGTCTGCTCACCGCAAGCTTGTCAACTATATCCTTATAAATTATGTTTAAATTCCTATGCATAGTTTTCCTTAGTATAAAACTTTTTTTAAGAGAACTATTTTGACCAAATTTAAAATTAAATATCTCCAAACTTATTTCTTCGATTTAAAAACTGTCAGCTTCAGCGTGTTTATCGAACATTTCTTTATAAAACTACCAATTTTCATATTGTTATATGCAATAGTTTTCTAGATATTACTCAAGAAAGACTTCAAGGCACAAAATCTTCATTGAAAGCGGCGGCTGCTGCGGCGGCGGTGGTTACATTTTAGGTAGCTTTCATTACAAAAAGCTACCTATTGCAGCCGTTCGGAGGAAAGCAATTCCAAAAAATTTTGGGATATTTTCATCGATCATGACCCTCAGACCCCTAAACCACTCTCCGTTCAAATGTTGATATATATATATATATATATATCTGACATATGTCATGCTCTAACTCTCTTATTTATGAACCTATTTGGATGTGACTGAGTATGTGTATAGGACATACTAAGGTCTCGACCGAGTTCGTTAGCCAGCTTCATCCGCCATCATATTTCAAAATGGCGGCCAGTTAAAATTTTTAAAATTTTTAAAAATGCAAAAAGGTGTACAAAAAAATTTATAAATTGAAAAAATTGTTTCTGTTAAGTGTTAGAACGTGATACAAGGATTCTGGAACATTTGTTTTGGCTATATCTTAAAACGTGGCTGAGATATGGCAGTTTGAAATTCTAGGGTGGCTGAGATTTTGAAACAGTCTTAATTTGTTATGCTGTAACTCTCGTACTTATGAACCGATATGAATGGGACTGATCGTGGGTAGAGAACATACCAAGATCTCGACCGAGTTCGTTGACCAGCTTCATGCGCCCTTGTTTCAAAATGGCGGCAATTTAAATTTTTTAAATTTTTTTATTTAAAGAGATGTATAAAAAATTAGAAATTGAAAAAGTTGTTTCCGTTAAGAGTTAGATCGTGATACAAGGACTCCGGAACATTTTTGGTTTTGGCTTTATCTTAAAAAATGGCTGAGATATGGCAGTGTGAATTTCTAGGATGGCTGACATTTTGAAACAATCTGATTTTTGTTATGTTGTAACTCTCATGATGAAATTCGCATTCAAATTCAATATTAACGAAAACCGGTATTGATTCTTTTATAGTCGGGTTCCAAGCATTTTAGGTTATGTGTTTGAGTAAAATGAGTACAATTTTTAAAAACGTGGACTATGAAAGCTACCTTTTCCTCCCGGTACAGCCCGGAAGGACTTTTTTAATATAGAAATACACGCATTTATTAGAGTACTTGAGAGTAGAAAATAATTCGTCGATCAAAAATCTGGAGGACAAAATAAAAATCGTAAAAGCATGAGGCTCTGAAAAAAATACGATAGGAAAATTAAGCTACAATGAAAATTATAAAAAAAAGTCCTAAACATTCATCAAAAATTATATTAGGAATGTGATTAAAATTTCAATATATTTAAGTGTTTCTATTAGCGTCTCATGGTTTTGCGATTTTTTTTACCTCCAGATTTTTGATTAAATAAAATATATTTTCTACTTTTAGACACACTATTAAAAGAGTGTTTTCTTTTATAATATTTTTACTTTTTTGGTATTTCTATCCCAGTTTTAATAATGGCAATAACATAGTTTAATTAAATATAACCTAAATTCCCTGAAAATAAAAAAAAGGCAATATTATCTCTAAGTTCATTACCGAGGGAGTGCTTTTCTAGCAAACGGTAGAGTTTATAGATCTTTCTCAAAATTACATCGTTGAGGAGTGTAAGTATTTTGAAATTACAGTAACATTATCTGGAGAATTTGATGTCAAAGAAAGAAAAACATTTAAGCAATATGTTAACCCTTTGATTACAGGGTAGGACTGAAGATTATTTTTATATTCAATCTGAACATGATTTACAAAATTTTTCTTTCAGGTAGATTTTTCTTCAAAATGTCATGGTATAACTGTACGGCAGAGATGATCTTTCAAAAAGTGGTAAGAATATAATTTTTAAAAAAAACATCCACTGAGACGTATACGTCCCGACCCGTAGTTAAAGGGTTAATATTGCTTCACTGACTGTTTTCTCTTTATTTAAGTAATATACAATATGCATGGCAATTATTTTCTAGTTTCAAAGTGACATATGTTAACTTTATTATTTTTTCTGAATATTTCTATTCTAGTTTTAATAATGCAAAAGTATAGTTTAACACGTTAGGCATTTCTGATTGAATTCCTCATGGGACGACCGGCTCGTTGTAATCATATACTTGCCAATTTTGAACGTATTTTATTTTAAATATCTACCGGAATTTTCGAATAGTCATTTTTTTCTTTATATTTTGGCAGACATACCGTGATTAACCCTTTCGAGAGCTTTAGAGTTATGTTTGTAAAATGAAAAAAATGACTGACTGACACCAGAATTTATGAACGAATTTATTAGAAAATAAATAAGTTGTTTTCTTTACGCACAAAATCAAAATTGTATCGAAAAATTATGGATGTCATTTGGGAGTTTGAAATTAAAACTAAGTGGTCTCGCCTTGCAACCACCGCCTTTGAAGGGGTAAAATAAAGCGAAGATTTTTGAAAGCTGTTCTGGTAGATATTTGAAATAAAATAAGAGCTAATCCAAATCATGTTATGGCCTCCAGATTTGAAAGGAATTGTATGCACGGCAGTTAACGTGTCAATTGAATATCGTCTAAGTTTTTCCCAAACCATAAAATCATTAATATCTCTTAAGTTATTTACCAAGGGAAGTTATATAAATATATTTCTCAAAATTACATCGTTGATGAGAAAAGCAATATGAAATGACAATAACATTACTTGAAGATTTTAATGTCATAACATATTGCTTCACTGGCTTTTTTCTTTATTGTAAGTAAAATATAGCATGCATGACATTTATTTTCTTCTTTCAAAATGGCATATCCTATCATTTCTTTTTTTCTGAATATTTCTGTATTTGTTTTAATAATGAGTATAGTTTGATTGAATATCACCTAAGTTCTCTTACAGCTGAAAAAACATTAATATATTTATGTTAAACAAGTTTTAAATTTCCAGCTGGACGTCTTTTCTGTTGAGCTGATTAAAATATCAGACCAGATGCTTTGATCAATAAGGTTAACTGGATGAATTATGCCCTCCAGATTCGACCGGGATAGCTCAGTGGTAGAGCGTGGCGGCTTCAGCCAGGCGATCCCAGGTTCGAATCCTGGCCCGGACATTTTTCGTCCAGTTGGAAATTTACAACTTGTTTGATTACTTTACCAATTTGAAATAATTGTGTTAAAAAATAATCCAGTATATTTATGTTATTTACCAAGGGCGTTGCTCTCATAAGAAATGGTAATGTTTTTATAGGTACAGGCAAAGCCAGATTACCGCAGGAGAAAACTTGCACTCGTATTTCTGAATAGTAATTGTCGTCTTATTAAGTCGCAGACTTTTCTGTAAGAAATAACGCAAAAATTACTGTTCCGAAAATGTGCCGGAAGTTGCCTCTGTGGTAATCAGGCTCTGTGTACAGGGTGTCCTAAAATGGGTTGAAGACTTTTTAATTTCAATATAAAGTAAACGGTGACAAGTATTGAAGTTATTCTTGCAAGATAATAATATTTAAAGTCATTATTCTTTTTTTTTTGCTACTTGCCATCATTTTAGTTCCAGATATCATCGATAGATGACGCTGCGATCTCTAAAACTGTTAGAATGCTCAAACAAATATATAACCTAGTCGTTGGGGGCCACCGTAATACTTACCCATCATGGATATGCATAATGTAAAATATGAAAATAAAAAATGTGTAAACTACTTATAAAATGCATTGCAATTCGAATAAAATCGTGGCTTGATGACGTCATAAACTTTGAAGGCTCGATTACTGAATTGCTTGAAAGAAGCATCCTTATAACTCCAAAAACAATAATCCTATTAACTAGCGGTTTATTGCATCTGATTAAGCGTCTCATTTCCAATTAAAATATATCTTCGAATTGAAATTTGGATGAAATACAGGGTCATGAAAAATCGAAGAGTGTGGAAAATAGGATTACAAATATCTCGGTAACTCATTATCCGATCGACTTCATGCTTTATGCAAAATTTATGTTTTTTTAGTGTATTTTATATTCACTCCTTTAGACCTCCCATAGACTTTAACTTTCATAAAATTTGACCAATCATCAGGGGAATTTTGAGTACGGTGTTAAAGTACACAATACTACTTTATGTTTTTAAAATAGTTGTCAAATTGTGTATACTTTTTCTTTTACAAGGACACTTCAAAATTTTTTATATATCATGACATACATTTAATATACTGACAACAATGAGATTTAAAAAGAATGTGTATTACATTCCCACATCAGGTCGTATAACCCGATTTTTCCTGAACCTACACCGACCCGGTGTTTGAATCGGGTCGGATCATCTAGATTTTTTATTTCTTTGCTGGTCGAGTTGACTCTAATTGTTTCGGTTTCAAGCCAGTTTCTGCTCTTGAAGGTCGGGTTTGATAAACCGTTTTTTTTTAAATATCCACATTATTTTTTTTAACGAAAAAAATTATAGATCTGAATATAAATGAGTATATGTATTTTGTTTTATATAAAAGATACCATTGATTTTATAAATATAATTACAGTACATTTTTCATATTTGTATTAAAATATGGATTACTTTTCTTTCATTTCGGCTTTTGGGTTAAAATGCGGTTTGGGTCGGTTTTCAGGTGGACTTCAAACAAAATTTCGAATTTGGGTCAGTATACCCCGACCCTTGAGGGTCTCTAATGTGAATAACAAAGCAAGATTGCGTAAAAAACTCAAAGATGAGAAACAATACAAAGAAGTCGTTAAGTTTTTGTAAAATTAACTTATTCTCCTACAATAAGTAACATACAATGTGCATAATTCTAGTTTTTCCCTTCGAGACTTTATTCCAAACATTTCTATACCATTTTTAATAAATGTGATATATAGTTTAATTAAAAATTAAACTATATATTTCCTCAAACTCTGATCAATCGCTAAACTGTAAATGCAAATGTCTGAATATCAGCCAAAAAAGCGTCTGAAACGGATGGTCCAATTTAAACACACAAAAAAATATCTTACTTATTTCAGTAACTTTTTGCGCCTGAAATGCCGGAAATTTTACCTCTTATTTTTTGGCAGTAAGCTGCCATTATCCCTTAAACCATTAAAGCAGTATTACATATATATTTTTTTCATATCTATTGTTCATTCTTCGTTATACGATTGCCAATAATTATCAAAACAAAAGTTATGAAGAATCAGAGAGCATGAAAATATCCAAAGCATAAACAAAACATAAACAGAATAAACCCACTTTGCCATTCCACTTCTCTGTACTTCACGTGTCATTCGAGAGGGATTCAAGCTACAAATATCTGAATTTCTGAATGTCTGAACTTTTAAATATTTCAGACACATAATTATTCAGATATGTTTTTCGGTTCGTTTGTATCATCATGGTACAAACACATCATAAAAAACAAATCTTGTGTGTGTTTGTATATATATATATGTGCATATTTTATCTTATAAACGGCTTTAACGGTTTTGAATAACTTTTGTATCTTACCGTTTTCGGGCACGAGAAGACCATTGGGTTGAGTCACCTGATAGAAAAAATTATATTAATGGGTCATTTTGGGTCACTATTGATCAGGGTCAAGCTAATTTTATGTAAAAATATGAAACGATTTTTACGAAATTTTGTATCTTACCATTTTGTATTACTAGAAGACCATTTGGCTAAGTCATATGTTCGAAAAATTTCGATTAGTAGATTATTTTTGGGTCACTACGGGTCAAGCTATTTTTATCTAAAATACTGTTCTAACGATTTTGACTAAATTTTGTATCCTACCGTATTCGATTTCGTTACCATTGGGCTAAGTCACATAATCGAGAAAATTTGATTAGTGGGTCAGTTTATGGTCACTACGGGTCACTGAATTCCACTGTGAATGAAGGTTAAAACATTAAGTTGTTGAACAGTTCACAGTAAAGGAAGTCGCAAAGTTGGCAACATTGGCGAAATTTGACAGGAAAATTTTCTTTCAATATTATCGATTCCAAAACATATGCTTGGCGCCAAAGGAAATAATGTCGCCTGTTTTGGCGATATTTTCCGAAATTTTTACGACTTTTGGTGAAAAAAATTATTTTTAGGACTGGAGGATTTTTTAAGAGATTCTGAATAGGAGCCTTGATATATGATTCAACCAATGATTCACAATACAACAGAAAGCCCGATTCTGGTAGTTCAGTGCAGTCTGCACTGAATTTATTGTTATATTGAGCACAAGGCTTAGTTGAACACAAAGCTAATTTTAACTGAGCGAAGCTCGGTCTTCCCAGCTGGTGTGTCATAAATTGTGACATCTATGATGTCTAAAGTCTCCTCTTCAGACATTTAGGTGCCTGAATTACTCTTTCAGCCACATTTTTTTCTGAATTTAATCCCTTCAGAACGGGTGTCACGCACACGTCCCATATGGGGTGCGTATGTTTTTTTATTTTTTAATACCAAAATATTTTGTGCGTAATCCTTAACTTGTCTAATAGTACAATTCTTGGATTAAATAAGTTGAAAAACACTATGTGGAATTACTGGTGTTAAAAAATAAAATGTCTTAAATTACGCCAATCCAGAAAGTGTTAAAATCCCTCTATTTGCAGTGAATAAGTATATTATAGTTTAAACGATATTTACTAAAAAACTGTTTCTCAAGAAATCGTATCGTTTTATACCTACATTATATCCATTATTATAGTATGTTATTACTATTAAGTATTCATATGGTCCTTGAATTTGAGTACCACTTTTTTGAAATACTGATCTTTGCCTTATTTAATGACAGAATGGCATATGATAATATCTTAATTATCTGTTATCGGACATAATTATTTGTTAGAATATTTGAACAATTTATTCAATGTTTTTCTAATCCAAAAAATATTTCCCATTTAAAAATATTTATAAAATTTGTATTTCTTCAACCTTAAAGGGGGTTATGCCGAAAACGTTTTCTGATTTTTTTTTCATTTTCTGAACTCTTAAAGTGTCTAGAATATGTCCTAAACACCATTTTTTTGTTCAACCCAATATTTAAGTCGTGACTATCAGTTTAACGGACCGGTATCGTGGCTGACAAAAGGTCTGTTCGAAAACTTTAAACGCGTTTTTCTTGAAACAAGCTTTTTTGAATCGGTGTAGGTTGTCACACTTAAACTGTTCAAGTTACCGACGTTTTGTTTTTGAAAATTAAACTAGACTTTTTAATTTGAGTACAAACCTTTAAAAAATAATTTTTTTCTAATTACTTTCACTTTTTAAAGTGTTTCGAAAGTGAAATATTAGTGCCAAAAAGTAAACTCAAACTTCAAGCAGCCGTTATTTTCTCACATTTTGATTTATCTTGTAAATGTTAGGTTTGAGATCAAACTAATTGAATATATTTTTAAAATCCACGTGAATCACCTACACCAACTTACTGCGCACGCCATGTATAGTAAAATTTCGAGGAGTTTAGATCGATTAAAATACTGACATTTTTATATAAAAAAAATTTAGTCTTTTAGAGGAAAATACATTAAATTCAATTCCAAAAATATTTTTTTTCTATGTTCATTATTTAAACAACAAGAACAACAAAAGTATCCCTAAATTGCCCTAAAAAATTAACGGGAGGACGAGAACCTCTCCTTAAATTAACAATTTTTACTTCTGAGAATACCCCCTAAAGTTGTTCAATTTTTAATATTGCGCTCTTTTTAATATTTATCTCTGGAACTAATACAAACTTCGTAAAAGCTTATATCTGGGCTAATTTGGGGGTCTGGATTCATCTTCTAGTATCAAAATAAGGTATTCATATTGAAAATTTCAAAATTTGTATTTATTTCATTATTTTTATGGAGACAAAACTTTAAAAAAATAAATAAAAATTAGCGTATAATTTATCAAAGGCAAAATTCCTAATCAAATGGCTATTTTTGTATTTCTCTGCGATAATTCGGCTATTATGGTTATACATATGGGGATTTTTTTTTTCTTTTGACCGATTGTACATTATGTTCTTTATTGTAAGAAATATGTAATATCTAATTCATAAATGTACCATATATTTATATCTAACTATCAAAATTTTAAAGGAAATTTCTTTTTGTAGATATCCTTAATACTCTAGAGATTTTATTTCTTTCTATACAAGATTTTTTTTTTCCTGAATGCTTGCTTTTCAAAGAAATCCCTTTTTCGTAGTTTAATGGATACTTTTAAGTGAAATCTCTATTTCAACTCCTTTAGCATCTAGATAAAAGAAAAAACTGTTAAAAATAATATTCAAAAAATCTAGAATTTATTCATTTTTTTCATGGGGGGGGGGGGGGGGGTATATTTTCATTCCCATCGAAAAATACGAATGAAAATAAGTACGTAGATGAAGCTGCAAGTCCTAAATGTTACAGGTAAATCCTTTCTGGGGAATAAAATCAAAACCTTTTTAACGGAAAGTTAAATATGTTAGGAAATGCTAAAAATATTACGTTCATTAGAAACTCTAAAAAGTTAAAGTTCAGATTAGAAAAAGGTAAAGTTCAGTTCAGATAAAGTAGGTGGACTCTTGTTTTGTGCTTTAAAAGTCTCTTTTTGCAGTGAGTCAGAAATATCACTTGAAATAAACCAATTTGAATGCCAACATTGATTAAATATTAGCTTTACACAGGAAGAATTTGCAATGAAACACCAATATTACAGAACTATTGACTTTACATTGCAAATATTGGCAACGAAATTACGAAATATTTATTGCCAATTGTAATGATATATGTGTAAAATGTGAACACATAAATAATTTAGCAATATTCCATGCCATGTTTGCTCATATTAGTCAAGATATAGCCCAGACATACAACATTGGCACAATATTGCTTTACTAGTGGGGATTCGTGATGGAATATAATTAAAACTAAACTAAACTAGTCGTTGGGGGCCACCGTAATACTTACCCATCATGGATATGCATAATGTAAAATATTAAAATAAAAATGTGTAAACTACTTATAAAATGCATTGCAATTCAAATAAAATCGTGGCTTGATGACGTCACAAACTTTAAAGGCTCGATTACTGAATTGCTTGAAAGAGGTTTTTCCTTATAACTCCAAAAATAATAATCCTATTAACTAGCGGTTTATTGCATCTGATTAAGCGTCAAATTTCCAATTAAAATATATCTTTGAAGTGAAATTTGGATGAAATACAGGGTCATGAAAAATCGAAGAGTGTGGAAAATAGGATTCCAAATATCTCGGCAACTAATTATCCGATCGACTTCATGCTTTATTCAAAATTTATGTTTTTTTATTGTCTTTTATATTCATTTCTTAAAATAAACAATTTCGAAAATTTTTATATACCTTTCATCAGAACGAATATTTCGAGAGTCCGAAAAAAATTGTTCCGGTTAATCGAGGTTATTGAAATGAAATAGGCTTCTTCCCATTATTACATACTAAGTACATAAGTACATACCAAATTGCAAGTCTCTATCTCAATTTTTTCGGGAGATAGAGCGTTTACAGACACACAGACACACACACAGACACACAGACGGACGACAAATTTTTTTTTCTAAAAATATGTTTTTCGGAATCTCCAGTGTCTGAAACGTGTAAATCCGTCAAAAAAAATTTTTCGATTTTCAAAACGATTACAAGACTTACCCTATACTAATTATGATGGGTAAGTAAAATTAAAAATTAAAAAAAAGAAAACGAAAAAACTACCATGATGCCTCCAAGTACATTGCAATGCTACATCCGCTAACGAAGATAATTCGTACCGGAAACGCATTCCTTAGCCAAAGTCTTCATTAATCGAAACTTGATAACTTTTCTACTAATTAAAACACAACCTGGCTGAATTATTTTTGCGTGCGTATTAAAGAAACCAGAGTGAGAAGAACAACGGAGAAATCTTCGTTAGTCGAAACATTCGTTAGCCCAGGTACTCGTTAGCCGAAATATCCCTGTATGTCTTTTAAACCAAATATCTTGGTACCGAATCCCTAAGATGCAGAAACTACAAGTAAATATAAAGTGAGTATAATGAAATAGATCTTTATTAAAAAGTTTAGTAGAACAATATAATTCGACGAGCTGTTCGCCAACGCTTGATTTACCCGGAACATAATTGACGTCGGAAATTTCCAGCTGTAGAAAAGGGAAAAATTGCGCACGGCACAGCGTCAGTTGAATGCTATGTGACATTATCTGCTGTAGGAATTTTTACTTTAACTTCAATGTATTTTGAGGCTGATCTATATTTTTTGTTATTATTGTTGTTATTGAATCCACAGAAAGGGTTTTATGAATGGTATGCCCTTTGCCAGGCAATTCATCGGCTTTGGCACTAACAGTTTTCACTACCAATGAGCCGGTGATCGGTAGAAAGAAGAAAACATTTCCTCGCAATTTTTTGTGTCCCTGGTTGTTTTTTAAAGAATGAAAACAAAGATTCTTTATTCTGATTTTAGCAAAACATATAATCTTGAAAACACTATTTTAATAAAGTTTTTATTTATTCCATAAATTTCCCATTTTAAAAAGATATAAATGTTGCTTTACATAATGTTTCACTCTTACATTTAATGTGTACGAGCATTTTTCTCTTTTTGCGTTTTTATGACGACGATTTTACGTCGGTTATACGATGATTTTGCGATTATTTTTTATTTTTAAATGTTTATGTTGCTCTTTATAACTACCAAAAAGTTAAGCGCAAATCAATTTACGGTACTCTTAGCCCGCTGCTAAAAAGCATCGCTGAGCATTGGAGAGAGATCTAAAGTGTTACGCTTTCGAAATGCTGGGATCGAAGGCGTTAAGAATGAAACCAAAATTCTTGTTCTCTTGCAAGAAAAACATCACACAACTCCACACACGAGGTCCCGCAAAACTGACTGGGCTGAATGTACTCTTCCCTGAGAAGTGAAAATATAAAAACTCATCGGAAATTTCTGTACAAATATAAAGAAAATTTAAATCATTTTCCTTAAACAAATGCTTAAAATTATCTCATCCATGAATACTTTAAGATGCTAATTCATGTATATATAGTTCATTTCTCTTTAAAAATAAAACAAAGCAAAACATTAATATATTTAACCCTTTTAGGACGGACGTCCTGTAATGATATTTTATTTTTTGTATCATTATTTCCGAATAGTAATCTTTGCGTTATTTAATTGCAAAACTTGTTCAATTAGAGGAGGAGAAAAACATTATTAAAGAATAGTGGTACTCAAAAATAAAAAATGTGCTCACCCCATACGAAATGTGTTTGTAGCATCCCGAAGGGATAAAATCGGATAAATATGTTTCAAACATAACTGTTACAGTGTTTCTGTATATCTTTCATGCCTGCTGTAACAAATACTGTCAGCAACATGGTAAAATATTGAAGAAAGATACTTAACTTTCTGATTACGATTATCTTACTCTCTCTAATTAAACCGTTTTCTATCGGAAATCATTTAACTTTATATATTTCTATGTATTACAGGATAACTAGGGGGAAACTCCAACATGTTTAAAAGATTATTGGATCTTAATTAGACAGAATTGTCGAAAATTATTGACAGTAATTTTTCTTGTGAAAAATCAAATATTGGCAGTTGAATTTGATGAATATTTTTTTTGCTTGTGTCAGAGTGGCATCTGAAAAATGTAGTACCTTCATCTTTAATTATTGCTTATTTTATCGTTTAAATATAGGATAGGGTTCGTACGGGTACTTAATTTTGAATACCACTATTTCTAAAAAGAAATTTTAGCTTTATTTAATCGTAGAATCTTCCAATTAAATAAGTTGAAAATTACTTTTCAGAAAAGTAGTATTCAAAGGTATGCACTTGTACGAACCCTCAGAGAAAACATTTCCATGGATTAAATTTTTCGTGAAAACCTTAAGATTATATGTTACAGTGTTGTTTGCCAGTAGCCTTTTCAGCTAATATCAGTATGTATATTTTATTTTTAAATATATATACAGTAGTGTGCAAATTAATTAGGACTATTTCGATTTCAGACATTTTATCGAACGAATTGTGTTTCATTTTCCGACTTGCTCGAACTCACACTTTCAAGTAAAAATTCAATTACGTGTGCATTTAGGGGATAGACAACAAATTTATTTATAAAATTAATATTCACTCACCCGCAAGAAAAATGACTCAACATCAAAAAATTTATTTTGTATTATTACACCAATAGGTCTAATTTAATTGCGTCTTGGAAAAGTGTCGTAAGTGTAGTTAGTCGAAAGACCGCTAGATTACACTATATGTCACTTTGCCACCACAGAAGGGCGCCAAGAGTGGTGGAGGATAAATTTACTTAATCCTCCCTATCTCTTCTACGTCTGGATTCTTAAGGGTTTTACTCGTTTATGTATGCTTTTACAGCTGCATACAGAGCCTAATTGTTATAGTTTGATCTTACAGTAAAAAACATTGCCGTAACTAGACGAGGGAAGGGTGAGCTGAGCTTATCTAGCAACTTCTTGGGCCCCCTTTAAACTTCATAATTTTTCAAGACTTATATCACCTACATTGCATTTAATTTTTAACTTTTTTAAAAACTTTATAATCAAAAGTTTTATGACAGCGGCTGGGGGATGAGGCTTGCCCTCTACTTCTGTCTATATTTATATATCATTAAGTAAAGGGAAAAAGACAAGCTGAAAACTAACCCCACGAAAACATTTCAAAGATTTTTTGACTTTGCCGACTGATTGCAGCCCTGGTAAGAAAAAAAAAAGGCCCAATTTTTTTTTCTGTTAAATCTAGTATTTTTGAATTATGTCACTTGTCTTGCGTATGAGTGATATGTGAAAGAACTCAACACATCTTGCGTCTTTTAACAGCAAGCTCCGCATGTGGGCGTTACTCTAGCATGTTTCATTATATAACAAAAATATTTTCTCTGTTCGTGTTTATATTATAAATTAATGAATATAATAGTGGTAATGTTTCTAATCAAAGTATTTATAGGGATAGTAGTCCAATCATACAAATACGAATATTTTAATTAAAATATTTCTGGGTACCTGACACAGGATGAGTAGAGTCCTTACTTTTGACTACCACAATTTCCGAACAGTAATCTTCGCCCTAATTAATCGCAGAAAATTACTAGACATTATTTGATGAAATAATTCGAAAACTATTATTCCAAAATAGTGTTACTCAAGAGTCAAAAGTAAAGGACTTCACGCAACCTGTTGTTAGTATCAAATATTAGTAAACTATAATTAAAGTGTTTATTCTGCTTATACCTATAGGTTTGCTTATTTTAGGGTTTTAAATATGAGAAAAGCATTTACTTTAATTCTTTACAAAAATATTTTAATATAAATATAAAAATATAAATATATTCTCTCAAAAATATTTTTCTATACACTTCTCTGTATCTAGCAACTTCTTGGGCCCCCTTTAAACTTCATAATTTTTCAAGACTTATATCACCTACATTGCATTTAATTTTTAACTTTTTTAAAAACTTTATAATCAAAAGTTTTATGACAGCGGCTGGGGGATGAGGCTTGCCCTCTACTTCTGTCTATATTTATATATCATTAAGTAAAGGGAAAAAGACAAGCTGAAAACTAACCCCACGAAAACATTTCAAAGATTTTTTGACTTTGCCGACTGATTGCAGCCCTGGTAAGAAAAAAAAAAGGCCCAATTTTTTTTTCTGTTAAATCTAGTATTTTTGAATTATGTCACTTGTCTTGCGTATGAGTGATATGTGAAAGAACTCAACACATCTTGCGTCTTTTAACAGCAAGCTCCGCATGTGGGCGTTACTCTAGCATGTTTCATTATATAACAAAAATATTTTCTCTGTTCGTGTTTATATTATAAATTAATGAATATAATAGTGGTAATGTTTCTAATCAAAGTATTTATAGGGATAGTAGTCCAATCATACAAATACGAATATTTTAATTAAAATATTTCTGGGTACCTGACACAGGATGAGTAGAGTCCTTACTTTTGACTACCACAATTTCCGAACAGTAATCTTCGCCCTAATTAATCGCAGAAAATTACTAGACATTATTTGATGAAATAATTCGAAAACTATTATTCCAAAATAGTGTTACTCAAGAGTCAAAAGTAAAGGACTTCACGCAACCTGTTGTTAGTATCAAATATTAGTAAACTATAATTAAAGTGTTTATTCTGCTTATACCTATAGGTTTGCTTATTTTAGGGTTTTAAATATGAGAAAAGCATTTACTTTAATTCTTTCATGCATTAGATTATTCGTGAAAAGGTTATATTTATATATTAATTACTGTGTGACCTGCCAAAAGCCTTTTCAACTGATATCAGTAAATTCTTTATTTAAAACTTTAAAATTTATGCTCTTGTAAGTGTTGAAGTTTGAGTGGTTTTTCTTTAAAAAGAATTATTAATTGCTGCTACTTTTTAAAATTGTATTATTTGCCTTATTTGTTCTGTCATTATGTTGGGGGAAATATTACTAGTTCAAAAAAATTGTAGCAATCACGCAATCTGAATAAAAAAAATTACCACACTCTTGTAAATCAATATTAAGACTGAAAGAACATTTTCTCACAAACGGCTTTTTAATTCCTAAATTTTAAATTTATGCCCTAATTTTCCAGAAAATTTCGGTATCAATTATTTTTACAGCGCCTAATTTATTATTTGAAAAAATCTAAAATAGTTATCTGCAAAAATTTTTCTAATTTGAAACGTTTTGCCTTATTATTCAAAATAAGTATCTTAAGCGATGTAAATTACGGCGTTAGAAAGATTTCATTAAACTGTAAAATGTTTCGATCAATTAAATTCATCACATTCAAATAATTTTTCGAAATGAATACCACATTTAATTTTTCTAACTTTTAAAGCATCATTAAAGAATTTTCGATTCATGTCGTTTAGAACGGCAATTTTTTTATCTTTATTAATATTAAAAGAAACAGTCCGTGAAAGTAAAATATTTCGCTGTTTCTGATTTTTCCCGTTCCTTTTATAATTAAAATGACTGTTCATCACATCTTATTAGCGATTTTAATTAAACTATATCAACTGAGCCGTAATAAAACAGGTGCTTGTTTCTAGACCTACATTTTCGAAATAAATTGGATGCCTGAAAAATTTCTATAGCTAGCGGTAACATAAGTAATCGTTTCTTTAATAGAAAATAACTTTATTCAGAAGTGGAGTTTCTAGATATTTAAATTAAAATATTAAAAACTGGTCATTATTATTTTTTATTTTTTCTTAAAAAATGAAAATATGTTTTAAAGCATTTTTTGAAACAAACAAAAAACAGGAAGTTATAATCAAAATGTTTGGATACTTTGCACAGGGTGCGTGCAGTTCTTAATTTTGACTGCCATTACTTCCGAAGAGAACATTACTTCGAAGAAGAACATTACTACGAAGAAGAACATTACTTCGTCTTACTTACTCGCAGAAATACACTACACATTGTTTGATTAAATAAGACGAAGACTTCTATTCCAAAATAGTGGTAATAAGTCAAAAATAAGGACCGTATCTAAACTGTTGTGTTGACAGTCCCAAACATTAGTAAACTAAAATGAAACCCTTTATTTTGAATATACTTATAGGTTTGCTTATTTTATGGTTTTAATTATAAGGAAGTTTCTACCATGCATTAGATTATCTGTGAAAAGATTTATATATATATATATATATATATATATATATTAGTTACAGTGTCATCTGTTGATGGTATTTTCAAACAATACCAGTAAATACTTTGTTTAAAATTTATGGTATTTAGCATCAATATTAAGATTGAATAAACATTTTCTCTCAAACGACACTTTAATTATAAAATTTTAAATGGGTGCACTCATTTTCCAGAAAACTTCTTATTGTTATTTAAAAAATTCTAAAAATTGTTATTTGCAAATAATTTAGTAAATAGAAACGTTTTCCCTTATTATTTCAAAAGTACACTTTATGGCCAAAAGTAGCCGGACACATTCGATTTTAGACGTTTAGTCGAACACCTAGAAACATTTGACCAATTCTTCTGGAATTTTGAAACTATATAGAACATGTTTGATCTCGTAATTTTCAGCGAAGATTGGAACAGGAGGGCAATTAGGGGACCAACAACAAATTGAATAAAAAAATAATATTTGCGATCTTTCTGTAAAAGAAAATGATCCAAATTATCTGTAGCTATATCACAGAACTATGTGAACCTTGTACAATATTTGTGTTCATTTAGGTAAGTCATAGAATGTATATGCATGGAGATATAAATGTTGCTTTAAAACAATGAAGAAATTTCTGCCTGGGTTTTGTTTGTAGCTTACAATTTTTCAACCAAGTTTAACGACATCTTTAGGAAACTTGACAAAGTACACTAGAAACAATATACTACAATTATAATATAAATATATAAAAATTTTTAGAATATATGTGCATATGAAATAATTTTTAACTGCGTATGCGCAAAATATTTGCATAATTTAACACTCAGCTATCTAAAAAGACCAGTCGAGTATCCTGAAAATTCAGAAGGATATCGGCGGTATACTCAGCTGAATTTCACTTGTTTTCTAAAAGTAGCTGAATGATAAGGGATTTTTCTTTCCTTTTTTATTTCATTTTTTTTTTAGTCGATATCTTAGTTCTCCTTGAAAGAATAATCAGAATGAATCCATTGCAACAAAAAAAGAATCGTAAAAATCGAAGAATCCGATCCAATGCTACGCAAATGAATTTACGTTTAATGGTAACTACTTTCATTAAAATAAATTCAACTACAGACATTTATTGTTAAAAATACATAAAAACAACTAAAATTATCAAATAGACGTTTCGTACACTTTCGTACACCTCATCAGTACTTCGAACACAATTGCAAAGCCACCAGAACCAAAACAAGAAAAATAGTTAAAGTCACAGTTTAGTTAAAACATTGTACTCTGCTGGAATCTGTGCAGCCTCGTTAATTGGAGATTCAGCTAAAACCGTCATCCAACCCTCCAGGAAGATACGACTGCTGTACACGCAACATTTTGAACATGCAATTTGCCTATTCTAATTTGTTGGAAGTCAGTAATTTGTTGGAAGTTAGTAATAAAAAATTACAATTTGTGAAAAATCCATTATGATGCAGCTACTTTTAGAAATCAACTGAAATTCAGCTCACTATATTGCCGATATCTTTCTGAATTTTCACGACAGTCGTCTGGCCTGGAGTTGTCCTATATACACTCTAAAAACGACATTTTCAAAACTGAGCAAAAAATACTCAAATCTGAGTATATCGCATAGTCAAAATGGCTACGAATCAAAATTATTCAAGTTTGAAACGTATATACTCATTTCTGAAAACATGCACACACTCAAGAATAAAACATCATGTGTTCATATTTGAGTATGTCCATGTTTCAAAAATGAGTATGAACTGACCTCTATGTGCTCAGTTTTGAGTATGTCCATGTTTCAATATTCTGAGTATTTCTGGTATTTCAGAATTGAAAGCATTAGGTCGTCATATTTGAAACAAAGTGTTTCATAACAAAATGAAAACATCAATTTACTCAGATTTGAAAGTGTCATTTTTCTCTGTGTAGTTGACCACTAAATTATGCAAAAAAATACACTATATTGCCAAAGGTGATTGGGCACTTGCGATTTTAGACGTTTTGTTAACTATCTAGAAAAATACATAAGGAATTAACCTGAAACTGAAGGTGTGTAAACAGTATAGTATAGGTTATATATTTCCGCGAAGATTTTTTCCCGAAACCCCATAGGGGACTGTCAACAAATTGAAAAAGAACGAATATCTTTTGGATTGCCCTGTAAAAACTAATGTAGCAAAAGCGTTCAAACTTGAGATTATTAATAAGTGGCTTATTGTAATATACTGTGTTCATTTTTATGAGGATAGCATTTATACTTGTAGAGAAATTAAGGTTTTTATAAAAGCAGTCCCATATTTCGCCAAGTTTTTTGCTTATAATTTGCAGAGTTCTTAATATAAAAAAAAGTTATTCTGAGAAAATATGTCAAACAACATTGTACATAATACTCTGCAATCAGAATTAAAAAATAATAAAAATTGGATGAAAAATGAACAGGTTTACTAAAAAATGTTTCACTGCGCATGCGCGAATGCAATCAAAATATAATATGCATAATGTATTAGCTAAGTATATAGAGCAACTTTTGTAAAAGTCTCAAAATCATAGCTTGAAAATTCTGAAAATTATCGTCGATAGAATAAGCTCGAAATCCGTTGTTCCCAAAAGGAAGCAAAAAGATGAGGGGTTGTATCCAAATATAGTAGTACGTGCAATATTGTGTACGCTATCTTGGCACTAATCAACAGATATTTGATACAACCCCTCATCTTTTTGCTTCTTTTTGGGAACAACGGATTTCGAGCTTATTCCATCGACGATAATTTTCAGAATTTTCAAGCTATGATTTTGAGACTTTCACAAAAGTTGCTCTATATACTTAGCTAATACATTATGCATATTATATTTTGATTGCATTCGCGCATGCGCAGTGAAACTTTTTTTAGTAAACCTGCTCATTTTTCATCCAATTTTTATTATTTTTTAATTCTGATTGCAGAGTATTATGTACAATGTTGTTTGACATATTTTCTCAAAGTAACTTTTTTTTATATTAAGAACTCTGCAAATTATAAGCAAAAAACTTGGCGAAATTTGGGACTGCTTTTATAAAAACCTTAATTTCTCTACAAGTATACATGCTATCCTCATAAAAATGAACACAGTATATTACAATAAGCCACTTATTAATAATCTCGAGTTTGAAGGCTTTTGCTACATTAGTTTTTACAGAGTATTCCAAAAGATATTCGTTCTTTTTCAATTTGTTGACAGTCTCCTATGGGGTTTCAGGAAAAAATCTTCGCTGAAATATATAACCTATACTATACTGTTTACACACCTTAAGTTACAGGTTAATGCCTCATGTATTTTTCTAGATAGTTAACAAAACGTCTAAAATCGCAAGTGCCCAATCACCTTTGGCAATATAGTGTATTATCTTTCGCAAACACTTATTTAGAAATTATTTCATACAAATACTCATATTTCATCAAATATTTATTATATTTAGATATTCTAATTGCAGCATTTTGTTTATACTGTACTTTGTCAAGTTTCCTGAAAGTGGCGTTAAATTTCGTTGAAAACACTTTTTACTGTAAACAAAAAAATATTTAAAAAAATTCTTAATTTTTTAAAAAAACCTTTATATATATCCATGAAAGTACTTGCTAATCTTGTTGTGCAATGTCGTTACACAAATGTTGTATAAGATATAGAACATGTGCTACAACTATAGTCCAGCATTTATTTTATAGTGGCATCACATATAGTATTTTTTTATTCAATCTAGTGTTCTTTCCTTAATTGCCCTCGTGATAGAACGTTCGCTGAAAAATATGCAATCAAACATGTTCCTTACATTTCCGAAGTTCGAGAAGAATTCGTCAAGTATTTCTCTAGATATTCGACTAAACGTTTAAAATCGAATGTGTCCCTTGACTCTTGGCCATAAGCAATGTAAAATGCGGAGTTAGAAAGATTTCACTAAACTGTAAAATGTTTCTGTCAATTAAATTCATTACAATCGAATAAATTTTCGGAATTAATTATACATTTTTTTTCTCACTTTTAAAGCATCATTAAAGAATTTTGGATTACTGTTGTTAAGACCGGCAAATTTTATTTTTACTAATATTAAAAGAAAAAGTTCATGAAAATAAAATACTTCACTGTTTGCCCGTTAAAATGGCTCTTCATCAGATCTTATCAGCGATTTTAATTAAAGTGTATCAATTGAGCCGTATTAAAATAGGTGTATGTTTCTACCTACATTTTTCAAATGAATTGGACGTCTGAAAAATTTCTATAACTAGCAGCAAGATATGTAATTGTTTCTGTGGGAGTGAAGTTTCTATACCCGCAATTCCCAAACTTTCTTGTTATGCCACCCACTTTAAATTTTTAAATAAAATTCACCCCCTGCTAATATGTTGACATATAGTGCATTTTTTAAAGCATACAAGTGAGGACAATAGTAGCTTATCATACTAATGTGTAGTTAGGGTTATCAAACGTTTACCATGTAGATAAATAAGTTTATTGAAGAATGTACTATAAAAAATACAATTTAAAAGTTATTATGGCATTGTTTCACACCAACGACAGATTCTCTGCCTCGATTGAAACTTTTAACATTTTCCAACATAGCTGAAATGTTTGTTTGTCTGTCTGCAGTCTGTCCATATTCTAACTCTCGTAAATATACTCTGATTGACATGTAATTTTTATATGTTATTAAGTTTCACTATGAAAAGTTCGGTATTTAAATTGAAGTGTGTAGTATTTATAGTTCGTTTACAGGGATACAAAAAATAATTCCGTTACATTGTGGCCTATGGCAAAAAAATCGTTTATGGCGCATTTTATTGATGTTACGATATTTGAAAGATAATGAGATTATTATGCATCATTTATATAGATTACAAGATGCTTTCTAAGGAGTGCAGAATAAGTAGCATTTGTAGTTCGTTTACAGGGAGCACAAGTTAATTCTATTACATTATGATCTCAAGGGAAAAATTTGTTGAGGTGCATTTTAATGATGTCATGATACTTCAAACATAATGAAATTAAAAAGAAGCACTGCAGCACACTACAAAATGTTTGCTACAGATTATGGAGTACGTAGCATATTCGTTTATTTACAGAAACGCACAAAAGTATTCGGTTGCAGGACTGACTATCTATATTATAAAGGACAAACGTGTCCGTGCGTAAAGCTGACGTCATTTTACGAATGGCAAACAGTTGACAATGAAATTTTCGTTTTGCGACTTTTGCTACTGCAATTTTTTTTTATTTATAAACATCGCAATTTTTTCAATTGAAAAAAATGTACTTTCAAATGCTATTTATTTGAAAACTGTGTCGTAATTTGATTGAAAACTGTATTGCAATTTAAACTATGGTTTTTAAAGTAATTTTCAAGGATGACTTTTTTTTAATGTATCTCTGTTGCGTGCAGACGATTGCGAAAAATAAATCCGTCTTTACTTAAAATAATATAAACAGTTCAGCATTTGTTTTCGGCTTATATTCCATAACGAAAATTAAAACTTCATCAATAAATAAAATAAAAAATATATAAATAAAAGACATGTAATCGAAATACGCACTTAAACCATTGAAATTATCAGAATCAAAAAGGCTGCTGTCTAAGCGATTTCTTCTGCTATTAACTCAGGGCACGAGGCCAATATTGGTATTATTAGTGAAAAATCTACATATATATATATATATATATATATATATATATATATATTAAATGTAAAAAATCTGTTACAGTTTACAATTAAAATAATGGTTTTCACCTATATTCGGTAACCCGGGAAGACCGGGTTGAATCCCCTAGTGATCGATAATTTCTGGAAGTGCGTTTTCCGCTGTTGTATGCAATTTTAAACTTATCTGATTTTTAGTGTATTACCTGGTATGTATATATTTTATAGATCATATACTAGGCTGCATGACAGAATTCATACACATTACAGCATATAGACAGAAATTCCTGAAAATGGACTGTAGATGCGCTATGTGTTTTTTAAACTGCTTATTCAGAAATCTTATATAATTGTATGAAAGAAATGAATTTGCTTAATAATATTCTGTTACTGTTGGAAAATGTTTCATAATCTATGCCTGAAACATATTATTTCGTTCTTGTTTCATTTAAGCCTAAAGCCACTCTCTACACAAAGTTTAATAAAACACTGTCTTTTCACAAAGTCATTTATCTATATCTTTTCACGATATTTTACTTTGAAGTTGTAGCATATTGTTTCTTATTATATTATTACAACACATAATATTAATTATACATTTTTTAGGTCTGGCCGGCAGTTTCACAACTCACCGGTGGGTCGCGATTCAACGTTTTAGAACCACTGTTCTATATGCATTTGTTTTAAACAATTAAATATTAGATATTATTTTTTGGTTTTCGCAGAAAAATGAAAATAATGCTTTAAAGCGTTTGCTGATACAAAACAAAAAACAGAAAGTTATAGCCAAAATATTTTTCGATACTTGGCGCAGGGTGCGCACAATCCTTATTTTTTATTATCACCATTTACGAAGAGTAATCTTCGCATTATTTAATCGCAGAAAATTACTACAAATTCTTCGATTAAATAAAGCAAAAACTATTATTTCAAAATACTGGGACTAAAAAGTCAAAAATAAGAACCTGTTGGCAACTCAAAACTTTTTGTTTAACTATAATGAAAGCTTATTTTAGGGTTTTAATTATAGGAAAATTTCTTCCATGCATTAAGTTAAAAGATTAAAAGATAAAATAATATATTATTTGTAGTGTCATCTGTTGACAGCGTTTTCAGCTCATACCATTAAATGTTTTATTTAAAACTGATGCTTTTATGCATCAATATTAAGACTGATTAATATTTTTCTCGCAAACGGCTTTTTAATTATGAAATTTTAAAACGTTGAGCTCGTCTTAGAGAAAACTTGTGTATAACTAATTCTTATAGATACTAATTTATTATTTGAAAATTTCTAAGATCTGACAGAAATTAAGTAATTAAAAATGTTTACCTGTATTAATCATAATAAGCATCTAAAATATAAAACATGCGGCGTTAGGAAAATCTCATTAAACTATAAAATGTTTCTTTCAATTAAATTCATCGCATTTGAATAAATTTTTAGAATTAATTGGATATGTTATTTTTATGACTTTTAAAGAATTATTCACGAAATTTGGATTCATAGAATATCACAATTTATATTGTTAAGAACGAAAAAAAAATCTTTACTCATATTAAAAGAAACAGTTCTTGCAAGCAAAATATTTCAGTCTTTCTAATTGTTTTCCGGTTCCCTTTATAATTGGAATGGCTCTTCATCAGATCTTATTAGCGATTTTAATTAAAGTATACCATTTTGGCCGTAACAATATAGGCGCTGTTTCTAAAACTCTCTTTTCCAAATAAATTGGAAAATGCCTGGAAAATTTCAGTAAATAGCTATATAAATGTGTGAAACTTTTCTTTAATCGAATCTATAATTATGTGGGAATAAAGTTTCAAAACATTTGGTTTAATCAGTTAATTATTAGTTATGATTTTTTAATTTTTTCAGAAAAAATTAAAATAGAATTTTGAAATACTTTTTTTATACAAAACAAATAACAGAAAATTATACCAAGAACAATTTTGGATATTTGTCGTCCCCAAACTGTCGTAAATATTTAATAAAAGCTTCTTTTCGTGATTTTAATTATAAGGAAGTTCCGTGATATATTTTAGATTTTCTATGAAAATTTCAGATTACATACTAATTACAATGCCATCTATCTCTCATATGTAATCGACTACGATAAAAAAACTTTATTTAAAATTTATGTAATTTTAAATTAACATTCACATTGAAGAAACATTTTCTCACAAACGATTTTAATTAATTAATTTTAAAACTGGAACACATCTCCCAGAAAACTGGTGTATAAGCAATTCTTATATAGCCTAATTTATTACCTGCAAAATTCTAAAAATGTTTTATGAGAAAACTTTAGAAATTATAAACGTTTTCCGTTATTATTGAAAATAAGTATCGCAATTATTATAAAATGCGGCGTGAGCGAGATTTCATTAACTGTTAAATGTTTCTGTCAATTAATTCATCACATTCGAATAATTTTTCGAAATGAATTAAATATTTAATTTTTTTTTAACTTTTAAAGAATCATTTAAAATTTTTGGATTCATAAAACGACTAAATGCATGTCATTAAGAACGAAAAGTTTCTATCTTTAATAATGTTAACAGAAACAGTTCATGAAAGTATAAAATATTTCACTCTTTCTAAAGGTTTTCCGTTTCCGTTTATATTTTAAATGGTTCTACATCCGATCTTATCAATGATTTTTATTAAAGTATACAAATTGAGCCGCAATACAATTGGTACAAAACTATATTTTCCAAATGCATTGGAAGACTGGAAAATTACTGTAGCTAGAGGTAAGATGTGTGAAACACTTTAAAAAAAAACTATGGTTATGTGGGAGTGACTTTTCTAGACATTTGATTTAAGCAATTAAATATTTTTTACTATTTTTGCTTTTTTCAGATAAAAGGAAAGTAACGTTTTTAAATATGTTTTATACAAAACGAATAACAGAATAATATATTACAACCACAATATTATTTTATACTTGTCGCAATGTGTGTACAGCCCTTACTTTTCACTACCGCTATTTCCTTATAGTAATCTCCACCTTATTTAACTACAAAAAATTAATACAAAATTTTTGATTAAATAAGACTGTTCCAAAATAGTGATAATCAAAAATTTAAAGTAACAAACGCAAGCATCCTGTTCTCCATTCCAAAAATTGTTAAACATTTAATGAAATCGTTTAATTTGCTTAAATGTATATATTTGCTTAATTTGTGATTATATGATTATATGGAAGTTTTTACTGGACAATAGTTTTCCCATGAAACATTAATATGATATGTTATTTATAGATAGTGTTGAATGTTTGTCGCTGAAAAAAGGGGGCCAAAAATTATTAATACCACTATTTCCAAACATAAAAATCCGTGATAGATTTCTATAATAACATTTACAATACAAATTAATGTTTGGAAACAGTGGTGTTAAAAATGTTTGGTCCAATGTGTTCCACGACAAATGTTTAACCCTAATTACAGTGCCGTCTGTCATCTTCGCCTTATTTAATCGCAAAAAATTACTTCAAATTATTTTATTAAATAAGGCTAAGCCTACTATTCCAAAATACTGGTACTAAAAAGTAAAAAATATCGACCATATGTACCCTGTTGGCAGGCCCAAACATTAGTAAACTATAATGAAAGCGTTTAATTTGCTTATACTTATAGAGTTGTTTATTTTATGGTTTTAATTCTAGGAAAGTTTCTTCTGAGAATTAGATTATCCCTGAAAAAATTAAAATAATATATTAGTTACAGTTCCCTTTGTTGACAGCATTTACAACTAATATCAGTAAATACTTCATTTTAAATTTATTTTCTTGTATAACAATATTGAGAATAAACATTTTCTCATTAACGGCTTATTAATACTTTAATTTTAAAATGGTGTACTCATTTTACAGAGAATGTGTTTATGAACAATTCTTATAGAGCCTAATTTATTATTTGGAAAATTCTAAGATCTGCGAAAAATTTTGTAATTAGAAACGTTTTCTCTTATTTTTGAAAATAAGGAACTCAAGCATTCAAAATATGGCGATAAACAAGATTTCATTAAACTGTAAAATGTTTCTGTGAATTAAATTAGTCACATTCGAATAACTTTTCGGAATGAATTGAATATTAATTTTTCTAAATTTGAATGCATCATTCAAGAATTTTGGATTCATAGAATGTCTCAATCCACAAGTACGACAAATTTTGATTTTTACTAATATGAAATAAGTAGTTTCTCAAAGTAAATATTTCACTTTTTTAACGACCAAGTCCCATTTCTTTTATTCCGAATGAGTTACAAAAAAAGTTCTGTCATTAAAAATTATTATTATATTTATGTAAAACGCATCTTCTAAAATTTATATAATATTGTGAGTGTAAAGAAATATCGATTTAAATATCGGAGAATTTCCTGAATTTGTTTCTATTTTTATAATTCAACATACAGAAACTACATGAAAAAACAGCAAAGTAATAATTTGAATGTGTATACCTATAGTAGGGTTTAGATTTAGATATTTTATGGTTTAGATTGTAGTTTATTATATTATTCGTACCTCAAATATTTTATTTACTGAAAAAAGGAGTAAATTATCATTATTTGCGTCGTGAGGAAATGTTTGGTAAACATCAAATATTGCATCGTTTTCCTTAAAATTGTTTAATTTAAAAAGGTATTGCGTCAAAATAATTTATTGAACAAAAGAAATTGCCTTTTCATGTACTGATTTATTTCAAACGATCAGTATTATACTCATTTTCAACACTTTAAAACATAACCGAAAAGTGTTTATGAATTCGGTTTGTCTGCTCTGCCGTCTAGCCGTGCTCTAACTCGTGTAAATATTGTCGGATCGCCATGTAATTCATATATCTTAATGATGTTTACTAGCACATGTTCGGTATTGAAAATGAAGTGTATGTAGCGTTTACAGGGACACTCAAAATAGTGCCGTTACATTACGGACTATGGGGGAAAATCGTTTGCGGTGTATTTTAATGATGTTATACTATTAATATTATTTCAAACATATTTAAATTGATATATATCACTCAGGTGCACTAAAAGAGGCTTACTATAGATTGTGGTGTGCATAGTATTCATCGTTCATTTACAAGGATACACAAAAGAACTCGGTTACAGTACGGTTTAAGAAGAATGATTATTGCGTGCGTTTTAAACTTTGATACGTGTTTTTTAATTAAACTATATTTTTGCTTATTACTTGGAGTGCACAAATTCTGTAGATAATATACAGGGCAGTCCAAAAGGTCTCAAATACATTTCCGTTTATTAACGGAAACTGCTGAAGGAGAATTTACAACTGCACTGTGCGTTTCCTAACTGAACGAAATTACAGTATACTTGGTGGCATATATACAAATCTATATATCATATACAGGGATGCACAAAAGAATTTGGATACTTTTCCGTCTATTGACAGTAATTGCTGGCATTGGGATTTCCAATGTGTTATAAGTTTTCCAAATTGTTCAGTTAGACCTCATTTTTCATATTATTAAAGGAAGAAGTTTTGTAAAACCATTCTGGAAGTGTCGGAAAGTGTTTCATAATGATTTTTCGTTCTTGTTTTATTTAAACAAGAACGAAAAATCATGCGTCAAGCATAGATTATGTAACACTTTCCAACGCTTCCAAAATAATTTTACAAATCATACCGTTTAATAAGCTAAAAGATAACATCTAAGTAATCCGAATACTTTTATTCAGCCCTGTATAGGATCTATAGATTTGTATATATACTACATAGGATGTTAAATTTTAGTTCAGTTAGGAAACGCGTAGCACAGTTTAAAATTCTCCGTCTGGAGTTAAATAATACGGAAATGTGTTTGCGAACTTTTGTGCTTCCCTGTATAGGATATACAGAATTTATACACACCACATAATAGACAAAAAGCGAGTTAAAATTAAAATCGCGATCAGTAACTTAAAACGCACTTCCAGGAATTATTGTTAACTTGCAGTAGAGAATTCTTTTGTGTGTCCCTGTAAATGAACGATGACTGCTGTACACACCCTATTCTGTAGTAAGCCTCTTGAAATACACCTTAGTGATACATATAAATTTCAATGCGTTTAAAAAAGGGAAACATTATTTAAATAAACCGCAGACGATTTTTCTCCATAGACGTAATGTAACAGAATTCTTTTGACTGTCCCTGTAAAGTAACTATAAGTGCTATGCACACCCTATTCCATATTAAGCTTCTTCTAATGCACCAGACAAACCGAAGTCATAAACACTTTTCAACTAGGTTGGAAAGTGTTAAAAATGGGCGTCAAACATATTGGAGATACTTTGAAATGAATACTATTTATGCAATAGACCCTATTATATTAAAATTTGACTGTGTGTTTCTATTTTATGACTACTCCTCCTAGCATATAGATAGAGCATTAAGAAATGAAACTACACTCTAAAAACGACATTTTCAAAACTGAGCAAAAAATACTCAAATCTGAGTATGTCGCATAGTCAAAGTGGCTCCGAATCAAAATTACTCAAGTTTGAAACATGTATATACTCATTTCTGAAAACATGCACACACTCAAGAATAAACCATCATGTGTATATTTATTTGAGTATGTCCATGTTTCAAAAATGAGTATGAACTGACTTCTATGTGCTCAGTTTTGAGTTTGCCCCTGTTTCAATATTCTGAGTATTTCAGTACTGAAAGCATTGTGCCGTCATATTTGAAACAAGAAGTTTCATAATAAAATTAAAACATGAATTTACTCAGATTTGAAAGTGCCATTTTTCTCAGGGTAATACTAGTAATTCGCAAGGATCCGAGAATGTCATAATTCTCAGAATTTAAAAATTTATGTAAGTTTCCGATATATTGTTATTTTTTAATGTAATTTCTGTAATAGAGGCAACTTAGTTACTCCATCGTTGAAAAAAAAATAAGTCAATAAAAGGAATATAATGCGGATTATCAGATGATTGTTTACACCATTTTCATTAAAATTTAAAAAAAAAAAAAATTTATAATGATTTTTAATATACATACAGCGTTTAATACTTTTCACAGGAACCAAATATGAGATACTTTAAGGAATAAAAATGATATTACTTATAAAATAAAGCATATCATTAAATTTGCAAGACTAAAATATTGTATTAAAATGACGTCATACTCACTGCACAAACTCCAAAATTAAAAGCTAATTTATCATCAAAGACCAAAATATTTTTCATTAATGGAGTTACCCAGAAATAAAATCACTCAACGGGAGAATTGACAACTTCTTACTATAAATGCATCAGAATCGCAGAATTTTAAAATTTTAATTTTTGCAATTCTCATTTAACCTTTAATGTAAAAATGATTTCCTCCTTAATTTAAGAAATTTAATAAAATTAATATTATTTTCTTCTAACCAACGCCCTCCCTACTGAGCTATCCCGACGAGTGAGGGCGTTGGTACGGCAAACCAAAGTACCCAGGTTCGAGTCCAGGTCCCGTCATATTTTCGCTCTGTTGGAAAAACTCAACTATGATACTCCAACCATTGAATATAATTTACCTAGTTGAATGTACTTTCCTCTGTTCATTATGATTTAACTATTTGTTCAATAAAAAGAAATATATTTATTACATTGCGTAAAATAGGAGTTTTTTATTTATAAAGCATCATTTTGATATAAAAAATTATTATTTCTAAAACATGCAACATTTGGTATCGTACAGATAATATCAAGATATTATGCTCTTTAAATCTTATACTCTTTAAATCTTATACTTTCGTCAATATATTATACTCTTTAAAATCAGTATTTTTACGTAGTGGAAATGCCAGACACATTTCATTTCTGATTTCAAAAACGTGGTGATTTTCTAATGCGATATTTAAATATAAATGGAGGTACTATTGACAACATATCATTTAAATGTAAATGGACGTGGTTAATTTACATTTTAATGAATGACTAAAATATTTAACATTTAAATGTATATTTACTGTGTCTGTATAAAGTACATTTAAGAACTGCGTTATTTGTAGTAAGAACGAATAATAGAGTAACTACATGAATGATTCGCACTCTCAAGAATTAGTCCTGATTTAGAAATTGGAATTATGTTTGCTTAGTTATGGAGTTTCAAACTTAATTTTGTGGATGTTTAATAGTTACTGCCGTCAGACAGAGGTAAAATCCGATACTTCTTATTAATTTGGCAAATATAATTAGCTTAGAGAAGGTTGCACATGTTTTCGACAAAAGATGACGTGTGTGTCTGTACATATAAGCAGACATTTAATTAGAATGTTAATCAAATTATTTTATAACTGTAGAAACGTTTTTATAAAATGAATTAAGACATTTTTTGTTGAACTATTATGACGAAAATCTTTCATTTTAACCATTAAGGCTCTTTTCAAATCCAAACTGGCTACTTTTTGGTACATTTCTACATATATTTTTTCTTAAACCCATAAAATTGGTAGTTGCTCTTATACAAAAACCATTAAATCGAAGAGTTTTTCCATTTTTCGATAAAGGTAGGGGATCTTTCAGAAAATACTGTCAAAATTGGCATTTTGAACCAATTGTCCGGACGCGACAGCCGATAAATATCGTCACGAAACAACAATCGCTTATAAGTCTAGATATAATTCATTTATCAAAAAATGTAAAAAACTATTCATTTTCAAATCGCCTTAATAGCCATGCCTGCAATTCTCATGCTTTTACGTTTAAAAATGAGGTTGTAAATATGTCAAAGTTTCACGAGGAAAAATATTTTTTTGAAAAAACTTTTAACATACCACCGGGCACACTATAATTTTTCTCGTGAGCAGGCACCGGTCGTACTTTTTACCAAAAAGGTGTTTTGTTGAGCTATGCTGTTACAAATGCGATATATTTCATAATAGTATAGTGGTAAGATAGAAATGCATTTATACGTATCAATGAAAAAATAAATGTAAATAATATTTCCAACCAAAAAAACATATTCAAAAAAATGCGTTTAAGGTAAGTACCAATTATTAGTAATGAAATAATAAGATTATTTCGTAAGAAATATCAAGCACCATTTATTGCAAGAAAACAAAGATAGCAAAATATGTTATTTTCAATAAATTATACAGTTTCATCTTCTATAGTTTTCACAATTTTTGTTATGCCTGGAAAATATTTCGCAGTATACACTTTTATCGTTTTTGAGTCTTAACAAATTTATTTTACACCCATTTTTTTACTTTTATCTTTACCAATACAAATTTTTTTTTATCTTCAACTAAATATCCTTAATAGGAGTTAGATATATATTGACTATCTATCTTATGCTATCTTTATGTTTTTGCAGTCAAAAATTCTACTAAACACTTTTCGTTTGACTATGTAAAATAAAATAATAACTCAGCGAAACGCACATCAATTACATTATTGCAGAAATTAATCTTTAAAGCGTAAAATAATTAAATACTATATCTACATGTACTAGCGAGTGCGCGTCGTGAAGTTAGTAATGACCATTAGCAGTTTCAATGCCGCATGTAAGAACTGCGAAATGAATATAGGTTTGATTTAAAATTTACGGAAATTCAAAGAAAGATAAACTCTTAAGAAAACTTTTATTATTTTTGACAATCCCTATTTGATATTTATAACATTATATTTATATTCACGCAACGATGCAATTTGCACAACACGGAGAGAAAATAGGCTTCAACTACGAAACTATACAGATGTATAAATTGCAGGTTAATACGCTAATGGTCTAAGTTTGGTGCGATTGCACCGTAGATCAACCATTTACTTTGAAAGCAGTACACGGTAGCTTTATAAACTGTTGTGTTTTCCACTCTATATGAATGCGAAAATTGTATATTTTTACATGCATGTAGATCATTCTCTTTGAAATGTGCAAAACGATGTCGCAGAATATTTTTTGAAAAAATAGTTTCAGCTGAAAAAATATTAGAAAGAAAATTTTGTGTGGGATATCCGAACAATACATGTATATAATTAAATAATAAAGAAAATGTTTATTTTTCATATAAATAATTGTCCACAGAGCCTGACAAATCATATCCGTGGCCTGCCCAGCTATATTTTATACCATTTACTGGGTGTGTAAAGTTAATTTAAAACTTTTATTTTCCCGATACATTATTTATTTTTAATTCGGCGCTTTGTGAAGCTAAGCTTAGGTTAGATTTCAGAGTATAATCTTGCTTAATAGTCTTTTTTATTTGATATATAAATACTGTCTAAAGATATTAAATCATGTCTGAGGACAAAAAATTAATAGTGTCCAAAAAGCTCAACAGATCTCTCCAATAAGTGTGAAATATAAGCTTGTTAGCGATTTTTAACGTAGCAATGTGTTGCAAGTGTTATCTTTGTAATATATATATATATATATATATATATATATATATATATATATATATATATATATATTAATAACATTGAAAAAATTCGCGAACGTAAAGGTCATACCATAAGTACCTCGGATGAGACAAAATAAGTAAGGATTATAAAATAGTAATATTAAATAGAATAACATGTAATATTAATTAACAAATTTTAAATCAGAAGCATAATTCAATTCAATCTGTTATTTCATGTATTACAATTCATTTACGGAAAAAGAGTTAAGTCTTCGGACATTATTTTCGTGGACATCATGGTTACGAACATAGCATCAATGCAATGTAGAAATGCAATTTTTATAAAATACTTCTTACGACATGGTAGGATAGTGGCATAATGTTAAATTAGCCGAAAGAAAAAAACAACTTTTTTTTTTTTACTTTTAATTTGAAAAAAAATTCTAGAAAATTTAGCATAAAGAGAGAATAGCCCATGTGCACAAGCTAATAATGGTGCCAAATAAACACCAATTACCAAAAGTTATGCAGTTTATATACGGTGTTAAGATACACACGTTACGTACTTTGAGAGAGACTTCATCACAAGGCTGAAAACATCAACTCCGTCCACACACGTTATAGCCCGTCACATGAAACGTTCCAGCCAAACCAAAAAAATGTGTTAGGAGCAACAAGCACTTTAGAAAACCCATAGACGCCAGGCAGACGGTTCATGAACAAAACAAAGAACGCCAGTAAATTCTGTTGATTGTCGGTACAATTTCCGTATTATTATGAAATTTTTCCACGATCGAAATGGTGAGGTCTTGGAAACGCAACTAAGAGGGAGATATATAAATGGGGAAAATAGGGAAAAATACTTAAGATACGGTTTTCGGCATTGACTTTTCAAATCATTCGGAAGAATAGAGAGTGAATAGGGTAAAGTTTGCGTTCTGATACATGAACCGATGAAATGATCTCGTGAATGTGTCAGAAAGTAGCGAATATGGATTTAAGAATTATGGATTAAGATTTTATCCTTGGCAGATAATAGTGCCAAAACTCCAGTTAATTTATCGTCTTCGCTAAGGCTTCGCAATTTACGTACAGTTAAGGCCTCTGCGGTACAATAATATTATAATGAAGGAAGGAGCAAAACAAAAAGAGTATACTTATTAGTTTTATTTATTAAGAATAGCAAAATGCAGATTACGACCGAAAAGAAAACTTAATTTGTAATAAAGAAGGTAATAATTATTTTTTTATTTATCAATATTTATTTTTTTCTGTTTATTACAACTCAACATTTAATGAGACAGATGACTTGACATTTTAAGTCCTCTTTATAAAGTTGAATTTTGGACTGACATGCAGTTAAATCTTCTTCAAAAGACGGTAGTCGTAATTGGCTTTTGTTTTGTAGAAATGTCAATGTTTTTACAAAAAGTCCACTTCAGTCAAATATAACAGTAAAAACGGAACAAGTAATTTCTATTTATTTTATATATTTATTTATTATCTTGCAATATTTAAAAACAAATGTTGAGAAACAACCAAAAGTTATATAGTTAATAATCTTTAAAAAAATCTCGCAGCATACCTAAAATTTCCTTAAGCCACATCAGTGCAACCACATCAGCACAGTGGTTGAAACTTACTGGAATAGATTTACAGGGATGAGGACTTGCAAGATTTGCTCCGATTCCTGTCTGGTATTTTAGAAATGATATTCAAAACAGACAATACCCGACCTCATCGTGCTCAGGTCGCTCAGGAGAATATTTGTCATGTCAGCACACTTACATAGACTGTCTTAACATCAAACCTGTATCTTATCCAGCAGGTCTGGTACTACCTGAAACATCACCGGAGGGAGCGTCGCAATTTAGGAAAAATATGCAATAACACAACATCAGACGTCAACAAGTCAGATCGCACCATAACTCTTTTCCAATAATTCTGGTATAATCACAAAGTTATTTTTATCCACGAAATTGTAAGTAATCTCAATTATATACTAAGAGATTGAATAACGTTTAACTTTTTTTCTATATTATAAACAATGTGCATTTAGAAAATTGTGTCAAAGTTGGTGTTTAGAACTGATTTTGTGAAATACGTCAGTACGGAAAATGTCATCATCTGGGAGTAGTCAATTGTAACTCAGGATGTAATACATTTATCAAAAAATGTAAAACGTTAATCAATTTCAAATCATATCAGCAGTCATGCTTGCCCATTTCATTCTTTTACGCATACAAATGTGTCAGAAAATTTTGCTTTAGTAAGCGGGGATATTTTTTAAAAACAACTATAATGCTTGTATCGGAACACAAGGTACTGCAATATTCTCTTGAAAATGAACGCTCTACGTATCATACAGAATTGAGAAATAGTTGAACAATAATTGTCCATCTATATTAATTTTTGGATCATGTGTATATTTTCCCGTGTACTATTTCATAAAATTGCAGATCAGTCCGGGGTTTCTTTCTTGTACTTTTTTTTTTGTCTGTCTGTGTATTCATAAACATGTGAATTTATTCATTGATATATGAAAAGGAATTATTGATATATGAAAAGGAATATCTAAAATTTACATTTCAAGAAAGTTTAAGAATATATTGCATAAAGAAGTTCAATTTTTATGTTAGGTAAAAATAGCATAACTCTAAATTATCACATTAAACCTATCCCAAAAAATTTAGATCATTAAAATCGGGAAATGACTAATTTTCTATACTAAAAATAGTTATCTTTAAAAGTATTTTATTTCATTCTTCCTAATTGTCTCTTTGTTCTTTTTACAATTAGGATCATTTTTCCACAGCTTTTAATAACGATTTCAATTAAGATATCGCTTTAGGATTAAAATGGAAAGGGAACAGTATCTTTTGAAAAGTATTCTCTTTTTCAAATGGGTCGCATTTTAGAGAAATTCCTGACGGGCAATATTGGACTTTACTTTTTCAAATAAATTATGATTGCCTTAGAATTTATATAAAAAATGAATGAACATGTGCTATTCTCACCTGTTTTTATATCCAAAAATAAAATGAAAAAATGTCGGAAAATTCTGGGCACTTAAGATATGGATTAGACATGTGCATTTAGATAAAATGCTATTCGTAGCAAAAACAGTTTACGCGTATCTTAAGTTTAAATAGTAGATAAAGTATGTACAAAAATGTAATTGAATCTAATTGAAAACTTATACTCATACAGTCAACTCTCCTTATTCTAATGTCGGTTACAGATGAGTTTTTGAATGCCCCAAATCACATTAATTTCCTTTCATTAAAATCTCCATCATAATAGCGCCGTCACCAAAATGTAGGTGCACGTGACCAAATAGCAAATTGCCATTGTCGTTCAACGAAATGTTAAATGAGTAATATCCAAGTCAATGAGATGTCATAACACTATTAAAAAAAAAGATGAAAGTGTTTCTTGAACTAGGAAGAAGGTATACGAAAATATAACATTTTTCGAGTGATCGACGATTCCGAAAATCCTTTATTTGTCGTCAGAAATCTCAGAAACCAGTATATATCCAATATTTAAAAAGACAAATGTCGATTTTACTGCCCGTAGTTTTCGATAACGTTACGATGAAGACGTAGTAATTAATTTTATCAACACGAAATATCGTTTTTTCGCATGCTATCAATTCTCAAATAAACATTTTCAGATGCATAGTAGAATTTCTACATGCAAGAGTCACAAAAGAATTTTCATTTTACGCTCTTAATTTAGCATTTTTGTCTGTTGAACATGAAAATGTTTACTTGAGAATTGATAACATTCGAAAAACTAATATTTCATTTTCCTACCCAGGATAGAAAACTGAGTAATACATTGTAAAAACTACTTCGTAACGTTTTCAAAAATTACCGACAAAAAAGGCGACTCGCTTCAGAAATGCTTCTTTAAATCTCGAAAATCTGTTGGTTTATGATGTTTATAAAGATAAAGTAAAGTTTTTCGGAATTGTAGGTAAAGAAGTTATATTATATTTTCCTAAACCATTTTGCTATATCAAAACACATTTTTCTTTTTTAGCGTATTTTTCCTTTTGTGACGAGTTGAAAATGAATAAAATTTTGATCACGGTGAATTCATAGTGGAGTTACGAAATAGTAGTCAGTTGGTATTCATAATATGACGAATGAAAGAAGTCACATCTTTTTGTCACTGTTCTGTATCAAACTGTGATCATTTGTGGCCATTGTGACGTCATAGTGAGGTGAGTTTCATTGGTTATGGTATTAGGGCAATTACTGTAATATATATTTAAAAACAAGATCGATTTAAGGAATATTTTTAAGTCGAAATTTGTTCTACTTAAACTAATTTTTTTCAATCGACTGTGTTTGTGTTTCGGTCATTTCAATGAAGAATTTATTAATTATGTGTTTTTAAAACCGTTCATCTAGTATTTGATAAGAAATTTTCAGATTGAAACAATGCCTTAGAAATGATTATTAGAATGAATAAGAAGCATTCATAGGTATAAAATTTGATGTTCGCTCTTTAGATCCATTCTGGAGGAACACATGCATGCTGCCGCATGAAATTCATACTTTGTACTTCAAAATTAATATTACAAACGTTTATGGGACATAAAACACACGTATAGAATCAGAAATCACCATAAAGGGTGAGTCAAAATGATTGCCCGATTATAAATAACAATAACTTCGTTGTAAGCAACAATAGGAAAAAAGAATTTGAAAAAAGAGGGAAGTTCAAAGGTTGGAGATCAGAAGGAGATTAAAAGTCTTCGTAGTTTACGAGATATAACTTTCCGTATGACTTCCCTTGGCCATACGGACAACATCCATACATTTGACGCCAGACATTTTGAAACTTTTCACAGTTGTTAATGCACGTATCAAGTTGTGACATAAGCCATATTTCTAACATATCAAATACCTGCTGCCTGCAGCAGTTTCCTGAGCAAAGAAATAAGGCCTGTACAACTTCACTTTTGAAATCACACTGAAAACAAAGATTTTAGATAAATCGATGTGACCAAGGGAAGTCACATAGAACAGTCATAAAGAAAACAAACAAAACATTCAAATTCCTTCTGTTTTGTGTTCGAATATGTTCTCTCTATCATTGTTTAGAACGAGATTATTGTTATTTATAATCAAGGCAATCATTTTGTCTCACCCTGTATAATGCGTAGTTCGTAAGTCCAGTTGTACAGCACTGGATGGCTCTTTCTGGTTGTGTAGAGATAACTGTTTATGCGTAACATTTTCTTTAATCAAAAGACAAATAAGGATGGCAATTACAAGAACATCATTAGAACATTTTCTAGTGGTAAATTTGTTATTCGGAGAAGCAGACGACTGTTTTTAACACTTTCCAAAATAATTGAAAATTGAATATAACAAAGTATGTGAATTATCATTCACTACACAGCGTACAACCAACAGAGTGAAATAATTTAATTAGTTGAAAGGTTTTTATCACTTTGGCCTGTCTGTCTGTTCGTATTCTAAATCTCGTAAATATATTCAGATATCCATGTCACATACATTATTAAAGTTTACTATAGCATGTTCGCTATTGAAAATGTATTTATAGTTCATTTACAGGGTCACACAAAAGAATACATTTACATTATGGTGTACTGAGAAAATTGTTTTCGGTATATTTTAGATGTTACGATACTTCAAATGTAAGGAAATTGATATGCAACACTGAGGTGGACCACAACATGATTTTTATAGAATATAGAATGAGTAGTGCATTTATGGTTTTTACAAGGACGCAAAAAGGAATTCCATTACATTATGATTTTTGGGCAATATTTGCTTAAAATGTATTTCATGATGTTACATTAATTCAAATATAATGAAATTGATATTCCACTCCTAGGTGCACTACAACATGTTGTGACATGTTGAAAATTTCACATGCTCACATACCTGGAAGATAAAGACAATCCCTCAGGAATGAAGGGCCTTTTATGAATTGTCACTATTCAAGTAAGAGTGCTATACAGAAGGGTGACAGGTGGGCGTGAATCAACTAATCAATTACTTGGAAAAAGGGGATAATCTCCTAAGAATGAAAGATAGAACTATAGATTGGGGTCTGTCATTGTCACCTGGAGATAAGCAGACGGGAGCAGGTGTGGTAGTGGAGGTAATGCTTTCTGAGAAATTCCTGGGATGCAATGAAAGCCCCTGGGAAGTGAAATTGCAGACGGAGTTGAATGTTGAAGAAGTTGGAGGTTGAACGAGAAGGGAGGAAGGTCCTTTTTTGAGCGGACGTGGGAATCTGAGTTTTTCGGACATCGTAATTTTACAAGACGAAGATGATTGTCCTATTTTTTTCATTTTTACTTTTTTTTTTTTAATGTGTTAATTTAAAATAAAGTTTTTTCGTTTCAAACGATAAATGGATTTTATTAATTATATATACATGTGTCCACGTTATCACAATGTTTTCTATAGATGATTTATTGTGAACTTAAGAGCTTTGGTATGCACTTTAAACTTAGTTCATTTTTAGTGTATTACGTGGTATATATAAATTCTATGTATCACATACAGGTAGTCTAAGAGCTAGCAACGTCAGAAAACACGTGATTTTAGCAAGGCTCATTTTTCTATATATTCTCCGTCTTTATTGTGTAGCACGAATGCGGCCGGTCTGGCTGGTGAAAGTGGTTGCGTTTACCTGTGGGGGGAGGGGCAATGCAGGTAAAAAAGTGACAAAATTACGTCATTTTAGCATGAATTTTGTTTATAAAACTTGAATCTGCTAACTATTTGTGATATTAAGTTATTAGTCTGGCACCGTTTTAACGTTGCCAACACCGTGCCAGACCCTCATTTATAGGCAAAATGAGGTGTCAAATTCACGTCATTTTAGCATAGCTGAAATTTTAGTATGTTATACTTTGGCTATCAGATAAGCCATAATTAATTTGCCAGACCGAAATTCGGTTGCTAAATTACTGCCAGACGCCGATTTAAATCTGGTAGAGAAAGCGCCTATTATGAGAGTTTGCAGCTTTGGTAGTGCTTTGTCTACTTTCAATACACAATAAAGCCGTAATTGTTGCCAAAGCAATGATACTTGCTTTAGATAAAAGTATCTCTCTCTCTCTCTCTCTCTCTCTCTCTCTCTGTATATATATATATATATATATATATATATATATATATGAATAGCCGCCCGTCCCGACTTCGTGTGGGTTACTATCAATACACAGCCAAGCCGTGATTGTCGCCAAAGCAACGATTGTTGCTTTCTATAAAAGTACATATATTTATGATTTGAAAAATGCCACGCAAAATATCTAATAAAAAATTAGCAATAGATGTCTTATTCGTTTAGTCTTTCATAACCGAGTTCATAGTCGATGTTGGCTCTAAAATCGCTGGCTCTAAAATCGCTTGTTCTAAAATCGCTTGTTCCAAAATCGCTGAAATATATGTTTAACTCCTTTTTTAGTAGAATTGGTATGCTGAATTTCACACGCCTATCTAAAACTGCTTTTCAGATATGGCGGGAAAATGACCTAAACTCTCAACCACCCCCATTTAACTCCCTTAGTAATTGAATTTCTAAAATCCATGAAATAAATGTTTAACTATTTTTGTAGTAGATTTGTTATCCTGAATGTCATACTCCTACGTAAAACTGCTGCAGAGATATGGAGAAATGACCTAAATCTTTCGAACCTCCCATTTAACCCCAGTAGGGCTGAATTTTCAAAAATACTTTCTTAGTGGGTACATATCTTCCAAATTTCGTAGTCCTAGGAACAGCGGTTGAGACTCGGCGTTGATTCTGAGTCATGAGGACATGCTCTTTTATAAATATAGAGATGTATAAAATCGCCAAAGGAGCGAAAAAAGAGCAAAACTGAAACTCCACCGTAAATTGTCAACCGTTTATTTAAATTCTGTCTTAATTTTTAAGTAATATTATAATTAATCTTTATTAATATTCGCTGTTAATTTTAAACTATACAACATATATTTTTTTTTCTCTTAATTTTCTAAATAAACTTATAGTGGTTAGAACGAAATAGACAATGTTAATGATGATAAAGATGATAATAATTCTTATTATGATGACAGCAGTGACAAAGATGAAGACCTTGAAAATGCACAAGGCGAAATAATTTTGAAATAATATTTTAAGTTAATGTACTTTTTAGCACTTATTTTTCATTATATTCAGCACTTATTTTTATTATTATCAATAGCACTTATTTTTCATTATTTTATATAGCACTTATGTATAGCACTTACTTTTCATTATAATATATTTTTTGAAAACTCAAAATAGAATGTATTCACTTTTTCTTTCGTTTACCTGTTCGCTACAGTTCGCTGACCTGTTATTGCTAATTTATGCCTATTATTGTATTATTTTTAATTATTTATTATTATCAACTACGACGTATTTTCATACTTAATTTTATTGCTTGCTTACTTCTTTATAGATGTTAGCATTAATTTAGCAACGGAATTGGTGTCTGGCTAATTAATTATGGTTTGTCTGATACCCAAAGAATAACATATTTAAATTTGAACTGTGTGTAGATTACGTGTTTGACGTGTAGATGATTTATTTTTTACTTATAAATCAGAGTCTGGCACGGTCTTAAAAACGTTGAAACCGTCTGGCATTAATGGCTTAATATCACAAATAGTTTGCAGAAACAAATGTTATAAACAAAACTCATGTTATCAAAATTTAATGTTGTAATTTTTTCACCTGCATTGCCCTTACTCTCACAAGTAAACACAACATCTTCTGCCAGCCAGACCGTCAAATAAGGTTATATAAGTTTATTCAGATAATTAAGAGAAAATATTTACTAAATTATTTAAAAGTTAAGAGAGAATATTAAAAAAAGTTAATTCACTAAGGCAGGTTCGAACGTTTTAGGTCATTTCACCATATCTCAGCAGCAGTTTTAGATAGGAGCACAAAATTCAGGATAACAAATCTACTAAAAAAAAATAGTTAAACACGTATTTCAGCGATTTTAGAAATTCAACTACTAAGGGGGTTAAATGGATTGTCAAACGTTTTAGGTCATTTCACCGTATCTCAGCAGCAGTTTCAGGTAGGAGCATGAAATTTAGGATAATAATTCTACTAAAGAATAATAGTTAAACACGTGTTTAAAGCAATTTTAGAAATTCACCCACTAAGGGGGTTAAACAAAGGATATGAACTCGATTATGGAAGATTAGACGAATAAGACAACTACTGCTGATTTTTTATTAAATATTTTGCGTAAGACATTTTTTAAAAGAAATTCATTTAATCAATTATAAAGCTGAGGGATTTAGCATGATTGCGTCAAAATAACATATGTTTTTTCTGAATGTCATTTTGACGGTTTATGGACGTGGATGCGTTATTGTGATCGGCGTATTTTTAGAATATTGAATTTTTACTTATGTTACCTGGTAGGCCAAGGTTAACTCGGGTGAAGCCTGGTGGTTCTGCTATATTAAAATTAATTTATTATTGTCATTATGTACATAAATAGAAAATCATTACTTATCACATTTTTACAAGCTTTTATTTAAAGTTTAAAATTTGTAAGTACTGCAGTTTTTTCTCACCTCCACTTCTATCCTATTTAGAATTATTTTAGAATATTATTTAGAATAATGTTTAATTACTTACCACCTACCCTGCATTGTAGTCGACACATTGTGCACCCACGCGAAGTCGGGACGGGCGGCTATTCATATATATATATAGAGAGAGAGAGAGAGAGAGATAGATACTTTTATCTAAAGCAAAGATCGTTGCTTTGGCAACAATTACGGCTTTATTGTGTATTGAAAGTAGCCAAAGCACTACAAAAGCTGCAAACTCTCATAATAGGTGCTTTCTCTGCCAGATTTAAATCGGCGTCTGGTAGTAATTTAGCAACCGAATTTCGGTCTGGCAAATTAATTATGGCTTATCTGATAGCCAAAGTATAACATACTAAAATTTCAGCTATGCTAAAATGACGTGAATTTGACACCTCATTTTGCCTATAAATGAGGGTCTGGCACGGTGTTGGCAACGTTAAAACGGTGCCAGACTAATAACTTAATATCACAAATAGTTAGCAGATTCAAGTTTTATAAACAAAATCCATGCTAAAATGACGTAATTTTGTCACTTTTTTACCTGCATTGCCCCTCCCCCACAGGTAAACGCAACCACTTCCACCAGCCAGACCGGCCGCATTCGTACTACACAATAAAGACGGAGAATATATAGAAAAATGAGCCATGCTAAAATCATGTGACGAAAACGTTGCTAGCTCTTAGACTAAGGGCTTCAGTAAATAAATCGCACACAGTACTAGCTACGGACAGCAATTGCTGAAAATGGATTTTTATTGCGTTATATGTTTTTCTTTATATGTTTATTTAGATATCTCATTTAATTGTATGAAAAAATGATTATTTTTAACATTATTCTAATTGTATTGGAAAGTGTTTCATAATTTATGCCTGATGCATGATTTTTCGTTCTTATTATTAGCATTACTTTAGTTTGTACGCATTAAGGGTGTATTCAAATCCAAACTGCTTATTTTGAGACACATTTTTAAATTCATTTTTGCTCTAAAATGCATCCAATTGGCAGGTTCTCTTATTCAGACACTTTATAATGTCCGTATTGTGTCGATTTTTTTTATAAAGGCAGAATATATTTCAAAAAATGCTGTCAAAGTGGACATTTTGAACCGAATTTCCCGAAGCGATAGCGCTGGAAACAAAAAAAAATTATCGTACTATAAAAATAATTGTTTTTAAATCAATTTTCTAATTAATTGAACGAAAAATAAAAACATGGGTCCCTTATAAATCTCTTCATAAATCACGCCGCCAAGTTTCATGTTTTTACTTTTTTTAAAATAAGTCTAAAAATGTGTCTCAAAATTTTAAGTTGTTGAGCGTGGAAAAATATTTTTTTTTTTAATACCGCCTTAAATGGCCATTAATAAAGTGAAGAATTTTTCAGTTCGAAATAGTTGGGTGAAAGAAACGGTGTAAGAAGGTACTATCTTGACGGTACTGGTAGACCTCAAATTATCGCCAAGTTTCGTTTTCCCCAAAATCCTTTCGAGCATTATTTTTTTACTGCCTGTTTGTCGCTACTCTTTTTCGAAAGTAACCTAGTTAGTTCTATGATTCATTTTTACCTCATTTTATTTTACTATTTTTCACTTCATCCTCGTGCTTATGAAGGTTGATACAGTTTTATTTCTTTTTTAGAAATCATTACAACGACTACGAATTTCATCCATAACTGTTTTAAAAGTAAATATAAAGCTTTTCGTTATGAAATATCATATGAAACTTTCCTATTTTAACTACGCCATTAAATGATATGTGATATTTATCGTTTATACTATTACCTTCAGAAAGCATTTTAGTGTCCTATTTAGTGCGTTGTTTTCAAAAGATAATTTAAGGTAGCTGTATGATTTTCATTGCTTATAAATAAGAAGTTTCTGAAAAGAAGAAAACTCTAATAATATTTTATTGGCTTTTCTCTCGAGATATAAGTGGACACAATACAGGTAAAAAGGAGGTTGTTCATAAAAAAGGAAGAATTCTTGAAGTTTGTTTAGCTTTTATATGATCATACATTCTTCAAAGAAAATTGGGATGTACAATAGAGTTTTATAAGGCCTTAGAAACTACTCACAAAATAAGTGTCAGTTTTTTATTTTCTCTTAGTAATAAACTAAGTCTTTTTTTTCATATCCATGTGCTCCAAGGCACATAAATACTGGGTTTTATTATGTCAAAAATATGAAGCAATAAATTCCATTGAACATATTTAGCACAAAGGTGTCAATTTATTTAATTAGAAGAAGATTAAGGGATAGTAAGTGGTCAATGTGTCTCATATATAAAAGATATTCAATAAAGTACGCCTAAACATTAAAATTTGATAACACATTAACTATAACAAATTGAAAGATGAAATAATTGACGTTTTTACAATAAAGATCGTTAATTTTGTAATTTAAAAAAATTATTAATTTTTATTTCAGTTAGATTTTTTTGTCCTTTAATTTTGAAAAAGGGGTTTCCGTAATTTCGGAAAAGTATTGGTTCCTGGGGAATTTTTTTATTCAAAATATAAACCACTTTTCCGATTAGTAATCTTTGGTTTATTTAATCACAGAAAGTCTGTCGTTAAATAAAGTGAAGATTAGTACTTTTAAATAGTGATAGATATTTTGAATAAAATAATTCTGCAACTTGGCAAAGCTTCTGAAGGGGTGTTCTCATAAAATTTTCCGGAGATAAAATAAAGGTTTCCAGAATCATGGGTAACTAAAATATTACACAAACGTTTTTGGTTTTTTTTTCTGTGTCAGGAAATGTTTCTGCATTTCTTTCCAGTGCATGAGCCTGGTTACAACTCTTTATTTTGGGATTTGAAATATACATATTTGCAATAAAATGATGTAAGCACTCGAATTCTGCCACTTTTAAAATTCTGACACCTAAGAAAATAGTTTTGTGATTCACTCGTAGTAATATCTCAAAAGTCTTGTATTTTTGTGTCAGTTTAGAAGTAAATGTGCCATTTAAAGTAATTATAAAATTTTAATTAGTTCTTAAGTTGAGAATGAAAATTTTTGTCATAGTATACCAATTTAAATATAAAAAATGAAGTTCTTATTTTGGTAATTTTATTTTGGAAAAATGTCTGTATTGTATTCTAAGTACTTTCAGTAATTTTGCATTTAACTATTTTTGTTTTATTTTCACCAACAATATATCTCTAATGAATTTTCAGACACACGCGACCTTGTGATTAGCAAGCTAGCCAAAATTTAAACTGAACTTGAGGTGGCAGGAAGGTCAACAGAATATCAGGTAGCTCAAAGCACTTTAATTTTCTTTATTTATATCCTCTAACATCATCCTTCCTGTGTTTTCATATGTAATTTAATAAAATCGATATACGTAGGCTAAACATAGCTTCACATTTTTAAATCGAGAAAGCCTAATCTCAAAGCGGGAAAAACTACTTTTAAAATGAAGGCGAAGTAAGGAAAGGGCGGAATTATCAGTAGAAAAGAGCGCATAGAAAAATGTGAAACATTTGGCAAGTATTCTTTGACTTCTCAAGAATTACCTACTATGAATATTATTCAAAAGAAACAAATAACTTTCAACGTTAATAATGTATGCAGAAGTCAACAATGCAAAAATGATAATCATGACTAAGTAAAATACAACAATGAAAGTTTTTATAATCTAAAACTGAGATGTAACTAAGTTGTAATTTGCGATTTCTACAATAAAAAGAAGTTCATTAAAATATCTATTATGGGCAATTTGACTTATAAATATCGTTCAGGTCGGATTGATTTAAAAACGTATGATAAATTCTGTAAATTGTCACTCATTTTGAAAAAAATGGCTACGAATTCGTTGGAAACATCAATGACGGGTCTTATGGATCGTTTTTGTAATTGAAAAATTTAGAATTAGATAAAGAATTGGTCGTAAAATTGTTGGAAAAAATATGCGAAATCAATCAGGGGAAAACATTACAACACGAAAATATCCTAAAACTGTCAGACATCCAATATCCATAATACACCAATACATACATATTTTTTACTCCTGTGTATTCTAAAATATTAAAGCACAATTTTTTTTTTATCTTCCTTTCTGTCAGAAAAGAAACCTTAAACAAGCCGTAAGTTGGTTAAAACAAATTTTAAATGCTATAGCCAACATACACGATAAAAAATATTCTCACAATGATCTCAAATCTAATAACATTCTCGTATCATATACTGACAGAGTAGTTGTCACAGACTTTGGATTTTTAACATCTGCCAAAAACTTCTTCCAAAAATATGGAACTCCAATGATACACCATTGTCCAGAAACTCGTCTCAATGAGTGCGGATTAACGCCAATTGATGAAAGAAGCTGGATATGTGGACTGTGTGGATACTAGTATTCGAATCATTCACAAAGATGTCTCTTCTTACAGAATAGTCTAAACGAAATTCTCATTTATCTTGGTGGTTTACCGTCTTTCCCCTTCCTTCAAAGTGGTATCACGTATTCTTTGTGCCTGAAAAAGAAAGACAGAGTTCTTTCGAAAGCCCTAGCGCATTGCAATTTTTATGGGTGCTATTAACAATTTGTTTTTACAATTATTGTATCACACGAGCTTGTTCAATATTTTAATATATACATTAATCAGAAAAACAATTATTGAAAAAGCAACTATTTAATTTTTATAATGCTTTTTAAATTTTTATGTAGATTTGTTTAAATCTTAGATTATAATGTTTAATACTAATTCATCGTAACCACCGTATGACCATTTCCCGCTAACAGAGAAGTATCGAAGTTTATTTTTCTATCAATCAGCTGTATGTGCATGTGAAATTAAAGATATTAGTTAATTAACAATAAAAGTTACATTCCTTTTTTTAGAAAACTGAAATTTATTGTTAAAAAATCGAAATCCGAAGTTGTTTTAAAGTAAACATGCAAGTCTTTCTTTTTTTTTTTAAGAAATGGATATACAACAATGAAATACAAAGGATGTGAATTATCACTTTACTAAACAGCGTACAAGCAACAGAGTGAAAAAAATGTCCAGACCTGGTTCGATTCCGGATCCTTTGGTTTAGCGCACCAAGTGCTTTTACCAATTAAGCCATCCGGACGACATCCGCTCTAGCATTCTCTCACTCTTATATGGCTAGGTTACAACCTTGCAGCACAAGATGGAACGTCAATCCTGAGCACAACTCCTAGCGGCATGCATGAAACAAATCAAACCCAGTATAAACAAATCAAACCCATTCCCTTGGTGCGCTAAACCAAGGGATCCGGGATCGAACCCCGGTCTAGATATTTTTTTACTCTATTGGTTGTACGCTGTTTAGTAAAGTCATAATTCACATCCTTTGTATTTCATTAGTTTACAGCGTAATTCCAGCTAGGCTGAAAAATTAATTAGTTTATAGGTATCAACAGTTTCGACGAATGTTTTAACATCACTTAAGGCAATGGTCTTCAACCTTTTTGCCTGAACGTCATTTCCCACCACATATTTTGAAAGGGCGCCTTATTTAATCCTTGCCTTATTTAATCGCAAAGTTTATGTCATTAAATAAAGCAAATTTTTCTATACTAAAATACTGGTAGCTTATTGGCTCTAAGCCACAGGTTGAAGACCCCTAACTCAAGATATCACACTATGTTTGGCACCCATATTTTAATAAAGCAAAAATGAGTATAATACGGTTTGTTTAAAAAAATTTATATAAAAAGACTATTTGGTTTGTTAAATAAATTATTTTGATGCAATTTATTTTCTGTTTTTAGAATTTTAAGAAAAAATAATGCAATATTTAACACTTAAGAAAAATGTCTTCAAGACAAAATAATAATATCGTTAATTTTTTTTTTAACATAACTGTAATTAGAGTTACTAAGAATGCAATAAACTACACTCTGAGATATAAAAACGTCCATAGATATGCTCTTTCAAATTACCGCTTTGATGATTTCATATATTTTCTATATGTTAATTTATAAAAATAGCTGTAAAGTTTCAAGAAATTCTCGGATATTAAACCCATAGTACATTTACACTCGCAACATCACGACGTATTGGTTTGTAGATGATCGGTTTTATCTAAATATAATTATGTTTTTTGCAGATCGCTCGTTTTTCATAACTGGTTAGTAATAAAAAATCATATATTTTTTTGGAAAACGCATTTAAAGTTTAATTTCTGAAAACCTATAAGAAATATTCAACTCAATTTCTTAAACCCGTCCAAATTTTCATATTGTAAATTCCGTAACCTCAATATTAGGAGTTCTTTTCTTTATTAAAGCCTTATGGCAACTTCCAGTTACTTAAATACACACTTTCTATTTAAGATTCGAAGTAAAAACAGCCATAACTACACTTCCAACGGTTGTAAAAAGAAAACAAAAACTGTTTTGGGTATCTAATTGTATAGTCTTTCAAACAAAACAAAAAGAATTGTGATGTTTACTTGAAATTGGCATTTCAAAAGTAGTGTTTATACCTTAACAATTTGTTGAAAGATTCCAGAAAGGTACTTTTTAAGTTCGTTGACACATTCTGTCGTGATATACTCGTAATGCTGCATTCTTAAATAATTTCTTCATCGTTCATTAATTCTGTTGCATTTCGCTCCTTTATTACGATGATTACTTTGAAACCGGTATTTTATTTTCTGTTAAGGATGATTAATAAATCATCCAATAAATTTCCAAGGACACGTCTTTTTGTGGTAGATTTTTGGTACAAAACTTTTTTATACGTAATATTCATTTTCTGAGATATTACTGATAGGCAGATTAAGAAACAAGCGAAAATATTGCCATTTCCAGGGAGTTTTCAAAAGTCCGATTTATTGAATATTTCTATTTAACCGGATTCGTATTGCTCAAGTTCTCTTGTATTCAATATCTAATATTTAATTTGTTTAATACTGTGGTTCTAACATACATTCAAGTTTGTATTTTCTTTAAAAATAAAATTTTGAATGACTTTTTAAAATAAAATCCAAATATCACGACAAATAAATATTTACGTTGTGCAAAGAATGGGTAACATTTTGAAAAATGACAAAACGTAGATAAAAATACTAATATAAAATATATTTTTATATTAATGTTAAGATGTGGCTCACAGAATTTGCTATAAAATTTTTCGTTTTATAAAATTGTCCAAAGAAATGTGGCACATAAAATTAATAATTCGTGAATATCATAATGATCATCATATCATCATCTTGAATATCATCTACTTACAATTTTTTAAAAAATAGATAGCTCGTAAGGGTGACACCATTTTGGCGCCCCGAAATGTTTTCGGGAATTTTATTTTAAAGGAATGCGTTATAGTTATAAAAATCAAATTTATACTAATTTATTATGTATATATTAAAGTAGAAAACTGTATTTTTGTTTAGTTGATGTATATTGAAATATGGCGACTTGACAGCTAACCATCGGGAGCGCTTCAAAAAATGAGAGCCAAGCAGTGGCCACGTAAACTCATCGTAGATTTGACATAGAAAAAAATAACAAAATATTTGTTTTTTATCCAAAAGCTAGAATAATACGTAGCCGTTTTCAAAAATATGCATTTTTAGCGCAATGGCATTGATTCAAAGTAAAATGTAAGATTTCAACCACAATTTTCGTTACTTAAATTTACACAGCGTAACATTAATATTTCGAAATACTGTTCTGGAGAAAAATTCGCTTAACACGTTCGTTTACACATTCGCACGTTCTACATCCTATACCTCCAAAATTTTCCTTTCACTTTCGATATCGATTTCTAACTTATGAAATATGATTTTCGTGTATATAAAGAGTACTTTAAGCGGCAAAAAAATATTCAAAATTTTACCCCGGTCAAAATGATATTACCCTTTAAGGTATCACACTACGTTTAAATATTCTATTTTCGGTAAATATCACAGAATTCTTTTATTGTTTTATTTGAAAGACTGAATAATTATCCCTACAAAACGGTTTATGTTTTCTTCGTATGTTAATCCTTCATGTACCAAATTAAGAATCAAGAAATTGCTGCACTTTAATAATTATCTTCCTTAGTGTCTGAAGATATACTAGAAAATTTAGATAATACTAGCTAATCCGCCCGGCGTTGCCCGGGCCCGAAATATTAATAATCTGTTCTATACGAATATGACTGAAATCTGTAAGGCTATCGAAATCAAGTCGAATAAGGCAAACTTCGTCGTAATCGGGCTCATAAAACCCAAGATCGGAAAGCGCATCCTGGCGATCGAAAGTGCAGCTAAAATATTTAAGGCTATAGATATCAAGTCGAATGAGCCTAACCCCGTCGTAATCGAGTCCATAGAACCAGATATACTCCTATAGTTCCACTTTCCACCGCCAGGGGACACAGTCTGTTCTGGAAGAGGCCTTTTCAGAACACTTGACCCAACCAAATTTCCTAGTAGAATTGAAATTTAACTACGGGTAAACATTGCCAAAATAGCGGAAATCGCGAAAGTGGGTTACGTAATCGATCGGTTTCTAAAGGGTTAATGTAGATATTTTTTAAAACCCAACGGTGCATTTTAAAGAAAATGAACGTGTCTATGATATGGGGTCTACTGTTTGTCCGTACTTGCATTTCCCGAGTGGATGCCGATTTTTAAATCTGGACCAAAAAAAGGAAATTCGCGTGAGTGAGTTTTGGAAAGATTTTTTTTCGGAGGGTTAAAATTAAATTTTTTCAAAACGGATACCAGATTTTAAAAAACAAAGGGATATAGATTAGGCACGGTATTTTTAGTTTTTCGTATCTTGTTTATAAACGCCAATTCGGATTTTTAAAGATAGGAGAAATAGTTAAAAAAGCGAAATTGACTTACGGTTAAAAACGTTTTCGAAAGGGTTAACGTGATTTATTTTTTAAACTAAAGGTTTCTGCCTAAACCCGATAGAACGTAGATGTATTTAAGTGTGTTTGCTTTTTGTTTGGTTATTTTAGAAAGCCGATGCCAGATTTAATATATAGCAGAAAACCGGAATTCCTAAAAGAGAGTCCTGCGCACGAATTATTTTTGAAGGGTTAATATTCGTATTTTTCAAAAACAAATACAGATGTCGAAAAAGGAATAAATGTAGATATTGTCTGGTATTTTTAGTTTTTCGTACCTGTCTCTGAATCGCCGATGCAAAATTTTAAAAATTGCCAAAATCGCAAAAATCGCAAAACGGCATACAGAAAATATACTTTTTTGAAGGGTTAATTTTTGTATTTTTTAAAACCAAAGGTGGCTTTGAAAAGGACCAAAACAGTTCTTTAATTTGGTGACCTTCGTTTTTCCGTATCTTTTGTATTCCGGTAGATGCAAGGCTCGGAAAACGGGAGAAAATAAAAAACACGAATTCGATGCTTTTTGATTATTTTTTTGAAAGGGTTAAATGTAAAATCTTTTCAAACCAACCAGATCGTTCGAGACGTAAAAGTATGTTCTTTTAGAATATGTAGACGTTTTTCCCGTATTTTTAGCCGTTTGTCCATGGCGAATTTAGAAATACTTTAAACAAAAACGGAATGTCTTCTGCTTTCTTTCTTCTGTTCCGGAAGATACGGAAATTGGTTTCTGCACATGCGCCAGCTCGCTTCAGAATAATGACTTTTTTATTTGTGATCTTTGATCAGTTTTTAATTGATAACTACTTTAATTTTCAAAATTTTAAAATTCTGAGGCTCAGGTATACCAGGAGAGGGTTTGGACTACCTAAATCTAAATTTACAACTTCTAGGTGCGCTAAATTTTCCTAGCCATCGCCAACAGACACACACGCACACACACACACACACAGACACACAGAGCGAAACTTTCTTTTATTAGTATAGATTAATATGAAATTTATAGATTTCATTAAACCTGATTTAATATATCGGTAGTTATAACTCTTTTTGTAAAATATTTACAAGAAAAATTAGATAATTTTAAAAATGTTGTTATGAAAATCTCACATTTCTTATAAAAACAATGTAAATAAATGTATTCTGATCCTCTCTGTAAATGGAAAGGTTTTTGCAGTTGCAAATTTTTCATAGAAAATTATTTAATAACATAAAAACCTTGTAAATGGTTTAGAAAATTACCACTTTAAAAATATTTAGTTTCGACTGTTTCGCTGTATTTTCTAAATGTGATATAGCAAATTATTTTATATAAAAAATAAAATATACTTTTATTAATAAACGGATTATATAATTTTTTTATTAAATTTTCTTTAATAGTACTTAAAAGTACCGTCGGTGCATAATGGGTTAATTGGAAGTGTGGTTATGGCTGTTTTTTTTTTCAGCTTTAAAACCGGAAATAAGAATTTAAGTAACCATAAATGTGTATTTAAATAACATCAAGAGAAAATAAATCTTCAAATATTGAGATTAAGGAACGTGCAACATATAAATCTGGAGCTTTTTAAAACCCTGCGGTGAATATTTCAAATTAATTTTCAGAAATGAAAACTTTAAAAGAGTTTTCTGAAAAATATGATTTTTATGAACAATTAGTTTACATGAACATTAAATCATGAAAAATGTTTTATCTCCAGAGAGAAGGTTTTTATTTATATAACACTGATCGCTTTCAATTTGTGTTATCTTGTAAGTGCAATGAACTATGTGTGTAAATATCTGAGAATTTCCTAAAATTAGAGAGAATTCCCTAAACTATTTTATTTTAAATTAACATACAGAAAACATATCAAAAAACTTTAAAATGATACTTTCAACGATTATATTTCTGGAGATTTATTTGTTCATTACATTTTTAGTAACTCAAACTGCATATTTATGTGGAAAAGTTAATAAACTGTCATTATTTTTGTCGTGAGAACATCTTCGGTAAGTAAAAATATTTGCATTATTTCTCCTTAAAATTTTAAAAATTAAAAGAAATTTCATCAAAATAATTTACTTAACATATGAACTTGTATTTTTATATATTAATCTATTATACTCATTTTTGCTTTATTTAAAACAAATGGGGTGTCAAACACTTTGTGATGACTTAAAGGAAATTGGTTGATGAAAAACTTGAAATCATTAACACTTAAAATATATTATTACATTAAAAATGATGAAACAAATGTTTAAAAAGTTATTATAATGAATATACTAAACATATTTTTTTATTAATGTCTATTAGAGTATTTTATACAAAATGTAAATATACACCAAAATTTTTGGACGAGAAAAACATTAAAAAAATATTTCTTTGTAAAACGTTTTATTTATTTTTACCAATGTAACTTAAAAGTTAGTCTCTTTAAAGAGAAAAACGTAAAAGAAAAGAAAGAATGATGTTTATGTGAAAAGAATAGAGAACAGGCTTCGAAAAGAAAGCTTAGAATGCATTTCCTTTACCAAAAAATTTGAGAAAACAATAAAGCCGCAAAAGTCGAAAGGTAACATAACACGCAAAACATGAAAACTGATTCTTTTTGATATTTTATATTTCAACAATATTTTGCTTTCTTTTGACAAAACAGTTACAAATAGTAACCTTAAACAACATCAATAAACACGGCTGAAAAAACAATTTATGCTATTGATTTATTATTTTCGAAGCAAAAAGTCTTTATACAGGCTGGTTATACAGAGTGTTGCATAAGCCCGTTCCTTTTCAAACACTTATTAAAAGTTAACAAATTGTCGTATCGTACTGCGAGTTGCACCATAAGACTTGTCAAAGCGTCGGCTGTTGTATGTCAAAAGCAAAAATGTAGTTCATGTTTTCTTTGAACGGGTTTCTGCTACAAATTTCCGAACATTTTTCAAGTGGTGTAAACCGCACTTCGATACAACAATTTGTTAAATATTTATGAGTTTGTGATATGGAAACGAACTTATGGGACCCTTTGAACTATATTTTTCGCCCTAAAAAATTCCAGTTTTGGGTATAAACCGTACTCCGATGCGACAATTTGTTAATTATTTATATTTTTTTTTATTTGAACTTAATATTTAATTACAAGTATTTTTTTTTCAATTCTCATAAAAAATCGACTAATTGAAAAGCCTTATTTTGCAAACCACACTCTCATATCAGTGTCGCCAGTCCGCTGCTTTTTGTTATTCAAATTACTTGATTACCACTATATTTTTAAATAATAATATTCACCTTATTTAATGACAGATTAATTAATGAACGGTTCATAAACAAGGCTAATTATAATATTTCAAAAAAGTCTTGACAGTCAAACAATCTCAATTTTAAAAAATTAGCGGACTGACAACACTGTACGATACGATATTTTGTTAATGAATTTTTTAAATGTTAAAGGACTTATGGGACACTCTGTATTTACACTAACAATGCTCACAGATTTCTGGAAAGAATTGTAATCAACCGATGCACAGAGCTGCTCTCAGCATTCAACATTTCGACTTCAACGTTACTGCCAAGAAATTTAAGATTAGTTATATTGCGCACAAATTGTATTCATCGTAAATACTTCCAATGAGATACCAATATTGGTTGAATATAAGCTTTACAATGCAAATATTTGTAAGGAAATGGCACTATTGCAAAAATGGTGTCTTTATAATAGAAATATTGGCAACTAATTGGCTCATGCAGATATTGTGCAATATTTTCGAAATGTAAACATCCATCTCATACCAAAGTTTCCACTATTAGCTAATGTATAGCCAATACAAACAATACTGACACAATATTGTTTTCCTATTCATGATATTATCAGCAGAGAGAACTCATACAGTAATTAGAACCGTATAAATTATGCGGCAAATTTACCACTGTCAATGGAAGTAGTCTATTTAATGAAATAAATTCCCTGACTACTATTCGAAAATAGGTATAAAACTTTCACATAATTTAAATGGACCAACACATAACTTTGTACATTTGACTTTGTCATCAATTCAGCATCACCGTTTTATTAAACATTAAAATTTAAACATTTTTTGATCTTTTCTACATTTATCTAAACATCATCTAAACAGCAGTATAATTTTTTTCTCATATACATCGGTTTATTTCAACCGGTTACAGAAGCCGCTGATGTCTGTCAATTTAATTAAAACTACATTGTACAATGATAGCGAATCATTGACAAATTGCGAAGAAAATCAAAATGAGTCAGAAATTACTGAAATAGAAGTAAAATGAAAGATTACATGTGAAAATCAAGAAATATATTCATGATTCCATTATGCAAGCGTACAGTGTGTCGAAAGTCAAAAAAAAAACTTTAGTGAACTTTCGGAAAAAAACACAAAGAACTTCCAGAAACGTATTTATTTGTTCTAAACTATAATAGATATTCACATTCCCTTCCTCCATCTACTAAACACACGTCTGCATGCTTAGTTATGTTCATGAAAATTTGTTTCAGTATGTCAATGTATGATCATTACGAAATTGCTGCATTACACGGTTGATTGTTGAATCGGATAGTGCACACTATTCACCAGACTTCTCACGAAACAGTCGTGTCACTCCTTTGAACTAATTCCTTTTGTAAACATAAACTTCGATAATCTAATAACCCTATTCCAGAAAAAACACTATATTGTCGTACACACGCATAAGCGTTTCAAGACACTATTCTGAACTCCGTTTGTTATGCGCATTTATTTGCTAACATAATAGATTCCAGTGTTGAAGTTGGCGGTTTTCTAAGGTCTCTCTTCTCTTCCTAGAGCATAAATTATTTAAATTTCCACTATTTCTTTTTCGAAACGCCCTGTATAACTGAACCTGAATTGTTTATTTGAAATCTTGAAGGTCCAAAGCTACAGTTAAATCAAAAATAAATTATATGTATTAAGGATTTTCGTAGATAGTCACTTGTAGATCAAAAGCGCTTGATTTGTTAGGAATCGTAATTCATGTAAGACTCCCCAACCCTATACCATCCTGTGTAGCAACAGCGAATACGTGCTAGAAACGCAACTCCATTGTAGAAATTTGAAAAGAAAGTTAATAAAATTGTTAAATAGTTTTTCAAAACAATGTTTCAATGCAGTATTTTACCTTACAGTCGCCACTTTTCATACCACTTTTTCTAAACAAAAATACTCGTGGTAAATTTCTCTTGCAAATGTTACAGAAATATGCCACGAAGATTATTTTTTTTAAAACACTAGTATTTAAAAAACGGACCAGTGGAATCCCTGGAACAATATATTTTATATTTAAAAAAATATAATTAAAAAACGATTAATCATATAATCTCACAAAAATATGTTATATATAATGAAACATATCCAATATGATCTTATTTAAATATGATTCATTTCAAGATTATTTATTTCAAAATACTTTCCCAAGCAACATTTAGAACATTAATTTACCATTCGACAGCTAATTAAAGCTACTTCGTGATTACGCATTACAGTTTCTATTTATATGAAGACGAACTAATACTCTTGGTCTCCAGTTCCTTTTCCACAGAAATTGGCAATTTTCAGTTAAAGCATTCTCTCAAAATTTCACATTTTTGTTCTCATTCAGTAATAATGTAAACAAAGGCTAAGCTAACAGAAGATATTGCAATTAGTTGCATGTAATAATATTGCAGTTCAAATAAAGTTTCGTTGAAGGTAAAATTGCTGCTCAGTAAAATTCAAAGTAATATAATGTGTTAATGTTATACCCAATTGAAATTTCTTACATTATATGTAAAAAAGTAATATATTTAGCTAAGTAATTAAAGAGTAAAGTAATTGACTAAAGCAACTCAATTGAGTAAAGTGGCTAAGTAATTAAAAATAGTATATAATGCCTTGTTTCATTGTCTAAAATGTACTATATACGATTATAATTTCGAAAGCAATTAATATATCCCTTCTTCAAATAAAATAGAACATGGATGTACCATACATATAGAATGCATAGTTTATATTTTTTTTTGCTTGTTTTTTGATATTTCAAAAAAATAGCAGAAGGGTTTTTAGATTATAGAAGAAACATTTACGAAATCTCGTAGTTACCCCCGACCCCGATTCTGAAAACTTTACTGTTATCTTCGAAAACGTTGAAGAGGTAGAGCCAAACACAAATCTTAGAAATCAATATAGGTTATAGATTTTTTAAATTAACAGACGCGTTTATTTTTTTTTTAATTTATGAGGAGGATATTTTTAGTATATATATTTTTTCTTCATTTTCAGTATTTCATTTAAATCCTCTTTCTTACGCTTTTGTTTTTATTTTGCCATTTTTTTTTCCTATAGTGATGTTAACTTTCTCGAGATCTTGGTGAAAGAATTTCAATATTCGGTCAGATATCGTCTACATGATTTAAAGATATTTTTTTTAATATGAAATTTTAAAAGGAAACTTTTCGTTTTTGTATAGTTCTTTCTTAAATTTATACAACAATTTTATAAATTAATTTTACACTAAATTATAAATTCATTTATACTAAAAGTTTAAATTACTTCGAAAATACATAATTGTTGTTGCAGTCGTATAAATTTTGTTGTATCAACTTTCAACTTTCATTTTCAAAACCTGTTCCGAAACAGAAAGTGATCTCATAAAAAAATCTGCAACCAAAATCGAAAAAGTAAAAACGGCCCTCTTAGAGATCGACCGCACTATCCTATGCCAAAAATATTGAAAAATATTGAAATGAGAACTAGAGATTTGAATAGAACGCCCCCACAAGTTTAACATTAGCTTGCGAGTATCTGCACGTGACTAGTATAAAAGAGACTACACTAGTCACGCGGAGAAACGCGAGCGCTACTGTTAAACCTATGGGAGAAATATTTACAGATTTCTCACTTGTATTTTAATATTTTTAAATGTTTTTTTTTTTTACTTAGGATACCTGATTTCGATATCTATTGTTGTGTGTTTGTACTTTTTCGATTTTGGTTTTCAGTTTTTTATATATATATAAGGATAGTTTAGCTTTCAGCACTGGTTCCAAAATTGAAAATGTCTGCTTATAAAGAAAACTTTACCAAAAAAAGGTAAGAAAGCACAATTTTAGATATCGACCTCGGCTATCCTAAGCAAAAAAAATCATTTAAAAATATTAAAATGCAAGCGAGAAATCTGAAAATAACCATCCCTTAGTCTTAACATTAGCGTTCGCGTTTCTCCGCTTTTAAGAGCCTACACTAGTCACGCGAAGAAACGCTCAATCTAATGTTAAGTCTATGGGAAGATTCTTGCGCGATTTCTCGCTCGCATTTTAATATTTTTAAATGATTTTATTTGCATAGGATAGCTGAGGTCGATCTCTAACATTGTTAGTTTTTACTTTTTTGATTTTGGTTACAGATTTTTTATAAGCGGACATTTTCAATTTTGGAACCGGCTGGAACCGGTTCTGAAAGTGAAAGTACCTTTATATAAAAAAACTAGAACCAAAATCGAAAAAGTAAAAACTAACAACGTTAGCGATCGACATTAGCTATCCTATGCAAAAAAAATCATTTAAAAATATTAAAATGCGAGCGAGAAATCGCGCAAGAATCTTCCCATAGACTTAACATTAGCTTGTGCGTTTTTTCTCATAACTGATGTAGGCTCTTAAGAGCCTACACTCGTCACGCGAAAACACTTTCAAGCTAATGTTAATCCTACGAGAGCATTCTTTTCAAATATCTCGCATGCATTTTAATATTTTGAAATGATTTTTTCTAGGATATCTGAGGTCGATATCTAACGTTGTGCGTTTTTACTTTTTCGAATTTGGTTGCAGTTTTTTTTATATGAGGATACTATAAATTTCAGAACCGGTTCCAAAAGAAAAAGTGCCCGCATATAAAATGACTGCAATCAAAATCATAAAAGTACAAACGCACAACATTAGATATCAATCTCAGGTATCCTATGCAAAAAATAATAATTTAAAAATATTAAAATGCATGCGAGATATTTGTAAGGAACGCTTCCATAGGTTTAGCATTATCTGAAGCATTTGTTCATCGTAAAGTTAACTCACAAAAATCAATGCGAGCATCCTTCATTTTTCTGTAAAACTGAGCACCATACAAACTCGTTTCAGCAGTTTTCCCATCAAAATTTTGCACCGCAGTGGTAGTGACATTTTGATATCCCCACAGAAATAAAATAATAATAATTACATGATGTGAGGTCGACTTCACACCGTGAAAACCTAGCAGACGAAAAAGACACGCTGCTGCGCATCGTCACTTGTTTGTCTCGCCTTGAGTCACGTGATGCTCTTTTCTTGATGCAGGTGCGACAAATGCGTGAATGCAGGTGCAATAAAACAGCATCACGTGATTCGCGGGTTCCGAAGGTAGAAAAACGCATGACGCAGTGCGGCATCCTCTCTTTTGGTGTGCCTTGGTGAAAACATAATAAAGCGAGTCTTGATCGTGTTGACGTGTACACAATATCAAAAGCACTCATTCTGAGTATTAGTGAATTATATTTATGATAATGGTTGCCACTTAAACTTGGACTGTTTCATCATATATGATGTGAGGTCGACTTCAGTCCGTGAAAACCGAGGCAGACGAAAAAGACAGGCTGCCGCGCTTGAGTCACTTGTTTGTCCCCCCTTGAGTCACGTGATGCTCTTTTCCTCACGCAGGTGAGACAAATGCGCGAATGCAGGCGCAATAAAACAGCATCACGTGATTCACGGGTATCGAAGGTAGACAAACGCGTGACGCAGTGCGGCAGCCTGTCTTTCGGTAAGCCTTTGTGAAAACATACTAAAACGAGTCCTGATCGTGTTGACGTGTACACAATATCAAAAGCACTCATTCTGAGTATTAGTGAATTAAATTTATGATAATGGTTCCCACTTAAACTTGAACTGTTTCATTACATATAAGTGGAAGTATATCTTATTTCGATAATTTCTGAATAAAACATAATGTGTTGAAATAGCATACTTTGTTTTGAAACACGCTGTTTGTTGCTTAGTATCACGTTTTCAGTTTTTACACATTAATAATACAGGAGTGCCAAAAGATTTTGGCACATTTTAAAATTCAAAGAAAAATAAAGTAACTGGCGTACAAGACAGTGGTTTGGACGGAAATATTTGCCATGGTTTAAAGCTTTTTTAAAAACATTAAAATAATTTAGTTACAAAATTTTCCGTAAATGGCGCTCTACCTTCATATCTACAAAAAAATCAAAAATTCCAGTTAAGCTGTTATAAACCATTATTTTATTACAGTAAATTGAAAGAAGGCATAATTCCTAATCGAAGGCTATTTTCGTTTTCTGTATAACAATTTGGCGTTTAAAATGTATGGGTGTTCCCTTTTTTGTGTGGATGACTGTACAATGTATAACATATTTCAACATAATGTACAGAATGAAACTCTGTACCATTTGGATGTGATTCAATCTAACGAGAGCGCACACGGTGAGATATTGTAGTAGATTGTGCAAAATAAATGGTCTGTGATTGCTTGTTTTTTTATGCTTTTTCTTAAGTTCGAAAGTATAGTACCACCTATAGGTCATTTTTTAAACTAACTATTTCTTTAAACAAAATTTTCATAATGAGAAACATTTCCGTTCAAACCGCAAACTCTTACACCAATTACTTGATTTTTTTAATGAAATTGATGTCAAGGACTTTCGGCCCACTATGTATGTTGACTAAAAATAGTGGGTACATCTTTTGTTACGAATTATACAAATTCCACAAAAATACATGTGTATTTGGGGGTCAGTCAACTATTCTTTGCACAAAAGATGAGTTAAGTAATCTTTTTTTTAGCACTTTCCAACCTAGTTGAAAAGTGCTTATGACTTCGGTTTGTCTGGCCGTCTGGCCGGATGGCCGTCTGGCCGTATGGCCGTCTGTCCGTGCTCTAACTCCCGTAAATATGCTCGGATTGCTCTGCAATTTTTATATGTTATTGTCGTTATCTATGGCACGTTCCCTATTTCAACTGAAGTGTGTAGCACTTATAGTTTTCTTACAGGGACACTCAAAAGAATTCCGTTACATTGCGGTCTATGGGGAAAAATCATTTGCGGTTTATTTTTAAAATGTTTCACTATTGTAAACGCATTGAAATTTATATAGATCACTAAGATGCATTAGAAGAAGCTTAATATGGAATAGTAGGTGTATAGCACTTAGAGTTAATTTACAGGGACAGTCAAAATAATTCCGTTACATTACGTCTATGGAGAAAAATCGTCTGCGGCTTATTTAAATAATGTTCCACTATTTTAAACGCATTGAAGTTTATATATATTACTAAGGTGCATTACAAGAGGCTTACTACAGAATAGTGTGTGTATAGCAGTCATCGTTCATTTACAGGGACACACAAAAGAATTCTCTACTGTCTGTTAACAATAATTCCTGGAAGTGCCTTTTAAGTTACTAAACGCGATTTTAATCTTAACTAGCTTTTTGTCTATTACGTGGTGTGTAAAAATTGTATAGATTTTATACAGGGCATCACAAAAGTTCTCGAGTGCATTTCCGTTTATTGTCGAAAATTTCAGAAGGGAAATTTTAAACTCTGTTACGCGTTTCATAACTTAACTGAAATTTAGCATTCTATTTAGTATATCTATAAATCTATAGATCATATACAGGGCTGCACAAAGGATCTCGGATATTTTCCGGAATATTGTTGGTAATTCCTGAAATTGGATTTTTAAATATGTTATGCGTTTTTAAAATTGTTTAGTTAGATATCATCTTTCAGCTTATTAAACGGTAATGATTTGTAAAATTATTTTAGAAGCGTTGGAAAGTGCTACATAATCTATGCTTGACGCATGAGTTTTCGTTCTTGTTTTCGTTTTATTTTGAAAATACGTAAATAATTAATTTAAAATTTTATTTGGTATATTTGATAAATTAATAAATAAAATTTTAAATACGCTAACCAGCAGAGCACGTTTTTGTTTCTTGGTTCATTTTTCGCTTCACTAAAGCCTATATTTGTTTCCTATACCCGGTGATTCACTACCACATTTACGCTTCCTATACACCTTGAAGGGTGGCACAGCTCATTAAAACAAACATTATTTGTAGAGGAAATCTGGATCACAATTCACTTATTCAATTATAAATACAGTACAAAGTGTCTCAATGCATGTCGAATCCGAATTTTTGTTCACAACTTTAACAATAATGAAAGTATTTTACCAATATTTTCAACAGACATACTTTGTTTAATATGAAATGTGATAACGTCCCAAGAATTTCTGGCTATGGCTACGATATGCACCCAAACAACATTGACCTAGACACTTCGCAAATTAGAATGTAGCTAGCGGTACATATGGATCACTAACCTAAATTCAGTGGACTTCCCGTGATATCTATCACATTTCACGCAAAGTAAAGTAAGTTGGTTGAATGTGTCTAAAAAATATCTTCATGTGAACAAAAATTCGTGTTCGACTGGCAGTGAGACACCCTGTATTTATGACTGAATAAGTGGATTACGACCCAGCTTTCCCATGTGAAAAATGTTTGTTTTAGTGAGCTATACCATTCCTCAAAATTTGTACACGTGTTAGCGAATCACCCTGTATTACCAACCCCAAAAAGTTTTGTTTTGCCTCCTACGTTATCATGAAAAAACAAAGCTACTAACAATTAATTTCGAAATTTTGTACTGCTAAAGCATATATTAATAGTCTAGCTATTCTTGTATAAATAAAATCTACAATTACCAGTTTTAAAATACATTTATTAAATATTTTGATGAAGAACAGGAATAGTTGTAAAGAATAATTGATCCAACTTTATATATATCGCATACCCTTCAGTTCATTTTAAGACGAATGGAAATTTAGAATCGGGTCATCCCCACAATGATTTGCTGCTTTAACTACCAAAATAAGTTACATGTACGGCTGAAAGGAAAGGTATAGGTACTTAACGCCATCTTTTTGAACGTGTGCATGACCTAAGCTCTCATGATTTGTTTTTTATATATAACCAGTCATTGACACAGCTGCTGTATTTCTATGGTATCTTCACCCTCAAAATAGAACTATTCCAAAAATGTTTCATAATTATGGTAATTATATTTTTGTGGTTTAACAGAGCATAGTAGGTACCACCTATATTAAATATTGGTTAATATAATCAACCGCTTTCATAAATCAGTGTATCGAGAACTAAACGCGAAAATGTTATTTTTGCCGCATATTGGAATAAGTTAGTTTTTTTAATCAAAACTCTAGAACAAATGTCCTTTCATTAAAAGTTTTCCAATGTAGGTTGTTTATAAATAAAGTTTATATAATTTCTGTTTCTTTACTCATATTTTGTAATCTTTCATATTTTGTAAATCTCTGAAGGTAGAGGGTATCTTACACTATACGGAACAATTTTAAAAACCAATAACAAGGAAATGGTGATATCTATTGAGATTAACCTTGCTGCAGTTTCATATGTGAAGTCGGTAATTTCTTTACTACGCTTCCTTATTTTAGTTTCAAATATCACTTATAGATGGCATTGTACTGCCTAAGAGAATGCTCAAACTAACCTATATAAATGGATCAAAGTTCACTCAGATTTTGACTTTCATTTTGCTTAGTTGTTGAAACGCAAAAAACTGGTTTGCATTTAAAAACTGCAAGGTTATTTCGAGTAGTATTACAGTTTGAGACAGCTCAGCGCCGTCTATCGGTGATATTTGAAACTAAATCAAGGAAGCATAGTAAAAAATTCCTAACCTCACACGTTTGTTCCCTGCAAGGATATCTTCAATAATTGTCACCGTTTGCTTGTTATTGGTTTTTTTTAAAAACGTCCAATCCCTGTAAATTGGGTAAAAACACTCTGTCCATTTTTTTTTCTTTCTTTACTCAAAAGTTTAATGGATTGTTAGAAACTATCACATTTACTCGAATCAATTTTTCACCATCTATCTTTGAAATACATTTTTAGAAAAGAAAGAAATTCGCGTGATTTTTTCGTATAAAGATTATATAATGGAATTCCATATAAGTTCGACTACATGTAGACTTGTAAATTTTATAGATTTATATTAATTAAAATTTCAGTTTTGTTTCGTGAATCGAAAGGAACAAATTTGTCATTTCTTTTCTTTCGCCACTTGTACCAAGAACGTGTGTAGGTTGTATTGAAAGTCATTCTTGTCCTTTTTAAAAGAGCTTTAAGTAATTTTTATTTTGAATTTCTTTTTGATTTCTTGTAATATATTTTCATTTTAGCTCTTTTTAACCAATGAAATCAGGTAAAATATTATTCAGCATATATCTGCGCGCTGCAATAAACAGTGGTTCTACTGATCTCCCTTTTGGATACCACCATTTCACAACAACAATATTCGTGGAATATTTCTATTGCAAATGTTGTAGACACTTACCACGAATATTATAGTTTGATAATATTGGTGTTCAAAATAACAGACATATGAGATCTCTGAGTAAAGAAAACGAGCTTTTTATACATTCTCTTATCACATTCTCATTTTCCAAGTTTTTCCATTCTTTAATGTCTTTCTACATTCTTTGGGTCATCCTGTGTGTTTTTGTACTAAACATGAAATATCAATTTTTGTTATTTTGAGGCAATTTTTCTATATATTTATCTTTATTTTTTCCGAAGAACAATACACTATTATGCATAAAAATTCGCAAGCTAATGTTAAACCATGGAGTCTCTGCAAATTTCTCGTTTGAATTTAAATATGTTTAAATGATTCTTTTTGCATAGGATATCTTATGTTTAAGTCTAAAGTTGTATTTTCTATTTTTTACTTTTCCTGCAATTTTATACTGAGGACACTTTCAATTTCGGAAAAATTTGGTTGATTGATCTCAAAAATGAAATTTTCTTCATAATGAAACTGCAACAGAATTCGAAAACCCAGAAAGATACAACATTAGATATTCACCTCAGATATCCTATGCAAAAAAAATCATATAAAAATGTCGAAATACAAACGAGAAATTTGCAAAGAACGCCTTCATTGGTTTAATAATAGCTTGCGAATGTGGACGCGTGGCTAGTGTAAACTCCTAATACACGATACAATAAAACTCATTTTCATATTGAATTTTTATAAATGTGGTAAGCTAATTCATATTACAACAAAATATTGTAAAACCTGCAGTAAACAAAATTAATTTGTAAAACTTATTTTTAAAAAATCCCATGGAGTTTCTAGAGGTTTTATAACAATGATATTATTTTCTTTCTTTCATAGTTAGTTTCAACAAAAGAAACGTTTTTCAAGTAGAAAAATTTAGTTGAAGTTATAATTAAAATCATGGTGTTAACTAACATTTTACTAACGACAAATATAAAACGTATCGACAAATAGAACTTTCTCTGTGATAACATTCATATACAGTATGCCCACTAAAGTCCCTTGCCACCCTCTTAACTTCGGAACGGCTAATGCTATATTCATAAAAGTGGTGTCTAGGTATAGTAAAGTAGACATGCGCTACACAATGATACCGCCTACAGTGCCACCTGGTGGAATGCTGCGGAGTTAGCATTCCTATCTCGAAAACGGAAAGAGATAGAGAAAAAAAGTCATTTGCAAAGTTGTAGAGTATCATCGATTTAGTACGAAAAGACACCTTGTGGACATTAATGCGAAAAATAGAACGGTTAAAACGCGCATTTGTTTTTTTGTGATTTCCTACACTGTGACGTGACAAAACGATCTTAGAAAGAAAGAAACAACCAGTTATGAAACTGCAGATGTGTGCGACCCCTTCACAAACATTGCAGGACATTAAGCAACGCTAATACGGACGCTTGTGCCAACGTGTCACCATCTATGCTCCAATGTGTGTAACGTGAAATTCAAACAAGCATCCAAATATGCATCGCAGCTGACGGTGAGAACTTTGAATATCTAAAATAAAGGTATATTATTATAACTAGTTGTTTTTTTCTTTCTAAGAACGTTTTGTCACGTCACAGTGTAGGAAATCACGAAAAGACAAATGCGTGTTTTAACCGTTCTATTCTTCGCAATAATGTCCACAATGTGTCTTTTCGTACTAAATTGATGATGCTGTACAACTTTGTAAATCACTTCTTTTCTCTATCCCTTTCCGTTTTCGAGATAGGAATGCTAACTCCGCAACATTCCACCAGGTGGCGCCGTAGGCGGTTTCATTTAGTAGCGCATAGCTACTTTACTATACCTAGACACTACTTTTATGAATATAGCAGCAGCCGTTCCAAAGTTAAGAGGGTGGCAAGGGACTTTGGTGGGCATACTGTATACACTTTGAAATTAACACATTACCGACCAGAATCGAGAATTCTCGTTTTTATTTTACTAGGGCGTGGTATCTACCTTATAGAAAATGCATTTATATCATGTTATCCATATTTTTTAGATTATGAGACCTTATATATTAAATCCGTACAATGAAAGATATTTACTAATGCATAAACTTGCGAAACGTATCTACGAAACAAATTCACGACAGAGTTTCAGAAGAGGAACGAGCTTCTAATCTTTCAAAAACCGGATTTAATACAAATTGCCGGTCGGCAATATGCTAAGACATATGTACAAGTAATCCATAACTATTAAATCTAAAGATCAGAGGCCTCAATGTCAGCTCTACAAATCATTGTTCATTAATCACACTAATTTTTAATATAAACTGCATAATATTTGATATCATAAAATTAGATTTTTTAAAGTTACATTTATAAGAATATAAGATTTATTGAAAAATCCTAAAATTTTAGAAGTATCACATTAAACACAATTTTATGTCGGATAAATGATAGAATAAACTACTTATTACTGTATTTTTTAAGAATAAGATTACATTTCTTCAGGGGGGGCACCCCGTTGTCACTTTAATTTTATGTTAACAATTTCCAGTAATTGTACTATTTCATTATTCGAGTATATGTCTGAGTGCATTTACTATTGTAATTTCATTATATAAACCATCTCTTTGTACAGGAGATTTTATCCTATCCTTAAAAGAATACTTATTTTTCAACCACCTAACATCATATGTTGCTGAAATTGAATAAAATTTCGTGTATTAAATATACTTATACAAATGTAAATTCCTCTTATGAGACTTATATTCAATTTACACATTCAACGCTTTTGGAATTTTCATTTGGAAAACCGATTTGGTCATCTTTCTTTAGTAGTTAAAATAAATCCTTATCTATTTCATTAGAAAAAGCATATTAAAAACTTAAATCACCCGAAAATTAGCTATTTTGTTAATAAAATTTTGCGTCAAAAGAATGCAATTAACTTTAATTTTGTTTTGTTGATATCCTTTGAAATATAGTTGCTTGGAAACCACTTACTAAAAGAGAGAAAAAAAAAGAAATGCATTGGAAATTTTTGTAAAAAATGAAAAATTAAAATGTTTCATATCTTTCAAATTAATTTGTAAAATTTCTCAATAATTTATACAATTAATTTCGAAATTTTAATAAATATATTGACGAATTTTCAAAGCGATCGGATTAAATTAAGATCTCCATTTCGTAAATTTAGCATCCATAATTTAGCATTTACAGTTATCCAATGCGTGATTTTATTTTCGGTGAATGTTAAAATTAAAAAATCTCCTTACTTCCCATTGAAAAGCATTATGACTTAAAATAAAATGTTCTATATTTTTCGAACGAATGAACCAAATTTAACCAAAAACTATACAGCTAATTCCGAGTACCTCGCTAACGTACCCACCAAAAATCAACCTAATCGGACCCTTTTTGCGGCAGTTATCGTGGAACAGACAGACAAACAAACAGAAACCAAAAACTTTTCGCGTCTCCACAGTGAGCCTCAACTGACGTTTCAGCAATTAATGGTAATACTAGTTTACAAATTAAAAAAGAATTTTCGTAACTGAAAACACAATAATTAAATTGTATACTTTTGTCAACACTGAAACTGAAAATGAAGTCATTTTTCCTCCATTAAGTATCACGTTTTTGTTATACAACCTTGAGCATAGGTGTCTCTACATTGAAATTGTAATAGAATTTGAAATTTTCAATACGAACACCCACTTTTGACATTATATTTGTATTCTTCGGTAAATTTTACCGATATGAAACGAGAAGTTGTTCGATACAGTTGTTTAGAAATAATCTACATGGAATTCCAAATCTAAATTCCTTTTTAAAAATGCAAAACAAACTGCAATGCGGGTAGTTTGTTTTTTAAGCATAACTCAAAAACTACTTGGCGGAATGATCTGTAATTTTGGATTTTCATATTTAAAGCTACTAGAAATCAATTTCTGTAAAAATATTTATAGGTTATTTCTTCCAACCAAGTATTAATTTCTTAATTTATATTTTTATAATTATATAACTTGAACACGTTACGTGATACAACCTTTCTCTCATTACATTTTCTCTTTCAGCATTAAAAATATTTTATAAAACACCCATTGACTTATCAGTTCCTAAAATAATGTAAACTAATGTGATCGATGAACTAACATAGAAAGTTTTTATGATTTTGACACAGATATTTATTTTATCTCTAACTCAATCCTTATCTAATTCATTATGAAACATTATGACTATCTAATAACATTACTAATAACATTATGCAAAAATTGTTTAAAGCGCACACACTTTAATTGCTTTTATGTGCCTGCTCTGATAATTTTAAGTTTTGCTTACAAATATGGTTCACTTATAAGGATATAATAAATATATTAGTTGTGTTATCTATTGAAAATATTGAATATGAATACATATTTAACAGAAGAAACATAACTAAACCAAAAGTATTGAGCTGCGTTTCTCATGATATCAGGGTTCGTAAAATCTACATGCATACATGCTTGTACTAGAAATGTGTTCAGTCACTCGACGTTTCGAAATCCGAGCCCACCTGATCACGAAAAATTTCGTGTCATCAGAATCCGAACGCGCCGAAGCCCGATACATTAATATTATCTTTTACATTAATATTATCTACATTAATATTATCTTTTACATTAATATTATCTACATTAATATTATCTACATTAATATTATCTTTTACATTAATATTATCTACATTAATACTATCTACATTAATATTATCTACATCTTTTAATTAAAACCAGTCCATCCAATCCGCTATTTGCTCGGTGTACAGAACATAGGTGAAAGTCTCTTTAATTATGTTATATACCCGCTCTTTGCACTGGGAGGTAAAAATACTGCAGATGAGTGATAATAGGAGGCCTAACTGTGTTTATTAATGGAATCATGTACGCGTGCAGGGTGATAAAAATGCTAGAGATAGAGGAGAATGAGAGGCCTCAATATGGTTATTAATAATGTCATTATTATTATTATTATTATTATTATTTTACATTTGATTAATCTTCCGTAATTGGGCCCACTGCACATTTGCTCAAATACGCCATTTTGCTCTTCACTTAAAAACGGAAGATTAACCGTAAGATACCGCACTTTTGCGCTAAACGGAAATATGTCTGAAAGACGGATTTTTTTTTCGGACACTTTATTTTTGAATTTCATTGCAAATATTATTTAATAATAATTCCACGACAATTGTTAACTGTCGATGTATCATATGAAATACCTATGTCCCATTTAATTGTTAATAATGGTAAATGTTTCAATTTAACTCATTCCCTGCGGCAATAACTTTTTATTAACATATTTGCTTCATATTACTATTTTATGATAAATAGGTAACACTACTGACAAAATTGAAAATAAAAAATGTGCTTTATTAATTTAAGAATTAGCAGCAGGAATTTTCAAAATATTTGATGAAATTCAAATTTAATTATTTATTAAATGTTTCAAAGCACTTTGCATGTACAGACACGTTGAATTTTTGGAAAGAGCCAAGAACTATAATTTTACATTTTTTTTTTGTTATAAAAAATTGTGACTGGTAGCCGTAATTATTTAAAATAAACCTTATATTTTTCAACAGAAATATTTTTGTTGATCCGAACGTTTATTTTCATAAGAGAAAAAGACTGTTAATAAAATAGTACCTTTTCACACCATCAGAAGGAAATCATTTAATTGGATCCAACATTGTTATATTGACGCAAGCTTTTACAACTCGAAATATTATAACTATTGGAATAGTTACATTTCTGAATTATAATACCAATATCGTTTAAAATACATACTTATTCGTTATTAGTTAAATATTGGCATATTATTCGAAATATATCCAATACAACATCAAAATCAATAAATGTTTCGATTATACAGAAAAACTGCAATAAAGATTTCAACAAAAAATCTGATAAAAATTTAAGTATCAGTTTCAATGTTATAATTTTCAATTAAAAATACAATATACTATATAATGTTTTAATACCAGGCATAAAAACACAAAAAGATTGAGCCAGTTGAAATATGTTTGTGAAGCATTTGATTGTGATTTTAAATTACAGACATTACTTAAAACTTTCTAAATGTCTTAATATCACATTAAAAAACATCTATTTTACTGAAGAAAATGTTTATAATATCTTGTAAAACCTTTTCCTTGCTGTTCATATTTTAATTTTCTCATGTATTTACAAAAGAAGAACTCATAAGTAAAATATTACGCTTGGCATACTTTGAACTTTTGAACATTTTGAGAAATCTAACTTAATTGGCCGAGAGAGTTTAATTTTTAAAAATTTATACTCGTGCTCTGATTTTGTTGTCTCATGCATACAATATAATTATTTAAACGGAAGTTTTTGTGAACACAATATCGATAGAGCCTAATTAGTGGATTTTAAAAATGAAATGTAAAAAAATTATGACAGCAACAAAAATATCTTGACGATGGCAGATCAAATATCGTATGATTGCAGGTTACTAACAAGATTCGTGTTAAAACATAATTAGCATTTTCTTCTCTTGAATTTTTCCCGATTCTAGTTTAAAGAAAAAAGACTTGTAATGTTACCTGATGATATGAAAACTGTCTCATTTTCTAAATAATTCGGTAAAACAATGAAAAATAACTTGTTTTAAAATAACGCCTTCATAGAGAAATATCAAATATTATAATTGTCATACTAATAAAAAGCGTTGCCAACTTTGAAAAATATTGAGTAGACTGAAACATTTTAAAATAAAATAGCACATTTTTTTCGTCAGAGAGGAAAATACGTTTACAGTAAAACATCCAAATCGGAATTTGTATACGACTATAATGAAATCATACCTTTAATTAAAAATTTTCATGACTGTTGCAAAATTTAAATTCTGAACCAATTCAAACCTGAATGGGACATTATATTGATCTTGCCAGTATCTTGAATGAGTTTGTTAGCCTAATATGGAGCTCTTATAGTCTACTTTATTATTTTTAATTGAATCATACTGATTGGTAAAGATATCATACGAATAGAACTGAGTGAAAAAATGCCCAATTATTGCCAATAAGTTTATCTGAGTGAAATGTGTCCGCCGGTTGTCGGCTCAATAGGTAGAGCGTTGGCAATTTAAATCAAAGGTCTTGGGTTCGACTCCCGGCCTGGGCATTTCTTCACTCAGTTGGAAAAATTCAGTTCTCTTATAGTTCGTTTACAGGAACAAACAAAAGTGTTAGATGGCATCCATTGAATGGTTTGGGTTATATTACAGTCTATTTGTGATTTAAAAAATAATAATTTTTTATATAATTGCCTCATATCTGTTCATTTACGTTTGGTAAGCCTAATTTAAAATTTCTCTGAAAATTACTTTTCTCGCCAAAATAAGGAACTTAGAGGGAGCAAGACTAATTTGTTTATTTTGTATTAAATCTTATGTATGTACCTTAAAATTAAAAAAAAAATTAAGAAATCTATATACTCTTCCGACTGAACCAGAAGGACTTGATTTACTTTAACTCAACTTGTGTTCGCTTTCCAAAAAGTGAATCGAACTCAACTCAAAACTCACAGAAAGTGAGTCAAACTCACGAGTTTCAACTGAATGAATTCGCTCCTGCACCACACTGCTGCTCAGTGGGGTCTTTTATTTTTTGTTACCTACTTTTGACCTTTTTATTTTTTTTTATTATGTTTTATTATTAATTACCTATTTCTTTTCTGCTTTACAGGGGAGTGTCGAGAGGATAGCCCATGTCAACATTTATGCTTCGATCTACATGACGGAACATTCGAATGTGCGTGCAAAGAAGGATTCACGCTTTCCGTGAATGGCTACAGCTGCATTGGTAAGTTATTCTTATTTAACCTGTTATTATTACACCCACCAGCATGAAATAGCTAAGAAAACATCAGGGTATTTCAGTAATGAACCTATGACTGTGTGTAAATTCTTTTAGGTGTAAACAAATGCCATCTTTCGGGTCAGGGTTTTATATTTTTAAATTTTTTAGGGGGAAATTACTTTTAGATTTATAAAAGATAAAATTACGATTTACTGAAATTAAACGGATAAGTCAGTTACTACAATCTAACAAATATATTTATTTTACGTATTATTAATATGACAGTAGGCTATTGAAGAATTTTTGAAGACGCTTGTAACTGTAAAAAAAAAATTCCGTGAAAAAACGGAAAAGGTACTGTCAGCAACGTTGTCGTTTATTATCGGTTTTTTCGCAAAACTTCCGTTTTGATATTCGCTCATTTTCAAGACGGAATTTTTCCGTTATTCAAAATGGTAAATTTCTGTTTTTAGAATTATTAAAAGAAAAAAATCTAAAGGATAACTGAAGCATATTTACACGTATCAGGTAATTGTATGAAATATTATCACATCTGTTTTGATCGCCTTGCCTTCCTCCGGATTCGAACCTTGGTACTCGCCACTAGACGATGAATGCTCTGTGCCCTACACCAATTGGCCACATCCAACGGATTGGTTATAGTTCAAATTATCAATTACGAAAATTTAACGGGAATTTTTCCGTTTTCGCTCAGTTGAAAAAGAACATTTCCTTTTGTCTGTCTTGAAAGGGACATTTCCGTTTTTAATATTCAACGAGTAAGGATAAAAAGGAAATTTCCCGTTTATTACCGGAAAATTTACGACTTCCATTCAAAACAGAATTTTTCCGTTACAAGACAGAAATTTCACATAAAAACGCCCGTATATATACGGAACTTTTTTTACAGTGATTGTTTCTGTCAAGTAGTCCTTACCTTTAAATTTAAAGAGTGAAACACATGTTTGAAAAAAAACTCTCAGAAATAGTGTATAGAGCTTTCAGCGAACTTTATTTACTTTATTACTAAATGCTGAAATATAAATAAAGTGATAATAGTAAATGTAAAGACATAGGACATAATTACTATATGCAAATAATAATAAAAGACATTGTAAAGATAAAATAATAATAAATAAAAAGACATTACAATTATTAGGACGCCAGATACCGACATGGTTAACATAGCTAGCAAGTCTCGCAATTTTTAATATCACTATTTTGCAATAGAATATTAAGTTTATTTAGTCACAGAATTCTGCTTGAATGTCGAAAATTTTTTATCTTGAAATATTTTTTTATATTGTTGTAATTTAAGTATTGAATTAAGAGTTAATAATTTTCTTTAATGACGTTAAACCACATAAATAATTTCTTTTTATTAAATAAATCACTGATTTGTACTATGTAAAATCGATAAAAATTTAAATACGGGCATTTTTATAATGTTCTATCTCTTTAATAAACTTTTTAATGTTTACAATTGAATATACATTAAAATTAATACCTTAAACACATAAACGCTATTAAAGATTTATTTAATTTTAAACACAGAGTACATGATGAATACAATTGATACGTTGTGTCAAAAACCATACTTTTTTTATCGAGTTTTTGCTTTAGTAATTGTTTGCAATTTCACTGCATACAAACACTATGTTATATATATATATATATATATATATATATATATATATATATTATTATTAAATATTAGACGCATTTATAACTAAATTATTTAACGGCGATAATTTTATTTTAGTTATATCGTTCTCAATTATAATAATTGCTTCTGTATATCAAATGTTAATCATACCTTTCTCTAAACAGAGTCATACATTTTGGTTTCAGTTAATTATTGAGTAATTCGTCATTGTACCAGAAACGTACAATTTCAGTGCTTTTCTCAAAAAAAATCTAAATTAAGGGTAAGAAAATTGTTTTTATATGGCCTTGGATTTATCTAACGTTATGCCAGTATTTTTCCAGATCGTGAGAAATATTTCATTAAAATTGCATTTTTAAATTACGTACTATGTTCGTAACCATGATGACCACGAAAGTTATGTCCAATGGCTTGATATTTTTTTTAATTACCAAAATTTACCAAAATAATTTGTAACACATTAAATTATAGGCTAAATAGAATGGTGATGCTGAACTAGGGTTTGTGTAATTGATATTACATGTTATTATATTTTATTTTATTTTATTTTATTTTATTTTATAATTCTTACCAGTTTTCATCTTGTCCACGCAAGTGATGGTGTGATGGCCCCCTGAATACAAGGCCTACGCGCTGACACAAAAATGGCGGCTGTCGTAGGCGTATTTTTTTCAGCATCTGTACAGTCTCTTGAATTTAAATACCAATAATTTCTATAAGTTTTCTCCAACTTATTTGTCTGAGATTAAATAAGTCAAAGAAAACTTTTAGAAAATAACTGGTGTCTGAATTCAGGGGACCATACAAACGCTTAAAAAAATCTGCCTAAGACAGCCGCCATTTTTGTGTGAGTGCACAGACCTAGAATTCAGTTGGTGATGATTATTGGTGTGATCTTTACTTTCATGATTTTTTTTACAGTTATTTCAAAAAATAAATTAATATTTTACTCAGATAACTATTGCAACATATTGATACTTTTAAAATGACTAAAAAGCTTCTCTTTCACACTAAAGTTTTTTGCTGCCATCTGTTTGAGCTATTTAAATGCTATTAATTTTCTGTCCACAGACCTGGTACAATTTCTTGTGGCAGTTGTTATTTATAAAATTACCTTATAAGTAAACAAGATTACCCTTTAAAACTGAACGATTGCCTTTACAAAGCACTGAATTAAAAATAAATAATTTATCACTAAGTGCGTACACTCCTTAGAATTGTCAAAAAACATGGCATCAGTATTTAACAAAAAAACTTTGCCTAATATTTTTTTCTTCAGATTAAACATCTTTCTGGTATTAATCCCAGAATTGAAACATTTTTTATGCAATTAAATAAGACGAAAAATTATGCTAGAAAATTGTGGTGAAGCTATAGGTACGCTGGTAGCATAAAAATAAACTTTAATCAACGTTGTGGACACATTAAGTGGCACAGACTGGGGCTCTGAGAAGCCGCGAGCTTGATTTGTCAGGCTCTGTGGACACATAGTTTATATGATATTTTTATTATTATTTAATTATGTACATGTATGGTACAGTTATACCTCACCAAATTTTAATTATTATTTTATTTAATTGCAATTACCTTTTTAATAAATATTCTGTGACATCGTTTTGTATGTTTTTAGGGAAATGACACAATTGCTACTTTATTGCATATGACATAGTTTCTCGGTCACTGAACGCTCGCCATCCCCAAAAATCATAAATAAAGTAAATAACCTCACGACCCCCTAATTTACTTTAGCTTGAAAATTAATTTGTAAAGTTGCTATGCGGATCATTCCACAAACAATGTTATTTGTTGGTACATAATTGTTAATATTTGACCCTTTGTTTTATATGTTTTTGAAGTTTTACGTAATAGAACACATATTAAAAACATTCATTTGATGAAAATTGATGAAATTTATTTTGTTTATTGTTTTGTGATTGATTTGTGAAATTAGTTTATTGTTTTTTTAATGAACGGAGTGTCAGTGGTGGCTCCTCTATTGGCGCACATGGTCACATGAATCCCCCAAGAAAAACGACGAAATGTATTAACAAATTAAATAAAATAATATTAAACACATTTCAATTTTTTTTCAATTTCCAGGATAAGCTTAAATACCCCGTACCCTCAACTGTTTAAAATACGTCCAGGGAAAAACGTTACTCTAATAATGTGAATTTCAAAAAATATCAATGTGGTGGTCTTTCCTAGTTCGCACATGCGATCGAAGAAATTCCCTTTGAAAGCGGATGAAAGTAAAGAGGAGGGTGTGAGGCAAAGGCATTGTCCCCTTCTTTTCGTTCGCACAACATTCAGTGCGCGGGAGCTTGCACATTTCGTTATCTTTTTCTTCATTGCTGTTTATCTGAAATCTCTCTTGGTTTCCTATATTCAATTAGTTCATTTTTGTTTGTTTATTTGTTTCATTGTATGATTTTCCTTCGTAGAAAGTAATGATGCTATAAGTATTTGTTATAGTTTTTAATTGCATTGTTTTCATTTAACTTTTCAAGCCCCCATTTAAATAACCCACGAGCCACCACTGTTTCGTTATATGTTACACCTAATTTGTTCTATTAGCATCTTCACTTATTTTTAAAAAGTGATTAATTCATTCAATAATGAATTTTTTTTCTCTGAAAATTCGTCTATATGAAAGTTAAATTTCATTACGAAAACTATATATAGGGTAGACCGGGGCACGTTTACGCATGGGGCACATTTACGCAGTGCACTTTTTCCGAAACGAGTTATAACTGGCGCCTCACCAGTCATGACAGATTCATGCTGCTCCCTAGCGGGTATTCTCACAAGATTTTGAGCGTCAGTCGAGCTTCGGTCTAGCATGCGGAAAGGATAGCATGTTTTCTGTCAAAGTGAGTAAATTTTGTGTTGAACTTATTGGAAGTTATTGTGAACTAATAATACTTTGTAGAGGATAAACAAATATATGAACATTAGCAGAATTGTATCCTTTTTTGAGAACTGTATTTGTATGAACAGAAATGTTATTAATTTTCGTTGCACGTTAAAAATAAATCCAAACATGGCGACGGGGCATGTTTACGCATTGACCTTTGCGCATGGGCACCTTTACGCACGTTCTTACTGTATAAACGTCCCATGAAGCTTTTTTGCTCCGTACTGTCTCAAACCTTTTTAGTATTTTCGGGCTATTTAGTTTTGTAAATCATCATTTAATGTTTAATTGAGTAAAAGATTCGTCTTTTATAACTTTACAATCATATAGTTCTGTCTTCATACCTGTTCAGCTTTAATTTTATAGACTGTTCAGCCTGTAATAAATTTTCTTTATTTTACAGATGGTAAGACATTATTAAGTTATAAATAAAACATCTCAATTTGATTAAATATTTATTTCACTTACTCTTTGGTATCATTTAGAATGTACGTAAACGTGCCCCGTTCCCGGAGCATGTTTACGCAAGTGACTTGGACCTAAAAAAAATTTTTTTTACGGTTAAAAACACAAATAGGGCAACAAATGAATACGCAAATTTTGACTTTATTAACTGCTTTATAAAACCACAATGTCTAAAATTTCCTAAGTTCAAACATAAAAATTAGAAAATTCATTGAAAAAAATCCGCGTAAATGTGCCCCGGTCTACCCTATATATTTAATTGTGTTTGAATTGCCAATTCTAGGCATCCTTCGCTACAATAAAATTCTGTTCAGTAGTTTCTAAATTATAATAGCATTTGTCACCTAATAAAAATATTCAGAGGCAGGAGGCATCCCTTTTAAGTTCAGTTGTTGGCCGTGAATGTGTAACATTATCGTTTATCATTAATTTTAAAGTATCGTTGAATTAGAAATGATCAGGAACTTTACGTATCCTTAGTTCTGGATTTAAAAGTTAAGTATCATTTATTTAAGGGGAGGTTAAACTTCTTTGGATCAAAGTTTTCGATTTTTTAATTTTACATTTTTTTTTTGCATCACCCAAGTGAGTAGATTGTTACCCTAAAGCAATTTCATGATATTCCAAACCCTTACAATATTTTTTTCGCATTCAGTGTAACGGCTCTCGTAGAACATGACGCTATTGTAAAATTTTTAACTTGTTTTTCTCGATACCATGATTTTTAAACTAAGCTATGATTTTTCTCGAAAACTATTCGACCGATTTTTTTCACTCTTCTTTAAAAGAAAGCTAATCGTTTGTGCTGGAACTTAACTTACCGAAAATTCTTTTTCGAGCTTGCAAATGTAAAAAAAAAAAAGAGCATGGGTGTCTAAAAATGATATATTTTTTTTAAATGACCGCCATTTTGTCGAAATTAAACTTTTTAAACTAAATGTTGGTATAAGCTCCAGATAAATTTATGCCTTTTCATAATTTGGCTACCAAAATTTTTTTCAGATGCTTGTGACCGGAGAAAACCGGTCGCCCGATCGGCGCTCTCCTGCAGGTATTCCTTGTCGCAGAAAACGTATTTTTTATGTACAAAAATTTAAATATATAAGTGAAATATATAATGAAATATATAAGTAAATAAATAAAATGTAAAAAATTCGAAGGTTTATATCCTTATCTTTGTACCTGAAAAAAAAATCGTAAAAATCACGGGAATTTTAGGCCAAAGAAGTATAACTTCCCCTTAATAAAAATAATTTTTTAATTCATATACATAAAGATTTTTTTTTTGAAATATTTATTTCAAGTTTCATATCCTACCATAAATAAGTATAGCGTTATAAAGCAAAACTGTGTATTTGTATCCTTGTTGATGTATCCTCCATTGCAATGTTTTTAAGGAAATTACACCCTGAAAGTAAAATAAGTACCAATTAATGAGAAGACTATACGACAACTGATATAAATTTTAAAACATGCGATTTTTTATTGAAATTCTTACGCTTGGAACTTTCTCCGTAGAAATAATCTATGCGTGACACCTTATTTCATGCAAAGTAAGTATCGTTTTTTACACGTAAAAGCATTATAGACAATATACTCTCCTAAGAAAATCCAGTGATTTTAACTCAATTTGAGTAGTTTTTCACTCCTTTCCAGTATTTAAAATGTACTTATCCTATAGGAGTGATTTTCATCCCTCATGTGGAGTAGATATTTTCATTCCTTTTTGATAAACCATTTTCACATTATTTAATTCCTTATTTGAGAAATTACTTTTTATTTTGTTTTTTAACATATTTAATATAAAAGGAATGATTTTTTTAAACTAATTTTGTTATAGGTACCTTTTTTTAATTTTTCAAAAATAATCTTAATGTATGTTTGGATTAATTTTAGTTATTTCATTACTCTTTTTTTATGAATTTTTTAAATTTTACTTTTATCTTAGCTTTGCGTTTCAATACACATAAAATTGAAGATAAATTTTAGAAGATATTTCATCTGTTTTTTAACATTAGGGTTAAAAAAAAATCTCATTATACATATATTGACAATATATTTTTTTCCTAACACATTATTCTAAGATTCGCTGTTTTTACTTTATCTTTCTTGCAATAAAAATACTTCTTGTACTTTTACATTGTATATATAATTTTAGCGTTAATTAACGTTATTACTTTTAATCATGAAAATATTAATTTCTTCAATTATTTCTTATATTATTATATATTAATATATTTTGCTTATGACATAGAAAAATATTTATAGAACACAGAATCCATAATAATAAAAACATGGTTTTTTTTTTGTTGTTGTTTTTTCAAATTTAGGATATAAGTTTAATGTTTGTTAAAATATTTAGTCGATACAGGTATTTATTATGCTCACTTAGACGTATACAAAAGTGCACATGTATAATTTATTTATTTTGGTATTTACATAATATTATGTAAATAGTATGCAATGCAGAAGATATTAGAAATAACAAAAAAAAAACATTCAAAATCATATATATTTTTTTAAGTTAAAGTTAGTTGTGCCATAAAGTAAATTAATAATATTTGTTACTAATCTATTATTTTCTGATAATTTTTTTAATTATCTTTCGCATTTCGTACTATTTACATAATATTATGTAAATTCGAAGATAAATAAATAAAGTATGGATGTGCAGAATAAACAATATAAAGTTTACTATTGTCAGAGGAATGCGATTATTTTCTAGTTCTTATATAAACTTATATTTACAAAAGCTTTGGGGTGTACAAGGTGTTTCTAAAGTAATGGAATATACTTTCATGGGTAATAATTCATGTCAAGACTAATAATTTCCTTTTCAAACGAAATCAGGATTACGTTCCACTAATTCAAAAATACAGGATGTCTCACTGCAGCCTGAACCGGAATTTGCACGATATTTTCATCAGATTATTTCTACTTTATATGAAATGTGATGACATCATGCGAAGTGTAATGTATTTTAGTCAGTGACACCACATGTTCTGCCAGCCAAATTCCAAATTATGTTGTGTCTAGCTGTTTTTTTTAATTGGATTCTTGGCTGTTCCCAGCATTTCTCGTTATGTTACCCTATTTCAGTAAAAACAAATAGTTCAATTGAAAATAACGTAAAAATATCTTCATTATTGCTAAAATTATGAATGAAAATCTGAGTTTATGTTAGGGTGAAATATCCTGGGTTTTTTTTGTTTGTTTTTTCCTTACAATACGAGGGGCAGTCGGAAAATAAGTTTCCCCTGGCGACTGTGGACAGAGGTGTGTATGAAAGACAAAAAATATAATGAGACATTAAAGATAAAACATAACTTTATTTTTCCACATAAGTACGAGAACGTGCAAGACACCGATACCATTGGGTAGAGGTCGACCGCGATCAAGCAGATGGCGCTGTTGCAGTGTCTCCGCAGATGGCGCTGTTGTAGTGTCTGCGCAGATGGCGCTGTTGCAGTCAACAGCGCCATCTGCTTGATCGTAGTCGACCTCTACCCAACGGTATCGGTGTCTTGCACGTTCGCTGTCACCTGCTGTGTCGTCTTTCGCCGATAGCCGTTCAACGCTTCGTCCGTATGCAAAGCCCTGATTTTTTCATGGAGGGCTTTTTGAAGCTTATAAAGTGGTATGACAAATGTCTCAATGTACTTGGTACTTATGTGGAAAAATAAAGTTATGTTTTATCTTTAATGTCTCATTATATTTTTTGTCTTTCATACACACCTCTGTCCACAGTCGCTAGGGGAAACTTATTTTCCGACTGCCCTTCGTATAAGTAGAATTCGACTCTGATTTCCTAAACGAAAATTCTATATCTTGACATGCGTATTATCAGCTGGAAGTTTGTTACAATAATTTAGAAACATCATAACAGAGTGCCCAAAAAAATTGAAACGCGCTTTAATTTTTTACCTTTTGGAGTTAAGTAGGCAACGTAAATTGCAAAAATGTTCAAAATAAGGTAAGAAATAAGATTATGCTAATAAAACTCCCATTAATTTTCAAAAAGTTATACTCTTAAATTTTCATTAAGTCCCTTAGACAAAATTGGTCAATTAGAAAAAATATATATATTTGCTGCAACAAGAATTTTAAAGATACATAAAGTATGTATCTTTAAAATTAACTTAATTATAATGAAGATAAAAAATCTGACATATACCATTTTTCCGTAGCATTTAAAATGTTATTTTGTCGGATAAATTATGGACCAAAGGACTACGATGTTCTTTAAATGAAAAATATGTTAAGAAGATTAATAAAAAAGAATCACAAATACATCCAAATAAAAGATTTCACAAGCAGTGATCCTATAAAAATGCAAATGTAGTGTTTTGTCATAAAAAATACAATTAAAAAAAAAGAAATTTTTAAAGCATTCTCAAAGTACTTTCCTTTAATTCTTATAGTATAATGTTTATGTAAATAGTTTCAATTTCTTTACAATTAATATTGTAACAATCACAGAATATCTTTTATTTCACATAAATATTATTTCAATTTTTTTCTCTCTCTTGCAATATATGTCACAAATTTACATTTCTAATTTGATATCTGGTCCCCATTTACAACGATCAGTTTTCAATTAAGCAAAACTCATTCAGTTTTAAATATACATATATACAACTTTTTGTAATGATGTTGTAGCAAAAGATATATTTTTCCAATTGGCCAATTTTGTCTTGTGTGGTCGTATAAAAATTTAAAAGTGTAACTTTTGGAATATTAAGTGGAAAAATATTTTATTAACTAAACCTTATTTCGTACCTTTTTTTGAACATTTATGCAATTTACGTTGCCTACATATCTCTAATAGGAAAAAAATTAAAATGCGTTTCAAATTTTTGGAACACCCTGCATACTAGGTGATTAAAACAGATGTAATGGCATTTATCTCATAAACCGCTGATGATAGAAACATACTTTAAACATACAGAAAGTATAGAAATCAAATATAACTTTTATATATGGCATTTGTTTTGAAATGGGCCGTATACATGTATAAAGCAGTATCTGCAAACATACAAAACAGCGCCCTTCAAACGTACAAATGGTATCGAAATCACGTATAACTTTTAGATATGGCATATGTTTTGCAGGAGGCGTATAAAAAATTAAATACGAAATTCATTTTTTTAATAGAGCCTCCATTTTATATAAGTTATATTTAGAAACATTATGTCCTGCCTCCAAGAATGGCATTTGAAAACCCCCCATTATTTTATGACCAAAACTTACAGACTCGTGATTATTTAAATTTTCTGAAATTTTAGAGTTTTCCAGCAAGTCTTTTTGTTATTACCCTCCGAAAACACTGAAATTTCATAAAATTTAAAGAATCATAACATTCATTTTTTTTTTCTTTTTAACACAATCATACTGTTTGCTAAATAAATTATATGAGTAGTATTTCTACCAACTGGTGAAAATGAGTCCAAGCCGGGACTTGAATCCAGAACCCTTGGTTTTAACTGTCAATGTTCTTCCAATTGAGCTATCTTGACGACACCCCAGACACGAAATTCACTCAAATGATATTTGGTCCACCATGTATACAGGAGGTATATGGTATACAGGAGTTTCCGTGCTATTTCAAGATTCATCGTGTAAATGCTATAGTTATAGCTCGGATGAATGAAATTAGCGCTGCAGTTCGCAGCCTTGTCCAGGAAATAAGAGTGAGATATACCAGTCCAAGATATCGTCGGGATAGCTCAGTAGGGAGAGCTTTGTTACGACAAACCAAAGTACACAGGTTCCAGTACAGGTCCCGGTATATTTTCGCTCTGTTGGAAAAAATCTCAACTATGATACTCCAACCATTGGACGTAATTATGTATCCATCGTTTATTCGCGTTCCTTTAAGTCCGGTTTATTTTATCGGACTGTTTCAAATAACAGACCAAATGTCATTACCAAATTATCTTCTGAGTGAATTGTGTTGACTGGTATGTCGTCCACATAACTAAATTGTAAGAGAAATGACATTTAAAGCCAAAGGTTCTGGGTTCGAGTCCTGGCCTAGACCATTTTCACTCAGTTGAATAAATTAATACTCGTGTCATAACTTGGTAAGTTTTGGTGATAGAAGAATGGGAATATTTTAATGTCATTTTAGATATAAGACAACATTTCTCTAAATATAACTTATAAAAAATGCTGGAGGGCATACAAAAAAATAAATTTTGTAATTTAACACAAGTCCCTTGATAAACAAATGTTATATCCTAAAGCTATACTTGAATTGTATTTTATTTGTAATTGGAAATGCGCTTCCATCGTCGGCGGTTGCAAAGATAATCGCCATTACATCTATTTTGAATCGCCTGATATATGCAATGAAATAGAAATTATTATTTAAAAAAGATCTGTAACCTTCCGTTTATTACAAAGGAAAAAACTAGTCGGATGTGCCAATCCCAAAACTTTCTTTTATCTCATACAAGTTTCACATACACCAAAAACGAATCAGCACCAATTTATGTCAAAGTCTAACTGAATCTAAAGTTTTATTAAATTCCGTACATTAGTTCTCGCTAAAGTCGTGTAAACCCTGAAAAAATGCAGCATAGCAGCGTCATCATCTGTTAGGAGAGTTACACCGAAATATAATCAACATTAGCTTATGACAACGTCTAACTGAATCTGAAATTTGATGAAAATTTGCGTATTAGTTCTTGAGATACAGCTATCGTGAAAATCCTGAAAAGAGTAGCACAGAAGCGCCACCTGTTGGGCACTCTAAAACGTAACCAGCATCTATTTATGTCAAGGTTTAACAAAATCTGAAGTTTGATGAAATTCTGTGCATTAGTTCTTGAGATATAGCTATCATGAAAATTGTGAAAAATGTAGCATTGCAGCGCCATCTGTTGGAATATTTACACCAAACACTAATCAGCACCAATTTATATCAGGGACTAACCGAATCGAAAGTTTTATTAAATTCCGTGCATTAATTCTTGAGATAGAATGCCCACAAAATTTTTGTCACATACAGACAGACAGACTCACAGACACACATTTTCTTAAAACAGTCAAATCGTGTTCAGGACCTTCTAAAACATATAAATACGTCGAAAACCGGAAGTCAAATTTTTTCACGAATCCAATACTTTCTTCTTGTAAAGATAGAAGAAAGTAATATTTGTACGGAAATAAAATGGGATATCCCTTGGGTGAAAAATCTATCTCATCTAACTCTACAGATAAGGTCGTCTTTATACATACAGGGGCCCTCAGCTAAACTTCTTTTTCCCCCTCACCCCTTTCACGTGATTTTCATTTACTTTTTTAAAGCATCTATAAATCATTAGAAGTAATTAAAGAATTTAATTAATTATTTGATTAAAAAATGAAACCTAATGCCATATTCACGAGTTATCATAATTTTGGAAAAGTTTGAATTTTCATACATTTATTTTTAATGAAAATGAAGAGTAGATTACTAAAATTCGTTCTTTTTTTCAAGCATTTAAATTAAGTAAAAGTTTTCTATGAGAATTTTTTTTAATTTTTTAAAATCCTATATCTGTATATTAGAAAAATATCCTGAATAACTCTTTTAGTTTTTTTTCTTTCCATGAATATTTTGCCAAAGCTGTAGTACATATAATAATTAATCTCAGTTGGAGTATTATTTGAGTTAAAAGAAAAATGAGATTAAGTATTTTTTCAGTAGATTGTTTTCATGACATTAGTGAATGCAAATCTACTGAAACACAGTTTTATTTAAAATATAATTATCAATTATTTATTGCCATTAAGGCTAAAAATAACTCAAAATAACTTAAATGCTTTTTTTGTTAATCTGCAAACATTGAATTAGTTCAAAGTAATGAAAACAGACAAATGGCAACAATTGACACATTGACTTCCACAAGAAACATGTGTGAAACTTCGATGTATTTTTCGATACGAAATTGGAACGTATAACAAATACATCACTGCAAAGAAAGAAAAAGTCAGGTGGCGTGTCAATCAAATTTCTTTCAGAGTAAATGCGTTTGTGCTTCACTGTCACTTGAATAAAATTTAATATATGTCATCTAGCACGAGATATTTTTCTGATGTCACATTCTTCATATATATTTATCTTAGTTGTATTACAGTGTATTACACGCTGTATAGTTGCTATATTATAAGAAATATTTTTTTAGCTAAACTAGCTGTAAACGATCTTTATTTAACTGACCCTAAACCTGCGTTACGCATTTAATCATTCGTACACTATTACTCAAATAAAAGTATTTGTAAGAAAATAAACATGGTTGAAAATTTTTTTTTCTTATTTTTTATGTTTTGAAATTTTTATTTTCCAATGCTAGTTAAATTGAAATGAAATATTATCTGAAATATATTTAAACAAAATACATTTTTAGTGCAAAGTTTATTTATTATATTTCTGATTTGACTGATAAATTACCATTAACATTAAAATGTAAAAACCAGAATTATTTTAGAAAATTTATCATATCTTAATTATACCTCCTCAAATAATAAAATTTTATCATTTTATATCTAACGTAATCTGGAGAATTCGCCTCCCCCCCCCTTCCTTTTTTATAATAATTATGCATATCCATAAAAGTAGTGTATTCAGTTTTGATTTTTTTTTTCCAAAATTTTTCAAGGATGTGCTTTTGGAGACCTTTCTTGTAAATAATACTAATATGAAAGAAATTGAAACTTCGTATTAAAAGTTTCAAACATTAAATATAAAGGGTCCCAAATAAAAATACGACTTGCAGAAATAGCATTCAGTTTCCTGATCAATCACATGTTAGAAATATAATTAGTACTTATAGTGCTTCTTTATGTATAGAATTGTTTTACAGAGATAAATTATCAAACACTGAAGATAGAAAATAATAATTTCTGTAAGAGATCATGCGCAGTGTTACCACATAGAAGAATTGTTTTATTCGAAATAATTTATACCGTAATAATAACATAATTTCATAATAGTAATTTTTCCGTTATTTAATGACAGATATTCTATGATAAAATAAAGTGAAAATTACTAGTCAGAAATAGTGGTACATATTTTAAATAAAAATTCCCCAATCTGGTAACACTGCTGATGTAACTTAAAAAAAATAGTTTCATTTGGATGGGGAGGGCTTGAGCGACAAGAGCCCTTTCCTAATCCCGTGCTTCTAGTGACCAGTAGTTTGATAACGTTACACATATTTTTAGGGTTTCGTTCATCTCACGAAACCCTATTACTCCCGCTCCGTTGTCTGTCCGTCACAGAGCCGTTCTCAGAACAGGCATGAAAATTTGTGTACTTATAGATAAATACCTACTATGAAGCTCAAAATATTAAAATTTTAAAAAATCGTATTATTTTAATATAGATAAATAAAAAACCAAAATTCTAACAGCCTTTTCCTAATAAATTTAAGCATTTTTCGTTACAGCAGTTGCCAACAATTAAAAATCCACAATAACATTCTTTCTACAATAATTAATTTTCTATTGAAAGATTTCCACGTGAAAAATGAAAATGAAATAAAAAGTTTCACCAATTGAAAAACAATATTAATATGACGTCATATTGGTAATAAAACGGAAATTTTCAAAGATTTCTCAATAATAGAAGAAGTATGAGTATGTGTAAAGACAGAAAGCAGCTTAATATGATGTCATTAGAGAATTAAAAAGAAAATTAATCTGACGTCAAATTGAAAGTTTAGCGCACTTTTTCAAATGTTTGAGAATAATACAAAGATAGTATTAATATGAGGAATAGAGAAAGCGAGTAGATATGACGTCCGCAAGAGATTATAACGTCATATGAGTTTGAGACGAGGCTAACGAAAAAGACAGGCTACCGCGGTGCATTCCACTTATCTTTTTTTACAGACCTTTAGAGTGAGGTGATGCTCTTTTCGTACACCTGCATTGGTGGATTCGAGCATCACGTGACTCTCGCAGTCTGTAAAAAAAGATATCCGTAAAGCACCGCGGTAACCTTTCTTTTTCGTTAGCCTGGAGTTTGAGAAATGTATTGAATCATGATAAAAACACGATTATGGAAATATTGGCCTATTTTAACATTTTGAAGGTCTCTATGCAACATGTTTAATTTTGAAATTGATTTTTTTAATATCGCATTTAGTCCACATGGTAGATATTATTATGACAGAGTATAATAGCGGGCATCGCCCGCTATCGGACAGGTTCAGATTTTCGAAAAAACGTAAAAAATAGACCAGTAAATTTTTACTTTATAAAAAATATGATATTTTATTTTTTTTAATTATTGGGAGAATGGTTGTTGCTTTTGATCGAGAATGGACCAAATGATGTTCGCATTTTACAATTTTAACCGTTTTTAACGAAATTCTGTAACTTTAGAAGAATTTATCTTTGAATGAGCAATAGAAAAGCATAAAATCGTTACAAAAATGTTAAAGTTACAAAAAGGATAGATGCAAATTATCAGATATGAAAAATAAAGTAGAAATTTGGTACTTTCATGTTATAGCAGCTCCCAAGGATGAAATATTTTTGTTTCTGTCTTCATTAATATGTTGTAAATTTGGTACTTTCGTGTTATAGCGGCCCCTCAAGGATGAATCGCCAAGCGACCAAGATTTATCGCCAAATTATAAAGCATACATGACATTATAATAATATATGATACACTGTATATATAACATTTCTTGACTTATGTTTCCAAGTTATAGTCATATATATGATGCATACATGGTGTATAGATACGACGTGTGTATATGATGTATATACGACATATAAGACGTAAATAATATGTGTATAATGACGTATATGGCACATATAGGAGTATTTGAAATATATATATGCGTATATAGGATGCATATATAAGCTTTTCGATGATCTTGGCGAAATCATAACTGCAACCTTGGCATAATCATAATTGTGGAGGCCGCTATAACACGAAAGTACGGTAATTTTTTTTAAGCTTTCGTAAGCTTTCCCAGTGGTTATTGTAATTTCTTAAATTATATATATATATATATATATATATATATATATATTTAATGAAATTTATTTGGATTTATTAAAGAAAGGATAAAGTGTTTTGAAAGGAATATTAAACGAAACCCTTTGTGCGATCTTCGATCACACTTACCCACTTGTTTAAAATTTTCTTGGGTATCAAAGATCTTAAGAGGTTAAACCATATGCATTTATAACATACTTGCTGACCCGCCCGGCGTTGCCCGGGCAGACTGTCATTGAAAAATATAACAGTGAAGTGGACTTCATAAAAAAAAGACTGAATAATATTTATTTATACTAAAAACTTGTAAAAAAATTAAATAAGAATTAAAATTTCAAAAGTATAACAGTTACGTTTAAAAAATGAAATAGTCAGGGAAAATTATTACACTTACTTTTAAAAAATGAAAAGGTCAGGGAAGTTCTTACGGTTGAACCTAAATGGCATATCGGTATAAGATCGAGTGCCACAGATACGCTCCGGAACGTTTAAATCAGTAATTTGGATTTCAGAAGCAACGCGTTCGTGCATGCGACGGTTATTAAGCTTATTTTGGCGATCGCTTATGCTCTGTGTTTGACGGCGTTCTCGATCCAATCTATTTCAATTTTCTCTTCTTAATTCGGTTTCTTCTTCACTTTCAAGCATTCGCCGAGATCTTTTACGGGTATTTTTAACGATATTCTGAAGCTCCATAATTGCAGCGAAAGAGCGAAACGTAAATAAACCCGATTTACCTCGGCCTACATCTTGCCAAGAGACTTTTACACATTAACCAATGAGATGCGTCTCATTCGGGCGTTGCCATTAAACAATTAACAAATATTCGCGATTTCTGTACCTCGTACGATGGCGTAATATATATATATATATAGATTTTTGAGGTCAAAAATGTATATTTTTCGTTCTTGCTTGAAATTACTATTACAGAAAAATTAAACGCAAATATTTTAGACGCATTTAAAACTTTCATATCAGAATACAAAACATAAAAAGTGATTAATTTTACATTCCGTTTGCAGAAAACGAAAATATAATGGCATTAAGTGCTAAACAAAATTTGTCATAAGAACAATAAATTCTCTGGATAGAATAATCGATGGTTATATTCTTGTTTTCAAATATTACAGCATAACGGAAAATGATGCTAAAAGTCATTTCTAAAAGACATAAATGAGGAAACTCACAATGCTATCTATTTCAGCGGAAACTATAAAAAACCACTTATTTTTCAACTTTGCTTTTTGTTTAAACACTTAAAAAAAATGTAAGAAACATAAGTTATTTACTAAGTATTACTATCGTCCCATTAAAATATCAGTGTATTGGAAAATTTCCAAGTTTTCCTTGTCGACGCCAAATTGTCTGAAGTAGATTTGCTCCCAGACGCTTTGTTGTACCAAGACTGTCTGAACATGAAAATCTTCAGATCGTTGAAGCTAAGTTATAAGGAGTATATCGAATGATTCTGATTTTATACAGAAAAAAAGTCAACTTGCATGGGGTTTCCGCTTGAAATATTTCTGAAAATCACCAATCTTTCTGTCTTATAAGATACGAATTGTCAAACAATGAAGATAGGAATAGTTTTTGGGGAAATTTATATGACGTTAAAAAATTGTCTTCGTTTAAATGGAGAGGATATGATAGCCATAAGACCCTCTTTTTTCTATGCCCTGGATTCTAATGGCCAGTAATTTAATAATGTTAGACAACTTTTTTAAAGAATCCGTGGGTTTCGAAAGTGAAAGTACTTTTATTTAAAAAATCTGCTACCGAAATCGAAAAAGTAAAAAATGGCCATATTACACCCAGAAAAAGGAATTGATTAAAACAACAAAACCTGTTTTGTTGAGTACATTTTGGTTGTTTTAGTCAAATGTTTAGTTCAAGTCAAAAAATTGGTTTTGTTGCTTGGACAAAAAAATATTGTTAACACTCGTACAAAATTTTAACAAAATTTCACCAATTTTACTTGAACTAACAAAATTTGTTTCTTTTAATTTTACAATATTTTTGTAATTCCAGCAAAATTTTTTTATTTTTGAAAAAATTAAATTCTTGTGTAGTAGCCATATCTCTCTTACGTACCTTGATTTATTTGACTTATATAGCTATATAATTACATGATTAACATAATTTTGGGGTAATTAAAACTTTTTTTCACTGGGACGGACAAAGGTAGTTTTAAAAATCCCCCTGTCCCATTTATTAAAAGCTTCTATCTTTGCAAGAAGAAAGAATTGGATTCATGAAAATTTTCGATTTCCGGTTGTCCTGAACGCGATTTCGCTGTTTTTATCTCAAGAACTAATGCACGGAATTTAATAAAACCTTTTATTCAGTTACTTTCTGATATAAATTGTTGCTGATTACTTTTTACTTTAAATCGCGCAACAGGTGGCGCTGCTATGTTGCATTTTTCGTGATTTCTGCAATAGCTCTATCTCATTTTCAGCAGTCCAATACGCCTGTAATCTTTGAATAATAACAAGGAAATTTTTATCCTGCTTTTTACAGGCGTAATTCACTGCTGAAAATGAATAAAAAATTAACTATGTGTTGCCGTATGCTGTGCTTTGTACTGTCGTCTCATGTTTGCCGCAGAAATTTGCGTGCTCCTTATGACATTACATCTTGTGCTGCGATTGCAGCCGTTCCGACATATATAAGAGTGAGAAATGCCGAACTCCGATATCGTTCCTGGTAGCGCAGTGGTAAAGCGTCAGGCTGCTGTTCTGAGGACCCGGGATCGACTTCCGGCATGGGCAATTTTCATTCTCTCGGTTTGCGCTTGAAAAAAAGCCGGATAAAATTCACTTGTTATTGTTCAAGGTTTACAAGCGTAATTTACTGTTGAAAATGAATTAAAAAATAGTTAAAATTGCATATGTAGGTTGGTTCATTTAACAAATGTTTTTGTAGTATAAACAAAACAAGTTCGTAATATAACATATTTTAATTGATTAAACAAACAAAATATAGTTTGTTGAAAAAAGAAAATAGATTGTTAAAATAACACATAGCATATAACTATGTAACAAAAATAATTTTGTTAATTCAAGTAAAATTGAACCATTTTACTTGAATTAACAAAACATTTTTTTGCTGACGATACAATTTTTTTTTTTTTTTTTTTTTTTTGGAATTGCAAAAAAAATCAACAATATTTTTTTTGTTGATTCAAACGAAATTTCCATTGACCCATATTTAAACAAAAAGTTTCGTTGGGGCAAACAAATTTTTGTTGATTCAACAAAACTTTTTTCTGGGTGTAGACATCAACCTCAGCTATGCTATGCAAAAATAATCGTTTAAAAATAATAAAATTCAAACGAGAAATTCGAAAATAACCCGCCTATAGGTTTAACATTAGCTAGCGTGCGTCTTCACGTGACTAAAGAGTTAAAGCAAGTGCACTTATGACATACTTTTGAGAAAAGTATATTTTTCGTTTTTTTTTTTCAAATTAGTGTTTCAGAGAAATTGAAACCAAATATCTTACCTTCATTTTAAATTCTCATATCAACATTCAAAACAAAAAAAGTGATAAATCTTACATTCCTTTTGCAGCAAGTAAATTATTATAGAATTAAGATCAAAACAAAATAAGTCATAATAACATAATAGTCAGATGTGCCATTCCCAAAACTTTCTTCTGTTTCATACATGTTAATACTTCAAAAAGCGTAATTTTTTATTACACGTCAAGTTTTTTTGCCAATAAATGTTTCAAAAACGTGGGGAGGGGGGAATTCGTAATGAAGTCTAATCAACGGGTAATATATCAAAAAACGTGAAAAATTTTCCTTTACAAAAATGCAGATTATACATAGATTGGACAATTAGGTGATTTAATACGATTTTTTATCAATAGCTACCACACCCGTCCCGAAAATTGAAGAAAATTCGTTATCACAGTCCCACCTTTCGGCCGATTTTCTCCAAAATTTTACACAAACCTAGCCCTACTACATTACATATAAATATAAAATTTCGTTGAAAAATCTTCATAAATTCTTCACTTAAACTGTATAAAATCGAGAAAATGGCACAAAAATCCCTATCACAGCACCCCTTCGGAGGGAATAGTCCCATTTTCAACTGGGACCTGACGTCCACCGTCAAAAACATATATATAAAGTTTGGTTCAGTTCTATGCATAACTTCGTACACTTTCCGATGATACAGTAAGGAAAATGGCACAAAAATCGCTACACAGCACCCCCTTCCGGATGAATTCCTTAATTTCAACTGAGACCTGCTGATCATAGTCAAAAACATATATATGAAGCTTGATTCAATTCTATGCATAACTTCGTACACTTTTAAACTATAGAATAATGAAAATAGCACAAAAATTGCTATCATAGCGCCTCCTTCCGGCGGAATATCCCCAAATTCAACTGGAACCTGCTGGCCATAGCCAAAAACATACATGCGAAATTTGGTTCAATTCTATACATAACTTCATACACTTTTCTATGATACAAAGAGGACAAACACACACACAGACACGGACAAGCAGACATTTTTTAAAAAACATGTTTCTCAGGATATCTGACCCCTAAAATCTGTAAATCCGTCGAAACCGGAAGTCGAAAAAAATTCGATTACAATACTTTCTTCTATTATAGATAGAAGAAAGTAAAAATTCACTTTATAGTCTTGTTTACAGATGTTTACACAATAACGGAAAGTGATGCTGAAAGTCGGTTATAAAAGACAAAAATGAGGAAACTCACATTGCTATCTATTTCAGCGGAAACGATAAAAACCACTTATTCTTCAACTTCGCTTTTTGTTTGAACACATAAAAAATATGTAAGAAACATAAGTTATGTACTTAGACTATAACTATCTTCCCATTAAAAAATCAGTGTATTGGAAATTTTCCAAATTTTCTTTCTTGACGCCAAATTGTCTGATATAGATTTACTCGCAGACGCTTTGTTGTACTCAAATTGTCTGAACATAAAAGTATTCAGAGCATTGAAGGAGTGCTTCGAATTGTTCAGATTTTATTCAGAAAAAAAATTATCTTGCATGGGGTTGCCGCTCGAAATATTTCGTGTAAACCACAAATATTTTTCCCATAAGTTGTTGTTATTTTTAGTGCCGGAAAATCACTGCCATTCCATAAAATTCAAAATATCACAACTCGGTAAGTTTTGTTGATAAAATAACGGAATTCTTTAAAGTCATTTTTAGATGCAGGATAACATTTTTCTAAATATAACTCATAGGAAATTAGGACCGTACAAAAAAGTAAATTTTGTGATTTAATATGTATACAGCACCTTTTAAAACAAATGCCATATCTAATAGCTATAATTGATTTCAGTATTTTTTGTAATTGGAAGTATTTCCACCATCAATGGTTTAAGAGATAATTGAGTAGACATCTATTTTGAGTAATCCGGCATATAAAAAGTATTTTCTTTAACCTTTAAAAAAATTCTCTATAAAGATAATCGGTTATATTAAATAGAGACAATATTATTTAAGTATTTTTTCAACCCACCTTCTCCGTCTTTTTATTGTTTGTTCTATGACAGCACAGTTCAAGTCAAACATTTCTAACACTTTCCGACATAGTTGAAAAGTAATTATGGATTCGGTTTGTCTGTCTGTCCCTTCATCTATCTGCCGTATGTCCGTACACTAACTCGCGTAAATATACTCGGATTGCCATGCAATTGATATATGTATTTCAGGTTACTGTGGCTTGTTCGTTATTAAAATTGAAGCGTGTAGCAGTAATAGTTCGTTTACAGGTACACGGAAAATAATTCCGTTACATTATTGTCAATGGGGGAAAATAGTTTGCAGTGTATTTTAATGATGTTGCGCACAAGATGTTTATTATAGAATAGGGTGTTCATAGCATTCATCATTCATTTACAGGGTCACACAAAAAATTCGGTTACACAAAAGAAATTCGGTTATCTATGAGCAAAAATTTCGTGAAGTGCGTTTTCAGTCGTGGTACGCATTTTTAAATGTAACTAATTTTTTGCTTATTGCTTGTTGTGTATAAATTCTATAGTTTATATACAGAGCTGCACAAAAGATAACGAGTATATTTCCGTTTATTGACGGAAATTGTTGAAGTGGAATTTCCAACTGTGCTATGCGTTTCCTAACTGAACGAAAATTTATCATACTATGTAGTACTTATTCAAATCTATAAGATATATACAGAGCTGCACAAAAGAAGCCAGATATTTTTTCGACTTGCTGAAATTGGATTTTCAAATGTGTTATGCGTTTTTCAAACTGTTTACTTAGACATCATCTTTCACTTTATTAAACGGGACTTTTTACAGTAATATGAATGTGTTGGAAATGTTGGAAAGTTTTTCATAGTCTATGCCTGACGTATCATTTGTCGTTCTTGTTTCTATTTATTGTTGCTTATGCGAGTCTACACATACATTCATCTGCTTCGGAAAAAATAACTTTGTACTTTACGTGCTACGAATTTCTGAAGGCATACCATTCATTGATAAAATAAATTAAATCATCGATAAAAGTATTATAGTAAAAAAATAATCTCAAAAAATCAGAAAAGAATTCTCTACGCCGTACTTTATTTTCCATGGTTACATAAAAATACATTATCTTTTCGCCCTCTTCTTCAAGTACGTATCTTTTTTTATTATTTCGCAGAAAAAAATAACCATAGAAATATCATTTAACGGATTTTTGGAGTTAGTAAGAGCAAAAAAATGAAGATTCTAATTACTGAAATACAAGCAATTAGGGAAATATTTTAAAACCATTTGTCTAAACGCAATTACACTTCCTTTTCCTCGTTTTTTATAATCATTGTAATTAGGATACAGTTTATATTGACATTGCTTCATAAGAGGAAGCGGTCAAGTCAATCTTCTGTACTTCGCAGGAGGCACGTACTGCATCATCTGTAAAATCTTGGTGTATTTCATTTTATTTATTAGAAAATAATTTTTAAACTTTATCTTAAAATCCATTTAAATTAATTTAATGATCAACTTAAAAACAATAAGAGAGAAATTTATTTTAACTCCAACTAAATAAAAAAAAATGTACATGCCTAGAAATCGAAACTGGGACTTTTGGCTTCCCGTGTTAACGCGATACGAACTGGGACATTCCGGACAACTCCAGCGGACACAATTCACCCAAATAACCTGTTAGAAAAAACATTTGGTTTGAAATATTACGCAGTTGTATAGATGAAATCAGCTGCGTGATATTGCAGACTGGAAGTTATTGCCTACAGATAATGGGAATTATGTAAGCCACATATGTCCGGTATGGCTCATTTCGTAGAACCTTGGTGCGTGAAGTCAAAAGTCTCAGGTTCGAGTCCGGTCCTGAACGTTTTCCTTTCAGTTGGAATTTGAAAAATTCTCTCGAAGATTTCTTCAATTTATGATTGAGAAAAAATTCATTTCATAATTTAAGAATAATATTTATGGGTACATACCATTATTTGGATCCATCGTACCAGACTCATCAGAAAATCGTCGTAAAGCTATGCGGAAGGTATGATTTGTAGTTACGATTACCATAATTATTTGAGCTTAGTAAATTGCTAATTTGGCTTGCCTCTAAAAATTCAGAAAGGTCCACTTAAGTACTTACGACTATCCTGTAAATTAATAGCTTACTAATTAATTTTCGCCGCTTATATTTGAAGTAAATAATAATGACTATTTTAGCCAAATCACTTAATTAAAACAACTCTCTTTTAAGAATCATACTGAGCTATCTTTCTTTCAAACCGCTTTAAGTGAACTTTATTTCAAATAAAGCAACTATTATAATTAGCATTTTTAAAAAAGGCGCTTTACATCAATAATGTTTATTTTTCTTTCTCGAGTGGATTAATTTTAAAAAACTAAACAAGTTCGAAATATACCTGCCATATTTTTCAATAAATTTTATTGAATCTAAAACTTTAAGAACTAAACAAGTTGATAAAAGAAACTGCTAATTATACATTAACACGCCATGCATGTTAGTCACCTGTAATCATATGATAATTCATACTTCACCATCAAAATATTTTTCACTTGATAATAACGCTCTTTGATTTCAGTTTTGAGAATCCACTAATTTAGAATTAGTTATTGATATTCTGAGCATTTAAATAATTTCTTTCGTAATTATTCTTTCAATATACCTAAAAGCATCGTGACCGGAATGTAAAAAAATGTGAAAGTTCCGCGACCCAAATTTAATTCCTATTGTCCACATTGCCTTCACGTGACGTGGAAAATGAGTTTCTGTGACGTCACTGAAAGATCCATCACAGCCTCCTGAATACTAGGCCTACGCGCTTACTCAAAAATGGCGGCTGTCGTACGCAGATTTTTTTCCGCTTTTTTACAGACCGTTGAATTTGAGTACCACTATTTTTGAAACGCAGCCTTCCCCTAATTTAATAGCAGAAAAATAAGGCAAAGATTACTATTCGATAGTAGTGGTACTCAAATTTATTGGATTACACAGACGCTTGAAAAAGAGTGCCTGCGATAGCCGCTATTTATGAGTCAGCGTGTAGGCCTTGAATTCAGGAAGTGCGGGTTCATATGTTCTATTTTGTGACGAAGGGAAAATGACTCATACATTTTTATTTGTAATTTCACAGTGAAGTAACATCACTGTGGAATGACTTCACAGTGGTGGTACGAAAAGGCGGACAAGTCATAATGCAACTATTCAAAGATATCATATTTTGGTCAACGTTGTGGCTCTGACACATGATCATTTGTGACGTCACAGTGACATTATATTGACTGGCTGTGCAATTAAGGATTTTAAACAAACATTTCAGACTTCTTTTACAAAAAATTAGAGTTCAATACAAACGAAACCATACATCAGAAATATTTTGGAAAACATTTTAAAATAAAATAAAGTTTTCCACATTAGCACGCGATTCAAATAAACGCTTATATAGTAGGCGATACCCTGCTTCTGTTTACACTCTACAGAAGCACTCGCATGCATACAGATACATTGCTGCAGATGGTGGACATGTTGAGCATACTAGTTTTATTAGTAAATATGCATCTGCCTTATAATGTCACACTTTTACAAACTTTTAGTGACGTATTTAAACCGGTGATTGATTATCATAAAATTAAAATTCGAAGGTTTCTAAAAAAAATTATTTCATATGTATGACGTCATTTTGTATTAAAGCGGGGAATTTCTACAATTTTGTCATTGACATGTTTTCGCTATATCTCATAGTTTTCGAGATGTATCGATAACTTCTAAATTTTGAAACTAAGGGGCAATGCAGTTACTCTTATATAATAGCGCATAGTAATTTTATTATAAGTAGACACTCGTTCTACAATTCTAGTTTTATCCATTCAAGAGTTATTTGAGTGAACTCGGACTTTTTGTACCCGTATATACTTGCGAATCTCATGTAAGTTAGGTGTTTTGAACCTTTTTCTTTTACCTTATGTGAAAGAGCACCAAAATAAAAATAAAGTCTAAAGTAATTTTTTTTAAATAAAGATGTGTTCTTTCTAGTGGTGCCAACAGTAATCAAATTCGAAGTGTGAATTCTGAGATCTAGGCATCTTAAGAAATTGTTTGAATATATGAATTTAACTTTTGAAGGGATTTCGAAAATGAATTAATTAATAAATGTTTAAGCTCGCAAAAAGGGCCATTATCTTTATCGCAAGCCCATGGGTGATTGATGAAGCTTTAGCCTTTCAAGTCCATTTGTTTAGTAGTAACAACTTGTTAAAGTATGGAAAATTTTACCATGAAAAACTGTATGGTCTAGTTTGGGGCCAAGTCGGGATGAATGTATTGATTTCTGATTTTTAATACTGCAATTAAGTTTTTACCACAAAAACTTGAACTACAAAATAAATTTTCAATATCTAAGGTCTCTACTATAATGAGCAGTAAGATGACAAACTTGGTGATAAAGATTGATTATTGTTTTATATTGATTCATGTTTGCTGCGGCGTTAAAATAGCAAACTTTACAGAAGCACTAATGCCTCTGACAGTTTACAGGTGCGGATCTTAGGTCTGTAAGTACGCCGAGCAGCGATTTCATCAAAGATATAGAAGATCGAGCAGGGTAAAAACAGAGATAAGTCAGTACAAAGATAAGTCTGTAAAAACATTTAAATGATATTTAGACGCATTTTTTATATTTAAAAACGTTTATACTTTTTTCGGTTCTAGTTGTCTTTTTGAATTCTTGAATAATTTTTTCGACTAGTATTTATTGGACTAGTTTGGACTAGTATTTCGACTAGTTTGCAGTTCGCTCTGCAATTTGTCAAATGACGCATGAAGAAACTTTTACACGTGAAACTACTCAAGCCTGTATCTAAAACTGTTTTCTTCAACAGATTTAATCTAAAAAATATTTCAAGTATCTAAATGAGGTATTTTCTCACCTAATAAAATTAATAAATTCCCAAACGGGCATCAACGAAGGAAAATAGCTTTCGTGCAGGCCTCATACACAGTATATAAATTTACATTACGACATATACATGTTAACACATTGACCGTCATATGAATCAAATACGATTCACACTACATTTTTTCAATGCGGTGCGAAATGCGTTAAGACGGTCAACTATCGATAATGAAGAAGAGAAAGCCCGCTAACAAAAAAGTGTATTATGGTGGTATAGAAAAATGTCTACTTATATTTAATAAAGATAAGGATCTAGAAATGCTTCTTCTGTAATGTGTTGTTATTCAGAGATAGATATTATGTCCAAAAATATTCCACCTGTTCTTAATGAAGTGTTAAAATCCATTATAAAATGTACTAATACTTTCCAGTTTAATGCAAAATGTGAGAGCGCCTTCAAGACATTCTGTGAAGATAATAATGGAGATCAAACAATAATGAAGAGTTAATGCATTTATATCCTTTCACACTGGGTTAAATTAACAAAAAAACAAAAAAACTCTCCCATATGTATAAATGTGAAGATGCAACTTCGTTCCATTTATAAAGTTATGTTCAAAACACATTCGATAAAATATTTGACCTGTTTGGTAAGCTAACAAATTGTAAGATGACTTGTCATTTTTAATACTCTTCCAAACCCTCTCCATGTTAATAAAAATTACTTTTTTTTAAATAATAAGAGTTATATGCCAAAGAGGGAGAGGTGCATCATGTTTTCTGAGATGCTTCAGTGGAGCGTGTTCAAAAACGATTGGGAATCACTGCTTCAGACCGTCAAAAAGAAAATTTATCTATATTTCCAAAACTAAGTATTAGAATGAGGTGTAAACTTACACACCGACGTTTTGGAAGATTGCGCATCGTTTTATGTAAAAAATAATGCAGGTCATAATTCATAATAATTCATACTATTTATTTTAAATATGAATGTATTAATTATTTCTATAATTAAAAATATGTTTTTAGTCGAAAAACGCCTGAAATATGTGTACGTTTGATTCTGTTCAAAAAGAAACATTTCGATAGAATAATTTTTTGGGAACATATAAATTAACATATAAAGTTTGTCACGTGCATTTGTCATTATCATCCTCAAATTTTCACATCTTCTAACTCTATGAAGATTTAAGAAAAACTATATTAACTATATTTTTTTCGGATTGCTTTGGAATTGAAATAAAGTGTGAAAAGTGTGCGTTACAGTTTTATAAGTGAAAATTGGTAAATTTTTAATGTCTAGACGACTCCTATTTCAAAAATTGCCTTCCTATTCGGTAAGTAGACAGAATTCCTAGTCGAAACTTACCTCTCACATCTCTCTGCAACCAAGTTGATGATAAAATAGCGTGGGGTTGTGCTAAGAGTTTTCCCTGCGACTATACATGAATTTACCTAAAATTTCGGTCATTCAGTTAATATTATTAAAATACGTTTCCTTACCTTGTGAATTTTTTTCCAAATTTGTGACTTTTACGATATACAATTTTTTATTGTTAAAGGAATGCAAGTTTTGTTTTGATACTAGATTATTTTGATTAGACACTATTTGTCTAATTATAAAAAAAAATAGCTTACACGGTTGAGTTAAGGAATGCTGTAAATTCTTCGATAAATATGCATCTATTCATTCATACTTACTATGTCTCCCAATCTCCAAGTACCACTATTTTTTAATACAAATATTAATTTTATTAAATTGCACGATTTTGCTATTATATGAAACGTATATTTCTATTGGGAAATAGTGGACACAAAAATCCAGTGATTCGACAACTATTATTTATGACTTATTAATAATAAAAATTAAATATAGTTAAAGAGAAAATTTGAAAAGAAAGTGTTTATCAAAAATTTCTTTAATGTTCTGTGCAAATGCATCGAATATATTTAGCAATTTCCAACATAGTTGGAAATGTTTATGACTTCGGTTCGTATCTCTGCTGTCTGTTTGACTATTCGCACTTTAATTACCGTAAATATAGTTGAATCTTCAAGTAATTTATATATATTTTTTAACGTTTACTATAGGAATTCCCTATTGAAATGGAGAATGCAGCATTTATAGATCGTTTACATGGACGCATACAATAGTTCCGTTATATTATGATCAATAGGGGGAAAATGTTTGCAATGTATTTTAATGATGTTATATGACTTCAAGCATAATGAAATTGATATGCATTACTGGAGTGCACTACAAAATGTTTTTATTGATTATAGAATGCGTAGCATTTATTTACAGCGATGCACAAAAGAATTAAGAACAATGTCTTGGAGTGATAATTGCTGAAGGTGTGTTTTCAGTAGTGGCATGCATTTTTAAGCCTATCTAAACTTTTGTATATTACGCGGTGCATAATAAAACATATAGATCATATCCAGTGCTGTACAGCAGAATTGGAAAATTTAACCATCTATGGGTGGTAATTGCTGAAATTGGGTTTTCAACTATGTTATACGTTTTCTAAATTGTTAGATATTTTCTTTTACTGTATCAAAAGATAAAGCTTCATTACAATATTCTGGAAATGTTGGAAAGTGGTTCATAATCTATGCGTGACGCATGATTTTCCTTCCTTGTGTTAAATAACATGCTTTAAAACTTTCGTTAACTTTTGGCATTTTAAAGGTTCTTTACTCCTTAAATAACTAACGACGTCAGAGAAATTTCACATAAACTGACCCATGAGCAATAGACAATCTGCTAGGTTTAACCTTTTTATTTTATAAAAGAATTTAATTGGTACAAAAAATATTTTCTATCATTTCAAACTAAAGATTTTCGTGATTTTTCAGTTTTTATCTATTTTTAATTGCAGTATTCCATTTTAAAATATTGTCGTAGTTACCATAATTAACATCACTTTTCCCTGTTTTTGAAATATTGAATATTGTGTTAAACGTAGTTTGTGAAAGAATTTCTAAAATACTCTCTAAAAAGCAATTAAATAGCACCGTTTAAAATTTATTGCTTTAGGGAAAATTTATTCTTCTAATTAAAATTAATTTCTGCAGCGTCGTCTAACTTCCTTCGAATAAAAATTAAATGAACTGACTAGCATAAACTAGTCGGTATATTTAGCAGAATAAGATTTATGATAAGGTATTTAGTGTCAATTCCCAAAGCTCGGAAGAATTTATCAGCAAATCAGAAAGATAAACGATCTCACCAATGAATATGAAGAAATAATGTCTGAATTTTTTACTATTAATGATGCTTCTCGCTTGTCAGTAGACAAAGAATTTGTCTACTAGCTATTTATTCAATTGTTTGTTAGAAAATAAAAATTAACTTATTCATGCATTAAAATGATATATTATAGTTAACATCATTTTTATTTTGAAAGGATTTCATTATAAAATTCTTGCACCCTTAAAAATATTAATGTTTAAAAGAAATTAATCACACGTCACTGTGCATATTTTAAATGCTACAAAATTTCGGATAAAATTTGAGAAAAGAAATAGGTAAATATTAACCTGTCTAATATGTTTTCTGGAAATTGTCGGGTTGTCTTCAAACTGTTTATTTAATTGTTTATTAGCAAACAGACTTTGTTAATTTCTTCATGCATTAATAGCTCATATTATAGTTAACATACTTTTAATTTTTAAAGGATTTCATTGTAAAATTCTTCTGACGCTTCATTACATAAAGACTTTTTATCGTTTAAGAAAAATTAATCACTTGCCATTATGCATATTTTTAACAACACGAGATTTCGGATAAAATATGGGAAAAAATTAGGTTAAGAATTAACCCTAGTTTAACATGTTATCTAAAAATGTTTGTATTAATATTGCCTTCTAGTTATTTATTTAATGGTTTGTTAGAAACAAAAATTGTTTATTATTTCGTGCAATAGATCATATAGTATAGTTAACATCATTTTTATTTTGAAAGTATTTCATTATAAAATTATTCCCTGCATTAGTTTTTTAAACCATCAAGGTATTCTTTTGTTTGAAAATAATAATAATAAGACATTATTATCCATTACAATAATGCAAAAGTTTGCATAAAATTAAAGAAAAAAATTTGACAAATATTGTGTGTAATTAGTTTTCTAAAAATGTTCGATTTAATAAATCAATGTGCCTCACATACACAATCAGCAAGTTCCGCTGAAAACTTCAATAGCAGATGATGTTACTTAGAAAACAGTTGACTCTATAATACAAGTGTTCGTTTGCATTATTTCTGATATTTTGATTATTTCATTATTCCTGATTGTTATATTAGTAAAAAAAATCGGCTAAATGTCGGCCAATAATCAGACTTGTCTGAAAATAAACGAAATACAATCAGTTAAGCGTCCGCAGTATATGATTTAGAGATAGGAGGGGAATCATACAATGCGCACTATTGGTCGTGGAATGTCAATGTGGGAATTGAAATGAATAAACTGGATAGAAAACGTAAAACTAAACTAAGCCGGTTAAACAAATAACTGTAAAGCAAACTGAATAAATGTAAATTATATTTACTCTAATATAAAGTGAATTTTTGTTAGCTTTGGTATTTTCGTGATTCGATTCAGGAACTTTGGATACAGAAATCCACATTGTTACACCCACACCATGAATTCACAATGACTTTTTTTCTCTCTCGTGTTTTTCCTTGCCTCTTCCCGTGCTTTTAATTTGTTTAAAACGAGGTTACAAAAATATGACGTTACATAAATTCGAAGACTATTTTCTGATGCAACAGGAACTTCATCGCTAAGTTCATTATAAATTTTAGTTCAAAATAGCTATTCAGTGTATGATAAATTCACAATCACATTACTATTTTTTTTTTTCAAACAGCTAAATCAAATATTGTTTTTTAATGTAAAACAATCGTAGTAGTAAAATAATATTGGGCCAATATTATTTATATTCGCTACATCCAGGCTGTATCTTGGCCAATATTGGCTGAAATTTTGTCCCAAAATTGGAGCGTTTACATTTTGCCAATATTACATCAATATTAACAAGAAATATTTTGCCATTTTATGACCAATATTTTCAGTGTAAAACTAATAGTTTTGCATTACTGGTTTTTCATTACAAATATTTCCAATATAGTGTCAATATTTTTGTAATAGCGGCATTTCATTTCAAATATTTCCTATCTAAATCCTATATTTAACCAATTCTCATCTCATTGGTAGTATTTCCGTTGAATGCAATATTGGAGGTGCAGTAGTAGGCCCTGATATAACCAATATTACCAATTGGTTTGATATTAGGGAGGTGGCGCATTGCCATATTTGGCGTTAAACATTTAGGAATTTAACGCTTTATCTTTAGGATATATTTAAACGATGTCCTTTCATTTAGTTTTATTCACAAGTTTTTAACATTATGAATGGTCTAAGGCAGAAACATGTATGCTTAGTTGCCATTTAATAAACTACATTCATCTTCTCATTTACTCCATCAACTCAAATGAAGCTTATTCGTGAAATTAAGTCGATTTATATTTAGTTTGACCTAAGACAAATTTATTATGGTCCGTATATTATTTCAATAGATATGCCGAGAACTAAGCAGAAACATGAAAACAGATCGATTAAAGACCAATTGTAAATCTGAGCTACACGTTTCACCTTCCTCTCCTTTTTGAATTTTAATTAAAGCATTAGACGTGTCTGGATAACATTCTGTTAAAGTTATTTAATTTGTGAATATTTATTTGATGATATTCTTCTAATTTCCTCACTTTAGTATGCATCGTTGCAAATGCATTCAATTAAGCTAAATTTGACTGAAGTGTTTCCACATACGGTTATGAAAATTTCAAAACAGACTTATTAGCTTAATTTTGTCTCTGTTGGTGTATCTGTGGTTTTTAGTTGATTAAAAGTATAAAATCTGTAACATTATTTGATTTGCAAGTTAGCTATGATCCATGACAATAGCTGCTAGGCTCAGTTATTGAAAATGTAAACTCACATGACAATGGTGTAGGTTTATATTGGCTTGTTCATTACGTGTAGCATGCGGGCTGACGGCTGTATTATAAATCACTCACAATTGTATTATAAATCGCTAGTTAATATTCAACGGTTTGACAAATATGTTATGTTTCAGTAATATTTAACCTATTCATTTAATTAGGATATATGAATGATATCGGAGAGAAATTTTCATTTTCAAACATCATGGCAGCAGCGTTGAATTTACAGTGTTGCTTATGGAAGTAAGTTACGTGACTTTATTTTGTCAAGAAATTTTAACCAAATCTAAAATTACGTATTAATTCGGAAGTCACTTGTTTTTCCTTAATTATTATTCTACACCTATTTTAGGATCCAACATGTTCAAAATCTCTGTGACGGATTTCCTAATATGAACGCAAAATTTCACTTTTGTTCGTTATTCCATCTGTTTGTACTTTATGAAAACTCAGACTATCACACACACGTGCTCACAAAAAGATCACTAGAAAAATATCGATCTCGACACAGTGATGACCCACTCCCTTATCAAGAGAGAAAGTCACTTTATCTCTAAGCATAACTTTATGGTTCATTTGTTGACTCACTGTGCAGATCACACATGCTCACAAAAATATCACTAGAAAAACATCCAATGTCAACACAACAAAGGCACACCTCCTTATCTTGATGGAAGGTCAACAAATCTGCGTGCAAACCACACAGAATATGACACGAATGTGCAGACCACACACTTGTTCACAAAATTCCACCAGAACACTATCGATGACAATACAGGGATGACACATTTCTTTATCATGCTCGGAGGTCACTATAACTGTAAGTATAACTTTGTGTTGTCATTTGTTGGTCCACTATGCATTGTATGCCACTGCCATGTATGCCACACTATTTTCTGACACTTACAAAAACACCACTAGAAAAACCGTCGATGTCAACACAGCAATGGCATATTCCCTTTTCATGGACGTTTACCATAGCTACGTGCATCACTTTGCACTGCTATTTCTGGCCCACTATACAAACCACGCACATGTGATCTGAAAACACCACCAGGAAACTATCGATGTCATCACAATGATGACCACTCTTCCTTATCATGATGGAAGATAACTATCGATGTCATCACAGTGATGACCACTTTCCCTTATCATGATGGAAGATAACTATAGCTGCATTCGAAATTTTGTGCTACTATTCGCGGGCTGACTACAGTAATAACCGGAAACCGTTTAATTCACACATATACTAAATTTCTCAGTGTTAGAGTAAAAGCCTTTAACAGTGCTTTTTATTAATTTACTGCTAAATTCTGCAATATGCTAATTATAGTACATATATTTATGTTTGCCATACATAATATAGCAAACAGGAAGACATGTACTATAATTACTACATGTATATGATAATAATATGAAATGTTATGACATGTAACATTAATTTAACTCCAGGTTAATAGATTGAAATTTAAATATTTAATTTTATATTCCACCACTTAGACTCGTAATATTTAGTTTGCTGAAATTTTAGTGCAAATGAAAGTATTTTCTGGCATTGTTATTTTCAAGCAACACATTTTCTTGCGTGGTTGAATTCTACAGCCTTATTTGGGAAGAATCCAATTTTGTGGGATCTTAGGAGTGCAAAGTCTATCCTACAACGTAGTTGATTGTTTTTAACGAGAGAAGTGTGGTTTGGAAATAAATGATTGTGGTTATATTTTTATTGCGGATAAATGCTCAGTTGGTTATTATTTTTACCATTTATTATACTTCGGAAAAGAGTTCGTGATGTGCATATTTTAAACATCATTAGTTTGGTAAGATAAAATTATATATCTGTTTTGTAAATCTTTAATATAAATAGAACATTTAAATTTTTCATTTTCAGAGGAGATAATATTTACATTGTACTAAAATACGTTACAAATATCCGTAACGTATTAAAAATATGATATCATAAAACGGATTTCTGCAAATGTGAAATTTCGCATAAGTTATTTTTGTCTTTGGAATACAAGAACTTTAAAATCAATTTATACTTTCATTTCATTAAATAATGAATTACCACTATTCATTATTTATGTGTGTTACTGTAAAAGTCCGAAGTTTGGTAAATCCTAACATTTACCAAAGTAAGTTGCTAAAAAGACCGAAATATGCTTCTAAACTCTTCTTTTTGGGGCTTTAACCAAACCTTAGAGGAGAAATAGTGATAAAGGACGAATTTCATTGTTCCTTTCGGGAGAGAGTTGAACCGAACATGATTCCGCTTTCATCAGCAAAAGTGCGCCTTTTTCTGGCGGTGATCCCTTTCTTGGCAACTTTCTGTTTCCATTAACCCAATAAAAGAAACGTAAATAGAGAAGTGGAAGGATAGTTTGGCGGGAAAAACCGATTTGGCACTCTGTCCATTCCACGATCACGTGATGTTGGTAGGGTCATCTCGGCTTCAATAAAAGGTTGCCGATTTTTCGTCTATTGTATGGCTCGTGTATGTACCAAACCATTTTGGTAAATGCTTGCATTTTCTGACTCATGTTGGTAAAATGAATCCGAAATGAGGGATGAACCTACCTACTTATCTGCACGCACACCTTACCTGGTGACCCTTATCTGTTCGCACGAGTTGCAACCTGACTTCGGTAAATTTAGAGCCTGAGCGGCCATGATTAGAATCAGTTTTTTTCGCGATAATATAGTTTACGTGTTCTTATTTCATGCAAAAAATAGTTTTATTATGCGAAAATTTTAATAACCTTTTGTACGGATCTGTAAATAATAAACAGGATAACTTTTACTTAACAAGTGAGTGACACAGTTATTTAACAAAGGAAGCGAAAGGGGCTAAACATGTTAAGGAAAAGCAAACAGCTTATTGTTGATTTTTGAAACACTATAATATTCTCCACATAGGACGCAAAGAGAAACTTAAAGCACTATTAGTTTCAGAAAGAATGGAAAGCCTGTACTTTGTTAATTAGACGAACTGTTCAACATCATACACGATGTCAATATCGTTGTTGACTGTGATGGAAGAACCCGAATGATTAAAGAACTGAATTGTAAGTACAAAAAAGTGACAGTAGAATCTATCTTCAAGTATTTGAAACTATGTAAACCAGGTCAGAAAAAACAAAAAAATTAAAAATTAAACTGTAGTCAAGCCATAATTGTACATAGTGAAATGAATTCTCGATACAAAGTGAACCTGATAAATATGCAGTCCAGTCCTGATCGTGAAATGAAATTTAATTTAGTGTAACAAGATCATCTTATAAAATTTGTCCCACTCCGAACTTCGCACAAAAAAGGAGCTGATAAAGTAGCCTATTAGCATATAATTTTTAGGATATTTCATAACTACTGAAACGCTAAACATTTTCTATTCCGACAACGGAAAGGAATTTTGCAACCATTCATAGTGAGTTTATATGAAATGCGGAATGATATATAAATGGTTCATAGTAAACGGAGACACGGTTCAGTCTAACGGGTTTATTTTATCCTCGAACAAATTATTCATTTGGAATTGCAAGTTTTTAATAACGCAAGTGAAACAAAAGCACATGTAGGAAGCAGATACCGATATTCAGAATGAAAATAAAGAACAAGAACTATATTCTGAAACCTCTTACGGACAGCTGACATTATCAACAGATCTCGGAAAGTGAAAGTGTTTCGAGAGGTAAGGGAGCATTTACGATGCAGGGAAAGAAGATGATGGTTGCGTCCTCTAAAAACTTCCGGAAAGGGCATAGCCGGAAAAAAGCATGCACAACATGCCTTTCAGTCAATTTTCCTGATCTTTTTCCCAGATGTGTCTACCTATTTGAAAGTAAATTTCCCCTAATTTCATCTTATAAATATTGATATTTTATGAGATAAAAATGTTTTTAACAAACCAATTTCCCCAAAATACTGCACCAAATTTTATGCCATTAACGTAGGATTAAGAGATACCAAACACACATACCTACGAATTTTTTTTATAATTTTCTGTTGATAAAAACTGTGTGAAATAACGATAACAAAAATTTAAAAAATAAAAGTCATGTCTTACATTTATATGAAAATTATCATTTTTCTGTCAAAAATTGCTCATGTGTGCCCGTATAGTATATATAAATTCCGGAATTGTGCGATGGGTATAACATATAAATATTTACTAATATACGTAGAGAAATACATATAAAATCATATGAAGGCGGTATTTGGGGCGGAACTACTCAAATTCTCAAATTCCATTTTTTCAAAAATTCTCTTTCGATAGAAATTCAGTCAGGCAGTATCTTATTTGGCGGAAATCATCTAGGAAGATGCTTTTATAAATTTATATTTCGTTAAATATACATTCAATATCTTGAAAATACAATAAATTCGATCGCGGCATTTTCCAAAGCAAACATACCGTTGTTTCATAGGATAAAACCCTAATACTACTGGTGTTTCTGCAATCCTAAAGCATTATTGCAAGTACGCTAATGGCATGAGAACTATAGGCTGCTGCTCCCATTTGGTAGCAACAATGTAGCATATTTCTTATAAATTAAATTTATCAAAAATTCCAAGGCCGGTAAAAATTATTTCTACACTATTCATAAATGAATGTATGTAAATTGCAATTAAACCTTAATTGCATAGTGGTGTAAATTTCCATCACTTTTTATTTAACTTTTAATAAATAAATCAACTTTTTCGCCACCACTATATTTATATAGAAATATTAATCCAGTAAATTTCCCGTGAACTATGTTGCTGAACAAAGTTAAAAATCTATCTTAAAATTTCTGGGGTCTAATATTTAATATATGTAAAAAAAAACACAATTGTAAAAGAAAAACTCAGGCAAAGAAGGGTTAAATGTGTATTTACTGTGCTTTATTGTTTCACTATATATTTTTATGTATGATATAAAGTAATTCATTAACACATTGTCATCTGACTTTTTTCTAAAAGTCAGTTTATCTAGACACTTCACCCTCTGAAACTGATTAGCTCCACCCTGAACCAGACTATGTTTTTTATATGCGTTTATAAATATATTTGTAAAAAATCAGCTGTTTCTTGACAATACATTTTAATTTTATGAAATTTGTTCTAATAATTTTAAGAGATAAATATACATATATTTATTTTTAAACAATCTTATATAAAAAAATAAATAAAAGCTCAAAATAAAGGAAAAGTATTGTTAACTACAAAGTATCATCCAGTGTTGCCAGATAGGATTCAAAATGTCTACTAATTTTACTCTAAAGTTGTATTCGCCTTAACCCCTTCAGGGTCGTTTAATATTTGAAAATACTATCAAAAAGTACCTATTTTTTTTATTACAGAAATTGAATAATTATAAGGTTTCTAAATAAAATATGCAATTAGTTTATTTTTAAGGCAAAAAAACCCAATATGTTATAGAACAAATTCACATGTGTAGAAATGCCATCATGCGAGAATTCTGTGTCTTAACACCTTAAGCACCGCCCCCTGATAAGTGTAGGCTACTTTTTTTATAATTCTGATTATTTGATTCCCACCCCTTTTTTTATGTAGAAATATTCACCGTAGTTTACGACAGATAAAATGATGCGAAAATAAAGCCAATTACACTATTTAAAAAAAACTGGTGGGAGTCAAACAATCTGAATTAAAAAAAAAGTAGTCTACACTGCCTGTGAAAATCAAGGGTGCGAGAATTAAGAGGTTAATGTTAGCTTTACACCAGGTCTGTCCAACCTGGCGCCCGCTATTCACCAGAAAATTCTTACAGAAAAATTTGCCTCATTCAATCTCCGAATATCTTCAATTAAGTAAGTCAAATATTTCTGCACGAATTTTCTGGTGAGTAGCGGGCGCCACGTTGGACAGCCCTGCTTTACACCATACAAATCAATGCGAATAAGACCTTTAATTTTCACATCTTTACAAATTTTTACATATAATATTTGATATAATATACATACATTAAACATTGATTATCAATAACTTTTCTGAATATGATATATTTCGAAACATGCAATACAAAGTCCAACATCACAACCAGCGCAATGGAATCTTCACATGGAAATTCCAATTAAATTTTTCTAGTTTCAGACGTTTTTTCCAGCAGTTAAATCTTGAGCCCGGAAATATGAGGGCCACGAGAAATAACGAACAACATCTCAGCCCGTGATATTGACGGGAGCTAGAATTAAGGGGTTAATTAACCACAAAAGTATGTGATTAAATAAAGCAAAAATTGTGAGTTGTAGATGTGAAAAAACGGGCCAGAATTACCCAAACATGGCAACATCTCAGAAACAAATGACCGTAATCGGCCCAAACGCTTGGTGTATAACATCTTTATTGGATGTTGTTAAAGACGATGATATCTCTGAATTAATCTAATTACTCTTCATTAAATGTGGTGACAGAACTTTTTCAATAAAACGGATTATGATAGTTGTCGTTGCATTTCGATACACAGGGATGAGAGCGCTCCGACTCGAATGACCTATTGTCACCACTAAATTTTAATAGTATTTGTCACCTTATTCAAGGACAGAATTTCTGAAATTTATTGGGAGAATACTATTAAAATTTTGTGGTAAACATCGGACATTCGGGTTGGAGCGCTCTCATCCCTGGATATAGAAGAATGTTGTTGGTCTCCATTTCAAAAATATTCTTATCTATTGTAGTATCTGACACGAATGCCAATTTTCGATATCGAAGCAGTATCGAAAGAGTTCAGAATGACACCCTATATGTTTATTTAAATCTAAAAGATAGCAGTTAACACATTGTCAGTTGACTTTATTAGAAAAATTCTCTGAATGCAGGGTTCGCATATTCTTACTACAAAATGTTCACTTTTTTTTTCGCCTTATTTAACTGCAGAAAAATATATTAATTGAGGTGGTTTCGAATTCTGCGTTATAAAAATTAAATAAAAATTTTCTTATTATTAATAGTGGTGCCATACTCCTTGGAAATTCCAAGGAGTGGGCGAACCTCGCGAATGTCGAATTTGAGTAGCTCTGCACCAAATATCGCCTTCATATGATTTTTATGTATTTTTCTATGTATATTTGTAAATATTTATATGCTATACCCATCACATAATTCCGGAATTTAATATTATACGGGCACACATGAGGAATTTTTGACAAAAAAGTGGTAATTTTCGTATCAATATGGGATATTATTTTAATTTTTTTTTGTTATTATTTTACATAGTACGAACAAAGTAATTAACAGAAAATAAAAATAAATAAAATTAATAAATAAATAAATAAATAATCCGCGTTATGCGTCCTTAGTATCTCTAAATCACAAGTTAATGGCATAAAATTTGGTGCAGTAGTTTTTGAGAAAATTGGTTTTGTTAAAAATACAAAAAACATTTTCATCTCATAAAATATAATATTTATAAGGTGATATTAGGGGAAATTTACTGTCCGATAAATAGACACATCTGGGTAAAAGAACGGGAAAATTGATTGAAAAGCATGTTATACATGCTTATCCCATCCCTTTATTCTTGGAGAAAATTTTGCAATAAAACTACCTGATTTTGACAGAGCGAAAATTGATCCAAAATCAATAATAGCCGTTATCACAGATACTAAAAACGATTAATTTTGTGTACTTGGTACAAGGATTGGTAAACTAAATGCGTTGCACACAAGAAACCAGGTTACATTATACAAAGAATTATTTTAATATACAAGAGCTTCGCACAGTAGAAATAAGTGTACGTGATATGCTAAATAAACTCTCTTTAGTTGGGGGGACAAAGACTCAGAGAATGCAACTGTTCAAAGGAGTGTACCACGAATATGTGCTTTTGAAAATTAATCGCAATACTATTAATTCAAAACACCACAACATTCAACTTTGTTGTATCAAGTTAGTTTAATTGTGATTTGATAATGTTAAAGAAATTTCTTTATAATAAATTCCATTTATTCCAGGAACATTGTTAATAAATCAAATTCAATAAAATATATAATGTTAAGTTTAATGTTATTTTAGGCTTCGTTTAAATTAACCAGAGGAGCAAATTATTACAATTTTAAGAAAGAAAAGATAGAGTGTAGACTGAAATAAAGTTTTATTTTACTATTTAATGCACGTACTCTTCAAATATATAAAAAATAATTAATTGCTCAATTGAATACACAAGATATCTGCGTAAGGGCGTGCATTATATTATTTGCCAAACCTCATGCCAATCAATAATTTTGGACTTTTACCAAAGGAAGCCAATAAATTCTAGTACTTCCCGAAATGGTTTTGTAAAATCCCGAAATGGAAGCATTTAGAACTAGAAGCATATTTCGGGATTTTACTTTGGTAAATGCTAGAATTTAACTGTAAAACCGATAGAATTTATCAGACTTTGGGTTTTTACAGCAATATGTAAACTATCTTGCAAAACTTAAGGGCGGGCAACATTTAGAAGCATACAATCATGAAATTTATAAAAGTAACTTGTAGTAACCACCAAAATGCACTTCAGTTTGGTAGGAAGGAGGTGTGCATGCAAAATTTAGTAACAGTACATCACAAGTCACGGAAAGAGCTCCATCTGATTACCGGCATTAGCGTGATGTGCATACAATATGCAGAAGGGTAGAATTTAATGCATCAAGTCCAAGTTAATTTCAAATGAACATGAATGAAAAAACATCTTGTTTATTTTATGCGAGGAATAATTATTGGTAAGCTGGATGAGGGGTGTAGTGGTACAAGTGTAACAGAACATTGCTTCTCATCTTCGAGAGACAACCAAGACTCATGTGTCCTGCTTTCTGTGGTGACATACTGTGGTGACCATTTTCATAAAAGATGGCTATTCACCCGTCATCGTCCCGAAAGATCTGGTTATCCGGTGACTTGGTTACAAATCTCACACATTCTTATTTTAAGCTTGTACAGGATTTGAATAATTTTTAGTTTCACATATCAAATATTATGGCTTTTTCCTAAATAAACATAGTCTCTGCTTTGAAATATTTTTTTTAAATGTTTGTAATTGTGTGAACATTCCTTGTATTCATCTTTCACACTGACAGCTCACTTTACGTTTGTAATACGATATAAGGAAACACCAAAAATTATGTCATTGATTTTTAAAAATGATGTAATCACTTTGTTAAGTCATTTATTGTATTAAGTTAATGCTTTTCTGTTTGTATCATGCAAGCTCGGTTTGCAATTTTCAATAAGCGCGATTATTTACCAACAATTTCAAAATCCGTAATAATAAAAGGAAAAAGTGGTGTATTATATGTCAGCATGGTGAAAGCAACAGATTAACTATGATGTATGTTAATCTGTTGCTTTTATATAATTTGGTTCTCGGTGCTTTTGTATTTCCATAATTTTTATTATTTTTTTAATGTATTAATAATATTAAAGAATTTTGCATTTACTATTATCACTACACCTATGAGACGGTGGGATAATAGTAGACGGGAAACACCCAAAACAGCCCTTAATATATATATATATATATATATATATATGGTAAAATATTATTTTGCCTTTAACTTAATACTCTGGTGTGCATAACTTAAGCAACAAACACAAAATGCTAATTTCTGAACACGTGAGTATTCAAAAGGAAATTCTATAAAGAGCAAGTGTAGAAAAGAGGTACTACCCTAACAGCACGGCCAGTCGATGTGAAGTCCCCTTGACGTCACACATGATTAGAAGTGTCACAATCGCTACGGTAAATCAAAATATGGGATATTTCACTGTCTCATTATTACTCTCGAATGATTGTTAACACTGAAAAGTCACTGTGACTGTCGCTTTGTGATGGGTCACCAGATGACATTACAATGAAGTCACCTTGTGATTCTCAAGTCACTGTCAGATGAAGACTGAACTTTGAAGTCATTGTGAGCATTGCATCGTGATGAATCGGCAAATAATGTCACAATGAAGTCGCATGGGGACTTTTCGGTGATCGACACTCTATTGTGAAGTCATCATTGCACTCCTTTGTGAAAAGTCACCAGATGATTTCATTTTCTGTCACTTGGGAACTCGTCACAGAACAGCTATCATGATGACTTTACAATGGAGTGTCAAAATGACAGTCACGTGAGAGTCACAAGATGACTTCATTGTAAAGTCACCTGGTGACTCGTCAAAAAGCAGCAGTCATGGTGACTGTTCAGTGGAGTGATCAAATGAGAGTAAAAATGAGACAAATGAAAGATATCACATTTCTGTTCATTGTAGTGACTGTGACAATTGTGACCATTTGTGATGTCAAGAAGACTTCACATCGACTGTCTGTGCTGCTAGGGTAGTACGTATTTTCTACACGTGCTGCTTATAGAATTTCCTTTTGAGTACTCACGTGTTCAGAAATTAGCATTTTGTGTTTGTTGCTTAAGTTTTGCACACTAGTGTATTACCCATACAATAAAAAAGTTATCCTACTTTATATACATATTTTTTTGTCTATGAAAAATACCTTCACTTGAAACTATTCATAACAACTCGACTATTTCACAATAAAATTTCCTAGTGTAAAATACATTAAAATGTTAGATATACAAAGGTGCCAAATTCCCACCAATCTTTCATAATATGTACGTTATTATGAAAGATTGGTTTGACTCAGATTTAATACGTTTCGCACCAGAATTTTTTTTTTATGAAATTAAATAAATACCACGTAGAAACCTTAAATTAAACAAATAAAGATTAATGAAATAAATTTTCTTGTTCGAAACGATGTTAATCTAGGTCAAATTAATCCACATATTACGGAAGATTAGTGGAAACTTGGCACCTCTGGATATAATTGATATAAAAGCTTTTGACTAATAAGATGCTAATTCATATTCTATTTTATAAATTGTGAAAAGTTTTTTAGGTACATAATTTCAGCACTATCTCTTATTACCCCATTTATTATTTTGCCTAGATCTTAAGAGACAAGAATCTCTTATTCTTTCTATATTTCTGTATGTAAAATTTCAGATTGCTCTTGTGAATCTCATCTGGCACCAAGTAGGGTGATATTGATTATGTGAATAAACAAAATTTTGGCCTGTTATAATTAATATCTCTGTAATAATACATGCGCACTTGTATAGAAATCAATATACTGGTAGATAAAAGAATATTATTCATGTTCACGGTATAGTATTTACCTTGCGTTGATGATAATTAATTTAATTATTTATATCCTTTTTGGGGTTTCTTTCCACATTGTTAGTCAACCTTAATTTGAGAGGCCAATAAAATTGCCTTGCAATCACCGCCACATAAAACGAAACACGTGTTTTCAAAAATATCTACGATTTTTAAAATAATTTAAGGGGAGGAGGACAACAGTTGCTAAATCATATGTAAAGCAACTGACATCGATCTATCATTTTCTCATGAACTACTGAAACGATTTCACTACTTTTTAAATATTTTTGACAGTAGATAAATTATAAATTGATCTTTCGGCAAGAAATAAAAATAAAAAATACAATAATTAAATGATTTCGAAAACAAAATCATATCTAAAGCAGCTGACATTGCTATATTTTTTTCTTTAAATAAAGCAATTTCAATGCTTTTATTTTTTTTTTTTTGTAGTTTCCACTGTAGTTAAACTATAAATTAATCGTTCAGAAAAAAAATAAATGGAATAGTTATGTTAGTTTTAAAAAACTAGATTTATTTTCTTTACGAAATTACATAACTGTTGTATTTTTATTTTTTTCTTGCTGAACGATCAATTTATAGTTTAAATACTGCAAAAACTATTTTAAAAGGGTATTGAAATCATTTCAGTAGTTCTCGAGTAAAATATACATTAATGTCAGCTGTTTTACATTTGATTTTGCAACTATTCTCAGCCCCTTGACCGCTTTCCTTATCAGTAAAAAAGAAAAAATTGAATAAATTTGTCATTATTTTTTACATTTTAGATAAGAGAAATTGAACTTAAACATAATATAAAGGATTTTTTTTCGTTTAATTTAACTATTGTCCCTGTTGAAAACAAACACGCAATGGGGAAAGAAAACGGATAAAAATTTGTATTTTTATTTTTTCACCATTATATGGTTGCTTTCCAACTACGATCGTCCTTTTGCACCTGACGAAGGATTGATTTTATATTACAAATTCGTTGTGCTTTTTAATAATTTTATGGTGTTTGTAATAAAGGTTATATAGTTTATTTATATGACGCCTGCTGTCTATGCTTTTGTATTTCTATAATTTTTATTGTTTTTCTCATGTATTAATAATAATAAAGAACTTTGCATTTACTATTATCACTACACCTATGAGAATATGAGGTAATAGTAGACGGGCAAAAATATCAGCCCTTAATATATATATATTTTTAAATCAATTCACGTTGTCGTCCATAGACACAACACCGACGCTATTATAAAGCCCGGGGACTCTGAGAGTGGCGTCACTAACCTCGTTTAAGGTATGTCTATGGCTATGGCCCTTATATGGCTATGGCTCCCATAAGGGTAGTATAGTATAAGAGCTCTAGGTATGGCTATCTCCGTACATTTTGCGTATGTCATCATACATTCAGAGTTCGTTCCAAAACTTATTTCAGCAGTGAGTTTGAATGTACAGCGTATATGAAATATAATACATAAACATAAAAAAAAAATCTCCCATACACCTCTTTTCGTGTATTTTTTTATAATATATAATTCCTAAATATCTGAGTTTTATTTTTATTTTGTTTTTATTAAGAATTCAATAATAAAGAAAATATGCATCTAATTCATTATTTTTTTCTTTTCTATTAAGTAATATTTTATTTGCTTCATCTCGCCGTTTCATGTGTTTAAAAAAAAATAATATGTGTTTCACAAAAGATGAGCAAAATTTTAAGAGATGATAGAGGTCATCCAAACAAACAACTTTCATCAAAGAATGAATGGTCGGAAATAAAACGCAAAGGTGCTGGCGCATTTGGAAACTTGTCAATGCAAACGTTAAAGGTCCATTTCTGTTGCGAGTTATTGGGAGAAGAACGACACTAATAGCATGCAAATGTGAAATGAGGAAGAAGAAGAATGCGTATGCAAAATTTTGCCTCGATTAATACATAAAAGCCGTTGATCCGAGTGTGCAACTGTCAATCGCGGTAGGAACGCATCGGAAGATGTTGCCCTTCACTAATACGGAAAAGGCTGATATTCATTTTATCTACTGAAATGCAATTGGAAATGCTCAGAGTTTTAACGATTGTACGGAGTGCGGTTCCTCAACAAGCACGACCATAAAACATTTGAACGCTTGTACGGAAAGTTGTGTGAGACGGGATCATTTCTGACTTCCCGGTCGGATGCAGGTCGTGCAAAGACGGACGGGACGTTAGTTATGGAAGGAGCAATTCTGGATATGGCGGCTGATCAGCCATGTACAAGTACACGAGCAGTGGCTAGGCAATTGCATGTATCACATTGCACGACATGGCGAGTTCGGAAGGATGAACGTTTGCATCCTTATCATGTTCAACGAGTCCAGGAACTGACTCAGAGGGATTATCCTCGTCGTGTGGAATTCTCCCGCTTGTTTCTGCAGTAGAACGCAGTCAATTCTGATTTTTGGTAGCTATGCTTTTCACGGATAAATGTACCTTCACACGTGAAGCTGCATTTAACACCCACAATCAACATGTATGGGCGGATGTAAATCCACATGCCACTTATTCACATGGTCATCAGCGACGCTTTTCTATAAGTTTTTGGGCAGGAATAATCGAAAACAACCTACCCGGACCTTATCTTCTGCCAGAACGCCTTGACGGGAAAAAATACCTCACGTTTCTGCAATAGGTGCTGCCCGATAAATTGAACGCCGTTCCCCACACATCCGGCGGGTAATGTGGTTCCAGCAAGAGGGAGCACCAGCCCATTATGTAGAGACGTGCTAAACTATCTGGATGTGACATATCCCAACCGATGGATTTGGTGGTCCTGTAGTTTAGCCACCGTGCTCGCCAGATCTTTCATGTCTCGATTTCTTTTTGTGGGGACAGCTGGAGGCTCTTATGTATGAGACCTCCATTGAATCTGTAGAAGACCACGTTGCCAGACTTTTGGTTGCTGCAGGGGAAGTGCGCGATATGCCTGTTGTTTTTCAGAAAGTTCGCCAATCCTTTCTTTGCCGTTGTACATCATGCATAGACACTGCCGGTCACTGTTTTGAACACCTATTGTAATCACATGTCATTAAACTTGCTTTTGCCACTTAATCGTTTTTTGTGTGTTTTTGCCTCGTATAACAACATCACCTTCGTCGCCATCTAACACCTTTGCGTTTTGATTCCGACCATGCATTCTTTGACGAAAGTTGTTTGTTTGGATGTGTACTATCACCGCTTAAAGTTTTACCCATCTGTTATGAAACACCCTGTATGCATTTCACTAAAAAGGCACTTTCTTTCATTTTAATCTTTTAAAAAGATTTCATTAATTTTTTTTTTTTTGGGGGGGGGGGATGTTAATATGCAAATTAAAGTTCATATTTGGGCTCTTGTGCAAATTAAAGTTTATATTTGGGTTCTAACACATTTTTACGAAAATTAATTACGATTAAAGACTGGATTGCTTTCAATTAAAGTAAGTACTTATTTACAGCATTTTTATGAATATTAACAATTAATCATTATCTATTAAATTATGTTTTTTTTTTTGTCGTTGCTGCAAGAGCAAGCTAAAATATTCATATATTTTTCATACAGAGATTAAATTCTAAATTTGTTACCATGAAAATATTGAATTAATTAAATGTTTCTTCTGTCACTAATTCATATGTTTCATATCATTCATAAGTTATATCCGTAATATCAGTTAGTGAAAAGTGTAAGGTAAGAACTTAATATAACTTAATATAATGTACTGTCTGCCATTTGATAATTACATATGTGATTTATATAAGGGTACTTTCACTTTCAGAACCGGTTCCAACCGGTTCCAAGATTGAAAATGCCTGCTTATAAAAAACTGCAACAAAAATTGAAAAAGTAAAAACTAACAACGTTGGAGATTGACCTCAGCTATCCTATGTAAAAAATGCATTTAAAAATATTAAACTGTGAGCCAGAAATCGCGCTAGAACCTTCCCATAGACTTAACATTAGCTTGAGCGTTTCTTCCCGTGACTAGTGTAGGCTCTTAAGTTAGTTTGGGTATTCTCAAAGGGTACTCACAATGCAGTGCGATCTCTTGACTAAAATTTGAACTATTTTAAAAGTTACACATTATTAGATTTATGAGCTATCTTATAAACATGTCAGGTACATTTCATCTTTATTATAGCAAATGAATGACTGAATTTTAAATTTCTGATGTTTTTTTCGAATTACTCTATAACTTCCAACAGAACTCCTGCGCGGGTCGGTTTGTATCTGACCCAAACCCGGCAAAAAATATTTCTTTGACACAAACCCGACAAAATGTTTTTCGTCGACCCGATACGTATCCGATTCGTAACAGGAAAGAAAATAAAATATTTATTTTTAATACAGTTATGAAAAAATGTCTACAATTTTATGTCTGATATCAATTTTATATTTTATGTTAAAAAATAAGTATGTATATACACGATCAAATATATCTTTTTTCTTGTGAAAAAATATTCTCTACTTTCTTTTGCAAAATTGGGTCAGCCCGGATCCGACCCACAAGATTCGAAATCCAATCCCATCCCGGCCTGAACCCGACCCGAAAGGGGGAAAAGTCCTACTCGACACGACCCGACTCGCGTTTTGGGGAAAATCGGGTCCTCCGATCCGATGCAGGACCTTGTGTCAAATATAGTTGCTAGATTTCTGTAAACCTTACCTTTTGCCTTTTGCATAGCTACATTTACCTTTTAAAAAATGAAATTTTTCTCAGAAAAAGAAAAAAAATCGACCTGAAATAGCGAAGAAAAAAATGCAATTTATTTCTCTGTGATTATATTTTAACAATTTTTCTATAAATTATTTTCCCCCTGCTTTTCCTTTTCAAAATACACGTAGCACTCTAATACAACACTTTAAACTATTCCGTTATCTTTTATCTTTTTTCCTCACCCCACAACTAAATTCAAACTCAAAAACTGACACCGTGATTTCAACTATTAATAATGTTTTCCATCAGAAAAAGAAATTTTGTTTGAAGTAAGAAAAAAACCTTATATTTTAAAATTAAAAGCAAAACTAAAAATAAAATACAAGAAGTTATAACACGTTTTATCAAAACGAAACAGGCAGGTTTTGTATGTGTTTTTCATTGCTAGTAACATAGTCCGAAAACCTTAAATAGCGTAAAGATAAATATCACAATGCCATATCTCAAAGAATTTTTAAAAACGAGAAAATGTGCTTCTCTATTTCGTTTTTTCTTTTGCTGAAATAAAAGGATTTTACACCGACGTTTTTAATATAAAAACGGGGGAATTTTTCAAAGAAAAAAATAGCGAGGACTATTTTATATTTCATATTCTAGTTTTCATTTTTTATTCTTTTTCTTAAAAAAAGAAATCTGATAAAGTTAAAAGAAGTTTTCATTTCTTCTTTCAACTTTCGATTTCTGTAATGTAATTGCCCAATTAATTTTAAATGAAATGTCAGTTTAAATAATAATGCATATTTTTTTTTTTAGTGTAAGCTGTTTAAGTTATTATTGAAAAAGATACGGAAAGGGAGAAAACAGATTTTTAAAAATTACGTTGAAGACGGAAATGAAATATATTTTTTTTTTTAAAGTTCATTTCAAAAAGAGGATAAAACATTTTTTGTATCTAAATAAATACTTTGGTAGTATCTATACTCTGTAAAAATATTTATTTCAGATTCCTGAAAAAAAAACCCATAAATGAATGTAAAGGAAAAATTAATTGAAAATCAGAATCTGATGCATAAATAAGTATTTATTACCATTAATGATGCTATTAGAGTATATATATGATTCAATATAATTATAAACTTTAACTGTAAAATATTGTTGTATAAAAGTGCGTATATTACTATATATGAGCTCGTTTATTGGTATAGTCAGTTTGACAAAATACTAAGGTAAACCTTCGTGTAATGTGGACTAGAGTGCTTTAAAAAAATAACGATACAGGCACAAGACGCGTGCTAAGTTTAGAAGTTTTTGTTCAAACTACGACAACCCACTTTACAAAATTATATAATTTACTTTAAAACACATCTGTCTTAATTTTTTTTTTAAATCATCAGTCCTTAGAAATATTTTACTGAAAAATAAATCCTATTATTTAAGCATAATGTTGAATATTATTTCGTGATCTGTTCATCACAGTACCGTTGAAAGTACATTAATGAATTTTGTCGATGCATTCCTGTTAAATTCTTCGTTATAACTCATACAGCTTTATGTGCATGGCTATAATTTTTTCCGACACATTTCTTTTTAACTTCACCTTATTGCGTAAGATTTTGCGTAATGTTGTGTAGCTCGGTGGAGCGGATTATGGGGTAATCCAAAAATCCTTGACACGTTTTTAAATTCAATAAAAAAAATCAATTAATTGTCGTAAGAGAATGTGGCTTGGCCGAAAATACTTCACATGATAAATAGTTTTGTTTAGCAATTGAAAAATTCAGTTCCGAAAATTGCCCGCAGATGTCGCTTCCACTTAAAATCTCAATAAAGAATAAAATCTCAAGATAAAACACAGATCATTTATTTTAGACCATACTTCAACGTGTCCGCCTTTTGTATCTTGAACCATATCCAAACAGTACTTTGTATCATTCCACGCGTTGAAATATAGAAGAAGGTTGTACAAAATAAATTGTCTGTAGCTGCTTATCATTAGTTTTTTGTTTTGTTTTTTGTTTTGTTTTTGTTTTTTAAAGGTATAGTGCCTTCTATGGACAAAATTTTTAACTATTTGTTTTAATTTGTTTAAACAAAACGTTTGTTCATGAAAAACATTTTCGTCCAAGTCACACTTCGAACGCCAATTGTTTGATTTTTCATTGAATTATAACAGGTGTCAAAGGCTTTTATCATCTCTGTAATTTCACTACAAAATTATATATCTTATCTGAAAGTTTAGTGTACACATAGCTATAAAATATTTAATAATACATATTATGTTTTTAATAGATATTCTTGTCGTAAATATGGATCCAGGTAATAGTAAGCACGCACACGAAAAAGGAAGACGCTTAGGATTTAGTACATAGAAAACATATATTATTTAAACTCAGAATGGTGATGGAGTAGGTAAGACGTAAGGTTCTGTTATAGAATTAACTAACATATAAGAGGTTTTCCCGGTAAAAAAAAAGAAGTTCGACAAATACACGGTAATGCTTAAAAGCTAAGCCACAGCAATTATTTAAACTATTACGTATACCTCATTATTCAGTATAATAAAGTCAACTCATCAAATAGAAGAGATTGCCCAAACATCATTCCCTTAAGAAAAATCGTAATTTTGAAAAATAAGATAAAACTCAAAATGCCGAAAAAAGTTATTTAAGCAGTTCTTACTGAACCAAAAGCTGGTATAATAAACTGATATAGTATCTGGTATAGTATCTAGGAAAAAATAATTGTCTTTACCTCTGAGTAAGCAAAGACGAAAGTAACCCAATTTTTCAATTTTTGAAGAAATGTTCTTACTTCTGTTCACCTTCTTAAATTTCCAATTCATACTTTATTTGATGTGGAGAACATTTGGAAAAGAGACAAATAACTGCCACAATGAAATATTTTTTTCAAAATTTAGTTGTTTCTCCTGGTACTCTTCAAGTTGCTATTTTTCCTCTTGTGGGGTTTTTAGTGACTCCTTGTGGAGACATTGTATCTGAAGGAAAAGAATGAAGTATCAGCTATAGCAGAAGTGGAAAGTTGAGTTATAGGAACTACCCTGATTTTCTTTACTGGACTGATAATTTTTCTTTGAACATTTGATTGTAGGATTTGGATAAGACGAATTTAGAAGTATTAAAATCATGTTGGCCAGCCGTTCCTGTCAAACGATGAATCTCACCAGCCAATGAGAAATTAAACATGATAAAGATGCTCCAGTCTACAAATGTCAATCAGACAGTACTAGAAAGCGCACTTTAAAGCATCAAAATAATGTTCTGAAGTTGAATAAAAACTATAAAGGGATTCTCCTCAAAGTATTATTGAAAAATACTGTACTGACAAACAACATTTCTTTTCCGCCTCACTGCCAATGTTCTATTGGGAAGTACAGAAGTGTTCCATAAGCTTGCCAAGCGGTATCAGAAATATCCACTAAAGTTAAAAAGGGTGACGCATTAGGTGACGGGACAAATTTGGGACACTCTACTCTCATTTGCAAAAATTCGAAGAATATGTACGTACAATGTCGACCAAAACAAAACAAAACAACCCAGATATTTTAATCTTCAAATTGCCACAGGAAAAAAAAACATTCAACTGAAAATTGTCTGCTTTCAATTTATGTTTAAAAAATAAGCTTAGGGGTCGTCTCCTACTGACATTGTACTAAAGTCATATTTTTGACATCATATTTGGATTGGTTGGAAAATTTTACCCTAGGATACAAAACGAGAAGTTATATGATCTAGTAATTTAGAAATTATGAAAGTTTAAAATTCGGAACTCCTAATGTTAAATTCATTTGTAATCGTTGCAAATCAAATTGCAATGCGGGTAGTTTTTTAAGCCTAACCCAAAAGCTACTTTTCGGAAAGATCTATAATTTTGGATTTTTATGTTTGAAGCTTCTACCAATCGATTTCTGTTTTAAAAATTTATAAGTTACAATTCGTATTTTTTTTCGAAAATAATTTTCAAATATATATTTTTTCGAAAACATTATGACTTGCAACCTATGGACGTTTTAACAGGAATAGCTTTCTAGAAGCTGCAATTACGCGAATCCAAAATTACCGCTCATTCCACCAAATAAATTTTTAATTATTCTTAAAAACATTTCACATTGCAATTTATTTTGCAACGATTACAAATGAATTTAACATTAGGAGTTCCAAGCTTTAAACCTTCATAACTCCTAAGTTACTTGACCGAATAACTTCCCCTTTAATATCCTAAGGTAAAATTTACCTAAAAATCTGAATATGACGTTAAAATTAGATATTGGTATTGAAAATTTCAGAGTTTGATAACATTTCAGTAGGGAAGACGACCCCCTAAGATTATTTATGTTAACATAAATTGAAAGAAGACATAATTTCTAGTCGAATGGCTATTTCAGTTTTTGTTTTCTCTAACAATTTGTAGATTAAAATGTACAGGGTGATTATAAAAAAACTATCCCGACATTTGGGCCCCTAACTATCATACCATTCACAGAAACTGAATGAAATTTTGGCAAAAGGTATTTTGAGGCATGCGCTCAAGAATGATATGGAAAACAACAGTGTCACTCAAACAGTTACGGTTACAGTGAGAAAATTTCGAAAAAATCAAATGGCAACACCACGTTTTTTGTAATGGAACGTGATCTCCATTGTAAAAAACCCTAAATAGCGTTGGAACGGCAACTGTAGCATGAAAATCACTGGCGGTAGATAGGCTAAAAGTGAGGACAACCAATAAGGACAGAGAAGCAGCTTAAAATAAAGCATTTTATTGTGTTTCAAAAATTTTCCACATGACCTCCTTCACACACGATGACACTTTGCATGCGGCTGATGGTGGATAGCACTACAGCACGTATCATGGCAATAGGAATCTCTTGAATCGCAGTTCTCATGGCATCTTTCAAATCAGATGCAGTTTGAGGACGAAACTGATACACTTTCGATATTTCAGATATCCCCACAGCCAGAAATCCATTGGTGTCAGATCAGGAGACCTTGGTGGCCACGGAAACGGGAAATGACGGGATATAACTCTGTCACCAAACTGTTGAGTTAAGACACGTTTGACTGAAGACCCGACATGTGGAGGAGCGCCATCTTGCATCCACACAACTTCAGATAGAGCATTTTGTCGTTGCAATGCGGGAATCGCGTAATGAGTTAACATGTCAGAATAGCAAGCACTCGTTACTGTACACGTTTGCAGATCACCGACAGTAACCTCTTCAAAAAAGTAAGGGCCGAGGATGAACGTACTCGTTATACCACACCACACAGTCACTTTTTCCTCGTGTAATGGACGTGCATGCACATCATGTGGATTATTCTCTGCCCAGTGCACACAATTTTTAGAATTCACGTTCAAAACTGGGTGTTGCCATTTGATTTTTTCGAAATTTTCTTACTGTAACCGTAACTGTTTGAGTGACACTGTTGTTTTCCATATCATTCTTGAGCGCATACCTCAAAATACCTTTTGCCAAAATTTCATTCAGTTTCTGTGAATGGTATGATAGTTAGGGGCCCAAATGTCGGGATAGTTTTTTTATAATCATCCTGTATATATGAGGTGTTTTATTTTTTAGCCAACTGTACAAGTACTGTTATCATATACTGAAGCATTTAGTTTCTACCAAATAACATTATTAAATCCCTTAAAGACATAAAGCGGTTTAAGACATGGAGTATATATGACATTTAGCGGATTATTCGTTTAACCGATATGACGCCAGCGAGTTTCAATACATTTAAAACCAAAAATACAATAAGGTTCAGTTACGCCTATCATGTTGGCAGATAAGCCAATTGGCTCAGAAACAAGGCAGTTTAAAGTAAACAAATGTAATTTTCTAAAATATAATTGAATTAAAAAATAAAAAGTTGTAATTTAGCAGGAAAAATTTTAAAAAGTAAATGACAGATTTTCGAGTAGTGTTTGAATACATTTAATGATTAAATATTCATCTTTATGTGAGTATTACATTGCAAAAAAAGACAAATATTTCTTTATCTACGAAAGTATAACATAACGGTGACATGAACAAATATATTCAATAACCTCATCCGAGTTACTCACGATTTCGAAAGCATTCTTTATCTTTAAAAAACACAGAAACTGATAGATTTCGTATATTTAAAGAAGCATTTATAAAAACAAAGTTTCTTTTGCTGCCACTGATTTTTTGGTACGTTTCTGAATAGCTTTTATAGTATATTAAGTTTTTTAAAACAGAATACCAGTTTTTAGGATGCTAGTATCCATTCTCAATGGAACATTTTCAGCTGCGTAACTGAATTTATACATGCAAGAATAACAAAATAATATTAATTTTAACATTAATGTTAATTCTGTTAATTTATTTTACCTGTAAAACAAGTTTGTTGAACATGAAAATGTTTACTTGAGAATTGATAGAATCCGAAAAGCCTATATTTGGGTTCAGAAAACGGATACACAATAAAAACTACTTGGAAACGTTTCCGAAAATCATGGCAGCAAAAGAAACTTCGTCATTATAAATGCTTCTTTAAATCTCCAACTCAAAAATATATTGGTTTCTGAAGTTTCTAATAATAAAAAACGATTTTCGGAATCGTGGGTAACTCAGAAGATGTTATTGTATATTTTCTTTCGTGGTTATATTATATTTTCCCAGATTAAGAAACATCAGTTTTTTTTTTTTTTTTTTTTTTTTTTTACTTGCATGACTTCGTACAAATCCTCGTCAATTTCTAGTGGATAAAATATACAAAATACAAATATACAAAAGTGGAATACAAAAAGTATACAAAAATAAAAATTTATACAAAAGTAAAATATACAAAAGTGGATAAAATATACAAAATCATTACATGTGTAATTATTTATTATCGTGAAACAGAAGGAAATACACAAAAATATTTAAAATCGACAGTTATAGGAAAAATACATATGTATATATAAATCAAATAAAGTACAAAAGTGCTTGACAAGTAGTGGTGAAATATTTCAAAATTCTCTTCAAATAGCTTATTTGAAGGTATTAAAAATCAGAATTCGTATTTTTGTTGCCTTTCGTTTATTTTGAGGACATTTATTAAAAATGCATGACATTTCTTAAGATTTGATGGCATAAAATCGCCTTAAGAAGACTGGGACATCAAAAGCCTTAAAAATATCCATTTTTCAGTTTGTATTGTGGAAGTTCAGATGCTATAAATGAATAATTTATATGTCTCTCTCATCAAAAGTAAGTTTTTTAAGCTTTTAAATGTTGTACAGACATCGACTAGTAGTTAAAAAGACTATTTTCTGTCAATAGAAATGCGTCTTTTACGTTCTATATCGTTGGAAGACAGGTGGTTTTTGTTTTTTACTCAAATGTTTATTAATAGGTTACACTTTGTAGAATTCAATAATATAGAATGTTACAAAAATCATAAACAAAAATTAAACTATTAATTTGTTAAAATTTTTGGTAATGGATTCGATTACATGACAGAACATCAGGTAAAGCCAGGAGAGATGGCGCGGTCGGAGAGATTGCGCACATAGAGGTTCAGGAGGAAGGAGTAGAGTGAGCGCGCAGCGACTCCAGGTAGTTGTACAATAGCAGTAGTGGAGTGTCTACTTGAAAGTGCACGTTGATTGTTTTGCGCGTCTAAGATAAATCATTGCTCTTTTGTTTTGTTTTCCCAAAGTAAGTGCTTGAATTTTCATAGCTATTCATCAGAATTTCTATACAATATCAGTAGTACAAAATACTTTAAACTTAAACGATTTTTCATAAGCTACTAGTCTAGACTAACAATGTGAACATCAACGGTTCGTTTTATTAGTTGCCGTGTTTAAATAAAAGGCCGCGCAATCTCTCCTACCGAAATTGGAGAGTTTGCTCATCTGCTACTTAGAAGAGATGGCGCATTGTTCCCATTAGTTTCCATGCTAGGAGAGATTACGCAGCTTATTGGTAAATTTGCATAAAAAATGGAAAGTGGAAAAGGACTAATTTTAAATTAAACGTGTTATCAAGTAACTTAATGTTATTTTGTAATCTTATCTGGACTTTCTTTTTCTGATTCTTTAATTTTATTTCCTTTAATTAAAAATTTTTAATCGTTTTTAAAATTATTTCCTTTTTCTGATTCTTTAATCATTAGGTTGAAATATTCAACTCCTAATACAATAATATTTGTTCGCGAAAACCTTAGAACAATGTCATTTAAGTGCAATTATTATTGTTAACAATTTAATTATAGTTATTATTTGTAACAATCTCTCCTACCCATGTGCGCAATCACACCAACCCTGTAAGGACAGACTGCGCAAAATAACTTTCTTAGCTTTATTACACCTGTTCTATTAAATTGCAACATAACAACAAAATAGCAATGGAAATGCATAAAAAACAGACGAAGTAAAAATTATTCATCGATAGTTTAGCAAAAAATTAATATTTATATTTTTTATTGTCATTCTTTTGAATTGTTGGCAGACTCTCCTAGCTTTACCTTATAATTAAGTTAAAGTTGTTCCTAGTAAATGGGATCAGGAATCAAAGGAGATAGAAAATAAAAATACACAGCCTTTAATCACCAATAAATTTCACTCGAATCTTCCAAGAACCATAATCATAACGTGGTGAGTATGGAATAATACAGCACGACATGATGGCATGATGAAGTTCAGAACAAAACTGTCGAAACTAGCATTTTCATTGTCCATGTAATCTGTTAATATGACTCCGACATATACAAATTTCCAATTTAACCAGCGCGCTAAAATTTTTCACACGAGCAGGCGCGCATCGCACCTTTTATGACATGGGTGTTTTCTTTAATTACAATATCACAAATGCAACATATTTCATAATATTAGTGAACAAGATAAGTTAGAAAAGTAATTATACATATCAATAGAGAAAATTAAATTTTAATAAAATTTACAAGCAAAAATAAATGCAGAAATATACGTTTAAAGAAGTTTAAGTACTATTATGATGAAACGATAAGATTATTTCATAAAAAATATATATCAAGCATGATTTAATGCAATGAGACAAAGGTACAATTTATTTATTTTTTTATTTCAGAAAATACATATTAATTAAAAAAGATAAAATAAAAAAAGATACAATTTCCAGCTCCTACGTTACTGAGTTTGGAATATTAAAGGGATTTTAGTTATTTACAAAATGGAATTAATTTGTTTTATTCGTCTGTAAATTCATAAGTCACAGTTTTTTCCTACATATTTTCTGAATAACAATCAAACGATAGTGTACATATTTTTTTCCGATATGCAATGTTATGACCCTTCATGAAGAGAAAAATAAAATAACATAGTGATCATTCAAATCGAAAGTTAAGTATGAAAATCATCTTAACTTGCTTTTATTTTTTAAACGAAACAACTTGTGTGACATAAATTATCAGTTATCTCCAAAACGGCTCATTTCCGACGGGTAGTTCCATTGTGTTTTATACTCCCCACGACGAGATCTTTCCAACGACACCACCCTCGTTAAAATCGGTGACTAATACTTCTTGCAGTTCCTTAGTAAGATGCCGGATACAATAATTAACCTGTTAACCGGGGAATAAACTTTTGTTCGACTGGTATGCCTGATTACAGACGGGGCACACTTTCACCAGTAAAAAAGAATAGATTTTTTTTTTCCTTATTCATGGCAGTAATTTTGCATGAATATGGCGTTTTAATAAGACAAAAATTATTAAAATTTTACTGGTGGAAGTAATGCGTTCAAAATTTTGCAGTAGTAGTTTGTGTACGACGAAATATTTCCTCATACCCAGTTAACAGGTATAAAAAAGTTTATAAAAAAGTTTAACGATGAAACATATCTTTTTCTCTATACAGTTAACTCGTTACTGCATGAGTATATTTTTTCTTTTGTAAAAAAGAAATAAGATACTCTTTGAATTGTGTAACAAAAAAGATAAATATTTTTAAAAGAATAATAATATTGCAGCTTTAAGTTGAAATTTTGAATTTTATTGTTCGTGAAATAAGTGACACGAAATGAAGTTTATCTATAAAGCAATTTGGCAGATATGGTACATAGCCCGCCTAAATTAATAAGGTTCATAATAACTTTACCTCATAACTTTTTAGGTTTTTATTCTTTATTATTTGTAAATAAGAATGAAATAAAAATTTTGCCTCTAACGCTTGATTCATATTAATTAAGTTTTGTAAAACGAAACCTAATAATTAACATAGCAGTATCGTCAAGGAGACAGCGGATGTCATTTGATGTTTAATTTCTCCTAGCATGTGAAACAAGGTTAGTTTTGCGTAGTTATGCCACTGATAGGCGTGTAGCGGAGGGTATGTGGTGGTATACACCGTATACTGCCCTTTTTACCAGAGTAAACACTACTTATAGTGCACAGGGCACAAATTCCCATGTAATCAGAGCATATGAGTGTGTGTGAAAGAGTAAATTACCTCAGATCAACTTTCCTTCTTCTCAAAGCCCCAGAAGTGGTTGGGAGGGGGAGGGGGGCATTATTCCCTGGAACGTCGAAATGTCTCCCCCATTTCACCAAAAGTTTTTGGATATTGTGCTTATAAATTGTCTAGAATCGTAAATCCTTCTCTAGAGCTTCATTACTGCCTCCCCATTAGCATAGGCACCGGCTTAAGTACAAAACAGGCACCCTTACACCTTACACCATTAATTTTAAGCTGTTATTTTTGTCTTAATTAATCAGAGTCATTAAGTAGGACAAAAAACTTTTTAAAATTAATGGTAGAAGCATCCTGATTGTCTGTTTCGTCCCCGTGATGTCGGCGCCTAGGCTCAAGAGCTATAGAAATCCTCCCAATGAAAAATATTTGAATTCAACACTGAAACTTATTGATACGAAACGGCATTATCCAGTGAAAGAAAAACGGTAATAATGATATTTTAAATGTAAGGGGTTTTGTTTTACTTTTTTCTTTCACATTTTTTTGCGATAAATTTTCTGATAAGAAATATCACTAAAATTTAAATCTCATGGATTTCGCGCAAATCCTCTGAGGAGCAGATGCTCTCTACGAAAACATCATCAAAAATGTTTTCTTCTATTCTTAATAGATGGCAGCACTAAGCATTACTCGACTGAAGCTATTCATTAAGTTTTTTTCCAATCTTATCAACATGGATATCTTTTATTCATGCATGCATATTTAATTTTCAAAAGTGGAAAAGATTTAGAGAGGGATTTTTTTTTTTTTTCGATTTTAAATTTATTTAGCTTCACTTGTATTTTTTATTTAAGGAAATCTCTCTTTTTGAAATTATTATCTTTTTCTCAACCAGTTTTTTTCAAACAGAAAAATACGATTTTAACATTATTTGGTCGAGTTGTAACTCTGGTACATATAATTTGTAGAAAATAGTCAGGGAAGTCATTTCAGATTTTGCTTAGAGGGGGCAAAATTATTTTATTGAATATAGGGAATCCAGATTTTATTTCAATTTTATCCCGTTAATTTTTCATACATATTTTCAAAAAAATATGTTTGGTTTTATAATTTACTTTACATGCAATTAATTATTAATATATTGGAGGAAAAATCAAGTGAAAATATTAAACTAAAAATAAGAAATTAAATAAACAGATAATGATTTTTAAAAAAGGGTGCTCTGTCCTGCCTACCCTTAGACACTTGAAAGTTAATGTTAAATCAATGGCAGAGTTCTTTGCAAATTTCCCTTTTGGGTTTTAATATTTTTAAATGCTTTTTGTTTTTTATTAGGATATCTGAAGTCGATGTCTATCCCTACAAACGCTAGTTACACGAAGACACTCGCAAGCTCATGTCAAACCAATGGCGGCGTTCTTTTCTAATTTATCGTTTGCATTTCAATATTTTTAAATGATTTTGCTTGCATAGGATATCTGAGGTCGATGCCTAACTGACTTCTACTTTTTCAATTTTGGTTGATTTTTTTTTCTTTCTGAGGACACTTTTAGTTTTTGAACTGGTTTCGAAATCGAAAAGGTCAAAAAAAAAAAAAAACCTGCAACCAAAATCGAAAAAGTACGAAGATACTTGGTTAGGCATACTAGGTAATCGACCTCAGATATACTATGCAAGAAAAATCATTTAAAATATTGAAATGCAAACGATAAATTAGAAATGAACAGTAGAAAAGATTTCGCCATTGGTTTGGTTTGACATTAGCTTGCCAGTTTCTTCGCGTAACTAGCGTGGTCTCATAGCACGTACCATCAGATCATGAAGGGAATTTGTTTTTATGCAGAATTTTTATTTTATATATATTTTTTTAATATATTTACAAATCTATCAATTTTTATTTAATTATATTATATAATTGTTTAAAAAAATCTATTGTCTCTTTACAAATTACTTTTTTTGTTGTTGTTGTTCGTACGTCAAGTTATGATTATTTTACAATTATTGGAAACACACAAGAAGAAAAAATTAATATTTTTTTGCAAGAAAACCGAAAAATTAATTAATTAATTAAACGATTAACAAGTATCGTTAAATTATTTATCTTCATATATTTTCCCATTTGTGAAAAAAAGCTAATACAAAAGGAAATTTTTTAATTCTTGTGTAAAATATTCTGCATCTGTTCATTGTTTTCATTATTTGTAAAACTTCCTGTATTTGGCTTATTTTTTCTATGATTTTTTTTTTTGTCAAAGGCAATTTGTTTGTAGCTCAATAATAGTGTAAAATTATGAAAAAAATTAACACTTATTTATTATCTTAGTTCTGCAATATGTTTTTTTAAATATAAGCAGTTTGGGCATTTTTGAATGCGGTGCACTAAACGCTAAGATATGTGTGTTAAATTAATTTAGGGTTTCTTAAAAGAAAGAACAAAATTTTGAATAAAAATCTTGAAAGATAAATTTGAATAGAAATATTAGCATATTTCAATTAATTTTTTAGACATCTCAAAACATTTAGTTCACCGGATAGAAAAAAAGTCACAAAAATAGGGATAAAAGAAAATGAAAATAGTATATTTACTAAAGTTGAGTGCACAGTGTTTGACTTAAGCACAAAATTTTATCATGTTTAAGTTCAAAATTTTCAATTACTTGAAATTTGGAGAAAATGTGATTTATTTATTTTCCTATTTCAAATTGTAAAAAATATTATTTAATTTCATAATTTTTTTTATCAGAATTACGTGATTATATATTTCTTAGGTTATTACTTGAGAAAAAAAAAATCTTGAAATAGTCAATTTGGACCAAAAGCTGTGTGTGTGTGTGTGTGTGTGTAGTGAATTAAATAGTATCTATTTTGGCTATACGAAATAAATTTGATTTTGTTTCTACGTCAATTACAACTACCTAGTTACGATTACTTTAACTTCAAATTAAAATGCGTTTTTTCCAATACTTATTTTTATGCATAATTTGTTCATTTCAAAAGCAACTCAAATTATTATCATCACATTTATAAAGGTTTATCAACTTTTTTTTTTTTTTTTTTTAACAGCTTTCTAGTGCTAATAGTTCTACTATCATCTCTAGGATTTTTATTAATTGATATACTGGATGTTTAAAAAAAAAACACAAACTTTAATAAGTGGTAAAGTACACTAGAAAAAAACATTTTTGGTAATGGAAACCAGGGTCACAATCCACTTATTCAGTCAAAAATACAAGACTATACTCACTCCAAGCCAAGCCAAGATTTTCATTCCTAACTTTAAGAATAATGACGATATTTTACAGAAATTTTAAACAGAATAAAATTGCTTTGTGAAATGTGATGCAGTCATTGGAAGTGCACTGTAATTTTGTAAGTGACATCGTATGCATTGGTCCCCACCAGTGGCTGAGAGGTTCTGCTCTCAAAGCTGGTAGACGGGAGATACTGGGTTCAAACTCCTGTCGCGCTCGTCGACCTAACCGTTCGGAGTTTTCCGTGGTTTTCTTCGAACCTTGCCGTAAATACGGGTTAGTATCCCTTAGAAAGACCCCCACGGAGGGCATTCCCCCCAGGGCCTATATCCTTCGTGTAGATAAGCGGCCGTCATAAAATCAACCAATCAACCGTAAGTATTGTCAGCTGCATTCCTAATTATGGAGCACTTAGCTCAATGTTGTTCAGACGGTAATCATGGCCTGTTTTAGAACTTTTGATGATGTCATCTCATTTCACAAAAAGCAAAGTAAGTATATTTAAACTATCGTTTCAATACCATTATTTTAATGTTATGAACGAAAGTCCGGGTTCGGCTTTCCCGGTATTTTTGACTGAATAAATAGATTACAATCCTGCTTTCCTGTATTTTTTTTTCTTGTGCACTACCACTACCACCACTTAAATATTTCCCCATCTTTTTTTTAAACACCTTGTAGCCTTAAAACATATTCTGTGTGTCTAGTCGATACACTGTATAAAAGTTTTGAAACTTTTCTCTAAATTTAAATTCCGATCTTTTTAACTTTCATAAATGGTAATAATAAGTTTTTGTTTTAAATATTAATTGTCCATTCATATATGTATACTCAAATTAAGTCCAAAAATGTGGTTAAAATACTTTTATAGTATTTTTATATAAGTAATACAGAATGCGTTTGGTTACCTTGTGTCGTAGAGACCTGTAATACATGCAATCTGATATTAAAGAGATTAAAGCATGAGTTTTGGATGACTTATGACATTTCACTTGTGAGATCTTTTGGTATTCTGGAATTGCGTACTCTTAAAAAGCATTGAAATGAATGAAGGAAAATTTTCAGCATATTTACTTTGATAAATAACCTTTCATTTCATTTCATTTTTTTTTTACTTCTCATTGAAAATTCAATTGACATTTTGTAAAATAAAATTAAAATATTTTATGTAACGGTATTTAATGAAGAGGAAAAAACTGTCACTGAAACCAAACATGACCAGGAAACAGATGCATGGAAAAATTATCTGAAATGTATTTTTACTTTTTTATGAAAACTCATGACGTCCAGGAAATGTTTTCTTATATAACAAATAGAGAAAAAGATCATGACCAGTATCATCTTTATGGATGGGTCCGCTGTGATTAAGGACCCAGGGTCCTGGATCAGTCAGGGGTAGCGGATTAGTAAAATCTGAACTATCATATATTTAACTTTTTTTTTTTTTTTTTTTTTGCTTTAAAAATAAAGAAATATCTCTTTTTCTAGAATTCATGGGTATCTTAATAAATACTAATCACTGAAACTCTTTCTTTTATTACTGTTCTTATTATCGCTATTTGTAATGTAAAAAATTATTGTCAGAATTATGTTATAAGCATCGTATTTTCTTAACGCGTGTTAACTAAAGTTTATGTACTTAGTGATAATTTTGCTCTACATTAGTAAGTATAGAATATGGACCTGAATAAATTCCATTTCATAATCAGAAGGTTCCTTTTCATCAATTATATGAGGGTCAATCGAATTAAAACCGGAATTCTGTTCCGATAGGTGGCGGGTCAGCGGGATGGGCCGTTTATACATAGTAGTTGGTACAGATGTTCGTGATTAGCGCAGTTTTCGGTTGATCCTCTTAAGCTGAATTTATTTGTTTGTTTTACGATGAGCGTGTAGGAAGTATACTCTTCTATTGCTCAACAGATTATTATCTAATTTCTTGAAAGAAAAAGGAGTAGAAACCGCTGAAATCTTGCGCTGGCTTAAATTACAGTTCCCTGGCATTTATCGCAAGGCATCCCAGCTGTACAATTAGCATAAAAATTCATGGAAGGACACATATTTATTGCAAATAAGACCTATGTGAGGATCCTTCGGATCAGGCTACAGAATAGGCAATATTTGGAATTTTAAGGACGATTTGCTGATTTTCTTAACGTTCGTCGTATTGTCAATACACCATATTGCTGTAGTCTACTGGGCGAAGCAAAATTTCCATTTTGGCGGAAAATGCGTGGGTTTCAGATAAGGAATAATTATCTTTTTTGCCATTTAATCCTGTGCTTTTTTTCTAAAACCAGCTTTTTACGAGACTACATTCAAGAGGGGCGTTTGTATAATTAAAACACACATACACACAAACACTTCCACCTTTATGATGATTATTTGCCTCCATACAGTACATTTAACTCAAGAGTAAAGCGAAAAAATGCATTGGGAAGCATCGAAATATCTTGCCTACAATTCCGACTTGTTATCCTGCGACTATCAAATGTTTGGGTCAAAACAGAGGAACTTGGAAGACATCGATTCTAGACAATACATCCGTCTAGTCGTTTGCGTGCAGTTTGCTTAACAAACTGTCCCCTTCACTCTAAGATGATGGAATAAAAAGTTATCTACCCGCTGGGAAAAATGTGTTTTGAAATCAGAAGATAATTAGCAGATTATTGACTAAAAAGTTACATTGAATTTTAGTAAACGTTTTTTCTATATAGGAAAAGAGCCCTTCATTTTTTTGCAGTGTTATGATACACTCAAGTAAAAAAGCTTCTGATACTAGTAAAGCATAAAAACAGTACAATGTTTCAGTAGTATATCTTGTGGACATCATTACAAAAAAGCATTTCCGCATTGATGATAAAGCAGTTATTGTTCTGTTGAAACCAGTCTGCGGTTCTCATATGCCATTGGTATCTTTTATATTGGCATATAGTTTATCATAGACTTAAAAAAATTACAGAAATGCCTTCTGATATGGAAGGAAAGTTTACAAAATTTAGCGCAACTTCATAGTTACCAACAGTTCTGGAAACTTCCCCGTTATTTTCAGAAATTTTCCGGAGACGAAGTAATCACAAACCTCAAAACCCAATAGGTTTCCGAAATTAACAGAAACGCCTTTTCCAAAATTTACGGGCAGCAAAAGGGCCCTTTTATTTCAGAAACGTTTCTATAAACCTCAAAAAACAATTTCTTTTATTTTTTGTTTATGATTAGTCTTTCTCTAAATGGTTTCTTAAGATAATAGATATGTTTCCGGAATCCTGGGTAACTACGAGTTTACACTGAATTTTCGTAAACTCTGAGCGAAATAAGAGAAGTTTTTTGCAATATTTCGCCACCAAGTTTCATTCATTTCTTACAGCTCAATCGAGGAACATTGTTATTAACCATCTCTACTCGAGGCTATTTAAACCGTATAATGCATGTTCTCATTCTTGCACACCAGAACCATTAGAGTGCATAGGATTAAAAAAAAAAATGATGTTTTTTTTTCATACCTAAGGTCCCTCTTGGATGTAGCCCCGGGAAAAGTTGGTTTTAGAAAAAAGCACAGGATAAAATGGCAAAAAACATAACAATTACGTGCCATACCTGCATGTTTAAGAAGTAGTGTTGTCACAGAAGGGTCTGGAAATGGCCTCCTTGAGCTTCCAAACACAGCTGAACACGACGTTGGATGTTTCTGAAAGTGTCTGCCAGAACCTCTGGTGTTACCTCCTAGATCTCTCACCGGATGTTCTCGAATAACTCATCCGCTGCGCATGGTTTATTCATGTAAACATGCCCTTTTAGCTGACCTCATAACAAAGTGGAGGCAAATCTTGTGACCTTGGAGGACATAGTTTTATGTACTTTTTCTGTGAAAAATGATCCGATTTCAACCATTAGTGATCAGCTTTGTTTAGAAACTTAGGGACGGCATTTCCATCATTTTCTGTGACAACCTCATTTCTTAAACATAGTAGTAAAGTATATAATTATTATTTTTTTCCCCTGCTCCATCTCTTTTAAAACATTTTCCGTGGCTACATTCAAATGAAACAATTCCACTTAGCCTTAATAGTTCATATCAATATTCTACTTTATTATTTAATAAATAAAATATTTATGTCGCCAAATACAATAAGAATATTTATGTCGCAAAACCCCTTCGTCTCAGAGAAAAAAATGTAAAAACTTATACATGACTAAATAAACTATGAGAAATGAAAAGAAAAGCATAGTTTGCACCTCCAAAAGCTGTTTTTAACGCATAAAATGAATCAAGTAATCTGATCCTTATCCATTATTCTTCATACCTGAAAACCCTAAGCAAGGCTTTCATTTCTTTTCTCCTTTTCATTTTTTTTACTACTCTTTTGTTTTTCATTGGCATGTCTAAGAAAGAATGTTCGGTCGATCGATTAATGGACTTCGATTAGTTCTTTTCTTCTTTCCACCTTTTTTCTACGGATTTGATTGCCTAAGGCTTATTTGGAAACAAGTGTCGAGAAATTTAATTTCATGTTCCTGCAATTTAAAATTTGATTTTGAGTTAACCTTTAATTTCTTAAAGCGGCGTATTCAAATTTTCGGATGCAAATTTATCATCATAAATTTGAAATGTATAATTAGAGTTTTATTATTAAGGTCTATTTTATGTGGTTATTTTTAACATTTAAAGGGACCCTCTATCCTTTTAACAATCTTAGTAAGTTAAGTATCTTATTCTACGATTTTGGCATACTATGAAATGATTTCATGAAGGAAAATCATTTTATCAATAAAATAGACAGTTATGGTTGTACAATAAGAAAATTTAATTAAAAAAATAAAATAAACTCTTCTTTCCCTACTGATGTAAATATTTTTCAATAGTTTTTTATGCTTCGTTTAGAGTTGCTGCTTATATCTTTAAAGATCACATTACCAAAAATGTAACTAATTTAATAGGAAAATATTTTAAATGTCGTGATATTAAACAAGGATTTTTTTTTTAATTTCATAATATATATGGAGGCTATACGAAACAGAGTTTTGCTAAATGCTATGCCATTTGGCTGATTTATTATTTATTTATTTATTTATTTATTTATTTATTCGTATTGTCAGGAAATCGTTTTAGGTAGCTTTCAATACAAAAAAGTATAAAGCTACCTATTGCAGCCGTTCGGAGGAAAGCAGTTCCGGAAAATTTCGATATATTTTCCCCGATCATGACCCCCAGACACCAAAACCACCCTCCGTTCAAATGTTGATTTATATATATAGATATATCCATATATATATATATATAATTATATATTCTTTTCAATAATTATCTAGATGAAATTATTGATTTTCATATGATACCATAATTTAGCCTATTTGGCTCATAAATCACTTTGATTAGCTTCCATATATATATCTGACCTATGTCATACGATAAAGCTCGTATTTATAAATCAATTTCGATGAAACTAATTGTGTGTATTAAGCTCACCAATGTCTCGACCGAGTTCGTTGGCCAACTTGATCCGCCATTTTGTTTCAAGATGACGGCCACTTAAAAATTTAAAACTAAAATAAATATACAAAAAAGTTAAAAATTCAAATTTATTTTTTAATTAAGTGTTAGGCCTTGATATGAAGATTCCAGAGCATTTTTTTGTTTACCTCTATCTTAAAAAATGGCTGAGATAGAGCAGTTTGAATTTCTAGGGTGGCTGACATTTTGAAACAAGACAGCAGATTACAAAAATTTTCATTTTTGTAATAATTTTCCCAATCATACGCATAAAACTATATATTCATATCCGTTAGCGCCAAATTCTTGCCAAACTTGGCGACATTTGGCGATATTTCGCCAAATTTGGCGACCAAAATAAGTCTTCATAAATGAAGCCAATTTGGCTATTGCTCAATAATTTGGCGAATTTCTTATTCAAATTCAGTATTATCGAATCTTTTGTAAACGTTTTCTTTGCATTTTAACTTGCTGTTTTCGTGTAACATTAGCTAAAATTTTAAAACGAAGATATAGGAAAGCTACCTTTTCCTCCCAGTACAGGCCGGAAGGGCTTTTTTTTTTCTTCTCTGTTACATGCACCAAAGAAAATGCATTCTCATTTATAAAGTAAAAAGTTTTTTTCCATGATTGTGCCAATGTAACTTCATTTTTTCCTGATTGTCTTTTAACGATTTATGTGTGGTAATGGGAATATACAGAACTCTGTTATTGGTTTTGCCATATTAATGCATTTTTATTTATTTTACCTGTAAGGCCGCGTGGTTAACATGGGCAAAGCCAGGTGGTTCTGCTAGTACTTGTATAAACTTAATTATTTTTATTTTCAGTGAATGCTTGTATTTGAAAAAAAAAAAAAAGTTATTTTATTAATTGGATATGCTAATATTTTTCAGTGAATGCTTGTATTTGAAAAAAAAAAGTTATTTTATTAATTGGATATGCTAATATTTTAAATAATTATATCTTGGTACTGTGGAAAATGTATTATTAGATGCTGCATACTTTATCATTTCAGATATATGAACTTGCATAAAGAAAGATAACCAGTACCATACAATTTATTATAAAACATCTATTCAATTAAAATTTCATAATTATGAAATAATTATTTGAAAATAAATTAATGATTATCAAATTATTTTTTTTAATGATATTTTTAAAGAAATTATTAAAGTCAATAGTGGTTATCTTAATAAGTACCGCTTTCAGTGATATATCTTTTTACTCAAAGCCGCTATAAACATCGGTGCAAGCCCCCCCCCCCCCCCCCCCCATAAGCATCTGTACCCAGGGCCCCAAAATTTGTAAATCGGTCCCTGAATATGAGCTGATAAATATATACAAAATTTACAATGGGAATATGCCGGTATTTACCAGCCCTGATAAAACAATACAAATTGAAACAGTTAAAGAACTCCTGTTCGGGTGAGTGAGAAGAGGAGTGGTGGCCGGAAGTTAAAAAGGATTTGAGAAAAAGAATTCATTGTTCTCTATAAATTTCATACAAACTATTATTTTATGCAAGAGAACCGGCCGGTCGTGCAGGTAGATCAGTCAATTACGTAAATTCATACTGTTTGGTTACCTTATTGTTAGTACCCTATTGTTAAGAGGCACTTATAAAATATTTTTCTTTCAGGACTTGCTTTGTCGATGAAGAGGGGTTTTTTTCTGTCGTTCTTTCTTTTTGGAGCGATTTTATATTTGCCAAAATGCGAACATTTTGAGATTAAATCCTTACAAGATAACTTTTAGATTCGTCAGACTAAAGCACATAAGTCAAAAGTAATAGTTTTAGGAACAACAAAAAACTGAATAAATAAAAACTGTTATAAAATTTAATTTGATTTATTATCATTGGTATATTGGGGTGTAGTTAATTAATACTAATACGCACTTAGTCAGTCACTATTCTATGAAGTATCTACTGACCTTCTACTGACAGTTTGAACTGCGGCTTTACTCTGCTCTGGCCTGAGTTTAAGTTGCTTAACCTCGACGAGTATCAGTTTCTAATAGCATAAGTCATATTCTGTATCCCTGAAATGCGAGAACATCATGTGTCCTTTTGAAATAAGTCAATTTATGTTGTTTATAATGTCGCAAGATGTGAAGAGATTGATAAGGTTGAAAAAGTACGCCACCAGGATTGAAGTCTAAACGAACGAATCTGACTTATGTGCTTTAGACAGCCGATGTATTAATTTAAATGGATGGTGTTGGTATAATAAAAAAATAGAGCTTTTTTTTTTTACTTATCTGCCGACCCTAGAATTTATAATTAATAGTGTGGTGTGTTGTTCATAAAAGCATGTAATAAAATTCTGTATTCTTAGTTCCAAAATACCAAAATGACGTTTCAAGACTCCAGCGAACTTTTACTAACTTCATTTATGGTGTCAAGAAATTACATTCATAAAGTTCTGTCAAAATTCTCTCAATGATACTTAATTCAGTTCATATGGCGAAATAAAAGCGACTATTTTCAACAATGCCAACAATAATCGTCAAATTTATGCCTATTGTGTAAGGAAACAATTATTTTTTTGTTCCGAAATCTTCATTTATACCATTATACAGTATGCCCACTAAAGTCCCTTGCCAGTCTCTTAACTTCGGAACGGCTGCTGCTATATTCATAAAAACGGTGTCTAGGTATAGTACAGTAGCCATGCGCTACACAATGAAACCGCCTACAGTGCCACTTGGTGGAATGCTGCGGAGTTAGCATTCCTATCTAGAAAACGGAAAGAGATAGAGAAAAAAAGTGATTTACAAAGTTGTAGAGTATCATCGATTTCGTACGAAAATACACCTTGTGGACATTAATGCGAAGAATATAATACTTAAAACGCGCATTTGTTTTATTTGTTTTTTGTGATTTCCTACACTGTGACGTGACAAAACGATCTTAGAAAGAAAAAAACAACCAGTTATGAAACAGCAGGTGTGTGCGACCCCTCCACAAACATTGCAAGACATTAAACGACGCTATTATGGACGCTTGTGCCAACGTGTCGCCATCTATGCTCCAATGTGTGCAACGTGAAATTCAAACAAGCATCCAAATATGCATTGCAGCTGACGGTGAGAAGTTTGAACAACTAAAATAAAGGTACATTATTATAACTAGTTGTTTTTTTCTTTCAAAGATCGTTTTGTCACGTTGAATTGCAAGAAAAGGAGAAATCACTTGGCACCTGGACAAGACTATTTTTATATACGTCACATGTTTTGTTTGTTCCAAACCGAAGGACTAGTGAGATCGTGAGTCACCCGACCGGAACCTTTTCATCACTCAAAACTGAATCATCCGTATACCTCACAGATTTGTCTATGGATTTCTGATGGTCACACATTCCGATTCCTTGCATGTGAAAAGCGAATTGCAGAACTTTACAATCGGTTTGGCTTTATAGCGTGTTAAACATCATTAGCGTACGTTCACACGTAACAGCATTTTGTCTTACGAACTTTTTGTCTTACGGACCCTTTAGTCATTGACTCGCGTTTTTAGGTGGGCGTAGTAATAACCATGTTTCGTATTCGGAAATTATAATGTTCCAGAACTTTTTTATTCATTAATAACCGTCGTTTATATATCATAACTGCCAACCTTTACCCTTTTACAAGTCCAATAAACAAATTTTTAACCAGAAATGTGGCTTAATAAATGAAATCAAATAAGTACCACATAGAAACAAGAGACTTTTTATAAAATAAATTTTCTGATCCAAAACACATTCATCTGATTTTTAAAAAAAAAGGTTGACATTTACAACTTATAATACGTACGACATTATACACTCATGTTTGTAAAAATTGCAACACCATGAAGGAATTGTCAGAAATTAATGAAATTTATTCCACATATATACGTCACAAATAAACAGATAGTGGTACAAATAAACGATCAAATTTACAAGACAAAAAAAAAAGAACGTCGGAAATTAGTACTTTGTGTGTCCGCCACACTGAGCGATCAGAGCCTGTACACGTCGTGGCATTGAATCATACAGGTTCTGAATGTAATCCTGGGGAATGATATTCCAGAAGTTCAGTCTTACTGTGTGCCCCACCAGCTGTACGAGCGAGTCGCCGACCAATGAAATCCCAGACATGCTTGATTGGAGACATATCCGGGGAATAAGCAGGCCATGGCCTGCCTACTGGCAGAAGCGAAACCTGTTGTGCACTGAAGAAGGCTTGTGCAGTCTGAGAAACATGTGCATGGGTATTATCCTGCTGAAATAAAGCACCCGGAATGCTTCGAAGAAAGGGAAGGACCTCTGACTCCACAATTTTCCTTATGTAGCGATCCCTTTTGAGGTTGCCTGCAATGTGCACTAGATGGGATCGACAATTATACCCAATAGCTCCCCACACCATGATGCCAGAAGTTTGTGTGGTATGACGCTGGATAACACACTGTGGGAGTAGACGTTCCCCTCTGTAACGTCTGACGCGTACTGTTCCATCATTGTACTCCAGATTGCAGCGAGATTCATCGAAAAAAGCAACTTGTTGCCACTGGAGACGCCACGTGGTGTGTTGCTGAGCCCATTGAAGTGAAAGCGTCTATGATTCAGCGAGAAGGGAATCTTGCGTAGAGGAACCGTTGCACGCAGCTCATGCTGCAGCAGACGACGACGAACTGTGATGCTAGACAACAAAACACCTGTAGCTCCAACGCTGTGTTAATACACGAGAAGACGCTGATGAGGTGTCTGTCGCCCCATACCGTTGTGCTATTGCGTGCCCCACTGCCAGATTTTCGCATTGTTTGCTTCTCCTCTGTCCATTTCTTCCAAACACGCATCACTGTTGTGGCATTACACTGCGTGTGGGCTGCGATTTCTCAATACGAAAATCCACCTTCTCGCATACCGACGATGCAACCTTGTACAAACTCCGTTAGTTGTTGGTATGGCTTCCTCCGCTTTTGACGAGGTATATTGACCACAATGAAACGTTTACCGCAAACAGAGGAAGATACACGGATTTCAACGCATCTTTACAGTCCTTTATATACCTGGAACAAACGACTGATAAACAGTCGGTTCTCGTTCCACGCATGTGCATTCGCTTTGTAATTCTAATCATTTGAATGTCTCACCTCACTTTACATTTCCTGTAAGTTTGGTTCAATATGCATAATTCCTGCATGGTTTTTCAATTTTCACAAACATGAGTGTATTAATATTTTATGCTTAATACGACAGTTATTCTTTTCATTAAACTATACATATATATTTAAGATTATCATTCCTATCTCTAGTTAGCTTCCGCGTATACTTTTCCTAAAATTTATGCAGAGTGTCTTAGTTAAACTTTTGCACCAACATTTGGTGCTTCGCGCGAAATGACACCTCGCGAACTGAGGATATATTAAGCATGTCTTCATCAATGCGAATGGTTGCAATGCTTATTATAAGGGCCTGATTATACCTCCCAGGAAAACTTCCATTACTTTTTCGCTTGGTTTTTGCTTTTTCGCTTGGAAAAAATTTCGCTTTTTTTTTTATCGCAGAATCTTATTAATTAGATTCTGCTTATTATGCTATCAAAACTGTTCAGATATTCATGACGACACACCCTTATGCTGCCAAAACCTGCCTACAGCATTTATTTTGCGTTGGTATCTTAAGCATTGCTACTTAGTTTATTATTACTTAAATGATCTCATTCATGTGACTTAGAAATTCAAGTAATTTGGATAAAATCGATAAAATTAAAATGAAAAAACAATTTTGGAAAATTTTCTTAGAATAAGATAATGACCATTCAGTGAGAAAAGAAAAGGAATAAGAAAAAAAGACATTAAAATAAAGACATTAAATACAAGAGGGAGAAAATAATCATTAAAAGAATGTTTGTAAGCGAAGTGACGTTAAGCGGAAATTGTTGAAACAGTAGAAAATAGCTCAGGAAAAGATACTGGTATTTTTACAATTTGCCACTCTGAGTATCTCCGTCTGTTTTTTTCTTTTTCTTTTTTTTTGTTTTTTTTCAACTGAAGAAGTGGAAAACAGTTTTCTTAACACGAAATATTTTGACAAAACACTAAAACAAAAGAGGCGGGGGTGATATTATAATTTGGCAATATGAAATTTGCTTTTATGCTGCATTTAAAACGGGAAAAGAAAGTTTATGAATATTTAAAAGTATGTATCTATACTAATAAAAGAAAATTGTTTGTCTGTGTGTTTCTTTGCGTGTCTGTGTGCGATGGCCATTGAAATCTACCGCACTTAGAAGTCTGGCCTGGCCCCGAGGGGCCCGATACGGGGCCCGTTGAAGTTTTTGTTTCCTAAATTGTTAATAACTTACCTCCTTTTAATCCGATCTTCTTCGTTTTTGGCTCCTTTTCTCAATTTAGTTATTCCCCCATTTCTATATTACAGTTAAGTCCCTGTCCCCCTGGGACCCAGTGCGGGGCCCCCTGGAACTTTTTGTACGCCATGCATTTTTTGCCCCTCTAATTGTATCACCCTCTCAATGCATAACTTTAAAGTTGAGTCTTCGAGTCCTCTCCCCGGAACACCACCCTCATATTTTTATTGGGGCCCCTCGGGCCCTTTTTAAGCATTTCTTTAAAATTTTATTCTAATGATTAATTCATACCCTATGCTTAATTTCGACTAATTGAAGATCTAAAGCACTAAGTACTAGAAACTTTTAAGATATTTTCATCTTAGGGCCCTGCTCAAAACTATCAGTTGGCCCCTTTTGGGCCACCTGCTATAACTCCCTTAAAAATTGTCCGATTCACTATCTTTTTCTTTTAACAACTTCTTAGGTCCTCCAGCTACTACATGAACGCCAAAAAATTTTCTCAGACCTCAGTTACCACCAATTTTGATATTAATCTCTTTCTTGGGGCACTTGGTGCAGTTTCTGTAAAAGTGATCCGATTCGCTTGCAATTTTCTTTAACAAAGTTCTAGGGTCCTCCATCTATTTTATAAACAACTAAAAATTTCCTTAGACCCCCAGCTACCACCTTTTTTTAATATTAATCTTCTCTTTCGGCATCAACTTGCGTTTTCTCACTACAGCCGTAAATTAAAAATTGTGTTACTGTTAAAGATAAGTGGTTAAAGGGGAGAGATTTCATCTGTAAATCAAATCTAGCGTTAATGGTAAAGGTAATTCGTTAATTATAGGGTAGCGGCACCTTCCAAAGCCTGTGGGCGCATTTTTTTCTTGGATTCTATGGGGCCGATTTCACCGGGAATCGGTACATTCAACATAGCTTATGATTGTTTTCTCCAGATTTTAGTTCCACCTTCCACAGCCGGGGAGCGCATGCTTATCTCCGGTTCTATGAGCCCGATTACTACGGAGTTTGGCTCATTCAACTTCGTTTCCGATTGTCTCCGGCGGTTGCGAAGCACTCGCAGTATACACTGTCTTAGGCATTGGGGCCCCGGAAACTAAATTCATTTGAAACACTCTACGCTACCGAAGGCAGTTGGGACACCAAAACTAGAATCATTTGAAAGATTTTCCCAAGATGTAAAATCATACAAACTTGAGTTTTGTTTAAGGTTATTATAACGGGCTAGTAATAGTAAAGATTTGTGATTTAAATACTGATCGCCATTTTTATGGGCTCGGGTATGCACAAGTCTACCTTATAGTGATTGCTGTATAATCAGTTTATAGGCGTGCAACCCAATGACCCTGTTAAAATTATTTCATTTTAACGATTTATGCACGCAAAATAACTGAACCACGTTACAGTGATAGCTAAATTAACGAGATATGAAAAAAAAGGAAATATTAATTATTTAAATTATTCCATTTATATTTTATCATTTTAATTAATATATTATTTCCAGATATTTATTATTTTAATTAATCCATTATTTTAATTTATTTATTATTAATTTAATTAGTCCATTATTTTTATTTATTTATTATTTTTATATGTTAATTTATTTTTATTTCACATTATAAAATATTTCCGAGGAAACAAGCGAAAAAAAAGTTCGAAAAAGTAGAAAAATAATAGCAAAAACGATAAGAATCAAATGTAAACAAACGTAGTAAATTACATATGAGATCGTCAATTGCAATTTGATTAAATAACAGGGTTTACAAAAGCTCTACTTTAACATACTTAAGTTGACAGAAATTAAAGATAAATGGTACTAAAATGCCCTACGATAAATTATCTATAGCAATGATGTTGTTTGCAGTTATTAACTAGATAAGAAATATGTTTGTAATAAGTGCAAAGATGAAATACGACTTAATGATTTTCCTATGGGAATTCCAATAGATATTAAGCAAGAAACAACAATTACGAAATCACAGAATAAACATGTTAAACTAACAAAAACTAATTGTACTTAAATTAATTGTTCTAAAATGAACTACGATAAATTTTGAACAACAATGCTGTTGTCTGCAAATAAAATAAGCTTGGGATATATGAATAAAATGGGTGCAAAGAACATAGAACGTTTAAAAAATTTTCAAAATGGCACAAAACGAAAGTAAACAGTGTATACTAGAATTGATAATAACAACCTTAGAATTATACACAAGTGCACAAAATATAACTTAAGTGAGAGCTTAAAGTCTCTGAAGTTCTAATTTAACAATAATTTAACAAAAATTTAACAATAAATAAACAGTAAATAAAAGAGAAGTTGCACGAGAAAGCCCGGTTCATTGGAGCTATGAGAGTCGAAAGAAGGAAGTAGTTTTTATTCATAGCTCCAGAAGCCCTGAACTGAAATGAACGTACTATATACTAATATAAAGAACATAAAAAAACTAAAAGAATGACATATAGATTATGACTCTAGCTTACCCCGTGACGGAAAAATTACACAATTTCTGAGAAATACACAGGGCTCCGTTATTTTGATCACCGCATTAACAATTTGTGAGCGTGAAACCACAGTGCCCATTTACAATGATCGCCATGTATCTTAGGCAATCCCATTTTTATTTATTTTATCTGAAAGCTCTCCGCCCACCCTACATAATCGCAGGCAGGGCTCAGCAATACTTTGTCAGGGGGCTTAAGAAAAAATATTAATGTCGCGAAATATTTATTTACGTGCTTTTTTGAGATTTTTATTAGTTATTTTCGTACATTTTAAAATAAAGTATTTTACTTACCTACATTTTTCTGTTTGCATGTAAAGTGCATTTTCTGGGCCCCAAGCGAAGTCAAGGCAGTATACTGCAGAATGTATCTGGGCCCCACTCGGAAGCGACCGGCTAGACGGGCGAAGTCCGGCTAGTTTGACATAAAGGAGAACATCACTTAAAATATTTTTGCAATTGGAACTAAAACTAACCGTTTATGAATTAGCTATTGGTCAACGATAAGAAGAGATACTGATAAATGTAAAGAAAAGAAATTTTAATTATATATAGTTAAGATCGGTTGCTTCTGAATAATATTACAATAATCTTTTGTATAATGATCTTTATTTTTATGCCAAATTTTGACTTAAATGTTTTAAATGTTTTAATATCCGTCGCCTTTTGCTGATGAATGCATTTTTCTTAACCTTTTTTTTTCATGCGAAGTATTTTATTTATATATCTCAACTTCTACATTATTTGAAATTGCTGCAATCAATATCATTGATTCATGTGCGTATTTTATTTTACTCTTTACAGACTTCCATGTGTATGTTTTATTTATTTTTTAATTACATTTTAGATATTGTTGAAAAAACAAATATTTAAAAAGAATTCAGCTTGACATATAAGAATAATTTATATTTGGAAACAGCCTGGAACATTTTTACAAAACGCCATTTCAAAGAAACATCCACGAAATGCAAATTCGATCAATTTGCTCGGAAGTGACTTCATTTGCATATCATATTTATTTTGCATCCTTCCGATATTCGTAGTTACCAAATGCATCTCTTTAACGATGATGCGAAATCAATGTTGAATCGTAAATAAAACGTTAATGTTTCTGCCCGTATCTATTTGAACAGGATTCTTTAATCAGAAGAAATCTTGTACTTTTATTACTTTAATAAACATATTAAGTAAATGGGTCTATTTTCCCATATGGAAAACATGTACTCTTTTTGTTTTGGCTCTAAACAGTAACCGTGGGTTCAAATGAGGATGAATCAGTTATTAATTTTTTTTTAAAGTCTGTTTCCACAGAAGCTGTCTACGGGACAATTTTTCGAATAATAAGAAAGAAGAGTGAAAATTTTGGCATGAAAGGAATTTTTTTAACAGCTAACACTTTTTTTGCAGATTTCATACAAAAATTATTTTTTTTTATTATGTATTTTTGTTATAATGTAGTTTGGATTGAAATGCTTCTCACGATGAAAATATTTGTTTAAGCAAATAATAAATTAGATCTAACAAGATTTTGCATACAGATGGTGCTATATAATAAAAACAACAGAAAAAAGTAACAAAACTTAAGAGAAGCAATTTTAGAGCATTTATTTGGCGCAATTCACTACCAAATTTCAACGTGTGCATATTTTGTGGCTCGTACCACACGCATATGTTATTCAAATTTTGTCCATATGTCTGCTAGCAATGATTGAAGAATGGACTGGATTACATGCGGGATTTGCTTTTTCGGTAATTCAATCTCAGCCGCAGCATAAGCGTACACTTTGTTCGACACACAGCCTCACAAGAAAAACAAATAGATGGGAGTTAAGTCAAAGCTGTCGTAAAAATGGACCATCTCGAGGAAACTCTTCATTCAAATAATCGCTTACAATTTTAACCCAGTGTGGAGATTAAAAATTCTGCTGCCAAAAAAATTTTGCATGCAAAGGGCAAACTTGAGGGACAGCAAAATGTTAATCATCTCCAACTATAATAAAGAAGGAAGTTTGTGCGTGTTTTTGTGTTTTTCTCCGTTGTGTTCTGAAGAGACCTTTGTGTTCTGAAGACTTTTTTTAAATTTTGACCAAAAACTGGCTCGCTTTGAATCAAATGATCCAGACATTTGAGGGTGTGGTATTGAATTTACTTCCGCTTCGGAGTGCGTCTCTCTATTTAATATCCTAAAGACGTGCAGAGATTTTTAGAATGATCTTGGGTTTCGTGTTTTGTTTGACGGGACCGGGCAACGCAGCGGATCAGCTAGTATTTAAATAAATCTCATTTGTGACTGTAGACGCAACGAAAAAAAAATGGACCAATGACGCGATTATACAGAGCGGCCATACCATATAAAGTGTAGTGTTTTCAGCCCTCTTGCAGGTAAGGTAACACCGTTTGGTGTCTGTGCACAGTGAAGCATGCGGTTCAATTTCTAAAAAAATAGTGCAAAAAGTCACCAATCGGGTAATTTTTAACAGTGAAAGAGTAAAATTTGTTATTTGCTGACCCGCAAGGACCCGTGATAATAACTTTAAACAAAGTTCAAGTTTGTATGATTTTATATCTTTAACCCGATTTTGTATGAATTTATATTCTTAAATGAAAAATTCGCAATATATGTATATATATTTAGTGGTAAAAGAGCTCTTAAGAAGATGTTTTCTTGTTTTTTTATATAGGGTCGTTTCATAGTTTTGTAAAAAAAATAGTTCTTCTTGTCCGAACACGAAATTTTCATCGGTTATAAATTAGAGCAGTTTTACAGCCTGTGTAAAAATTTCGTAAAAAAATATTGTTATTTAGTTGTAAAAGAACTATGTATTTTTCTCGAATTTTTTTTCGCGTCGGCTCCTTTAATATAGGAATAAAAAAATAGTTCTCATCTTCCGAACTCTCTGAAATTTTAATCGGTTATAAATATAACTGTATCCAAGCTCTCTTTAATATTCCGCGAAAAAAATACGCATATTTAGTAATGAAAAAATGAGTCGAAGCAGAGCGAAGCCACGCCGAAACATCCCGCTTTTTGCGCGTTTTTTTTCTTTTTTTTCGAAAATTTCTCAGATTTTATTTATTTTTTTAACTACTTCTACACACCCGAATGTTTCGAAAATGTTGTAGGTGATGTAAACCTGGTCTACCAAGATGCTCTAAAAAGGCTGTGCCGAAATAAGGACGTTTAGTTACTTTTAGAGTAGAAAAAAATCGTCTCATGAGGCGCGAAGCGACCTGCATTTAACGATGTTTTTGAAAGGGTTAAAATTCGTATTTTTTAAAACCGATTGCACTGTTGATAAGAAGAACGTTTCAGATTTAAGAGCATATTTTTGATTTGTCAGTACCTCTAAAATTGCTCCCCCGTTGCCAAAAAGAGTAAAACGTTCTTCGGAAAAACGACTCTTTATGAAAAGACATTTAAAAGGGTTAACAACACTATTTATGCTAATTGATTGCGGCATTTGAGACGTATGGGTATAGTCTTTCCAAATATGTCTTTTAATTTTAACTGCACCGTACTTTTTCGCCGGTTTAGATTAAAATAAACTACGAAATAAAAAACCACGCGTTTGGTTCTTAATTTCCTCCCGATGCGTAAATCGGGTTCTGAACATGCGCGAGAGCATTCAATGGCTCGGAAATATATCAGTTTTTCAGGAGTTTTTAATTAATTATCAAAAAAATTATATTTGAGCCTCATAAGCACCATGATCTGCCTTGGACTGTCTTCACCCAAATTTTCAGGCTTGTACGTGCAGTAGATTTCACTAGCCATCGCAGACAGACAAACACACAGATAGACACACAGAGCGAAACTTTCTTTGGTTAACATAGATAAATGAATGCGTAATTGTCAAATGAAACTACAAACACAAACTTTCTACATGATAAATGTAACGATATTAATAAACGATGTATTATTAATAATTACAAATGTGGCTCAATTTGACCATCTTTCTGATAATACAATAGCTGCATGCAATAAACGTTATGCTCTGCAGTTGCTTAAAATTTCAATTAAATTATATTCGCACAGTAGACTTAAACAGAAAATTTCGAAAACTCTTGAACAGACATCTGTTTAAAAGAAATGTTGATATACAGGAGCTGTTGCAATTTACAGATTTTATTAAACAAAAACGTTATATTATTTTATGTAGATGATCAAACAATGAAGAATATGTTTATTACCTTACTAACTGATCCGCCCGGCGTTCCCTGGTCCGTCAAAAAATAATACGAAACGCGAAACTATTCTAAAAATCGCTGCGCGAAACCGTTCCTCTGGTAACTCTTTGTCTTTCGGAAATTAAATAGAAAGATAGACCCCGAAGCGGAAGTAAATTCAATACTACCTCCTCAAATGTCTAGATCATTTGATTCAGAGCAGGTCAGTTTTCGGTCAAAATTGGAAAAAGGTTACCGTCGGATTTTAACAAAATTTGCATTTTCGGAATCAGAAAAATAAACTACATACAGACTGTGAGTTTCGATTCAATATCTCCAATATGTTTCTTAATACTCGAGGATGAGTGAAAATCAAACGATTTCGTTGTCTGGGATTATCAAATTAGTAACTTTTTTTTGTGGCTTCAATAAAAATAGCCATTTTTGGCGCACGCCTTGGAAACTCTTTTAGTTCCACCTCCAGGGGATGCATTCTGTTATAAACCACGGAGTAAAGAGGGACTGGAGGCGAAATATTTACGTTTGGCGTGACGAGAAAAATGCAACCATAAAGTCGGCCCAAACAACAGGTAGCTTGCTTTGAAAACCTATCCCCGTCCAATGAATCTAGTCCTTGTTCCACGTGCAAACTCTCTCCGTCCAATGAAGTGACTTATTTGGGCCTAATGATCTGAGCGATAACCGGCTACATATTGCAAGCTGTTTTCGCTGCCTTTCTATTCTTTATCTTTACTCTGTGGTTCTAAACAAATTTCCGACACATGTGCCCGCTGCCTACAATACCGTGTATAGCAGACGTGCTGCGCGCGCGCTTCAAAATCTTTTAGTTCCAGTTTCCACCACCAGGTGGAGCATTCTGTTCTAAATAAACCTCTTTCCGAACGAAACTCCGGGAAGGCGTTCTGTACACGCGCGAAAAATCTGTTAGTTCGACTTTCCACCGCCAAGGGGTACCAAATCTATGTTTTAATTAATTAGCAATATCTTAATCAGTTCATGTTAAGTTGAATGAACCGATTCCCGTTGAAATCGGGCCCATAGAACGCGAAAAAGTAAATCACCCCCCTGGATATTAATATTCACAAATGGTGGTAACCAAGGGATGAGCAAATGATACCGAATTTTATTTAGTACCTCAGAGACCTCGGAAGAATGTTAGAAAATATTTTGTTCGAATCGGACCAAGATTAAATGCAAAATTTTTCAATTACATTTCCCACCGCTAGGTGCGCACTCTGTTCTAAAAAAACTTTTCGTAACTCCAGCAAGTGTCCTTGCTGCCTACGACACCGCATAGCAGGCGTTCCATGCATACGCTGCAAAATCTGTTAGCTCCATTTTCTACCGACAGGTGGCGCCAAATCTGTATCTGAATTAGTTATCTATATCTTAATTAGTTTGTATTCAGTTGAATGAACTAATTCTCGTTAAAATTGGGCCCATAGAACCTGAGAAAATACCCCTCCCCAGAATCACTATTTCTGATAATGCACAGAAATAGTGATAACCATCCGAAGTTTATCTTTGCAGTACTGATTAGAAGTTCTGGTTTTGGAGGCGGGGGGGAGGAGCGAGTTTAGATCAGATCATTAACGCGATATTTAAATTACAACAGGACACCCCCACAGAATTAAAACTTTTAAAACAGGAAAAAAATGACTTTTTTTCTTTTTTGACATACAAAAACAGTAAGTTATCGTTTCCAAATTGTGAAATCAAATACATAAATGACGTCACGTACATGAAAAATCTCTAAAAATTGCATAAACAAATCGCGAAAAATTCACAACTCGCTGTTCGAATTGCAATCAGATGACGACTTTTTAATCTGGCAATCACAATTACCCGGTTGACTTCCAACTGTGCCTACTATCCTATCAGCTACCAATCACTATTGCCCTCTAAACGTGTGTGACCTCTGGCAACGCCCCCTAGATAAGACAGCCGTGACACGCGTTCCGAAAACGTCATACCAAGCAGGCAAAACAAAAAGAAAAATTCGAACAACTTCCATGCTTCGATTTCGATGGCTCGTGGAATTATTAACTATTAGTCATAAACAATAATTATTAATTCTATGAGACAATGAAATCGAAACATGCAAGTTTTTCGAATGTTTTTCTTTGTTTTGCCTGCTTGGTATGACGGTTTCGTGACGCGTGTCACGGTTTTCTTATCTAGGGAGTGTTGCTTCTGGTGATCAATTTTGCATATCATTTGAAACAAAAAACGCTGCAAAACATGGGGAAAATGTTAAAAAACTCATAAAAAGGGAAATAAAAAAGCTCTAATCAAAAAATTCAAATCGGGATAATTAATAACCCGCCTTTCCCTTTTAAAATCAGGATTTTTTTATCTGTAAAGAATTATCAACTCTCTCCAAGCTAAAATGAGAAAAAAAGTGACGATTCTGAGAGTAACTGAAGTCGAAATGGAAGCAACCACCGAACCAATCAAGCATTCTGGGAAAAATTTCAAAGTGTTGAAGGAAAAAATTCCAAAATCGCCGTACGAATTCCGAATAAACTTTATTGAAAAGCAGATAAAATTTACTGTATTAAGCTAAAAGATTGGAAACGGATTCCTGTTACAAATTCGTAAAAAATGCAGCGAAACGTGAACTAAAAAACACTAACAATCGCTACAAATTGCATAAAAATTTAAATTAAAAAAATCTATTAAAACATTCCAAAATCGGGCTTCGAGGTACAAAACTACATTTTTAGAGGTACCTTCCCACCAAATTTTCCAGCTCTGCGTGCAGCGGTCTCTTCAGAACACAGCGCTTGAACACACAAACTTCCTTCTTTATTATAGTTAGGGATAAGGCACTTCTTGCAGTTTGTGAAGGCTTCGTATGGAATAAGTAAACAATAAGCATCGAAAGGTGCCGATAACGACCATAAGTCGCCACAACAGCAACAAAATCTACCATGGTGGTGAATTTTGTTACTAATTGTTTTTCTTTAGAAATCGAATGTGTGTGCTCTTCTGTGCACGTTGCATTTCACCTGATAGATTACCCACTAAAAGGATGAAAACCTCTCACGTTATTTTATGGTCACCTTGTATATTAAGCCGCACCATATGTGAATTTTTGAACTATAGCAAGTTATATAGCTAGGTATACTATATAGTTCTAGCTAAGTTCTTGCAGTAAAGCCAGTAAAGCCTTATTCTCATCCGACTATAGAGCTTCCAGTGTCTGCACTTTGTACGCCTAAATATTCAGTCAGAAGTACGCACAGTTTCACACAGAATCTCTTCAACTCTTACATTGTTATAAGTTATCTGCTCAATTCAAAATGCTTTTCTTAGATGAAGGGGCTTTTTTTTTTAATACTTTACATGAAACTTGCTTTTAACTTCGATGATACACTATATGGCCATTAATGACCGGCAACTTTCAATTTTTAGACATTTTGTCGAATATTTAAAAATATACTTATCAGATTCTTCTGGAATTTTGGGATCCAAAAGAACAGGTTTGACTTCATATTTATCATTGTTGATTTAATAAGCAGGACAAATAGAGGACCCAAAAAAAATTAAAGAAGAAAAATAATACTTGGGATCACCCTGTAAAATAAAATGCACCAAATGATCTATTGCTACAGAATATACACAGGCAGACATTGTACAATATGTGTATTCATTTGTGTAAGAATAGCATGTATAGTAATAGAGATATAGCGATTTTTTTTAAAAATCAAAAAAATTCTCGCATGTTTTTTGCTTATAACATACAGGGTTTTTAACCAAATTTAACGCCAGTTTCAGAAAAATTGATAAAATGTAATAAAAACAATATAGTGCAATTGGAATATAAATATATTAAATATTTAAGGAAATATGGGCAGTTGTATAAAATAATTTTTATCTGCGCATGCGCGAACGATAACAAGGAACTTTTTGCATAATTTAATAGTCAACTCTATGGAGCAACTTATTAAAAAAAATCAGTCAAATATCGTAAAAATTCAAAGAGATATTGGCGTTAGAGTGAGCTGTTTTTTAGTTTCTCACTAAAACTCGTTGAATGATAATCACCTAGGCGTCAGTAGAGTGAAATGTTTTGATAGTGGTGCCTAACATCAAAACTGTAATTAGGACGAAATATTGGGCCAATATTAAATTCATCGGAAGTGCTTCCAATGAAATACCGATATTGATTAAATATTAGCATTATATTCCACATATAAAGTAAGTGTAAGTAATGGACCATGTACCAATTATGAGTCACTTATTTTGATAAATTTGAAAGAAGCTTATATATCACACTCACAAGCAACTAAAATGACAGATTTAAACTAATCACCCATTTAATCTTCCTGTTTAGTTGCTTTCGAGTTATTCGTTGAAACAGGTACCCCATTATAGGTACATACGATAATTATATCGCTACTATCTTTATTTGCAATGAAACACCAATGCTGAAAAACTATTGGCTTTACTTTGTAAATATTAGCAATGAAATGGAGAGATATTTCTTCCCAATATTTGTGCAATATGGACAAAATGTAAGCACCCGGATACTGAAATAATAGTTCATGCCATTAATTGTCCAGATCGGCCCAAATTTTGTTTGCTACTAGCGCTGTGAATTTTGTATAAAATATTAGTATGAAAAATGCACAATATTTATTCTGATGCTAATATTTTGCTTTTTTACTTTTCAGAAAATTCAAAATTAAAAGAAAGAATAAACTGGATTAACTCATCATGGATAGAGAATGGGACATCATCTGAAGACTTTTTAGACTCTGAAGACCCAGACAGCATTCAGTCATTCCACACAATTAACAAAGGGCGCTTGGAGAGCCTATCACATAGCTATCATTCTAAACATGATCATGAAAATGTTCAAGTGGATTTTGAAACTCTTGACAAAGGCGAAAATAGGCGGCCTTATATGCCAATTTCATATGAACACTTGTACGATAATTCAGCAGGACGTTCTTTAAATTCCTTGAATGTTAAAACGCCATATGTAGCATCAGCGGCGCCCAAACAAACTGAAAATACTGATACACATGCTGATGCATATCAGCCTATGAATACTATTGTTGTGTCCACACCTTCAGTTAATCAAGTTTTTCATACGTGCTCTGACCTTCAATGTGAATCAGGTGGTATATGTGTTCCTGACTCTGCATCAAAACGGACTGTTCGTTGCCGCTGCCCATTAGGGCGAAGTGGGATATTTTGTGAACAGGGTAACATGTGTTGTTATTGTTATTGTTATTAGAGTGTATCAAAAGTATTTTTATTTTTCACCCCTCTTGACTCTCTGTAAGTTTTTTAAGTTTATGTAAAGCTGGATGTATGTTGCCTGCGTAGTGTCTTAATTCCCCGAAAAGTTTTCGAGTGCTAGTGATTTAATTATCTTATGTGTTTCCTTTCAACTCAAGATTATGAACTGATTGAAGTGGTCAGCCACTTCTAGGTTTGATTTCAAGGATGAGGTCTGTTTTCTTAAGACATTTTAATACATTCAATAGAAGTTTTGAGGTGTCCGGATAATAGGGCTGGATTATTTATCAATATATCTGTCAAATATTGATATTTTTAACTATCGCAATAACGGTATCTAAAGTCTGACTTTGCCGATATATCCTAATAATATTGCTTTACTTTCATCGTGATTTTGAGCCCCGAAAAACAGCGACGAATATCCTGTACCAATATCTCCTGCAGTCTGTCTTTCGTTGGATCTATGTATTTATTCACTGGCCTTTTTCATCCAAAACAGAAAATCTACCTTGACTTATCTATCTTATCTTAAAGTAATGAATAACCCAATACATTCAATCTTTGCAAATCACAAATTCCACTGTTCGTTACATATAAATACTGAATAACAGTCTCGCTACTGAATAACAAACACTAATCACGCGTTCCTTGTTAAGGTGCTGTGATTGGTCCATACATATTGCGATATATTTCAGCTGTAGATATACCGGGTGGTTATAATATAAGTATCTCTGTTTGGAGCTGTCTGTAGCTTGAATGAATAACCCGAATAAAACAAAAATCGGTACACTTACTATTTTAGAAGGGGGAAGGAGAACAATAGAACAATAGAAAAAATAATTGCAATAATCGTCGACAGATGGCTCTGTTGAGTGTGAAATGTAATGCGTAATACAAGAACAAAGAATTAAGGCTTAAAACTGGATGACAAACCTAATTTATTGGAAATGGTCACAGTGAACGTGGTTACACTTTCGCATGGCGGTGCCGATCAAGTTGAGGTTCCATATGGCCATTGTGCTGGAGGATACAATCCAGGGGTGAACGACGTGCTCAACTGCGGAATGTAACGCATCAGGAGTAATATTTCCCACATGATATGCGATATTTTAACCCTTTCAGGCGCATGATAATTCTGTTCGCAAAATGGTGAAATGATTGATTCACACCAGAATTTACAAACGAATTTCTTAGAAAATAAATACTTTCTTTTCTTCACGTTCATTCAAGTTCACTATAAAAGCAATATTTTAGTAAAATATTCTGGGTGCCGTTTGGCAGTTTGGAATTAAAATTAAGTGGTCATGTTTGTGACCACCGCCCTTAAAAGGGTTAAGTCATTGAGGTTTTTGATACCTCCACGGTACACAACGGCAATGGCAGCGACAGGCCCCGTAGCGCCATCTGTTGGCGATTATTGCAGCTGTTCTTTTATTGTTCCATTCTTCTTCCCCCTCCTCGAATAGTAAGTGTACCGATTTTGGTTTCATCCGGGTTATTCTTTCAAGCTACAGACAGCTCTAAATAGAGATACTTATATTATAACCACCCTGTCTAATGTCCAATAAGATGAGCTTGAATATGTGTTGGATGTTTCAAAGTATCTATATTGCTGGTTAGAGCGTGGCTTCTTGGTTGCGAAAGGAATTTATATCTGCACTTAAAATAACTGTCCTGAATCGGGTAGATTCAGTCTATTTTGATTGTTCCGTTCATAAAAGAGGTACTTTAAATAAATTGAAATTTTTTATGGTAAATTTCACCAGGTTATCAAATTTAACTTATTGCTTATTCTAGTGGATTTTATTACGAATTAAATTTCTGTAAGGGGGAAGGGAAATGTCTATCAGTTATTCAGCGAAGAAGATTTTTTTTCAGTGAGAGATACATTAAAGAATTTTAAAAACGTTAGATAATGATTAATTCAAACAAATGAAAAAAATAAATTACATGGTTGCCATGATTAAATTTTATAGTAAATCGTAAGCTTCTCAAAATACGCTACATATTTTTTTTAAGTTCTTCAATTCATATTTTTCGTCATTCAAGGTAACCTTTTGCTAAAATAAAAAGAAGAAACGATAACGATCATTGATAAAAGGAAATTTTTCAGGCTGGAGTAATTATTGCGATATTAAATTATGAAAAATGTTAGCTGCAGTCTGCTCTACCACCTTGTAAAGGTTGTACACAATTATGCCAAGATAAAACGAAGGATATATGCCAAAGGGATCGTGATGTACCACTGGTTTGGCCCGTGCCCGTATCGTTTACAAAATAAACGAAATCAGGCTCAGTCCCTCCAAACTGAATTTGAACCACTACCTCCATAATAACTAACTGCCTATCGTATTTGTCTCAAAAATGGAAGTCAGCATGTCCCAAATAGTAGCGCCCCCTAGACGCTACCATCTGGGGCATGTATTATAAGTTGCTACCAGTAATTTTAATTTAATTCACTACTTTGTTATTTGGCATTAATGTTTTTAAAACTTACTCATAGTTTTTGATCTATTAATTAAATTTTATAGTGTTAATAAATATTTTTGCTCCATAAACACTGTTTGGGTTATTTTTTATAGAAATCTATTTATAAATATAGGTCAGTGTTATTAATTTATATATTATAATTAATTAAAAATGAACTTTTGTATTCAAAACAAATATTTGAAATTAAAAATATCAGCAATTTAAATTGTTATTTATAAAAGAAAAGATAATAAATACATTTGTGAAATTCTAGAAATTAATTACAAAGTTTATTTTTCAAGCTATATTTTTTAACTTTCCATATAAATATTCTCAATACAGCCGTGTTTACGTTATTTACTGATCACTACCTCTGTAATATATACGTTAATGTATTACAGAGGTAGCGTTCTGATATGTATTGAAAGATCATATCAGTTGTCGCCGATAGATGGCACTGTACTCTGGGAAAATTTGACTTCCAATTTCTGTATGGGGAAAACGTGAATACGATGGGCATTTATTATTAAGAAGGTAGTGTTTGAACCAAGTAAAACAAAGTTTGATATTTTCAATCAACATTAACCCATAATTAAGTTCTATGAAACAAAAATTTTATACATTTTTAAATGGAGATTTGGAATTTTATTTTATTAAATGTGTTTTTAGGTGCGTTCGTAATTATATAAATACGTAGCACCTATAGTCGTCGTTTGGTCCGTCCGTCTGTCCGTCCGTCTGTCTGTCTGTCTGTCCGTTTGTCTTTCCGTCCGTCTGTCTGTCTGTCCGCATATAACAACGCAAAAACTACCCAACCAAATGGTTTGCAATTTAAAATATATTATCTTTGCAGAATTTTATCGAGACATTTCAAATTTTATTAAAATCGAATCAAAACTTTAGGAGATATTAATAAAAATATTTATTAAGAAATTTGATTTTTTTTTTAAATCGGTGCTTTTTTGTTATAGAAGCTTCCGATGATGTTAAATCGTCAAGCGACCGAGATACTTATTTTATTACAGAAATTAATCTGCAGACGATATAACTCATTTAACAGAATTAAAAATCATCAAGATCTGAATATTTATATAACTAGCTTATACATATATATCTGAATATTTATATAACTAGTTAAGATATTTGTATGAACAGTGTCATAAAATATATACTTAACTAGCTGTTTAACCCGTTCTACGCACGGGATATCATGAATTTAATTCTAAAACGTGCGTACGAACGCACCTCGTTTGTAACGTTTGACGTACAATTTCCAACTTGTTTTTTAAATGATATATTTAATCAAATCATAGTGGTGAAAATGAGACTGAAAAAAAAGATTAATACAATAAAATGAGAAGAATAGGAAAAATACTATCTTTAAAGGAAAGCTTTATGAAAGTAATTGTGTGAATGCAAATAGTTATTGAACAACTGCTTCATTTTCTTTTAATTATTTTGTTTAAAAAAAAATAAAAAATAGAAATTATGTTCTATCACCAAATAGATACGAAAATCTGGTACTTTTATGTTGGTCTGACGTCAGTGATATATATACATATATATACATATATAGAGGGTTGTTATAATTAAAGTTCGCCTATTCGAAAGGCTCCAGAGCCGGTTCTATGGCTCCAAACGAAACAAAATTTCACTAGTACGTAGTTGAAGAGATGCGCTCTGCGAAAACCGAAAAAAAAAATTAGTTACATTTTTCGTCAGTAGGTGGCGCTGAACTAATATTTAAGGCGATTTTTGCAGATTCATTATATCAATTTCAGTGAATCCAGACGAAGCACACAAATTTAAAAGTTTCAACAAACTTCTACGAACTGCGAATTGTTATAATTAAAGTTCACCTAATCAGATAGCTCTAGAGCCTGACCTATGACTCCAAACAATACAGAAAAATGAATATATTTTCATGTGATGTAATCTGCATCAACAAAAATAAAACATGTCGCTCGGCAGCGAGGAAATAACGAAGAATAACATTACGCATGCTCAGTGAATCTTCCACCATTTTCAATAACGCATTCCATTCTCAGAATTGTGCTTTCTACAGCTTTGCGTAAACTGTCCTGTGATATTGAGCGAATATGAAGTCTAATACTGTCTTTCAGATCAGAGATTGTCTGACATCTGTCATTAGATACAGAATCTTTCAAAAATCCCCACAACCAAAAACCGCATGGTGTTAGATCAGGCGATCGTGGTGGCCAGACTGTTTGAAAATAACGACTTATGATGCGGTCTTCTGTAAAATGGCTTGTTAAGAAAGTCCGAACTGCTCTAGTAATGTGCGGTGGTGCACCGTCTTGCATAAACACGATTTTTTGAAGGCAGCCTCGCTGTTGCAGCTCGGGAATCAGAAAATTTGACAACATATTGAGATACCTTATCCCATTTACGGAACATATAATGGGTCCTGTGGATGTTAGTTCCTCAAAAAAAATATAGCCCTATCATAAACGTAGCTGTGAAACCGCACCACACCGTCACTTTAGCTGCATGCAATGGAACTTCTTGGACAACATTAGGATTCTCTTTCGCCCATATTCGACAGTTGTGTGTGTTCACTTGTCCGTTTAAATAAAAATACGCTTCATCACTCCATAGAATATTCCAGGGCAAAGAGTTGTCCACATTCATTCGTGCAAGAAACTGTAGTAAAAATGATAGCCAACTTTCGGTATCACCCTGTATTAGTTGTTGCACCCTCTGAATCTTGTATGGATAGTAGCGCAAAATTTGACGCATCACTTTTCTCGCAGTGGAAATCGGCATATCGACTTCATTCGCAATAGCTGGCACACTTGCATTACCAAATGATGACTGGCTTGCTAAATCCACGGCAGCAGTAGCAATATCTTCAATGCTAGAAATGTCCACCTTTTTTCGCCCTCTGCCAGGAAGAACGTCGAGTTTTCCTGTTCCCTAGAACTTTTTAATCATTTTGTGAACTCCACGATCCGACATTGGTCCACGTCTAACATCTTTTAGTTTCCGGAATTCTCGAAGAACTGCAGCTGCGTTGCTGTTATTTTGATAAAATACTTTACAAGAAGTGCCTTTTCTTTCAAAGTTACCATTCTTCACAAAGCGTAGATTCAAATGCTTTTCAGAAACAATCAACTGTTCCAGTGTCAAAGAAATCCCAGACACACTTTATCAGCAAGTTTTAAATCGTCAAGTGGTTAGAAGGGTATTTCAAGTTTTCGAAGTTGCGACGTCACTGTGTAATCATTCGTCGAAAATGTGAATAAAATGTGATCTTTTTCAAGCGTTGGGTGAAATTTTGTGATTTTGTGTGTTTCATCTGGATTGACCGAAATTGATAAAACGAATCTGAAAAAGTTTACTTTTACCAACTGTGAAATAAAATTTCCTGTATTTTGTTTTTCACAAAATAAAGGAATCTGCAAATATTGGCTTAAATATTGGCGCAGCGCCCCTATTGACAAAAATTTTAACTTTTTTTTTTCGATTTTCGCAGAGCGCATCTCTTTACCTACGTACTAGTGAAATTTTTTGTTTTGTTTGGAGCCATAGAACCGGCTCTAGAGCCTTCTGAATAGACGAATTTTAATTATAACAACCCTGTATATATATATACATATATGTGTGTGTGTGTGTGTATATGTATTAGGGAGGGCCGAAGTTTTTTTTTTGTTTTTTAATTCGCTATACCGCGGAAACTCAAGGGTAGCTTAGTAAAATGCAAAAACAGAATAAATAAAATTTTACGTCTGGCGGTAACGCATCGGCCCTAAAATTTGAGAAAATATACGATTTTTATCAATTTTTTGAGGGGGAGCAAAAAAAATATTTTTTTTTGATTCGCTATACCACGAAACACTTACCTTTAGGGTAGCTTAGTAAAATGCAAAAATAAAATAAATAATTTTTTACGTCTGGCACTAGCGCATCGGCCCTAAATTTTGAGAAAATATGCAATTTTTATCATTTTACTAATAAATGGATATAAATCAAATAACTTCTATAACAAGTAGATTTATACATATTTTAGTATAACACAGTATAGGAAAGATGAAAAAAATAATGCATTTTACAATTTATTAGTAGCATATTACGTTTAAAAAAAAACATTTTAAAAATATTGACAAATTTCCATTGAAACCAAAATCATTTTTCTAAGTGTGTAAATATTCAGTTTGTAAAGACATATAGTCCTTTACTTGTCTTTACTTTCTTTTGGTAGTTTGAAGTAAGATTTGCTTGAAAAACAAGGCATTGACGATGATCTTGAGATAAGTAAATATAAAACCATATCTGCAATTGGGGACGACGACTTTTGTGCCGCCTTGGTTGGGAAAGTGTGCCAAATTATGTACAGATAAAGCTTTAAGGCAGCTGCCTGATTTTGTAGCAGAACTTTTTGTCCAGCAGGTACAGCTGATCTTTGCTTTAAATTTGCATATCAATTTCTTGAATCTCACGCTCAACACTGTAAACATTTACTACTGGGAGTTTCTTACATTTACTGAGATGTTTGCCAATCGGACCACGAAATGATTGTGGCACACTCGTTTCACCTTCTAAAGTTTGAAACATATGCCGGAATGGCAATTCATTGAAATGTAAGAGACGCACCCCACTGTAGTGGTCTTTTAACTTGTTCTTCAAATGTACGATTAAGACAGGTTTTCCACCCCGTATTAGTAACGGTGCCATCAGATTCAATTACCTCCAGTTCATGAAGTGAAAATCCAGCGTCAGTGAAATAAGAAAGAATGCTGCTGGCAATGTTTTGAGCAGACCCAGAAGAGGGTGAAACATGACCAATATACACAGATCAGTAGTACATGCTGGACATAATTTCTGATATAAAATCAGGCAGCAGTTTTGAAGATTTATCTGTTGGTGAGTCTGACACGCTTTCCCACTAAAGGTGGTTAACAACGGCGAACAGAGTTCTCCTATTGTATTCAAATATTACCTCTGGGGGTGCCAATCCAGGTGCAGGTCTCTCATCTGGAATTGGTTCAAAATTAAAAGACCGGCTCTTCTGGACAGGGCTTATGAGTGCTTAAGCCATTTGGTAGGCCTCCCCACTCAGCTAACTCCTGACTCTTGTATTCAAGTATTGAAAACCCAACAGGCGAACACAAGACCTTAGTTTCTTTTCTCCTAAAGTCGTATATACCTGTTATAGCTGTATGGTTTCGCATTAAAAAAAATAAATACATCACAAATGAACCAGAACGTATATTTGAAGTTAAAAAATCTTCAAGATTCTTGCCCGAAAACTTTCTGAAAGTCATTGACGCAGTTAAGAGAAACGCATATTTTGCCCATCCAGAAAACTTGTTTTTGAGTATGATAGTAGATAAAGGGATTATACAAGAGAGTTAGGATTCAAAAGAATTATAAAGGATAGAAACTTAGCTTCTAGAAGAAAGTCAATCAGGAGTTTTCAACCACCCAAAATCAATTTCCTAGCTACAGTATACATCGAAATGATTCACTGGAACAGTCAATCAGGAGTTTTCAACCACCCAAAATCAATTTCCTAGCTACAGTATACATTGAAATGATTCACTGGAACACTACTACACTTTCACCACGACATCAGCTTCGAAGAATCACCGATCAATAGATTTCGTCTAAGGTCCAATCAGGTAGAACAGTGGCTGAGTGGAACTTTGACGAATTCGCATGTCACACCCAAGCAATAGAACGATGTTTGGAGTTCGTAACCGTGGCGTCGCAAAAAGGCGTCTGCTCCAATTCTGGAGATGGTTTTATAAGAACTACACCTATCTCAAGATCATCAATGCCTAGTTTTTCTAGCAAATATTATTTTAAACTATCAAAAGAAAGTGAAAACAAGTAAAGGACTATATTTCATTACAAACTGAAATTTTACACAATCAGAAAAATGATTTTTGGTTTCAATGGAAATTTGTCAATTTAAAAAAAAAATGTTTCTTGTAAACGCAATACGCTACTAATAAATTGTAAAATGTATTTTTTTTCATTTATTTATCCTTCTTATACTTTGTTCTACTAAAATATGTCTATGTCTACTTGTTATAGAAGTTATTTGATTTATTTCCATTTATTTGAAAAATGATAAAAATCGTATATTTTCTCAAAATTTAGGGCCAATGCGCTACCGCCAGACGTAAACATTTATTTATTTTGTTTTTGCATTTTACTAAGCTACGCTAGAGTAAAGTTTATCGTGGTATAGCGAATCAAAAAAACAAAAATAAATTCAGCCCCTCCTAGAAAAATGATAAAAATTGTATATTTTCTCAAATTTTAGGGCCGATGGGCTAACGCCAGACTTAAAACTTTATTTATTCTGTTTTTGCATTTTACTAATCTACCCTAGAGGTAAGTTTTCCGCGGTATAGCAAATCAGAAAAAAAAATGGACCACCCTAATATATATGTATATATACAGGGTGTCCCAAAAGTCTACGTACAATTTCAAAAATTTATTACAAAAAAAATAATAGGCCTACAGCAAAAATAATTACAACAGTACATAGAGTCACTTAAAAAGTTTTTTTTCGACTACCTTAATATGCTTGTACATGAGATCCTTTCGTTGCACGAAGAATATCAAGTCGATATTCCAATTCTATCCACGTGCGTTTCAGCATGCTAACATCAACAGCAGTTACAACTGTTTGACGAAATCCGAAAAAAAAATTAATAGTCTCATGGAATTGAAACAAAAGATCCAAACAGCAGCAGCTACTGTTGATGTTAGCATGCTAAACCGTTCGTGGATTGAATTGGAATATCGTCTTGACATTCTTCGTGCTCCGAAAGGATCTCATGTTGAAGTTTACTAAAGCAGTAGAAAAATCTTTTTAAGTTACTCTATGTACTGTTGTAATTATTTTTGCTGTAGGGCTATTATTTTTTTTTGTAATGAATTTTCGAAGTTGTACGGAGACTTTTGGGACACCCTATATATCAATGGAGCCCGGCTAACATAAAAGTACCAAAAATTTTAATTCATTGCTTTCAACTAAGTTTTGTGTTTAAATTGTTGGTTCTATATCATTTATCTTTAAAAAACATCAAATGCTCTTACCTCCCCCCCTCATTTAAATTATTATCACGATATATCAGCAATATCAATATTAACTTGTTGATATATTGTGATATTATATTTCTGATATCGTCCAGCCCTACAGGACATTAACCTTGTTCTGGCCTTGAATTTTATAATTTTTGTTTGAAGTTTAAGGGACTTTTAAAACCTAATTTTACACCCATTATGTCATTTTAAAATGCAATAAGGAAGTCTGTATGATTATGGAATACTGAACGACTTAAATCCTCTTGTATAACAATTAAAGTTCAACCATACTGGTCAGAAAGTGAAAGCTACAGGCTTTGCTATACCACCATTCAAAAAACGAACATACTTTTGATACACCCTAATACTTAACCCCTTATATGGGTACTTTCTCAGTGATTCCCTAGTTGTCAAAAGGATAGTTTTCGAAATGAAATAATAAGTGACTGAAGTGATATATTATTAATATGACAATATGATTTATACATGTATTTTTAAATGTTTCGAGAGCTTTATTGTTGTGCCATTTTTATGTTCATTACATATAATTTAGCACACCCGCTTGAGAGGTCAATAAGACGGTTATGTCACTTAGTTTATCATAATATTTCTAATATATACAGGGTAATAGATATATGCAGGGTAAATTTCACCTAATTTGCCAAACTAAAGGGGATGATAGAAGAGCCCATGCAGTGAATAAAATATCATAGCAACCCGGCTCTATCTTTAACCGTTTTCGAGTTATGGTGGATATAAGGAAATTGCTTCATGTCTGCATCAAATCTGAGCAAACCCAAACTTGTGAGTTTCTGAAAACTCCCACGCAATGTGAGCACATATTTGGAAAAAGCAGAAAATATCCTATATATTATTTCTATCAGGTTATGTGGATTTAACGGCGAGCTACAAGCGATGAAACATTGGCAAAGTGCAAAATCAAATTGTTGCTAAACTCTTTAATCAGCAATATCGCAAACACCCTTCTAGCTACAATCGGTTAAATTTCCCAAAAACGTATCCATTTTACTAGCTTTCGAATGGGCTTATAACAAACCATACCAGTGTTCTAGTTCAAGAGAAATTTAGCTTTTAGTTTGCAATACATCACTGGAGTCACTCGGGATGATATGTTGAATATATATAATTGGCTTCATTACACTCAATAAAACTCATTTTTAACAGGAAACTCAACGCAATTCAGATTAAACCAACGCAATTCAGCTTAAAAGTTTGAGTTGGAATCATTGGCAATCGCTTGACAGATCCACATGCGTTCGAATAGATTTGGCGATCTAGGTGGCCAAAGAAATCACCCCGTACGTCTACATGACGGATACTGCTCAGTCAGGAATGTCCTAACAGCATTTCAAGAAAGTGAAGAGCTCCATTGTGTTGGAGAAGTATTTCTGCTCGTTGGGATGCAGGAATGACGTCAAGTAATCCTGGCAGATGATGCTCCAGAAATTCCAAATAAGTATTGCTTGTCAGATGACCCTGTAATTCATGTGAACCTATCAAGCGACCACCAACCTATCTAAGCCAAACCTTTCAGTTGAATCGCATCTGGAACGATGAATTTCGCGTTAAAAATAGATTTGTTGAGTGTAATGAAGCCAATTACGTAAATTTAACATTCCATCCCGAATGATTTCAGTGACATATTGCAAACAAAAAACTAAATTTCTCTTGAACTAGATCACCGATATAGTTTGTTATAGGCTGATTCGAAAGCTTGTGGAATGGACACGTTTTTGGTAAATGTTACAGATTGAAGCTAAAAGGGTAGTTGCGATATTGCCCGTTAAAAATTTTGGCAACAATTTGATTTTGCATTTTGCCAATGTTTCTGCGCTTGTAGCTCAACGTTAAATTCAGAATTCCTGTGTCACTTTATAGGATTCTGTCTGCTCTTTTCAAATGTGTTCTTATTTTGCGTGTACGTTTTTAAAATCCTCACAAATTTGTTTGTTTTTTCAGATTTGATGCAGACTTGACGCATTATTTTTTAATCCACCATATCTGGGAAACGGTTAGCGATAGAACGGGATTGCTATGCATTTTTAAACTCTACATAGGCTCTTTGATCACCCCCTTGTGTTTGGCAGATTAGGTCAAATTCACCCTGTATTACCCAAAGTTATTAGCTGTTTAATTTTTACAGCACATTTTTGCAGTATTTATTTATAATGGAAACAGAATGGCTATATCTTTTAAGCATACAATATGATTGACATATACTTAAGCATTTTAAATTTTCTGGAGATTTCAATATTGTACCCAATTTTATGTAAAATCCTCGCGTCATTTCTATTACACGACGTAAATATTTGTCACACACATAACAGGTTAACCTAGGGATGGTAATTATGCTCAGGGCTTGCACGTTTACTACATTTTAATGCCAGTATTTCAATATAGACATCGTCTCCGTATTTAATCTAAGAAATTCTTTGATTAAATAAAGCGACGATTTCTATTCGGACAGACAGACAGTAAAATGCAGAAACCGTGCGATATATTTGCATAATTCCCATTCCTAGCTTAATTATTTCGTGACGAGCGTCACGCATACATGCCTTGTAGGGTGCGTACAGCTCTTAATTTTGACTACCACTATTGCAAAATAGTTATTCTCGTCTTATTGATTTACAGAATTTCTCCGATTGAAGAAAGCAAAGATTATTGTTCGGAAATAGTTTGATCAAAAATAAAATATTGTACTCGGGACGCTCGTCGCGAAGGTTCCATCAGGAAGCTGCGAAGCTTTTCTGTCGGTAGTATTGTTTATCACAGCTCTCCTATTTAAACAGTTACACAAAATTAAAATTCTGAAGTGAAATGATGTTTTTAATAAAATGAACAAAAAGAAAATATTTAAATTAAAAAATGACGCGAGGGAACATTTTAGTACATATTGCTCTGGCAGTCAGAGTGTTAAAACAAATATTCTCAAAATTCTGTATCTGCGCCTTCCTTTATCTTGTATACACTTTAACTCCATTCCTTTCTTTTAAAAAGTTTCTGAAAAATTAAAATAAAAATGTAAAATATGGTGTAAATTTATGCTTTTATGTATAATTAAAAATAAGACTGTATTAGCAGAATCAAATTATCTAAGCAAAACATTTTTTGTTTTCGAGCTGAGCGAGCGAAGGACTTGTTCGTTCGCTACAATGGTTTCTTTATGACGCAACTCTTCCTAAACTGTTCAGCGGATAACCATCAATTTCAACACAGTAATAGCTGCCATGGCCGGCATGGTTTGCGTTAAAAAAAATCCGACACAAATCGTTCTTTTGAGGAATAATTATAGATCATAGTTGCATAGACTTACGTTAAAAGCTTAAATTGAAACCCGGTCGCGTGATTACATTTAGAATATATGAGGTTTCGACTAGGGAAGTCTTCTCCATTTACCAATACAGTGAATCTATGGATGCTTCAAGGGCTTATGGCAAAGTTACCCATTTTTGTCTTACTGGTGGGAACAGGAACACGATATAGTCTTGCCCCGTGTTTTAATTTAGCAGTTGTTAGTCCTGCTTTTCCATCATTTTTTTTTTTTTTTTTTTTACAAAAAGAATTCCCATACCAGGTACCAAATTTAACGGCTAGAATTCTCGATCATTCTCAGATAACACCCAAAATTCTGAAAATGGTCATTTTTGTTTGCTTTTCATCGTTTTGTAAAGATAATGATATACAATTTATATGGATATAGAAAAGATAGACATTACTTTGTTTTGAGGAAGCCGTCTGTTAGCCATCACATGAACCATAGCGGAAATGCCTTTTCCACGCATGCCTATTGTTGTTATTTATCCATCGGATACAGAAATCAGATTGACGTTGATATTTATGTTTCAAGTTCCATTGGTAAGATTTTTATTATTGTATGCTTGTTTAAACATTTGTTAATGATATCTGCTGCTTGATGATATCAAATGAGTGTTTTCCAATTAACTCGCTCAGCTCAATTTTGTTGCGGTTCTGCATGCTCTTCTCTAGTATAAAATTGCATTTCTTAAGAATGTGGATCATTCCCTGCAGAACTAGAACCACTGAAAATGGAGTTAGAAAACTTTATAGCAATGAGTAAGCTCGTAGCCAGTTCGGTCCTCTAAGTATTGCTTTGTTCAGCTCTCCCACATCCCCTATTTAATGTTCTTTACGTAATAAATATTTCTTTTAATTTTTTTCGGCTGGCTCTTCCGTAATCAGGGTAACCTTCCCAGCAACCATCGGTAATCGGAGCTTCGTAGCATACGAGTTTGCACGAGTTCATCCAAAGCCCCTTAGATAAGAAAGCCGTTACACGCGTCACGGAAACGTCATACCAGGCAGGCAAAACAAAGAAAAAAATTTTAATAACTTGCATGTTTTGATTTCGATGGTTCGTGGAGTTATTAACTAGTAGTCGTAAACAATAATTATTAATTCTATGAGCCAATGAAATCGAAACATGCAAGTTGTTCGTATTTTTTCTTTGTTTTGCCTGCTTCGAGGCAAACGAAAAAGAAAGGCTACCGCGGTGCTTTACGCGTATCTTTTTTTACAGACCGCCGGAGTCACGTGAGGCTCGAATGCACCAATGCATGTGTACGAAAAGAGCATCACGTCACTCTAGCGGTCTGTAAAAAAAGATAAGTGGAATGCACCGCGGTAGCCTGTCTTTCTCGTAAGCCTCGGCCTGCTTGGTATGACGTTTTCGTGACGTGTGTTACGGCTTTCTTATCTAGGGGACGTTGGTTCATCCCACTATTGACCGGCGCCTATAACGGCTGAAGTGTATCCTCTACTATTAAAGAAACCGCCGGAAAAGTGTTAAAGACGTATAACTTAAGCAACAGAGCGGGGTTTAGGAGGGCTGGGGCGTTTAATACATAGACAGCAGAAGCGATTTCGAGTTTACTCACTGCTCTTACTCTCATATGTTTCCTATTGTACCAGTAATATCATATAAGTTATTCTAATGATATATCGCAAATAAAATTACTTATATGAAATTATTATCAAAAATAAAGTTACGCCTAAAGATATTTCGTTTATTATTTTAAAAAGTTTCTGATAAAAAGAAAAGAAAGAAAATATTAAATTAGAAAATGGTGTGGGGAATATTTTATTACGTACGATTCTGGCAGTCAGCATGTTAAACCAGAGATATTCAACGTTTTGTATCAACGTCTTCCTTTCGCCTACTTCATTTTTAGTTCTGTCTCTTTTGTAAAGAAATTCTCTAAAAACTGTAGTAAAAAAGTAACAGGTAGTAAATGTAGTTTCGCTATAATTAAAAATAAGATTTCATTAGTAATGTTAAAATGTACAAACAAATTTTATACTTAAATAAAATTATATTTTTAAGCATGTGGGTTACGCTCCACAAGTTGAGTACAACTGGATGATTAAACATATGTTTCCTATTGTATCCTTAATATTATATAAGCAATTCAGATGATATATCAAAAATAAAATTACTTCTACGAAATTATTATCAAAATAAAATTATTTCTATAATATCCAGTAGCAAAATGATATTTGTTGTTATATTGGAACACAGTATTGAGCCAATATGGCATTCATCGGAAATACTTCTAATAAAATAGCAATATTGATTAAATATTGGTATGTGTATTGGAAAATTTTGGAATGAAATATCACTATTACAGTAATTTTTGCCTTACCCTACAAAAATTTCCAATGAAACCCTATATTACAAAAATGGTGATTTTACTTTGAAATGATGATAATAAAATGACGAAGTTGGTGTCCCATAAATCCGTTTACATTTTAACTAGTAAATCTACAGATCAGAGGCCTCAACGTCAGATCTACAAATCATTGTTCATTAATCTCACTAATTTTTATTATAATCTGCATAATGTTTGATATCGTAAAATTCAATTTTGTTAAGATATTTATACATTTATAAGCATATAAGATTTATTGAAACTTCCAGAATTTTTATAAATATCACATTAAGCACAATTTTATGCAATGTTAAGATAAACTACTTATTATCGTATTTTTTCAGAATAATAATACATTCCTTCAGGTGAGCGGAGCCCCCCTGAACCCTCGTTGTCGCTTTAATTTTATGCTCTCAATTCCCAGTAATTGTGCTATTTCATTATTCGAGTATACGTCTGAATGCATTTACTGTTGTAATTTCATTAGATTAACAAAGGTGCCAAGCTGTCTCTAATCTTCCGTAACATGAGGATTAATTTGACCCAGTTTAACAACGTTTCGAATCATAAAATTTATTTGATGAATCTTTATTTATTTAATTTCATATTTCTAAGTGGATATATTTAATTTCATTTCTTAAAAAAAAAATCTGGTACGAAACGTGTTAAACCTGGATCAAATTAACCCACATATTACGGAATATTAATGAGAGCTTGGCACCTCTAGATTAACCATCTCCTTGTACAGGACTTAAAAATAAGTGTTCACTTATCCATAGTGAACACTTATTTTTAAACCACTAAGCATCATCATATGTTGCTAAAAGTGATCCATTTCCGTGTACTAAATATAGATATACAAATTGAAATTCCTCTTATGATATTTATATTCAATTTACCCATTCAACGTTTTTATAATTTTCGTTTGGAAAACCGACTTGGTAATCTTTCTGTAGTAGTTAAAATAAATCCTTATCTATTTGATTATAAATAGCATATTTAAAACAGAAATCACCCGAAAATCCGCTATTTTGTTCATAAAATTTTGCATCAAAGTACTGCGATTTGCTCAAATTTTCTTTTTTCATATATTCTTTGAAATACTGAAACAAAATTGCTAAGCAACCATTTAATGAAAGAAATGGAAAAAAGAAATGCATTGGACATTTTTGTAAAAAATGAGAAATTAAAATTATTTTAAATCTCTCCAATTGATTAGTACAATTTCCTAATAATTCATACAATTTATTTCGAAATTCTAAGAAATTATTGGCAAATTTTAAAACGAACGTTTTAATTTAAGATCTCCTTTCCGGAAATTTAACAACCATAATTGCCGTAACGTCAGTTGAGACTCACTATGGAGACGCGAAAAGTTTTGGTTTCCGTCTGTCTGTTTGTCTGTCTGTCTATTCCGCGATAACTGCCAAAAATCGTCCTATTAAGTTTTTTTTTTTTTTTGTGGGTATGTTGGTGAGATACCCGGAATTAGTTGTATAGTTTGTAGTTGGATTTGGTTCATTCGTTCGAAAAATATAGAACATTTCTTTTTAGGTCATAATGCTTTCCTATGGGAATGCAGACGATTTTCAATTTTAATTTTTAAGTGAAATGAAAATCGCTATTTGAATAATGTATTTAAACGTAAAATTACGGACACTAAATTTTCGATAAGAAATAGCTTTGAAAATTTGCCGATACATCTATTAGAATTTAGAAATTAATTGTTTAAATTATTGGAAATTTTTTTGCAACTGGTCGGGAAATATTAAACATTTTATTTTCCTATTTTTTACAAATTTTAAAATGCATTTCTTTTTCTTTCCTCTTTATTTTATTAGTTGCTTAGCAACCATGTTTCAAAGAATATCAAAATAAGAAATGTACTCTTTTATCTAAAAAGTACAAGAATAAGAAGTTCATAAGAATTTCAGAATATCATTGCATAAATCGTGTTTAATTTAAAGCTTCTAATTTCTGAAACCTTCGAAGTATTTTATATGCCTATAAATATATATGTAACATAAAAAAAATTTAATTGCGAATTGTAAGATGCTAAATAATATGAAAAGTGAGATTAATAAAAGAAAACTGCCCAGTTAAACTGACGGCATTGAGCTCACAGGCTATTCACACTAACTGTAAATTATATTCTTATTTCAAAGAATTTGAAATAAGCCCTCGAAAAATGAAGAAATCGACAATATATTAAGAGGGGGACCATCCCCCGTTTCTCCTTCTTATAATTAACCAATGAACCCATAAAACTAATCAGAGAAGCGCCTTACCACAATGAACCTATATACAAAATTTGAAAAAATCGGATAATTCTGCATGAAAAATCCATTTATCTAAATTAAGGGGGGGGTTAGCCCCCCCGTCCCCCCTTTATACTTAACCAAAGAACCCCCAAAACTAATCAGAGAAGCGCCTTATCACAATGAACATATATATAAAATTTGAAGAAAATCGGATAATTCTGCTTAAAAAACCGATTTATCTATATCAAGGGGGGTTAGTCCCCCCCGTTCCCCCCTTTATACTTTACCAGTGAACCCCCAAAACTAATCAGGGAAGTGCCTTACCACAATGAGCCTATATACAAAATTTGGAGTAAATTGGATAATTCTGCATGAAAAACCCATTTATCAAAATTAAGGGGGGGGGGGGGGGGGGTAGCCCCCGTTTCCCTCCTTTACACTTCGGTAGCCCCCGTTTCCCTCCTTTACACTTCACCAATGAACCCCCAAAACTAATCAGGAAAGCCCCTTACCACAATGAGCCCATATAGAAAGTTTGAAGAAAATCGGTTAACTCTGCATGAAAAGAATCATTTATCTAAAATAAGGGGGGAGGATTAACCCCCCCCCCGTTACCCCCTTTATACTTAACCTATGAACCTCCAAAACTAATCAGGAAATAACCTTATCACAATGAACCTATATACAAAATTTGAAGAAAATCGGTTAACTCTGCATGAAAAAAATAATTTATCTAAAATAAGGGGGGAGGATTAACCCCCCCCCGTTACCCCCTTTATACTTAACCTATGAACCCCCAAAACTAATCAGGAAAGAACCTTATCACAATGAACCTATATACAAAATTTGAAGAAAATTGGATAATTCTGCATGAAAAAACTATTTATCCAAATTAAGGGGGGTTAGCCCACCGTTCCCCCCCCCCTTTATTGTTAATCAATCAATCCCCAAAACTAATCAGGGAAGCGCCTTATCACAAGGAACCTATAAACAAAATTTGAAGAAAATCGGATAACTCTGCATGAAAAAAATAATTTATCTAAAATAAGGGGGGAGGATTAACCCCCCCGTTACCCCCTTTATACTTAACCTATGAACCCCCAAAACTAATCAGGAAAGAACCTTATCACAATGAACCTATATACAAAATTTGAAGAAAATTGGACAATTCTGCATGAAAAAAACATTTATCTTAATTAAGGGGGGTTAGCCCCCCCGTTCCCCCCTTTATAGTTAAACAATCAATCCCCAAAACTAATCAGGGAAGCGCCTTATCCCAAGGAACCTATAAACAAAATTGGAAGCAAAACGGTTATTTCTGTCAAGAGTTATCGCGTTACGTACGTACATACGTACATACATACATACATACATACAGAACGGGCGGGCACATAAGCTCTCAAGCTTTGATAGCCTGTGAGCTAATAAAAAACAATGACTTTCAGAGCTGACGTTGAGGCTCCTGATCTGCAGATTTACTAGTTTAACATGTCAATTATCCCAATGCAGCATTTCCCATTCTATGAATGTTAAAATTTAAAAATCGTCTGACTTCCCATTGAAAAGCATTATGACATAAAAGTAAATGTTCTATATTTTTTGAACGAATGAACCAAATTTAACCAAAAATTATGCAGCTAATTCCGGTTACCTCACCAACATACCAACATACCTACCAAAAATCAACCTAATCGGATCATTTTTGCAGCAGTTATCGCGGATCAGACAGACAAACAGACACCAAAAAACTTTTTGCGTCTCCACAGTGAGCCTCAACTGACGTTTCGGCAAATATTCATAAAGAAAATAACAGATTATCATATAGGAGTGATGTCTGTACAATAAAACGTCAAAGTGTCAAAAGAAAAAATAGTTCAAAATTTCAACGGTAGATGGCGATATTAAGGTACACGTTATTAAAATACAAAAATATTGAGACGACGATAGCTATTTATTTGCACTTATGAGAGTATAGGGACTCAAGTGCATTCTCAAGTGCAAATAAATACCTGTTATAGAATATAGTAACATAATCCGCAGATCAAACAACCATGTTTCGACCCAGAAATTTTATTTTAGAAAATATAACTTACTAGATTACTGTAAATATTTGACTTCAAATATTATATAAAATTTCTGGGTTTAAACATGATTATTTTATCCGCGTGTTATACGCCGGATATTACGGTACATATAGATCCGTTCGAAGCTTTCACTCTGCTTTTTTTTAGATAATTTTTAATGACTCAATGTGTTTTAACGAAATGTGAATATATGTTGACAAAAGACTGTTTAAAAAGATATCGTATGACACCACATTCATCGCTGGGCTTTTTGTATATGCATAGAAAAAGGGAAGTTGACATTAGAAATTATATATTATATGATTTTTCAAGTGCAAATAAATACCTGCTACAGAACATAGTATATTTTCAAGTGATAATAAATACTTGTTAAATACTGTTTATGTTTCTTACTAACAGGGACCTTAATATTGCCACCTATTGGGGAAATTTTCAACAATTTCTTTTCTTTTGCCAAACAAACTCCGACTTTTTCACAAGTTTTATAGTACAAACTACACTCTAATACGACAATTTGTTAAATTTTGTGAATTTTTAAAATGCGAGCTTAGTTTTGGATCTTTTTAAACTATTTATGGAACACTTTCTTGTTCAAAATACTGGTTCAATATTGGCAAAATATAAACACTCCAAAGTTGTTCAATATTTCATACTATTATTGGCAATTTTGCGAAAATATAGCCATATTGATCAAGATGTATACAATATGAATAATATTGGCACAATATTATTTTGCTACTTGGGTAATTTCTCTAATTATTTTCACTAACTTTCTAAACACAGGCATTTTGTGCATTTTTTATTTCAATGTTTGTTGCTGTAAATGTTATATAATCTATTTTATTTTTCTCTTATTTTTCAGTCGTTGAAGCAAAGTACCCACGATTTCATGACGAATCGTACTTAGCTCTGCCTATACTGCGAGATGCTCACAAATCTATGCAAGTGACGTTAGAATTCAGGCCGGAATCCAATGATGGCCTAATATTATATAGTGGAGAAAAATTCGACCTTCAGGGAGACTTCATATCAATCACATTAAACAAAGGTTTTATTGAATTTAGGTATGCAATTTTATAAGCGATGTAATTCTTGTTTCTTATTCAAGATTAAAATGTAATAAGCCAGGTTGTGATAAGAGCTGAATTATTTAGGGGACTAAGAACGTTAAAAAGGCTCACAATGGGCCAAATTTATGAAAATAAAAGATAATCTCAAAATATCATTATTTTGCTCAAACTTTAATTTGGTAAATTATCGGGATTTACGTTAAAGTAATGCGAAACTGATTAACGTTTGATTAAAATTAAAACTAGTTTTTCTAGGTTTTGAAAGTACAGTCGAGGGGGAAAAAAAGCGCCGCCCCAAGCTGTTTTATTACCAAATTGTCGCAGACAGATGCAAGATGCAATTCTCACATCTTTATTGTGAATTTTGTCTACTTTTTGAATATGAATGCAATTTTTTAAATACAGGTAATATATATATTAAATGTTGTACCAAATTTCACCTTTTAAATAGTAACATCCACTCTTGACATTTTATTTCAATTCCTTGATCCAAAGCAGCTCGGAAATGGTTTCTATATTTTTTCTTAAAATCTCATAGAATTAAAATAGGCCAAAGTTTGGCGATGCTAAAACTAAATACACGTAACAAACATTAAAACAAACATTAATTTACATCTTCCCAAAAAATTATCCGATTGAAGTGTTTCTTTTTTAATAAGATCCAAATATATTCCAGGCATTTTTCCTATTCAAAACAAACATATTTTAATTATGTAAATTATTACTAAATTTACATTTAATAAATTTATTGCATTAATTTTTCAAACACTACTACATTATTTTTTATGAAAAGAATGAATGTTGTACAACACATGGCTATATGCTTTTACAACTAATTCATTTGTTTTTAAGGTACAGAGAAATTTACTTTTCGATGGTCTAAAGGGACCGCCTCCTGTTATCATTGGCATCCACAGAAAAGAAAAAATTAGAAAATAAACCATAAAGTGTTATAGAATTTTCTTTCATGTAAAGGGAGTTTAGTTTATATTTAGAATTTCTATATAATTTTTTCGGTAACTAATTGAATGTTTCCGATACTTTCCTTGTACATTTTTTATTTTATTTTTCGAAATTTATTTTTAAACTCCCTTAACACATTTTGTTTTATAACTCGATGCATATTTAAGAAAAAGTGCATAAACTATACCTTTTCCCGGGCTTCTTTGATCCAACGGACTCAAATGGTCAAAAGGGGGCGTTAACAATTTGGAAAATGAAAGTTAATATAGTTTTGAATATGTAGAAGACCCGTATTTAAAAAATTTTATTGATATTCGGATAATAGACACAATTCTCAATCGAATGGTTCCTCTGGCATCTCTCCAAAATAATTCGGTGATCAAATAGAATGGATGGTGAGTTTTTTTTTTTTTTTTTTTTTTTTTTTTTTGTTATTGTTGTTGTTTTTACACGACTGTACATCTAAATACTCCATGCGAATTACTTTTTCCCCAAACACTTTAAAATCTCAAAGAAATTTTAACAGTCTTTGTTTTACAGAAATATCTCTATTCAGTTCAAAAGCAGTAAATAATTCCTTGAATGATAAACTGCCAAATTAAATAGCATGGTACAAAATAGCGAAAAATTGCACTGATGCAGGTAAATACTTATATAAATCTAGTTACAATTCACGTGTACAAAAATTGATACGCAAATTTGTGTATATAACCCCTTGAAGGACAGTGGGAAGCTATATATCCCATTTAATTTTAATCCCGAAATGCTACAATGGCACCAGAGATTTGTAATAAAATTTTGCTATCATAATGTAAAAGCTTTTACTTATATTCAAACAATTTTTTTCGAAAATCGTGATGCCATTCAATCATTTAAAAATTTTTAGCACCAGAAGTACTTTGCCCCTCAAAGGGTTAAGATAAATATTATTATTTTGTATGTGCGTGGAACATTTTGAAATACAGTGGAACCTGGTGATCACTTTTGTAAAGTGATTCTGTGGCTAAGGTGTCCACTTTTGAAGAAAATAGCTTTTAAGAGCCTACTTTAGTTGCACGAAGCCATTTGCAAGCTAATGCTAAACCAATGGAAGAGTTCTTTACAAATTTCTCGTTTGCATTCCAATATTTTTAAATGATTTATTTTTGCATAGGATATCTGAGGTCAATGTCTAACCGGGTGATTTTGATGAAAACTCCGTGTTTTCTCCTCATTTTAACTCCATCTGTGTTTTTAACATCTTAATGGTTTTAATGTTTTAAAACTTTGATATTGTTTTTGCACCTAGTTTAGCAACGATTAAATTGTGAAATCAATGTATTCAGATTCCTTTTTTCTATAAACATGATACATTTCTAGCAGAAAACCAATATTAATTGCATTGGTTATATCGGGAGCCAATATTGCGCCAATAAATCCTTCATCGGAAAGACTTTCAATGAAATAACAATATTGGTTAAAGGATAGTTTATTTGTTAGTGATGAGTATCAATTCCGACAGCTTCACTCTGATGGTAGGCTAAAAATATGGCATCAGGCACGTGGAATCACATATCTATCATTGTAGATCGGAAGCGTACAAGATTATGGAGGCTCAGCAATTGCCGAAAGTTTCTTTTCTTGGCTATGTTGGTTTCGGACCTATGAAACTTGTACAATTACCTTCTCTGCCTCTAAGTGCGCAGATTGCAATCTGAGCAACAACTTTCATCTTTTTATGGGGTTTTTTTTTCTATCCAGATAGAAATAGAACTACAAACAAAATTGCTGCTCATGTCAGGGTACCGTTGTCAGTCACCTAGTTCGAAGAGAATTCTATTAAAGTCTGCTTGATGAAACAATCACCGAGAAACCAGCCTTAAATCCCACTTGGCACCATTGGGATATTTTGGAAATGGAGAGAAAGCACATTATCCCACACCAGCGTATTTACCTGATTTATTGGAATTTTTAGCAAACGTTTGGCATGCCAAACCTACGAAACCCATCCGTACACTTCATGGATTCATGTCTCGTCATGTGGGAATCATTGTAAAAGTCAGAGTATGAGAAACTCGTTATTAACAAGGTGTTTCTACTAAATCAATGACACTTCCTGCTAATATTATAATGTTGCAGCGATATTTTATGCCAATATGAGCCAAGGTACTGCTAGTATAAACAATACTGACCCAACATTGTTTTTCTGCTATAGGGATCTAAAATACAGGGTGCTTATAATTAAAATTCCTATTTGAAAGCTCTGTAACCAAAAAACAAAAACACAGAGTGACATGACATTTCATCTGAATATTCAGGAAGGAATGGAATTTTATTTGGCTTAAGAAAAATGAGTTCAAAAATGTACCTATAGATTGCGCTGTGTGAATCCTTATAAGAAAAACGTACAAACGGAGCTCGCAATCGTGGAGGGAAATTACTATTAAGCCTTCTCATCATACACAGTTATGCTTTTAGCCGAAGGGTAACAACAATCAACAAAGGGCGAATGACTATTTAATAATAGCAAAATATTACACACGGGAATGTGAACATACAAAAAGTTACGAAAACAAAATTATGAAATAAACACCTACGACAAATGAAAAGAAATGTTTAATATGATGTCCACCATATTCTGCTACGAATTCAAAGCGTTGAACAGCATCTTCCATAAAGGAATGTATAAATGGTGATGCTATGAATGCAGTGCATAATGCTTGCTTTCAATATGCCTCTTCTTCAAGCTCCCGCGTTTGACGAGTACAGAGCCATCTGTTAGTACATTTTTTAATCTCTTTTTTTCTTCATTAAGCAAAATTGTATTGCTTCACAAATATTCAGGTACAATGCCAGGTCATTCTGATCAGTAGTATTTATGATACAGCATTTTCAAAACGGAACTATAATTATAATCACCCTGTATAATAGAATACCATCGTCCTCTGATTTTCATTTATGATGTTTTAAATTAGCAAATTGATTTAAAGCATGCATTTTGGCAATATTTCCAGACATATGCGATCTTTTATGGAAAACAAATTGTTGGGAGAGGTTTTTTGTTGTTCAATCTGAAAGTTTCATGCATGTGAGGGGGTGAAAATAATTTTGTTTTTATGTCAGAAAGTTCCAAGTTTAGGTTTGAGAACAGATTAAATATCTTTGAATTGTGAAAATCATTGAACTGTAAGTAACAATGTAGCATTAATATTGCAGACCGGTTTTGACAGCTTGTCATCATCAGGGCGATGTGCAACTACGAAAATATTGTTAAAAAATGTATTCTTCACTGGTACAGGATGTAACCAAAAGAACACGTGACCTTTAAATTTCAATCATTCTTTTACTGTAATAACTATAACGTTGAAATAAATGACAGGTTTATAAGGAAACTCGTAATTTATTTAGTAGTTATTTAAATTATAGTACAAATTTTATTCAATAGATGGCGCTACGCTGCCTCCATTTGTTAAAAATGCTTAATGTGCTTAAAAAGTAATATCAATATTTTAAATTGAGGGTTTTTTTCCTCCGTGACGCAACAGCTAAACATAGTAAAAAAGTGAAAACTGAGGGACACTTTTTCATTTCTACTTAAGCATTTTTATAGGTTTATTCAGTGCAGCGACATCTGTTGCCTAAAATTTAAACTATTTTAAAATTACTGCATACAAAATTCCTGAACTTTCTTATAAACATGTCACTTAGTTCATCTTTGCATTTGAAGGATTAGGACGAAAAGGATAACAGTCACAGATAGTTAGTTTGTTTTTTGAAAGGACTTTCATCGTTCTTCTAACTTTATATCTATCTTCAACTGTGCTTTTCAAAGCATTGCTTTCCTTTTCGCCTCGATCCATGCGTGCCAAACGATAGTATACTGTCAAAGTTAATTGGTGGCACTATGCTCTAAAATTTCATAGAATGTGGACTATCATCGTTTTTCTCTTGACCCTTTATTTATTAGAGTTAAATAACTTTTTCATTTCGGATGTTTATTGAGACATCTTATACAGTGTGTCACAAAAGGTCATATACAAACACTAAGAAGTGATAGAGCACTCTGCAACAAATATTTTCTGTAGAGGGTGTGCCGTGCTCTCAATCCAATTATTCAAACATAAATACAGGGTGTCTCACTCCAAGTCGAGCAAGTACTTCCATTGATAACTTTAGAATGATAAAGATAATTTATCGAACTATTCACAGAATAGCTTTACTTTGTGTGAAATGTGATGATATCATGGGAATTGCACTGTAATTAGGTCAATGGCATCATGTGTACTGCGAGCGACATTACGCATTACGGAGCATATAGATCATTTGAACGTGGATCGAAGCCACTTCCAGTAATTTTACTTACCCATCATACCTAGTATAGGGTAAGTCTTGTAATCGTTTTGAAAATCGAAAAATTTTTTTTGACGGATTTACACGTTTCAGACACTGGAGATTCCGAAAAACATATTTTTAGAAAAAAAAATTTGCCGTCCGTCTGTGTGTCTGTGTGTGTGTCTGTGTGTGTGTCTGTAAACGCTCTATCTCCCGAAAAAATTGAGATAGAGACTTGCAATTTGGTATGTACTTAGTATGTAATAATGGAAAGAAGCCTATTTCATTTCAATAACCTCGATTAACCGGAACAATTTTTTTCGGACTCTCGAAATATTCGTTCTGATGAAAGGTATATAAAAATTTTCGAAATTGTTTATTTTAAGAAATGAATATAAAAGACAATAAAAAAACATAAATTTTGAATAAAGCATGAAGTCGATCGGATAATTAGTTGCCGAGATATTTGGAATCCTATTTTCCACACTCTTCGATTTTTCATGACCCTGTATTTCATCCAAATTTCACTTCAAAGATATATTTTAATTGGAAATTTGACGCTTAATCAGATGCAATAAACCGCTAGTTAATAGGATTATTATTTTTGGAATTATAAGGAAAAACCTCTTTCAAGCAATTCAGTAATCGAGCCTTTAAAGTTTGTGACGTCATCAAGCCACGATTTTATTTGAATTGCAATGCATTTTATAAGTAGTTTACACATTTTTATTTTAATATTTTACATTATGCATATCCATGATGGGTAAGTATTACGGTGGCCCCCAACGACTAGTTTAATATGTTATCAAATTTCATAAAAAGCATGAAACTCTGTTTAAAAATATCGTTACAGTATCTTTATTATTGCTAAAGTTATGAACGAAAATCCGGGTTTGGATTGGAATGGGGCACCCTGTATTTGTGAGTGAATAATTGTATCATGACCCTGATATTTTCTATTGAAAATGTGTTTGTTGCAGTGTGTTCTATCACCTCTTAAAATTTGTACACGACTTTTCGGGACATCTTGCATGCTAAATATTGTTTCCAAGTTTGTTTTTGTGCCGAATTTCATTTATTGTCTATTGAATTGAACGCTATTTTCTAACCCAGATTTGATTGTGGTATGGGAGAAGGAATACTTATCAGTGATCAACCAGTAGTTTTGAGTTCCTGGAATACTTTGACAATCTACAGAGACAGGTGGGATGCCTGGATGCAATTAAACAGTGGCAGCCAAGTCCAGGGAAGATCGAAGGTATGTGCAATTATTTCCTCTTTCTTTCCGACCTAATATATTAATCAGTTTGATGAAAAGGATTAATATATTGAAAATTCACTAAAAGAGAATTATTTAAAAAATATCCTTTGCTCGGCTTTTTGCCAATACCGATATCGGCAATCCGGTTACCGATATTGCAATATACAATTGGAATATTGGTAGTGAAATTGCGACCGATATTCCAATAAGCAATAAAACTATACAATAAGAGTAAACTGATAAAAACTTGTACATCACATAGAAACAATATAATTTACATTTGTAATTTGTGATGTAATTTTAATTCAATAATTTTAGTAATGGTACTATTTATTATTTTTACTGCAATGTTTTTTAATAGAATACTTATACTACAATTCTTACTTATAATATTTACTGTAATATTTATTATATATTTAAGTAATTTTTTGAGAACTAATAAATACATGCAATTTGTAGAAACTAATTTTTAACGTAATTTTCTAGTTCCCATATTCAAATCTAAAATTGTTATGCAAAAATGCTTTTAAAATCATATTGTGTGAATAAAACAAACTTAGAATTTTATGAGATCAGATTGAACTTAATACAAAATGTTAAAAAATAGAAAAATAGTATTGTAATGAAAACTGAACTTGAATTTAACAGTATATAAATGTTAAATTAATATTTTCTGGAGATATTTAAAAACTACAATTGATATTTGCATTAATTATGAATAATTTTCTTTATTACATAAGTTGATGAAATATTGCCTACTTTTTTGTTGTACAATTTTTTTAGCTTATTTAAAATAAGACTTGCTACAGGGTATTCCAAAGGGTAATGTTTGAAAAGAAATCTTATACTTGGTGCTAGGTATGAGCGAGATAAAATCAAACGTGCTGCACGTATCTCACAGCAGTTGTTGCGCGTGCGTTTTGTTAGTATGCGGCGACATTAAGTTTGTTGCCTGAACAAATTTACCATTACAGAGGGAGACAAAGGCCTATAGTCTGTGTAGTTTGAAGCCTCCATCTGAGGAAACTTCTCATATAGCATGCGATATCATCGTATGGTCAGTTAAAAATGGGCCCAAAACACCAGGCGATGATATTACATGCCATATGAAAAGTTTCCTCAGATAGAGGCTTCAAACTAGAGTAACTGTAGGCCTGTCTTTGCCGCAGTAGCAGTAAATTTGTTTTTTCAGGCAACAAACTTAAAGTCACTACTCACTAACAGAACTTACGCATGAACAATTGTCCACTATGAAGACCATGTTTAACTTATCTCGCTCATATCTATAACATTTTTTTTCAAGCATTACCTTATGAACCACCTTGTAAAATGATAGCTTTGCTCTAAATGTTAAAGAATTAACGTAATTTTTTTAATACTATATGTGTGAAAAGCATTAGGAAAAAAACTTTTATAAATTTTAAATTCAATATATATATTTTTTGTTGTTTAATAGTGTTGTTTTAAAGACTTTTTAATTAATATTTTTGTTTCATCCGACTTTAAGAATTTTAATACGCAAGACATACGGTTAAAAACTTTTATAATTTGAAAATTAGTGCAAATTTTTCTTTTTATCAGAAAATTTTTTAAAAGATACAAAATTAAAGATTTTGTACGCGTTGGTTTAAAAATATTTTATATGTGTACTGTTTCTAAATTGAATCTAAAGGTAGTTTAAAATTGGAGCACTATTATAAAGTAGGTATAACTTTTATATTTATATTTCGCACAGTTCTCTCAAAATTTACGCTATTCTGAACAAGGTAAGTAATAGTGTAAATTTTCTGTTCTTTGAACTTTACTTGTATACCACTGGTGTAATATCATTTCAAAATAATTGGTTGTACTAAAAATAAGAAATGAAGAACCAATAACGGTAAGTTCTGGAATTGCAATATCTATTTTATCTAGGAATAACTATGTATACAATTCTTAATATTGCTATAAATACTTTTCTAATGTATATTGAAGCGACAATTATTTTGTCGAAGCTTTTTTCTTTTTACAGTATAACCTTAGAATATTTCCATAGGGCTTGTTTTCGAGAATAACATTTCGTCTGAATTTGTTTCTGGGTGGTTCCCCTAACATATCTCTGGTATCGGAAAGAACCCAAGCTCAAACAGGCTTCCGAGGCTGTTTGAGACATTTGGCAATAAACAGAGAAGTTTACGACTTTCGGCCGCAGCCAAAGGGAGATGCCATTGAAGGAGTTGACATTGGTAATTTTTCTCATGGACTTTTATCGCTTCTGCTCATTGTATTAAACTTTAAGCTGCATATTGCCGTATTTTAAGTGTTAATCCTTTCTTTGCTAAGCAGTTCGTTGTTAAAAATGTGGTTCAACATTTCACCAAAACATGGTAACAAAAAAATGCAACTATAAGATGACGAAACATTGTTCCGAAATTCGGTGCTCCTGCTGAACCATAAACTTGTGTGTGTTGAACCATGAACTGGTAAAATGTCGAACCATGACCTGCTAAAATATTGTACCAAAAATAGATACAATGTTGAACAATAAACTAAAATACTAAACGATAAAGTGGCAACATATAACCTTAATAACCAGGGCTAATCAGACTGGGACGTCTATTTAAAGTGGAATCCGACCCCCTATGTACATGTGAGGCCAAACGGAGATCGAACTTAACATCTCTTGGCTTGAAGCCAGCGTTCTAACCACTAGAAAAGTAAATGGTTATCAGCGTTCTCTAAAGTAGCATATTGAGAGTGCATAGAATATTTTGTTCTGATTGGCTGTTACTATTGTCATAGGATGCTGAAACGTTGTATTATTTTTTAAGTTTCCCCAAAGTCAGGTGTTGTTGGTGTTTGATACGATCGATTATCAGCGCGAGGGATGTAGGCTGAAGACAGAGGGTCGGAAGGGTGCCCTCCGCGGGAGTCTTTCTAAGGGAACCTAATGAGTATTTACGCAGGTTTGAAGAAAACCGCGGATAACTCAAAAACAATTAGGCCGACGATCGCGACTTCGGTTCGAAACCAGTACCTTCCATCCACCAGCTTTGAGAACAGCACTCATAGCCGCTGGTGGTGCCCACCATAATCAGGCGTTTCAACTGATCAAGTGTTATCCATTGTAATGTTAAGAATAATCACAAAAAAGCGGGAGGCCTGGTCACCCGTCTATTCAGAATTGTACGAATGCAGACTATAATAGTCTTTTATGATCTAAAATCAATGCATGAATGATGCATGTAAACAATTCTAAAATCGGCGGAATTTTCTATAAATTCTGAATCGGTTCAGTTATAGTAATGAAAGGATTAATTAGTATTTAATCGCTTCCCATATTAACCCTCTAAGCGTGTGGAACGTAATATTCCGTTCACTAAGCTGCAGGTTTCACTGCAATATATGCAATGTTTAAGATAATATAATTCTATAGATTTAATGAATTTTCAAAACATTGAAGAATGATTAATACTCTCAAGGGTTACATTCATATTTGTAATTAAGTTTTATTTATAATGCTGAAAGAATCATATTTTTTTAGCATTTAAAACAAAATGCAGAGAAAACAGCATTACAATTTTACCCTTTTTCAAAACGCTCAGATGGTTTTAATAAAAATAAAAAATATATGAAAAAAGAAATTTGAATCTTTTATTACATTTTTTAGATATGAGAAACGGAATTGAAACATAACTTAAATGTTCGTATTTACCAATTAGATAACTGTTATTTTATTTATTTGTTTATTTATTCCTAAAATGTTCATTATATTTTGACCGTTTTATTATGTTTCTTGTTTCTGTTTAAATTCAATTCAAATTACATTTCATTGCAACTAATTCTATCGACAACTTCTACGTTCGAGTTTTATCGGTACAATTTTAATTTGTAATATATACTAACAAGAATTAATCCAGGATAATAAGGGAAGCGATTTTGTTTTCTGGTATTTATTTTTATTATTCAGGCTATCACAATTACTTTAATCATCACTTTTCATCTACTGAATAAATTCTATCTCAAATTCCAGATGAATGCAGTGCTGACGTATGCAGTAAAGTTACTTGCCTTAATGGAGGTCAATGTGTGGCCACCAGTCCCGATTATGGTGTTTGTTTGTGTCCGTTGGGATTTGTTGGAGATCAGTGCGAAACAGGTAAAAATCAAACATCAAATTTCGATTTCTTAACTAAAAATTACTTTATACTTTCATATGCCATTGCTCCCAAATGGAAACATGAAATTAAGAATTCAATTAAAATAAAATCTCATTCATGTTGGTTTGACAATACTGCAATATTAATTTATTGATACATTTGAAATAATTATCATATCTTAAGATCTCTGTAAATAGTATGGAATATTTTAAGACTATTTTAGATATTTTAAAAATAAATATTATAACTAAGATTTCATAAATAAAATAAAAATGATAGGTTTAAGTTTTGAGATATCGAACCGTAACGTAGTTAGTCTTTTATATTCCAGTTAATCAGGATAAAACGTGAAAAAAAAATCCATCATAAAATCCATTGAATATTTTAAACAAATTCAACCTCATTTAATAGAATTTAATAAATCACCTTATTTTCTGACCGTACTTATACTAACAAAAAAGGGAAAAAAACATATGTCATTAGAGTTGCAAAGGCTGGAAAAAACCCGGTTTAAACCTGGGAATAAACCGGGTTTTTTGGTAATAAACCGGGTTTTTTTAATAAACCAGGGCTTTTGGGAATAAACCTGAGAATAAACTGGGTCTATTGGAAATAAACCCTGGAATAAACCGGATTTTTCCAACTCTATATGCCATGCATAAATTTATTAAACACTTTCGATCATTACAAGAATATAGTTTAAAGTTTTCTTCTTATATAGATATATATATTCAAATATCATTTAATTACTTCATGCAGGCCTGTAAACGATCTACCATTTATGGAAAAAAAAATTTATTGAAAACATACTTTAATACACCTTAATAAAAGCTTTGCGAGCCTTCAAACACAAGGAAGAATGTCATATTAGGAATGGACCGACAGACAAACACGCTAAACAAATAACATGTAAATTCTAATAAAGACACTAAAATTTAATTTAACTTGTAACCATGTGGCATCAGTTAAGAGTACTTCAAGCAATAACCGCCAATACACGTTAATGTACTATTCAAATTCTTTTACGCTATCCTGAATAAGAATTACATCATATGTCCCAAAAATGACGGGTTTATTTGAAAATATATATTATTTTATTTCTATAATTTTTATATTAAATTTATATTATTTAAATATAATTCTGTTTCTCATAATTTACTGTTTTCCCAAGTACGTTGCAGCAAGCAATGCATTTATATCGCTTGTCATTTAAAAAAAATTCCTCTTATATATAGACCCGTCATTTGAGGCACCCGGTAGATGCTTCAAACACTAAGAAGCATATAAACATTTTGCTCAGCCTGAACAAATATAATATCGGTTCACTTTAAGGTATCGCACTACGTTTGAACAGTTCATTTCGGGAAAATATCACATTTTTGTTATTTTATTTGAAAGTCTGTACAATTAGTTATCCAAAACAATATTTTTTCCATACGATAATTGAAAGTGTAGATATGGATGTTTTTGTTTCAGCTCTCAAACCGAATGTGTGTATTTAAGTAACCGGAAGTAACTGGTTAAAGTTCTTAAGAAAAAAAACTTCCATTATTGAAATTTAATAAAAAGAAAAGTGCCCAGTTATTACTGATGGCATTGAGCTCACAGGCTATTCACACTAATTGTATATTTTACTCTTATTTCAAAGAATAATGCCCCTCGAAAAATAAAGAAATCGAGAATAAATTAAGGGGGTATTAGCCCCCTTGTTCCTCCTCTTTATACTTAACCAATGAACCAACAAAACTAATCAAGAAAGCGCTTTATCACAATGAACCCGTAAACAAAATTTGAAGCACATCAGATAATTCTGCATGAAAAACCCATTTATCTAAATTAAGGGGGGGATTAGCCCCCGTATCCCCCCTTTACACTTAACCAATGAACCCACAAAACTAATCATGGAAGCGCTTTATCACATAGAATCTTTACGCAAAATTTGAAGTACATCGGATAATTCTGCATGAAAAGCCCTTTTATCTAAATTATGGGGGGTTAGCCCCCCGTTCCTCCCTTTATACTTAACCAATGAACTCCCAAAACTAGTCAGGAAAGCGCCTTATCACAATGAACATATAAACAAAATTGTAAGCAAATCGGATATTTCTATCAAGAGTTATCGCGTTACGTACATACGTACATACATACATACACAGAACGGGCGGGCACATTAGCTCTCAGGCTTTGATAGCCTGTGAGCTAAAAAAGTACAACATAAAAATCTGGACAGTTTTAGGAACTTAATGTGAATATTTCTAATAGATATTTAGAAATAAAAACTTTAAATGCGTTTCCTGATTAATATGAAAGTAAGTTTTCATAAACGCTTTGTTTCCGAAAACTATGGTTATATTTATTTAAAATCGATGTTTGGTGTGATCCTACATAGAACTGCAAATGTTAAACTAACATACCACATAACAGTCTAAACTTTTGCTCAGCTGGAAACTAGTAACATTAACGGTACTTAATGGAATAACTACTCATAAACAATAAATTACTATTTTATCATGTGAAACCTTGTGTGAGAACTATTGAGATTATACTAATTATTTTCCACTGGGAACTTGTAGTAGTGTACCCGCGTGACATATATCAATTCAATTATGGTCGAAATAATATAACGCCACTAAAATGGACTTCAAAACATTATTGTTCAAAGACAGTAATGTACCGTAACATACAGAGGGTGCTCACACTTTTTTGTAACAATTTTTATTTTCTCTCTGATTTAAATTTAAATTTTTAAAAAAACGTATATGGCATCAATTCGGAATAGGGTTTAATTATCGTCTGCATCATTAAAATTATTCTTTGCTTCAAAATGTCGCTGGAATATAAACAATTGATCGAAGGATATGTATTTGCGCTTTGCGAAGAGAAATAGTCTTATTAGATTATTAAAACAAGAACGAAAAATCATGCGTCAAGCATAGATTATGTAACACTTTCCAACGCTTCCAAAATAATTTTACAAATTATTACCGTTTAATAAGCTGAAATATAACATTTAAGTAAACAATTTGGAAAACGCATAACATATTTAAAAGAGTAATTTCAGGAATTTCCAACATATATTTCCACCATATACAATATTCGGAAAAATATCCGAATACTTTTATTCAGCCCTGTATATGATCTATAGATTTGTATATATACTACATAGGATGCTAAATTTTAGTTCAGTTAGGAAACGCGTAGCACAGTTTAAAATTCTCCTTCTGGAGTTTCTGTCAATAAACGGAAATGTGTTCGCGAACTTTTGAGCTGCCCTGTATATGATCTACAGAATTTATAGCCACCAAGTAATAGACAAAAAGTGAGTTAAATTTAATATCACGTTCAGCAACATAAAACACACTTCCAGGAATTATTGTTAACAGACAGTAGAGAATTCTTTTGTGTGTCCCTGTAAATGAACTGCTATACACACAATATTCTGTAGTAAGCCTCTTGTAATGCACCTTAGTCATATATATATAAATTTCAATGTGTTTAAAATAGTGAAACATTATTTAAATAAACCGCAAATGATTTTTCTCCATAGACGTAATGTAACGGAATTATTTTGACTGTCCCTGTAGAGTAACTATAAGGGCTATGCACACCATATTCCATATTAAGATTCTTGTAATGCACCTTAGTGATATATATCAATTACAATGTGTTTGAAATTGTGTAACATCATTAAAATAAACCGCAAATGATTTTTCCCCATAGACCGTAATGTAACGGAATTATTTTGAGTGTCCTTGTAAAAAAACTATAAGTTCTATACACTTCAGCTGAAATAGGGAGCATACTATTGATAACGACAATAACATACAAAAATTTCAGGGCAATCCGAGCATATTTACGAGAGTTAGAGCACGGACAGACGGCAGACGGCCAGACAAACCGAAGTCATAAACACTTTTCAACTAGATTGGAAAGTGTTAAAAAGGTGTGAAAAACATGGTTTTAATATTTCGATACGTGAAATGAATGATATAATTAATAAAAAAAAAAGAAAGAAACGTCAAAGTTTACATTTGTCTGGGAAAAGGGTAAAAAATGCATACTCAACAAAGGTAAGTTCACCGCTTATTATATCTAAAATCGCATCTCATGTTAAAATTATTTACATTTTTTTAAACATTTTTATTATTGTTATTAAACAATAATTTTTAAACATTTTTATTTTTTTTTACGGAAGAATGCATGAATAGGTGCAATCAGGCTCCCACTGCTCCGTTTTTTGAATACCAGTATTTTGAAAGAAACTTTTCGTGGTAGTTTTTTGCAACATTTGCAGTAGAAATAAAATTTTGGGGTATGTTTCTACAAAATTTGCAATATTAACTATAAAACAAGATTATTCTTTGAAAAAAGTGATATTCAAAAAACGAACCGAGTGGGAACCATTCGTAAATAATACTTAATTAACTCAATTATTTAGTAAATAAAAAATATTCACGAATAAAAAAATTTTAAATATCCGCCGTATTGACGTGTTTTGTTGTTAGCAAGAAAATTGTGAATGAATTTCATTTTCAAAACGTATTATAATAAAGAAATATTGAAAAAAGTAACTGAAAATTCATTTTTGTTAATTGATTATGTAATTATATAAACACTCGAAAATATTAACCAATAAAACTTTTTTCGATACCTATCATATTGACTTTTCTTGTTGTTAGTAATAAAATTGTGGATGTATTTTATTTTAAAAATGATAATCTATTAATGAAATATTACAAAAGTTACTAAAGTTCATTTTTCATAACTTATCATTTTTAACACTTTCCAACGTAGTTGAAAAGTGTTCATATCTTCGGTTTGTCATTCTGCCGTACGTCTGTTGTCTGCTCTTACTCTAAGTCTGGTAAATATACTCGAAATGCTGTGTAATTTATATGTGTTATTGAATTTTACTAGGACATGTTCGCTATTGAAAATGGAGTGTATAGCATTTATAGTTCGTTTACAGGAACACTCAAAAGTATCCAGTTACATTATGGTCAATGGGGAAAAATCGTTTGCGGTGTATTTCAAGGAAGTTACACTATTTAAGCATAATGAAATTGATACACAGTTATGAAGTGCACTAAAACATGCTTTCTATAGAATATGGTGTGGAAAGAATTTATCATTCATTTACAGGGTAACTACAAAGAATTTGGTTACACAATGGTTTATGGGGAAAAATTGTTTGCATCGTTTTTTAATAATGTTTCTCTATTTCAAACATAATGGAATTTATATGCGTTTTAAGATACACTATAAGATGCTTACTGTGGAATATTACATGCATAACAGTTATCGTTCATTTACAGGGACACACAAAAGATTTCGGTTACAGTACTCTGTCAATGAGCAATAAAAGCTGAAGGCTCGTTTTCAGATGTGGTATGTGTTGTTATGTCTAACTAAATTTTTGCATGTAACACGACTACGTGATGCAATTAAAATTTATATATCATATACAGGGATACAAAAAACAATTCGTAAACCTTATTGTGTATGACCGTGTATTGCTTAAGCGTGTTTTTCAATTGAGTTATGCATTTTCCAGCTGAACTATATTTAATACACTAATATATTTTTGTATACTATAAAAAATTCATATACAGGGCTATGGAAAGTACCGGATACATTGCTCTCTATGGAAGTGCAATTTCAAAAAATACGTTTTAAATTGTGTTGTGCGTTTTTTTTTTCCTGAATTAAATTTTAGTTTAATATGAGGCTTGTATAAAAATCTGTAAATAATAAACAGAGCTGCACAAAATTCCGTCTATTGGTAGAAATTGCTCAAAGTTAATTTTTGACTTTGTTATGCGTTTTGTAACTAAGCTAAATTTTAGCACACTATGTAGGGTATATACACACCTATAATAGATCATATGCAAGAATGGACAAAAGTATTCGAGTACTTTTCCGGCTATACACAGTAATTGCTGAAATCTGGTTTCACCTATTTAAACAATGAATTTCCGTTGCAGTATTCTGAGAGACATGGAAAGTGTTCCATAATCTATGCTTGACGCATCATTTTCTATCTTGTTATTAACTTTTTATGTAATTATTTAATGAATGAAAAATATTAACAAATCACCCTTTTATGTTGCTTTCATAACAAACAGTAAAAAGCTACTTATTGCAGCCGTTCGGAAGAAAGCAATTCCAGAAAATTTTGGCATATTTTCTCCGATCATGACCCCCAGACCCCAAAACCATCTTCCGTTCAAATGTTGATTTACATATACCGGGTGTCCCAAAAATGACTGATGGATTTTAAAATTCAATAACTTGCAAACGGTGACATATATTCAAAATATTCTTGCAGGAGGGTTATGTATGATGTCAGGAGTTTCCTTAGTGTGATTCTTGATTTTAGTTCGAATTTCAAACAATAGATGGCGCTGACAAAAATGACGGCTGTCGAAGGCGGATATATTTTTTCAAATTTTGTATGTTCCCTGGAACTTCAATACCAATCGTATCTAAAAGTTTTCTTTGTCTTATTTTATCTCAGAAAAACTAGGCGAAGAAAACTTTTAGAAATTATTGGTGTTGAAGTTCGAGGGACTATTCAAACGCTGAAAAAAAAAAGCAGTCCTAGTGTTCAGGGGGCGGTGCATCGATGCTGAGTGGCGTCAGTTTCGGCCTTGACGGAACGCCAATCCTTGACAGCGCCATCTATTGTTTGAAAAATAAAACTAAAATCAAGAATCACCGTAAGAAAACTCCTGACATCATACATAACCCTCCTGCAAGAATTTTTTGAATATATGTCACCGTTTGCAAGTTATTGAATTTTAAAATCCATCAGTCATTTTTGGGACACCCGGTATATACATATATATATATATATATATATATATAAACATAGTATAAAACAAAGTCGCTTTTTCTGTCCCTATATCCCTATGTACGCTTAAATCTTTAAAACTACGCAACGGATTTTGATACGGTTTTTTTAATAGATAGAGTGATTCAAGAGGAAGGTTTATATGTATAATAACATCCATTAAATAGTGGAGAAATACTGTTATTTTTTAGGTTTAAGTCGCTTTTTCTGTCCCTATATCCCTATGTACGCTTAAATCTTTAAAACTACGCAACGGATTTTGATGCGGTTTTTTTTAATAGATAGAGTGATTCAAGAGGAAGGTTTATATGTATAATAACATCCATTAAATAGTGGAGAAATACTGTTATTTTTGAGGTTTTTAATGTGATGTCGTAAATAATTTCATTTTTTCGGCTTATACATTGCAAACGCAGGCTGAACCCTACAAGATTTATCAAAATAATGTACTAATTATTGTACACATTAAAAAGGTCTACAGAAAACACAAAGAGATGAAGGTTTTCAAGGTTAACCCTAAGCAAAGCGAGGGAGGGCCGCTAGTATATATATATAATATTTGTCATACTGTAGCTCTCTTTTTCATGAACCGATTTGGATGTGACTGAGTATGTGTATAAGACATACCAAGGTCTCGATTGAGTTCGTTGGCCAGCTACATCCGCCATCTTGTGTCAAAAGGGCGGCCAGTTAAAAAATTCTAAATTTTTAAAATTCAAAATGAGGAAAAAAGATTATAATTTCCATTAAGTTTTAGATCGTGATACAAGGACTCCGAAGCATTTTTTGTTTTGGCTTTATCTTAAAAATGTCTGAGATATGGCAGTTTGAAATTCTAGGGTGGCTGACATTTTGAAACAATCTGATATTTGTTATGCTGTAACTCTCGTATTTATGACCCGATATGAATGTGACTGATCATGTGTGCAGGACATACCAAGGTCTCAAACGAGTTCGTTGGACAACTTCATGCGCCATCTTGTTTCAAAATGGCAACCAGTTATTTTTTTTTACATTTTTAAAAATTTAAAAAGATGTATAAAAAATTATAAATTGAAACAATTGTTTCCGTTAAGTGTTAAATCGTGATACAAGGATTCCAGAGCATTTTTTGTTTTGGCTTTATCTTAAAAAATGGCTGAGATATGCAGTTTGAAATTCTTGTTTGGCTGATATTTTGAAACAATCTTATATTTGTTATGCTGTAACTCTCGTATTTATGAACCGATATGAATGTGACTGAACATGTGTACAGAGCATATCAGGTCTCGAGCGAGTTCGTTATTTAGACCGAGTATTAGAATATAGGATATTGAGTTTCGCCCGTCTTCGCCCTATGTAACACGCGCAACCTGAATTTTAATACTTCATTAGGAGAAACAAATTCGGATAAAAAAATCCCTGGCGGCTCAGCCCACAGGCACAGGTAGATTTCGAAGACGCGGGAATTGCGGAAGAAATTACCTTTTTGCCATGATGCGGTAGTCGGAACCGCCCACTTCGAAACCTAACTTGTTTGCAGGCGGAGCCGGCAGGGATTTTTTTTTTTTTTTATTTATTTTATTTTTTTGCTATAAGGGTTGGTTCTATAAAAAACTTGTCAATATAAAAGTTTTAGATAATATTAAGGGGATTTATAATAAATTTAAGTGGATTTGAAACTTTTGAATTGACGAAGTTGTGAATTTTTTTCTTCTAAAACCCCCCTTTTTTACTCCTTTTGGGGACATTTTTAATGATATCATAAATCTGTCATACATAAATTTTTGGCCCTTTTTCTAGAAGTAATAATAACTTTAAACGGATTCGATACGTATCATAATTAAGAAATTAGGGGAGGGGGGGTTCTGTTTTCACAAAAAGTCCCCCTATTTCCCTCCCCTTGATTCGATTTTGCCCATTAACGAACTTCACTGAGATTTTATACCCCTTGATTTTATGTATCAGTTTGGGAGAGATTTGTGCAGAATTATTGCAGTTGTCGTGTCCATAAAAAAGTGACATAGATAGATAGATAGATAGATAGATAGATATTATTATTATTATTAAACCGCAGACCAGGTCCCTACCTGCCGGGCATTATGCCCAGCTTAACGAGTTTGTATACCTGGCCGCGGGGCGAAATTCGCCTAATCTCCTCATAGCGGAGATCCACCTGATTAGCTTCTTGGGTGTCCTTGGCTGCAACGCTATTTCGTGAGAGTTACTTGGTTACTGTGTTGGCCGGTTCTAGTTTGTTATTAATTATGGGTTTCTGGGTATGTTGTCGAATAAGGAAAGGGGCTTGCTTTCGGGCCATATTCACACTGACTATGGTTGCTAATATAGACAGGTTTGTATAATTCAGTTTAAATATTTGTGTTTCCGCTATGTATTACATCTTGTCTGTAATGTTCTCTAGTGGTTTGCTACAGTTTCTCTGCTTGACAGCTCATGGCATCCAGCCAACCTCGCTGAAATGGCAGACTTAAAATAAGAAATTAAATTTTAAAAAAAGAAGAGAGAAAGGAATCGGTCTCGTAATTTAGAACCTGATCAGGTGACGAGACCTTCACCTGACTAGGCACCTCCAGAGGTATAATTCAAAGGGAACTTGGAGGACTTTGCGCCCACGACGGATTTTACATGCACCAGGCGCCATTAGCGTACATGGTTTCGTTGATTTTTTTTTGTGCATATTGTGCTTTTAGTATATATATACATATACATACACATATATACACATATATATATACATATATATACATACATATACACACTCACATACATATATATATATATTTTTTTTTTTTTTTTTTTTTTGTGCATAGATAGATAGATAGATAGATAAAGTTTTGAACTGGGGGTGGTTTCCGGTTCTGGGAGTCATGATCGGCGTAGATCTGCAAAAATTTTTCAAAAATTCCAACTTAGGTGAGAATGTAATAGGTAGTATTTCTTACGAAATCTACCTAATAGAAGAAAAACATTTCATTTATTCTATTAAAATCTAACGGTTTGAGCTAAAATTACACCGTGTTCACAGTGTATTGCTTAATAATTTCATAAATTTAATACAAAATTGCCACCCAACGATTTTATGCATTGGCCATATTTGCAGAGGCCAGTAAAATCCCAAAGTAAATTTTAAGGGGATGGGGGTATAGACGAAAAAATTCGGAATTTATTGTAGTTGAAGAACTTTTGCATTTTAAAGGTTGGGTGTATTTTTGGAATTATACAGAATAGATAGAACTCAATTATAAACAATATACTGGTAGAAACGCAATACCATTTCCCATAACTTACAATTTAGACCATGGGAAATCGATTTCTATAAAAAAAAAAAACTAGTTCACATTTTCGACACTAGGGTAAAAGTGAAGCTGTAGACTGATTTGGGAAGTAAAATAGGCATATAAATAAAATGTTAGTCACCGAAAACGTTTCTTTTTTTAGTTTTTCTGCCAATTTTACTGCTTAAAATCAGCCTGCAGCGTCACTTTTGCTCCTGGTGTCGAAAGTGTGAGCTGTTTTTTTTTTCTTTATAATTCGATTTAGCACGTTCTAAATAGTATGTATACGAAATGGTGTTGAGTTTACATCATTACATATTTTATAATTCAGTTCTAAAGATCTGTACTTTAATTATGGCCACCCTGTATATAATTGGATGTTTTAAAAGACCGGAACAAAAGTAAAACCCGATGATGAAAGATCTACGGATTTTAGAGACTTTTGGTTTTCAAATTAATATTCAATGGGAAACGGGATTTTGTATCTTGTAAAAAAAATAATAATTAGTTCAAAATCGCGACAGTAAAGGGCGCTTACACAATAAATACCATGGGGGTCTAGTGTATATTGCGCAAAGCAAAATTTGGATCACACAGAGACACATCGTGTGATTTCTGGTTATGAGGCTATCTAAAATTATGTAGTCTAAACGGTGACTGCAATAAAACCTAGATCATTTATTAAAAGCTTCATAAAAACTAGTATTTTTCATGACAAAGCAAAAGTGATAGTTTTGTCTAGTCAACGCTTGTACAGAGAGGAGACATAAACTCACTTTCCGGGGTGAATTTCCATCGCTTACTTAGTTCATTAATTAAAAGAAGAAATCAGTGCTGAAATGAAGATCTTACAATTCTCTATTAAAAAACACAGGATTGTCTGGGTACGATCATTGGGAACGCTCCAAACAGGGCTATTTTTGGTCACTTCCTTAGTTCATTAATTAAAAGATGAAACCAACGCTAAAATGTACAGCATACTTATCTTTATTCGAATATATAGAGTTGTCTAGTGAAATCGCTGTGCAACTAGTGGCAACCCTCCAAAATTGAGCGTATTTCGGGCACCTACGTAGTGCATTAATTAGAAGCTGACACCAACGCTAACATGTTAAGCTTAAACATCTCTACTAAAGTATATAAGATTGCTTAGTGAAATCGCGATGCAACTAATGGCAACCCTCCAAAAATTTGGGCTATTTTTAGACACCTGTTTAGTTCATTAATTAAAAGATTAAACTAGTGCTAAAATCAAGATCTTGCAATTCTCTATAAAAAACATAGGGTTGCTTGCTAAAATCTGAATACAACCAGTAGCAATCTGCCAAAAATTAGGACTATTTTTGGACTTTTTTGGAGAGTTGCCACTGGTTTTACCCAGATTTCAGCAGGCAACCCTTTGTCTTTTAATAGAGAATTGTAAGATCTTCCTTTTAGCACTGGTTTCATCTTTTAGTTAATGAACTAAGCAAGTGTCCAAAGTATCCCTAAATTTCTTAGTGTTGCCACTAGTTGCATCGCAAGTCGCATATATAGACAAACCTATATATTTTAGTAGAGATTTTAAAACCCTACGTGTTAACGTTGGTTTCAGCTTTTAATTAATGATCTACGTAAGGTGCCCAAACTACGCTCTAATTTTGGAGGGTTCTCGGAAGTTGCACCGCGACTTCACTAAGCAGCCCTATATGTTTCAATAGAGATAGCTTTACGTATTAGCGTTGGTTTCATCGTTTAATTAATAAACTAAGGGAGTGTCGTTGACACTGGTCGTACCCAGGCTATGGAAAGAACCGGATACATTGCTCTCTATGGAAGTGTAATTTCTAAAAATGCGTTTTAAGTAGTGTTGTGCGATTTTTTTTTCTTGAATTAAATTTTAGTTTAATATGAGGCTTGTATAAAAATCAGTAAATAATAAACAGGGCTGCACAAAATTGACCAGATTTCCGATTTCAGATTGATTCCAGATTTTAGCAGGCAACCCTATGTTTTTGAATAGAGAATTGTAAGACTTTCGTTTTAACATTGATTTCATTTTTAACACTTTCCAACCTAATTGAAAAGTGTTTTGACTTCGGTTTGTCTGCCGTATTGCCGTCTGCCGTCTGTCCGTGCTCTAACTCCCGTAAATATGCTCGGATTGCCCTGCAATTTTTATATGTTATTGTCGTTATCTATAGCATGTTCCCTATTTCAACTGAAGTGGTAGTAGCACTTATAGTTTTCTTACAGGGACAGTCAAAAGAATTCCGTTACATTACGGTCTATGGGGAAAAATCATTTGCGGTTTATTTTAATGATGTTACACAATTTCAAACACGTTGTAATTGATATATATCACTAAGGTGCATTACAAGAAGCTTAATATTGAATTTGGTGTGCATAGCACTTATAGTTACTTTACAAAGACAGTCAAAAGAATTCCGTTACATTACGTCTATGGAGAAAAATCGTTTGCGGTTTAATTAAATAATGTTTCACTATTTTAAACGCATTGAAATTTATATGTATCACTAAGGAGCGTTACAAGAGGCTTACTACAGAATATTGTGTGTATAACAGTCATCGTTCATTTACAGGGACACACAAAAGAAATCTTTACTGTCTGTTAACAATAATTCCTGGAAGTGCGTTTTAAGTTGCTGAACGCGATTTTAAATTTAACTCACTTTTTGTCTATTACTTGGTGTGTATAAATTCTGTAGATCCTATACAGGACAGCACAAAAGTTCGCGAATGCATTTCCGTTTATTGACAGAAACTCCAGAAGGAGAATTTTAAACTGTGCTACGCGTTTCCTAACTGAACTAAAATTTAGCATCCAATGTAGTATGTATACAAGTCTATAGATCATATACAGGGCTGAATAAAAGTATTCGTATATTTTTCCGAATATTGTATATGTTGGAAATATTAGTTGGGAATTTCTGAAATTACGTTTTTAAATATGTTATACGTTTTCCAAATTGTTTACTTAGATGTTATCTTTCAGCTTATTAAACGGTAATGATTTGTAAAATTATTTTGGAAGCGTTGGAAAGTGTTGCATAATCTATGCTTGACGCATGATTTTTCGTTCTTGTTTAATTAATGAACTAAGTAAGCTATGGAAATTCACACCGGAAGTGAGCTTATGTCTTTTCTCTGTACTCGCTTTGAGTAGGAAACCATGTCACTTTTGCTTTGCCATGATAAATACTAACTTTTTTGAATTTTTCAGCTTTTAATAATGAGCTAGGTCTTCTTGCAGTCGCCGCTTGAACTAATGTGTCAATAGAGGAAATCACCATATTTTAAAGCACTGAAAAGCAACATACGGCGAGAAATGGTAGCCATTTTCACTGGCGGGCTGTTTCGTAGGCATAATTTGAGTTGCAATTACTTAAAAAAAAGTTTGCTTCCAGGATTAAACCGGATATTTTGGCAAAAAACCTGGATTTTCTGGGAATAAACATTGTAATAAAATGTTTGTTTTTTTATCTTTAGGCGCAATACCCTCAGTACTGGAATTCAGTGCGGACACATTGAGTATGTGCAGCTGTAAACCATGAACAAAAGTCCACGATTTCAAAATTATAACTTTTATTGTTACATAATTCTGTATAGCTGTCATGAAATGACGTAGTGAGGACCGAACACTGCTTGAACCACGGCTTTAGGACCCTTGCCGCTTGGATTAAATGAACACCACACTTATTTAAGCATAAGAAACTTTGTTCTTATAAATACTTTTTTAAATGTCGAAAATCTATTGATTTCTGAAGTTTCTAAAGATAAAGAAACGCTTTTCGGAATCGTGGTGACTTGGAAGAGGTTATATTCTATTTCCATTATTGGTTATATTATACTTTTGCATAGATTAAGAAATATTTATCTTTTGTTACAGTGTACCAATTTAAATATGGCAAATTATATATTCTGAAATAAATGCATCCTGGAAGAAGCTACATGGCATTTTTTAATCTAAAAAAGCAAAAAAAAAATGTAATTTGATTTTAGATTTTTGTGTTTCGGTCCACCATAAATAATCTTGTTAAAAATAATTTTTATATTTTCATTAAGAAAATGTTGATATGAAAATTTATGTATTTTTCAATTTTCTTAACAAAATGCGCATTTAATTCAAACCTAAGCTATTCGTTAAACGTAGATTTTTATCACAGTTGTAATGTAGACACAACATTCTTTTATTTGAAGCGATTTCCAAATGTTAAAACATTTCCGGAAATATAGCAGCTGCGCACCAGTAAGCCGACAGTTATACTAAATTTTAATTGTATTTTGAAATATTGATTCATAATGAGTCTTCGTATTTATTATCAGACAACTTCATTCTAAAACATAGTCAATCACATAGTCTTTAGTATTATTAATGGTCAACGTTTGCGTAAAATGGTTAATTTTCATGTTACATCGACGTACAGGGCCGTAATTCTCGTTCTTTTTACAATTTTTTGTTTTTAACACCCATTTTTGTGGCATTCTCATGGCTAAACCATTGATCACAGAAAAAAAATAATACATAAAATGTAGGACATTTTATTCTCTTTAATGCATATACTGTCGACTTTCATGTTAAATGCATAGTTTTGTAGTTACTTTGAAAAAAACAGATAAAAATCCTGTTTTTTATACGTTTTTTGTATGAAAAACGTATTTCCCAGAAAAAAAATTGGCAAACCTCAGATTCGTGTTCAATGACCCAAGAAACATAAAGGTACCAAATATCAAAACTTTCTTTTATTTGCCCTTTTTAGCACCTAATGACTGGACTATTTATCGTAGCAATTTTAACACTTTTCAACGTAGCTGAAATTGTTTTCTGTTTGGTTATCCTTCTGCCAGCTTCAACGTAAACATCATCTAACATTACACTAACATGGGTACTTCTGTATTTTTCTGAACTTGGCGTATTTTGCTATTATTTCAGGCGATTAATCACTAAATCTATAAATCATATTACCCATTAATGTGTTTTTTTTAATCGTGTCAATTATTCAGGCAGTCAAAAACATTAATTTTCACTTTGTTTATTAATTTTAATAATTCTAAATGGATTTTGCATATTGTCCATGTTTGTGTAATATAAATATTTTTATGATTAAGGGAGAATGCTGGTTTAAAACCTTAAAAAAAATCATTAAATTTTTTTTGAAAAAAAATGCTATGTTTCTTTCCTTTCCAATGCCGCCTATCTGAGAGCTCATTAACAGAAAAAAAATATATAGGCTTTTATTTGTGCCGTCTGCCGACCTTTTCCAAAATTTTAAATGCGTTTTTCTAAAAACAGTTATTTTTGAGCTGGGGGACATTGTGGAGAAGTTAATTAAGCTATTGAATTCACATATAGAGTGAAGCTACATGAGAGATGTACTTATATGGTGAACCATTAAAATTTTCTTCATAATTCACTTTTTTATAGATCTTCTAAGAAGGTCTTTTGAAAGAAATCAATTAGATCATGGTTCATGTGCTCAAATTTTCGCTATGCATCAGGAGATTCTTCAGCAATCCTCGCCAATCGCGAAATCCCATGTTAACCTATGGGGAAATTTAAATAGGAGGTTGCTCATTCTCTAATATAATGATCAAAATACTGTTTTTACCTATAAAAAGTAGACTCTCAACGTCAACATAATGCGATTTTAAAAATTGTTTTCTTAAATTTTAAATATATTTTAAAAACATGATAAAATTTTTAAATTTTCCTCAAATAGAAATTTTAAAGTTTATATGGCTGTTTAAAATACTTAATATATAAGATAGAATATTTTAAAAATGCATTACGTCTACATTAGACATCTACTTTCTGATGGTGAAAACCGCATTTTGATAATTATAGTAGGTAATCTGTAATCACCTATTTAAATTGTCCATGGGGTTAACATGAGATTTCATGATCAGTAACATAAAATCTGTATCGGTGAAGAGTGCTCTTAATGTGGTTTCCCTATTTTAAACGCAATGAAATTGATGTACAATCGTGAAGAAAAAAGATCCCATCTCCACCCTAACTTTGCCATAAATCATCGTCTAAAATATGTGACTGGCACCAATTGATTTATAATAATGTCTAATAATGAACGCTATATTAAAAGGAAGAATACCAACGTTATAAATGCACAAATAATACACAAAAAAAGCAGCAAATGGCTATTTTGAATCTGCAAGCGAGATTTTTCTTCGGTGCGACAAAGAGAAAAACACAGCGTGCTAGAAAAAGTAAGACTGGGCAAAACGACAGAGAGGCTGTGGTTTATATACCCGATGTGAATAGAGAACTCGCCAAAAGCAACCAATGAGAAGAAAGCAGCATGAAACAACTGAGTGGACAAGTAGAGACATCTACCGGAGAACAAAAGAAACGAAAACCAAAACCGGGAAATTAAATTAATGCTTTCCAAATTACTTGTAAAATCAGGAGTACTAGATAAGTCATTGACAAAGGAGTGAGAATTTTTAATGATGTGGTAAGCTTTCCAAAAATCATGATCAAGGATTGAAGAAAAATCTCGGTTGTAAATTCGAAATAGCTATTGGCTGCTTTTTTGTGTATTATTTGTGCATTTATAACGTTGGTATTCTTCCTTTTAATATTATTGCACAAAGGTTTTATTTGCTATTTTTATAAATTATCGTTATACTTTAATTTTTGATTCGGGAGTCGTCTACATATTGAAACGCTAACAAATTTTCAATACTAACACCTAATATGGACATCATATTTGGTAAATTTTACTTTCGAATACCAAACGGGAAAGCATTCGGCCAAGTAATTTAGAAATTATGCAGATGTAAAGTTTTGAATTCCTAATATTAAATTCTTTTTTAATCGTTGTAAAACAAAGTGCAATGCGAGTAGTTTTTCCACCATAACACAAACGCTTCTTTGCGGAATGATCTACAAATTTGCATTTGCATGTTTAAGTCTACTGGAAATTGATTTCTGTTAAAAAATTTGTAGGTTACATATTATTTCTCGAATATTAATTTTATTTTATTTAATTTCCGAAATAAGTGTGTATCTATAAAACTTTTAACAGAAATTGATTTCTAGAATCTTCAAGTATGCGAATCCAAAATTACAGCTCATTCACCCAAATAGTTTTTGAGTCATTCTTAAAATACTACCCGCATTGTAATACGTTTTACAATGATTAACTAGTCGGATGTGTCAATCCCAAAACTTTCTTCTATCTCACACAGGTTTCGCATACACTAAAAAGAATCAGCACCAGATTATATCAAGGTCTAACTGAAACTCAAGTTTTATTAAATTCCATGCATTATTTCTTGAGATATGATATCGCTAAAATCGTGTAAATCCTGCAAAATGCTGCATAGCAGCACCACCTGCTGGGCGATTTTTACCAAAAACTAATCAGCACCAATTCATATCAGAGACTAACTGAATATAAAGTTTTATTAAATTCCGAGCATTAGTTCTTGAGATAGAGCGCCCACAAAATTTTTGTCACATAGAGACAGACAGACAGACAGAGTCACAGACAGACATTTACTAAAAATAGTCAAATTGTGTTCAGGACCTTCTAAAACGTATAAATCCGTCGAAAACCGGAAGTCGAAAATTTTCATGAATCCAATACTTTCTTCTTGTAAAGATAGAAGAAAGTAAAAATGAATTTATGATTAGGAGTTTAAAATTTTATTTGTGCTTAATTCCTAAAATATTTGACCGAATGACTTTCCATTTGGTATCCGAAGATAAAATTAATCGAAGAATCCAAATAAGTTGTCAAAATTGCTGTTAGTATTGAATTTTTGAAAGTTTGTTATAATTTCAATATGTAGACGACCCCCGAACTTTAAATATAGCATTAAATAGTAGATGTTATTACAAATCGGTTGGTACCAGTCGCATTTTCATACGAAGATTTGCAGAAGAGTTAGTAGAGGAATATCCTTTTTTTCCACGACTGTGCATTTTTGAGATTCACCTGAACATTTTCCTTATAGAACATAATGCAAGTAATACTATAGCCACACAAAAGACATGCATTAAAGTCTTTAATTGCTGGAAGAGCGTTATCAACAATGTTATGCGTTTTCCAGCTAAACCAACTTTTAGTATATCTTGTGCTGTTTATAAAATCTATAGTTATAATACAGTATTGTATAAAACAATTCGAATATGTCACCGTCCATAAGTAGTCATTTCTTTGTAGTATGTTTTCAGCAATAAGACGATCAGCTGAGCTAAATGTTAGTATGTTATGTGATGTATATGTATGTATACAGGGTGTCCCAAAAGTCTCCGTACAACTTCAAAAATTTATTTTAAAAAAAATAATAGGCCAACAGCAAAAAAAAAATTACAACAGTGCTTAGAGTAACTTAAAAAGTTTTTTTCTACTGCCTTAGTAAGCTTCAACATGAGATCCTTTCGTAGCACAAAGAATATCAAGACGATATTCCAATTCAATCCACGAACGTTTTTCATGCTAACATCAACAGTAGCTAATGCTGTTTGGATCTTTTGTTTGAATTCCATAAGACTATTAACTTTTGTTCAGATTTCATCAAACAGCTGTAACTACTGTTGATGTTAGCATGCTAAAACGCACGTGGATGGAATTGGAATATCGACTTGATATTCTTCGTGCAACGAAAAGATCTCATGTACAAGTATACTAAGGTAGTAGAAAAAAACTTTTTAAGTTACTCTATGTACTGTTGTAATTATTTTTGCTGTAGGCCTATTATTTTTTTTTTTGTAATAAATTTTTGAAGTTGTATGGAGACTTTTGGGACACACTGTATATCATCTATAGTCGCCATACAGGTCTGACTAAAAATAATTCGAATTCATTATTATCTGTGGCTGCTGATTACTTGAAATGATTTTTAAAGATTTTACGCATTTTTAAACTGAACGAAATTCCATTAATGGTACAAAATACCAAAAATGATTTCCGTACACTCAAACAATTGTTGCTGTAAAAATAGTTGTAAATATGCCTCGAAAGCCGTGAAATTTCTATGTGATATTGAGGTTATGAAATTTTATACTTGATAGAGCATAGAGAAAATTATTCTAAATATAACTTATAGGACCCAGGGACCGTATAAAAACTTCGATTTCGCAACATCTTTAAAAATGACTATTTTGACGTAAATGGATTTCTATAAATAAAGAACAACATTTGAAACATTTTTACACTTTCTATACCTCAAAAATTAACTGTTTAAGAATAAAATATTGCATAATTGTGTAAGAAAATCACTTATTATCCTTAAAGTGAAGATGTATTTGCTTCAAGTGATAACAGTGCACATAAACTATTTTAATAAATATAGTAAATATTTAAATAGTTAAAAATAGTTAATTTATGATTATTGATTTTGAAAATGTTGCCGATTAAGCGTGCGTAACTTGTTATGATCTATTTATTAAAAGGTAGTATTTATAAGTTTTTATGTGTACTTTTACCACTTTAAGCAAATACATCTTTACTTTAATAAGATATTGATCAACGATAAGAGGGAAACACTCTCTATAAATAATACACTCCGGGCAAAAATTAGACAAGCACTAAAAAGTTTAGATCATCATAAATTTTATACAATGGAAGTATTAATAAATATTATACACTATATATTTACAATCAAAGTTAAACTATCTAGCTCATTTTTATAAATAATAATAATAATAATAATAATAATAATAATAATACTTTGTTTAAAAGTATCAAATACAAAATGTATTAAAATTTTTTAAATAGTCATACTTATAAAGACATTGTTTATAAATTCGAATATATGAGGTGTAGACCCTTCATTTCTAACCGACTTCCAATAACTGAGGTTATATAGTTCATTTGTTTTTTTAATGTGCCGTATTTAAAAAGTAAAAACGGAACCATTATAAGATTTCTCGTGTGTCTGTCTGTGCATCTGTCACAGCCGTTTTTCTCGAAAGCTATGGAACGTGAAAATTTCAAACTTGGCAGAGTTACAAAGGCAATTGACTCACATATTTATAGATTATTAGCCATTCACAAATACTTTTAGGAAAAAATTAGGGGGCTAATTAAGCTACTTAAAACAATAATTATACATATATATCGTGTGGGTATCGTTCGAAAGATATCGTAACACCGAACTAAAAAATATATTTGTTTTAATTTTTGGTATTATATTTTAAGAAATATCGTCGAAAATGTACTGCAAAAATGTGTATCCCCCTTCCCTCGTTTCCGAATCAACTGAAACTAAAATTATGAAAAAAAATAAGGGTAGTCGGAGCTTATTAAAACCTTGCATGAAAACTATAGCGATTGTTCTGGGTCACATAGTTTTTTGAGAAAATCGCATTTTTCCTTTACACACAAACCTTACTTTGCGGGCACTCAGCAGGGAAGTTAAAGGGGGCTCAAGGTACCTATCGACGCGAACTCGTCCAATGATTGTTGATAATGATTTTCGAAAAACATGTCGGTAATTAACCGAGATATTAATTAAAAACCTATCTAGAAAAACGCGGAACGGATCGAGGCCGCATCGCAATTTTGCGACCTCCTTTCGAAGAGCGCTTGGCACAATGCCAAGTTTAAACTTTGTACAAGACCTTTGTTTAAGGTAAGGCGAATAGTGATAAATACTGAACGTTTTTAATTCCAATTGAGTTCAATTTTTAAAAATCAATTCATTGAATAATTTTAAGTTTTTTCCAAAGTCTTATTATTCTTTTAGCAATGATTTTTTGTAATATTTCTGTTAGTAATTAATAAATTTATTGTACGGAACCCTTTGTACCCGAGTAAAACTCGCAATTGACCGATTGTTTTTATGTTATATACACACATATTTTTTGAGCGGATTGTATGATTTTTAACACTTTCCAACATAGTTAAAAAGTGTTTATGAATTCGGTTTGCCTGTCTGTCTGCCGCCTGTCTGTCTGCCGTCTGTCTGTCCGTCCTTTAACTCGCGTAAATATACTCGGATCATCATACAATTGATGTATGTTATTAAGGCTTTCTGTGGCATGTTTGGTATTGAAAATGAAGTGTGTAGCACTTATAGATTTTTTACAGGGGCACTCAAAGAATTCCGTTACATTGCGGTCTATGGGGAAAAATCATTTGCGGTTTATTTTAATGATGTTACACAATTTCAAGCATATTGAAATTGATATACATCACTGAGATGCACTAGCACTACAAGAGACTAATTATAGAATATGGTGGGCATAGCACTTATAGTTCCTTTACAGGGATACTCAAAAGAATTCCGTTACATTACGGTCTATGAAGAAAAATCGTTTGCAGTTTATTTTAATATTGTTTCACTATTTCAAACATATTGAAATTATATATATATATATCACTAACGTGGATTACAAGAGGCTTACTATAGAATATTGTGTGTATAGATTTCATCGTTCATTTACAGGGACACACAAAATAATTCGGTTAAAGTACTGCTTATTTATAATAATTGCTGGGAATGCTTTTTCAGTTGATGGACGCGTTTTTAAATTTACTCCTTTTTTGTCTATTACTTGGTGTGTATAAATTGTATACATTGTATACAGGGCAGCACAAAAGTTCTCGAATACATTTCCGTTTATTGTCGGAAATTCTAGAAGGGAAATTTTAAAATATGCAACGCGTTTCCTAACTAAAGTAAAATTTAGCATTCTATTTAATATATATACAAATCTATATATCATATACAGGGCTGCACAAAAGAGCTCGGACATTTTTACGAATATTGTTGGTAATTCCTAAAATTGGATTTTTAAATATGTTATGCGTTTTCAAAATTGTTTAGTTAGATATCATCTTAAACCTTACGGTAAAGATTTGCAAAATTATTTTGGAAGTGTTGGAAAGTGTTACATAATCTATGCTTAACGCATGATTTTTCGTTCTTGATCTATTTGTTTCCGTTGGAAAAGTGCAGAAGGTCTGGGTCCGCTAGTGGTCCTATTTCAGTTTCTTTAGGATCTAAAGATGATATATTTGTCTGTTTGTTTGTTTTCTTATATTTGTCTAACTTTGCAGGCTTTAACTTTTGTAATAATTGACCAATCGTCAACAAGATATTTCAACGAGTAATTTTGATTCAATCAACGAGTATTTTTATTGTCATTTGTTGCGATCCTATTCTGTTGCATAACCCCGTTTCCATCCTCGGCTAGATATTTGCACAATCAATTTCCAGTCCAATTTTGGTGCCAATACGAGTAATATTTTGGGAACTAGCATTTTGACAAAAGTGTAAATTTTCACGGAAGTCGGAGCTAAGCTCAGACAATTATAGAAATGGCATTTTTTTACCATTTAATTATGGCATGTTTTCGTCTGAGTTTTCGGTGTTTACTTTCCTAAGTTTTAAGTTCATTTTAATGTTGTTTAAGGTTTCAGTATTGTTAAGCATCTGACAAATTGCTGTTCTGGATGATTTATATTGAAGTTGACTGCTATTTTCTTCGATGACATATCATTTATTGTTGCCAGACGCGCAGATTTTTAACAGTATCTTTCACATAATGTTTTTCTTACGATCTAAACGCTTTATTTTGCTTCCATTTTCGCCTCATTTGATGGCATTCTCCAGTGCTCCTTCCAAGCTATGAATTCCAAACGATCTTTGACGATATGATTTATCCATGCCGCATAGCTTCCACACTTCATAAATTTCTCTTTCTGTTAATTATGTTGCGTAACCTAGAAAAAAGGCAAAATAAATCATATAGTTGGCCCAGTACTAATAAATATATCATAAATAAGTGAAAAAATTTTATCAAAAATCAGTGCCAGTTCTACTTCTGATGAGTGAACTTTTTTTTTCTGTGGGTCGAGTTTGGGTTGGATTGACTTTCATTGTTTCATTGTTTTGGGGTCGGTTTCGAGTTGTGTTTTGACTCTTGCGTGTCGTGTTCGGGTTGACCCGATTTTTCAACAGAATGTCCAAAATATTTTTTCAAGTTAAAAATCAGGTACAATAAGACCTCCATAATGGACACTCCCGAAAAGCAGGCACCTCTGTTTAGCGAACACTTTTTCAATTCTAAGCACATATATTTGTACGCTTTTATCTCTGAATAGTAGACACCCCCGAATCTACACACGCATAACATTTTTATGTGTGCATAAACTATCACAACTACGATATGTGCGTATCAAAATTGAAATTCCGGTAATATTTTCCATATTCCGAGAGATGAAAAGACGGTTCTTAACTGTACCGTAAAGAAAGAATAATCTATGAACACATTTCTTATATACATTTTATTTATCATGCAGTAAACTGAATATATACCCATTCATATTCAAATACGTATTTATTTTCATCTGAAACATAGTTCTGCTGCAACTTTTTGTGAAAATCCCAACAACCCGATTTGCAAAAAGTTTAAATCTAACTCGCAAGAATTATTCTAGGGGGAATCCGACTTGTAGAAAGAAAATTAGAGTCCAACCAAAAAAGAAAATTATGGACAACCCGACCTGATGCAGGACTCTATTCAACGATTCTGGAGTTTCTGCTATTCAGAGGTGTTACTATATTTAAATGCTAAAAAATATAGATGTTCATTTTTCTATATAAAAGATAAAATTGGTATTAGAGATATAATTGCAGATTACTTTCCATAATTAGAACGTGATTTACTTTCCTTTCATTTCGGGTTCTGATCGGGTTGCGGGTTGAAATATTTCGGGTTCAGGTCGGATGCGGGTTGAAATATATCGGGTTTGTGTCGGGTTCTATAATTCCACTTGATGAGAGCAGGTTTTAATTACTTGTTTTCAAAGTTATAGCCGTATTGTTTTTATTTCTATGTCGTTCAAAGAGAGTCTTTTCAGAAATGATATTAACTGGAGATGAAAAATATATGAAATTAGATTTTTTTTCTATAAACTAAGTGAAAAAACACAAGTATAGTTTCGAGAACACTTTTAAATTATACAATTATTAAATTATTATTAAATGACACGATGTAATGATACGTTGTCATTTAATATTCCGAAGGTTTGGGTTGAGTGGTTGAATAATAGTGGGAAGCCGTCTGTAGATGGAGCTAAGAGCGGTGTTAAAATTAAAAGTATAGAGGGCGTTGTACCTTCTTTCACATAGGGACTTTTTCAGACTGTAAAGAATCCACGATGTTGTGTGTTTTTGAAATGGGGTAGCGTGGAACCGTTTCACAATGGATCACCTTCACTAAATATTTCAGAACAAATTTTATTAAAAAGCGTTCTTGAAATTTCTAGAGGTAAAAATTATTTACAACACTTTGTTTAGCTGAGTTCGCTCGACTTGTAATTTATAGCAAATCACCAAATAGTCCAGTCTTTTACAGTGGTTTTAGAATCTTAAAGTCTTAACTAGTGCTACTTTTCACTCTCCCCGAAAGGTCAAATCCAAGGCTTTTGCGTTGACTTCAGAGAGATCGCACTCTCTCATTCAAAAATCTGTCAGCAAAGCCTTTCCTTCCCTACTAAGATGGGAATCCGTCCTGAGATGAGTGTTTTCCACCAACACTCGTTCTCCTGCCAAAACTCTCTCTCTCTGACTTCCCCTCGATTCTCTTTTCCGGTCCGCTTGCTCGAACAAAGATTCCCCGATCACCAATCAAAAAAGTTTTAGTTTACGCCATTAGTTTCGGTTTTTAAGTCATTGGATAAACCATTCTTTTGGGAGGTCTTCCTGAACTTTAGAATGTTCACACGGGCAATTTTCTCACGATTCGAGAGCTCCCATGTAGTCGGACAGATCAGAGAAATGTTTGCTGTCTAGCAATTTCAGTTTCACAAGATTGATCGAAGCTCATCTTTTCCTATTGTAGTAAACGACATTCTTGTCACACCACAGCGAAGCGTGAGAAAAGTTTTCCAACTCTTGGGAACTTCTATCTTTGATTACTCTGCCTAATTAGCAGACTGTGAGAGATTTAATGAAATCGTTACAAGACTATCTGGTTTTTATGTACATTGTGTTTGTGGTTTGTGTATATTCTGATGACGATTTGATGAACAAATCGAAACATGTAAATTTTAAATTTTAACATCTTTAATGTTTATGTTGATATGTTGACGTCTTTTAAGCAAAATAAAAAGTGTTTTAGTGTATATTTTAAAAGTTAATTTTTATGGACGTATTTCGACTCTCCACTTTATTTGAAATATAATAACATTTGAATCGTTTCAAGAACAATTAAGTATTTACTCCTTTCATCAGGTGATTAGTAACAGAGAGTAGGTTACCAATTCCGTTTTCACCTAGAGAAAAGATGCTACCTTATTTACACTTTTTAAGTAAATTTATGTACCGGGTGTCTTAAAATGGTCTGACTGATTTTAAAATTCAATAACTTGCAAACGGTGACAAATATAAAAAAAAAATCTTGCAGGAGGGTTTTGTAAGATGTCAGGAGTTTTTTTTTTTTACTGTGATTCCTGATTTTAATTCGAATTACCAGCAATGGGTGGCGCTGCGAGCAATAGACGTTCAATCGAGGCAGAAGTAAAAAATCACCCAGCATTGATGCAAAAGAAGGAGGTTAAATGTATGGAGTGGGTCTGACTGAGTTCAGAATCGGGTCCTAAGAACAAGATTGTATTAGCGAATGAGACCCACTTCATATATTTAAAATCTATTTACTTCGCATCATTGCTGGTGATTTTAGTTTTTGCCTCGATTGAGTGCCTATTGCTTTTAGCGCCATCTATCGCTGCTATTTGAAAATAAAACCGGAAATCGCAGTAAAAAAACCTGACATCATAGATTACTGTCCTGTAAGAATTTTTTTATATCTGTCACCATTTGCAAGTTATTGAATTTTAAAATCAGTCAGTCTATTTTAGGACACCTGGTATATGTCAATTACAAGAAGTGTAATACCCTATCGTTGGTTTTAAATTAAAGAGTTGTGACATGAGTACCAATCTACGTTTTAGAGACAAATATAAAACATTTTCTTTATTTTTCAGTACCCTGAGTTAGATCGGTTTGGATACATTTTTTTTTTTCGATTTAATCGACAACCGAAACAGCGCGGCGTCGAACTTACTCAATTCTCTCGTTGACAGGGGACAGGTGGGAATACCGACGACGCTTTTTATGTGCCCCGAGTACTGATGACTGCCGGCAAGGTAACCCGATTACAAAATATCCCACTGAAAACTTTTAAATGTATTTTCATTAAGTAAACTACATCAAACGGTGGATTTCTGAGGACTGGAATGTTTGATATATCGACGACCGAAACGGCTTCAAGCTTATTCATTGCATATTTATAGAATGCAAATAAATGTCACTGCTGATCCTCTGGACCCAAACTGGGGTTGGGTTCGCTGGCATAGTGGTTGGGCTAGGCCAATACCTACGATTTCCATCTAATAAAATTTCGGTTTTGGAATTCGTGACCAGGATAGTCAATATCTATAGTAAAAATTATTTTCCATTTCAACGCCAACGCAGAGAAAACAAATTTTTCAATAATTTTAGAGCTCGTCGACAATGACTTGAAACGTGCAATAAGCAAAAACACTCTATTTTAGTGTCACGTGACTGATTGACACTGAGTCTTGGTGTCACGTGACTGATTGACACGGAGTCTAAAGCAGGAATGCCCAACCGACGGGCCGCTTCTTACTACTACTTCCATATAATACTCTTCGTGTTATTTAATCGCCAAATTTGTAGCAAGTGTGGAGCCTACATCCTATTTAATCCCTAAATTTATGCGGTTAGATATAACAAAGAATACCATATGGAAATAGCGGTTACAAGTTACGCACCCCTGGTCTGAAAGGTTTATGCTTATAAAAGGCTGCATTTTGAGAAATACATCTACTTTAACATGGGTTTACTGAAACTTACTATTACTTTAAAAAGGGGACTTTGGCCAAGGATTTTTACGAAACGTCCATATGTACGACGCTGCATTTTGAAAATACGCTCAACTGAACCTAAATGACTACTACACCTACAACCCCCCCCCCTTCCTGATTGTGAGCTACGAGTAACATTTTGTAGATAAGAAAAGCAATGTCACCTACAAAAATTTAACACTTTGTTGGTTGTTGACGTGTATGCTCGTCACTAATTTACGCGTTTTTTAATCAAAACCTCTACTAGAAATTTTGAGTAGTAATATTTGCTTTATTTAATCGCGTAACGTCTGTTATTAAAAAACCAAACCTTACTTTAAAAAATTCCAGCAGATATATTGAATAATAAAATGCGCTAAATGCGCAACACTGTCTGTCAATAATGTGTTACTTCCCAAAGCGTCAGTTGTGGCTTTACTGTGGAGAACCGAAAAGTTTTTGGTGTATTATGTTTGTTTGTTTGTTTGTATGTCTCGAGGTAACTGCCAAAAACAGCATAATTTTAGTCTACAATTAGGTAAGTATGTTGGCGAGGTACCCGGAATCAGCTGTATTGCTTTTAGTTAAATTTGGTTCATTCGTTCCAAGAATATAGAACATTTTATTTTAAATCATGATGCTTTTCAATAAGAAATTAGACGATTTTAAATTTTAACATCCATCGAAAGGAAGACGACGCATTGGGATAATTGTAAATGCTAAATTATGGATGCTAAATTACCGAAATGGAGATCTTAAAATAATCCAATCACTTTGAAAATTTGCCAATATATTTGTTAGAATTTCGCAATTAATTGTATAAACTATTGGGAAATTATTATGCATCAATTTGAGAGATAAAACATTTTAATTTCTCCCTTTTCACAAAAGTTTCCAGTGCATTTTTTTTTCCTTCCTTTCATTAAATGGTTGCCTAGCAACTGTATTTCAAAGAATATCCAAAACAGACAATTCAAGTAAATCGCATTATTTTGATACAAACCTTTATTAACAAAATAGCTAATTCTCGGGTCATTTTAGTTTTTAATATGCCTTTTTCTGATGAAATAGATGAGGATTTATTTTAACTTCTGAAGAAAGATGACCAAATCGGTTTTCCAAACGAAAATTATAAAAACGTTGAATGTGTAAATTGAATATAAGTGTCATAAGAAGAATTTACATTTGTATAAGTATATTTATTACACGAAATTTTATTTATTTTCAGCAACATATGGTGATCTTTAGTGGTTGAAAAATGAGTATTCATTTAAGGATAGGATTAAATCTCTTGTACACGGAGATGGTTAATCTAATGAAATTACAGTAGTAAATACATTCAGACATGTGAATACAGGGAGGGGGGGTTTCAGTGGGGCAGACGCCTGAAGTAATGTATTCTTATTCTGAAAAAATACAAAAATAAGTAGTTTATCATATCATTGCATAAAATTGTGTTTCATGTGATACTTTTAAAATTCCCGGAAGTTTCGATAAAGCTTATATGCTTATAAATGTACATATAACTTAAAAAAAATCGGATTGTAGATATTAAATATTATGTGGATTAAATAAAATATAGTGAGATTCATAAACAATAATTTGTAGAGCTGACGTTGAGACCTCTGATCTATAGATTTACTAGTTAATAGCTTTATGTTTTCCCCCGGCAGAGCAATTGCAGCTGGTTTGCGAAAAATGATGATGCAGAAAATCAACGATTGCATTTGGTAGTTAAAATCAGACGTAAAGCAACCGGCACAGTGTATAGTGTTTATCTAATTATGTTTGTTGAATATTTTAAGTTACAGTATATTGTCATCTTATTAGTATAATATTTTCTCTTTTATTTCAGCTATGGAGCTTATAGTTCCTTTATTTAATGGATCCTCGTATCTTCAATACCCAGGCTTAAGCAATACAGTTCTTTCCTTCATTGAGCTTGAAATAGTTTTCAAACCTTACAGGCCAAACGGTGTCTTATTTTATAACGGCTATAAGATGGATGGAACGGGCGATTTCATCTCATTAAATCTCGTCAATGGATTCCTTGAATTTAGATTTGATCTAGGCACAGGAGTTGCAATTATACGGTAAGATGACATTTTTGCATTTCATTATAATTGTATTAATTCTGAAATTATGTAACGCGGTTTTGTAAGTGTAACATATTAATTGTTTGATGCTGAAATGGACTTCTAACAAAATTAGGTGGACGGAAAAATTTCTCATACAGATCAATGTCTTGGTCTATTTACAAGGACTATCACAGTCATATCGAGAGCTGTTGAATTTTTCTTGTTTAACACTTTCGAACATAGTTGAAAAGTTTTTATGAACTCGGTTTGTCTGTCTGTCTGTCTGTCCGTCCGTCTGTCCGTGCTCTAACTCTCTTAAATATACTCGGATTGTCATGAAATTTTTACACATTATTGAATTTTACTATAGAATGGTCTGTATTGAAAATGAAGTGTGTAGTATTAATAGTTCATTTACAGCGACACACAAAAGAATTCCATTACATTATGGTCTATGGGGGAAAAATCGTTTGCTACGCATTTTATTGATGTTACGATATGTCGAACATAATTAAATTAATATTCATTACTGAGGTGGACTGCAGCATGCTTTTACCGGAGTATACAATTAGTAGCATTTATAGTTCAATTACAGGGACGTACAAAATAATTCCTTTACATTATGATTTATGGGGGAAATCGTTTGCGGTGCAATTTGAACATGTTATGATATTTGAAATTTAATAAAATTTTAAAGGATCACTAAGATTCAATACAACTTATTTTCTATAGATTATGGAGTGCGTAAGACTTATCGTTTGTGTACACAAGAGAGTTTGGTTAAAGGACGGACTATGAACGGTATTTGCTAGAAGTGCTATTTTCACTGTGATATACAATTTTATGTAATTTTTAGTATACTACATGTTGTTTACAAATTCTGTAGATCATATACAGGGCTGCACGAAAGACGTCGAATATGGGCAGCAACTGCTGAAGATGGATATTTACTGAGTCATGTATTTTTTAAATGCTTACTTACATATTACATTTCACCGTGTGAAAATTTCTTAATAATGTTCTGTTAGTGTTGGAAAGTGTTTCATAATCTATGCCGGATGCATGATTTTTCGTTACTGTTTACATTACACTACATACGCTGCCACATACGTGGACTAAAAAAATTAAACTTTTTAAACAACAACAGAAATCTTATTTAAACATCAAGCGATTCATATACCCAGCGTTATAAGTGATAAGATGTTACATATGTAATACTGTAATTACTATATTTTTTACTAGCAGATCCCCCCCCCCCCGGCGTTGCCCGGTCCCGTCAAAAAATAATACAAAACGCGAAATCACTCTAAAAATCGCTGCACGAAACCCTTCCTCTGGTAACTCTTTGTCTTTCGGAAATTAAATAGAGAAATTTACCTGAAGCGGAAGTAAATTTAATACCACCTCCTCCCATGTCTCGATCATTTGATTCAAAAGGGGCAGTTTTTGGTCAAAATTTTTAAAAAAAAACGTCGGATTTTCACAAAATTTGCATTTTTGGAATCGAAATTATAAACTGTGAGTTTCGATTTAAATAATGCAATACTTTCCTTAATACTCGAGGATGAATGAAACTTTTTCGTTTTCTGAGATTATCAAATTGGTAACTTTCTTTTGCGGTCTCAATAAAAATAGTCATTTTTGGCACACGCGCAGGAAAATCTTTTAGTTCCATCGCCAGGGGATGCATTTTGTTCTAATCAAATTATCCCACACGTGTCCCCGCTGTCTACGATACCGTGTATAGCAGACGTGCTAGGCACGCGCTGCAAAATCTTTTACTTCCAGTTTCTACCACCAGGTGAAGCATTCTGTTCTAAAATGTATGTCTTAAAAAATGTCTACCAAATGTATGTCTTAAAAAATTAGCTATATCTTACTTAGTTCATATTAAGTTGAATGAACCGATTCCCGTTGAAATCGGACCCACAGAACCCTTAGAAAATAAATCACCTCCTGGATATTAATATTCTTAAATGGTCGTAACCAAGGACTGAAAAAATGATACCGAAGTTTATTTAGTACCTGGGAGACCTCGGAAGAATGTCAGAAAGATTTCATTTGAATCAGACCAAACTTAAATGCAAAATCTTTTAGTTACATTGTCCACCGCCATGGGGTACACTCTGTTCTAAGAAAACCTCTTTCCGATCAAAACTCCGGCACGTGTCCCTGCTGCCTATAGCACCGTATAGAAGGCGTGCTGTGCACGCGCTGCAAAATCTTTTAGTTCCATTTTCTACCTCTAGGTGGCGCTAAATCTGTATATTAATTAGTTATCTATACCTTAATTAGTTCGTGTTAAGTTGAATGAACTAATTCTCATTGAAATTGGGCCCATAGAACCCGAGAAAATACCTCTCCCTGGTCATTAACGTTCCGAAATAGTGGTAACCAAGGACTGAAAAAATTATACCGAAGTTTATCTAGTATCTGGAGACCTGAGAAAAAGTTTCGTTTGAATCGGACTAATAATAAAATAGTTCTGATTGTGAAGACAGGGGGGGGAGGAGTTTCGATCAGAGAATTAACGCGATATTTAAACTACAACCGAACACTCACCCCCACAGAACGAAAGACGTTAAAAAAATTAGGAATTATCATTAATTTTCTAAACAGAAACAAAATGACTTTTTCTTTTACATACGAAAACAGTAAGTTACCGTTGTTAATTTCTGAAATCAAATGCATAAATGACGTATACATGAAAAAAGTCTAAAAATCGCATAAAACAAATTGCAACAATTCACAACTCACTGTTTGAATTGCAATCAACTGACGACGTTTTCATCTGCCAATTACAACTGCCCCATTGACTTCCAGCTGTGCCTACAATTCTATCAGCTACCAATCACAACTGCCCTCCAATGATGTTTGACTGGTAGTGGACGATTTGTGACGTAATTTGAAACAAAAAACGGTGCAAAACATGAAAAAAATGTTAAAAAACGCATAAAAAATGAAATAATATCATAATATAATAATAAAAAAGCTAATAAAAAAATCGGGATAATAAATAATCCGCCCTTCCCTTTTAAAATTATGATGTTTTATCTGTAAAGAATTATCAACTTTCTCCAAGCTAAAAAGAGTAAAAAAATAAATACGATTCTGAGCGTATCTGAGGCTGAAATGGAAGCAACCACTGAACCAATCAAGCATTCTGGGCAAAAGTACTTAATGGGGCTGTTCAGAACAGAAGATCAGGCGGCGCGCGGGCGATGGAGATTAAAATATCGAGTGAGTCTATACTGTGAATGAAATTGAAAGGCCTGCGTTCGTTATCATTGATTTGGACATCCAAATCAATGATAATGAACACGGTCCTTCATTTGACTAATTAGCGTATTTTAATGATATTTTGTTAAATTAAGAAGTGAACTTGGTGGCCGAATGGTTAGAGCACTGCTCTTGATTCTGGAGGTAGCGGGTTCGATCCCCCAAAATTTCTGTTTGGTTTTTCTGTTTTTTTTTTTTTTTCATGTTTTTTCTGTTTTTTTTTTTTTTTCAAAATGTTTAATCGGTTGCTTTGTATTTTTCATGATTAATGGAATATATTTTATAAAAGCAAAATTTGATATTATTAACAATTACTTATTTAATTAAATACGACAAATTCAGCTATTTTACGATTAAAATTTTACATTACAGTGTCTTTTAATATTTAAACATTATTATTATTTTTTTTTCTTTTTAGCAAATGTAAAATAAGAAATGAAAATATAGTCAATTTGCACGAATTTCTCCATGTTTTTATAATGAGTACTTCAACAGTGAATTTTTAGTACGAATAGAATGCAAAGCATATTTTACAATGTAAAAAATATTATAAAAATAAAATGTAAAATATATACATTATTTAAACTAGAAATATCAGTACCTATTTTTGTAAAGAGGTAAAATACATGTGGTTTACCGTCTAGTTTCGTAATGAATATAAATAAAATATAGTTAGAATGTTTATAAATTTTCTACTGAATGTACAAGTATTTTAGCATTTGTTTCTCGTGTTTTATGATGTTTATTGCAATATAATAAATAATGCAATTTACATCGAAAAATGAATTTCAAGAAAAATAAATTTTTAGAAATTAATAATTACGTTTTAACAAGGTTGTTTTCGAAAAATATATTTTAATAAAATGTTTAAAAGCTTTTTTATCAAATTTTAACAAAGATTTTATTTTACTATTATAAATAAAGAAATAAATCTTTTAACATATGTTAAAAGATTTATCGTAAATCAAGGTCGTGATACCAACATATGTTGGTATCACGACCTTGATTTATTAACATTCTATTTATCCCAAAAAATATAAAGCAACTGATAAATAATTTTTTAATTAATAAAAATAGGGGAAGAAAATCGGAAATAAACGGCGAGCATTCACTTTGTATCCATACTTTTCAGGTTCATCTGTGTAGGACAACCCAAACGTCAGTAAAGTACATAACAATTTTTGGTACTTTTCGGTTAGCCGGGCGCCAGTGAAAAAAAAATATAAATATATATCTACATATATGTTTGTGTATATATGTATGTATATATATATATATATGTCTGTATATATATTTATATTTGTTTCACTGGTACCCGGTTAACCAAAAAGTACCATTTTTTTTTTAGAGTTTACATTAATTTTATTGAAACCACCAATACCGTGTTTCAGGAATTCGGTGATCCGAACGTCCTCTCCCTTGTTAGTTAAAGGTGCACTGGTTATAGAAAATTAAACTTTATAATATTATATGCATTGTTTTGTACAATATATATATTTATGTAACTGCTATCAACTAAACTAATATATCAGTTTTAGTAGGTGCTGTAGTTTTAGAGACATATAAGTTGACAGCAGTTATGTAACTATATGATATATATATATATATATATATATATATATATATATATACACATCATACTTTCGTATTCTATTATTTTTATGTTGGATCAAAGGCTTAAAAAATCATTTTAGAATGTTAAAAATTTTAAATTTTTCAGATATCCGATCATGTTGCTACAGCTGTATCAATCAACCTACCAAACCAAAACCAAGTAAGACACAAAAAAGCCCAATCACGTGATCAAATCGCCCACAGAATTTTTGTGAGTCACCCGCGCGCAGCCCGCGCTAAAAATTTGCAGGTTATGAACGCGGATCGGGCTATCTGATCACGTGATGCTTTTCATGAATGTTTCGGGGGTTTATTATGATGAAATAAAAATAGATATTCCTATTATAAGATCCATTTTTTTTGGAGGATAAAGATGTGTAGTCGCTAGTTTCACCTAATCAGAGCCACAGAAGCTTAAAATAATTGAAATAATTAAATTATTTCAATATATTAAATTATTTAAATTTCCGATAAGACCTACTCCATAACCCTTCTCTCCATCGCGCGCGCGCCGCGCGATCTTCTTTCCTGAACACAACCAGTATCGAAGAAACAAAATCGCCAAAAAATCAAAAATCACTGTACGAATTTCGCATAAACTTTATTGAAAAGAGGATAAACTGTACTAGATTGTGCTAAAAGACTGGAACCGGATTCCGGTTACTAATGTGGGTAAATCGCAGCAAAACGTCCAAAAACACTAAAAATCGCATTTTTAAAATCATGATTATTTTTATATGTAAAGAATTATCAACTTTCTCCAAGCTAAAAAGAGAAAAAAAATGACGATTCTGAGCTTATCTGAGACTGACAGGGAAGTGCAACCACCGAACCAATCAAGCATTCTGGCAAAATTTCTTAGTGTCGAAGGAAAAAATTCGCCAAAAATTCAAAAATCGCTGTACGAATTTCACATAAACTTTATTGAAAAGAGGATAAAATTTACTATATTGGGCTAAAAGATTGGAACCGGATTCCCGTTACTAATGTGGAAAAATTGCAGCGAAACGTGAAAAAAACACTAAAAATCGCATTAAAAATTAAATTAAAAAAATCTATTCAAAAATTCCAAAATCTGGCTTCGAGGTGTAAAACTACATGCATAGAAGTACCTTCGCACCAAATTTTGTAGCTATGTGTGCAGCGGTCTCTTCAGAACACAACCGAGAAACAGACAGACAGACACACAAACTTCCTTCTTTATTATAGTTGGAGATAGTCAGAGCTTCATAATACATTTTTTTACGAAATAACGATAACTGTCTACTTTGAAATAGTAAATTAGACATTTGTAAATATATATAGAGCCACAATTTTAGTACCCTGAATTATCATTAATGTCATTTATTTAATAAAATGATTTTTTGTGACTAAACATATTGAAATCGTCAATTTGGTCCACAAAGTCGTTTTAGAGGTAGATAATTATTAAATATATAAAATATTTATTTTGCGTAACAAAACAGGTTTGATTTTCAAAATCAAAACATTCTAAAAATCTCTTTACTTTGTCGATCCATATTAATGTTCACGCTCACTTCAAACTATTGTGATAGCATTTTAATCAAACGTAATTAAGTTTGTTTATGTAGAGGGTGTTTGTAAACTATTTCAGTAAAATAAGATGTGTAATAGTATCCCTAAAGACGGATAATTTTTAAACAGAAAACCAGGGTCGCAATAGTCTTATTCAGTCTCAATCTAAACCGAAACCAGATTTTCTTTCATAACTTTGACAGCGATAAAGATATTTTAGCGAAACTTTTCAAAATAACTTTTCTAACTGTAAAATTCAACTACATCACAGAAATTACTAGAAGTACACTGTGATTCGGTCAGTGACGCTGTAGTTTCAGTATATTCTGAATGATGGAGTCTCTAGCTCAGTGTTGATTGGATGCGAATGGTGATACTTTAGAGCACTGCTAGTAATGTCATCACATTTTTAAAAAAAGCAAATTAAATCAAAGAAAGTAAATATGGTGTGCAAACTAAAGTGAGGATGCACTGAGGTAACTTTTCAAAGGATAAAGCTAGAGTTGTGGAACATGTGTCTACCTATAGTAAAACGACTATGCGCTATCATATGAGAGTCCTTAAGTACCCTTGGTGGCAAAATTTGGAAGTTATAGACTCTATCTGGAAAACTGTGAGAGTTATAGCTTTCGTAATACAATCGCTTTGCAAATTTTGCCACCAAAGCGCTGCAGTCACTCTTTTATGAAAGCACATAGCTGCTTTACTAGAGGGCGGCACTTGTTCCACAATTCTTGATTTATCGGTTCAAATGTTATGTGAGTATATCCGGACTTTGGTTTGAATCCTTTATCTTTACAATATTTTTATTCCTGGTAAATATATGAACGAAAATTAGAGTTCGTCTTGGAATGAGACACACTATATTTTTCACTGAATAAGGCGGATTGCAATCCTGGTTTCCTTTAATAAAATCGTTCGGTTTGGTGGGTATCATCACCGCTCTTATTTTGTGGAAACAGTTGCATATTATTTCTTAATGCCTGTACCTACTAAAGCAGGGCATGAAATTCCAGTTGAAAAGGTACTAGCCAGATTAAAATTTTTGCTCGCCACTATTTTATATTCATTCAGACAGTAATGTCGGCTACCACACCTGCCCAGAAAATTAACTATTTATGACAAACTGAATTTAAATTGACCATTGTTAGGAGGAGCTGTCTTTTAAATCCGGAATATTTTACATTCCTGAAAAATATGATCAATTTTTAAAATGTTAAAAATTCGGGAGAAAGCGAATAATTTTTACCGTGTTTCAAGCAACTGAGCTTAGGTGGCGTGTGGCGAAAACCTGATTCACTTCGCGCAGGAGTGAAGAGCGATCAGATTCGGCCTCGGAAGCGAAAAATGCATCCTTGGCGCTTGCGCGGTGTGAAAGCGGGGGAAGGAATGCAGACGGGGGAAGTTCGTTCCTCCGTAGGAGAGAAATGGAAGTGGGTGACGCCGCATTTTTTCTTCTTTTGGGAGATAGATGCCGTCGCTTGATTTTAAAACACTTCCGCGTGTCGCTAGATTGAAGCACGATATTCTGAGCGTATACAGTTTGATTTGAAGCACACTACTTCTAAAGACGAAACTTACTCGCCAACCTTAAATATTTCCTCGCCAATGGCGAGCTGGCGACCGGAAATTTCGTGCCCTGTACTAAAGCCATATTTCTTCTGTAACTTTTCTTTTGTCATTATTTAAATTATCAAATATTAAAATATGCCGAAAATCTTGTAACTCTACAATCACGTCTAAAATTTTTATTTATTATTTTAACCATTAACTGTTACTCTAAAACGTTTATTTAAATGAAAATCAAAAGTACGGTTACAATATTTCAACAAGGTGTTTCAAAAAAGTTGGGACAAACTTTAAAAGAGGAAGGTCTCATCGAAACAAACATTTTTTTTTATTACATAGTCGAAACTGGAGCGTTAAGACGCTAGAAAATCCTGTCGGATTTTGGAGAAAGCACATTTATTTTACATTATCCTATAAATGGCTGCTGGTTTCTTTTTAAATTTTATCAATACAAAAAAAATTAAAGCAACAAAAATTAAACAAGAGAAAAAAGAAAATTCATGCATTCACGCATAGAATATGAAAAACTTTCTACCACAATCAGAATATCTTTACAAAACTTCATACGATGAAAAGAGATATCTCAATAAGCAAGGAATTATAAGGGATGACCGCTCCGGGACTCAATAAGCAAGAGGATGCAAAGGAATGACCGCCTCGGAAACCCAGTTTCACTTTAGAGTATAAGTGCAAACCCGGGGCGAAGACACAAACCCACTGTTTACTTTAACATGCATACAATGTGTTGAAGGTAAACAGTTTTTACAATGTTTAAAGTGCACAAGTATTTAACTAAACGTGTCTAACCAAGTTAAGATGCTCTTTAGTTTAACTTAATTATTAACAAAGCTCACTTTTGCGTATTTTTACATATTTAACTGTATAAAGGGTGCACATTAGTTTAACTTAACAATTTGGTACAGGTAAAAGATGATTAGGAAATAATATTCAATGTTTGTGAAGAAGTATAGTGGTATAGTAATACTAAACAAGTTGACAATTATTACTTTACAAAGATTAATGAAAAAAAGTAAACTAATAACATAAACTGATAAACGTGTACAAAATTTACAATGGCAAAACGCCGGAATTTACCAGCCCTGATAAGCAATATAGAAAACACATAACATAGTTGAAAACCCATTTTCAGCAATTACCACCCATAGACGGGAATGTACTTGAATTCTTGTGCGCAGCCCTGTATATGAGCTATAGATTTTTATACATACCACATACTGTATTACATTTTAATTCAGCTGGAGAACGAATACCACAGCTGAAAAAACTTTTTTGGCAATTACCATTCATAGACAGCAATATATCCGTAATATTTTGTGCAGCCCTATGTATGATATTTTATATTATACTCACACAACATTGTATAGTAAAATTCAGTTCAGCTCAATAAAACAAACGCATAACACAGTTGATAACGAACTTTGATCAATTTATATCGATAAATATTATTTAATTTGAATTCTTTTGGCAGCCGTGTAATATTTAGCATCCATGTATATTCATGAACACTCCGTTAATATATTACAATTCAGTTAAGCTTCAAAACGCATAACATATTAAAAACGTGCTTTTCGCAATTATCGCTTATAGACAATAATGTATATTTTCTACGACCCTACAAAAGAACATTAAAAGAGTTACATACCCTATTTTCTATAAGGAAATTATTTTGCACTTCAATAAAATATAACTATTTCATGAAGTGCACTTCATAAGATTATTACCTATAGATAGTAAATGAACACTAAATTCCAAGCACGCCATTTTCAACGAGAAACATGTTGTAGTACATATAAATAATGCATATCAATTTCGTAATGTTTCAGGTAGTGTAACATCTTTAAAATATACTCGAAACAGTCATCGCACATAGATCATGATGTATCCGAACAATTTTGAGTGTCTTTGTAAACGAACTAGAAATGCTATACATTTCATTTTTAATAGAGAATGTGCTGTAATAACACTCCATAACATATATCAATTTCGTGACAATACAAGTGTATTTACGAAAGTTAGAGCGCGGGCAGTCATACGAAACGAACTGAACTGGTAGGACGAACTGAAGTCATAAGCACTTTACAACTATGTTAGAAAGTCTTGAAAAGTTTCATTTAGAACTAGCTGACCCGCCGGTTTCCCCCTTGCCCGTGATAATAACTTTAAATATACCTAAATCTATTCAGACTAATTTAATGTTGGTGGCTCCAATGCGTTTGGCAGCGTACACCGGGAAATGGTGTGATTTTATATTTTTAAATAAAAATCTATCCAAATAAATCTACCTCTCCACTTGCCTTCGGCAACGTACACGAAGCATGCTACGCGTGCTCCGGTCTGTTTGGATTTTATATTTTTAAACAAAAGACTGAAGTAGCCCGGGTCCGTGACGATAACCTTAAATATACCCAAAATCGGTGTTGAATGCATTTATATATTTAAACGAAACTTTGCAAACGAACCTGTTGCTAGGGGCCCCACTGCCTTCGGCAGAGTACAACCCTCGAAATTCATGATTTTATATTTTTATATGAAAATTTATCCAAACAAACTAATAAGTTATCGTTATAGTGATTGCTCATTTAATTTCTAATATTTAGATACATTAAACTTTCAATTCTGATGAAAAGTTCCTGAGAAAACCTAAATAATATAAAACGCCCGTTCCCTTCTCTGGTTAGGTTTCCAGCGCATGGACAGAACCGAAAATGTTCTAAAGAAGAACGGGCACATATCTTCAAAGCCACTGGAACAGAGCGAAAAGCGAGTTTCAGAAAGTAATTTTTTGAATGGGTTAATATTCACATTTTTCTAAACGTATTACACCATTAGAAAGATAAACGTATGCAAATATAGCCTGGTATTTTTCGTTTTCTCGTATTTCAAATAGTTAATCCGATGTGGGCTTAGAAAAACAGGGGGCGGGGGGAAACACGAAAAAAAGATAATTTGAAAAAAAATGAAAGGATTAATATTGATATATTTTTAAACGAATTGCATCGCTAAAAAGGTAAAGTACAAAATGTAAGCGTGTATTTTTTTATCGCATTTCGAATAGTTACGCCGATATGCACTGCAAAAGACGTAAAACATATTTGCGTTTTCCGACTCTCGATCATCGGCTCTCGGCGGCATCACTGCGAGTTTTCTCGCCATTTTGCGATGTTAATTATGATTTTTAATTAATATTTAGGTTACTTGACAAAAAATTAAAAGTCTAAGCCAAAGGGGCATTCGAACCTGCCTTGGACTATCCTCATTTAAATTTTCAGACTTCTACGCGCGGTAGATTTTCCTATCCATCGCACGCAGACACACACACAGAGAGACAAACCCTTTTCTTTTATTAGTATAGATTAACTAGAATAATAGACCAGAAAACTGAGTTTTTTGAACACCTGATGCGGAAACGAGAAATCGAATGCTTTTTCTTTGAAAGGTCCACCCTGTAACACTCACTCTTCTGAAGTTTATACGAATGAAATTTGTGAACACCTAGAAATTACATTTCCGCTTTTTGAGCCTTTCTAATAATCTTTATTAATAAAAGAAAGTGTTTTCGTGCGTGCATGAATGTGGGCGATGGGTGGGAAAATCTAATGAACCTAGAAGTCTGCCAATTTGGTTCCGGATAGGTTAAGACAAAGTCCGATTGTTCTAATCTCAGATTTTTGAAATTCAGATTTTCTTTTCAAATTTACGAATGTCGTGCTCAGATTTTTGATTATATATATTTGGTTTCTTGTTATTTTATATTGAAGGCTCTTTTATCTTTTCGATTTTCAAAGTTCGCCATTAATCTTAAGACGTCGTAGAAACAATCCAAATTCAATATTTTAAACCCAATACAGTAAATTTTGTTATCTTTACAATAACTTTAATCGCAGTCCGTAGAGCAATTTTTCACTTTTACGCAATTTTTTAAGGGCACTTTTTTGCAAAAATGAGGATTTTCTTTTCTATTAAACAATTTCGCTGTCAAATCTTTTCTACCTAAATTTTACATCCCTTTGTGAAACGTTTAAAAAAAATGATAATATATCAACTACTCGAATTTTTGCAAATTTAATAAAAAGTAGTGAAGAAGCCTTTTTTAAAAAAACGGCAATAAAAAATACGGAGCAATTTCCCTCCTGTGGACATACTCCGAATTGATATCAGGCCAAAATATAGGTTGCTGTAACGACCGCATCGTGAAATACGGCCTCTTTCACTCGTTTTGATTTTATTTTCGTAAAATTAGATTATGATTTTGCGTATTTAAAAAGTGGTTATTTTATTGTTAAAAATGTATCAATAAAAGCCATAATAAAGTTAAACCTTTAAAAAGTAAAACAGACAAAAAAGTAAAAGATAAAATGATTTTATCAATAAATAGAACATTTTCAAAATAGATGATTTTATGTTAGAATTTCGCTCGTTAAATTTTTTATAAATTAGACACATAAAAATCTGCAGTTTCCATATTCGTTCTGTACGATGCCAAAGTCAGCGGAGCACCCACCACTAGGTTCGTTTGTATATTATATTTAAAGTAATCTTGGAACGCCAAGGCGGGTGGATTTAATAATTACCAAATAAAACTCACTTCATAATTGTTTTGATTTTTCTTGTATTTGTCTTCCAAATTATCAGTTGTTTGACAGAACAATATGCGAAAAAGAAAACTATTAATCATTACGAGTAGCACATGTCTTCTCACGTCGGTGTGACGTCACACCGAGGCTCACGAAAAAGACAGTCTGCCGCACTACGTTTCGCCTTTGTTTCCCTTCGGACAGCTAGAGTCACTTATGCTGTTTTCATGCACCTGCGTCAGCTGACTCAAGCGGTCCAAAAAGAGACAAACGTGTAACGCAGTTTGGCAGCCTGTCTTTCTCGTTAGCCTCGTTGCTAAATTTATCACAGCCGCAATGTGACGAACATGTAATTTCTTGAATTCTTTATATAATGACTTTCTGTCACGAGTGTGAGCGTCATTTGGTAACTCCAATTTGATGCCACCATGTACGATTTTTTAGTCATTTGCAACCTCAGGCCATATTAGTAATAGACTGAGCATGTATGCGTGGTTCTTGTTTTCATCTTGGTTCTTGTTCATATAGACGCGCGCAGATTTAATAGGATAGACTAACAGACGTCGCCTGCTGCACTGGTCGTTTAATCCAAACGTACCTCAAATAAAAGGAATTTAGGCGAATTTTTTTAGACGAAATTTTTAGACGATATTGTTAGATGAAAATCTCGAAACAAACGAACATCTTCCCAAACAAACATAGTGTTTGGGACACCACTGGCTTCGGCAACGCACATCGGGGCGTGCTATGCATGCTATTGTCTGGTTTTACAAGCGAACGTCGAAATTGTATGATTTTATATTTTGTTTGTTTTGTTTTATTTTGTTGGATTTTTGTGTTATTCTCTGTAATATAATTTGATCTAAATACATTTACAATGAGATAAAAGTGCATTCAGACAACAAATCAGATTACATTTAAATCAACCTCTTATTGAAAAAGAATCCCTGAATCCCCATGCATAAACACAACTGCAAAGGACAACAATGAAACAACAACAATTTTCCTATTAATATTAAAAATGAGTTCAAGCTGAGCTCATTGCAAAAGACTTCATAGAAAACAACACTTCATCCCCAAAATAAGGAAAAATAGATCAAGGGACAAATAAAATTCGCTATTCACCATTGACAAATTAATCCGCATGATTTTTTGTAAACTAGAAAAAAATGTAAAAGCCTAAAGTAAGTTATCACATACGTTAATATCTACACCAAGACTCCCACCTAGCCGAAAATAAACGAATGCTAAAAAAAAGACAGTTAAGTAAGCTGCCACCAAAAACATCTCTTTTCCCTCACCGGTGTGAACTGATTGCATAGTAGTATTGAAACTTGTAAAGTTTCCTTTACACAAATGACTAATCACTGTAACACTCAACAACGCACTCCACATTTGTCAACAAAACTTTACATGTATCAAGTTATATTCTTTAATTCAAGTCATTAAATTTAAAACAGAAGGAGTGAACTTACCTACTCCACACGTGATATTCCAATGTTGCATCTAATCAATTCTAAAATTAAATTTTAATCAAGCAATTTAAACTATACTCAGAATCATTAATAAAACAAAAGAATGTTAAGTGTCTTTACGGAATTTAAATGACGTAAAATTTCTCATAATTAAAATAATCTCAAGTTATTTGTTAAATTTAATTTGGTGTTATCAATAAAAATACTTAAATGAAGATTTTGATCCCTTTAATTATTTACCTTTCGCAAATATTTAATAATTTAAACACGTTATATCAGCCGTTAACAAGAATCAAATGAAGTAAAACTTAAAATATTTAGAAATTTAAATCTTGAAACTATAAAATTTTAAATCTTCATTTAGCAAAAACCATACCTCAAATTACTACCTCTCACACGCTGATATTGTAAGCATTATTTTCATAAACATGATAAGGAACCCTTTTAAAGAAAACAAAGAACGCATGTCAATAAGATTTATAACTTTTTAATTACTTTTAGCTATAAAATGTTAAGTGAAAATGTTTTAGAACATTGTTTACATAAAAAAAAAACATAAAAATTAGCACATTTTTTTCTTTCTTATTTTACTTTTTAGCACATACATTGGTTACTATATTTTCATGCTCACAGTCTTAATACGATATATACACTTATTCAGAAGGTATTATATAAGCCTTTAGTTTTTTAATTTTAGCCTTTAGATATAAAAAGGAAAATTAAGAGTCGATCTACAAATCAAAGTCACCAGAACGGGCACTATCATCTCTTTTCTTTCTGATGTAACATGTTTCTTCTAACAAGGAGACCGCCAAACATGATGCGCACAGATTTTGATGATTTTAAAGTATGTTGTAGAGGTCATACCCCTAACTATTCAGGTCAAAGGTTTCCTTCAAATGGACTTTAGTTTTCGAGAAATTTCGCGTTAAAGTTCAGCATACTTTTCAAATACTCATTCGTTCGCGTTCTTGAATAAGGTCTCCGTGGTGCAGGGCTAGCGCTATGGATTTAAAAGCCGGAGATGAGGGTTCTGTCCTCGCCTGTGACTTTTACCTTTTTTTAATAAATTTTTATATATTTGTCGCGTTGTAAGTTTTATGCAGAATTATGAAATCTGCATCTTTGAACTTTTTGATATTTTCCTAATAAATTCTATTTACATTTTCGAATTTTTCGTGAAAATTTATAGTTTTTTTTTTTCAGTTTTGAAATTGATATTTCTATTGACGAAATTCCAAACTAATTTATGTCTAGATTTTGTTTATTTTTTTTATTATTATTACTTACTCTTTATATTTTAATAACCGTTCTAAAATAATACTTTTTTTAACTTTATGAAATTTTAAATGAATTTTATATATATATTTTTTTATAATTTATACAAAATATTTTTATTTCAAATCTTTTAAAGGTATGTATGATTAGGTAATTCCAACAACATATTTTGAAAGGAGTAATAAAATATTAAAGCAATAACTCTTATATCCAAGTTTTAACAAGTTATATATATTTTTTTATGTTATTTAAATACATTTAACTGTAAAGTTCAAACTCAACATCATTTTTAATTTGCACAAATAAAAAATAATATATTACAATTTTTTTTTTCATTCTAACAAGTCGATGCCATACAGAAAAATTCAACTAGAAAAGAAAAATCGTTTGTTAATTACAATACATATAAAAAATATCCGAAAAAAAATCGTCTGCAATGACTTTTACGGTAATATCAGAATATATAAAATTTTATTTTTATCAATTTCGTTTAGCTTCCTTTGCAGACATTTACCAAGTTTGAAATAATTTATTTTTCAAATTTAATGCATTTTTTAATATATTTATCACAATTTAAGTATTTAAAGAATATGTAATATGCTAATTTATACATTCTTCCAATATTGTTAAAACAATTTACGTAAAGAATATATTTAAAGGCGACTTTTAATGCGGAATTTGTTTAGAATATTTTTGCGATATGTATCACACAATTAGTTTCATATTTAATAAACTAAAAATGTCGATGTCGGTTATGATAAATATTTTTGTATTTCAGCAGTTAACATATTTCAATATATTTAGAACAAATCAAATATTAAAAGGATATATTATTTTGTTAATTTTTTCTTAATAATTTAAATTTTTTTTAATAGAAAATATGCAAATAAAAAAAATGCATTATTTCATAAATACGGTAAATAAATAAGTAAATATACATAAATGTAAACAATAATCATTTTAAAAAGACGATATATCAAGACATAAATTAGTTTGGATTTTCGTCAACCGAAATATTAGAATAAAAATTGCGCAAAAACTATAAATTTTCACGAAAAATTTGAAAATGTAAATAGAATTTATTAGGAAATTATCAAAAAGTTCAAAGATGCAGAATTCATTATTCTGCATAAAACTTACAACGCGACAAATATATAAAATTTATTAAAAAAAGGTAAAAGTCACAGGCGAGGACAGAACCCTCAGCTCCGGCTTACAAATCCAGAGCGTTAGCCCCGCACCACGGAGACCTTGTACAAGATTTGCGAAGTAATGGGTATTTGAAAAGTAGGCTGAACTTTAACCTGAAATTTCTCGAAAACTAAAGCCCATTTGAAGGAAACCTTTGACCTGAAAAGTTAGGGGTATGACACCTACAACATACTTTAAAATCATCAAAATCGGTGCGCATCATGTTTGGTGGTCTCTATGTAAGATTCACCTTAGCTTAGAGTTTATTTACTACGAGTATATATATATATATATACAGTATGACCACTAAAGTCCCTTGCCACCCTCTTAAGGTATCCGAATACCTTCGGAGGGCCTTTTTTAAAATTATTTTATAATATGACTTTTTTTTTCCATTGTATATCATGATGTGATTAAAAAAAGTAAAATAAAACAGAAAAAGTTATACATTTCAAATTATTTTTTTTTATTTTGGGAAAAAAATAAGCAAAAAACAGCGAAAATAATCACTTCCGCAAAACATCATAACTCAACTTTAAATCAAGATATTGTTATTTTGTAAGCATTATTATAATTATTAAACCTTTTTCTGGGGAATGAACTACTCTCATATTTGTGAGTCAAATATTTAAAACTATATAGACAGTTAATCAGTGATGAAGCAAAAATTACTAAAAATTTATTGAAAGTTGGAAATTTTATCAATAATTTAAAAAAAACTAATACACTTACTGTTACGAATTTAGTTCATTCCCCTTATTGCACTTTGAAAAGCATACAAAAAAAAATTAGAGATTCATCCATAATTTTTCCGTTATGATGTTTTGCGTAAATATAATAATACGTTAAAAAATTGATTTTCAGAAAACGCAAAAACAAAATTTAATTCAAAATCTTACCTTTATTTTGAAAAGCAAACCTTAATATGTTACTCAATTTATACACTATATTATATATTTTGTTTAAAACAATTGCTGTTTTTCTTTTTCAAATTCTTTTAAAATTTTCTCTGATTCTTTACTTTTGGGTTTACATAGCATTGAAAAACGTGCTGACTTCCGGTGAGCAGAACGATACTTCCGGTTTCAAAATACTGATACTTAGTAATTTTAAAAAGGCAATAACTTGACTTCTAAATAAGATATAAACAAAATTCAAACATATTTGGAAAGATAAAGAGTCCGGCTATTATATTATACCAAAATCTAAAAATCAATATTTTGGCCGAAAATCGGCTTTTAAAGGTGTTCGGATACCTTAACTTCGGAACGGCTGCTGCTGCATTTATAAAAGTGGTGTCTAGGTACAGTAAAGTAGCCATGCGCTATTGAATAAAACCGTCTACAGCGCCACCTGGTGGAAAACTTCGGAGTTAGCATTCCTATCTCGAAAACGGAAAGAGATAGGGAAAAAAAGTGATTTACAAAGTTGTAGAACATCATCGATTTAATACAAAAAACACCTTGTGGACATTAATGTGAAGAATAGAACGGTTAAAACTAGCATTTGTTTTTTCGTGATTTCCTACACTGTGACGTGACAAAACGATCTTAAAAAGAAAGAAACAACCAGTTATGAAACAGCAGGTGTATGCGACCTCTCTACAAACATTGCTGGACCTTAAACGACGAATTTCGGATGTTTGTGCCAACGTGTCACTCTCTATGCTCCAACGTGTGCAACGTGAAATTCAAACGATGATCCAAATGTGCATTGCAGCTGACGGTGAGAAGTTTGAGCATCTCAAATAAAGGAATATTGTTATAACTAGTCTTTTTTTTTTCTTTCTAAGATCGTTTTGTCACGTCACAGTGTAGGAAACCACGAAAAAACAAATGCGCGATTTAACCGTTCTAGTCTTCGCATTAATGTCCACAAGGTGTTTTTTGTACTATCGATGATGCTCTACAACTTTGTAAATCACTTTTTTCCCTATCTCTTGCCGTTTTTGAGATAGGAATGCTAACTCCGCAGTTTCCCACCAGGTGGCGCAGTAAGTGGTTTCATTGAGTAGCGCATGGCTACTTTACTATACCTAGACACAACTTTTATGAATATAGCAGCAGCCGTTCCTAAGTTAAGAGGGTGGCAAGGGACATTAGTGGGCATACTGTATTTATATGTGTGTGTGTATATATATATATATATATATATATACTATAGGGTCCTGAATCACAATGAGGACATACACAAAGTGTTCTTTCACCACACATTCGCTATGACATTTTACAGACTACCACTGTTGGAGACATCATCACTCGTTGTACACCTGTGACCAGCAAAACAGAATAAAAGTGTGGGTAGAAAGGAAATTAAAATTAAAACTGAAAGAGTGAACTACCTACTCCAAGCTTAATATTCCAATGCTGCATCTAATAAATTCTTTCACACAAAATTGAGTCAGATAATTTCTTGGAGTAAAGTTAGTCAAATAAAAATAGCATTAAGGAGACGCATGGGATGTAGCAGTGTAGTGTAGACTTTGGTTAGCCGTGAAAAATAATTTAAGCAAATAGTGGGAGTCATGCAATAGTGCAGGTTATTTAGAAAATGTTGATAATATCCCTTTTTTGGAAGACAAAACTGAGTCAGATAAGTTCTTAGAGTTTTGAAAACTTTAATTAAAAAAGAATACAAATGCAGGATGAAACAGGAAGGTGGTTGATGCCTTAACCCTCGTACACAAAAAGCAAAATAACCAACATGTTTTCAGGCAGACGGTCAGAAAAAGAATGAATAAAATCATCCGCCACCAATTTTTCGTTTTAATTTAATGGCATAATAAATTTGGCGAAAGAACATCAATCATTATATATCCGTCAATAAGAACAATTGAACCAATACTTCATATATATGTTTTTGGCTGTGGCCAGTAGGTCTCAGTTGAAATTGGGGATAATAGAAACAAGTACAGGGTGATTACAAATGAATATCCCAACTTTGAAGGGCCAAATTTGAAGGGCTATTAAAAAAAAATACAACCTTGCTGTTAATTCGAAATTGAAACTAACAGTTGACAGTTTTAATTCAACACAGTTATAAGTGTTCAATGTGAGCCCTTCTAAAAACACGAACGATATCGAGGCGGTACGATAACTCATCACTGACATCACGCCATGTGATTTTTTGGTGGAGCCTCCTCATCAAAGATCAGGTGTTTGTTCCACCGTTACCAACCGACGTTGACGAACTTAGGACATGCATATCTGCAGCCATTCAAAGAGTCACACCAGACATGCTGAAAAAAAATGTGGGACGAGTTATCGCACCGCTTGGATATCGCTCGTGTTCCTGGAGGGGTCACATTTAACACTTATAACTGAACTGTGTTGAATTTAAACTTTCAACTGTTATATTTCATTTCCGATGAACAACAAAGTTGTACTTTTTCTTTTTTTCTTTTAATAGCCTGTAAAGTTGGGATTTTCATTTGCAATCACCCTGTAATTTTGAAACAAACTATTTGGATGTGTCAATCTCTAAACTTTCTTCTATCTCATACATGTTAATACTTTTAAAAGCGTAATTTTTAAGGTTCTGTACTTAAAAAGTAAAAACGGAACCATTATAAGATCACTCGTGTGTCTGTCTAACTATCCGTCTATCACAGCCGTTTTTCTCGAAAACTATGGAAAGTTCAAACTTGGCAGAGTTATAAAGGCTATTGACCCACATAATTATAGATTATTAGCCATTCGCGTATATTTTTAGGAAAAATTTAGAAGGGCTACTTAAGTTACTTGAAATTATATATATATATATATATATATAGAGTTCGAAAGTTCTCGTAACACCGAACTCAAACATATATTTCTTTTAATTTAAAGTATTATATTTTCAGAAATATCGTCGAAAATGTACTGCAAATGTCTCCTCTCCTATTTTCGAATCTACTGAAACTAAAATCATCAAAAAATTAAGTGTAGTAGAAATTTATTTAAACCTTGTAGGAAAACTATAGCGATTATCCTAGATCACATAGTTTTTGAGAAAATCACATTTTTCCATTGCACAAAAACTTTACTTTGTGGGCGCTCAGACGGGGAGTAAACGGGCGCTGAAGGTACCTTATCGACGCGGAATCATCCAAGGATTGTTAACAATGATTTTCGAACGGCACGGACCAAGGGAATGTTGCGACCTCTTTTCGAAGCGCGCTTGTCACAATGCCAAGTTTAAACTTTGTACAAGGTCTTTGTTTTTGGTAAGGCGAATCTTAGTGATAAATAGTCAAAGGTTTTCATTCCAATTGAATTCAATTATTGAATGTAATTATTGAAAAATAATTCATAGAATACTTCCAAGACATTAAATATCAGTAGTTTTGAGACAACAATCGCTTGTAACTCATTATGTAATTCATTTATAAAGAAAAACTTTTCGATTTCTTCAATAATCAATCACTTCAATAATCATGCCGGCAAATATCATGCTTTTATGCTTTAAAATGAGTCAGAAAGTTTCCCGTTGTTAAGGGTATTTTTTTAATCGCCTTAAAATTGTCTACTGTAACGTCAAATATTATTCGCAGGTGACTTCTCGTGAGCAACTCTGCGACCTCTTTTCGAAGCGTGGTTGACACTCTGCCAAGATTAAACTTTATCAAGGTCTTTGTTTTGGAGTGAGAAATACTCATCGTTTTTCATTCCAATAGAATTTAATTATGATATGTGGTATTGTTTTACGTATACGAGTATATTGTCTTTGAATAGTTCTGATATTTTGTTTAACTATCTACTTTTTTTATTAATATTTTTTCCAAATGTCTTGCATTATACCATATTCCTATCTCTTGGACTTTACTAGGTATATCGAGGTATGTCAAATTTAATTATCGCGGGTGATTAAAATGTCAACTTCAGAAACAAAACTAGAAATGAACTGTCGGAATATCTTTTAACTCGGTCTAAGTCCATTCATTCAAGAATCTACTACCAGGGAAACATATTTATTGACAACGTATTCACCAACATCCCCGTGCAATGTTGCGTTATTTATTAATTTTTTAATCGTCATAAACAAATTTAGATAAGATTTAAAGAAAGTCATATAGCATAGCGATATTTTTTACTATTTAGGCTTCATATCTCTCTGAATGCTCATGGTACATCCATCTATACTTTGCTAATATATACAGTTATATAGTTTTTACAAAATCATATTAATCTTTTAGCAACGACGTTGCAGTTAGTAATTAATTTATTGAAAGTAATCCTTTGTACGAGAGTAAAACCCACACTTGACCGATTTATTGGGCACATTAGAGAGGGGAATTTGCTTTCTGGCTGATCAGGAGCCTTAACTAGCACTTGTGTAAAATTACACTGAATAGCACCTTATTTTGGAGGCACCCTGTATTTAGCCTCGTCACTCCGTAAGGTTCACATATGTGATTCTCCGTTCTTTCCCGTTTTGTTAATGATATTCGAACATTATTGCAGTTTCGATCTCAGAATGATATGTTTCGATGTCTGAGATTCGAAATAATGCAAATTGATTAAAACTATTGCTCCGAAGTCAAATTGGAAAAGAAACCATTCAGTAATAATCAATAATATTACGTTAATACTCAGTAGCGAAGAGGTTAAGTAATAAAAAATATTACCTAAGCCACAATTATTGCTAACACATATAATATGTTAAAGCAATAAAGGACAGTTCTGTTTAACATTTTGGTCTTCAATCGGTGCAAGGCCATCGTTCCTACCATTCGAAAACATTTTTTTCGGATAAAATTAGCTTAGCAGCTTTATGTTATGCTTCATTTGAGGGGTATTTATATGTTGTATATTTGTTAATATTCATTTTTAGAATATATACTTTTTATACGTTAAATTTCATTTATTTTTTTTATATACTGTGTATAGAATCTATCAATTTTAATACCTCCAAATAAGCAAAATATTTTAAAGTGATTACTAAATAAATAGGCTAGTTAGGCCTTGGTGTATTAGTAATAAAAGGTGTGTAAAAGTAAAACATTTGTATACTTTTACAAAATATTACAGGTATTATGTAAAGCTAGCCTCTAACCTATGAAATAGGAATTTTTATATTCAAATATGATCGAGCGATTCCAGTAAAGACCCTAAAAATAGTTGCAAGTCATGAGCAATACCGCAGTAATGAAAAAAAGAAATAACTATTAAGAGGTTCTTTGTTTTTTGTTTTGGTTTTTTGCATTTTTCTTTGCAAAACATTCTAACACGTATGCAAATTCATTTTTATTCTTAGATACATCAAAGCTTCAGGCATACAGATAGTACAGGCATACAGGTAACAGGCATACAGTAGCATTCAGGCGTTACAGAACAACATTTATTATAATGATAAATATTATGCATGTTTGATTGCAGAATTTACATCCTACCGAAAATTAGATCAGAACACCGATTTTGACCGCATTATCTAAAAGATACTTTTTTTATGAGTAAATGAAGAAATTTGTTCGAATCCTTGGAACCTGAATTTTCAGGTCTTATACAATTGAGGCTGAACATGATTTCATGAATACGTAAAATAATGCAAGCTTGCATTTAAAAAACCCTTATGAACCTACTTCGCTCTCGCGAGATTTGCAAGCTAATGTTAAATCAATGGAGGACTTCTTTACAAATCTGTCGTTTGCATTTCAATATTTTAATTTTTTTTTTTTTTTTTTTTTGCTTATTATATCTGAGGTCGATGATCCCTATCATGGTATATTAGTACTTTTTCGATTTTGGCCGCAGTTTCATTCTGAGTACACTTTCAATTTCAGAACCAACCAACCAAATAAATAAAAAAATATTTAAATCAAAGGCAGACAAGTAAAATAAATGACGTTACACTTTTTGTTCTGGTCGTGAAGGGCACAAAGCACATGCAATAGAGTCGTAACGAATTTTATCCATTTTCAGATTCAACAAGAACAAAAAAAATCATGCGTCAAGCATAGATTATGTAACACTTTCCAACACTTTCAAAATAATTTTGTAAATCTTTACCGTAAGGTGTAATATGATATCTAACTAAACAATTTTAAAAACGCATAACATATTTAAAAATCCAATTTCAGGAATTACCAACAATATTCCGGAAAATATCCGAGATCCTTTGTGCAGCCCTGTATATGATCTATAGATTTATAGATATACTAAATAGAATGCTAAATTTCAGTTAAGTTATGAAACGCGTAACAGAGTTTAAAATTTCCCTTCTGAAATTTTCGACAATAAACGGAAATGCACTCGAGAACTTTTGTGATGCCCTGTATAAAATCTATACAATTTTTACACACCAAGTAATAGACAAAAAATGAGTTAAATTTAAAAATGCGTTCAGCAACTGAAAAGGCATTCCCAGCAATTATTATTAATAAGCAGTACTTTAACCGAATTCTTTTGTGTGTCCCTATAAATGAACGATGAAAGCTATATACAAAATATTCTATAGTAAGCTTCTTGTAATCCACGTTAGTGATATATATCAATTTCAATATGTTTGAAATAGTGAAACATTATTAAAATAAACTGCAAACGATTTTTCTTCATAGACCGTAATGTAACGGAATTCTTTTGAGTATCCCTGTAAAGGAACTATAAGTGCTATGCACACCACATTCTATAATTAGTCTCTTGTAGTACACCTCAGTGATATATAACAATTTCAATATGTTTGAAATTCTGTAACATCATTAAAATAAACCGCAAATGATTTTTCACCATTGACCGCAATGTAACGGAATTATTTTGAGTGTTCCTGTAAAAACTATAAGTACTACACACTTCATTTTCAATACCGAACATGCCACAGTAAGCCTCAATAACATATATCAGTTGCATGACGATCCGAGCATATTTACGCGAGTTAGAGCACGGACAGACAGACAGACAGACAAACTGAATTCATAAACACTTTTCAACTGTGTTGGAAAGTGTTAAGAACAGCGAGTTATTTAGTCGCCCTAATGATCTAAAAAAACAAGAATTGAAACCCCTCTCCTTCTCTTTTGTTTCGATCCATCCACATAGGTGGCAAGGATTACGAATTTTGAATACCACTATTTCTTTTTAAAAATTCTTCACCTGATTTAATCGTAGATTTCCGTGTAAAATCTGCGATTATGTAAGGCGAAGATTTTTTTTTTTTTTTTTTTTTTTTTTTGAATGGTGGTATTTAAAATTCGTAACTCTTGGCACCTATGCATCCAAAGTTTCGCCAATAAAGTTATAGGAACATTTTTTATTAAATTTTCATTAAAAAGTTATGAAATTGTCATTGTGTCATGTAATGTAGAGTACTGTAATGTGTTTTTAATTTTTACTGTATTATAATATTAAGGTGGATCAAATGAAAACGGAACAGAAGCCACAGAATGAAATGACATTGTTAATTTCAAACGTAATCTCCAAAGTTACAGAGGCAGTTGATTCACGGTTTCACCAAATGGTGAATACCCTGATCCTAGAAGTCTTTTGGCCGAAATTGGAATCAGTTTCGAACATTATACATGACTTCGATGTCCTAGTAAAAACGGCGACCCATCAATTCCCTTTTCAACGGAACAAAGATGTGACGACAAGATGACAATGTGACTATGTGATGACGAAGTGATCTTGACCAGGTCGTGTATCATCATTTACAGATTTGCATCCTTTGCAGAAATCTTTGAGCCAGTCCTTCAAACAAGTCAATGACAGTGCATGTTTTTCGTACACTGCCTTCTTTCGCCGATGCACTTTGCAAACCCTCACTCCTTCTGCCACTAATAAACGAATAACAAACACTACGTGCTCTTTATTCTGCAGACGCTGATGAATAACAATCGACTACCTACAGGACGATGCTGTTGGCCGACCCCCAGCACATATCGCATGCCCCAGCGAAATTACTCAGTGCAAATCCATTTCCGCAGCAGAGGTTGTCTTCCTTACTTTCCGCTCTACCTCTAGACATAGTTGTCTCCCTACTCATACAAAATTAAACCAAATTATAACAACTGTTCCGTTTTCATTTGATCTACCCTAATATAGAGTATATACAGTGAATCATGTAAATAAAAGGAGTAAATTGGGAGATGGAAACCAGTAATTGATGTTATTTTTACAAACTTGTATTTAACTTTCTTTGTATGTCCGTTCGGCTCAAATCGTGCAATCCAATTTTAATACACTTCCTGTGCTACAAATGACGTAATTTTGGATAGTGTGGCGTATTTCCGGTGACAATACGTCAAAAAAAGTTTTAAATTTTTATTTCGTTCTGTAAAAAGCAAAATATTTGAAATTTGACTCCGACAACCTTCAGGGGGCAAAAACATTTGTCCAGTAAGGGTTCGTAAATGTCATGATGTATGTGATCACGTAAATGTCATTTACTGCTTCGAAAATAAGCTGGTGTTCTTCGATTGAACCGTAGCATGGTTGGTAAATTCGCCATCTTTCATTGCTGCGCAGGGACTGAATGGATGTGGGTTCGATCCTCCGGAAAATGTTGATCGATTTTTTTTTTCTTGCCAGGAAGCTGGATTTAAAATTGAGTCTTTATTTGTTTTGAAACAAACTGATAAAAAAATCACTTGCAATTTAATTTATTTCTTTTAAAAAGGGTATTTATTTCAATCAATTGTCCTTCAACATTTTTTTTTCATTTTAGTACATTATAATAAAAACTTGTATTTATTTTATTTTTTTACTTATATTATTTCTAATGGTAAAATTTGATTCGGTTTTCGAAAAATTCGGTTCGTGAAAAAGAAATAGACAAATTATTTTCTAGAACTGAGGTACTACTGTAAAGTTTTCTGCATTGAATGCTTTTAATTTTTAAATGCAAACATTTTGTTTCAATAGGAGCGAAGAGCCTTTAGCTGTCGGAGTGTGGCATACTGCTTTTATATCAAGAACGGGGCGTGACGGCATTTTAGAAGTCGATGAGCAGCGGAAAGTTGAAGGCATATCCCCTGGAGCGTTCACTCAACTCTCGCTCCCGCTCAATATGTACATTGGAGGAGTTCACGATCTCAGAGACGTCGCCCGAAAAGCTTCAATCACAGAATCTTTTACGGGATGTATTCAGAAAGTAAGTAATGTTCCCTTTTTCCTTAATTCCTCCCATAAAGAGAAAGAATGGACAGATGTCATATCTTGCTCTTCTTTTGGTGCTTTTTAAGGTTTAAATTGCAAATTATTCCGCCCTTATTTCTAAAATAACACAATTTACAGAGTGCCTTTGAATTGTCAGATTTCTTTACATACAGTAACAAGTAAACGGTAACAGTTATTGACGTTATATTTGCAGGAGAGTAGTGTGTGAAGCTAGGAATTTCATTACTACGCTACATTGTTTTAGTTTCAAACACCAATAGGTGGTGCTAAACTGTTTCAAACTGTAAATGCTTAAAATAACCTTGCAATTTCGAAACACAAACCTATTTTCAGCATATAAACATCTAAACACGATGAAAAATAAAAAGTGAACTTTGATTCATTTTTGTGAGTTAGTTTGAGCGTTCTAACATTTCGAGACAGCGCAGAGCCATCTATCGGTGATATTTGGAATTAACACAAGGAAGCGTAGTAAAGAATTTTCCGACTTCACACATTAATCTTCTGCAAGAATAACTTTAATAGCTGTCTCCTTTCACTTGCTGCTGAATTTTAAAAGCAGTCGGCCCATTTTAGGGCACCCTGTATAAAGCATGAATTTCAAAATATTAATATATGTAAATCACAAAAATTCGCTCCAAATTATCGTAAAAATATTTATTTCCCTAGTAGCAAGTAAATATTCGCTATATTGATTATGTGGGAGCTGGATGTTGCGACAATATTGCATTTATCGGAAATAATTTCATCGAAATACAAATATCGGCTTTAGATCGCAAACATTTGCAATGAAATATCACTAATTACACAAATATTGGCTTTATATTGAAAAAAAATTGCAATCAAATGCCAATATTGCAGAACTACATCTTTTAAATCAGAAATATTGAAAGTGAAATGACGAAATATTTCTTGACAATATTAGTGCAGAACTGGCAAAATGTAAACATTCTAATGTTGGAACAATATTCCATATATTGCTAATATTAGCCAAGGTATAGCAAACACAAGCAAAATTGTCCCAATGTTGTTTTGTTACTATCCTCAGTTCAAGATAAAAATGGAGATGAGATTTTTATTTTTAAAAAAAAGTATTTCTGCGCAGAAATAACGATTATAAAAAATATAAATAAATTTTGTTTCCATAATAATTTCTATTAAAAAAAAAAAAAAAAAAAAAAGTTTAACATATATCAGTTGAAATAGTCGTTTTTACTCGCCAAATTCTAGATTTAAAATTTACTGAAAAATAAAAACATATTTCTCATATTAAATATAACTGCAAATAAACTTCGATCTTTCATATTTTTCAGCATATAACGCGAAAATCATACATAAAAAAATGTTAAAATTTGAGTGTATACATTATAGACCACGTGTGAAAGTTATTTTTTATGAATTAAGCAAAGCTATGCAATAATTAAAATTTTGCATTGTTACCCTCAATGGTTATTTCGTGTTAAAATTTTGTAATCAGGAAAAGATTTTGTCACCCTGCACTGTACAAAAAAAAAAAAAATGTTTCTTGATACAGCAAGAAGGTTTGCGAAAATAGAATATAACCTCTTCCGAGTTACCTACGATTCCGAAAAGTTTTCTTTTATTTTCAATAACATCAGAAACCAACATAGTTCCGAGATTTAAAAAAGAACTTACTGAAGAATTTCTGAAACAAAAGTCTCTTTTGCTGCCCGTAAATTTTCGGGATCGTTACAAAGTAATTTTTATAATATAATAATCTATTTTCTTAACCCGATACCAACACGAAATATCGGTTTTTCGGATGCTATCAATTCTCAAGTAAATATTTTCATGTTCAACAAACAAATATGTTAAATTAACAGGGTAAAATGAACATTATTTTGTTAGTCTTGCAAGTATAAATTTTGTTATGCAGCAGAAAAGGTTTACTTGAGAATTGATAGCAATCGGAAAATCGATATTTTGTGTTAATACCGAGTTGCAAAAACTGATTAATGCACTGTAAAAACAGCCTCTTTTGGGAAAAAATAGTCTGCTTTAAGAGTAAAATTTCTGCCTTAGAAATAATTTTGTGATATTTTACTATAATCAACCACTCTTGTCGTATGAAACAATATTTTCGTTCTTGTTTTATCAAACTTTTGTTTAAAGAAGCTATGACACCAAAAAATCTGCACCACTTCCTAAGCACAGGTTTAGTAAATCTTTCGATAAATGCCTTACAAACGTCAATTGTTCTTCGTTTTGTTTCTAAAAAATTTTATTTGTTTTTATAATGTGTTGTGTATCGATGAGATAGCCAAGACGCATTACTATACCAACTACTAGTACACAAGTGGCGATTACATTCCTTTTTTCGTCGATCTCGGGTGTAACACATGGGCTGATAAGTTCCCGGTCTAATAAAGAAAACACAACTTTTTAACATAACTTTATAACTTTATAGCTGTATAACTTTAATAAATAACAGAAGTTTAATAACAAATAATAATAATTTAATAAATAATAATTTAATAATAATAATTTAGTAATAATAATTTAATAAATAAATAGTAATAATAATTTAATAATAAATAACATTAACTTTATAACGGAAAAGCTCCAAACAGTGCTGAGAATCATCTACTCGTTGTTGTTTTTGATCAAAAGTCAACACGCGCGGCACCCACACTTTGACAACAGCTTTTTCATAGACAAATGTTCATTCAAAATAAAACCTACACATTCCTTGGATATCTTCAAAGTCTGAGCTATCTCCAGCAACTTCACTTTACGGTTCCCCAAAACGATTTTGTGGACTTCTTTGATGTTTTCCGGAGTAACCACCTCTTTTGCGTGGTGCGTCACAGGTGTTGCAACGCCATCTGTGTGCTAGACCGGGAACTTATCAGCCGATGTGTTATTATACAAATTCAGAAACTGGACAATGTTTCTTGGTTTTCCCGAATCAAGAAATGCAAGAACTATGCTATACAAAAAGAGAAATGCTTCTTAATTTAGAAAGAAGATTTACGAAATATAATTTAGCCTCTTCTGCATTACCCGCGATTCCGAAAAGTGTCCTTTATCTTCAGAAACCAATAAATACCAGACATTTAAGGAGGCATTTCTGAAAAAAAAGTTTATTTTGCTGTCCGTAATTTTCAAAAAAGTAACGAAGTATGTTTCACATTGTATTAATCAGTACCTATCATTATGTAATCTGTATGCATCATTCCCGGTATCAACACAAAATACCGGTTATTCGGATACAATCAATTCTAGCAAACATTTTAATATTCAACAGACAAACATGCTAAATTAATGACGAAAAATGAACATTATTTTTTTACTCTTGGATGTATAAATTCTGTTAAGCAGCTGAAAATGTTTACTTAAGAATTGATAACTTTATATGCTTTATTATATAAACTGGGAATTGCTGTTTCACTGTTTAAAAGAAGGACGCCTTGGTCTAATCTACAAATTGTTTTTTCTCTATGTCTTGCATTTTTAGGTACGTTCGTAATTATATAAATACGTAGCACCTATAGTCGTCGTCTGGTCCGTCCGTCTGTCCGCATATAACAACGCAAAAACTACCCAACCGAATGGTTTCATATTTAATATATATAATCGTTGCAGAATTTTGTCGAGTCATTTCAAATTTTATAAAAATCGAATCTAAACTTTAATAAAAGTTTAATTTAATAAAACTAATTAATAAAACTAATTAATAAAACTATTAAATTAAAAAAATTTAATTTAATAAAACTAATTAATAAAACTATTAAATTAAAAAAATTTAATTTAATAAAACTAATTAATAAAACTATTAAATTAAAAAAATTTAATTTAATAAAACTTTAATAAAAGTTATTAATAAAAGTTTTCTTTATTCTATTAAATCCTATCATACGTAATACACTATATTGCCAAAGGTGACCGGTCACTTGGGATTTTAGACGTTTTGTTAACTATCTAGAAAAATACATGAGGAATTAACCTGAAACTGGAGGTGTGTAAACAGTATAGTATAGGTTATATATTTCCGCGAAGATTTTTTCACGAAACCCCGTAGGGGACTGTCAACAAATTGAAAAAGAACGAATATCTTTTGGATTACCCTGTAAAAACTAATGTAGCAAAAGCGTTCAAACTCGAGATTATTAATAAGTGGCTCATTTTAATATACTGTGTTCATTTCTATGAAGATAGCATGTATACTCGAAGAGAAATTAAAGTTTTTATAAAAACAGTCCCAAATTTCGCCAAGTTTTTTGCTTATAATTTGCAGAGTTCTTAATATAAAAAAAAGTTATTTTGAGAAAATATGTCAAACAATATTGTACATAATACTCTGCAATCGGAATTAAAAAATAATAAAAATTGGAAGAAAAATGAGCAGGTTTACTAAGAAATGTTTCACTGCGCATGCGCGAATGCAATCAAAATATAATGTGCATAATGTATTAGCTAAGTATATAGAGTAACTTTTGTGAAAGTCTCAAAATCATAGCTTGAAAATTCTGAAAATTATCGTCGATAGAATAAGCTCGAAATCCGTTGTTCCCAAAAAGATGAGGGGTTGTATCAAATATCTGTTGATTAGTGCCAAGATAGCGTACACAGTATTGCACGTACTACTGTATTTGGATACAACCCCTCATCTTTTTGCTTCCTTTTGGGAACAACGGATTTCGAGCTTATTCTATCGACGATAATTTTCCGAATTTTCAAGCTATGATTTTGAGACTTACACAAAAGTTGCTCTATATACTTAGCTAATACATTATGCATATTATATTTTGATTGCATTCGCGCATGCGCAGTGAAACTTTTTTTAGTAAACCTGCTCATTTTTCATCCAATTTTTATTATTTTTTAATTCCGATTGCAGATTATTATGTACAATGTTGTTTGACATATTTTCTCAAAATAACTTTTTTTTTATATTAAGAACTCTGCAAATTATAAGCAAAAAACTTGGCGAAATTTGGGACTGTTTTTATAAAAACCTTAATTTCTCTTCGAGTATACATGCTATCTTCATAGAAATGAACACAGTATATTAAAATAAGCCACTTATTAATAATCTCGAGTTTGAACGCTTTTGCTACATTAGTTTTTACAGGGTAATCCAAAAGATATTCGTTCTTTTTCAATTTGTTGACAGTCCCCTATGGGGTTTCGGGAAAAAATCTTCGCGGAAATATATAACCTATACTATACTGTTTACACACCTGCAGTTTCAGGTTAATTCCTCATGTATTTTTCTAGATAGTTAACAAAACGTCTAAAATCGCAAGTGACCGGTCACCTTTGGCAATATAGTGTATATATAAGAAAAGCGCAAGTCATGTGACTAAGGAAAACAAATACGGGCTAACCACATCTTTTTCCATGTGCCAAGCGGCCATTTTTATTCAAAATTATTTTTTCGAATAATATGCTTAAAAGTTACATTTTTAGAAAGATCGTTAAAAAAATTGTTTGCTTGAGAGATGAGTTACATTAAAAAATGTATAGATTCTGAGATAACTTCCGTGAAAATTAGGTTAAAAGCCGAATACCTCATTAAGTAAATAAACAAAATATTCATTAATCGTGAGTCACAGAAATATTAACCATGGAGGTAATCATTCGCAAAACAAGATCTCCATGGTGAATTTACAGCGCTGTCTGGTGTCGAAAAAAAAATTCGCATCTGTAAACATGACATACGTAATAAGAAAAAAAAGGCATCCTCATTTCGTTCATAGCAGACGATATAATTTATTTCACTGAAATAATAACGATGAATTTTTACATTGTAAAACTAGTGATAGCACGAAACGAACGCACCTCATTTGTCACGGTTAACGTACAATTTCCAACTTGTTTAGGTATATTTCGTAAGAAATACTACCTATTACATTCTCCACTATATTGGAATTTCTGAAAAAATGTTGAAGATCTACGCCGATCATGACCCCTAGAACCCCAAACCACCCCCAGTTCAAAACTTTATATATCTATCTATCTATTTATCTATCTATCTGTATCACTTTTTTATGGACACGATAACTCCCATAATTCTGCTCAAATCTCTTCCAAATTCATACATAAAATCATGGGGCAGAAAATCTCGGTCAAGTTCGTTAATGAGCAAAATCGGACCAAGAGGGTGGAAATGGGGAGGGGTTTTGGAAAAACAGGAAAAAGCCCATAACTTCTTAATTATGATACATATCGAATCCGTTTAAAGTTATTATTACTTCTAGAAAAAGGGCAAAAATTTATGTATTATAGCTTTTTGATATCATTAAAAATGGCCTCAAGGGGCGAAAAAATAGGGTTTTAAGAGGAAAAAAATTCTTGACTTCGCCAATTCACAAGATATCAAATCCGCATAAATTTTGTAGAAATCTTCTAAATATTATCTACAACTTTTATTGACAAGTTTTTGATAGGACCAACGCTTACAGCAAAAAAATAATTAAAAACAAAAAGATGTAACGCGAAACACCTTCCCCCCCCCCTCCCAATGAAAATAGACTTTCCCAGTGAAGTGCATCACGTGAAATTAGTACTTAACTTCGAAATCTACCTGTGTCTGGAGGCCAAGCCGGGAGAGATTTTTTTTCTACTTTTAGATTATTTCCAATAAATCTTGAACATCGTTCTTCATTTTTACTTCCTTCTATATACAAGAAGCAAGTATTGGATTCCTGAAAATTTTCGAATTCCGGTTTTAGACGGATTTATACGTTTTAGAAGCTCCTGAACGCGATTTGGCTGTTTTTAGAAAATGTCTGCCCGTGAGTCAATCTGTCTGTCTGTATGTGACACAGATTTTGTGGGCGCTTTAACTCACGAACTACTTACTGCATGGTATTTAATAAAAGTTCAGACTTATTTAAAACTTTATAAAATATGGTACTGATTAGGTTTGGGTGTATATGGGCCAACAGGTGGCACAGCTATACTACCTTTTTCACGATTTCCAAAATAGCTATATCTCAACAACTAATGCACGGAATTTCATCAAACTTCATATTATCGTAGACCTTGACATAAACAGATGCTGATATGGTTTCGGTGTATAATACTCAATAGGTGACGCTGTTATGCTGTGTTTTTCACGGTTTCTGCTATATCACGAAAACAATTACACGGAATTTCATCAAACTTCATACTTCATTAGACCTTGACTTAAATAGTTGCTGATTAAATTTTGACTTTGATCAATCAACAGGGACAAAATTCAAACAACTAACAATTCAATCAAACAACATTTGTATCATGTGCTTGGGGAAGATTCCCAATCTTGTCCACAATCAATTGATGCAATTTGCACTGTTAAAAATTTGGAGCAAGATTGCACCAATTTTTGGTGCTGAATTAGCTGCCACCATACGATGGTGAAACGTTTTCCAATATTTGGTGCTAAGGTTGCACCATAAATTGGTGCAACATTTTCCCAATATTTGGTGCTAAGTTTGAACCATAAATTGGTGACACGTTTTTCCAATATTTGGTGTTAAGGTTGAACCATAAATTGGTGAATTTTTTGGGGAGTAATTGCGTGAATTGTATTTTTTTTTTTGTTTTGTTTTGTATTTTTTTTAAGATGTTTTCATTGTTTCAATAAACTTTAGAATTGATATTTACTGCTTATCTGATTGATCTTTGTTTGAAGATTGCTTGCGTGTGTTATACAAGATCATAAACCTGGTTTATTTAGCAAATTTTGATATACATTTCAATTTGATTTTTTTCCAATATGAAGCACTCATAACACCATCGTACTTTTTACATGATTTACACCTTAATTCCTGATTAACGTACATAAAAACTACGATGTTGTTATCAGCGCTTTATATAGTAAAAAACTCAAAGTAATGTAATTGAAAGGATTATAATTTGCTGAATAAACCAGGTTTCTGATCTTGTATAACACACGCAAGCTATCTTAGAAAAAAAACAATCAGAGAAGCAGTAAATATCAATTCTAGAGTATATTTAAACAGTGAAAACATCTTTAAAAAGAAGAATCAATTACCTTATAACGGGAGGGGGTGGGGAGGGGGGAGGAATAAATGCTTTTTTATGTGTATGATTAGTCATTCTTTATTTAAATATTATTTTATATGTATGTGGATCTGTACATCAAATTTTGTTGGCAAATGGATATTATTACGATGCTTATTTATGAAACAACACGATAAGTCATATTTAATTCATATTATATGTTTATATGTCATATAGAAAAATACTGATCTCGTGTTTACTCTTTTTTTTAAGGTCACGAAGCCTTTTCAAATTTATGTATGACTGTTATCTATCAAAATTTACTTTTTTAAGTTTTTTTTTTTTCATAAAATAAGAAAAAATAGAAAATAGAAAAAAAGAAGGCAATAAAAACAGAAAATTTGAATATAACGTGAATTCTAAACTAATTAAAGCTTAATTTATCATTAAAAAATATTCAATCTTATATAAGTAAGTATAAACTTATTTGAAATTAATGTTTTAAAATTACTCAATCTTGAAAATATAAAAAAAATAGACAAAATATCGCAGAAAAATGCATACATGCAATTTAAAAAAAATGCACATACTAATTAAAAAATCCTACTGAAGGTAATATTTAGTATTTTTTAATTATACTATTAAACAACAATAGGAACTACAATAGATGAATAAGTGTTTCAGCGTTATTAGATTTAACATTGTTTAAACAATCTTACGATATAAATAAAAAATTCGTATTCATTTTAGAAATTTGGCAAAAACAAATTTAAAACATTGAGTATGAGGATTTAGGATTTAAATAATAATTTAAAATATCAATAGTATATAAATACATCTTGATAAAGATTCTTAGATTAAATACTGTAATATGTAAAAAAAAAAATCACAGTATAATGCTCAGCATATACACGAGATCAATCTTTTTCTATAAAACATATAAAAACTATTAAGCTCAAATCCACAAGATACAAAATCTACAATAATAAAAGATTAAAATTAAATATAACCTACCGTGTCATTTCATAAATAATCCTAGTAATCCCCTTACCAACAATGGCGCAGATGAAAATTTTGTTTCCTTTCTCTTCTGCTTATCTCATAAAAACGCTGTAGAGATGCGCAGAAATCAGCGTTTCTGATTCGCTGTTAGGTTGCACCATTTCGTGGTGCAAATAAAGCAATGTTGGAGATTTCACCATGGAATGGTGCTTTTAAAAATTAAGAAGTACCATTTTTTGGTGCTTTTCATTATTTTACTCCATGGATTAGGGAAACTTTGAACGGAAATTTTTAACAGTGTATTGAGCGTGATTTTTTCTACTATTATTGACTGATCACTGTAATTCTATACTAAATTCAAAGACAGGCATTCTACTTGATATCCATAGTTGTTGCTGTGTCAGTATGCTTTTTAAATTAATGTATTAGAATGATAAAGAAGAAAATTTTGTGATGGCCACAACATACTAGTTTTGAATATCGCCTTTCGCATTATCATTCTGCCCTTGAACATCTACTACTTTTAGATGTGTTCTTGTATGCTTTCTTCCACTTTCTAAATCTGTTATTGGGGATTTTCTTTTCTTTAATGCCCCTCCTTTCATTTCTTTCATTTTATCAGTCAGTCGAGCTCATCCAGATTTTATCTATGTCAATAAATGTTCAGAAACATGGTGCGGAATTTACACACATCACCAAAGTCGGAAGAATAGAACAATATACAATCAGCAGAGAACAACTTAAGCACTCAGATTTAAACAACGATTTTACAATTCACTGGTAGCTGGTGGTCACTAGCCTCTCACTACGAGAGCTGCGGGTAGCATGCGCCCTCAAATTCCTTTCACGAGGCACCGCAGTTGCAAAAAATATGTTCTGAATTTAGCATTTTGTGCTAAAAAGAATTTGAGTTTCTTTAGTTCAATTTATTTATATGAGATAGCATTAAGTGGATTTTAAAAAATTAACAATAAATACAGATCTTGCTTGACGAAAGAAAATCTTGAAAATCTTCTGAGAATAGGAAACAATTACTGATTAATTAATCGATTACTGATAGCAAAATTGGGTTGGGTTGATTTATGACGGCCAATTATCAACACGAGGGATATAGGACCTAGGGGGGAGTGCCCTCCGTGGGGTCTTGATAGCGAAATTGGAAATATCGCTGTTGTAACGAAAAAATAGAAATTCATGAAATTATATACCGGGCGGTTATAATATAAGTATGTCTATTTGGAGCTGTCTGTAGCTTGAAGGAATAACCCGAATGAAACCAAAATCGGTGCACTTACTATTCGAGAAGGGGGAAGAAGAATGGAACAATAAAAAATAATAATTGCAATAATTGCCGATAGATGGCCCTTTTGAGTGTGAAATTTAATGTGTAATACAAGAACAAAGAATTAAGGCGTAAAACCGGATGGCATACCCAATTTATTGGAAAATATCACAGTGAATATGGTTACGCTTTTGCATGGCTACGCTTTCGCATGGCGGTTTTGATCAAGTTCATGTTCACATGGCCATTGTGCTGGAGGACCCAATCCAGGCGGTGCGCGACGTGCTCAACTGCGGAATGTAGCGCATCAGGAGTGATGTTTCGCACATGTTGTGATATGCGATCTTTTAAGTCATTGAGTTTTGTGACAGGCTCCGTAGCGCCATCTGTTGACGATTATTGGAACTATATTTTTATTTTTCCATTCTTCTTCCCCTTTCTCAAATAGTAAGTGTACCGATTTTGGTTTCATTCGGGTTATTCCTTCAAGCTACAGACAGTTCCAAATAGAGATACTTATATTATAACCACCCGATACATAATAGAAAATACTGGCATATTTCTACAATCTATCTCAAGAATTGAATAACCCAGAAAATTTAAGTTTAAATTTTCTAATAATGTTTACTCATAATAAATACTGCTAATATTTTTATGTAATAAAATTATTAATAATTGCATTTAATATTAAATTGTTAAAATTGGGTAAAATTAATAATTACATTTTAATAATTAGTATATGTTATAGTAATTCATGCAAAAAATGAGTGTGGCCCTTAGACTCTCTTTTTTTACAGAAGTTCTAGTGAGTACCATTTCTCTCAACTCTTTGAAATGTGGGGATTTTTTCTATTTATATCATCGTTTGGCGAGAAAAATCTGATTACTCCGTAAAAATGTTTCGGAAATTTATGTTTAACTCTGCTTCCATTCATATTTGAGCTTCAACCTCTTATTTTTTTTTTCAGAAAAGTGTTGGACGCCAAATTTCTTCGCCACAGGCGCCAAACCACCCAGGAATTCGACACATTCGTTAGCGATTTCAACCCTCCGATGAAACTGTTATGTAGGCTTTTTATTCGCCTTAGGTTTGCCTACATACACAAAGCTATATCCATAGTTCCGCACATAACTTCATCTATTCTTGAGGTATTATTAGAACAATAGATTAAATTTAAATGTTGAATTTTATGTTTAATTATATTTTAATTTACTCGCTGCCATTTCAGTTTATATTGAAAAGTTTTCTGGCATCGTTATTCCCAAGCAACAAATTTCGTTTAGAGGCTGAATTCCACAGCTTTATTTGGGATGAATCCAATTTTGTGGGATCTTCAGAGTGCAAATTTTTATCTACAATGTATTTGATAGTTTTTAATGGGAAACGTGTAGACTGAAAATAAAAGATTGTCGTGGTTGCCTTTTTATTGTGTATAAGTGTTGATTTGGGTTATTAAAAAACATTTATTATACAGTTCAAGAAAATTTTCGTGACATGCATATTTTCACGAAACATTATTTTGATAACTTAATATTGTACCTTTCTGAGGAGAGGAAGAGGTTAATCTTTCATATAAATAACTCCTTTGAATTTTTCATTACGTAGTTAATATTCAAAGAAGACTGACAAATTTGGTCTAAAAAATAGTTAACAACGAACAAGTATGGGCACTGAACTAAAATATGTTTCGATTATCCTATGTAAAATTTTAAATAACAGAATCTCACAAGTAATGTTTAACAAAAAAAATAAAACCGACTTGAAGGTATTGTTTCTTACTGACATGTTTTTGTGGCAACCCTGTATTGTTATGCATATTAGAGTCCTGGACGGGTCGGGTTATACACGAACACAACCCGAAAATTCTATTTGAAGTCAACCAAAACTCGACCCCGAATCTGAAGCACTTCAAACCGAAGTGAAATAAATAGTCATATTTTAATGTCCTTATGAAAAAACATTCTGTAGTTATATCTGCAATATCAATTTTATATTTTATGTAAAAAATAAACATACATTTGTGCATTTATATTTAAATATTAGTTTTTATTCATCTTAAACAGTATTGTGTAATTACTTTTCAAGAAACGAGTAACCAATTTCGACTCACAAGAGTCAAAAACCAAACCGACACTGACCTGAGCTCGAAAATAGATGAGTCAGTCAATTTTTATAAAAGTACCTATAAACTAAAAAAGATGAAAACCGACAGAGAAGTATAACATTTTTAGATCCTAATGATATTGAAACGGAACTAACTGTGGAAAGAGACCTTTCCAACCTAAACAAAAAGTATGGGAATCGGACCATTCGTAAAAAAGTTATGTGTGAAGTCGGTGCTTATGGCTAAACTTCTCATTCCACACGTTATTCAGCATAAATATTTGGCTTGGAGTGGTTGGCGATCGTTTGATAGGTCTACATGTGTTCTAGAGTCACCTGACAAGCAAACATATTTAAAGTTTCTGAAATTGGATCTGCCTGGATTATTTTATAATCACTCCTGCACCCTAACTAGCTAAAAGATTTTCCAACACCATGAAGCTCCTGCACATTCCTCAATTCCCGTTTCGGTCATCCCGATTGAGCAGTGTCCGCGATGGATTAGCCGTACATGGCCAATTCCTTGCTCATCTATATCGCCAAATCTATTGGAACACATTTGAATCTATCGAGAGATCGCCAAGCACTCCAAGCCAAATATTTAAGCTGAATCACGCCTGGAACGATTAATTTCGTGTAATAAATGGGTCATTCCATGTCAACTGGCCTAGAGGCTTCTGTTCGATCCTCTCAATTTTGATGAAATTAATACAGTACATACATATAGGTCGAAGATGGACATCTGCAAACTGTCAGAGTCAATAGTAGTATAGTATGGTCACCAGAGGTCCTTCTGTAAAATTCACTATTTCATTGTTGCAGTCCAATCACCAAATTTGTCATTTTATTGTTTGTGGTACAAGAAGCCTTACTTATTGAATATATGTGATCTAATACAACTTTTTGTTCTAAAAACATAATATCAGTATTGAAGATCAGAAATCAATACATTCGTCATTACTTGGCCTCAAAGTAGGCCATACGGCCTGTCGCAATGAATTCTACCTTTACTTTAAACTGCAGAAAAAAATCACATTGAAAGTTTGTCACTTTAGCAATTAATTACCTATAACGATGTCATAGAGAATCTGAAGCTGTTTCTATCCTACCTAAATAAATATTCATTAATTTATTCATCTTTAAAGTCCCTTCCAAAAAAAAATTCTTCAATTTATTCTCATTTTCAAAACTCATATCTCAAAACGCACACTTCTGATTTGATTATCGTTTGTACGACTGGGAAAAAGACACCTTATTTGACAAGAAAACTTTTATTTCATTTTGAACTTATTTGGTATAAAGTAAATAAAGCAAGATTCAAAACAACTACTCTGAGTGAGATTCGCAACTATATACACCGTAGGAATTGATTATAAAAATGTCTCTGGAAGTCCCTGGAACACTGAGAACACTTCAGTCGGGAAAGAATAACATACAACTATATGAAATAAATGGTCATTTCATGTCAACTAGCGTAGGGGGTCCTGACCAGATGTTCCTGGCCTGTTGTAAATAATGTTCCGATACCCTTAAATAGCTCTCTAGAATAGTGTAACAAGTGCCTACCTATTGTAAAATATCTTGGAGGTGTAAGTTCGGTCGCGCGTTATCTCAAAAAATTTGTTTCTCAGAAAGTAAATGACTATTGATATATTCAACAATTGAGAAATGAAAATGAAATTGTCCTACATTTTCTTTCGACTATCAAACATACTTCTATTATCCATGTTAAATTATGATATCCATAGGGCTCGTTCACAAAGTAAAGTAAATCCTTTGTAATTAGGTGTCTGTAAAAGAACTTTTTTATGATATTAGTTATGACTCAAATAATAAGTCATTTTTTGCGTATAAGCAATTTGATATACATTATTTAATTTTACAATTGATTAAATTTAAATTTTAGATTAAATTTTGTTAAGTTACAAAAAGATATTTATATTGTATAAATTACAAGAGCCATTTGCTCCTTTTAAATGTGTTTACTAGGCAGACTAACTTAAAAGTTTTTGAGTCAGAAAGAAAGATAATGTTTTTTGTTTTTGTCCTTGAATTGTCTATAGTCATGAGATTCTCTTTAATTGGAGTTTTCTGGCATATTTCACTACTATACGAGCACATTTCACAAACATAGAGAATACATCACAATCAGCTGGGATTTCCTACTTGTTGCAGCAATTATACAAGTTATTTAATTGGTGTTTGCACTTTGTTCATTATTTGATGATATAAAATAAAATAGTCATTAAAGGACTTCACTATCGCTTTTAATGATGATAAGCTGGGTACTGTATTTGAAGACAATTGGATTGGAAGTGTCCCTTTTGAGATATAAGCTCATATCTATCGAAACTCATATCTCAGCTTGTTAAAGTAAGGGTAAAATTCATCGTGACAGGCCGTATGGCCTATTTTGAGGGCACAGGATTTCTTTTTTTTTTTCGGTTTCATTTAAACAATGTGTTCTCCTAAAATCAAACTGTATAAGTTATTGTCCATCTAATTAACTCAAACTGAATAAAAATTTAACTATATATAAATGTATAAATAACTATGCATAAATATGTTATGTACAATAATAGCCCCTCGTTATATCGCTGTTCAGATATATAATTGTGTTTTCATATATTTCAAAAAAATATATAAGCCGTAGTTTAACCATCTTTCAATGTAACTATATAAATATTTATTGTATTACGTATGCTCCTTAATTTTTCAAAAACAAAGTTGTAATATGTGTATAAACAAACATTTCGGAGACTAACATAAAACATTTTTTTGTATTTTAATTTTTTTAATGCTTTCGGTTATGTCGCATTTGATTGTATACCGGCAGACGCAATATAACGAGGTTCCACTGTATTACTTAATCCGTGTCCTCGATGTCTAGTGTAGATTGAATACCTTGACAAAATTTCAAAAGTAGCGACTTAGTAACTACTTTTGAAAAGTATGAAAATTAGGGATGCACCGAATATCCGGCTCCTGTCGTATATTCTGCTTATTCTGCACTCAAACCGGATATTCGGTCCGGCCGAATACTTCAATATCCGATTGTAGAATAGTGACTCGTTTTTTAAATCATATTTTTAACATTATCAGAAAAAGTTAGTTCAAAATTAGTTTGCTTCTTACCAACATTATCCCATTAAAACAATGCTAACAAAATTAAATACTCATATATTTTTACAAAAAGGAAATTATAGGATTTATATATATATAAATGAAAATATAATATTTAAAATATGACAACTAATTATTTATAATTAAATTTTATTAAAATCAAGTTATGATGTAGGAGCATTAGGCGCTCAGCATTTTCAAACTGTAATTTATTACGTGTTTGATCACAAATATTTCCTGCTTCTGGGAATATGCTTTCACCCCTCTAGTGGTTTCTTTTTCTTCTGTTTTCAAAAATTCTAAAGTTAAAATGATTTTATTGAATCTTTTGTATTTGTACTACAGAACAAGATACTTGCAATGAGGAGCTTCTCTGTTTAAATTATGTTAAAAAACATTTGTCATAGGAAAAGTAAATAAGTAATATGTACAAGTATGTAAGAAAAAAAAGCCACTCCAATTGAATATTTAGCACATATAAATAACAAGATTTATAAATATGAAAACACAGAGAAATTACTTAATTGTTTATCTTTTTATGTTCAATGACCCTGAATAAAATAAAAACTACTAATATGTATATTAGAATAGGCAAAATACAAAACATGATTAAATTTCAATACTTAATTACTACAAAGCATTTGTTTTTAAGTAACTATAGTTTAATAAATGAATTTAAATCTATTATTAACATTCGAATGACATAGAATTATAATAATTTAAAGTTTCTCTTCTTTAAGCAAGCATAAAATAGAAATATTACTATTGAAATTAAAAACGAGAAATTATTCGGCCGGATACTGAATATTCGATAAAATTTTGTGCCGGATATTTGGTATCCGGTGTCAGGCCAAAATCCGCATCCTGTGCATCCCTAATAAAAATACATTTTGTAGTACATTATAATTTTCACGTGGAAAGAATATTCCGAAACCATAATTATTTTAAAATGTAACTAATATACTCACTTTTATATGTAATAATTAGTTTCATAATTAAAAGGAATATAAAGAGCATTAAGTCATTCTTATTTTCCCAATTAACCCAGTCTAACCCACCAACGCCCATTGTCGCCTCCAGGTGACACGTTTTTAAAGGACCTCTAGGCTTAGATTTTAAATGAATATGTACTGTAGCACCTGTATTGGAATCTAGAAGAGTTAACCTAATCATTGAAAAAAATCCCATATCTCTCGGATTTTCTGATACGATACTATAACCTTCCAAGATTTTATACCTCCTCCAAACAAGCAAGGACTTGAGTTGGTCATCTCTTTTGGGATAAAAATGTCAAAAAACCAATATATATATTTTCTTTTGCCGGAATGTTTAAGTTAACTAAATGTTGAATTTATATTTGTAGAATTTCGATTGTTTAATTAATTTTTATTGCGATCTTGAATTTGTGTACCACCTATAGGTGGCAATCCAAATTATCAGCCCTATATGTACTTTTTGATTTAAAAAAAATTTATTGCTATTTTTTAGTGAAACAATGCAATTCAACCTATAAATTTTCAAATATATATATATATATATATATGACTCGGTTTTAAAATGTTTATTTCAAAACCGTATTTTATTCACACAAAAAAGTGAAATTGTGCATAGTAAAGCGCCTAATACGCACTACAAAAGCCAAATTAAAAAGACGCAATAGATACAGAAAATCTCTCTTTAATTTAACACCTTATTCAACAAATTGACTTTCCTGAAGTCATGTGAATCAGAAGCCAAGTTTACGAAACTACACAATAGTGATCGTAAGAAGGAAACAAAAATTGTTTTGGAAAGCTAATTTACACTCTTTTAAATCTATACTAATAAAATAAAGTTTCCCTCTGTGTGTGTGTGTCTGTTGGCGATGGCTAGGAAAATTTAGTGCACCTAGAAGTCTGTAAATTTAGATTTAGGTAGTCCAAACCCTCTCTTGGTGCACCTGAACGTCAGAATTTTAATATTTTAATTACTTTCTGAAATATTAATTAAAATGTACAAAGAACTCTCACTAAAAATACGCTTTTTTTCGGTTGGTTGGTTGTGTAGAATACTTTCTCAGAACACATTAAATAAATCAGAGTAACGATGCATAGATAAGTACTTATAACGAAATAGTGCCAACATGGATTGCAGTTACCTGCATACAGCCAAGTTAATGTAGCGCCATCTACTCACGGCAAATTACACAAACGCCACCTGTTTAAAACATTTCCAGGCACGTTTTTCTTCATTATAATTATCTGGGTTTAAGGTTTTTTTTTTTTAAATAGGATATATATTATTATGATAGAGACTATTAAGACAGAAAACTTTATTTAACAGATTACTTGTTATATATTTGCGGGAATGGTGAGGGGAAAGGGTCTAATTACATTTAACAATTTTAACATTTTTAGCTTCACCCGTAGCGTTTAATTGTTGTTTTATATACATAATACCGCTATTTTAAATCCCAGTTTCTCAGTAATATCTCAGTAATAATGTTCTGAACTTCTCCATTTAGTTCCATTTTTACTAAATTATCGTAAAAATCAACATTCATTGCTCCAAGGTGTATTTCTGAAAAGCAATTACCAGTATTTCCGAATAATAGCCTAAGCCAAATTTCAAATTAAGTTCATAGCTTAACCAAATGAATCAATCTTTAAAGATGTATAGTGATTCTCCTAATTAGTTATTTGCTGAAGGTCACTTGAACATCCGCCACCCCCCCCCCTCCGGGGCCCTCCTTCAAAGTTTTCTCTAACTATTCCCCGTTTCCATATCTCAGCAACTATCTTTCCGATTTCAACGCAAGTGATTCCAAACATTATAATTAATTTAATAGTCACCCTTTATAACATTAAACTAAATTTATGAGTAGCGGTTACCACTATTTCTGAATAATAGTTTAAGCCAAATTTGTAATTATGTTTCTAGCTTAACCAAACGAACGAATTTTTAAAGATGCATCGTAGTCCTCCTAATTAGTCTTTTTCTGAAAGACACTTGAACATCCCCTCGCCCCCGACCCCTACTTCAAGGTTTTTTACCTAACTATGCCCCGTTTCCGTATCTCAGCAACTATCTTTCCGATTTGAACGCAAGTGATTCCAAACATTATAATTAACTTAATAGACACCCTTTATAACATTCAACTAAATTTATGAGTAGAAGCTACCACTATTTTCGAATAATAGTTTAAGCCAAATTTGTAATTATGTTTCTAGCTTAACCAAACGAACGAATTTTTAAAGATGCATAGTGGTCCTCCTGATTAGTCATTTGCTGAAGGTACTTGAACATCCCCTTCCCCCCCGGCCCCTCCTTCAAAGTTTTTTCTCTAACTATGCCCCGTTTCCGTATCTCCGCAACTATCTTTCCGATTTCGACGCAACTGATTCCAAACATTATAATTAACTTAATAGTCACCTTCTATAACATTAAAGTAAATTTATGAGTAGCGGTTACCACTATTTCCGAATAATAGTTTAAGGCAAATTTGTAATTAAGTTGCTAGCTTAAGCAAACGAACGAATTTTTAAAGATGCATCGTAGTCCTCCTAATTAGTCTTTTTCTGAAGGACACTTGAACATCCCCTTCACCCGGCACCTCACTCATGATTATTTTCTCTAATTGTGCCTTATTTCAATAACTCGGCTTATAATGTTCTCATCTTCTCGAAACCAGCTCGATTTTGTCGCACGCCTACTATACAGTACCGAAGGCAACGTTGACCTGTCTCAGAGGTTCTTTCCGAAAGAGGTTGCTCCCCTGGCGGTGGAAGGGGGAAATAAAAGATTTTCCGGAGCGTGCGAGGTATACGGTGTCGAAGCCATCGTAAACCTTGGCCAGAATTTCGTTTTTTAAAAGATTTGAGTTTATTACACGGGCTCGGGCAACGCCGGGCGGGTCAGCTAGTAAAACTATAAAAAAGTATGTTATTTTCACGAATTTGCTTATTCAAACATAGCGTGATACCTTAATGAAATTGCGAGGAAAGACCGCATGTGCAATGATAACATATTGAGACGAGGGTGGCAAGACTTTTACACTGATATTGTATAACTGATGTATGCCGCACTAAAAATAAAACACATATTCATTACCTCTAAATGTAAAGCTTACATAAAACTTGATGTACTTTATTAGATTCATAAACCTTTTTGCTCTATTCGTCATAGTAATTTTCTATCTTCATCTTCCTAAAATTTCGAAAAGAATTATGAAACACGTTTGAAGGAGAATTGCTTTGAGACCTATAAGCTACTAGGCTGTTTGTCTCGAATGAAACACATTTTTTTTATTCACAGAAATACAGACAAGTCGTTGACAAATTACATAAATCTTCTTCTTGACAAGGACGGGATAGACACCAGGAAGTAGATAGCACTGAAGACACATACACAATGACATCCATGCCTTACCTGGATTCGAACACGAGCCGTCAGCGTGGCGGTCGCCTCCGCTACCAACAACGCTGCCGGGCCGGCATGAAACACGTTATATATATGTATTTGCATGTACCGTATATTGTCGTGTATGCCCCGCAGTACAAGTGCGCATAACACACGGCGATTTGACTGCCAGCCGCTTCATTGAGAATGTTTGAATTTTTTGCGGATGCGTATCAATCGTCTACTGAGCACAGTGTTAGGCGGTACTCAAAAAATATTATTCACCGCTGAACAACGTGAACTTTCTGACACATTTTTGGATTCATTTTTAAACTTAAAAGCACGATACTTGCAGTCATGATTATTGGAATGATTTGTAATCGAACAGTGTTTCCATTTTCGATTAATTAATTTCATCTTAATTATAAGTGGTTGTTGTCAGATATTTTTCCTTTCCTGAGCTGGCCGTCGCGTCCGGAAATTCAATTCAAAACACCTACTTTGACAGCGTTTTCTGAAAAATATTTTGCTTTTACTGAAAAATGGAAAAACATTTTGATTACATAGTTTCTAAATAAGAGCACCTGCCATTTTGATACGTTTGCGAACAAAAATTAATAAATGTGTCAGAAATTAGCCGATTTGGGTTTGAGAACAGCCTTAAAAATCTGTACATGACGTGAATGAGAAGTGCTGCTCACGAAACAAAGTGTATCGGAAGGGTGAAAAAAACTGTATTACTTCTCATCAAGGAATGAATTACCACCGCATGAAAGATCATTTCGGAAGATCTGATCACCAGAAGTTTTGAAAAAATAGTACATTTTTAATGCTTTTCATGTCGGTGAGGATGTGGTATTTTCTGAATATGAGGTAACACGTACTGCAGTAGAGAACAGTAGCGACGGTAAAATTGATGTTTTAGTGCATAATATATATTAATTTTAATATCTGTGGACCTTCACCACGTTGTTACGTCAATACTGGCTTCTGTATATATCATCTGAAATTGCATTCCATTTTGTTTTTAAATTTACAAAACCGTGATGCAATATTTTGTACAAATATAATTTTACATATACGAGTATCTGTTAGATTTTAATAGAATATAAGGACTAGAGTTGACAAGTGGCTCCTTTTAATGGTGAAACGTAGAACATGATGTTTCACGGGGTTCTACATATGCGTGACCGACTGATAACCAGGAATTGTATGTGACGGATGATGCTTTTTTATAATTGCCTTATACCTTTCTGTCTTCATTGGGGATTTTTTTCCTTTAGTAAAAATGCTGTTTCGGTGAAATCTATCACTACATTAGTTTTAAAACGCCCTGTCCATAACAAAGATATATATTTTTTTTTCTGTTGTTATCGTAAAACATCTATACTTTTACAATTGTTTCAATTGTGCTTCCGCTTTAGCTAAAATAGTATTAGCGATATAGCAATCTCCTTTTAAGAAGGCAGAGAATGTTTTCGGCTTCAAAAAATGCATTTTTTTCCATTTTGTGAAAAATGCAACAATTTGAAAAAAAGTTAGTTAAGGTTTAGACAGTTATATATTTTTTTGTTTCATTGGTTTCAGATGAAACACTCGGAAATCTTAGATACCGCAACATCCAGAAAAGCAAATCCCAAAAAGCGCGTAATTCAGTAACAAAATTATAAATATGGATTTTGAAAGTTTAAAATATGTGTTTTCTTATGCAAAATCATTCCTATTTCTGCCCCATTCGTTAACTCAAACTAACTTATTATATGCTTATTTTTCAAGCCGAAACATAACCCCTTAAAGTACTGCAATCTTTCAGTTTTTGTTTTTTAAATGTTAGTTGAGTTTATACTCTTTTGTACTTCCAAAGTTTAGCCAATTATTTTTCACAAAACAATTTCCCCATTGGTCCGATTGTTGAATATCAGTATTTCTGAAGGAAATTTTCCGTAGTAGGTTATTACAACATTTTCAACAAAAATTACGTTCTAGGTAGGTTTCTATAAAATTTGACAGAAAAATATAAAAAGAATATTTTTCATAGAAAAACGTTGTATTCAAAAAAGGACCAATGGGAGCCCTGCATATGTGAAAAAATATGCATATGTGCCTTACTTGCACTTTGAGAATATTTTTATATTAACAATTTAACACACGCGCACTCTTTTTTATTGTTTCTATTTTACAATTTGCTTACTCCGTAAAATTTTACCATATCTTTTTTAGAAGTAAAGTTATTCGAATCGATATTTACAGAATTTAAATGCTTTCTCTGATTTTTGTCATTTTTCTCCAATTTCATATTCTCCGTTTTTCGCAAATGAAACAAACATTTATCTTAGTCTTGTATTTACCTACGTCATCCTAAATTTCAAATCTGCTGAATCGACAAATATTAAAAGTTAAATAATTCACAAATGGCAATTGCTATTCAATATATATATCGGGTGAGCCATAAATTCGTTAAAACTTTAAAAATTGATTAAAAAGGAACAAATGATGCTAAAAAGTTGCTGTTTGCACAAATGGTATTAGACGGAGATCTGATTTTTTTTTAATAACAAAAAAAAGTTGTAGTTCAAAAAATTAGCGATAAATGGCGCTGACATGCATAATATGAAGCAGATGTATGCATATTAGGCTTATAGTAAAACACCCGTTTTTTTATGCGTCTGACAAGCTTCAGTATCCCAGCACATGAAACGGGTCCTTTTCTCGTCTTGAGTGATTTGGCGTGCGAAATTTTCGAATATACCGGTTGCTGATATTCCCGTTCTTGTAAATGTGCTTAACCCACACAGCTTGATTTGAAACGATAGCATTCTGCTGGCATCGAATGAGGATTCTATGTACACCGAGGTTTTTCATTGACAGCCTGATTTGCATAAATCTGCTTCATATTATGCGTGCCAGCGCCATTTATTGGTAATTTTTTAAACCACATTTTTTTCTTGCTAATCCCATTCCTGCAAACCCCAATTTTTTAGCCTCATTTGTTCCTTTTTAATGAATTATTAAAGTTTAACGAATTGATGGCGCATTCGGTATACTATATACAGATGGATAGGCAGGTAATTTTTAACAGAAAAAAAGAGTTATCAAAGGCAAAAACTGACGCTCTTTAATTTTTTACATTCATTTCATTTATGATGCTCTAATTAACAATTTAACACTATGATTTGCTACATTGAAATGAGAATAAAATAAAATTAATCCGGATTAACATTTGCTGCATTAAAATATATATAAGTATTCAAAAATAAATAAATAAAGCCGAATTAAAGGAACTATTTCTTACCTTGTTGCACGGCAGCTGACATGATTTGGTGAGAGTGGTTTGAAACAGCAGAGTATTTTTGTAGCAATTCTTTACAAATATGTTATTAAGTTATATGTTATCCTTTACAAAATTGTTATCCACATTTACTTTAACCCTTAACTGCTTTGACAGAAATTGTTGCATAGCTACTTTGAGCGGTCCCTAAGACCACTTGATCGAAAGATGAATAAAAGACTCGATTAACTCATAAAATACTGCTTCTGTACTAAACTTTATGTACATAACTATTATAATATAAAAACAAGTTGGAAATTGTACGTTAAACGTGACAAATGAGGTGTGTTCGTACTATAACTATTTTTACAAAAAAAATCATTGTTATTATTTCAGTGAAATGAATTATATCGTCTATTATGAACGAAATGAGCATGCCTTTTTTTTAGGTGCGTTCGTAATTATATAAATACGTAGCACCTATTGTCGTCGTCTGGTCCGTCCGCCTGTCCGTCCGTCCGACCGACCGTCTGTCCGTCCATCCGCCCGCATATAACAACGCAAAAACTACCCAATCGAATGGTTTGAAGTTTAAGATATACTATCTTTGCAGAATTTTGTCGAGACATTTCAAATTTTATGAAAATCGAATCAAAACATTGGAAGGTATTAATAAAAATATTTATTAAGAAATTTGAATTTTTAAAACAAATCGGTGTTTTCTTGTTATAGGAGCTTCCGATGTTTAATCGTCAAGCGACCGAAATACTTATTTTATTACAGAAATTAATCTGCAGACGATATAATTCATTTCACAGAATTAAAAATCATCAAGATCTGAATATTTATATAACTAGCTATAGTACGAATTCAAACGTTTGTCATATTTGACGTACAAGTTCCAAATTGTTCTTATTACGTATGCCACGTTTACAGATGCGAATTTTTTTTTCGACACCAGACACCGCTGCAAAATTCCCCATGGAGATTTTGCTTTGCGAATGATTAGTTTAATGAATGGTTTAATATTCCTATGACTCACGATGAATGAATCTCTTTTGTTTATTTACTTTAATGGATTGAGATATTCGGCTGTTAACCTAATTATCTCAAAATCTATACATTTTTTAATATAACTCATCTCTCAAGCAAATAATTTTTTTGAGCGATCTTTCTAAAAATGCAACTTTTAGGCAATTCTCTTCGAAAAAATAATTTTGAATAAAAATGGCCGCTTGGCATATAAAAAAGATGTGGTTAGCCCGTATTTGTTTTCCTCAGTCACATGACTTGCGCTTTTATTATATAGATTACATATGATAGGATTTAATAGAAAAAAGAAAACTTTGATTAATATTTTTTAAAGTTTTGATTGGATTTCATAAAATTTGAAATGACTCGACAAAATTCTGCAACGATTATATATATTGAATTTCAAACCATTCGGTTGGGTAGTTTTTGCGCTGTTATATGCGAACGGACGGACCAGACGACGACTATAGGTGCTACGGATTTATATAATTACGAATGCACCTAAAAATCATTCAAAAGTCTCTAGTAATAGTAATGGGGCTCCAAAACGAAAGAAAATTTCACTAGTATCTACAATTGTGGCGTCACAATTTTCGCAACTATTATTTGGTTATCGGAAGAGTCAAGACGCATAGCTGCCAGCCCTTAGGACTTTTGTGACCACTATTTTCAATTAGTAAGCTTAGCCTTATTTAAAAAATACCTATTTACCTATTACATACTTATATAAATATCATAATTCCGTCGACATATTGCGTGTTTTTATTCCAAGCTGTTTCAATTAAAAGGAAAGGAAAAATATACCTAATACTACCAAAGTAAAAATAGATATTTTAAGAACTTTATTATACTGCTTGCAAATAATAATCGACCTAATGGTTTTTGTATTTCAGATGAGATGTCATAGCATGTTAAACCGCCCTATCACACAGTGTCACACTTTATTTACCCTAGCCCGTCCTCTTAAAGGGTGGCAAATCTAATGGATGACCTCCTAATGTCTCAGTCACAGAGTGTTGCCATGTGTCCCGATTTTCATTAGTTCCAAGACCCGTCCCGCCGAACAACTGCGCGGGACGCCAAAGTCCCAATTTTTCATAATGCACAAATTCTAATTTCTTTTAGTAACATGCTATTCATTACTCTGCATCGAGTAGAACTTAATGCAGTAAAACATGTGAAAACTGACCCTGTCTATAATGGAAAAAAAATTATGGCACCGCAAAAAGGAAAACTGTACAAATCTACCTGCTTATGCGGAAATCCACCTGAATCGAATTATATTTCCGGTCCCTATCGATTCTGCTTCTACAAGTTTTACTGTATTTTGTTCAATAAAAGCTGCGAAAAAAAGAACCTGTCTATAAAAGAATCCTTGTCTTAAACATAAAACATTCATGGTCCCTACGGTGGGAATACCATACAATTATAATTGGTCGTGCAAAAACCTCTCTAAAACGGAATTTTTTTCGGTCCCTAGCGATTTTATTTTTACGGATTTTACTGTATAAGATTATTATGTTTGTTTAATACAGTAAAACAATTTCTGAAAAAAATCTTAAATGACCAAAAAAATTCCGTTTTAGACAGGTCTTAGCAGGTATTAGTGTATGGTATTCCTTCCGTAGGGACCATGAATGCTTTAGACAAAATGCCGTTATAGACAGATTTTGTTTTAATAAAATTTACTGAATTTTTATGTCCCGATTTAGAAGCCGCGTCCCGCTTTTTTGTGAAAAGTGAGACTGGTAACACTATAGTCACACTTTTTAAGTTTTATTGGATTTCAAAAACATTTACGCAGAAATTTCGATTGTTAAATAGTTTTCTAATTTTCTGTCGTATTTCATATGTTTTCTAAGATCAACTATCCATTCCAGGTCATTATTAATGGAAGAACATTGAAACTGGTAGATGATGCTTTGTCCGGAATAAATGTTGCAAACTGCCTACATTCGTGCGTTGAAGAGCCTTGTAAAAATGGTGGCCATTGTGAACCCAGAATGGACTACTACTCGTGTCATTGCCACCTAGGATATGCTGGAAATAACTGCGAAAATGGTAAGTAGCATTAACCCTTTACTGCGCGATTTTTGAAATCGTTACAAAAGAAAAAAAAACAAGAAAGAAGAATCATGCGTCAAGCACAAATTATAAAACACTTTCCAACATATTCAAAATACTGTCACAAAGTTTCCGGGTTTAATAAAGCAAAAGTTGAGATCTAAGTGAACATTTTGGAAAATGCATACAAAATTTTGAAAACTCAATTTCGGCAATTGCCATCTATATTCGGAAAAGAATTCCGATTCTTTTGTGAATCCCTGTATATGATATATACATTTGTATATATACTACATAGTACGCTAAAATTTACTTCAGTTAGGAAACGCTTAAAACGGTTTAAAATTCACTTTTATTAATTTTCGTCAATAAACGGAAATGTACTAGAATTTTTTGTACGGTCCTGTATATGATCTATATAATTTATACACACCAAGTAATATGCAAAAAATTAATTAAATTTCAAAACGCACTTCCAGCAATTATCGCTCATAAACAGTACTGTAACTGAACGCTTTTGTGTATCCCTGTTATATGAATGATAAATGCTAAACACACCATATTCAAAAATAAACATCGTGTTGTGCACCTCAGTGATATAATCAATTTGAATATCTATATAATAAAGGACAAACGAGTCCGTGCGTAACGCTGACGTCATGATTTTTTATCTGTAAAGAATTATCAACTTTCTTCAAGCTAGAAAGAGAAAAAAAAAAAAAAGACGATTCTGGACGTATCTGAGGCTGAAATAGAAGCGCAACCACCGAACTAATCAAGCATTCTGGTGAAATTTCTTAGTGCCAAAGGAAAAATTCACCAAAAATTCAAAAATCGCTGTACAAATTTCGCATAAACTTTATTGAAAAGAGGATAAAATTTACTATATAGTGATAAAAGATTGGAACCGGTTTCCCGTTACTAATGTGGCTAAATCGCAGCGAAACGTCAAAAAACACTAAAAATCGCATTTTTAAGATCATGATTTTTTATCTGTAAAGAATTTTATAAACTTTCTCCAAGCTAAAAAGAAAAAAAAATGACGATTCTGAACGTATCTGAGGCTGAAATGGAAGCGCAACCACCGAACCATTCTCGCAAAATTTCGTAGTGTCAAAGAAAAAAATTCGCCAAAAATTCAAAAAACGCATAAACTTTATTGAAAAGAGGATAAAATTTACTATATTGTGTTAAAAGATTGGAACCGGTTTCTCTTTACTAATGTGGAAAAAAAGCAGTGAAACGTGAAAAAACACTAAAAATCGCATTAAAAATTAAATAAAAAAATCTATTCAAAAATTCCAAAATTTGGCTTCGAGGTGCAAAACTACATGCATAGAGGTACCTTCTTACCAAATTTTGTAGCTCTGCGTGCAGCGGTCTCTTCAGAACACAGCGCTTGAACACACAAACTTCCTTCTTTACTATAGAACACAACGGAGAAACAGACAGACACACACACTGGCTGACACACACACACACAAACTTCCTTCTTCATTATAGTTGGAGATAAAACACAAATTTAACAGACGTTTAATTTAAATAAGCACTTAAAACCGCCAAAATTATCAGAATAAAAAAAACTGCTGTAGATAACGGCATTTTTAGCGATTTCTTTGGCTATTAACTTCTGGCAGGAGACCAATACGAAATTGCCGCTTTAAATAAATTTCAAAATTTTATTCGAATATATAATTGACATATTTCATATAAAAATATTCTTTCGTGCTGTTAGGGGGCAATATAAAAAAAAATCATTAAATGTAAAAAATATATTAGAGTTTTCAATAAAAAATAAATAAATAAATGATATTCACATATATTTTTTATTCCGGAAAGCCCGGGTTGGATGTCCTAATATTTGTAAAAATCTAACATTATTAAAATAAACTGCAAACGATTTTTCCCATAGACCATATTGTAAAGGATTTCTTTTAAGTATCCCTGTAAATTAACTATGACTACCCTTCATTTTGAATACCGAACATGCCATAGTAAAATCTCAATAGCATATATCAATTACATGGCAATGAAATTATATTTAAGGGAGTTATAGCTCGGACAGACGGCCGTAGAAACCGAATTTATAAACACTTTTAAACTATGTCGGAAAATGTTTTAAAAATTTTCTGTGCTAGCTCAGTCAAAGTCAATGCAGAGTCGAAAGTATATTATTTATATTTACTAAGCGATCCAACTCGGGTTTCTCGAGGGAGTCATGACTTTTAAATCTTCAAAACATTCAATGTTGGATATATCACTCAGGTGCATTAAAAGAGGCTTACTACAGAATATTGTGTGTTAGCAGTCATTGTTCATTTACAGGGACACACAAAAGAATTATCTACTGTCTGTTAACAATAATTCCTGGAAGTGCGTTTTAAGTTGCTGAACGCGATTTTAAATTCAACTCACTTTTTGTCTATTACTTGGTGTGTATAAATTCTGTAGATCATATACAGGGCAGCACAAAAGTTTGGGAACACATTTCCGTTTATTGACAGAAACTCCAGAAGGAGAATTTTAAACTGTGCTACGCGTTTCCTAACTAAACTCAAATTTAGCATCCTATGTAGTATATATACAAATCTATAAATCATATACAGGGTTGAATAAAAGTATTCGGATATTTTTCCGAATATTGTATATGTTGGAAATGCCTGAAATTACGTTTTTAAATATGTTATGCGTTTTCCAAATTGTTTACTTAGATGTTATCTTTCAGCTTATTAAACGGTAATGATTTGTAAAATTATTTTGGAAGCGTTGGAAAGTGTTACATAATCTATGCTTGACGCATGATTTTTCGTTCTTGTTTAAAATTGTAGTTTTCCATATTGTGGCAATCTGCTTCCATGTGAACGACATGCTAAAAGTTTCGTATTTTTTTTTCGTTAAAATTTGCCGGCAATACATATGATGTACTTATATCTTCTATTATGCACAAAATATAATATTTCTTAGAAAAATATCTATGCATTAATTTATATATTTATTTTGCGATAAAAAAATATGATGGAAAATGCTGCGATTTATTTATATCCCCATTTACTGATTTATAGAAAACAGTTGTTTTAAACTTTTATTTTTGAAATTTAAAAAAAAAAGCATTTTATAGGATTTGCACTTTAATGTTAAAAAATTATCTAACGTTGATACCTAAACAAAATTAAATTCCTCGAATTATCAGATTTCTGGAGCTACTGATATTGAAAATTTAAATGCTCAATTAAATACACGGCACACTCACTACACTAACATTTCTAGCAGGGTGGTGCAAAATTTTAATTAGATTAACTATTGGAAACTAACGATTAAAAGTTTTAGTCATGATTAAACTTTTAATCGCTATTTTTCAATAGTTAATCTAATTAAAATTTTGCACCACCCTGATTCCTAGTAAACAAAGCATACCTTTACAAAGCATTTGTTAACAAAGCATGTCTTCCATTACCCAATTCCTGATATTAAGATAATTCATTACACAATGATTGATATTGGATCAAAGTTTAAATAAAACGGGCATCCGCATTCATTTCAAAGTTAGTTCTGATGGGTTTAGTTTACTATCTTTTGCAATATATCTTTACAACGCAGTTGAAGATATTTTAAATAATATTTTTAAAAAGGCCACTTAAAGGGTTTGAAACCAATAAAAATGGCACAACAATTCATCAAATTTTAATCAAGAAAATGAGGAAAAAATTAAACGCTACGTGAGCGAAAATATTATATAATTTAAATTTATCGGTTTTAATTACTTTCCTGGAAATAGTGTAATCGTTAAGAAAATTTCCATCATAAGTTTTCAAAGTTTTTAAACGATTCTATTCAGAAATTTATTGAATGAATCTGATAAATAGAATGTCCCACAATAAAGGGTTTTCATATAATTTTATCAAAAAATCGATGATGCATTCTTATTAAGAAGTTTTCTGTTTAACAAGAATGCAAAAAAAATTATAAATAAATATTAGCATCAATTTTCACAACACGCAGAATTTTTCATAAAAAAATTAAAAAATATATTACGGATATATTTTCACAAGCTTTATTGAAAGAAACACACAGACTTTTATATATATATGTATATTATATGTACAGACATATATATCACAGACCTATATATCTATCTATATATATATATATATATAGGGCAAGTGCGGTGTTGTGCATATGTAACATATTTACTCCAAATTTTATGTAGAACATCATAAAAAAAATATTACTTTAATATAGTGTTTTTATATTTAAAAAACTTAATGATTTTGGCCTTTTATCCCGGACCTCTGGGTTAGACACCCCACTTGATCGGGATTAACATTTAGAATTCGAAATCTAGATTTGCATTTGACTTAAAATCCTAGAGACATCAAATTTACGATTTTTTAAAAACAAAATTGAGCTTAAAGACTCTGTATAGTAATTATACATTACACTCCCACACCAAAGGATATTTGCTATTCCCAATTCTTAGAATAAATGGGTACAAAATTTGAAGCCAATCCGATAATTCTAACAAAAGCTAAATTTGTTTAATCTAAGCTAAGAGGGATTATCCCCCTCCCCCCCACACACACACCCTTCTTGTATTCAACGTACAAACTCTAAAAAGTAATTCTAGAAGAAAATTTAATATTCTCAAATGAAATGTGTCAAATTTTTATGTCTCTTAATGAACGAGTTCAAAACATTTTATATATTCTACGGAAGGTTCAACTTGTGGAATTTAAATTCAGGCGGCAGAAACATGCCAACAATAAAAGAAATATTATTTAAATAAATAAAACAGCATAAAGAAGGTTTACACACGGCCTACTCCAGGAATCGGACTATAAAGAGCTGAAGACCACGTGATCTGACATCATGAGGTCCGTCTTTTTTTTTGGATGGAGAATATAATTTCTTACCGATGCAGTTCGTGTGTTGTGATAGCCATTACTTGCCGCTCGTCCTTTTGCTTATTGTGTTTACGTATTGAATCGTTAGTATTCTTTCTATTTGATAGTATTTATTAATATTTATTTAATTTCTGAAATGCCTGACCGTTGCTGCGTTCCCAAGTGTTCTTCAAATTACGACAAGATAAGACATATATAAGACCCAAAAAGCATAAAGGAACCAAATATCAAAACTACACCAAAACTTTCCTTTATTTGCCCTTTTTGAGCCCCTAACGCATGGACTAATAATGCAGTGGGATTTTTTGTGCGTCCTTGATGTAAATGGTGTCCCTGATATTATCCATAAATACTACTTATTCTATACTACACCTCAGTTATACATATCAACTCATTATGTTTGAAATAATGCAACATCAAAAAAAACACCGCAAACGATTTTTCACCATAGACCATAATGTAACGGAATTTGTTTTGTGTATCCCTGTAAACGAACTATAAATGATACACATTTGATTTTCAATACCAAACATTTTATAGTAAACCTCAATGATAATATAAAAATTACATGGCAATCTGAGCATATTTGCGAGAAATAGAGTACTGATAGACAGACGGGCGGACGGGCAGACAAAAAAACCGAATTCGTAAACACTTTTCTATGTTGAAAAGTGTTAAAAAGAAAAGTACTGTTTTATTCATATAAAATTCTTTATAATTTTATGTCTTTATTTTTTCATAAGAGGTCATCTGCACATTACAATTGTACCTATCTTTAAAATGATTAGCAATACCAAAATTTTATTAGATATTTAAGTTCAGTAACAATATAGAAATACAAACTGGCAGCAATTCTGAATAAATTAAAAAAAGGACCAATCGATTTTAAAGATAAACGTCCATTTTTTTAAGCATAAGTCGAACAAAAATATTTCATTACTTTTTGTTTTATATGATACTGTATAAAACGCGATTATTAAAAAACTTAAGAAACATATATATTTATTACTCAAAACTGTTTTAACACTAGTGTAAATTAATTTATATTGCTATATAGATTATGGGTATATATTTTTTTGAAAACAAAATATATATATTAAAGAACAGTCATTTCTGAACACTTTGAAACAAAATGAATGACACTCTTAATAGTTGTTAAATATGGAAGAGAGAACTTTAAAATCGTTTTTCTTAAAATGTGATTTTGGGGCATTTCGCGCAAGGTATTTAAAAAACTTTTCGATATTTTTTCATGAAATTTTCATGTACTCTGTCTAAGGCAGATGGAAGATGGAAATCTGTCTAACACGGAAGAATTTTAAAGTCCCGCAGAACGATTTTGAATAATACAGTAAACTCTGTCTTAGGCAAAATACTGTCTACGACAGAAAATTTCTCAATCCCAATGGATTCCGCCTCAGACAGAGGTTACTGTATTTTTACTTATTTATTTATTGCTATGATATATTGCGACTTTTTAGATCGAAGCAACACAAAGGGCATAGCTGCATGACAAAGACATCAAAATACACTATTTTAGGCTCTATAATGTGAACCTACACTGTTAAAAATTTGCAGCAAACTGTCCAGTCATTTGACCGTTTTTAGAGAAAACGTTTACATAACCATAATTTAGCTCCATTCTGACCATAATATGGGCAATAACATGGTCAGAATAGAGTTAAATTACGGTTATGTAACCGTTTTCTATAAAAACGGTCAAATGACTGGACAGTTTGCTGCAAATTTTTAACAGTGTAAATTTTTCTTTTTGTTGTTGTTGTAGTTGTTGAAAACATATTTTTTTCTATGTGTTATATTGCTAAACTTTTGAACATTTTATATAAGCAAGATACAGGTTTGTTTAAAACATAAAAATGCTATAAATAAACACCTTTTTTTAGGTGCGTTTGTAATTATATAAATACGTAGCACCTATATTCGACGTCTGGTCCGTCCGTCCGTCTGTCCGTCCGTCTGTCCGTCCGTCCATCTGTCTGTCTGTCTGTCCGTGTCCTATCTTTGCAGAATTTTGTCGAGACATTTAAAATTTTAAGAAAATCGAATCAAAACTTTCGAATCTATACTAATAAAATAAAGTTTCGCTCTGTGTGTGGCTGGAAATTTAGATTTAGGTAGTCCAAACCCTCTCCTGGTGTACCTGAACGTCAGAATTTTAATATTTTAATTACTTTCTGAAATATTAACCCATTTTCGGCCAAGCATAGAAATTTTATAAAATGTGGTATTATTTGCATAGAAATTTGCTTACATTACATTCATTAAGACATCAAAAAAGTTTCGTGCATGAAAAATAATATTTTATTTAATTTGACGTTACCATTGTTAATTTATTATTATTAATTTATTATTAAATTTAAATAAAAAAAATTAAGTTTTCTTATGGCATTTGTTTTATTTTTATTTTATTTACAGAACTTGCACCTTTACTCCATTATAAAAACATATGATTAATCTCAAGTGGAATAATTATACATTTTCAAAAAGTCGAATGTGTCAATAACCGTTTCAAGTAAAAAACCAGCGTACTTTGAAAATTTCTCAACAGAAAGTGATTACTTCAATTGAATTACTAATATTTTATAGATGTCTCCAAAACCCTTAAAAATAGCAGAAAAATAAAATTAGCGAAAAATATAAATCACAGTGTTAATAAAAAAATATTTATTGAAATGGTGCGTTTACGCACCTTTGGCCGAAAATGAGTTAATTAATATGCACGAAGAACTCTCATTAAAAATACGCTTTTTTTCTTCGGTTGGTTGGTTGTGTGGAATATCTTCTCAGAACACATTAAATAAATCAGAGTAACGATGCATAGATAAGGACTTATAACGAAATAGTGCCAACATGGATTGCAGTTACCTGCATATAGCCAGGCTAATGTAGCGCCATCTACTCACGGCAAATTACACAAACACAACCTGTTTAAGACATCTCCTGGCACGTTTTTCTTCATTATAATTATCTGGGTTTAAGGTTTTTTTTTAAACAGGACATACATTATTATGATAGAGACTATTAATACAGAAAACTTTATTTAACAGATTACGTATTTGTTATATATTTGCGGAAATGGCGAGGGGCAAGGGTCTAATTACATTTAACAATTTTAACATTTTTTTTAGCTTCACCCGTAGCATTTAATTGTTGTTTTATATACAGAATACCGCTATTTTAAATCTCAGTTTCTCAGGAATAATGTTCCGAACTTCTCCATTTAGTTCCATTTTTACTAAATTATCGTAAAAATCAGCATTCATTGCTTCAAGGTGTATTTCTAAAAAGCAATTACCAGTATTTCCGAATAATAGTCTAAGCCAAATTTCAAATTATGTTCCTAGCTTAACCAAATGAATCAATCTTTAAAGATGTATAGTGATCCTCCTAATTAGTTACTTGCTGAAGGGAACTTGAACATTCCCTCCCCGCCCCCCTCCGGGGCCCTCCTTCAAAGTTTTCTCTAACTATTCCCCGTTTTCATATCTCAGCAACTATCTTTCCGATTTCAACGCAAGTGATTCCAAACATTATAATTAACTTAATAGTCACCCTTTATAACATTAAACTAAATTTATGAGTAGCGGTTACCACTATTTCTGAATAATAGTTTAAGCCAAATTTCTAATTAAGTTCCTAGCTTAACCAAACGAACGAATTTTTAAAGATGCATAGTGGTCCTCCTAATTAGTCATTTTCTGAAGGACACTTGAACATCCCCTTCACTTGGCACCTCACTCATGATTATTTTCTCTAACTGTGCCTTATTTCAATAACTCGGCTTATAATGTTCCATCTTCTCGAGACCAGCTCGATTTTGTCGCACGCCTACTATCAGGGCAACACTACATACTGGGCTTGCTCATTCATTATGATGACGTCACAAAAGGTGGCTGACTAGGAGGAAAGACATACAGCGATTGGCACAAAACGATGGGCGCGTTGCTTTGGACCAATCGCTGGTCGCGGTCAGCCACCATTTGTGACGTTTTGAGAGTGAATGAGCAAGCCCGGTATCTAGTGTTGCCTTGCTACTATACAGTACCATAGGCAACGTTGACCTGTCTCAGAGGTTCTTTCCGAAAGAAGTTGCTCCCCTGGCGGTGGAAGGGGGAAATAAAAGATTTTCCGGAGCGTGCGAGCGTGCCCGGTATACTGTGTCGAAGCCATCCGAGACCTTGGCCAGAGTATCGTTTTTAAAAAGATTTGAGTTTATTACACGGGCTCGGGCAACGCCGGGCGGGTCAGCTATTATATTAATAAAAATATTTTTTAATAAATTTGAATTTTTTTTTTAAATTGGTTCTTTTTTGTTAAAGGAGCTTCCAAGGTTTAATCGTCAAGCGACCGAGATATACTTGTTTTATTAGAGAAATTAATCGGTAGACGATATAATTCATTTCACAGAATTAAAAATCATCAAGATCTGAATATTTATATAACTAACTATAGTACGAACGCATCTCGTTTGTCACGTTTGACGTACAATTTCCAACTTGTTAAGTTCAGTCTAAGAGCAAGACTCTTAAGTATAATTGATTATACAGGGTGTCCACTCTCAACGGTGTCCAGTGGTTAATTCCTAAACCGTTAGTTATAGACATATAGTTCCAATTGCAAAGATGTTTTAATGAGGTAAAGAAGTATTTTAAAATCGATTTGGATCAATAAAAGCATTTCTTAAAAACTTACGAAATTTAATTATTTATACGGTTCTATAAGTAATATTTAGTAAAAATTTCCTATTACACTCACAAGTAAGACAAAAAATGTCCCATTCATCTAACATTAAAATTGACAGAGTTATGAAACTTTGAATTGCATGATTTATACCAATTTTCTGCATCTGAACGCACAGATGAGTTGGGCCATGCTTCGAGGGATCGTACACAAAGTGCTTGAAGTATTATTAAAATTTATTTAGCGTGTATCTGTACTTTAAATAAAAGTAGTCACGTCGTACAAGTATTACGATAGTGTACTATTAGATTATTAATTAGAGGTATAAGTAGAGATTATTAATTAAGTTTCAGATTGGTTAAAATAATTTTATTTTAACATTGTAAAGAATTGAGACTGTTGCTTTTCATCATTTCCTTCGACAAAATTTTAGTTATTTTATCACTTATAATTTTAGTGCAAGTTGTATAGTTTGCTTTAATATGTCAGATTTCAAATTTATATTATAATGTTAATTTTACTCTCAACTGTTATTTTTTTTTATTATCTGACGGTTATTTATATTTCTAATAAATTTCAGAATGACCCCTATTTCGCAGCAAAAAAGATACTTCACTTTTAAAAAGCTATTACTCGGTCTGTTTTAATCGTAGAAGAAATGGAACTTTTTTTTGTCTTACTTGTTAGTGTAATAGGAAATTTTTACTAAATATCATTTATAGGAACGGGGGACCGCATAAATAAAATAGATTTTCGTAACTTTTTAAGAAATGTTTTTATTGACCCAAATCGCTTTTAAATACTTTCTTACCTCATTTAAAACATTTTTACCTTTAAAACTGTTTTACTTCATTTGAAACTATATGTCTCTGACTAACGGTTTAGGAATAAGCCATTGGAGACCGTTGAGAGTGGTCACCCTGTATACCAAAAACTTTCTTTTATATGCAGAAATTCTTTTGTAACCTGTGATTCCAATGTTTTGCTCGACAAATTAAAAAACCCCTATAACAACTAATTTTTCCCATTATGATCGGAAAAATATATGAAATGAAAGAAGAAACATGCATCTATTACCACCTTTAAAAATTGTGTTTTTGTAATGCATAATAGAATTAAAGAGAGAAATAAAATGACAAAAATTGTCAATTTTTCGACATTTTAAAAGTCCTATTACAACTTAACATAGATGAAAACCATTTTTTTAATTGAAAACTCTAATAGATTTTTTATATTTAATATATTTTTTTAGATTGCCCATTAACAACACAAAAAGCATTTTTATATGAAAAATATCAATTATGTATTCAAATAAAGTTTTGAAAGAATCAGGGTCCAAAAGCCATGTTTTTGGCCCATGAAATAAGACTAAAATTCGATTCTGTTATACTGACTTAATTATTTCACTTTTTAATATTAGAAGTTTTATCATGTACGATTTCAACAACAGTTTTTGAATTTTGTTCGGATTTATGACTTACACAAGCTCAAAGTTCGTATTATTTGTAGTTTTTGATGAAAAATACGCAATTTGTCCTAATTTTACCTCAATTATTTAAGTGAGCGCAATCGTGCAACACTTTATTCTTTACATTACATATATTATAAAATACATCAAAATGTACAATATATGTAAAAATAAAAGTGTTGCAAAGCTGCGCTCATAGTAAAATATTAAAAATAGAGAGTTAAATAACTGCATTCCCTCACGTCACTAAGAGACTTTAGGATGCAGCAACGTGTTTAAACGTGCTAAAATGGGCGTAACTATTGTTAATGTGAAGGAATGCAGTTATTAGCAATAGTAACGTTCATTTTAGCACGTTTAAACGCGTTGCTGCATCCTAAAGTCTCTTAGTGACGTGAGGGAATACAGTTACTTAACTCTCTATTTTTAATATTTTACAATGAGCGCAGCTTTGCAACACTTTTATTGTTACATATATTGTACATTTTGATGTATCTTATAATATACGTAAAGAAAAAAAGTGTTGCACGATTGCGGTCATATAAATAATTGAGATAAAATCAGGAGAAATTGCGTATTTTTCATCACAAACCACGAACAATGCGAACTTTGAGCTTGTGTAAGTCACATGAATCCGAACAAAATGCAAAAACTATTGTTGAAATCGTACAGGATAAAACTTCTAATATTAAAAAGTGAAATAATTAAGTCAGTATAACAAAACGAATTTTAGTCTTATTGTTTGGGCCAAAAAACACGTCTTATGGACCCTCATCCTTTATTAAAAAGCAATACTTTCGTGTTAGTCGCATGCCACGAGTTAATAACTGAAGAAATCGCCAAAGATTTTGCTACTTACAGCAGCTTTTTCTATTCGATAATTTCAGTGGTTTAACCACGTAATTCGATTACCTATCTGTTAAATTTGGGTTTTATTTAAATTTTATTATTTTATCTATTTACTTGTGAAGTTTTAATTTCGTTATATATTATTGGCCGGAAACAAATGCCGGACTATTAAGTGCAAAAGGATTGATCTTTCGGAATCGAGCTGCACGCGATAGAGACTATTTAAAGAAATCATGCTTCAAAATTATTTTAAAAACCATAAAAATTCAGTAAATTGTGATACAGTTTTGAAACAAATTGCATTTGAAATAACATTTTTCTTTTCTATTCGATGGTGTAAAAATTGAAATTGTACGATGTTTGCTAACAAAATTTCAATAACAGCGAAATTCATTGGTCAGGTCGTTGACAAATGATGTCCGTGTTACTCACGGATATGTTTTACTTTATAATGTGGATATAATCTAAGTTGCGTAAGTACAGTAAACTCTGCCTAAGTCGGGATAGATCAAGCCCGAGAAAACTTTACGTTGTCGACATAGGATTCCATCTTAGACACAAATTTACACTATTGAAAATTATTCTGTGGTGCTCTAAAAACTTTCCAAGTTAGACAGATTTCCGTCTTACACAGAGTCCGCTTTAGACAGAAACTGTATTTATTTGACGATATGTAGACAATATTCTTGAGGTGAAAAATAATAATATTCATGTAAAATTCACCTTTTTTTAAAAGATAAGTAAATGGGATTGCAGCCGGTCTTACCCCAAGAGAATGAGCATCGTAAAACTAGCCATAAAAATTCACCTGTAAATTCTAGCAAAAGTTTTATTGAGGGAAATAAATACTTATTAAATATGCTACACGCAATAATATAAAAAATTTAAGGAACTTTAAATGTGTTCATATTTAAGAATTTGAAAAAAAAATATATCAAACATTAACAAAAAAGGACAAAATAAACCTTCCAACACAGAAATTACAGAAATGAGAGTATGGAGATGCAATGATGACCTCTTCTTCTTTTTTTCTAGATCTAAGTATTCCAATTATTACCCGATAGAGGACTATTCAAATCAAGTCAAAACTAAGACATCCAGTTTCACCTGACTTTTTGGTTTTACCCTATTTTCCCCTAAGTGTAAAAGGGATGTAATGTCAATTTAATAATTAATCATTATAGTTTACTCGATAGTCATCGTATTTATTTACGTGTTCGCTTGATTACTCTGCTGGATGAAAAAAGATACCTAAAGGTTGTATCAAATACACGCGAGATCGATTGAAGTGCTTGTCTGTTTCATAATTTTTATGACAAATTGGAACTTGCTTTTCTTATTCACTCGTATTAACCCCTTAATCGTCGCGCTCGATAAGTCTAGGCTACTTTTTTAAAATTCAGATTGCTTGATTACCACCAGTTTTTTTTAACTAGAATTAATCGCGTTATTTAATAGAAGATAAAATATGCGAGAATAAAGCCAATTACACTATTTTAAAAAATTGGTGGGAATCAAACAATCTGAATAAAACAGGCGTAACCTACGCTGCCCGTGAATGTCTCGGGCATGACGATTAAGGGGTTAATATTTCAAAATTTGTTTTTGATATATATCACTTTATGAATAAGCTTGAGACATTGCTATGATTAGCGACATTTGTATAAGATTTTCGTCATGTTTTACCAATAAATGAAACTCATTCGCGATTTCAGATACTAAAGTTAAAGAACTTCGTTGCATAAAAATCACTAACGAACCCATTTTTAATTTATTTATTATGTGCAGTAAGTTCTGTCTAAGGCGAACTCTGTGCAAGATGGAAATCTGTCTAACACGGAAGGGTTTTAAAGTGCCGCAGAAAGATTATCAATATCATATGTTATATTCTCTGTTAGGCAAAATACTGTCTAAGACAGAAAATTTCTCAATCCGGGTTGATTCCGCTTTAGACAGTGTTATGGTCTTGTCGCCTTTTGCGGTTACCGTAGTACTTCTAGTCTTGAGACCTTAGTCTTATGGTATTTGCTGCCACCACGGGTATTAGAATGATACCGGACACGTTGGAAAAGAAGTTCTCACGTATATAATCAACTAATAATTTATTGATTAAATTAGCATGAAAAAACTGTTACAGTGATAGTTCTTTCGGTCAATACGGATTATTATCAGTTGCCGTATGCGACTGTCGAATGACAATCTCCCTGATCGCAGGTTTTACTCTATTTTGTTATGTACCACTCGTACACATCTTTCCGTATAAGCTGCTATTAATTCACCCTGGACCACGCTGTCCGATGTACGTTCTCTCTGCAATTCTACACACTCCTCTGCACCTCCATCCTCTACGCTGCGCACTGTTCTCTGCGCGTCCTACTCTCTCCGCTACACATCAACGAGTCCCACGTCTCCTACTCTTCAGGCCACTCTCCAAATCAATGGGGCTGCGCTTCTTATTTCACGAAGTTTCCATGCCTGTAGAAGCATTTCTTCTCAAAGATTCCACCCCTCTATTATCCTATGAACCCAGCTCGCTAGGAATCCAGTGCTCATTGTATTCTCCTTCCAAAGCCGGATTAGAAACTTTCACAATGATCTCGTGAACCTCCCACAAATATATAATCGGATCAGGGAAATTCCATTATCAATCAAATACGGAAGTTTTACAGAAAAAGAAATATATATATATATATATATATATATATATATATATCAGAATACAGTAATATATAATAATGATTAAATATAATTAATTAAATTAATTAGAAATATACAATATAGGTTCTGTTAAAGTCAGAAACCTGACACCCCCCCCCATCTTAGCGAAAAATATGCCTCTTAAGGGCTAATTTTTCTCATACGCTTGATGACTTTAGAGATAGTATGCTATTCTATTGAGTCCAATCAGTTCATAACACAGTTCTGTTTGATTTAATATCTCTGGTTATTGCATACTCATTTCCTGGTGTCTGATCATCTCTATTGACCTTATTGAACCATATGAATATATATATCATTATTAAAAAACATTACACACTTGCTAATACAGTTACACAATACACAAATATAGATATATATATATATATACTAGGGGGCTCTGCCCCCTACGAGCTGCGCTCGCCAACCCCCGTTCTGACACCGCATGATTTAAAAACACTCTGATTTGATCATCTCTAAAACGATTACGGAAGATTGTATTATAATTAAACAACCAGTGGCGATCTGCTGTAACAGGGTTTCCATTCATTTTCCTTTGACTGAGGGATTTTAAGGTCGAATCAACTGCTGTTGAAACAGATTACAACTGTAACTGTCACCAAAATATATGATTTAGCGCCAAACGTGCATAATCGTGGCGTCGCGTCACTTTCAGTTGACATCAGATGCGTTACACGAGTTAGTTTTTTCATCGGGGAATTTTTAATTCAACGCTTATTTGTCTTTTGATACTTCTCCATTACCCCGTCAATCAATTTTCATTAAAAAAAAAAAAAAAACTATCGTTAAACTGTAACACCAAATAAACAAATAGAAGAATTTTGACATTGGAAAGGAAATATTATTATTTACGCTGTTTTAAAATTTGCAATAATGGGTAAAAGATATGTCGAAATAAATTGATCTCTCATGAAAATATAATAATTAATTGAAATTGTTTGGAAATATTGTTTTTTTTATCATTTTAAATGTGACGTGAATTTCCCTAGTTACTCGTATTTCTCTTTGTAATATTCACGCGCAAGTATATTTTTATTACGTCATTTTCTACATTTATTGCTTTTAACACGTGATCATTTAAATATTATTTTAAAGTTTTATTTCTGTTTTTAATAGTCTCGTGTAAATACATTTCTTAATTGAAAGGGAATCTTATTACGTGCGCTATTTTACAAATTGGCAACGGTTCAAATAATGGAATTTATGAAATATGAAATAAATCTTCGTCAAAATAATGAAAATTTTGAATAAAAAATTGGCAACGGTTCAAATAATGGAATTTATGAAATATGAAATAAATCTTCGTTAAAATAATGAAAATTTTGAATAAAAAATTGAAATATAACCTGAAAAAATTACTCAAATTAAAAAAGTGATTGCAGTCTGCACTCCGCAAACTTGTCAACTATATCCTTACAAATTATGGTTAAATTCCTGCGGATAGTTTTCGTTCCTATAAAACTTTTTTCAAAAAACTGTTTTGACGAACTTTGATTTTAAATATCTCTTAAAATAATTCTTCGATTTAAAAACTGTTTGCTTCAGCGTGTTTATCGAACATTTCTTTATAAAACTACCAATTTTTAAAATTTTACATGCAATAGTTTTCTAGATATTAGTCCAGAAAGACTTCAAGGCACAAAATCTTAATTGACAGCGGCGGCAGCGGTGGTTACTTTTTTTTAATATAGAGAGATACAAACAAAAAGTTAAAACTAGGATTATGTTATTTCAATGGCGGTCTTCAGACTGATATTGCTGGAGGCGGTACTACTTTTTCCTTCTAGTCCTTCCTAGTTTACCTAATAGGTACAGTCGTGGAAAAAAAACTGGACACCCCCCACTAACTCTGCAACAAATTATAGTAGAAGGAAGTGACTGGTACCAAACGATTGGAAATAAAGTCTACTTTTAAATGATGTCTACATATAAAAACACACCCAAACTTTGTTTTTTTCAATAGCAAGACCCAAATTTGACAACATATTTGAAATCTGCAGTTCAAACTATGCCTAGATACCAAATTTCATTAAATTCCTATGGTTAGTTTCTGAGAAATTAATTACTTTATAATGAGCATATTTAAGGGGCTGTATCCAAATTGAAAATCGGTACTCGATTGTTGAAATGCTGCAGAATGTCACTTCTTTTAATGTATTATGTTTTACCGATATGACCATTTTACTCACTTAATAAGTTTCGGTTATTGTTATATGCGGTAAAATAATGTTTACAAGTGTTGAATTATCCGATTTTAACCCCTTGGGGACGAGCAACACGTATACGTGACGCATAAGATGCTCAGAATCCTCGATTTTTCCCACCAGTTATTTTTTATTGTAAGCTTTGCCTTATTATATCTTAGCATTTCCACGATTCAATTAGACGAAAATTTCTGTTTTGAAAAACCGGTAGTAAATTATTAAAAATTCTGTAATAGACGCTCGTCACGAAGGGGTTAAAAAAACATAAGATTATTTGTAATTAAAATAGTTTTAGAATATGTAAATGTTATTGGAATTTTACAGGTGCTTTTATAATGCTTTTTCTCAGATTTTGCATCTATTTAACTCGCCTTTTTTTTTTTTTTAGTTTATTGGCAGAAACGTGAATAATATTGACAAATACAAAATTTAGAATTAAAAAAAAAATAGTATAAAGCAGCGTAATGAATCAAAGTAAAAAAAAACAAAAAAAAACGCAGATAAATTGTTTTTTAGTCTGAAAATAAATCCAGACATTGCTTTTTTTTTTAGTAGCGAGGGGGGGGGGGGTGTCTTGTTTTGAGATATGTTCGCAGGATTTATATTCCGATTTATTTGAAGACCTAAAACTAAATCTATGTTATAAAGACATCTGAATAACTTTACATCCGTTATTCTCCTTCGGAATAGGGTTAATAATTCTATGATTAAACCTATTCTGGTAGTTCATTTGAAATTTTACAATTAACTCATTAATGCCTCCTGGCAAGATAACTTGCCATATGACATTTATTATTATTATTATTATTATTATTATTATTATTATTATTATTATTAGATTTTTTTGCACACTGCAAGCGATTGGGAAATAAACTTGCCTATCAGAAAACCATAAAAATAACTTGTAATTTTTTTTTCAATAAGCCTGTTTAATCGAATAGATCTAAATACGAATGTTATAGAAGAAATATTGTAATTTTTTCTTCGCAATAAACTACCAATATAAACCTTACCTGTTAATCCATGTTGAAACAGTTTGAAGAGACACTTGAAAATACCTAGCTATATAACGAAAACTTCTTCCAGCTTGCCACATGCCAATCATTTGGCCTTTCGTTGCTTCAGTTAATTGTGGGGCCATTTTGTTTCAGCAAATACTCTACGCATATGCATTTATATTATTTTTTTCTTCGCAATAAACTACCAATATAAACCTTACCTGTTAATCCATGTTGAAACAGTTTGAAGAGACACTTGAAAATGCCTAGCTATATAACGAAAACTTCTTCCAGCTTGCCACATGCCAATCATTTGGCCTTTCGTTGCTTCAGTTAATTGTGGGGCCATTTTGTTTCAGCAAATACTCTACGCATATGCATTTATAAGAAACTTCACTTCAAACATATATACTGCAGAAAAAACAATATAGCTTTATTAGACTGGAAAAAAAGCTATAAATCCATTTAAACGTAACAAAAAGGATTAAGTTTTTTCTAAGGTAGAACTGATCATATTTTTCAAAAATGAGCTTTACTAATTTAAAAATAAAAGCGAAACTATTTTCCATAAATGACATAAACATACATCTCATGCAAATACGTTTTACGTAATTTTAATGAAAAATTTTAAAGCAGACATTGAAAAAGTAAAAGAAATATATATATATATAATATAATATATATATATATATATATATTAATCTCTAAGTTTATCAAGTCACTATAATCCCAGCCTATGAGTATAATATTTTCTCAAACAGGAATGAGAGCGCTCCGACCCGAATATCGATTCTTACCACTAAATTTTAATAGTATTCTCCAACGTAATGAATTTCAGAAATTTTGTCCTTGAATAAAGTAACAAATACTATTAAAATTTAGTGGTGTCAATCGGGATTTCGAGTCGGAGCGCTTCCATCCCTGTTCAAACTATGCTTTAATGCACATCACAGACGGCCCCTTAAAGCAGCATCTTGCTGTTTTTTAAGCATAATTTGAAAAGTACTTGGAAGAAAATTTGAAATTTGGAATACACATAAAGCAGGACATAATAAATATAAATACATCAAAAAAATTGTAGGTTGCAATTCATATTTTTTTCGAATATTAATTTCATAATTCATAATTCATATTATAAAATTTTAAAAATTACAAATTTAACGTAGTTATATTTGGGTTTTTGAGTTTTATAACCAAACAAAACATTAGCACATTAGGATTATAATTTCAGGAGATATTAATAAAAATATGAAAATGTAATTTAACATTAGAAGCTCTAAAATTTGAATGTTTATAACTCGAAAACTTATCATCCAAATGACTTAAAATTTTGTATCTAGGCATAGTTTGAACCGAAGATTTAAAATATCATGTCAAAAATGGGTGTTGCCATTGAAAAAAATAAAGTTTAGGCTCGTTTTAATATGTAGATGGCCCCTTAAGCAAATTTTAGATACATAATTTAAAAGTAGACTTTATTTACAATCGTTTGGTACCAGTCGCTTCCTTCTACTATAATTTGTTGCAGAGTTAGTGGGGGGTGTCCAGTTTTTTTTTCTACGACTGTACATCCCTTTTCGCAACACACCCGATCGGATGACTAATTTCTGTCTCTGCTGCCTTAATTAAATTTGATTCTAACCATTCAAGAACTTGCCTATCCGTGTCCTATTTGTATGTGATAAAGACACTATATAGCTTCTGTTTATTCCTAACCATCCCCGGTTGCCGATCAATCCGATTTTTCTCCGTTTCTACCATTTATATAGGACCCATAAATATTTCCTTGTTTTTCCTCAAGATTGATTTTATATCTCAAACTTGAGTACTTGTTAACCATTTTATTTCAAACCCTTTCATGTTTTTAACTACCGGTTGTTCCCTATCTAACACAAGAGTTTTTCCACGGTCTTCAAATTCCCCATCACTATCAAAGACAATATCAACTACGTTATTTCTAGCGATAAATTCTCTCATTTCATTTTGGTACACCGCTTCTTACTTCCATCCACTAACTCAACTATAAATGAATGTTGATGTGTTTTCTCTTTCTCTCCATCACTCACATTCATTTCCCTCGATAACTGACACTCTAAACATGACTCACAAAATGTTTTAGCTTCCTTAGCCACGCCTTCCCAGTAAAATGAATATCTAATTATTTGTAACATTTTGATAACCACGTGATGCTCTCCATATAAGGAAGTAGGCACTAATTTTAGAATTTCCTCCCTTCTGATTTTGGGTATTACTAATTGAGCTACTGTTTCTCCTACTAATTTCTCTTTATGATACAATAACTCATTCACGATGTAATAAAACCCTTTTTCCTTTTCAGCTAATTCCCAAGCTTTCTCTAGATCTTTACAATCCATTTGGGATTTCTGAAATATACTTGAACTACTTTCTGTAACTTCATCAACCTTACTTTTCTCTACCTCCGTTTTTTTCCTTTTCCTGACTTTGTAAATTTACTGACCTTGTTTCTATGACATAAAGGTTACCCTTATCATTTCCTATCCTATCCACTTCATTCACCTTATCACTACTACATTCCTTACTTTCGGTTTCTTTGGATTCTCTTAATGACTTTTCGTGGTTTAACCCTGCTAATTCATTAGCCACGTCAGGATGTAAAATTACCTGTTCCTTACTATTATTAATTATCGTGCAAAGTACATCCTGATGAATTACATTAGTTTGACCACCTTTTGGAATAGCTAAAAGTAATTGAATTAACGGTGATTTAACTGCCTCACCAAATATCCCTTGTAAATAAATGCTACCAGCCCCTTTTAGTTTATCTGCCGGTACTAAATCTTTATGGGCGCCACTTATTTCACAATCTGAATCCACTAATCCTTTTGCTCTTTTCCCATTTACACTAACCTCAATTTTTTCGAGTTTATTTAATTTCTCTCCAATAACCTTAGTTTTCTGTTCCCATTTTGCTACGAATTTTGCCATAATTGCCCCGTTTGGTAATTATTTTTCCAAATATAATTAATATAGGTAAATATTTATCAAAATATTTTTCCTCTCAAATCTGCTAAACGTATGTATGATTAGGTAATTTCAATAGCATGTCTTGAAAGGAGTAATAAAATATTAAACCAGTAACGCTTATATGCAAGTTTTAGCCAGTTATACAAATTTTTAATGTCATCAAAATACATTTGACTGTAAAGTTTAAACTAAACATCATTTTTGATTTGAACAAATAAAAATAATATATTACATTTTTTTTTTTCATTCTAACAAGTAAAAATACTGTCGATGTCATACAGAAAAATTCAACTAGAAAAGGAAAATCCTCTGTAAATTACAAAACATATAAAAAATATTTAAAAAAAAAGTCGTCAGCAATGACTATATGTAATATATAATGTAATATCAGAATAAATATATATATATTTTTTTTATTCATGACGTTTAGCTTCTTTTGCAGACAATTACCACGTTTGAAGTAATTTGTTTTTCAACTTTTAATGCATTTTTTAACATATTTATCACAATTTAAGTATTTAAAGAATATATATGTTAATTTATCCATTCTTGCAATATCGTTAAAACAATTTATGTAAAGAAATTTTTTAATGCTTATTTTTAATGCGATATTTTGTTTAGAATATTTTTAATGAACTAAAAATTTCGATATCGGTGATGGTAAATATTTTTGTATTTCACCAGTTAACATATTGCAATATATTTAGAACAAATCAAATATTAATTTTTTCCTAATCAATTAAATATTTTTTAATAGAAAATGCAAATAAACAAAAATATGCATTATTTCATAAATATGGTAAATAAATAAATAAATAAGCATAAATATAAACAATAATAGTTTTAAAAAGACGAGATATCAATACATAAATTAGTTTTCATTTTTGTCAATAGAAATATTAGTTTAAAAATTGTGCAGAAAATATAAATTTTCATGAAAAATTCGAAAATTTAAATGTAATTTATTAGGAAAAGTTCAAAGATGTAGAATTCCTAATTCTGCGTAGAACTTGTAACACATCAAAAATATAAATTAATTAACAAATAAAATAAGTCACAGCGTAGGACAGAACTTTGGCTCTGGCACTGGAATCACAAACGTTAGCTCTGCGCCATGGAGACCTTGTTCAGAACGTCAAACTAACGGGTATTTGAAACGCATGCTGAACTTTAACCCCAAATTTCTCAAAAACTAAGGCCCATTTGTAGGAAACCTTTGACCTGAATAGTTAGGGGTATGACCCCTACAACATACATTAAAATCATCGAAATCTGTGCGCATCATCTTTGGCTGTCCTTTTGTCAGTTTGTGTTTCTTCCATATATCAGTATGATCAAAATGCTAAAACTTCAACATATATTTTTCAATTGACTCGCTATTAGGTAGCTTCCAATACAAAAAGTAAAAAGTTACCTATTGCAATCGTCCGGAGAAAAGCAATTCCGGAAAATTTCGATATATTTTCATCAATCATGACCCTTAGACCGCATAACCACCCCTCGTTTGAATGTTGATATATACAGCCTTGGCCAGGAGTATTAGGCACCCTGACTTTTAATACATTTTTGGTTTTTAAGGTAAAAAATAAGTCTTATTGTTTTATAAATTATTATATTAACGTAAAATTACAAAAAAAAATAGCAATATTTAGTGGGTCAATCCTTGGATTGAATAACAGCAGCAATCTTTTGGGGCATACTGTGTACAAAACTTGCACATTTTTCTGCACTTATGATATCCCACTCTTGAATAAGAGCATTTTTCAAAGCTGTTTTTGATGTTATGCTGTGTTATCTGATTTTACGTTTTAATATGCCCCAAAGGTGCTGGATTGGATTAAGATCTGGGGACTGCGCTGGACAGTCCAGCAATACAATGTTACTGTCTTTAAACTGCGTATCGTAGTGACTGATTTATGACAAGGAGCATTGTCTTGTTGGAACTTGACACCACTTAAATTGATGTCACCAAAAATGCGCGTTAACGAAGGCATCAGTACAATTTCCAGCACAATTATGTATTTTTGGTTGTTCATGCGGCCTTTGCAAACGAGCATTTTACCAACGCCATCAGCAGCCATGCTGTCCCAGATCATAATGCTTTCACCTAAGTATTTTACAGTAAGCACCACGCAATCTGGATGATATTCTTCACCGATACGTTGCCTCACGAAGGTTATGCCGGGTGTTCCAAATACCTGGAAATAAAATTTTAATGACACATCTAAAAATATTCTCAGTTTTATTACAAAAACCGACTCTGACTGAATGAGGGTTATTTTTCATTATAAAAAGGGGTAAAAATGCTTACCTCAAAGTTAGATACATCGGATCACAGAACATTTGACTAATTCTCTTCCATAAAATGTTGATGTTGAAGAATCCACTCCAAGCGATTCTTCTTGTTGTTTACTTCTTCCTGGCTTTGCACCCTTTTAACCCAGCTTCTGTCAGTCTTCTTCTTGCTGTTCGAGCACTTATATTCTGTCCAATGTCTTCTGACCGAGCTACAGCGAGCTCAGAAGAAGTTATTTGCGATCTCTAACAGACTTTCGTATTAGTTTTCTGTCCTGACGTTTCGTTGTCACGCGTTTTCTGCCCCATTCTTGTCTTGAGATCGAGTCTCCGTGAACCTTTTAATAGCATATCGCACTGCATATCGAGAACATTTCACCAAATTGTTTATCTCTACTTGAGATTTGCCTTGTTCAAGCAAGACCTGAATTCTCTTTTTTTTTTTTTTTTCAATAGACAGCGCACTTTTTTTAGGCATTTTAGAATTAAATGATGTAAACTTTTCCACTAAATCACGCACGGAAGTTACTTTGCGCTACGAATGTCAAATAAGACTGGCAAAACATTCGAATTTTTTTTTTCAAAAAATTGCATTTCCTTTGTTTCAGTCGCAAGATGTCGGCAGTCGTTACAAAGGAATTATCTATGTTTTGATTGACGTTTGACAACACCACTTAAGCCTTTGTATAAAGGGTTTGTTATTGTTTCTAATATTTTTTAAGATTCAAGTGTTTTGTAGGGAGTGCCTAATATACTTTTGACCAATACTTTATATATATGATTTTTGTCATGCTGTAACTCTCGTATTTATGATCCGATTTGGATGTGACTTAGCATGTGTAGTGTATGTACCAAGGTTCGTTTGACACCTTCATCCGCCATCTTGTTTCACAATGGAGGCCACTTAAAAAAATTTGAATTTTTAAAAATTTAGACAGATGTACAAAAATAATTAGAAATCGAAAAAGTTTTTTTTCTTTAAGTGTTCGACCTTCGTGCAAGGATTCCGGGGCATTTTTGTTACGCCTTTATCTTAAAAATTGGCTGACATATGATAGTTTGAAATTCTAGTGTCGCGGACTTTATGAAACAATCTGAATTTTGTCATGCGATTGCACACATACTTATTAACTAATTTCGATATGACTGAGCATAGATCTCGATCGAGTGTGTTGGGCAGCTTCATCCACCATCTTGTTTAAAAATGGAGGCCACTTTAAAATTTTTAATAATTCAAAATTATGTACAAAAAAATTAGAACTTGAAAAGATTTTTCTTTTAAGCGTTCGGTCATGGTACAAGGATTCCGGAGCATTTTCGGTTTTGCCTTTATCTTAAAAATTGGCTGAGATATAGCAGTTTGAATTTCTAGGGTCGCTGACATTTTGAAACAACCTGAATTTTGTCATGCGATTGCACTTGTATTTATCAACTGATTTGGATGTGATTGAGCATGTGTACAGGAACAGGAGGTACCAAGGCTTCGAGTGAATTCGTTGGCCAGCTGCAACCTTGTTTTAAAATGGCAGCCACTTAATTTTTTTTTATTAAAAAGGTGTAAAAAAAAAAGTTTCCAAGGAGTCTAAGGAATCTGTACGCATCCTACAATTTGGATATAGCTACCTTATTTGGCGAAATTCTCCTTCAAATTCAGTATTGACGAAAACTGGGGTTGATTTTTGAATCGATTGATTTTTTATCCTAATTTGTTAATCGTCTATGATCGGGTTCCACGCATTTTAGCTTCGTGAGTTTATTAAAATTAGCTGAACTTTTAAAAACGAGGAATGTGGAAGATACCTTTTCCTACCGGTACAGAACGGAAGACTTTTTTATTTACGTTCCTTGGATTGCATTTCATAAAATTAGCGTTTAGATTTTCAGTAACATAAATAGTTTCTTTTTTTTTAAAAATAAAAATGTTACGTAAATAACCATGTTTACTGTACTTTTACATATGTCATGACAATTTTTTTTCTTAAACAAATTAACTTTTTGGAAAACCGTTATACAGCTTCTGAGACAAGCATGCAAACAAAATGTTTCAAAAAGTTTAAAATTGCAAAAGTACAGTTTTAATTTTCTTAAATTTTTCAAATTTTAACATAAGAATTGCATTTTTCTTGATTGAATCATTTTCCTTCATAAAACAATTAGTAATATATCAAAGATTAAAAGATGTTATAAAATACTCAAATAAAACAATTTGTTCAAAGTGTACTAAGTCCCTCTAAATCAATAAAATGGAATGTTACAGTGCCATCCGTCGGTAACACATACAAATAATATGAATAAATATGTTTTTTAAAAATTATGCACTTGCATAATTTTTAGAAGATATATCAGTAAGACGCATTTTTTTTTAAATATCCATAATAATTTTAAATTATCGTTTTCTCATTAACCATTTTTTATCTATTTAATTTTTAATTTCGGATACACCGTAATAACTAAACAAGTTACAACTAAACTTTAAAAATTTGGACTATAGTCCAATGGCTACCAATCAGATTTCCTAATTTTTACCTATAAATAGTAAAACAATTCTTGCCAGACTCTTTATTTGTATCAAAATAAATTTTTCAGAGTTAGCTAATTTTAAAAAATGTTATTAAATTCTGGTTTAATTATACCCTGTTCAAGAGTAATACAACATAATTTTTTAAGACTGTTCTGAAATCCTAACTGGCTACTTTATAATATATTTTTTAATTAATTTTTGTTCAGAAACACATGAAATTGGCAGGTGCTTTCAGAAACTTTGTAATCGAAAGGCTTTTTCCATTTTTTAGTAAAGGCAGAAGATCTTTCAGAAAATACTGTCAATTTCGACGTTATGAACCGAATTGCCTACGCCGCAGCACGAGAGAGGGGTAAAAACGTGTCGTCACGTGACACGGCTGGTTTATAGCTCGATAAGTATAATTTATTTATCAAAAAATGGAAAACTCATTTCGATTCAAAATCGCTTCAATAGTCATGCCTGCCAATTCTATGAAATTGCATTTAAAAATGAGTCAGAAAATGTGTCAGAAAGTTTCGCGTTGCAGGTCATTCAGAGCCGCCTTAACCCCTTCAGGGGCAAAGTACTCTTGGAGCTAAAATACTGAAATGATTGATTGACACCAAGATTCACGATCGAATTTATTTTAAAATAAGTAAAAGCTTTCCTTCATGTACCCTATAAATTCAAATTTGGATAATAAAATTCTGGTGTCATTGTGATGTTTTCGGATTAAAATTAAGTGGTATATATAATATACCGGCGCCCTTCAAGGGGTTAAAACAAGTAATTACAGGTTGTCCCATAAATCCTTCACATTTCAAAAATTTTGGAAAAGTTAGCAAATTGCCTTGTCAGCGTACGGTTTGAACTTGTCAAAGAATTGTGGATTTTTTGTGGCAAAAGAAACAAAAATAAGAAACAGAAAATAAAGTAATATAAATATCAGCTATCAAACATTCTTAAAAATGAAACAGATTGTCGTATCGGAGTACAGTTTGCATCATACGACTTGTAAATTAGTTGGAATTTGTGTGTCAAAAGGAAATAAAATTGTTCAAATTGTTTGATAAATCCGTTCCCTTTCAAAAATGTATAAAAAATTAACAAATTGTCGTACCGGAGTGCGGTTTTCACTATAAGACTTGTAAAACAATCGGGAATTTTATGGCAATAAATAGTTCAAAAAAAGATTGACCTATTTTTTTTTTTTTTTTTTTTTTTTTTTTTGCCACAAAAAATCTGATATCCTTAAAACGTAAAAACGCGTTTTTAGTGCCAGATGATACTGAAGAATCATAAAATTCGAAGTATTCTCGGTACGTTTTGCTCATGCAAAATTGGAATTTTTACTCTTTTACTTGTTTGTTTTACTTGTTAAAGCTTTCCTACTTATAACTCATAAGACCCAAGGACCGTATAAAAATTTTAATTTCGTAACTTTTTAAGTAAACTTTTTAAAGAAAAATAACTATTTCAACGTAAATGAATTTCATATGGTGAAGAACAACATTATAAACATTTTTTAATTGGAACTATATCTCTAAAACTAATGGTTTCGGAATTAGAAATTGATCAACGATAAGAAAGGACGCCCTGTATAAATTCGGAGATTGATGAAAGATATTTTTTTACTGAATCCTCATCATACATGTTTAGATATTATTGGAAAAAATTTGCAAGATAAGCAGGAATCCAGATAGATTTTTCGCCATTTTCGAAACGAGATTGTCCAATCAGAAGCCTGTATTTTATGAGATTTTCAAAATAGATGAAATTTTTCCAAAACTGCAGGTTTCTGATTAATCAATCTCGTTTCAAAAATAGCGAAAAATCTATCTGGCCATATTCTGAGTAGAAGATTTTAATGTAAGTAGAAATGCAAAAAGTGTAAGATTAATTTACGTCCAGCGCCATTAGAGTTGCAAAAATCCCGCAGGTTTCTAAGGTCGGAAATAAATCCGGCAAATTAGTGGAATAAACCTGGAACTTTGGGAAATATTGAGAAATTTGAGGGGATAAACAAAACCAGTCATTATTCAATTGAAGTTTGGGAAATAATTGGAATATATCAAATATGTATAATATCTAAGCGCATAAACCAGTTTTAATGCATATTTCCCTGTTCCTGTTCATTGCTACCATATATACTCCTTAAAATATTTTTGAAAAGGGTATAGCTTGGCACATTTATAGTTATTTGTCCTTTTCTTTTTCCATCATTTACCTGTTTTTTTTTAAGTTTTTCAGAAAAACAAGCGATTTTAACCTTTTTTTTAAGTTATTCATGTTCTATTTCATACTGAGAATTATCAGTTTTTAGAATAATATTAATGGATTAAAAATGTCTTTTTAACTAAATAATTAATTTAATTAATAATTTTTCTATGTTAATCTAATTAATGTTAATTTTAACTGATATACTTCATTTTAATTACAATAATCTTGAATGTATTTTTTTTTATAAATACCTCGCCTAAATAAACGTGCAATAATTCATTAACATTATGGCGTAACCACTGAGCTCTACAATAGAAAGGAGAGCTAACTCACTATTCTGCTACACTGACTTCAGCGGTCCGCCCATGAATACAATGCCATAGTATTTCGGGAGAAAAATTATAGCAAAGCACAGATTTCCTCTCATAGGGTAGTATGGAGTAAATAATTTACACTTCGGTTTTCTTTTTAAAATGTGACGGAGATGCTATAATTTTCACTGAATTCTATTTTTATTTAAATAACTACATGTTTTATTCAATTTCATCATAAATATTTATTTTTATCATATTTAAAATAAAATCTCATATAAGCTTAACAATAAACATGAAAAAATTATAAATAACCAAAAGTGATTAAAAGTATGAAATGCCTTTAAAGCTGATATCACACGGACTACCATAAGATATGAAGTATACGCTACTGCCTCTCACTTGCTTGGACCTGCACTTTCCCGCTGAAACTAAGGTTATTTTCCATACTGAAAGTTATCTGCTAATGTAAGGATAGGGCGTAACATTTGGCGAGTAATTGCAGCAGGTGTTTTAATATTTAGTGTAGAGCTCGATTGATAAACAGGAAGCATTATCGCGTACTAACATTTTATATATTGCAGTTTCTTTTCGTGTCGGTTCTATATATATAATATTATGATCATTTTACTTAAAATTCCAAGATTATAAAAACAATACTCTTGCTAATATAACATAATTCTAAATTATAGAGTCCATGGAAACTGAATCTTCACTTTACGTCTTTCATTACCTGTAAATATTAAGCATTCTCAACTATTGGTATTAAGTGATTTAGAAAAAAATAGTATATTAAAACTAGTTTTTTGTCACATGTTTTGGAACCGCACTTTATCGCTAAGCCAAAATCTGTAACGCAAAGAAAGATTTTAAATTAAGTTTTAGTTATTTTGCCAAAATCACTATTATGACATTTTTAGTTAATATATTTTACATATTTTAAATGTAATTCATATTACATATTGAATGTAATGTAACATTGAAATACGTAATAGAATTTAGATATAGTTCCCCCTCTTTTGCAGTGTTTTTTTCCTTGGTTTTGATGTTTTAATCATTTTTCGAAAGTTTAAATGAGTTTTTGATATTTCTCGTTTCAAAAACACAATCCTTATTTTTATACATATTGTGTACAGTCCTGAGGGGGGGGAGGAGTTATACCCTCTACTAACTCTGTCGCAAATAACTGTATAAAAATGTCATAAGTAACAATAGATTAATAATAACATCTAATAGTAATGCTGTACATAAATTTTGCTGGGGGGGGGAGGAAGTTACGTATAGCAATTGTAACATATTCTAAAACTGTTGGTACTAAACCCTAATTTCGACATTATATTTTTCGGTAAATTTTACCTTCGTGTATTAAACTGAAAGTCACTCGTTAAAGTAGTTTAGAAATTACGCAGGTTTTATGCTTGCACCTTCTAATGTTAAATAAATGTTCGATTGTAGCAAAACAGATTACAAGACAAGTGCTTTTTTAAGCATAACTTAAAAACTATTTGGTGGAATGGGCTTTAATTTTGGGTTCGCATATTTGAAAATTCTTGAAATCTATTTCTGTTAGGAAAGTTTTACGTTACAATTCATTTTTGTTTTCGAAAATATATATATATATATATTTTTTTTTTAAGAGAAGCAAACTATTTTAACTGGAGGGGGGGGGGGTTATATACGTTATTTATTATTAATACAAAGTAAAAAAAGGGCACAATTTGCTTAACATATTGAAAAACATATAAAGGTTTTTAATTTATACACCGCTAGGAGAGGGAAGACAAAATTTTAGGGTGGTTGAAATTTCAATAATTAAAAAGGAAAAATACACTGAAAAGGATATTCTCACCCCCTGAGTCTGAGGACCCTTAACCCTCAACTGCTGTGACAAAAATTGTTGCTTAACTACTGTGAGTGGTCTATACGATCGCTTTATTGAAATATGAATGAAAGTCTCGATTAACTTGTAGGATACTGTTAATGTACTAAACTTTTTATACAGGGCTATTATAATTAAAATTTGCCATTCAGCTGATTCTAGCGGTAGTTTGAAAGTTCCAAACGAAACAAAGTGTCACTAGTATCTATAGGTAAACTGGAAATTTATAGTGAATAGTCGTTTTTTTAAGGTTAATAAATTATGTTCAACCTTTAACTGCTGTTAACGGTCTCCCAGACCACTGCTATTTTCAAATTTCGCAGTTTAACTTATAGTTTTAAGTTTAATTACAGACACTAGTGAATTTTTGTTTCATTTGGAACCCATGCACTATCGCAAGAAACTTCTGAATAGGTGAATTTTGATTATAAATACACTGCTCAAAACAATTAAAGGATATTGCAGTTTTAGGTGGATTTTGTATCTGGGAAACTTTTTAGCTGATTGATACATGGTCGACAGACATAGTAGGTTATATGAGAATAAATTACACATGTTTGGCAGAAAAAAATGCATTTTATTGCGCATTTGTGTACAAAAAGGAAAAAAACACAATTTGTGCATATGAGAAAAAAAGAATAAGAAAAGGTGTTTTCTTCAAAGAAAATCATTTTCAGTAGGGGGTATGGTTTCCACGGGCGGCCAGCAACGTTGAACACCTTTGAGGCATGGACTCAATGAGGCTATTAATGACGAGTTGGGGTATTCAGCCCCACTCTTCCAGAAGAGCTCTTTCCAGTTCTTGGAGAGTTTGTGGGGGTTGTTGGCGGCCAGAAACTCGTCTTCCTAGAGCGTCCCAAACGTGCTCGATTGTATTCATGTCTGGACAACACGCTGGTCATTCCATTCGAACGATTCCTTCCTCGAAAAGGAAATCCTCCACCAGGTTTGCACGATGTGGCCTGCAGTTATCGTCCATTAAAATGAAGTTATCTCCGATTGCTGCAGCGTAAGGGACTACAATAGGTCTGAGGATATCATCCCTATATCGGCGACCAGTCAGAGCTCCATCTCGAATGATGTAGAGGTCAGTGCGCCCGTCAATGGAGATGCCACCATACACCAACACTCCTCCACCGCCAAATCTGACACTTTCGTGCACGAACGCAGGATTATTCCTACTGCCACGGTCCCTCCAGATGAAAATACGCCTATTATCCGGATGCACAGAAAAACGGGACTCGTCAGAAAACAGAATATTGCTCCATTCATTTCTCCTCCAGTTGACATGCTCGGTTGCCCACTCCCTGCGGTCGCGACGATGCCTTGATGTTAATCTAACACATACCATCGGTCGGCGAGCATACAGACCTACAGCATGGAGCCGGTTTCGGACAGTCTGAGTTGAAATCGTGGTGCCTGTAGCCGAGCGAAGGTGTTGTTGGAGAAGAGTAGCGTTCATGTTTCGGTGTCTCCGAGCTGTTAACGCTAAATACCGATCTTCATTGGGCGTTGTTGCCCGTCTACGACCTTGCCCTGGTCTTCGGCCTGCACATCCACTCTCCAAAAAACGGTTCCAGATCCTGGAAATGACACTTTGTGACACTCCAATGGCTTGCGCTACTTCGGCTTGAGTTTGGCCCCCTACTAACCTATCAACAATTCTCCAAGCTTCTGAATCTGCCAAATGACTTCGCTGAGACATCGTACTCATCGAACAAAGCAATCACTGAATGCCGATCATCCTTGTCTTCATTCTCTGTTATCCAGTTGAAAGTCAAATTTCATTCGCTGCCGCTGAAGCGACGTTTTTGACGTCGAACTCAAAATTTGCATACTCCACAGTTTGAAAACCAGAAAAATTTGCATTTGTGATTCTCTTCTTCTATTTTCGGCAAAAAAAAATTTCGTTTATATCTTTATTTTATATAAAACTTCAAATATCCTTTAATTGTTTTGAGCAGTGTATCTTGTACATAATGTTTAGTACAAAAATAGTATCCTCTGAGTTAATTTTGCCTTTTATTCATGTTTCAATTAAGCTGTTTCAGAGACCGCTGATAATAGTTATGCAACAGTTTCTTGGACAGTAGTTAATAAAAAACTAAATAGAAATATTTGAACTAGTGTAAAAATGTTTCTCAAGAAATTTTTGTATGATGAGAGCTATTAGATGTATATTTCTTTCATTCGGTTTTCCATCATCTTAATTTAAATATGTTGAGGAAGTTTAATTCTAGATTTAAGTGCGGCGCACAGGTTTAATTATCGCTTTAATTGGCGTGTGAGTTTTAAAAAGTTTGAGAAACACTGCCTAAAACAAAGATTTTTTTTTTCTTTAATATCTTAAGCACGGGCTGCAATACACCGGATATTATTTTTTTTCTACAAAAGTTTACAATTACAAAAAGTATATGCATATTAAGTATCTTTCTAAAATTTATAACCGATTATCAAGATTTTTTAAAAGAAAATTTTTAAAAGGGAAAATATAATTAACTATAAATTAGCTGATAGATTAAATTTTCATTTATTAAATTTTATTTTTCTAAAAGTATAAAAACATTTTCTACATCCGATAAAAGCAACTGTACAAGTCTGTTTTTGACCAATATAATATCGACCAATCAAATTTTACTGCTCGTATATCAAGTTTGATAAATTAGAACACGCTAGACTGTCACAATAGAAACACTTCAGCAACTGTCACAACCTCTGCTACACTGTTAAAAATATCGTGAAAAATTACCTCTGTTTTTAAAGGCTCTCTGTTTTCTGACCAATGAGAAAGCTACATAAATGCCATTGGAGAGTTCTCATTGGTCAGAAAATAGAGAGCCTTTAAAAACAGAGGTTATTTTTCACGATATTTTTAACAGTGTAGAGCGCGACTATGTTATACACGGCTTGTACCGCGACCTACGTTATACACGGCCGGTGCATGACGTTTAAAACGTCACATGAAGTGGATCATTTTTACACAACGATTGGTGCAAAGCGGCGAGCCCACCGTTTTTCACCAATCGCAATGCAAAAATAATCCACTACGTATGACGTTTTAAACGTCATGCACCGGCCGTGTATAAAACGTAGGTCGCGCTTGTACATGACGTTTAAAACGTCACATGAAATGAATCATTTTTACCGGTGCATGACGTTTAAAACGTCACATAAAGTTGATCATTTTTATACGGCGATTGGTGCAAAACGGGGGGCGCGCCGCTTTGCACCAATCGCCGGGCAAAAATGATCCACTGCATGTGACGTTTTAAACGTCATGCACCGGCCGTGTATAACGTAGGTCGCGGTATAACGTAAGTCGTGGCTAGAGTGTCTCTATACATATGGGAAATAAAATTTGATTGGCTGCGATGATTTTGGACAAAAACGAATCGCCAAGCATCTTGACGAGCCTACCATTGTTGTTAAGCTGATGTTTGTTACCTCGTTCGGGTGAATATAACAAAATTCTGAAATGTGGGTTGGCCGTAGTTCGGACAAAGATTTCAGTCTGGGCATGCGCTCTGTGCGTATTTTGCCACTCTCTTATATAGGTACCTTTCCAACAGAACAAATTAAAGAACATTCTTCATTGTATTTCTATTTCGAATTCAAGCGTATGCAATCTCATACCACTAAAATATTGCATGCAAATTATTTTACTTATTTCATGACAAGCTGAACTTATTTGATCTAAGGAAAAATGCTTGGTCTTTCCGTACCCGAGTGGATAAAGGTTCATTCACATTATGCCGTTATGCTGCGTTTGCATTTGGCCTAACCAGGGCTACACTAGATACCGGGCTTGCTCATTCATTATCATGACGTCACAAAAGGTGGCTGGCCACGACGAAATACATACAGTGATTGACACAAAAGATGGGCGCGTCACTTTGTACCAATCGCTGGTCGCGGTCAGCCACTATTTGTTGCGTCCAGAGAGTGAATGAGCAAACCCGGTATCTAGTGTTGCCTTGGCCTAACCCTCTTTCCAGATCTACGAATTCTGTGAGGCGCAGGTTTCCCAACCAATGAATGAATTCATTGGTAGTTTACGTCGCTGCTGCTTGGTCTGGTCTTATTATTTAATGCCTGAAACGCCAACGCCTAGTACGATAACGCCATAATGTAAAGGAAGCTTTATCGTCCTAGGCGTTGGCGTTCCAGGCGTTAAATCATAAGATCCAACCAATCAGCGGCGCGTAAATAACCAGTGAAGCACGTGATAGTTTGGAAAACCTGTGCCTTGCAGACCTCGTAGACCTGGAGAGACGGTGACGCCATAATATAAACTTAGCATTATGCACGACTCCGTTAATCACTTGTGAACGTAGGAGAAGGTGCCGGGTTCAACTCCTAATGAGTACATTTTCCTCTCTTTATGGAGTTTTCTATTGTATTCTTCAGTGATGTCTATTTCTTTGTGGCTGTCCAGTTCTTATCTCGACGAAGGCTTATAAACGGTCATTAGTGCTAAGTAAACAAGTCTAGTGTATGTTCCCAATTAAATAAAATAAATAAAGTTAAACGCTTTTTTTGTCTATATTATTTTCCTAAATATTTTCTTTCTAAAAGTGATAAAGTCTGAAATGCACCTTCCTTAAGTCATCGTTTAATTAAATCAATACCGCTATTGACTTGTGGTGCTATTTTATTAAGATAGTTACTTATTCCATTAATAACTTCTTTAAATCAAAAGCATGCTCACGTATTCTCGTCATAAATTTGAATAAACTTCACATTTTATTCATTAGTTATTATTCAATAGTTAGAATAAATTGAAACATTCATATCTTATTTGGAATTCAAACTCAAGCGCATATCACAGAAATATTTCATGTAAATAACTTTGCTTACTTGATGACAAGCTAAACGTATTCGTTACAATGAAAAATGCCTTCTTTACTCTATTATCTGATTAAATCTTTCTATTATGAAAGGAATAAAATCTGAATTGCCCACTTCCCGAAAGCATCGTTCAATTAAATAATTACTGCCACTGACTTGTGGTGTTACTTTATTAAGATCGTTACTTATTCTATTAATAACTTCATTAAATCAAAAACATGTTCACGTATTTCGATGTTAAATTTAAATAAACTTCACATTATATTCATTAGTTATTAAAATCTAGTTCTCTCTGAGTTAATAGGGAAATATTAAAACACATTTCATACGAAGATAATTAATGTCTTCTAATTCGTCTTGTAATTGAGTTGAATTTGTAATTATTTTACCAATCTATGATTGCGGAATTTTCACACAGGATTTTATAAGATTCATTGACACGATGAACTAATCTGCTTTTCTTTCTCATTATTGCTATTAATGGAATATATAGGGAATTTCAAAAGTTTTGCACCATCCATGGACAGGATATGAATTTTGTATTATGCAGTCTGACAATGATTAATTTTTTACATGACATATCTGCGTATTCTGTATCATGATGATAAGCAATATTATGTAAATTCCAAATCTTGAAATCGCTTTAAAATAATGTATTTGATTACAAGAATATAGAGGAAATTTGCAAAGTTTTGCATCATCCATGGACAGGATATGAATTTTATTGCATTGAGTTTGACAATGATTAATTTTTACATTACATATTTACATATTCTGTATCATGTGATAAGAAGTATGTAAATTTCAGATCCTTAAATCGCTTTAAAATAATGTATTTTATTAAAATATCATGGGAAAAAATTAAAACATGTCACTCCCAAATCGGAGACTTTTTATCCCTCCTCGGAAGGAAACAGGTTAAAATTTTCATCTCGCACAGCATTCTATGAAATACACAATGAACTAATCTGACTTTCTTTTTAACACTTACCAACATAGTTGAAAAGTGTTTATGAATTCGGTTTGTCTGTCTGTCTGCCGTCTGTCTGCCTTCTTGTCCGTGCTCTAACTCGCGTAAATATATACGTATTGTCATGCAATTGATATATGTTATTGAGGTTTACCATGGCGTATTCGGTATTGAATATGAAGTGTGTAGCACTTATAGTTTTTTTACAGGGACACGCAAAAGAATTCTGTTACCTTACGGTCTATGGGGGAAAATCATTTTCGGTTTATTTTAATGATGTTACACAATTTCAAACATATCGAAATTAATATATATCACTGAGGTGCACTACAAGAGGCTTACTATATAATATGGTGTGTATGTATGGTGGTAGCACTTAAATGTTTTTTACAGGGACACTCAAAAGAATTCCGTTGCATTACGGTCTATGGAGAAAAACCGTTTGCGGTTTATTTTAAGAATATTTAACTATTTCAAACATATTGAAATTTATATATGTCACTAAGGTGCAATACAAGAGACTTACTATTAGAATATTGTGCGTATAGCATTTATTTACAGGGATACCCAAAATAATTTGGTACTCTCTGTTAACAATAATTGCTGGAAGTGCTTTTTCAGTTGCTGAACGCATTTTTAAATTTAATTTTTTTTTTATTATTACTTAGCGTGTATAAATTCTATAGATCATATACAGGGTAGCACAAAAGTTCTGGAGTACATTTACGTTTATTGACGGAAATTCCGAAAGGGGAATTTTAAACTGTGCTACGCATTTCATATCTGAACTAAAATTTAGCATTATATGTAATATTGTATATACAAATTTATAGATCATATGCAGGGCTGCACAAAAGAATTCGGTTATTTTTCCGAATATTGTTGATAATTCCTGAAATTGGGTTTTTAAATATGTTATGCGTTTTCCAAATTCTTTGCTTATATATCATCTTTCACCTTATTAAACGGTAAAGAATTCTAAAATTATTTTGGAAGTGTTGGAAAGTGTTACATAATCTATGCTTGACGCATGATTTTTCATTCTTGTTTTTTGTGTGCTCTTCTTAAAGGATGTGCCCTTTTTTTAAATGTCAAAATATTTCTAAAGTACATACTTAATTTTATTTGATGTGTTAAAATCTTACTCCTAGCTCGTCAGCTTCGCTAAATTTTAACACATAAAATTATAAATTAATTATATGTTATAGAAATAATTTGACCACAAAAAAGACATATTTTAAGAAGAGTACGCAGAAAAAAAAAAAGAAATTAAAATATTGATTCCTTGCGAGAGGAATTTGAGATATCAGTGAGCAACATCCGCACTGTAAGATACAGTGACTTTTTTTCTGGTTGCAAAGGGGTCTTTGTAGACTCCAGTTTGGTATAATTTTTTTTAGATTTTGTAGTTAAAGGCAAACGAACATACATTTCTAGTTCATTACTACCTTTCCCCGAAATATCTCTGTATAAAATGTATAAATATAGAAACACATGTGACATCATGTTACATCATGTGATCTCAGAGATACAACGACAGCCATAACGTAAGTTTTTTTTTAGGATAGTAATCGAGTGTTAACAGAGCTCCGATTTGTTGAGTTGCACCTTTCTACCGTACCACGTCAAAATTGTGATAGTTTTTTGCTTATTTTAACACGGCATTTGTTTAGAGACTAGATTGCTTGTAGATTTTTCGAGATATTTCTTAATCCACTGTATTGAATGGATTTATTATTGAATGGCATGCATCTTTTAGACTTTAGTTACATTCAACAGTTAACGCGAACAAGTTAAGTTATTGGTGACTTTTAATAAACATTAGGTACTGTTTTCGGTAATTTTACTTGATAAAAAGGCATTTTTCTGCATATTTGTTTTGCAGCTTAGAATATATTATATCCATCAAAACAACCATGGAATGTTTTTTATAGTTTAAAACAATATTATGATTGTCTTATGTATTAAACGTGTATAAAAATACATATTTATGTCAGAAGTTTCTTCCTTGTAAAATGACGTTACACTAGAATTTTCTAACATTTTACAAAACAACATTTTCCTTTTGGAGGGAAATGAATCTCAGAATTCATTTTTACAACAAACTATTCAAAAGCACATGAAACAATCGAACTCTAGAACACTGAGAAATAATTACTAGAGGCACACAGATACAATGTTAACTTATTATAACCCTATAACCTAAGGAAACAGGCATTAGATGCATAAGGTAAACTCTTAGTAAAAAACAGTCACCAGAATAAATCTTGAAATTCGCAAATTATCCTATTAGCAGGGCTCCCAGAAGTCCATTTTGTGAATACCAGTAATTCAGATGAATAATTTTAGTGGTAGGTTTTTACAGCATTTGCAACAGAAATTACCTTTAAGGTAGGTTACTACAAAAATTTGCAAAAAAAATATAAAATATATATATTTCTGTTTTAAAAGAGTAGTGCTCCAAAAACGAACCGAGTGGGAATCCTATGTTAGGAGAAATGGGATCATGTCTGGACGTATCTTATCGTCGATTTAGACAGAAGTATACAAATCAAATTTGTGCATTACACGTCAATTATTCATTAAAATGTCTCATTACACGTCACTTTCAAAAGGTTTTTTTTTTTTTTTTTTTTTTTTTTTTTTATGAACAAACGAGATATTTAGTACTTGGAAAGGGAATTTTTGGACAGCAGAAAATAAACGGGATATCACGTTGAATGATTTTAACGGGATATCACGCTTATTCTTTTTTCGGGAGGCACGAAAAAAGAGCCATATATACAAACGAACGATATAACGAGGACTTTCTATATAACATATACACAATCATACACTGCATAAATTTCATTTATTATTCTTATAGTAATTATTGCATTGGGATATAAAATTACCGTTGACATGTACGTTAAAACCTCCGAATAACGACAGTTCGGGAGCAGAATTTGTCCGCTATTCAGGAGTGTGCTATTTTACTCTATTTACCTATAGATTTGTTTACTTAAATCGCCAATATATTCTTAACGTGTTAATTAAATTGAGTTGTCTAATTTTATAATCTTGAAAAGTACAGAAAAACAACTCTAAATGTAAACAATAAATAAATCTGTAAATAAAGCAATTCCAAATAATAAGAAACCCGGAATTAAAACATGAAGACCTAATAACGAGTAAATATACAAATGTTGACAGCAAGAAAATTAATTCTTTTGGTAGGTTAGTACTTGATTTTAACAGCGAGAGCCAATAGAGACTTCATGCGATGCGTTGCTACACACTGCAACTGAAATTCGCCGCTGAGATTTGCAAATTGTTGAGCAGGACAAATTTTGCACCAAAGAAGCAAGATACGACGACTTGATTTGCAGAATGGCATATTGTTCCACCTTTAGTAGCGTTAAATGTAGCGTCGGTTCTAGCTACAAACTACTGATTTTTTGTATCGCTCTACTCTCTACACTACATTGTTGGAAATGTAGTGCGCTAGACTACAAACTACTGTAAAAAGTAGCGACTAATAAAATACTGTAGTTTCGCTACTTCAGACCGCTGTTTATAGTTTTATATACTATCTTGCTTACACTAAACTAATCTGTATAGATTAATTCTAGTTATTTTCAAAATGTGCTCTAACTTCTAAATTTCCATGTAATAGAATATTTGATCGTTTGCTCGTAGTTACACCAGAGTTCGTCTATTATAATCTTCTAATGTAAATTTTGTCTTCAGTATTGTTTAACGTTAGTCGTGATAAAAATATGCTTTTATTTCCTAACTAACTGTCAAACTGTATAGGCTTAGCGATGAGATAACCTTTTACGAATAGATTCTTACTGAAAGAATTCATTTCACATTTTTAACAAAACCGTTTTACTTTATTAACTTATTTGAGATATATAAAATACATATAAATTATTCTTACTATTGTTGCTCTTGTTGTTATTGTAATGTATTAAAATCATTTTTGTCCTATATCTCTTTATACAGTTCTGTCCTTAAGATTCTGAGATGTAAAAATCAGTCTTTGTTGTTACAAATTTCTCATAATAGCATTTTACTTTTTCAGAAGTCACCGAGATGATTGCTGAACCAATGTTCACAGGAGCAAGTTATTTACATTATATGGATGAAAGTATCGTAAAAAGGTAAAATTTGTGACTTTTTGTGATTTGTATATGTTTTTACCCGATAAGCAAAATTAGGGATGGGGAAACCTACTGCCTTCTGCGATCCTCTCAGTCCAATCGTTTGGTGCATTATCATGCAGAGTGGATATTTGAAAAGTCAAGTGCCCTATGACTTTTAATGCAATTGAGAAAATCGTGTAAAGAATCGTTTTCCTTTTACCCAAAAGGAATTTAAAAACTCTGAAACTCAATAGCAGGTCAGCTATTTCAAGAAAGCGTTTCTCTATGTCCAAGTATTACTGGAATAAAAACATCGAGGCCACAGAAATCGCCACCACATGACTTACGATAAAGTACGTCATGTGAGCCGCACTTTGATAACACGGTACGGAATGACACTAGTTAAAATGCGATCATACTGCATTAAGCTTCAGCGACCCCTTTGATGTGATCAGTCTTCTAAAGCTCAGCGACAGGATAGAGGTCATCGGAGGAGATCCTTGACATGTTTATCACTGTCTCTTTCTTTTGATGATGACCACAGAATCTTTGGAAAAGAAAGACCACACAGTTAATTTACGACGTTTTGAAGCGGATATTTGAAAATGTTGTCTGAACTGACCCTTAGACAGTAATCGCGTGAACAACCTGGTCTTTAATCGTTACCGGTGCACAATGACGAATTTTCCCGAAATCATGGGCAAAACTCGCGTCTTTTTCTGGTTTTCTAATTCTTCTCCGGTAACAAGCTCATAGTAATATTGTTAAACTGCGCTAAAAAATAACTGAAGGGTCTGTTTTTTAATAAAAGTAGAGTTCACGAGTACCATATAGTGTAATTTTGTAAATCTCAGTAAAACAAATCGAGCCACTATGTGCATTTATTGAATGAAATAACTAAATAATTAAACAGCATTTTTCTAGGGAAATGTTCACAAAACAGTTAAAATTATTCTTGCTGCAGAGGTAATGTTCCACTTCGTCTCTCGCATTCATTATTTCTCTGGAATATGGGGACTTTTTCGAGCTTTTTCCACTGGCGTATTTATGGAAATATGAAATTATTCATTATGTGGGATTTGTTTTTTCGTTTTAAAATCCTTACATGCTTAAAATCAAAACTGACCGGCATATCCTTCCTGAAGCACAAGTCAGCATAAAACACCAAATATTTTCGTTAAATTTCCGGAGGAAAAACTGATTTTTTACCTGGAAATTTAAAACGAAATTGGAAATTTTGAAAATTTCCAAAAACATCAAACATTTAAATTACCATCATTCAGTAATTTTTGTCATGGTGATGGTTATGTCATTTGCATAAAAATCGTGTTTTTAAACGTCGTGTAATATTAGTAAGCATACAATAAATCCCAGAACTAACAAGTTTTTAAATATTTCCACGTAAAATTGTGAAATAAACTAATACAAGCAATGATATTGTGTATACAGGTTATACACAAATTTTTGGGGAAAATTCACCCCTAAATAAATTGGGAAATATTAACTGTAAAGCACCAGTTCAAAGGCAGATTAGCAGTATTGCAAAGTTTTTGGCCAATTCTTCGTTGCTGAAAAAACTGTTGCAGGAATACTGTACATGCTACTGAAGCCCCAGTTTGGATTGATCGCCAAGGTGTTATTCCCTAACCACCACGATTACCAGATTTTTCACCCTTAAATTTCAGTGTATGGGGTATTGTAAAGATTAGGTTTACAGTCCACAAATGAGCAATGTATCGGCTTGATCGATGTGGACATGCTGCCAACAACACATGACAAAAAGTGATTTATTTATGAAATAACATTAGCGGAATAATGAAGAGCAGCCACATCCAATATTTGTATAAAAAATAAACTTTGTGTATTTCAATTTCTTATAATCACTATTGTGATTATAAGATAATGACAACAAATCATGTCATCTGTTTGGTTATATAACTACTCATAATAGACCATTTCTTTTGCCTACTAATTTATGTCTACCTTGTATAAACAAACGAACATTTATCACAAGAATTTAAAACGTTTTACATAAGTTAATCCTCTTCAAAGTAATAGAAAATCAAATTCTGAAAGCTATTGATGTATAGAAAAATAATTGGAATTATCACAGAAAAATAATTACTTAACAAGAGGAAAACGAATTTAACTACAAAAAATTGCTTTACAGATACACGTATCTTAGTTTTCCTTACATATAAAAATCTATTGTTTTGACATTAGTTCAGTTCTTATATGCGGAATATATTTAATTACAATTTTATAGTCTATATAACAATATCTGAAAGACTTAAAACTTTATTTAATTATGCAAGCAATACTTTGTTATCGTATGTTTTCTTGGACTTTTTTTTCCAGGAAATACCCAAATTTCTCAGTTTATTTTTTTTTCTTTTTGCAAAATTTCCTGGCATTGTACATCTCTAATCAGGGTCCGACAACAGTAGCTTTCTCAGACGACAGACCTTTCATTTCGGAGTCTTAGCGATCCCTTAACAGATCGAGACGATTTAAATTAAAATTGTATATAGTGTAATTACGTAGCCAATGTTTTCTTGGAGTTACATTACCTGCGATTTATTCTGTTGAGCTCATTCAGATATCAGACCAGACGTCATAATCAATAAGGTTCTCTTAGTGAATTGTGTCCGCCAGATTTGTCCGAGATAGCTCAGTTGCCAGAGCATTGGCAGCTTATGCCAGAGGTTCTTGATTCGAATCCTGACTTGGATACTTTTCACTCGGAAAATTGTAACTTGTGTGACCTTATATTTACTCAAAAAAAGAAGAAATCCATGAAGGATTTACATAAATTCTATTTTTCCTAATTGCATATACCGGGGTGTCAAAAGTTTGTTACAACTTTTAAAAACAATTAAAAAATAAGCGGGAAAAATTCTACCTTACGGCAGAATATAGATTGGCCACCCACGGCTTTTATCGTTGAGATTTTTTCAGCCAAGTCTAATTCGTCAAAAAAAAGTGTTTGTTAGTATAAGCCAGCTTCTCCACTTTAGAATTTAGTTAGCGCTCTAAGATTTTTTGTGAGGCTGGCGCAATATATTAGGCACGAACACAACAAGTTTTAAAAAGATTCGGTTGACTAGAAGTATTTTTAATAAATATAATAGTAAAAAGATGTGGCTCCAATGGGCTGAGACGTGGCGAGGTAGATGTTGTTTACAAATGTGCTGGCTTAATGACACCCTTTAAACTCTTTTTAATGGTTCAAGACACTTTAGCACTTAATAGATAAGGTAATGAAAAGTTCTATGATAGCAGCTTTTATGATGGATACAGCTAAGAGAAATTGTTTAACAAATGATGAGTTACCATTAATTGACGGGCTCTTGGAGAGCGGTGGGGGGAGGGGAGGGGGAGCTATACAAAACACAAGTACTCTACGAGACCTTTAAAATGAATCCCCACTTGCAATTGAGAGATGGGACTAAAAGGGATCCCCCTTTTGCGCCCCTCTGATGGGCCCCCCTCGAGAGATACGTGAAAACCGAGGGCGCCAAAAGAAGCGTGGTGGGGGGAGGGGAATACCTTTAGGCGGTTTACAGCTAATTTTGGTGGAATTTTGGAGCTGTCCGGCCCATAGGAACAGAGAAAAGTGGGAAAAACTAAAATAATTATGAAGTATTGAAAAAAATAAATAAGAAAAGTGCTCCTGACAGGAGACGGGAGAGAGTAGAACCAGACAAAAGTGCTTGATGAGATCAAACTTTTGATAGATGATGGGGTTTGAACACCTTGAATGTCTCCCCCGTGAAGGGTAACTCCGGTCCTATGGAAGATAGGGCCGCGGGACCCTCTTAGAAATGTCGGCCTCGACGAGTTTAACTTCGTTGGATCCTTTAGAAGAGGCCTACGCCCTCTGTGTGGCTTAAAGGGGCTGAGAAAAATGAAAAAAACTAAAATTTAAAAAGAGTTTAAACAGAGAAATATGCTTCTTAAGGTAGGGGGAGTGAGAGGGGGAGAGTAGGACCAGACCATAGTGCTTGACGAGATCTATCTATTGATATGTTACATGAAGAGGTTTACATGGGGTATACATGAGGGGGGAGCACCAAAAAGGTCTTACTGAACCTCCCCCCCCCGAAACATACAAGAACTTACCCCCCGGGGGTAACTTCATTCCTATGAGAGATAGGGCCATGGGACCCCCTTAGAAATGTCCGCCATGACGAGTTTAACTTCGCTGGATCCTTTAAATGGGGTCTGCGCCCGCTGTAGGGCAATTAAGTACTGAGAAAGGAAATACAAGCGGAAGTATCGGCATAATAAAGAGAGACAATTCGATTTTTAATATCGTCAGTAACAACCATTTGTATAGCTATGTATAAAGGGTATTCTCCTTTACATATGGAGTGGCTGTGACTTTTCATAAACTTGAATTTTACTGTAGACTGAAAGAATTAGCCCTGTGTGTGGCTAAAAAAAAAAAAAAAAAAAAAAAAAACGTACTTTCGTGTTATAGCGGCTCCCACAATTATGATTATGCCAAGGTTGCAGTTATCATTTCGCCAAGATCATCGCAAAGCTTATATATGCATCCTATATACGCATACATATATTCCAAACACTCCTATATGTGCCATATACGTCATTATACACATATTATTTATGTCTTATATGTCGTATATACATCATATACGCATGTCATATATATACAAAAGTCACCCTGTGGGCGGCTAATAACAAATTATGATAATGACGTTTGCACGAATTGGATCAGGCAGCGATTGGAATTTTTTTATAACAAAAAGGAAAAAGATTGTAGTTACAAAAGTCGATAGAGGGATCAGATATGGAATGTAGATATATGCAAATCAGGCCGTCAATAAAACACCTGGATACAGGTGAATTAACTCGTTACCGACCGCATGCTATTAATCATTATCTGATCAAATAGTGTTGATTAAACTTTTTACACGGCGAAAGAACTCAAGACCGAAATAGGGTCCATTTCAACTCAGGGTAATATTGAAGTTGGTCAGACTCTGTCCTGTTGGGGGTTTTCCCTGTTCATTGTACATTATTACAAACTTCCTTTTTGTATATCTGCTTCATATCTCGAATAAGCGCTCTCGATCAGAAACTTTTGGATCTACTGCACTGTTTGTTACAAAATAATCTAATCTCTCCCTGATCCCATTATTGCGAACCGCATTTTTTTTATCATTTGTAAGTTATAACAAACTTTTGATGCACCCGGTAATTAAGTTCCTAGTCATACTGAAATTTAATTGATTTTCTGATATATGTAAAGTGAATCGTTATTTTTTTTTATTTACAGAATCCGTGGCAATAAAATAGATATCAAATTAAAATTCCGGTCGTTTGGACCAAGTGGATTAATTCTTTGGTCAGGGAAGAAAGATATGACTTCTTCGGCTGATTATCTTGCTCTAGGATTAAAAGATGGATACTTGAATTTTCAATACAATTTAGGATCAGGAGAAGTAATAATAGTATACAACATAACAAAATTGGATGATGGAAAATGGCATTCTGTCAGAGCAACAAGGTAAAGTAAAATGTTTTATTACTATCTCATGAAATCTAAAACCTGAATGAAATTTAATTATATGTTGAAATTTTACAGGGTTGAACAAGAAGGATCCCTTGTCGTTGATGGTGGTGTGGTTGTAACAGGCACTTCTCCAGGTTTATTAAATCAACTTAACATAAATAATGGACTTTATCTAGGTAATTTCAGAAAATATTTGACTTTTAAACTATATTTTACACGAATGAGAGAAAATTATTTTCGTAAAAAAATTCAATTATGGACTAATAAACCAACAAATAAAAATTCAAAAACTTACCAAAACTTTATTAGTTTGCATTTTACGAACTGTCCTATTTATAGATCGATGGTACAATCTGCTACTATAAATTGTGTATATCTGTTTTGCAATTGCACAGCAATACTCAAATTTACTCAGCAATAATGTATGAGAGTTGTCATGATTAAATTTGAAAAGAATATTGGCTTTTTTTTTTACAATTATTTAAATTAAAAAGAAATGTCATGTTAGATAAAACAGTAAAAAAATAGCCAAATACAAAAATCCAAAAGAAATAATAATAATTGGAATTGAATTTCAAATTATAAATAACACTTATCCAAATTAAAATCTAGTTTAGTAGCGAATCAACAGAAATAAAAAATGCTAGTATATTACTTGTGAAAATCCGACAGTCCCATTTCCATGACGATGGTAAAATACGGGTTAATTGTGACTTCAACACGCGTGTAACAATTTATCCGAATTAACTAAATTTTTGGCATGCTCAGTTCTGCACACAAACCAATATTGCGTCACAGAAAGTATAGATTGTGTTGGAAATCGTACATGTAAAGTTAAAAAACATCGAACGTCTATAACACGAATTTTCGATGTCTCGAAGAAGTTTTATATTATTTTCAGAAGAAAAAAAAAACAGATCAACTTATTTTCTATATTCCTAATTTCCCTTTAGTGCTTAGAGAAGTTTGACTGTCTGTATTTATTCACGCAATCAACTTTTTTTTTTACATTTATCCAGGGTTCGTTGATTTAAATCAGTTTCATTTTAATCATGATTTAAATTATGATTAAATTCCACTGATTTTTTAAATCATTAATTTAAATCATTTTTTTTTTCAAATTTAAGTCAAGCTATTTTGTAATAAATATTATGTTTTGACAAAAATACATTATAAACTTGAGCCATGCTTTTTGAATTTTATTTAATTCAGATACCACACTTTAATATAAAATTCCTAATTTAAAAATAGGAAGTCTCAGCTGAAAAATGTTAAAAGATTAATGCATATATTTACCTATTAAAAAATATTTAAATCTTATGTATTTTTTAATACAAAAACATGGAGACTTTTTGCGAGGATATAGAAAACGTTAAAATAAATAAATTTAGGTCATTAAGTATTTTTATTGATATTTATGTAGGGATCTCATTACTTCCTTGTGCACATGTAAATAACAAATGATTCAATATTCCAATGTAGTTTATTTATAAAATATTTGGAAAATAAAAATAATGATTTCATGGTTAGTAATAGTCTAAAATGTTTTTATATATTTTTTAATATTTAATTTCAATTTTAATTGCTTATGAATGTAAGCTAATTAGTAACTAAAGTTTTTAAAGTATTTTAAAAAATATTTAAAAAAAACTGATTAAAAAAATTATTTAAATGAAATTGTTCCAACTTTGATTCACTCTAAACTCCGTAATCGCTTAAGAACTCATAAAGCTGGAAAATTTATGTTTCTTTTATTTTAATATAATAATATTTTAATAACAAAGAATAATTGTTTTCAGATCCAATCAAATATATAATATGTAATCATGATCATCTTTATGTATGTGTAATACATGCTCCAAACTCATTAAAAGAATATTGTATATAATCCGGAATAGATATGTTTAAAGGAATACTCTATATAACCCAGATCTAGAATAGAATGTTTAAACTTTCATTCATAATTGTTTTCTTTTTTTCTGAATAAAATTCTTACATTATCTTTTATATTTTAAGATTTTGAATAAGGAAATTTGGTTAAAACAAAAAAGTTTAGCCTTTAGTAATGAAGGGTGCATATGATTTTTATTTTATCAAATTGGTAATTTAAGGTGGTATGTATATTTATTTTTATAGAGTAGGATATTTGTTAAATTGCAGTTAGTGTAAGTAACTACTTATATAACATTGAAAAAAATCGTTTTTTTTTTTTTTAATTTCATGTTTTCAAAAGTAAAAATGAATTCACATTTTCATATTAAAACTGTTTCTATGTCTCCATTTTTTTAACTGTATATATTTAATTGTTTATATGATTAAAATATTTCAAATTAACCAAGTGAATGAGTTTCTTTTATTTATTTTTTTAAATAAATTCAAATGAGCTTTTTTAATTGTTACTTTTAATGATTTAGAAAAGGTTATTTTACTTTAAAATGTGTAATTTTGAAATTATAGTTTGAATTAAAAAAAAAGTATTAAAAATCTGATTTAAATAAAAAAAAATTGATTTGAATAAAAAAATCCGATTTAATATTTTTATCTGATTTTTTTTATTTATTAAAAAAAAATCGGTATGGTATATTGCATTTATGATACATTGCATTCAAAGCATTCTAAATAAGACACCTGAACTTTAAAATCACATAATTCATTAACTATAATAAATATAAAAATGAAATAACTCATATGTTTATAAGGTAACTCATAAATTTTGTATACAATAATTTAAAAAATAATTCAAAATTTCGTAAAAAAGATGGCGTTGCAATGATTCAACCTGTAAGAATGCTTAAAATATGTAAACCTGGATCAAAAGCCACACAGTTTTTACCCTTCATTCTATTTAGCTATTGAAATGCGAAAAAAAGTTGTCGTTTTGAACATTTGAAGTTAGTTTAAGCATTTTTACAGATGAAGATAAAGCAGCACCATAAATATTTTTAAAACTATTGCATACAAAATTAATGCGCTACCTTATGAAATGCCAGTTATTTCATCTTTCTATATATTATAGTTAAGAAGTTATTAGATTTTAATGTTCAGGAAAAGTTTCTTTTTATTTTGTGTGTGTGTGTGTATGTGTGACACCATGCATCATACCTGCAAAAATGAAAATTGTAAGAAATCATGTACTATTTTGATTCTACAGATTACAGCACCAAAACCTTCAAATATCATTTTTTTTTACATTATTTTCATCTACTAAAATACAATTAAACTTTGACAAACAAATTTTACTATCTTTAGAAACACATTTTGGGAACCTTCCACAATACATATATTATTCCATGCATATCTATCAACATGCGCCTTCCCCCCCACCCCTTTTCTTTCAGATGGTTTATAGGCAAATTTTAGAATATGTTTTAAAAATAATGAAATAAATCTTAATAATGTTTGCATGTAAAATATAATAGTCCAATTATCTCCAATATATCCTGGCACATAAATAGCTTTGAATCTCGGGCTTTTATTTGCTCTGGGGAATTTTCAAATACCCATTAAGACAAGAAACGGTAAATATTTAACCTCTTAAGTTGTGTAGGTAGCTACTTTAAAACGAGGTAAAATCAACATTAAATATTTAACAAACAAATTGTATTAATAAAGATAACAATAAAATAATACTTCTAAATTAAATTGAATAAATATGGGTAAGCTGTGATTTTGTCACAATATAAAAAGAGTTCTACAGCGATTTGAGATAACAGTCTCGGGAACCATTCCAGATATTGTTAGAATATAATCTGTTAGGACTGTCTTCTGTGATTAGTCTCATAATTCCTCACTCAGAAAATATCATTCCTCTCAATCTGATTAACCCTTTCCGGCACAGTGGTCCCACTCCGGGCACACCTAATTTTAATTCCAAACTTGCATACGGCACCAAGAATATTTTAATAAAATTTTGTTTATATAATGAAAGCTTAAAATAAGGAGTTCGTATTTTCTAAAAAAGTCGTTTGTAAATTCCGGTGTCAGTCAAAAATTTCTCATTTTACGAACAGACTTTGTGCCGGAAAGGGTTAAGATGGCTAGCGTGCTAAGACCTTGTCATAGAAAGAATCTTATTCAATCAGTGAAAAAAGTTTATCAGTTCTCGTACGTTCTGGGCATCCTGTTGAACTACAAAGAGTTAATTCCTATACCCGTTACAATCTAAATGTACTATGCACTCAATCTTGTCGTAGAGACAGTTAACGGGAAAAGTCTAAAGAGACGACAAAGAAAATTCAAAATGCATTTCTCTCTTTAAATACTAAGATATTTAGTAGCAATATTTACCGGAAGAATGATGATTCTTCACTTGATTCTGTGTGAACCTAAATAACTAAAAGTCATGCTTGGACTAAATAATTCGTTAGCAGCAGGGGCTGCCAAAATTAATACTCTTTCACAGAGAGTCCTTCCTTAAGAGACTGTTGTCTGAAAGCAGTAATTACTAACTCAAAATTATTCCCTTTTCTCTGCTATTCATCTTCTCGTGGGGTCGCAAGTCGCCGGAGGTTTCTTTCCTCCTATCCTGGTTCAGTAGGGTTGGGGCGCAAGGCCATCTTGATATAACGGTATATTGAGACAGCTCTGTTGGGCGTTGATCATGAGAGTTTTCTGTTGGGGCTTGGTATTTCCCGCGTATTTTTCCTGATACGACCTTGTCCTCTCCTTCCAGGTGAAGGATGATTCTAGAGGCACTTCGTGATCCATTAGACGCGTTTACCTTATTTACACTCCTTTATCCTGATATGTCAGAATAGTGTCAAAAATATGATGGAGCACCCTTTGAAGTCACCACCGTTGTAACGACAGTTTGAAATATTTTGTCCCAATTTCTGTTACACATAGAACTTATGGAGAACTTGAATATTCTGTATATTTGGATTACACGCAAAATTTTATGAAACCTCTCCGCTAAAAATGGTTTTCTGGGAAGAAGTCACAGAAAAGCCTAAAAAGTACATATTAGGCAACATCAGATTATTCTAGAGAGGCTATACCTAACGTACAAATGGATTAAATTCTGGTACCAATCCTAGAATTTTGACTTATTACATGTCATCTACTTGCTGTTCTCAGTAAATATTAGAACATTGTTTTTTTTAAGAATTACACTACACAAAACTGATATAAAAATAAATAAGGTAAAATAAAATAAAATAGAATAACTTTTGTACAAGGGTTTGTTCTAGTTCTTTTAGAATTGTACTCAATTCTACTTAAACAGTCCACGTGTGAAATCTCTTTTTCTAGACGATGTCCAATAGAGTAATTAACTGGATGAAGAGTTTATGACCACCTCATTAACCTGGGATTATTTACCGAGTTGTTCTTCAGCCACACTAATGGATTATGGTCAGTTTCTTGAGGAAAATTATGTCCATCAAGATAATTCCTCATTTTTTATGGCAAAGATAGTACCTGCACAATGCTTCATATTGTATAGAATTTTTGCTCAAGGGCCGTGATTTCGAGAAGAAAATTACCGGATGGCCTTCGCCATTCACCCTTTGCGACATAATATCTTCTATATCTTTATCCCCGAAGCATCTCTTTGGATAATGAACTTATTGAGTAGTCCGGCCACACTGAACAGGGTTTTCCGTTTTTTTTTTTAATTTCACAAATGCTTTTCCATTTTGCGGCTCCACAGATTTTTTTCTTTTTATTCATCACTTAAGTGCGCTAGTGAGGGGCTCGACTATAGTTGCATAATCGTTGACATACCAGGCATAGTAGCCTGCTATATTTAGTAAGCGACCGATTTCAGCTTTGTTGTGGGGAGACGGAAATTCGACACTTAGATTGAAACGGGTATAGCAATTAACCCTTTGCAGTCCAACCGGACGCCCAGAGCGTACGAGAACTTTACCTCTGATAAACTTTGCTCACGTATTGAATAAAACTATTTCTATGACAATGTCTTAACCCGCTCGTATCGTAGTTTCTCAGGAAGTTCGACGACCTCTCTTATCATGTGTTCTAAATATCTAACGCTTTTCTGGGCAAATTTGCACTTCGATAATTGACCTTTCTTAAAACTATCTTTAGGTGTCTCATATGTTTCTTCCAGGAGTTGGAAAAAATTGCCATCCTAGATAAGGGTGGCAAAAATCTTCCAATCTTCTTAGTAATGTACTTATAAATTTATAGAATCTGTAAGCTGCCACTACTAAACCGAAAGGAATCATTAGAGGTATAAAGGGACCGAAATGAGTGGACAAAAGTGGCTAAATGCTGGTCCATAGAAGTGATCTATTTTTGCCAATATCCTTTTGCCAAGTCTATAACTGTGATGAACTGCGTCGCAGCCTCTCTTTCTACTTTTTCTTCGTTATTTGGTAATGGAAAGAATTCCGCTTGCGTGATCGCGTTCAGTTCTCGGTAATCGATACAAGGTCTTGTATCGCGTCCTGGGGCCTCAGATAAAATCATAGGGGAGCTGCAGTCCGATTTTCCCTCTATAATGATATTTAAATCTAGCATTATTTTAATTTCTAGTCTCAAAATTTCTGTTTGGTGTGGCGAGGACCTATAAGGTTTCAACCGAATTGATACGTCGCTTGTGAGTTCGATACATACTCAAACATATGGGTTTTACCTGGATTTTTAGAAATAATCGAGGAAAATAATCGATTAGAAATAATCCTTTGAGCGCGAGTATAACTCGCGCTCAAAGGGTTCCGTACAGTAAATGTATTGATTACTATTTATTAATTAATAAACTTCTACTATCCCTAATTTTTTTAAAATTTTAGTTTCAGTAGATTCGGAAATAGAAGGAGGGGGACATATTTTCTGATTATACTTTCGACGATATCTCTGAAAATATAATACCTAAAATTAAAACAACTATATTTTTGAGTTCGATGTTACAAGATCTTACGAACAATACCCTATACGATACATAAAAAGAAAGTTTTTAAATATTTTACTTAATATCGCAGCTGATTACTGACAATTTTTCTCGAAAATCATTATCAAATATCTTTGGATGATTCTGCGTCGATAGATACCTCGAGCGACCGTCAACTCCCCCACTGACCGCCGGAAAAGTAAAGTTTGTATGTAACAGAAAAATGCGTTTTTCTCAAAAACTATGTTACCTAGGAAAATCGCTATAGTTTTCCTGCAAGGTATAAATAAACTTCTACTAGCCCTAATTTTTTCATAATTTTAGTTTGAGTAGATTCAGAAATAGAGGGGGGGGGGCATATTGTTGCAATGCGTTTTCGACGATATCTCTGAAAATATAATACCTAAAATTAAAACAAATATATTTTTGAGTTCGATATTACGATATCTTTCTTACGATACCCCACATGATACACAAAAGGAAAACTTTTTTTTCAAGTAACTTAATTAGCCCCCTAAATTTTCTTTAAACATAATTGTGAATCGCTAATAATCTGAAAATATGTGGGTAAAAGGCTTTATAACTTTCCCAATTTTGAACTTTCCACGTGCCATAGTTTACGAGAAAAAGGGTGGTGACAGACAGACTGACAGACACAGGAGTGATCTTATAATGACCGTTTTTACTGTTTAAGTACGGAATCCTAAAAACGTACCTATTATTTTCCAATAATTCTTCTAACTGTTCTATATATTCAGATATTTCCTCCAAATCACTGTCTTTCACTATATTTCGCAAATCGTACTCGTCCGGCTCTGAAGTCAGATAAGGGATAGCTAAGTCATCCTCTCTCGCTTAAAATTTGTAATTTTCTGATATTAAAATAGTCGCTGCTTCGTATCTCTGGACATAGGGTTTAATAAATTTACGTGGCATATTTGGGACTTTTCTCTCTTGCCTTGTACATTCACCACAAAATTAGTTTCAGATATCTGGCTTTCCAAAATGCCTTGACCTCTCCAACTCACAGATAATTTGCTGGGTTTAGAAATGTCCAAAACCAAAACTTTATCTCCCGTCTTGAATTTCCACTTTACCACGGATTTATCTTACCACAATTTCCTATTATCTTCTTCGCACCGACATCCTCTCAACTGCGATATTACGAGATTAAGGATTTACGGAATCATTATAAGATCACTCCTGTGTCTGTCTGTCACCACCCTTTTTATCATAAACTATGGCACGTGGAAAGTTCACACTTGGGAAAGTTATAAAGCCTTTTCACCCACATATTTTCAGATTATTAGAAATTCACAATTATGTTTAAAGAAAGTTTATGAGGCTTGAAGTTACTTGAAATAAAAAGTTTTATTTTTGTGTATCATGTGGGGTATCGTATGAAAGATCTCGTAATATCGTAATTCCTGACACCTTTTCATTCTGTTCACTAAATCAAAGGACTATTCAGTGACTAAACGTTTGTTTTTTTTTCCTCTACCCATTTCCCAAAAAGAAGGGTCTCTGGGATTCTTAAATTTAGCCCATGAACCAATTCTGCGGGACTGAATCCGGTGGTTTTATACGCCATCGTTCGCAGTGCTAATAACCCATACTATAAATCATATTGCCAACTGGCACCTGTCTCTACGCATTGACCTTTTATCAACCTTTTTTACTGGGATGTGCCATCTTTCAATGCAATTTCTTTCAGGCCTATGAAAACTGGAGTGTACCATTTTAATTCCGAATTTCCTGAAGAAGACAACGGTGAGGTGACTAACGAAACTAGTTCCCAAATCACAAAGCACTTCTAAAAACCTAATATATTTAATACTAAAGTTAATGCGTATATAATCGTGTCAGATAATCGTGTCTATAATCGTGTCAGATCTTATGTCGGCTATTGGAATCGCCTAGGAGTATTTAGAAGAAACACGGAATTGCTGTTAACAGATATCTATTTTCGTTTTCTGACAGCGGTAAATGACCAACTGCGTGCAACAAATCCTAGAAAATATCGCGGTCACAGTCGGGACTAATTTCAAAGGGGCAATTTTTGTTCACCCGCTATACCTAATCGTAGGCAACAGTCACACGATTTTACATATTCCTCGGTCTCTTTGACTACATTTGGCCAAAAATAATGTCTTAAGATTTTATCTTTAGTTTTTGTGACGCCTAAATGGAATGATACACCTTCATGACACGGATTTAAAATTTTCCTCTTGAATCGGTCTAGAATCACTAAGTTGTTTACTTTCAGCTCCGCGATGAGCAGTTGTTGTTCGCTAAACTATTCCACTTCTCATCTCGAAATGGGATTTCTTTTATATCGTTCTTACGCGTATCCACTGCTGTCTGATAGTTGTGTCTTCCGAAATTCACGTTTTCCTACACGGGACAAAGCTATTACCTTTTGCATACGTTTTTGTTGAGGGTAAAACTAAATATTTCTTATGTTTTTCTCTCTTCGCTTGTCCTGCGCCCGTCACCCGAACTTCCTAAAACGCCTTTTTCCTCCTAAGCGCCTTTTCTCGTCCGATTATTTCTCTCCTTTTCTCGTATGTATCCTCAATGATTCCTCTTTATCATATATCCATTTTTTCGTTCATATGTTGTAATTTACAAATTAGAGTTTTGGCCAGCCAGATACGAAAAATCTCCCACAGTGGCATCGATCGACAGTTCACATTCACAATAACAGTTTTTTCTCCCTTTTAAAAAACGAAACCAATAAAGTAAGAAACCAAAAATGCTCTTTACTTTTCATATTTTTCTTCCTGTATCACATTTACGCTTTATTTATTTTTCTCGTATCCGAATACATTCTTTTAAATAATCATAGATACTCTATTTTTAAAGAAAATACTCACAAAAGAAACATAAAACGTAATGAATTTAGTAATAAATAAATTTTTGGAATTTTTAATAATGTTTAAAAATTCGTCTTGCTACCAAAATCTATAGTATCATCAACAGGAAAAGCTGTCTGAAATAAATTACTTACATGCTTCTGGAAAAGTTTAAAAATCGTCGTCAATGAGCGCGGCTAACGATTTTTAAATTATTTCAGAAGCTGGATACTACTAAACATTTTGATTACTTATTCGTCTTCACTTGATTATCGTCTGCAACAAATGTATAATGTTGCATTCTACTTCTGCTTCATAATTTTTAAGTTGTTATCAGTTTAAGTTGAAATAATGACTACATTCAGTAGTTGAAATAATGACTACATTCAGTAATGGAGAACATTTTGAAATGGTTATGATATACGCTTAGTGCAACAGAAACAATTCTCAAGCGGAAAGAGAGTTAGGACATCGATTTCCCAATTCACCGAAGCCTAATTTATTCATAGGTTAATTAGACGTTTGAAAACGACGGGATCGTTACAGCCTCGTCCAGGACCAGGGCGAAATCGTCAGTATATAGTGACAATGAAATTGATAGTTTAGCTTGTTTTGCTGCGAATACGCATGCGAGTGTCCGAGTTTGGTTATGGTTACGCAGCTTATTGGTAAATTTTCATAAAAAAATAAAATGGACTAATTTTAAGTTAAACGTGTTATCAAGTAACTTAATGTTATTTTGTAATCTTATCTGGACTTGCTTTTTCTGATTCTTCAATTTTTTTTTCCTTTAATTAAAATTTTTTAATCGTTTTTAAAATTATTTCCTTTTTTTTTATTCTTTAATCATTAGGTTAAAATATTCACTCTTAATACAATAATATTTGTTCACAAAAAGCTTACAACAATGTCATTTAAGTGTAATTATTATTGTTAACAATTTAATTGTAATTATTATTAGTAACAATCTCTCCTACCCATGTGCGCAATCACACCAACCCTGTAAGGACAGATTGCGCAAAATAACTTTCTTGGTTTTATTACAACTGTTCTATTAAATTACAACACAACAACAAAATAGCAATGGAAATGCACAAAAAACAAATGTAGTAAATACTATTCATGGATAGTTTAGCAAAAAATTAATATTTAGATTTTTTATTGTTATTCTTCTGAATTGTGCGCAGACTCTCCTAGCTTTACCTTATAACATATCTTAATTGTTTATAATGCATAAAATATGTAAACAACTTCAAATATAAAAAAAAAATTGAAATGCAACTTTGAAGCAAATTGAAAACAGCCATGTGGTCTTGCACAGGTTCTGAAACACACTATGAAAATGTCATCTATGAGGATAGGAAGCAATTAAAAAAAATGTTTATTTCCTGAAATATTGAGAATGTCCCATCCACCCCTTGTCCCATTCATCCCCCAGTTCCCGTACTTTAGATAAAAAAAATAAACAACACTGCCTAAAAAATAAACAACACTGCCTATTTTTACAAGTAAAAGTCTGATGCTTTGCTCAAAAAAGAAAAAAAAAATGAGAGTCGAAATTTTTAAAAGTCATTAACGAGCGTGAAGATCCATCCCAAGTCCCATCGAAAAATCCAGAAGAAAAAAATAAATTCGCCCTATCTACTTCATGATTTTATCGCAGTGAGAAAGTTCCAAGCCTTTCAATTAACCGAAATAACTGTTTAACCTTCGATAGATCTTCCCACTAGACGTGTTTTAGGTAGATTTCGTAAGAAATACTACCTATTAATTCTCCCCTATGTTGGAATTTCTGGAAAAATTTTACAGATCTACGCCGATCATGACTCCCAGGACCCAAAAGCACCTCCAGTTCAAAACTTTATCCATTCTTTACAAGTTTTTTATTTCCAATTTTAATATTTTTTTGGTAATAATACAGTATACCTGGATGAATATACTGATCTTAGCATAAATGCCAGTATATTTATGAAATACTGTATTATTTGTAAAACACGTGTGGATACATCCAGGCTGATGATTATATCTACACGTGTTTTTTCATATCCAATTCTAATTTAAATCTCTTGTTATCAAATTTTCCATTATATTTAGTTCATATTTCATTTCAAAATCCATTTGTATTCACTTGATATCAACTTCAAATTATTAACATTTTATGGTTTATTATATGATTTTTTTTCTCTCTCTCTCTTTTTAAATATTCTTCATATTTTCAGTATTTTTGGCCAATTACCATTGAAGCAAATGCTATTGTAAAATTATGATTGCACTTGTTAATTTATTAACTATGTGGTATTCTGTCTACACTTTATTACTAATTATCTCTTAGGAGATTTAATTAGAATGTTACAAGAACTTTTTTTTTTAATTCAAAGATATTATAATTATATATATATATATATATATATATATATATATATATATATATATATATATATATATAGAGAGAGAGAGAGAGAGAACTTTTTTATGAACACGATAACTTCCATAATTCTGCACAAATCTCTTTCAAACTGATACATAAAATCAAGGGGCATAAAATCTCGGTCAAGTTCGTTAATGGGCAAAATCGAACCAGGGGGGAGGGGAGCTTTTTTGAAAACAGAAAAAAACCATAACTTCTTAATTATGATATGTATCGAATCCGTTTAAATTTATTATTACTTCTGGGAAAAGGGCCGAAAATTTATGTATGACAGATTCTTGATGTCATTAAAATTGGCCTCAAGGGGGGAGGGGGGGGTTGGGGTTTAAGAAGAAAAAAATCCTAACTTTGTCAATTCACAAGATATGAAATCCGCTTAAATTTATTGTAAATCATCTTAATATTATCTACAACTTTTATATTGACAAGTTTTTGATAGGACCAACACTTACGGCAAAAAAAAATTTTTGAAAACAAAAAAAATACCTGCCGGCTCCGCCTACAGACACAGGTAGATATCAAAGTAGGCGGTCCCAACTACCGCCTCATGGCAAAAAGGTAATTTCTTCTGCAATTCCCAATAAACAGGCGTCCCACGGTCTGCGTCTTCGAGATCTACCTGTGCCTGTAGGCCCCCGAGCCGTCAGGGATTTGTTTTAATCATTTGGTTTTTGTTCAAACAATGACTCGTTGAACAAAAAAGACAAATAATGTTCTCTGGAAATTATTTTTTGCAATCCAGTTATAAATGTACGGAAAAACTACATTTTTGTGCTAATTTTTTTGTGATTAAAATAATGAAATATTCCTTTTGCGGGATTAATAATCAAATAAGAAGGTAGATTGATGTATGGGCTTAAAAGCAGTATAATGATTAGCGTTCGCTTTAGGAGAAGCGGGGGTATAAGTTTTCACTTGCACTGAGTATGATTGGGAGTTAGAGGTAAGGATTTGTTCATGTATATGGAAATAAGTGATTAATTGTCGTCAAATAGGATACGCCAGCTATTTACAGGTGTTTTTTTGGCCGATTGCGGGCAAGGTAGCCGTAGTTTATTTTATTTATAGCGTGTGCAGTAGTTTATTTTATTTATTGTTTCATCTCTTGCGTTGAGCCTGAATTTTAATTTTTCTGATCATTTTTCGTAAATAATTATCATATTTCTTTAAATATGAATCAAAATTTTAGAAAGGCCAAGACTAGAATTTTCTAAGAAAGTTTTACAGTAAAACATTCAGGAATAAATGCTTCCTGTGATTTTTGTTGACAATGTTTAAATTTTCAGATTACTATAAGCAATTTTTAAAAAAAGGCGTATTGAAAGATGCCATCCACCAGTCTATTGCTTTTAATAACTGAGTGTTACGTGCATCTTAAAACAAGAAATGAAGAGAATATATTATTTTTAATGCTAATTTCATTATTATTACAATAAAATATTCCTACCATATTTCATTATCTTAAAAATTATGTTTTTAAAAAAGTGTTTTATTTTTATACAAGGTGCCCTTCTTATCGTTTATCAAAACTAATTCTTAAACCGTTAGTTTTAGAGATATAGTTCCAACTGCAAAATGACTGAAATGTTCATCATATAAAATCGATTTCCGTCAAACTAGTTACTTTTTAAATAGTTACAAAATTAAAAGTTTTATATAATCCCTGGTTCTTATAAGTTTTATTTATAAAAACTTTCTCCATGTTCTAACAAGTAAAACAGCAAAAGTTCGTTCTTCTATTATCAAGATTTGTCAAGTTATGATACTTAGAATTTAAAGAAATTTCGGCATTTTCTGTCACTTAAAACAGAAAACGTGTTTTTAGTGCCAGAAAATGCTGAAAGTTCATGAAATTTAAAATATCATAACTAAGTAGGTTTTGGTCAAGCAAAAACGGAATATTTACTGTGCAAACAAGTTTTAATAGTGTGGATTCATCTTAATAGAAAACAACGTCTATACTTCCCAAATTTATTTCAAACGTTCTATTTTAAAGGCCTTCAAATCAAAATGTCCATTGGTAGCATACCTAGCGATTGGTTATACGTTGCAAAAATAACAAGGTAATGTAACCTAATACCAGTGCTACTGTAAAATGATGCAACCTGCTAACCAAAACTAATTATATTCCCTATCTCTAGTTGCTAACTTAGCAAATTGTATAATATACCACTATTTGAAAATTGTAATATTTGCCTTATTTAGTAACAGACAATCTGTGATTAAATAATGCAAAGATTACTAGCAGAAATAGTGGTATTCAAAAATTCTTTAAATTGGCAACACTGCAGTGTGGATGGGGAAAAAAAAGGATGAAGCAAAATATAAAAAATAAAAATCCGGATATGATTTTCTTAAACATTTCCAGTCCTGAAATTTTATTTCATGTTATGAGAAAATTTAGTACTTAAAAAGGGTTAAATGAAGTTTTTATCTTAACGTCTTCAATGTTTCTTTAACTACAATCAATAGTATGCAAATTTCCTTATTTTAGAGGTATTTGCTCCCTTAATAACAAAAATGTTAACTTTTTTCCCCCATTCAAAAAATCGGTACTGCATACTCAGAATAGATTTAAGGATATATCCCAGTACGTAATTTGATTACAGTTTTTGCATTTAGTTCTAAAGACCTGTGCGATTTCGCACACCCTGTATACACTGACAAAATTTTACCATCCAATATATATCTGAAAATTACTTTTTGTTGCATTTTCTATTTATTATCTTCACACTAACTATTTTAAACTGGTAGTAATTGATACATTTTCTTTTCTTAGGTGGCATGGATAGTATAGTAAGCTTAAGTATGAATAAATATCACTCAGGTTTAGTTGGATGCCTTGCAAATGTGACTCTTTCAACAGACTACCATATTCGTCTTATTACACATGCGACTACTGGGATCAACATACAGCCTTGTCTTTAGAGTACAAAAAGTGAAAATTATAAGAAAAGTGTGACTATTCTCCTGCTAGAGTCAACATATGTACAGATGATAAATGTAGGATAAAACTTCCTATGGATAGTAGGTCCACATGTATAGCCAAAACTGCTTGCAGTTAAAATTTGCAAGTGAAATTACTTTGCAATATCTACTGCAGTCACCAGATCATTATGGCAGAATTCTGTAGCTTCTGTTCACAGATACATGTGCCACAAGGAAGTTTTTATACAGCTTTTCCTTGATTGTGACCCCATGTGTTGTGCTAGTGCCTTCAGTAAGCAGCAAGATATCAGTTTCTGCACCAGTCATTCTACTACTGTTATTCTTCTTAGTAATATCCCCTTTATAACATGAGTTAGCACCAATTTTGTTTCCATAATTTACAGTATATTGAGTAAACTTGCAATTTTCTAAGTGAAGGGTATTTTGACAGCAACTTTTGTAATAATGCCAAAAAAAAAAAAGCAAGGTACAGTTGACCTGGAGTTACAAGAAAAGAAAAATCTACACATTACAATATGTTTTGATTAACAGAACTCCACTTTGCTGTTCAGAAAGTGTAGTTCATAATTATTAGAATGTGTCTAAATGTTTCTAAAAGGAATGTGATTTTTTCCACAGAACCTGACATTAATTCATAAACATGAATTACTAAATGTTCTTTTGTATTGATACGTATCTCTCATTTATGAGTGTTAGATAGTGTTTATACAACAAGATGGGCCCAATATCCTGAAAGGTGCACTTCACTTAGATGTTTGAACTAGTTCAAAACAACAGCTGAAAAACTAATAGCTGGCTATTATTGTTTTATTATTTCAAACAGAAAAGCTTGGGCAGCACACTTCATTTTCTATACTAGAGTCGCAAACATTCCTTATGCATCAATATATTTTTTAATTTTGTAACATTGATACAGAACTGCGTTTTATTTCATTTTTCATTTGATTTCACTACAGTAAGGTTCCAAGTATATCAAGAAGGATAAAAGAAGTGACCAAAAGCAACATTTGATAAATGTATATAGACTATACATGTAAGTGTGTTTGTGTGCGTATAATTATAAAATCACACAGATAAAACATATATTCAAGAACAAGAGTTCAATTTCATCGAAAATTAAATTGATGCATAACTTTACTTATGTGATATTTGTCTTGAGTTTCAAATTTTGTACATTTTTATTTTATAAAATTACCTGTAGAACTGTATTATATTTTTTAAAAGAAAGTGCAAAAGCAAAGTATTAGCAAAATAAACATTTGTGAAGTTTGCTAAAATATTTTATATTATATTGTTAAGAATAAACTATGAGTAATTACAGTTAATCAAAAACATTTGCTTGTTCTCTCACATGTATCTACTAAAATTATTATAACTCTAAAAGTTTAAATAGGTAATCCATTCAATTTGAAAACAAGTAAACCTAATAGTTTCAATATACTTCAAAATGAAAATTACCGTATATCTTTTTAATTTATGAGAGTTCAATTTTATTATGTTATTCAAATTTGCAGAGAGAAAATATAAAAATGCATACACTACCCCCAAGTGGGTCTATTACTTGTTTTACTTGCATTTCATAGAATAGATATAGAAATGTGAAACATATCATAATTTAAACTTATAATTTTAAACTATTAATAATAATATTAGATATGTATTTATGTTATGTCAAATCAAATAATTTTTAGCAATATTAAAATTATTTCAATACTTTTACTCGATAGTTCAATATCAATAAATTTTCTTATCAAACAATGCAACATCATTTCATATAAAAATACTTGTGTAAGTTTCAAAGCAATAAATAAATATTTTAATGCAGCAATTTTAGTCAATATAGCTCCATTGTAATAAAGTAAAGAAATATTAATACATTTATTACAGATAAATAATTTTTTGCCATTTTTCATTATCTAGTTTTTATAAACTCAAAATTATTTTTCTTGTTTAATATAGCATGAATTACAGATAATGGCATTAAATGTGGTAAGAAAAAGTGTTATACCATAAATTGTATAACTCTGTTTAAAATATCAATAAGAGCTATTTTTAAAATAAAACAACTTCACCTCAGTTTATAACTACCAATGTCTTTCAATTATATAATTTTTACTTATTTATCTGAATGACAATTAAAAAGTATTAAAATAATCTTGCAGTTTTATTACATATTGAATTTTAAATATTTTTTTTCATTTTATATATAAAGATTATACAGCTGTAACTGCATAGGTTATGAAGAAAATCAAAATACTAGTTATATTTTTAATTTGTCAAAATAAAATTGAATAGATTTTCTAAATTAATTGAAGAAGTAAAAGAAAAAGTCATGCAATAATAATACCAATGCAGAAACATTTTTCTGCCTATTTTACATCAGCAGGGTTTTCTGCATATTTAAATAAGTCAGAATTAATGAAAACAGATCATTAACTCTGTCAAAGAAGAGGGTACTTTTGAATTCAAAACCACAATAAAACAGAAAAAAAGGCAGCTTAATTTTTACTTTTTTTAATTAAAAAAAATATTAGATTGTGTAAAAAATAATAGTGGTTTTTATTATTTATGTTTACAAAAGAATTCCTTTTAACTGGTTCAACCCAGTTTTAAAATATATTCCAAGTTAAACAGCAAGCTCTCCGACGGTGATAAGTGGATTAATTTCAACTAATACTTTAATTTTCTCATTGTTAATGACATAATCTCATTCACGACCTTCATATTCAAAGAACCATCGTTCAACTAGTCATCCCTGGGCCAAATGCGAGGTTGAGACTCCGAGCTGTTTCTGCTGTTTTTCGATCCATTTTAAATTTGTATAAAACATTGTGCAAACTTGTTTCTTTCCCAAATTATTTTTAATGGCGTTAACTAACTCTGTACAATGAGGAAAAACAAAACTATAGTAAACTCTGTCTAAGGCAGACTCTGTAAATCTCTCCAACACAGAAAGATTTTAAAGTCTCACAGAACAATAATCAATACAGCAAACTTTGACTAAAACAGAATACTGTCCTGATGATGGATTCTACCTTAGACAGAGTTTACTATATAATACTAAATAAATAGATATAAAGCTACCTTTCAAAATAATATACAACAATGTAATATTCCATAAAAAAAATTATTTAAAAACTCAGATTGAAAAGTTCAATAACAAAAACTGTCATTATTTTTTACACAATCTAATAGAAAAACCTCTTCAGTTAATGAATTTATCATTTGAATCAATGAAACTAATGGTACTAGACTTTGCTTACTAATTACAGCCTCAAATTGATATAGATTAAATATTAATTTAAAGAGAAAATTACACACTGATATATGACAAAATTACAGTTTATTTTACAATTATTTTCCTTTAAAATTTTGACACTGAATGTGAGATAGTGACACTGAACATAACCTAAAAGTGCCATTTCATATCTTTATGTCACTTTAGTTCCTGTGCAAGTATAAAGCACAAGCACTATGCAAGCTATGCAAGTGGCAGCAAGTAAAATCTGTATGTATTGAAACTGGAAAGAAAGTAATGCTACTTTAACTTAACAGGTTGTAAAGTGTAAAAAGAATTAAAATAACTTGAACTAAAATTACAATGTGTTTCACTTTATTTCTGACATCAAATCCAACATGACTAAAATACAAACTTATTTTCCCTCCAATTATCAAAGAATAAAAATCAAGTACCTTTAAAATCAATTTCCAGGATTTTCCATGACAAACTTGGGATGGATTGGATTATTTTTTTAATCTAAGATTATTAACAACAAACTACTTAATCTATAGATATTCTTTTTAAAATGATAATGCCAGTTGTGGAAAAGCAAGTGGGAAGTGGATAATAAAAATTGCAATCAATAAAAAAGCAAGTGGAAAATAAAAATTAAACATATATATTTTTTAATTAAATGCAATACAGGAGAAAGAGATCAACAGAAAGTCACAAAAAAATATGAAGACCGGGTAATGATAAGCGACGTACTTCACCGCCGAGTCCAGATTCTCGTGAATCCATAGGAGTAATCCGCCAGAAAGGGTCGGTTTACCCGGGCACCTCCACAGGTGGACTCTTCAGCCTATGAAGACCGGGTAAAACAAATTAGCAAAAAATGCTTTAATTTTTTACTTAAAACAGGAGAGACAAAAAAAAAATATTTCCTAACCAATCAAAATAATTAGCCATGCATACATATACATTTACTTACACAGAACTGAGTTTGTAATAGATAACGAAAACTGAATTATTTGCATACAATAGAAATGTGAAAAATACACATGTTTAAAAACACTATCCATCTAAACTAGTCAAAGCTACATTAGGTAAATCTAAGTTTAATATTATCAGATTTCATTGGTTCATGGAGTACTTAAAAATATTCCGTCCTTACCAAAGAAAACAAATATTTTCCATTTTTGCAATTTGAAACTGTTATTGTTTAAAAAAATTATCAATAGCTTATATTATATCAACTTGTTTTAGAACATTCTAAATCAACATAAACAATCAAAAGCACATTTTTCATTATTGATAATTATAAAGAAAATTTATAAATGAACTGCAAAATTCTGATGGAAAAAAATTTATAGAGATAAAAAATGTAGAGAGAAAGATATACAGTGCGATTCATAAATATCGAAACAATAGGCTATCACCTTAAATATTGCTCCTAGATACATACTTCCAATTGCAAATTTTCATTTAAAAAAAGGTGCAAAATTTGATGAGATAAGTTGCAACTCCATGGGGGGTCTATTTGAAAAAATACAAAAATTAAATTTTTATACGGCCCCCGTAGGATAAAATTTCCAATTAGGAAATTATTCCTTATCCAGTCCTGAATTAAACAAAAAAAAATGCCATCTTTATATCTGCAAAATTCACAGAGATATTAAAATCCAAAATTCGTGACTTACACCACTTAAGCATACCTCTGTGAGACGCGATATCAGTTCATTTGCAATGCAAGTTAGGGATCGACCATACATTTACACATTATTAAAAGTCGATCTAAGACAATGCCTTAACTTTTAGATATAAAATATTAGCGTATAGATTTTTACGTTAAACTTGCTTGAGAAGTATGCTAGAGGTCTGCATGAGGCCGAGATTGGTCCCAGGGTCGTAATCGGCAAGGCTCGCTGGCCGGACCGCGACTTTATTGTTCTTAGGACGTGCGGGAAGGCAATAAGTTTTATAAAAATAGTAATAGCGATAATGAAGCTTCTATTAACGGAATCATTGGAAATAATATTTTATGAATTACACAGAAATATTTTCAAAAATCTTTTTTTTTGTTGTTATACAGTTTCAAAAGTTATGATGTTTTTAAACCTATTTTTTATTTATTCCAAACGACATTGTTTTTTAAATTAAATCTTTATTTGAATATAACAGTCTAATCGTTATAAATAATCATTAACGTTGCTATTACGTATTTTTTTAATAGATGCCAAGCTCTCACAAATCTTCCGTTACAAGTGTGTTTATTTGACCCAGGTTCAATACGTTCGAACCAGAAACTCTTTTAAAAAATTCAATTAAATGTAGTAATGATTCGACTTAAAACATTTAAATTAAATAAGTCAAAGATTCATTAAACAATTTCTAGTTTTAAAGGGGTTAACTGGTTCAAATTAATCTACATATTACGGAAGATTAGTGGGAGGTTTGGCAGCTATGTTTTTGTCATGCGAAAACATAGTAATCTAAATTATACTGTAAAATTTTCTTATAAATATGTATGTAGTATTCTTTAAAATAATCTTAATTGTATCTTAAGATAAATGGGAATTTTTTGTACAAATTTCGGCTTGTGCAGAAATCTAAAATATGCACAGACACCTGTCTAGATAATGAATTAAATAAAATTAAGTGCAACGCCCATGAAAATGGTTTTCTTTCGCATCATATCAATAAACCCGACCTGAAACATAAAGTACATAAAAGAAATTTATATCTATAATAAACTTAAATTTTGTAAATTTCGCTGTATACCAGATTTGTATGAGAGACTAGGGTATGCGTTAAACAAATTTAATATCTGTACAGAGCCAAACTATCGTAATCAGAAATTGAAGCTACAGGAAGGAGTTACTTATTCACCTGGAAGCTTTTAAAAAGCATTTAAACGCTCTATTAGGACCCAATCTTTGTTTAAAACTGTAAATGCACTTTTCGGCATCATAAGTTTTTTTCAGCATTTCTCATCTTTAAATTTATATAAATCAATAACCTCTATAAATGGTTCAAACTTGTAATATTATATCTTTTTCAAATATTTTACCTAAATTTTAATTCGGCAAATTTGAAAAAAAATTATTCACTTTTGAAAATATAATTTGTTTAAAATAAGTTGAGTCTTTTTTTTTTTTTTTAATTGGTATTTTAAATATTTTTTTTAATTAATATTTTTCAAAATGCTAAACGAAAATTAAAACTTATATATTTCTGTTTAATTAAAGGAAAAAAATTCAATTCGACAAATAATATTTCGAGTTATAACAATTTTAAATTACTCTGCAATTTTTTTTTTTTTTTTTTTTTTTTTTTTTTTTTTGTAACAAGTCTTATGATGTGATTCTGTTTACAAATTATATGGCTAATCATCACAATAAATTCAAAATTCTAACTCTATAAATAAATAAATAAAATGTTTCCCGGACACCTTACAGTAACATTGTTTCTTGAATTACACGCATTTCAATTTGTGTCTCATCCCTTGAAACCTCACGAATTATTAAAACGGACATATCTCCCTGAGTTTTGCTGATATCAAGATGGATTTTTTTTTTTTTTTTTTTTTTAATTCAGGAATGGATAAGGAAAAATTTCCTAATTGGAAATTTTATCCTATGGGGGCCGTATAAAAATTTAATTTTTGTATTTTCTCAAATAGACCCCCCCCCCCCCATGGAGTTGCAACTTATCTCATCAAATTTTGCACCTTTTTTATGAAACTTTGCAATTGGAAGTGTGTCTAGGAGAAATATTTAAAGAGATAGCCTATTGTTTCGATATATATGAATCACACTGTATATATAAATATATTGTTCTGCAAGTAACTACAACCTATTTGTGAGTCTTAATTACAAGCACAAAAAATACAAATCAATTTATTTTAATCAATTCACAGCCTCTTTCATACACTGAAGTGACAGAATTCCGAAGATTTTATGTCCTATTCATAAAATTTACTTAGTTGAAAGCACAAAAATATCCAATAAATATCCTTTTTTGGGGAGGATGGTAAATCAAGCCACAGTTGTACACATGAGTAATAGAATTCCAGAGAGTTAAACAGTCATAACCATGGATGACGACTAAAGAAATTAAAAAATTCTAAAATGCTATGTTTACACATATTAAATTATCTTAAATTTGTACTTTGAAACATGTATTCCTATGCAGGTTATACCGAACACAAAAATTCTGTTTGAAATCAACACAAAAACATGATAAAATAATTTTCATCGACAAGAACCCGAAATAATACTTGGGCCCAAATTCAACCTGAAACAAGGGAAAATTTAATCTACAGTCCAGAACCAAAAAAAAAAAAAAAAAAAAAAAAAAAAATGCCACAAAATAGAAATTTAATTTTGAGCTTTTGTATTTCAAATATCTTCAAAATAAATTACAATAACATATTTTTTCCCCTCTCAGATATAGTTGTATAATACAAATGGCTATGAAAATATCATATATTATAAGAGCAAATATTGTGTATCTGTGTGTGTCTATCTATGTGTGTATATATGCAAATTTTATCTAAAAAATGGCTCTAACAATTTTGAATAAATTTTGCATCCTACCATTTTCGGGCACAAGAAGACCATTGGGATAGGTCATATGTTCGAGAAAATTCAATTAGTGGGTCATTTTGGGTCACTACAGGTCAGGGTTAAGTTAATTTTATCTAAAAAATGGCTCAAACAATTTTGATTAAATTCTGGCTCGAGAAGGCTATTGGAGTAGGTTACATGTTCGAGAAAATTCGAAGAATGTGTCATATTTGGGTCACAACAGCTCTAACGATTTTGACTAAATTTTCCATCCTATCAATTTGGATTACTAGAAGATCTGGGATTACTAGAAGGGCTGGGTCATCGAGAAAATTTGATCAATGGGTCATTTTTGGGTCAATACAGGTCAAGCTAATTTTATCTGAAAAACGGCTCTAACGATTTTGACTAAATTTAGTATCCTTCCATTTCGGGTTACGAGAAGACCATTGGGTTAGATGACATGTTCAAGAAAAACCGATTAATGGGTCATTTTGGGGTCACTATGCGTCAAGCTAATTTTATTTTAAAAAATGGCTCCAACGATTTTGACTAAATTTTTTCTATCCAACCATTTTGGGGTGCGAGAAGACCATTGGGCTGCGTCACATGTTCAAGAAAATTAGATTAGTTGGTCATTTTGGGTCACTACAGGTCAGGGTCATGCTAATTTTATTTAAAAAACGGTTCAAACGATTTTGGCTAAATTTTGTATCCTACCATTTTGGGTTACGAAAAGGCCATTCGGCTATATCACATGTTCGACAAAATTCGATCAGTGGGTCATTTTGATACCACTATGGGTCAATGCATTTCAATGGAAATGAAAGTTGAAACAGTTATTAAGTTATTGAACAGATGGAAGTAAGCGAATTCACAAAGTTGGCAACATTTCGCCAAATTTGGCGACACTTGGTGAAATGTTGGTGACATCGGCGAGAAAATCAACTTTCAAGATTATCAGTTCCAAAACACATGCTTGGTGCCAAGAGAAAGAATGTAGTTAAGTTTGCGCTTTTTCGCCAAATTGTGGCGACATTTGACAAAAAAAAATTAGCTTTCAGAATCTGAAGGAATTTTCTAAAAATTTCCAATAGGAGCCAAGATCAATGATTTAACCAATCAGTGTCCATAGAACGTTTTTAAATACAGAATTCAATCAAGCACTGTTCATGAACTGATTGTTATATGTTATACAGAGAATTTATAATAATATCGAGTTGAACACAAAGCTAATTTTAACCGAGCAAAGCTCGGTCTTCCCAGCTGGTAGAGTTTTATATTCATGTTTACATATTAATAAAAAAAAAAATCCCATAAAAAATGAATAATCTCAAATTTTAAAATCTATACATTTAGTCTCTGCTGGTATCTGAATGAAATGAAATATCATTTTCTCACCATAAATTGACTAATAAAAATATCCTTGTCCACAAATGTTTTAAAAAATATGTTTGCATTCATAAAAAAATTCCTCAGTTAAACTATTCAGTCCTTTATACACAAATTTATATAGTTCTTTTAAGTAATTAGCAAATGTTTCATTATGCCACACACTGTTCCTGCCACACACTAAAGTTCCTGATATGAACAATCAAATTATTTTCTCTACTTCAGCCCAGCCCATACATTTTCTATAGGACTTAAATCTGGGCTGTTCCCAGGCCATTATATTGACAAAATTCCACGACTTTCCTTATAACAATTTATGTAAACTTTAAAAAAATAATTGATAGGTATGCTAACTCACGTCAGATGTTCAATTTTACCCTGAATTCTGAAATTTATTCACCATGGCTGCCCTATGGCAAGAAGCAGTAGCAGATGTCTATATGTTCATTTTTATACAATAAACACAAAATGAAATTGATATTAAAGATATAATTGTACAAAAATGTGGATTAATTTTCTTTCACTTCGGATTCGGGTTTCAGATTCCCACCTCACCTCTATTCCAAATCATGGTTGGATAACTGCATAAACTCTAAATATTGATAAATATAAATAAAATCCCCTAATAACTTCCACCTTTCATGCTAAATAAAACTAACAAAAAGATTTTTTTTTTTTTTTTAATCAATCATCTCTTATACAACGCACGATACTAGCTTAGCTATCCAAAATGCAGCTTCCGGCCTTTGGAATTTTCAATCCCTTTGCTGTGCCAATGGCTCCAAACGAAAGAGCATATTCTTTTGCATATGCAGGCGAATAGCAGAATGTGCGCTTTCATTTTATTGGAATATGGAAAGTTTCTCTTCTTGTACTTTCAATGTCCACGATCTTTGCTTCGCAGCAAGTGTATGGATGCACAGAAGAGACCCATTCTAAGCTTCTAAGCAGGATGTTCCAGTGGCGTATCCAGGATTTAATTTCGGGGGGGAGGGGGGGCTGACTTAAATTTCGATAATGTTAAAAGTCTTACGAAACACATTGAATTGTATTGTAAACAGAAATCATGTTTGACAATAAGGCCATAACCAGAGGAAAACAGGGGGGGTACATTGCCGCCCCCCCCCAAACGCCGAAATAAGTTGAAAAGTGATAATGGGTTGTTTCACATACTTTCATTTAAAAGAAAGTCATTGTAGCTTATAATCTATAAAATCCCCCCCCCCCCTCTAAATTCTGGCTATGATTCTGCTTGACAATAAATTAATTTTGCTTGGGACAATCTCAATCAAAAATAATGTTTTTTTTTTGTTTTTTTTTTTTCTATTTCAGAATCAATTCCCTATTACTGGCAAGGGCAAGGCACGCGGGGCACTTTCCCAAAACCCACAGATATGAGACCCAAAAATTTCTGGTGTTTCAAATAAATTTTCTTGTGAACAATCTTAATGGAAGAAGAAATTAAAAATTTCTAGATTCATTACAAAACTTATGTAAGTTAAAATTGTCAGTGATATCATAAGTGTAATAAGTGTATAGCTACATTATATTTTTTCTGCTCATTTAAAGTTTTAATTTTCTCATAGTGAGCCCAAAATATTTCTGATTCTTTATATGTGTTTTAAACTTTCAGATGGATGTTTTAATTTTATGACTATCTTATCTATAAAATTTCATTTTCTTTGGGTTTCATATGTTTTTAAAGTTCACGCAGCATTAGTACATGTTTATTTATCATCATATTTGAGTCTGCCATGAAACAATTTTAATAATAACCCAACTTCAGTTCACATTTATTCTCAGTCTTTCATTTACATGGGTGCATTACATAGTTACATTCATACACTTGTCATTAACAGTATTTTTTAAAATGTGATAATCTAGGGTTAGGGCCAGAAATATGTTCTGTGGCTAAGGCCCAAAATTTTAATGGTCGGGCTCTGTTCAGCATAAATAAACTTTCTTTGTTAAATCTATTTTTTAATAGCAATAAAAAAGTTAATTCATATTCTTAGGGTGAGCAAACATTCCTTCTTGATCTCCCCCCCCCCTCCCTTCTTATACATGCTCATGGGATTTTGATCAAACATATGGCTGTTAAACTTGAAGAAATATACATTAAAAAAAACTCATTAAATTTGTGAAGGAAGGGACAAATTAAGAATTAATTGGGAACTAATGATCAGATTTCCTTTTTTAAAAAGAATTAAAGTTATTGAATTATGGCTAACAACTTTGCTGGACATTTATGTTTTAAAACCTAAAATAAAAAATACTCCAAAAATTTGAATAAAGCTTAATATTTCGAAAAAAATGAATATGTCCAAAAATAGCTACAACTTTTTTTTTATCACACATGGCTAAAAAACCTTCCCAGAAGCATATGCTTTAAAACAAAAACAAATTATCAATACCAAAAATGATAAAATTTTACCACTTCTCGAATCAGAACTTAAAAATAGTTATTCTGCGCATAATAAAGAAAGAATATGAGGAACAATAATTTCCTTGTATTGAGAGTGCAGGAGATGAAACCTAAACAGCCTGCTGTAAAACAGGCTCAATTTATAGATACTCGGTATGTATTCAAAATGTCTTAATATTTATGTGAATTACAACAGTTTCTAGAAGTGAAAAATTGTTGAAGATTACATTTTGAATAATACATACATGGATTTCTGTTTGTATAAGAAAAAGAATCTGAAATACATAAATACCAATGTTAATTTTTAAAAAGCCTGTTCTTCAATACCTGGTGGATTAATTTTGCAAATTCTTCTGTATAAGCAAAATGTCTGAAAATATATTTACACCATTTTTATTTTAAATTCGAACAACATTTAATTTTCTGCAAAATAAATATGCAGGAAAATTTATTTTTAACCAGTGCTTATTTTTAAATGTTTGTGTTGACTACGGGATAATTTTCATTTATTTCATCTTTCTTTTATTAAATATTGCAAATGTTAAAAAAAAAGGTAAAAATGCCGATACTAAAGTGCGTCATGGCAAAATGAGAGTAAATAGAAAAGAACACTATTCATAATATTGTACTTTCATAGAAGAGTAATTAAGAATTTTTATCTTTTGCTGGATCACGGGATCACTGAAATATTAAAAAAGGAATCTCCTTTAAATCTAGAAAAGCATGTAACTAAAAAAAAAAAAAAAAAAAAAAAAAAAAATAGTTCACTAGCAAAAAGACCAGGAACAAATAAATCAACAGGAGATATTGTTTTAATATTACTTCTGGGCATCTTTGAAAGGAACTTCCAAAATCAAAAACCAATAATCTTGCTTGACATTGCCATTCACAAAAAAATTTTAGTTTGTACATTTGCTGATTTGACGATAATGCTTTAAAATGATAAATTTGACAGTGCCTGTTGGATGACACTACACAGCGCAAGATAAATAGTGCTAAAATGTAAAGCGTGCATGGTAGAATCTTAAACTAGATTCCGTTTGAAAATGAGGCTATCTTTTTTTGAAAGGACATAAGAACAATACTACAGTGAAACCCTGATTTTACGTTTCTCAAGGGACTGAGTAAAAAAAAAAAAACATAAAATACGGGAAAAACGTAAAATACATAGAAAGTAAAAAATCGTTGAAAAAAACTAAAAGTGGTAAAGATAACTCTTTTCAAAGGTATTACAATCTATATTTTACGAAAAGAACATTATTGTACATACCATTTTAAGATAATTTGAACACATTTAGTTGCGAATCCCGGCGTTTAGGTTGAAAATAGTCCGTAATAGTGGATTGTTTTTTAGTCATTGAGTTCAAAGTGAATGCAGCATCTTCCAGGATTGAAATACTTTGCAAGTTTTTTTCCTGGTCTTTATGAGAAAGAAAATAAGTCTTTCACTATTTGTAAGCTCTTCAATGCAATATTGAAAGAAACGGGCTGTGCTTCTGTTTCTTCTTCTTCATCTTCATCGTTGAACGAAAAGTCCATAACGTCGGCTACGGATGGAGCAGTAGCTCTTTCAGCTTCGCATGTTCTAAGTTTTCCGGGATGTAATCGTCGAAGTCATAGATAACTGTTTCGTTGTCATTCTCAGAGTCCGAGTCTACCGCAGCTGATTCTTCATCTGTTCTCGGTTCATTAGATGCTACGATTCTGCTTTCTTCAAAACAATGGGAAATGCACTGTTGTGTTCTCCACGACGCAGAAATAAAATGCATAGCCTCTAGAACACTTAACTTTAATTTGCAGGCGTCATTTAGGTTTCCATTTTCTATTTCAGCTACAGCTTTCCGGACAAGTTGCTTTCTATAAAAAAAACCTTGAAAGATCGAATAATGCCGAGATCACAAGGCTGCAATTTGCTTGTGAAATTTGCCGGAAAAAAATCGACATGCACATTAGACAGCGGCAAAACCGGATGTGCACTGCATTGATCAATGAACAAAATTATTTTACGATTCTGAAACTTCATTTTTTTGTTTAGTCTGTACAAAAAGTTTTCGAAAAGGGGTTTGGTTATCCACGCATTTTTGTTTGCTTCGTACTTTGTCGGATAACTTCTCACGTTTTTGAAGCATCGTGGGTTGCGCGACTTTCCAACAACAAAGACATCTTACCTCCATGGAAAGTCTCCTTTAGGAACGTAACTTTCATCCGGTAGGAGGTTAAAGAAAAATCCGGTCTCATCTGCATTGAATACGTCCTTTGGCTTGTATCCATTGGTCAAATTTGGTAGATTTTTCTTCCAATCTTCTATTGTAGCTTCATTTACACTTGATGATTCTCTCGAAAGCGATCTATACACAAGATTATGTCTTTTTTTCATCCGGTCAATCCAGCCATTTGAAGCTATGAAGTCTTTCAAACCACCAAGCCTATCGGCGATTTCTAGAGCTTTTTCTCTTACAAGGAGACCGCCAAACATGATGCGCACAGATTTTGATGATTTTAAAGTATGTTGTAGGGGTCATACCCCTAACTATTCAGGTCAAAGGTTTCCTTCAAATGGGCCTTAGTTTTCGAAAAATTTCGGATTAAAGTTCAGCATGCAATTCAAATACCCATTAGTTCTCAATCTTGAACAAGGTCTTCGTGGCTCTGTGCTAGCTCGCGCGACTTGAGAGCCGGAGATGGGGGTTCTGTTCTGTCTTCTCCTGTGACTTTTACCTTTCTTTAATCAATTTTATATGTTTTTCGCGTTATAAGTTTTATGCAGATTTATGAATTCTGAATCTTTGAACTTTTTGATATTTTCCTAAAAATTCCATTTACATTTTCGAATTTTTCGTGAAAATGTATAGTTTTTGCACAATTTTTATTCTAATATTTCTGTTGATGAAAATCCAAACTATTTTAAGTCTTGATATCTCGTCTTTTTAAAATGATTCTTGTTTACATTTATGTATATTTAATTATTTATTTATTGTATTTATGAAATAATACATTTTTTTAGCTGCATTTTCTATTTAAAAAAAATTTAAATGATTAAGAAAAAATTAACAAAATAATGTATCCTTTTAATATTTGATTTGTTCTAAATATATTGAAATATGTTGACTGCTGAAATACTAAAATATTTATCATTACCGACATCGAAATTTTTAGTTTATTAAATATGGAACTAATTGTGTGATACATATCGCAAAAATATTCTAAACAAATTCCACATTAAAAATCGCCTTTAAATATATTCTTTATGTAAATTGTTTTAACAATATTGGAAGAATGTATAAATTAGCATATTTTATATTCTTTAAATACTTAAATTGTGATAAATTTATTTTAAAATGCATTAAATTTGGAAAATAAATTATTTCAAACGTGGTAATTTTCTTTAAAAATACTTAAACTGTGATAAATATTAAAAAATGCATTAAATTTGGAAAAGAAATTATTTCAAAACGTAGTAATTGTCAGCAAAGGATTAAACAAAATGGATAAAAGAAAATTTTATTTATTCTGATATTACCGTAAAAGTCATTGCAGACGATTTTTTTTTTTCAGGTATTTTTTATATCTATTGTAATTTACAAACGATTTTTCATTTCTAGTTGAATTTTTCTGTGTGTCATCGACTTGTTAGAATTTAAAAAAAATTAATTGTAATATATTATTTTTTATTTGTGCAAATCAAAAATGATGTTGAGTTTGAACTTTACAGTTAAATGTATTTAAATAACAACATATATATATATATATATATATATACATAACTGGCTAAAACTTAGATATAAGCGTTATTGCTTTAATATTTTATTACTCCTTTCAAGATATGTTGTTGAAATTACCTAATCATACATACCTTTAGAAGATTTGAAATAAAAATATTTTGTATAAATTATAAAAGAATATAAAATTTTATTTAAAATTTCATAAAGTTAAAAAAAAGTATTATTTTAGAACGGTTATTAAAATATAAAGGGTAAATAATAATAAAAAAAATAAACAAAATCGAGACATAAATTAGTTTGGAATTTCGTGAAATATTAATTTCAAAACTGCACAAAAAAGAACAAAAAATGTAAAATATCACGAAAAATTCGAAAATGTAAATGGAATTTATTAGGAAAATATCAAAAAGTTCAAAGATGCAGAATTCATAAATCTGCATAAAACTTATAATGCAAAAAACATATAAAATTGATTAAAAAAGGTAAAAGTCGCAGGAGAGGACAGAACCCCCATCTCTGTCTCTCAAGTCGCGAGCGCTAGCACAGAGCCACGAAGACCTCGTTGAAGATCGCGAACTAATGGGTATTTGAAATGCATGCTAAACTTTAACCCGAAATTTCTCGAAAACTAAGCCCATTTGAAGGAAACCTTTGACTTGAATAGTTAGGGGTATGACCCCTACAACATACTGTAAAATCATCAAAATCTGTGCGCATCATGTTTCGCGGTCTCCTTGTTAGTATCGTGCCATTTACAGGTACATTCGCGACACGAGCTTCTTTAAACCACTTTAATAAGATACTTTCCAGTTCGTTGTACGGCGATTTTTTCAATGTTCTTCGTTTCTTGGCATTTTTTTCTCCCACTTTCTCGATGTTTTTTTCAATGCATTCTTTTTTCTGTAGTATGGATTGCAGGGTTGTCACAGGAATTCCTTGCGATTGAGTGAACGCTACTTTGGTTCCGTGAAATTCATCAAATTGTTTAACAATTTTGGCTTTCTCAGCAACAGAAAAGTTTTTGCGTTTTTTACTCGTCATTTTGACACAAAAAGGTTAGAAATGCGACCACCGCGTGCTAAACAGCAACTAAATCTGAAAACATGAAGAAGGGTAAGGACCCCTTTCCCTCCCCGACGAAAGAAATGAGCCACCCTACCCCATCTGATTGGTAACTGGAGTGTCTCTTCCCCTGCCCATCTCATTCCTACACCAATAAAAAGGTGTTGTTTCTGTACTTTGCTCCCCCGCCAGCTGTCCGGGGGAGGGAAGGGAGCAGGCCGCGACAGCAGGTGTTCAACAAAGGAGGGGGGGAACCAGTTTCAGAAGACAGGAGTCTGTAGAATGCGTTTCTGTTTTCATAGATTACATAACTTTCAACAACGTGGATTAGCTTTAAAAAAGCACAAAAGGAAAAATTATTGGTTATTTTAGAACATTTTTTACTTTTTTACTTTCCAGAGAAAACGTAAAATGCTTTAAATTCCATAAATAAAAAACTTACGATCCGGGTTAAATTAACATTACAATTATACGGAAAAACTGGGACCTGATGAAAAAAACGTATAATGCGAGAAAAATGCAGATTCGGGGGATGTAAAATCGGGGTTTCACTGTAGTGACGTTATCTACATGATACTGGCCTATCCTACATATATGGTGGACATATGGATGCATTCTACCCTTATACGCATACCAGTATTATACGGCCAGCATTACGCTGCATATCAAATTTTCTCAGAACGCTGAAAAAACATTTACACCAAAAATGGAAGATGTTGGTGCGTTCAAAGATTTCATAATTTTGAATCTCACTTTTACGTTCCCAAAATAGTTTTCTTTCAAAAAAAATACATGCATACACTATATTTTCACACAATTGAAATTCATACAGCTGTTTATCACTTTTTTTTCCCCCTTGCAATCCAAAAATTATTATTAAACGAGTTTGAATAAAAATATATCAGACACCCAGTGGAACAGCAAAGATTTGATTGAAGGAAATTGACTGTCAAAATTTTCTGCTAGAACACTAAAACTCTAATAAAATAAGTACATTTTTTTTGTTACTATATGTGATGTGTAAATAGCAGCGTAAAGAAAAGCACAAAATAACCAGAATAAAAGATATATGCAACATCATAAAAGGAATCCGGTTTTTCTGGTTAAATTGAAAAGAGAGAAACAACATGAGGCTTTTTTTCTATGAAGCCTTGAAATATAAAGGTTCCATTATGAAGCAGTAAGAAAAATTTATTCTGGCTGTTTTCTTTATATTGGTTTATTTATATTCTATTTTTTATATTCTTTATATTGGTTGTTGTAAATACTTGTCACGTATACATATAAAATATTTTCATACACATATAAAATAATGACTTTGTTTATTATTTCTACTTTGTACAAGTTATAATAATGACTTAAATTCCTTCCAAATGAAAAATACTGGTTGCAAAGTTGGGACGTCATTAATTTAGTAAATCATCTCTTTGCTTTAAAAAATATATATTAGTAATTAATAAAGTTGTTCTATCTTTTAAAACAATTTGATTTCGTATGCACGGACATACCCATAGCATACTATTACTATTTTCAAAAAACTTATGTTATTGCTGTTGTTGTATCTGTGATATACATGACATAATACACTTTATACACAATGCTTGACAGATGTTCATCCTACTGTGCGTGAATCTTAGATAGTAATGCAAAATAATAATTGAGTGTTAAAAAACGAAAGTTAATCAATATTATTCACAGTCACAGATTCTGCACCTATACATTGCCAGATTTTCCATTTAGCCGAAATTGCGTATTAGCTATGTCACTGTGCACTAATATGGGGCTAACAAAAAAAGGCAAGTACAATACATGGCAAAAAAAATATAATTATATATATATAAAATAATATATATGCACATATACATACAGATTTATCTAAAAAATAAAGAAACAAAATCAGCCATTGTTTTTCCATTTCACTGAGATCATTTAGGGGGGGGAGAGGGGAAAGGGGGCTTTATTTCCATCAGGCCCCCACCTTTTGGCATGGGGATACCATTGAAAAATGAAAATTAATAAGTACCCTTCACAGTCAAGTCTTCTGCACATATATAGCACCTTATTTCAGATTTAGCCAAAATCACATTGATATTAGCTGTGGTGTCACTGCACACTATAATATAACTCCTCAGTCTTGGCATTGTCTGTGGAAGAGACTTAAAACTCCTTAAATTAATTAAACTACTTCTAGATCTTGTCAATTGAACATTTTATACATTTTCATTTATCCACTAAAATATGCATGCAGCTGTTTTTTAGTCATTTAAAAATAGATTTTGTGGTCTCAAGTAATTTTGGTCACAGGACTGAGGGGAATATGGGAATAATGAGAAAAACAAGGCATGTCAGAAAAGAAAAGAAATTTACCTCAAAAAAAAAAAAAAAAAGAAACGGTCGGCCTTTTTTTTATTTCACTGCAACCACTTCGGAAGGGGAAAGGAACTGTTACCCCATACATCCCCCCCCTTGTGTATACTAATATGGGACTGAAGAGAAAAGAGTCAGTCGTCCATTGTTTGACAGAAAAAATAATTATAAATTCATCTTAAACATAAAGAGAAAATTAAGCACTTTTTTCATTCCATTTTCAACAATTTTAGGGAGGAGGAGGGGGCGGGTGTCTGTACCCCACAGCCCCTTCTCCCTCTTTGGATATGATGTGGTGTTACTGTGTACTAATATGGGAGTAAAGAGAAGAGAGTGGATAGTCCGTTGTATGACAGAAAAAAAAATACAAATTTATCACAAAGATAAAAAACTAGCCCTTTTTTCATTTCATTTTCGATTATTTCAGGAGAGGGGCTGTACCCTTTTCAGCCCCCTTCCCGCTCATTGGGTATGATGTGATGTAACTGTGAATTAATATGGGGCTAAAAGGAAGAGAATAGGTAGTCTGTTGTATGACAGAAAAAAAATTTTAATTTATCGCAAATAGAAAGATAAAAAACTAGCACTTCTCAGCATTTAATTTTCAATTATTTCGGAAGACAGGCTGTACTCCTTTAAGCCCCCTTCCCTTTCATTGGTAATGATGTGGTGTTACTGTGCACTAACATGGAACCAAAAGAAAAAGAGTGGGTAGTCTGTTGTATGATAGAAAAAAAATACAAATTCATCAGAAACAGAAAGACAAAAATCTAGCACTTTTTCATTTCATTTTCGATTGTTTCGGTAGGGGGCTGTACCCCATTCAGCCCCCTTCCCCCTAGTTGGATATGATGTGGTGTTAGTGTGCACTAATATAGGGCTAAAAAGAAGAGAGTGGGTAGTCTCTTGTATGAGAGAAAAAAAAATTATCTTAAAGAAAAAAAAAAGCACTTTTTTCATAAGATTTTTTACTATTTCAAGAAAGGGACGGGGTGGCCGTAACCCCATCTCCTCTTTAGGTATGCTGTGATGTCAATGTGGACTAATATGGGACTAACAAGATTGGCTAGTCCGCTGCATGACAGAAAAATAATAAATTTATGTAAAAACTAAAAAAAAAACTTTTTTTCATTTCATTTTTTATAATTTCAGTGGGGGCTGTAGGCCCATCAGCCCCCCCCCCCCCCCCCTTGGATACACCATTGGGCTGTGCACAGCACTGCAAAGAGAAAGGAATCAAGTTCTGATTTGCATTAGCACAGCTACCCGGCCATAGCGGCCCAGTCGTATGCCGTGGACTGAAAATGAAACTTGCATGTTCAAAATTGAAAACAGAGATATTTCATGATAATCCAGAGATTAAATTATAGTCAAAAGATCTGGAGTCTCCAGGAAAAGCCAGAGATTTGGCATGTCTGCGATTCCATTAGCAATGATAGCAATCAGAAATAGATGATCAAGAAACAGATCATTGTTGAAGTTCTAAATGCATCTAAATCTGGTGAATAAAAAGATGGCAACAAGGAATTAAAAAAAAAAAGAATCAACGTCATCAAAATGTGCTGTGGCGAGTCTAAAAACTTACTAGTGTATTTTAAAGGACAAAATATTGACTGCAAATATTATTTATATGCGATTGAAAAAGAATTGTGTAAATCAATTTTAAATACAGCTGTTCAAAACTATTTACTGATTTTTTTCAAATTATAATAATTTTTTTAAAATGATTGGATGACATTCTTTAGGCAAAAAAGTCTCTTTCTGTTATTTTTTTTCAATTTTCTTTATTGTATCGGCTATTATGAATATCGGATATAGCGAATGTTTGTTAAAGCCCCGTCGACTTCGTACGAAGTAGACTTGACTGGATTTCTCTTTTCCAATCAAGAATAAGCATTTTTTTCAATTTATCAAATTTTTTTTCACAATAGTTGAAATTGTTTTGAAATTTAAACTTTTCTACAAGCTGATTTCTCCACTGAAGACTTCGAAATGTTCTAATTGCCTATAAAAAGATTGTAGAAAGAACTAGGAAAGAAAATATTGCATATTTGAAAATAAAAACTGCAATAAATCAAAAACAAATGCAAAATTTTGAAGTGAGATTTTTTTTTTTTTTTTTTTTTTTTTTTTTTTTTTTAGTTTATATTTTAATGTTATGAAAAAACACTCTTCAATTAGATCTCAAATATCAATTTTGTCTTTTATACAGAGTAGAGAAAAACACATAGTAGTCATTGATATTGAAACTCTATATATATATTTTTTTTAATCTGAAACTATATTCTGGACATTTTTATGAAAACTCTTATTAGCCCTAACCAATCCTGCAAGAATCAAAACAATTAGAGTCGACTCATCCAAGAGCTAAAAAAAATAGCTGCAATATGACTTCACCTGAACTTTTGGTTGATTTTCAGTAAAATGAGGTTAATTGACCTAAAGCAGGACTCTAAACTGAACCTTATTATTGTATGAGAACATGAGCAGGGCTGTAGTGGAAGTATACAATGGTACATACCATATATCTTCTGGATTTTTTTTAAAAAGAAACTCTTTATATCCTCTGTTTCTCAAGTAAAGCTATAATGGGTATTTCTTTTATGTTTACCCTCTGGTTTTTTATGACTACAGAACTGCACATGTGACCTGTATCCTGGGTTCTATAAATAGAGAAGCTCAAAAGTTTTTGTTCTGTAAACCTGAATATATATATATTTTACAAAATATTTTCATGCAGCACTTTTATATTTTGGAGGTGAGAAGTTGTTAAAATTGTATGAATCATCATCCTCATTGTCTTTATCGAATAACTAGTATTCTATAAGCTTCAATTACTATAACAACACTTATATGATAAATATTATTTTCCATGGCAAAAGAATCACATATTATTATTGTCATCACATATATCAAATGTTAATGTCAGTTTTAGTCAAATAATTCCTTTATGGTAGTTTGGATTATTGTTGTGCAACTGTATTATCAATTTATAGCAGCATAAAATGTGATAAGTGTTCTGTGCATAAAAGTATAACATGGTCAGGCTTTGATTAAAAATTGTGAATAATTGCAAATAAACTGTTAAACTAGAAATTTAAACACAAAAGAAAAATTCAATCATTTAGCCATTTATTTAAAAAAAGAAGCATAAATAACATTGTCTTTTTAAAGATACATCAGTACAACATATTCCATTATTCTTGCTAGAATATAAATACAGCATAATTTATTATTCCCGAATCATTCCAGATACAGCCTGTACCCAATGGCATAATACAAAACTAATTAAACTGAAAATACATTTCAATATACATATAATTATTCTGATCAAATTGATCTGATTTATCACAGCTAGCACCTCATGACTTTAAACTCTTTACATATTTCTTTGACTTAATGAATAATTTTTAAATAAAACTGAATACAGTGATAAGATATACCTCTGAACATTTTTTTTTTTTTTTTTTTTTTTTGGTACATGCATATTTACAAAATAAGTCTGAGTGTACACTGTTTCATAATAAATCTCTTGAACACAAAATTATACATAATATTTACAGATTCGTGAGTGTTTAATCAAAATAGGGCCTATTTCAGTCTTTAAATAAAATATTGTATATGCAAAATAAACTAATAGTGACTAGTATTAGTATGGTTTTTCAGTTTATTAAAGCTAAATTTTAATGATTTTTTTTTATTTCAAAATAAGTTTACTTCCACTGCATACAAAAGTTTAAAAAGCTTTTAAGGGATTTATGTTTTATCAAGTCTAGTGGTTCAGATTGTAGATAGTTAAAAATTAAACCTTGCTATGGTAAAATGATATTAAACTAAACATAAAACATCGATATGAAATATTTTGGTCATAATGAACAGAGGAAAGTACATTCAACTAGGTAAATTATATCCAGTGGTTGGAGTATCATAGTTTAGATTTTTCCAACAGAGCAAAAATATGCCAGGATCAGGACTCGAAACTGGGTACTTTGATTTGCCGAGTTTGGTAGGGAGAGCGTTGGTATGGCAAACCAAAGTACACAGGTTCGAGTCCTGGTCCCGGAATATTTTCGCTCTGTTGGAAAAACTCAACTATGATACTCCAACCACTGGATGAAATATTTTGTTTAAATTATAAAGTTTTGGATCACAAAAAAGATTCATCTTTCCTAACAATTGATTCATCCCAGGCAAGAAACACATGTAGGCATTTTGAAACCTAGCCAGCATGTAGGCATTTTGAAACCTAGGTATGAAGGTCTGCCCCAGCACAGTTGAGATTCTTAAGATCATTTAATTTAAATTAATTTAGAAATAAGTGATAATCCCACTTCTTCCAAGTTGCAACTATGAAATTTTGTTTTTTAGAATACATAAGGATTGAAATATATTTAAAAATCCAAAAAGAGGAGTTAATACACAACAATAAATTGTTCTTCCTTGATAAAAAGTTGTTAGGGAATTCTGATTGATTGATTTTAAAATAGAGTAGATAACATTACAAGGATATTAAAACATTGGTTTCTGTTCATTTCTGTTTACATGCTAGAATTTCATCTCAAAATAAATAATATTGATGTTGAAATATGACATATAAAGTTACAAAAAAAAAAACTACTAAAAGATTCCCATAGTTTTTTTTAGAACTACATCCAACTTTGGCTGGTTTAGACTGTTTTTTAATTATTATATTAATAACTGGATAAATTTCTTTGGCAACAGTAAACAATAACTGGCATTTTGTAATGAATGAAACTGACTTTATCTTGCATATATTAATAAAATACATAGAAAAGAACACATCTATTCTTTAGAACTATGTTGGCGGATTGTTTATAAATTTCACAAATACCAAAATTCATATATATTTCAATAATTTCTACATATGTACATTTATTTATTTATTTTAATATTATTATTGAATTTCTTTTACACACTAAGTCATGCATCATGATTGAAATATTTTAAAATTACGATGAATCATACTAAACTTATAAGATTTTCTATGAAAACTAATAAAGTACACTCTGTATTTATCACAAAATATGGGCTACTATAAAATTAGAATTTTAAAAAATGTTAAAATTAAAGAAAAGTAAATAATCTTTTTGTTACCTAGAATGCAGAAATACTATGCACACATATTTAAAAAAAAAAAAAAAATTAGTTCATTACATATTTAAAAAGTGAGTATACTTGCACATTTTAAAGTCATTGACAAAGTTGGGATACATATATATGTATATATAAATACATAGAGAAGAGTTAACCACACAGATTAATTCAATCACTGATCTGGATAAACTGGAAATATTACAATAAAAGTATCCTATAAATAATTCAGCTTGATACAATAAATTAATCAATAGAAAAATAAACCCTTAAAAGGTGAAAATAAAATGGGATGGGAATATTTTTTACACATTAATGTGCTATAAAAGTAATATAAATAGTTAATTCACAAATTATAAGAGAAATTCATAATTGAATAATCCTAATTGATTTTAATACATATATTTAAATAACATAAGCACTACATTCTTCCTGAAATGTAATTTACTACTTTTCCATTTTAAAAATTTTCTTTTTGTAAAACATAATCTAACACTTCAGAAAGTATTACATTATGAACAGAGTAGGGCATTCTTAACAAAAATCAATCGAGAAGTATACAAAATGCAACTGACATTTTACGCATGATAAAATTCATGTCTTACCTATCAGCATGAGTATTATATGTATTAATAACATTTTTTATTCATATTTTCAGGTGAGAAAACACAAATACATTTAGCAATTCCACAGTATAAAATCTAATAATGCAGTAATGCTTCTATCATTAAAATAAATGCACATAAGTGTCAACTGGATAAAATTCATTATTACAGTAAAAAGCCATTAGAAATACTAACCAAATGTAGACAGATTACAAAATAAGAACCAAACACATAAATTATTTCAATATTTGATTAGAGAAAGGCTTTTGAAATATTAACATGTTTCAAAGCCAAATCCTTCTTGCGATGCAAAAACTGTGTATAAAAATCCATCTTCATCTTTTTCCCGAGAATATAAGTCTCCCATAGTCATTGACACACAAGCCAAACTTCGCTGATTTACAAGAAGAAAAAATGCCTGATTAGGATGAAGCTGCAGCCGTCTCCTAAAATCATAATATAAATAACAAATAGTTTTATATGATTAGATTAGTAAATCTGCACAGAAATTGTACATAGAACATGAAAAACCTACAAAACTATAAAATATGAGAATGGCAAGCATTCTTGCTAGATCATTACTTAACGGTGTTTCTCAAAAATACATTTTCTCCTGCAAGACATATTTACAGACATATTTTTAAGCTTAAAAGCTTAACACTAACAGGTATGATTATTAAAGTGATTTGGAATTGACTATTTCCTTTTCTTTTATTTTCTTTTTTTGCTGAAAAAATTACATATTGAGTTATAAGTGATTCTCTTGTCATATATGATTATCACTCAGGCTGATGCATTTAAAAATTCAATTCAAAATACCAAATTTGACAGCATTTTCTAAAAGATCCTCTGCTTTTATTTTTAAGAAAACTAATTGATTTCACAGCTTCTGAATAACAAGACCTGCCAATCTCATGCATTTACAAACAAAAATGAATTCAGGAATGTGTTTTGAAAACAACCTTAAGGGCATAATGTCCAGCCTTTTTAAAAAATAGCAAAATGTATGCTTTTTCTTTTTTTTTTAATAGTAAAATGTTCTTGACTTTTATCCAGAGATTGCTCATTAAAAAAAAAAAATTCTTGAGCTTTAGTATTTCTAATTCTGTGCTGAAAACGTGCAGAAATCATAGAACCTGCTCATCTCTCTACGGGAAAAATTGATTATAATACAATCATGCAGCAATTGTATTCTTTTTATGTATAAGTCACCAGGACTTGAAATTCAAGACAGGATGGTGGGATTCATACCCAAGAGAATTTTGCAGGGAAAGCCTTCTGCTCAAGAAATTATCAATTTTTGAAAATAGTCAACCAGGAGAAGCAATGCAATGACCAATATTAAATTAAGACTAAAAAAACAGGACAAAATCCAATTAGTCGTTATCAAGGCTTGACAAATATGGTTGCCAAGTCGCCACTGGCGACCAACTTTTTTTAGCTGACAATCAAATCATTTTAATCTGTCAAGGTCTTTTTTGTTTGAAAATAACTAGGTTTTTTTTTTTCTTTCTACAAAAATTGAATTAAGAAATGAGCACTAATGGCATTTTTCTCTTCCCTACCCCAACTAGTGTGCAGCAAGCAGTGATATTTCCTCTCCTCTCGCACTTTTAATGGAAGAGCAATGTTTAAAAGGCATTTTCCAACATGCACAGAAAACGCCATTATTTTCCGCTCTAGCAAGATAATAGGCTCATATCTGGTAATTAGAATGTGGGGGAGAGAGGCCAGGTTTCAATAAAACAGTAAGAAATAATGTTAATCCAGCCTTTGTAGCACTTAAAGTTGCATACAAAGCAAACCAAAGGAACATCATCAGATATAGATTTTTTTTAGCACTCGAACAACTGAAGCATTCGGAAATAAGCATTTCCTAAAATGACAGTTAATTTAGCCTTTACAGTATTTTTTTCTTCTAGATATACGATTTTCATAATTTTCAGTACGAAACTTGATTTATATTATCATTCTAAGTTGTGTGCTATTCTAAACTATGTAACTAATAATTCTAAAGTATGCATGTTATTTTTTTCTCAATTACTTCATAAAAGAACTTTTGTGCTTTTTGAAAATCAATAGCAACGGGAGGGAGGTACTTTTACTGCCAACTAGAATTTTTTTGCTGGCTACCAGATTTTATCAAATTTGTACAGCCCTGGTCATTATTAAGGGCACTTAACATTTTGGTTAAAATTTTTTGAATTAATGTAAATTCTTTCAATCATGCTTTGTCATATGTTAATATTTATGGTTAATTTAAAGGGCATGATCAATACATGCAGAGTTAAGAATAATTTTACCTCACTCTTAAACAGATCAACTCCTCACTATTTAAATATGTTGGTACCCCCCCCCCCCCCCCGCCCATCCCTATTAAAAGAATTTCAAGTCGAATACATAAAATTATTTTTAAGTTATCATGTTGTCATATCTATTTTTTTTTTGTTGTTGTTTCAAAACAGAAAACATTTTCTGTTGAAATATCTTTTTTTCTGTTGAATTAATGTCATTTTTCTATTGCAATAGTGTCTTTTTAGTGACTAGCACCCTGTATCTCGTTTCTAGAGTGAACATGATATGTCATAACAAAAACTGATATACATTTTTTAAATAAATAAAATTAACATTTTCTGAAATCAACATAAATAAAAATCAGTGCTTATGTCTATAAAAGTAACTAAATAAATCTGTCTGCAATAAGGCATTTTAGATTTAAAAAAAAAAAATCTGTCATCAATTACAAAAACAAGAAAAACCTTTTTTAAGCACCTCCCCCCTCCAAAAAAATAACAACAGTAATAATAATTCACAGTGAACACTTAAGCGACACATTTGCTGCTGAAGAATAAATTAGGAACTTGTTCAAAACTCAACATTAGAGCCATCGGCAGTAAATATGTTAAAAGCAGAAAACTTTTAACGATGTACATAAAATTATTGCAAAATTTAAAACAATCCCCTAATAAAATTATTAACACAAAATACAGAATCATATCTCATTTTAATACATTATTTTACAAATAACTTAAATGTATTTTCTTTTATGTTTAACAATCGGAACACCAGCATTGCTCAGAATAACTTTAAAAGTTCAAAATTTGCCATCATTCAAAATTACAACCCTGATACATGGTTTTGAGCCTCAAGAGTGCAGGGAAGGAGGGGAAAATTTTTTGAGAAGTTTCTTATTACCCCTTGTCTAGGTCCTGTAATTCATTATTATGCAAAAGCTTACTTTCATGGAGAATCTGAGTTATTGTTTTACATATCTTTCTGCCTCTATCTGTATAAGTTCAAGGGGAATTTGAAAATTCCTCACTATTCCTTGTTTATGTTCTAAAATTCATCATGATGCAAAAATTTCAAATTCTTTAAAAACAAAAATATTGAAATTAAAAACATACAAATGAAAACAAAAGAATAAAAATAATAATTACAGAATATAAAGAAAATTACAAAGCCTGAAAAGCAAAATCAAAGTGCATTTTGACTTGTTACACCTTTAAAAAAATGAATTACAAACAAACACTTGAAAATGTAATTAAATAGAGGTCTGGAAGGGCCTGCATCTGAATCCAAAGCCGAACATGTTTGGGTCAATTTATTTTTGTTAGACTCAGTTCAGGCCTGGGCTTCATTCTTTCTAGGCCTGCTCTGAGTCTAATGAAAGAAAATTGGTCCTAGCCTGTGTTGAACTCTCTATTTTTATTGGGGGTGGTGGGGGGGGGGGTATATTAATGGTATTATACATATTAATGATATTGATATATTTGTTGGTTGAATATCAGCATTTTTTATAACATTTGAGTTTTATCTAGCTAGGTCAGACCAGATTTCATTTGTTTTTGCATGGGACAAATACAAACAGCGAAAAAATAAACAGTCCTCCTGGAATATATATATCTTTATTAAGAAACTACTATTACTGATTACTGCATAGAAATATATCAAGTAACCTACAATTGATTCAGATTGATGCAATCTGAAAATATTTTCTGCTATTTCTTTCTCTCCGGCGAATGTAAAAATTACTTTTGATGATCTTTTTAAAACTTATAAAACAAAACTTTAAAAAGGAAATTCAAAAATTGGCTATTCAGTGCAAACGTACATTCTGGGGGAAAATCTTCATATCTCTATGTATGATAGACAACATAGTCAATTACAAATGCACTTTAAACCAGAACTGAAGCTGAATTGTTTTTTAAGTTCTAGAACTAAAATAAATTATTCTTATTCTGTTAAATTGACTAGAGTCCTACATTAGTTCAGGTAATTAATTTTACTCAAACTCGACTGTGGTTCAGATCAGGTCAACATTAGGGCTGGACGATATCAGAAATTTAATATTGCAATATATCAACGAGTTAATATTGATGATATATCGCGATACTAATTTAAAGGGGAGGGGGGGGGAGAGCAAGAGCATTTGCTATATTAAGACAAATGATATGGTATCAACAATTTAAACACAAAACCTAGTTGAATGCAATGAATTAAAATTTTTATATATATTTGCTATATATTGCTATATATTTTATTTTATTTTTTTATATATTTAATATTAATTTGCATATATATTTAATATTAATTTTATATTAACTTGCTATATATTTTATATATATACAGTCGAACCTCGTTAACACGAAATCGCTTAACACGAAACAATACTGAGGTCCCGTCAGATCAGTCTGAAAATCAATGTTAATTAATTCGTTTAACACGAAATGAAATTTCGGAAAATCCCGCTTAACGCGAAAAAATTTTTTTAGCTCCAAAGTCCAAACATGATTCCTTATGCATAGTTTTCAATTTTTCAAACTTATATGTCACATCTTCTAAAATGGAATTTTTTCTCATGGTTTGGAAAATACCTAAAGTGGAAAAGGGTTTCAGAAAATAGTATACTATCGAATTCCTGACTAATTCATGCTTTTCTTTGTCCTTTGGTATGCGAAAGTTTTCCCACACTAACCATTTCAGCTATAGGTCATCGGTCACAGTGAAAGTTTGGGTGAAGGAATTTCTTTTTCGAAAGTGATTGTTCCATTACTTGTTTAATTGTACTGACAGTGACATACACCATAACCCAGATTTCCGAAATCCTCTATTTTCGGGTAAGGAAGTGACAATCCTTACTTTACCAGCTCACTTACATAACTGAAACTCTGTTCGCAATTGTTCTGTAGAATTCTATGAAAGAAAAGTCGAAAGCAGCAAGTTCATCTTTAGAAACCAAGCAAATCATTTTAAAAGTAGTCAGCAATAAAGTGCTAAAAAAATCTGAAATTGCAGCAATGTATGGGATACCCGACAGCACACTCTCTAAGATTTAAAAAAATTGTGAAAAGACTGAAGTGGCTTATGCTGTGAGTCAATTTGAAAAAGTAAGAAAACTAATGTGTACAGGAAAGAATGAAGAAATTGAAATTGCTCTCTTGCTGTGAATATAAGAGACAAAAAGCCAGAACATTGTTTTAACTGGTGCAGTTTTGCAAGAGAGACCACAGGTTTTTGAAAGTGCTCTCAGTGAGAGCTATTTGGCATGTTCTAGTGGATGACTGATAAGATTTCAAAAGCGTCATGGAATTATCTGCAATCGAAAAATGGGAAATTCTTGTTTTTCCGAGTGCATTTGCATAAATGAAGATATGCTGACTTCGGATGTGATGCCAGACGAAGAAATAAATGCTGCATTAGTTGAAAAGAAGATGACAACATCAGACACAAGTGTAAGAAGAGCATGAAGAAATCGACACAGAACGGAAAAGTTTAGTGTCATTAACTGAATCTACAGTAGCATTGAAAACTGTACAACGTTTCATTATGGAACAAGAGGATCCTTCCCTTGCTTTGGACAAATTAGATAAATTCCATACGTTCCTAAAAGAAGCACTCAACAAAAATTGACTGACTCAATAACGGACTTTTAAAAAAAATGGTTAGCAAGTAAATAAATTTATTACTTCCCAAAATGATGATCAATTTGTTTTATTTTTAATTCAATTTTCCATTTCTTATTAATTTATGATTTTAAGAACAGGCATAAATTTGTAGGTTAATTCATTTACATTTTATATCTAACATAGATGGTGCCCCTATTGTGACGGTTAACACGAAATTTCAGATAACACGAAAAAAATTTGCAGTCCCTTCAATTTCATGTTAACGAGGTTCGACTGTAATATAATTTTTATTTTCTACATTTTTTAAAACAAAATATTTAAAAGAAAATAAATTGTTTAATAACTATTTGTATTACCATTACTTTCATAAAGCATTTCTTTAAAGATAGTATATCTTCTATTCTTCTCATTTTATTCTATTAATATATATATTTTTTTAAGTTTTATTTTCACCACTATGATATGATTAATATAGGATTAAAAAACACAATTAATAAAATGAAATTCAAAGTTGTCCACATAAAAATGTATAGAATTTTCGTTTCATACAATTTAATTATTTGTTTAATAATACCAAAGTTTGTTTTACTTGGTTTTGGGGGGGGGGGGGGGAGGTCTGATTTCGTTTATTCTGTACACGAAATGGGTCTGGGCCAAACCACCCATACATCACAATCCTTTCGTTATATATCCTTCATTTAATCTTGGCATAAAGAAATCAGTCCACCCTGAAAAACTTCATTTTATCAATTATCATTTCTTATTTTTAATTTAGCAAAGGATTACCTTAGGTGACTAAAATATGAATTAAAGAAATTTAAAAAATATTGCATATTTTGGGAAATTTACGATTTACAACAAAATGTAATCATGGCAACCATGTAATTTTTTTTTAATATTTTTGCTTTAATTATTATCTAACATTGTTTAAATTATTTAATGTATCTCTCATTGAAAGAAAAAGGTATTGTTTGCTAAGTAACTGATAGACATCCGTTCTGAAATTTAATTTACTAATAAAATCCACTAGAATAAGCAATAAATTAAATTTCGATAACCTAGTGAAATTCAGTGTAAAAATTTTCAATGTATATAAAATACCTTTTTTATGAATGGGGCAACCAAAAAAGACTGAATCTATCCAATTCGATACACTCATTTTAAGCTCAGATATAAATTACTTCTGAATCCAAGAAACTGCACTCTATAAATAAAGCATTATCAATACTACGCAATAATGAACGCTCATCTTTTTCGTCATGACATATCAAAAGTTCAGAGTTATCGGAATAAGTCTGGACCAATCACAGCGGCCAAACAAGGACTGCACGATTATTGTTATTCAGTAGCGAAAGTGTTATTCAGTATTTATCTGTAACGAACAGTAGAATTTGTGTTTTTTAAAGACTGAATGTATTGGGATATATTGGAATATTCCTTACTTTGATATATGATAGAGAGATAATCAGAGAAGGTAATTTTCCGTTTTTGATGAAGCAGGATAGTGAATAAATAGATGGATCAAATGAAAAAAGGATTGAAGGACATATTGGTACGGGATATTTGTCGCTGTTTTTCGAGGCTCGATTTAACGATGATCATAAAACAAAACATGAATATTATTGTTATTGGGATATATCGGCTGAGTCAGAGTTTAAATATTGTTATTGCGATATTTAAAAAATATCAATATTTGACAGATATATTGATTATATTCCAGCCCTAGTCAACATTAATTTTTTCTGTTACAGGTCAGGCTGACTTTTGAGTATTTCAGATTGAGTTTTGATTCTTTTGGGTCGAATTTTGATTCTTTTGGGTTGAGTTTTGAATCTTAAGTTCAGGTTGACCTGATTTTTCAAAAGAAAGTCCTGAAAATTTTTCATTGAAAAAACTATTATGTGAATATTAATGAGTGTATAAATGTTCATTGAATTGATTTAAAATTGATATTAGAAATATAATTGTAAACTACTTCTCCATAATTGTATTAAAATATGCATTAATTTTATATCACTTTGGGTATGAATATTTTGTGTTCGTGTTGAAGTGACTCAGGTTTGAAGTTGACAGAAATTTTTTTGTTGAGTTCAGTTCAAGTACAACTCGGACCTCTACAGAACTTCAAACTAAACCATACATATTTTTAAAGCTTCAATTTAGAAATTTTAAAATATAAATTTAAATACAAGCCACTGACATCAATTACTTCTATTTTATATATATGTCAAAAGTATGTATTGTAGCAGCCTCAATACTTCTCAGATGCCCAGCTTAAAGAAACTTCTAGCAAATTTCAGTTCCTGTGCTCATAGACCTACAGCAGTGGGTTGCTAACTTAAAACAGCATCATTAGTCTTTCCTACTGACAGTTTTTGACTAGAAAATTGAAAAGACTCTGGCTAAAAATTCGTCATGGTCCAGCCTTGATTAATTAGTCAGTGGATGCCTTGAGAACACCCCTGACCAGATTTCAGACAGTTTACACACAGTCTGTGGCAACAGTAGGCAACACTGTAAAACAAAGTAAAGCCAATGAACACACTGCAGGTTGTACGATTGGCGAGAACCAGGAAACCAATGCCCATCCCCCCCCCCTCCCTTTATTTTTGCAGAGAAGGGACGGGAAGAGAAAAAGTACTGGATTCTTGTGCTAATGACTCGTCCTAAGAGTTGAGAGTGAAAACTGCTCTCTGCATCACCCAATGCATGAAAAGGACAAGAGAACACTAACTGCTTAGCATTATGGAAATTCTCTAGGAAAGAAAAAAAAAAGGTGAAGTAGCTCCCTAGCTACAAGCTGACAATAGAGACTGTGTGTGTCCCAAAAAGTAGGTGCCAGACCTGCACTGACTATGTGAATGAACTATTGAAATCGTGAATTGCATTGCGTTGGATGGTTGCTGCCACCACGTCATTTTATAAATGCCAAAGGACTCGCATCGAAATTTTTAATTCATCGATTAATGTAACTTTTATTGGTATTGTTTATCAAGAAATAATTCATATTTAAAAATTAATATGTGCTCAGTACCAAAGTTTTCACAGTATACTGAAACTAGTTAAACTGTCAAAATGAAAACATTTATTAACAAAGATACAGTAAAAGCTCAACTAACTGGCATGCTTGGGAAGTGCCAATTGCCGGATACTTGAAAAGTCAGGATAGTTGAGTGCTACAAAATCTGTCATGAAAGAAAAGGGGGTGGGGGTGCATTCATGTAACAATGAAAAAGGAAAATGATATTTTGGCCTATTTTCCTGTCGACAGGAATCGATCAAATAATTATTTTCATTTGATAAAGTTAATTTTGACAAATTAAAAGTAAAAGTAAACAATATTTTATGTTAGGATGTCATTTCTAAATTTATTTATTAATATTTTATAACCTTGCATTATTAAAATTAGACATCCGATAAAGATTTTAATTTAGGACTAAGATGATTAACAGATGCTGCTCTTACTTTATGTAATAATAAAGTAAACCTCAACATGGTAAATAACAAAACTAATGAAGTCAACTAATCAAATAGTTATTTTTCAAAGGGCACTGCGCTCTGCCCTTTTCTTACTAAAACATCAACTTTGCGCTCTGTAAATTTTTTTTTTAAATGGTGCCCTTTTTTTCTTTTTATTTCCGGAAAAAACATGTGGACAGTTCGAAAATTAAATTCTGTATGATTCTTCACTTGTGTTGCTCAATTACACTTTCTTTACGTAAGACAAAAAAGGTGCAGCAACCCATCATAATAATGAATCCTTTCTGCATAGCTAAGAACATTATCAGATGCAAGCTGATAACGTTCAATTTCACCTCTCCAATTATCATAAAAACAAACTACAGTTGTCAGCATTTTATTTTTGGAGTGGCTCAGATAGTGAGCTTTTCTGGCACGGCTCTAATTTTCAGAAAACTTATTATATTTAAATAGAAATTTGGTAAGCAGCCTAATTTATTATTATTTGAATTTACTGAAAACTTGAACACAATCGGACAGTTAAAAACAGAGATATATATTTTTTTATATATATAAAGTAAGGAAAAGAGTATAGTTTCATTCTTTTTTAATTATTATTATTTCTGTTTGTCATTTATTCTGTTGAAAAAATATTTTTCCTCAGTAGTCAGCTGGGAAGAAAAGTTTTAACTGATAAACATACAACAATAAAACAAAAAAAACTAACTTACTCTGCAGTATCTTTTTTTTAAGTTCCAGTTAAGTGTATATAATCCCAACACTTTCAATTGTTAACACTACTGTGTATCTGAAGATTTAAAAAAAAAAACCTTCGATATTTGAAATGATGGCAATGACCAAATATCCCCATCCCAATTCTTAGAAAACGCAATGTAATTTTCCTCTCTCCTGCTGCCTTGTCACTTGGCTGTTCAGTTTTCAGAAAAGACTAGCTGAGCCCCGCCCAGCGTTGCCCAGGCCCGTGATAATAAATAAAAAATGTCAAGTTTTTATTATTTTATATCTTTAACCCGATTTTGTACGAAATTATATTTTAAGAAGAAAAATTCACGAAAAAATATTGATATTTAGCGATAAAAGCACTCATTTTCTTGTTTTTTTTAAGCAGTGTCGTTTTATAGTGTTAAAATAAAAAGTTATTTTTGTCCTAACTCTTTAAAATCTTTATGGGTGATAAATAAAACGGTTTTACAGCCTGTGTACAAATTTCGGGAAAAAATATTGTTATCCAGTTGTAAAAGAGATGTTTTCTTCTCGCTTTTTTGTTTGTTTGTTTTCGCGTCGCGTCGGCTCCTTTAACATAGCAATAAAAAAATAGTCCTCATCTTCCGAACTCTTTGACATTTCAATCAGTTATAAATACAACCATCTCCAAGCTCTCTTTAAAATTTTGCGAAAAATATGCATATTTACTAGCGAAAACATGAGTTCTTTTAAAAAAAAAAAAAGCTTTAGCTTTCAACCTCAGAGCAAAAATATATTTCCATCCGTTTTCAATCAGCCCTTTTCAATCCCCCTAGGCTAAACAGGTTAATCAATCAGTCTTATCGCTTCTGAGGGGAGAAGCCTTCAAAAAAAGTTGACGCATGAGTAAAGAGACGATATTCGTGTGGAAATTTGACAAAATGCGCTTTCTGTTTTAAATATATAGATGGTAAAAAGGTACTTTTTCTTATTGTTTAATTGCTCCTCTCCTCCTGGTCCAGTTTCGCCAAGAGCAAATAAATGGACAAATTAATCTTTCGTCAAACAAAAGCAAAACTCTGCAATTTACAAAAGACAACAGAACAGAATGCATAAACAAATGAACCATGGAAAAAGAAACAAAGCAGCAGGAAAACTAATGCATTTTTTTCGACAAGTAACGCCATCTATTGGGTGCAAAAACAACCATTGCTTATAGCAATGATGAATCTGTACCAAACCAATCACAATAGCAATTAGCGATACAAAAAACCAGATGTTTAGAACATTATGAGGACGTACGCTCATACGTCCTGGTATTTCAAATGGAAGCGTTCATGACGTACGCAGGTACGTTGTGGTGCTTAAGGGGTTAATATGTAGTACTTAAAGATAATATGCTAAGAAATAATTAAATTTAGCAATTCTATATCATTTCTAAACTGCTTACTTCCCTATACACCTTACCTGATTATCCTTATAAGCTCCCCTACAGTGATATGATCAGGAACTAAAAATTTGCTTCGATCTAAAAGTGGCAACAGCTTTTCTCCATAATAACGTTCAATTATGACCTAAAAACAAACCAAAAATAAATTAAGTATTTCCTTATTTGAACTTTTGTTTATTATTTTAAACATTATTACAATAGAAAAATCTAAGTCTTCAGGGATATTTTTCATAAGAACTAAAGAAATCATTTTCTTTAGAAACAATAAGCGGTTATCCATTAATTATATCACACATCAAGAATGGAGGGGGAGGTCCACAAAGTGGACAGGGAAGGGGGAGGCGATTAACATACTGTGGTGTCAAATCTAAAATATCAAAACAAATAGGTAGATATTTGCAAAGAGCATAATAGAATTCATTAAAAAAATATGCATTTTTATTTAGGCAGTGATAGGTATATATTTAACACTTTAAACATATCTGAAAAGTGTTTATGACTTTAGTTTGTCTGTCTGTCTGTCTGTCCATGCTCTAATTCACGTAAATACACTATGAGCGCGTCCAGTAGACCTAACCAAAGTGACCAATGTGACCTGTTACTTACCGGGACGGTAAGTGACCGGTTTCTAACCGGTCGACAGACCTACTGAACAAAAATGGTATTATTTACTTGTAGCGCCATCTGTATTACATCATCGTAATTACGTCTGTATCACATCATCGTAAATTTTCAACTAACCGATCACGTGACCCAACTAACCAAGATTTTTCTTCAGTTAGTTCGGTCCCTTACCGGTCACTTCCTCTGAACGACGTTCGTTGCGTACCGGTTAGCAGCACTGAACGCTTTGGTAACTAACCAACCTTACCGGTTAGGTACCGGTGACAGTACTGGACACGCTCTATATTTCCAATGATGACCGGTCACTTGCGATTTTAGACGTTTTGTTAAATATCTGGAAAGATACATGAGGAATTATCCTGAAATTTCAGGAGTGTAAACAACATGATAGACGTCATATATTTCATTGAAGATTTTTTCTGGAAACCCCATAAGGGGTCGTCAACAAATTGAAGAAAAACGAATATATTTTGGATAACCCTGTAAAAACTAATATTGCAAAAGCATTCAAGCTGTGGATTATTGTAATAATTTGGGTTCATTTATATGAAGATAGCATGTATACTCGAAGAGAAATTCAGGTTTTTATAAAAACAGTCCCAAATTTTATCAAGTTTTTTGCTTATAATTTGCAGAGTTTTTAATATAAAAACAAGTTATTTTCAGAAAATATGACAAACAAAATTGTACACAACACCCTGCAATCAGAACTAAAAAATAATAAAAATTGTCTGAAAAATGAGCAGGTTCACTAAATATTGTTTCACTGTGCATGCGCGAATTCAATCAAAATATACTGTGCATAATATATTAGCTAAATATATAGACCAACTTTTATGAAAGTCTCAAAAACATTGCTTGAAAATTCTGATAGGAATCGTCGATAGAATAAGCTCAAAATTCGCTGTTCCCAAAAGGAAACAAAAAGATGAGGGGTTGTATCAAATATAGAATGAGAGACACTTCATTCTTATTATGTCAACTTTCATAAGCTAGTATATTTGGATACAACCCCTCATCTTTTTGCTTCCTTTTGGGAACAGCGAAATTCGAGCTTATTCTATCAATGATTACTATCAGAATTTTCAAGTTATGTTTTTGAGACTTTCATAAAAGTTGCTATACATTTAGCTAATATATTATGCACAGTATATTGTGATTGAATTCGCGCATGTGCAGTGAAACAATATTTAGTAAACCTGCTCATTTTTCATACAATTTTTATTATTTTTTAATTCTGATTACAGGGTATTGTGTATAATTTTGTTTGTCACATTTTCTGAAAATAATTTGTTTTTATATTAAAAACTCTGCAAATTATAAGCAAAAAACTTGGTAAAATTTGGAAATGTCTTTATAATAACCTGAATTTCTCTTCGAGTATACATGCTATCTTCATAAAAATGAATCCAAATTATTACAATAAGCCACTTAATCATAATCTACAATTTGAATGCTTTTGCAACAGTAGTTTTTACAGGGTTATCCAAAAGATATTCGTTATTCTTCAATTTGTTGACGGCCCCTTATGGGGTTTCGGGAAAAAATCTTCGCGGAAATATAGGACATTTATCATTTTGTTTACACTCCTGAAGTTTCAGGATAATTCCTCATGTATCTTTCCAGATATTTAACAAAACGTCTAAAATCGCAAGTGACCGGTCATCATTGGAAATATAGTGTATACTTGGATTACAATAAGCTTGGTATATGATAGAGTAAGAATAGTTTTTTATAGGACATTCTTTATTAATAATGGAATGTCTGGTTTGTTTACAGGACAGGGACCAGGATTCGATAATATATATCATGATATATATATATCCATATTTATTTTCAAAATATCATGATGTATGATAGTTTCGATATTTTAACATATTTGATATTTGTTTTCAAAATACTGTGCATGATGTTTTCATTCAAAACAAGTGTAAATGAATTTTTCAACTGTTATTGACTGTCGTTTTGTAGACAAAGAACTTTTGCCTTTGGCAGTGACTTTCTTAGCCAAACAAGAAAAAAATTTCTTTTCCAAGCTTTACATTTGAAGCTGATTTTTTAAATGCAGAACCAATGATTATGTGGGACAACATTAACTTAGAACAGCATTTTGAAAAACTGTCTAATTTAGTTAACCACTTATTTATAGCTTTATTAGAAAGAATTTTTTCTGGTTTTGGTTTAGTTCAGATAAACTGCACAACAGGTTAAGGAATGAAAAAGAAGACAAGCTTATATTTATGTTCAAATGTTTTAATAAAAAATATTTTATATTTAAAATTTTGCTGTAAAAAATTTCCTTGATCAGTGATACTGGATCCTATAAGCTTTATTCAGCCATGCCATATAATGTTACTTATTATCTCTAAAGTAGATTTAATTTATAATATTAAAAGTTTATTCCTAGACGCTATTTTAAGTAAACTGTTTTAAAGTAAGGAAAACTATTACTTAGGATATATTTCATTATTCACTGATTGAGATAATCTTTTATGTGTATTTAATATCAATGCTTTTTGTTATGGCTAGAATGTATAGTTGAAATTTTGACAAAAATTATTTTCTTTTACTCTTCTTTTTGGATTTTTTTTCCACTTAAAAAATATTTTTTGCTATATTAAATTTTAATTTTAATTAAAATTATAAGAAGAAAAATTTAACATTAGAAATTTATTCACTTGTACACATTACACTGGGAGAAAATATTAGGTTTATGACAGTTTAAACAGTTTTTCACCTCTGTCATGTGAAAAACCCAACCCCTGCAGTTCCATCAACATAGTCGTCTCCTTTTGCAGCTGCAATGATTCCACCAAAAGCTTAAATGTTTCTTAGTTTAACTTATGTTAAATTTTCCCCAACATATGAGGGGGTTTGAATGACAGTAGAGTAAGTCAATATTTAGTAATTTGAGAAATGAAGTGTTTTGTGGAACTTGTCATATTGCTGTTGCATTAAGTGATCCAACTTGTTTTTCACTCGAGCGACTCCCTAAGTGAACTATGACTTATTTGACTGTCACACTGAACAGAAATTAATATACGTACAGAGAAAATATGGTTATCTAGATTTTTCACATTTTTGACTTACTCCACTGTCATTCTAACCCCTCATATACAAAATCTCAAAAAGTGAAGGAAAATAAATCATGCTGCTCCCGTCTTCATAAATATGAAAATTACTACTACTACTATTTTCTTTCTGCTGTAATAGTGCACATTTGACTGAAAAAATCTGCTTTTCTAATGCAGTTAGAAATTGTTGAGGATGAAAATTTAATCTATTCTTCAGGGTTCAAAGCTAGGAAAATAATAAGGTGGAATTTTCAAAACCTAACAAAAATTTTAAGTGGGAAGTTTGAAAGTTGAGATTATTTTGAGCGAGATTCTTTAAAATATTGAATGAATTGAAAAACCATCCACTGTACTGTGAATCCTGCTCTTTCTGTAAATAAATATTTGAAAGTATTATTTATTTTCTATTTGATTATAAACAACACTAAATTCTGGAAACTGTATATTTTATCTTAAAAAGGATTCATTATAGAGCTTGTTTCCATAATACTTTCAGGACAAATGTTTAGAAACTGTATAATGATAAATGATGAAAATCATTGAAGCTAATGCTTCAAAAACTATGTACCTCCAAATATAATGAAAAAATTCATTAAGTATCATAAATCTCAGAATATGACAATTAACTGAAATTACACTTTAGAAATAATGTCATTTTGCCTGGAAAAAACATAAACCCATTAAAAGAAACATCTTGAAAGGTAATAAAATTAATCTTCAATATTAACACATTTTAAAATGCTGTAAAGTTTCTATATAATTACCTTGAATGGATAAACTGATCCATCTCTAAAGAAAACATACTTTCTACTATACTTGAATTAACAAAGCAATCTTAAAAGATAACTATATTTAAATTTCAGACATTTTAAATTAAAAAGCCTAAGACTCACAAACCTGGTTTTTCTTTGAGGCTAATTATTGATTTTAACCAGTCTCCACTTCATAAATTATCCAAATATTTGGCAGAACTTTCAAAACCTCTAATCTCTATTTCTCCTTACAGTTTAAACTCATTCAGATTTTTAGATGATCTTAGATCTTTCACATTCCCATCTAATCATATTATGGCCTCTCTAGATGTCATTTCTCCTTTCACCTCAATACCTTTTGACTTCACCTGTATTGTTATTGATGAAATCTGGCCAATTATTGAGTCTACTGCAGAATTGGATAAAGTAACTACCATAGATCTGATTCATTTTGCATATCTTCTAATTGCTTTATTTTTAAACAAATCAATGGTACAGTGATGTACTCACTTTTAACAGTTATAAGTAGCAGTTCAGTATATCGAAAACAAGATTATTCACAAGCTAGGCCATACACTAAAATTATGGAGAAGATATGTCGATGATGCTTTTATAGTATCTAAAAAAGAAAACCTACCTAAAATACTATAATACCCAACTCAATTTGTACATCAATACAATTTACTACCAAATATGAATCAAATTGCCAGATACCTTTTTTTAGACATAATACATTGAAAGGAAAGTTGCTACAATAAAAAATATTAGTACTTCTGTTTATCGTAAGCCTACCTTCTCTGACCAATATTTAAATTTTCAATTAGAGTGCCCTGCCTCACACAAAATTGTGGTCATTAAAACCCTTGCAAATAGAGCATTGAGATATTGCAGTAGTGAAGATTTATTTAATGCTGAAAAGAACAAGATATTTGCTGATCTGGAAAAGAATGGTTACCCCCGTCGTTGGTGCAAGAGGAATTTTTTCGAAGTTCTAAATGTGTCTGCAACAACCCTTCCTCCCTTTCTGCTGGACATCGAGAATTCTTTTGTGTCTATTCTGTAGTATAGGGATGTACAACCTGTGGCCCGTGATGTGGTAACTGGTGGCCAGCAGAGACCCTAGATGCCAAGATCTCCAGAAATTGCAAATTTTGCTACTTAGTCGTGGAAAAAATTGCAAATTTTTTCATTGATCAAGCGCAAAAAAATCGTGAACTTCATCAATTTGTCAAGGGGAAAATATCATGAATTTCGTCAATGATCATTTGAAAAATCCATCGTGGAAAAATGTCACAAAATCCGTGAAGCAGTCATTGATAAAAATCACGAATTTCACGAAATCATATACATTTTTGCAAAATCAATTGTTGAAGAGGAAAAAAGCGTGATTTTTGACAGTCTGTCGAGGCAGGAAAAAAAGCATAATTAGTCAATCATGCTTTGTTATTTAAAAACAATATTTTAGAAGTCTTTCTATGCAGTAAATTTTGATGAAATTTGCGATTTTTTTACGATATTCATGATTTTCCCCAATCACTTCACGATTTTTTTTTTTAACCGTGATTATTTAATGAAGTTTTTTTTTTTTTTCTCTTGTGATCCTTTGATGAAATTCATAGTTTTTTACTGCAATCCTTTGACAAAATTAGATTTTTTTTTTCCCGGGCTCCTATGACTAAATTCTCATTTTTTTCTTAGATCATTTGAAGAAACTCACATTTTTTACCATGAACCTTTGACAAAATTAGTGTTTTATTACCACGATCCATTAATGAAATTCTTATCTTTTTTATCACGATCCTTTGATGAAATTGATTTTTTTTTTCTGTGGCCGATGAACTAATTTTTTTTTTCTTTCCCGCGACCATTTGTCGAAATTTGCTTTATTTTTTAGCAATCGATTGATAAAATTTGAGATATTTTTTCTGCTACGTTTCCGTGATCTTTTGATGAAATTCGCAATATTTATCCTCAATTGTTTATCGAAGTTAGTGATTTTTTTTTAGCAATGTTTTGACGAAATTTGTGATTTTTTTTTCAAAGACCAATTGAAGAAAATTGCTACGTCGACTTATACACGAGCCAATTAAAAAAGCAAAAAAAAAACCCTTCAAATACCACAAAATTCTGATTTTTATGTGGATGAATAATAAAATAATATATAAAATATACACATAAATCATTTATCATTTAAAAAATATATATTTCAATGATTTGTTTTTGTTTACTTACCACTTTCTTGCATTGGCGAATCTCTCCTACCATGAAGCATGTGTTTTTCTCACGACGCGAAACCGAAACATTTCTTAAGCCTAAAGTAGGGAAAAGGTTGACGGCCACTATTCAGCATCTTGCCAGCAAGACACAATACAGTTTACCTTCACGTTGCAATATGCTGCTGCATTTATTTTTTTTTAAACTTTTAACTTGCACGCAAGAAAACATGATGTTGCATTTAAAATGCTACCGTCAAATCCTTATCCTTCAAAATCAGAATCATCCGAATTTCCAAACAGTTCCGTTAATTTGGTTGCAGTCATTTTTTTATCTGATTTATGATATCTTCTGCCTCTGATTCTAGTTCATTATTTGAAGTTGACAAATCATCTGAAATAAAATCCTCACTGCCGTCCATCGCTTTACTAATGCAGCATTTTAAAAATGATTTCACAATTGACATCTTTGATATAGAGTCCCATGATTCTTTTATCCACTGGACGACTGTAACAATGTCCACACTTTTTAAGTTACCAGCTTTGGTTTTTTTAATTTTGTCAGATGCCGTCCATTCCATCCATTTTCATCGAAGCTTATCTTTAAAAGGTTTGTTTATACTGACATCAAGTGGCTGGAGGATTGAAGTTAATCCACCGGGAATTACAGCCATCTCCGTTTTCAATTAGTCACCTTCGTCTTTATGGCATCTGTGGTATGTGCACTGAATGAGTCCCAGATACGAAGATTTTTCTTATGGAAAACTGCTCCTGGTCGCTGATTCCACACCTTTCCCAGCCAGTCTTGAATGCCATCTTCGTACATCCAACCTTTCGGATGAGCTCGAACAATTATGCCTCCACAAATTTTGCTCTTTAGGGAGTTTTTTCCTCTTAAAAATGACAACAGGAAGCAGTTTTATTCCATTTGCTAAACATGATAAAACAACAGTAAATCTACTTTTTTCATTACCTGTTGTTCGAATAAGAACAGTATTTTCCTCTTTTCTATTCACTGTCCTGTTGCTCGTCCATATTTCCAATGTGGGCCAATTCAAAATTATGCTCTTTTCTTAACCTTATAATGTGTTTTTGCCAATTAACAATTTTATTTTCTAAGTCCGATGGCAGTTTGAGAAATTTTTGTTTTCTGCCATAAACATAAATCTTAACGTTTCATAAATCTCATGCACCATCCGGAAGAGGCAACATACGTGTGCGGCTGAGGAATGAGATTAAACTCTTTCGCCAGGATGTACGTTCGAGTTACTATAAAGCCATTTTTCTTTTTTTCCAAAATCCAGGAATTAAGTGCTTCCTCCAATATAAAAAAACAAGCACTTCCACCTCTCCTCTCTTTCATTTTTTTAAACATAACTTTGTTTTTCTGCCACTCTTGAACTTGCTGCTCGTTCACACCAAAATTTCGTGCAGCTGCACTGTTATTTGATTTCTCGGCTTCTTTAACCACTTTTAACTTAAAAGCAGCAGTATAATTTGCTCTATTACTTTTGTCCATCATCTCAAATATTAGAAAATAGCATGCTGTATAAATCACAAAAACTGAAAACAATACAAACGAATCTGCATGTGTATCTGCCAACCATACCTGTCCACCTGCTCAGAGCCAGCGTTAGAGAAACCGGTCTTTGGTAACCCTTCATTGCTGCACAGTACAAAACTAGATTTGGCAATAGTTCGCTGTTTCAACAGTAATTTGTAATGCGGCTAGAAAGTGAAATCTTATTTTGTGCAAAATTGAAGTAAAAAGTTAGGGGGTCAAATTATATGTGAGTGTTTGATTTTTTGCAGAATTTCCATTTAAAAGATAGAGGGCCAACTTAAACGTGAGTATATACGATATTTGTTTCTGAGACCTTTGATGAAATCATGATATTTTTCAACTGTTGTTTGCAGAAATTCACAATATTTTTTGCGAGCGATTCACGAATTGTTTTTGCAAAATTCTGCAAAAGAAAAAAAATCACGGATTTCCAAGAAAATTTTAAAACATTTGCGAAGAATCGGGGCCTGTGAAAGAATTTGAGGAGGGGGGAGGAGAAATACCAGACAACACTTTTTATTATGCGGGACTTCCCTTTTTTGTGCATGATCCATGCACAAAAAAATAATTCCTGATGTAAGTATTTACAGAAACATGATTCACTCATGGTTAATATATCCATTAAGAAGGTTTTATGTTATGAAGATTGTTTTCCATCTCAGATTCTTTGTTTTCCCTAGAGCTTTTTTCTTAATGTCGAATTTTTAGACTGGTGACAGACTTTTATAAATTTTCGGAACTGTCTGTTTTATATTTTCGGAAATTTCGGAACAGAATCGCCCCTGCCGGAAAATCAGACTGACTGATCACGCCGCTGATTTTGTGAATATTAGGATCACAAGACTCTACAAAAGCCAGATATTTTTTTAGTCATGGTATACGGATATAGCCAATAATCCAATTAATGAAGCAAGCCAGATCCTATCTAAATATTCTGTTTTGTTGTAACTTTAACTTTAGAATTAACTGTTCTGACATATGTTTTCCATTTGTATGTTGTTTATGTAATCTTTCATTATTTTATGTTGTACAGTAGTGATGAGGCATGAATTTCCGTCCGAAACATTACTTTATTATTTTTAATAGGGATGCACCGGATGTGAATTTTTGCCGGATACCGGATACCGAATATCCGGTACAAAATTTTACCGAATATCCGGTATCCGGCCGAATACTTTTTTGTTTTTAATTTCAATAGCAATATTTCTATTTTATGCTTGTTTTAAAGAATATAAAACTTTAGATTATTATAATTTTACGTGATTCAAATGTTAATAATAGATTTAAACTCATTTATTAAGTTAAAGTTGCTTAAAAACAAATGCTTTTTACTAATTAAGTATTGAAATTTAATCATGTTTTTTCTTTTGCCTATTCCAATATACATATTAGTAGTTTTTTTTTTCCTTTATTCAGGGTCATTGAACATAAAAAAGATAAACCATTAAGTAATTTTAATTTCTCTGTTTTTCATACTTATAAATCTTTATTTATAAATACTAAACATCCTATTGAAGCATCTTTTACTTTTCTTACATACTCGTACATATTATTGCTTACTTTTCCTATGACGAATGTTTTCTAGCAGAATTTAAATAGAGAAGCTTCTCATTGAAAGTATTTGTTTTGTAGTAGAAAGGAGACAGTGAACTATTCAAGAAAGTGGCACAATTATTTTCATAATCAGTATTATTTTACCACAGCTGGTCTTCCATCCATAGACAAAATAGTGACAAAAGATTCAGTAAATTCATTTTTACTTTAGAATTGTTGAAAACACAAGAAAAATAGACAACCAGAGTAAACGCTTTTTCTCAGAATAAGGAAAATATTTGTGATAAAAACATAACAGAGCCTGAAAATGCTGAGTACCATAACTTGCCTTTAATTATAAATAATTAGTTGTCATATTTTAAATATTATATTTTCATTTATATATAAATCCTATAATTTCATTTTTGCAAAAATATGAATATTTATTTCTACTTACATTGTTTTAACGGGATAATGTTGGTAAAAAACAAATTAATTTTCCACTAACCTTTTCTGATAATGTTAAAAAATGATTTAGAAAATAAATCACTATTCGGCAACCAGATATTGAAGTATTCGGCCGCACCAGATATCCGGTTTGAGTGCCGAACAAGCAGGATATCTGGCAGGAGACCGATATCCGGTGCATCCCTAATTTTTAATATGTATTTGTGTACTTTTTAATTTAAAATGTCTGAAATTTAAATATAGTTATCTTTTAACAGTATTCAGACATAATGTTGTCTTATCTTAAAACAATCAAAAAACTTAAAATCTCCTCACTAGTGCTTTCATTTTATACAAAAAATGATACAACAAAAAATATATTTTTTTTAAATTTCAGACACAATCTCCATAGTACTTTTAAAATGTATCACTTTTTCAGAAAATAGCAGGATTTTGCTTGTAATATCTAAAATGATACATAATGTGATTTGGAAGATACAAAATAAAGATCTTTAGATATCTTGATATATCTTTTAAACTTGAAAATTGACACTTCAGTTAACAGTACTGTTTGCTAAAGCTTTTAGTACTGATAACTGAAAATTAATGTTTTTTTAATTATGTCACTTTTCGAATAAGTATGCTGTATGTAATATCAACAATATATATTTTATGAGAAAGCATAAAACTGATATTTTTTAAAGTAAATTAGATATTTTCAATATTATACAAAGAATTATTAAGAAATCTTGGAACTGATGGCTTTACACTCACGCAAACATGTAAACAAAAGTTTGGCGACTTTTTGGTCTGTGCGATTTTCAAGACTGCGCCAAACGAATAACTTAATACAATGGCTAGGTTGCCATTAAAGGAAAAAATCCCCTAATTTTGGCGACTTTTTTCCATTTTTTAACCGATTAATTTTTTTTTTCTGTGTGAGTGTAAAGCATCTTAGCCGAAATCTTTTAACTTACAGGTATTTTATTAGGATGCTGCTCTCTGATCTCTTCCACATCTTTTTTTCTTTGGGCTAAAAAGAAAAGAAATAGAACTTAGTGTTTTTTAATACCTTTATAAATTACCAAATTTAGCATTAATCTACACATATAGTAGTTAAATGTAAAATATTTGTAGCATGAAGGCCATGTGCTGATGCTTCACATACATAGGGTTTAAATATAAATGGTTTAAGTCTAAAAATAAAGATTGTGTGTTAAAGAATTTAACACTTTTGTCACAAAACACATTTTGTTAATATAGTACAACTCTAAGTCAAAATATTATAATAAAGGAAGAAAACAGAATTAAATTGTTTTTAATGTACTACTGCTTATAAAACCATAAAACTGAATGTTGTTTTAACTCTGCATAACTTTGTAGAGCATTTTAACATAAAAATTCTGAAAATCTATACTAATAAAATAAAGTTTCGCTCTGTGTGTGTGTGTGTGTGTGTGTGTCTGTCGGCGATGGCTAGGATGGCTCTAATGTCCTCCAAGTTCTATATAAGCGTTACCTCCGGGGGTGCCAATCCAGATGCAGGTCTCTCATCTGGAATTGGTTCAAAATTAGGAGACTAGTTTCACAGTTATATGGATCATGTGAGCTAAATAGAAATAAAAAGCTGAAAAACAGGGCCCTTAGGCCACACCAACAACAACAACCCATTGCACTTATGGTTTAGTCAGTTAACGACAATAGTACTTATCAGGGTTAGAAATTGGGAATTCTACGTAAGGCGTCAAATGACGACTGCAATTTTTTTTCTAGGTGCCAAACTGCATTTCAGGGTTGCAATTTTATGTTATATCATATTTTCTCATTTCTTTTCGAACCTATGTTAACAATGATATTGTAATTATCTTTATGTGGTAAGGGGAGGGGGCTGTACATATTAAACATTTTATCTGGGGGGGGGAGGGATCATCTCTCAGAACTATTTTTGTTGTTTCTGCAGGTCGGATTAATTTGCGATTTTAGGCTGAGTGTATATTCCTGCAAATTTGGTTTGGGTTAACCTGATTTTTCAAAAGTTAGTTCAGTATATTGTTTCAGATTAAAAACTATGCCTATATTAACAAGCATATAGAACTTTGTGTGTCTGCTGTTTTCTAAAGAAATGCTGCATCTTTTCTGAAATTATTTCACAAAATTCATGTTTTTTTCGTGAACCTTTGTTGAAATTAGAGCTTTTTCCGTGAACCTTTGACAAAATTAACAGTTTTTCCCCACGATCCTTCGACGAAATGCAGCCATTTGACAAAATTTGCATTTTTTCTGTAGCTCTTTGACGAAAGTCGCATTTTTTCTGCGATCCTTTGACGAAACTCATGTTTTTTATGTTCTTTTGACGGAATTCACATTTTTCAGCGGCTCTTTGACGAAATTTACATTTTTACAGTGATCGGTCAACAAAATTAGTCATTTTCGAGATCCTTTGACGAATTTTACATTTTTTCTTTGGCTTTTGGACGAAATTCGCGTTTTTTCCGCGATCCTTTGACGAAATTCACCGGTTTTTTTAGATCCTTCGACGAAATTTGCCGTTTTTTAAAGATTTTTCGACGAAATTTACCGTTTTTTCTAAATCCTTCGACGAAATTTGCCTTTTTTCGAGATCCTTCGACGAAATTTGCCACTTTTTTGCAATCTTTCGACAGAATTCATCGTTTTTTCGCAATCCGACGACAAAATTTGCTGTTTCTTCATTGAAATTGGCCATTTTTCCCTGATCCTTCGACGAAATTAGCCGTTTTTACAACGATCCTTTGACGAAGTTGGCATTTTCTCCGTGGCCCTTCAGCGAAATTCACATTTTTCCGCGATCGTTCAATAAAACTTGTTTTTTTTTTTACGGTCTTTTGATGAAATTCACGTTTTTCCACGGGCCCTTTGAGTAAATTTGCGTTTTTTTCGCGATCTGACAACGAAATTAGCCATTTTCAACGATCTTTTATTAATTAATTTCACAGTTTTTTTCACGATCCTTCGACGAAATTAGCCATTTTTTCGCGGTTCTTCGACGAAGTTTGCCATTTTTTCGCGATCCTTCGACAGAATTCGCCGTTTTTTAACGATCCTTTGATGAAGTTTACCGTTTTTTCGCAATCCTACGGCAGAATTCGCCGTTTTTTCCGATCATTCATCTATTTTTTTGCATCCCAACTCCAATTTTTCGAGTAATTTACGCGTTTTAAGCGTCCGCAGCATCTGTAAAAGAAAAAAAAAGCTAGACGTCAAATTTGACGACCAGGTATAATTTTGTGGTCGTCAAATACGATAATTTAGTTGCATTTGGCGACTAACGACCGCTAATTTCTAACCCTGGTACTTATTTTAAATTGCAAATTGTTAATTATTTAACAACCTTTCATGAGCCCAAAGGATGGGTAGCCAAGTCAATTAGCACAAGAAAAGTAAATTAATTAAATTAATGTAGTTAAAGTATAATTCAGAATAAGTTCAGTTTAAAATCGCAGGGGTCACATTCACTCAGGAAGAATTGGAGCAGTCAAAAACGGCTTTTGGAGCAGGAAAGTGAGTTTTTGGAGCAACAAAAAACGATTTGTGGAGCAGGAAATCGAGTTTTTGGAGCAGGAAAATGAGTTTTTGGAGCAGCTCTTCTTTTGAAAATATATTCAGTATCACTATTGTACCCAACACATATGTTGAAACCTCATACAGTACAAAATCTATACTCCGGACCTCAGCGATTCCAAATTTTGGATCATTTGCCATAAAAAACAAAGAAATGAAAACTAATTTAACCCCTCCCTTACTCCATGAAATATTTATATCAGGGATGCATTAGCAACACTAACTAGTATGGTGTGGTCATCACAAAATATTCTTCTATATATTCTATTCGACCGTTTGTTGAAAATCGCAATATTATTTCTTGGTCACTTGCCAAAAATCATGATTTTACTTCAAGTTCGCTTGCCGAAAATCGAGGTTTTATTTTGTGAGTCCGATGAAAATCGCCGTTTTTTTTCTATGATCACTTGACGAAAATCTTGATTTCAGATCGTGGATTTGATTTTTTAAAATTAAAAAGGGGGAAATCTGCCGTTCGGCGGAAAATGGCATTCTTGGGAAGAAAATGGCGCAAAGAAATCCGATTTCACCGTAGAAAAGGAAAAACAAAATGCTTGTTTTGGAGCAAAAATAGTAAAAAAAATGCATTTGTAGCATATTTTCATTTGGAGCAGGTCTGTGACCCCTGAAAATGTTACTAACATTCTTCTCTTCCAGGTTCCCCTTGCAGTTCCTCATGCTGCCGGTTGGGACGGGCCTATGGCCGGCCCCAACTAGTAGTACAAAGGTTTTTTTTAGCAGCCGTTTTTTTATTCATTTTATTTTTGACTGTTCGCCTCTTTATTAGGTGCAAATGGACATTGTCCGCACAAGCTACTGGACCCGCTCCAATGGGACAGCCCACGGAGCCAGTTTTTACCAGGTGGGGTTCGGTACAAAGGCGTAGTCTCATCAGCCTCCACAGCGTTTTCGTCTGCCTTGCTATTCGGCCCCAAAATTTTCCTTGCTGGTACGACTTAGCTATTGGCAAAAAAATAAATAAAAAATAATAATAATAATTTCAGTGGTTTTAATTGTCTTCCCTCAAAATTCCCCCACCCCCTTTTTCAAGCTAAGCTGAGTACCATAGTTTCGGCACTAAATTGTCCAGTCTCATTCCAACTATCATGACGAGTATGTGGCGTGCGGCAACAGATCTCAGAATACTAAAACCTAGGAGTGATCAACCCAGTAAAATCCGGACTTTATTGGTCAGCCGACCTTGGTACTTGTCATTGTGGATCACCCCATGAGGCGATCAGGCGAATTTCGCCCCACTCTCCAGGCACTCAAACCCGTCAAACTGGGTCGAATCCCGGTAGGTAGGGGCCTGGTCAGCGGTCTCCAAGTCTGTAAATTTAGGTGTGGATAGTCCAAGGTCTGGCCATGTGCACCTGAGCCTCAGAATTTTAATATTTTAATAATTAGCCTAGATATTAATTAGGTGCTCATTAACCATCGCTTCTAAAATGTCATCTTTTAAATCAAAATGGCGAAAGAAAGGAACTGGCGCATTGGATTTGGAAGCGGAAATGAACGAATTCGAAATTATTTTACTAATTAGCGAATTTTAAAAAAACCAATTGAGATATCAATTTGCAAATTTCTGAGCATATGTAAAAAAATATTCTGTATCTGACTATGTGATTTTTGAAAAATTCGGTTGGTAATTTTTTTTAATTTATGCAAAAAACTGCCAAAAATCTGCTGGCGCCAGTGAAAACGATCAGAGAAAGTTTCTGACAGGGATCTGCTTTCATTAAAAACTGAACTACAAAGAGATCTGTTTCTCAGGCCGATCCCTTCGTTTAGTTTGCAAAAATGTAAGGAAATAATTGCCAATTTTTACTAATGAACAAAAATTTAGGTAACTAATTAAGATATAGATTCGAAATTGAGGTCGGGAAGGGGTGTCATCTGCCGGCTATTTTAGCGTAGCGTCTTCGTTATGTTCTAATTATCAGAAAAATGTAATTCTTTTCTTAATGATCACGTTAATGTAGGTGATGGTGGTTCTCTTGAACAAATTATTCATTATATTTGCGGGTATGGGAAGGGAGGGTGTTAACGCCTTTCTCTGAGATTGTTATTATCTCAGGCCCGGGCAACGCTGGGCGGGTTAGCTAGTATATAATAAATTAAAATGAAAAAAATAGACAGTTAGAAAGTAAAGTAGTAAAAAAAAAAAAAAATATGCAATTTTTTTCAAAATCTAAGTACAGTCAAAATCTAAATATAGTAGGGTCAGGTGGGGAAAATAAGTAATGGCGTAAAACAGGTAGGTATCAAAAATAAATTTATAAGAAATACAAATGATTCATATTTAATACCTTGGAAAAAAAATTTTACAGAAAATTTCCCATGCCTTGCATTTATAATAATCAAATTTCAATTGCTTATTAGGCGTAATTTTAGTTGCTTAATACGGCTATTAAGCAATTAAAATTTGATTAATACAAATGATTTTGACAATTGCTTTGCCAAATTAATGTATAACTAGTATCAATTATCGTTTTTCAATGAATAACAAAAGAAATGTTGCTATATAGCTATATTATTTCACTTGGTAGCCATTTTAAAACTTCATAAATACCTTAAATACAAAAATTCTATTTTCACAGCGAATGTCTCAATGAAATTTTGACTGAAAAGAATGAATATAGAGGAGATCGGTACACACTGGACCTATGGACACAGTAGACCACCCCTTAGCATTTTATTTATGAAAAAACTTTAAGCTTCTCTTCAATCCTAATAGACAACATCACTGGATTGATTATTTATAGCCTTCAGAGAACATGTTTAGCGCAAAGTGAACCATTTTATCCTGATTAGTTGTTTTGAGCTTCTGAAAGTAAAATTTTTCATCATATCTTTCTTTTTTTAGTAATTAAAGGTTGCAAATAAATAAGATAAAACAGCTTTTTTGCAAAGGTAAGATACTTGTTTTTATTTAACTTTAAAGTTAATATGTTTAAACGATAATATAAAGATTTATATAAACAATATTAATATGATTATTTATCAACTTCAAAATGGGGCACAGTGATCCACAATCCACTCTGCTCCTGTAATGCAGAATGTTCAAAATATTTAATAATTATTTTTTATAAAGAAATATTGTTTTAAAGTAGTTATTTAACTGTAAAATAAAGTAAACAGAGAAAAATAACAATTTATTTAACATAGTAAGAAATATTTCGTTTTGTACATACTGCCTTTGAAAAATATAACTGTAGCCTAATTGGCGATGATTCTATTCAAGTAAGATTCATCAGACACAAGTTGAATGGAAATGAGTTTATTTTTCCAGAAACTGTAGGAGAATCTGTTGTTGATGTCAACGAATTTGTAGTGTTGCTCCCAGACCCAAAAGATATCAGGAAAATTCCAGGCTCAATCTTACTCATAAGTATTTTAGAATTTCCTTTGCAAATTTTAATGTGCACTGATTTTTTTGTACTTAAGTAATAACTTCATCTAAATTTCAATTACTGCTGTATTAATCTGTTATTACTTTTAAAATATAATTAATTTTTTTGTTTTGTGTTCTTTTTGTGTGTCTGTTTCAAAATGTTACTTGCAAATTTATATTTACAATGTTATTTTGGAGGTAAAGTGGAAATAATACAAAATTGGGTTAATGAAAAATATACATTTATATGGAATTTCAGATAATACCTAATAGCAGTCCACTATGCCTGCTTTTGGGACACACTGGTCCACTCTACGGGTGTATTATATATATATTTTTTTTTTTTTTTTTAAATGTATTAAAAACTATGTTCTCAGAAAATTATGATGAATGTAAAAGGGTTTAAGAAATATTAAAAAATATTTTCATGCAGATCGGTCGGTCCGTTAAAGAGAAAAAAAAATTAAACTGATGAAAAAGTGGTCCACAGTGTATCAGTCTCCTCTATACAATTCGCAACTGACATTACGAATTATAAAATAAATCCATGGATATTTAAACAAAATGCCAGTTCGAGCATTTTAAAATTCGAACTGACATATACCATGCATAAAAATAAATTAATAACAATAGTCATTTATCGATTTCTTAAAATGTCTCTCTACAAGAAGGGAAAAAAATGTTTGTGTTTAGGAATAAAATACATTAGTGATCAAACACAATATTTCAAATAATTATGTCTCATCGATAAACATTTAAAACGTCACATGTAATGACACGAAAACAACATATACCAGCACAATAATATATAACAATTAATCAAAATTTACAACTGTCAAATAAGTTGGTTAGCATTATCTGAATATACTCACAGAAACTTCTCCTTTCTTTGAAAGACTTTATTTCAGACATGTTATAAAATGTTTATAGTCCTAATACGCACATTAGTTTTAGGTACAGCAAAGCATACAACAATGACGCAGGTCAATTTTACGAAACAAAACTGAAAGATTGCACCCTCAAATGCTTTCTAGGCCAAATAAACTATATGTAATTCGAAGAAAAGTGCTATATTACAAAGTTAATAAAAATAAAAACAAACTCTACACAAAAAAAAAGCTATCCACACTGGTCCAAATATTGTTTTGAAGTATGCCCTCAGCAATGTTTTTGTTCATGTTCGCAACACAGAGTTCAGAGGAAAATAGAGATGAAATGTATACGTTTGACATGACGCAAAAAATGCAACCCTAAAGTGGGACCAAACAACTGGCGGATTGCTTTGATAACCTCTCCCCGTCCAATCAATTCAGCCCTTGTTCCACTTGCTTATCTTGTTTTAGCCTGTGATATAAGCGATAATGGGCTTCATATTGCAAACCGTCTTTAAGGTATAGAACTAATCTATCCACTTCTGTTCTCTGTGGTTCCCAATGGGCCTGTTCACAGACGAAGATTCGACGGCGCGCGGGTGAAGGAGATTGGGTTAGGACCATATGGAGTAGGTATCACTTACAATGCTATGAGAGTATATTGTTTCTCTTTCAAGTAATTTTTTTGTATTTTAGAGATCCGGTGAAAAGATTATCAATTATTCTGATAAAAACTTCTAAAAATATTTCAAAAAGTTTTAAATTTTTTAAACGGAAAATATTTTTTATTGATATTTTTTTTCTATAGAAAAAATTGGTTCTAAAACGCACCATAAAGAAATTTTATTTCTTTATTTTATTTTATGTTAATTTTTATCGAGCCAAACTGCAAAAAGAGGAAAATTTTGGTTATTATTTTGGTCTCATGGAAATTTTCTACTTTCTTTCGGTAAATATCAAATTTTTCTGATACTTCTGATTTATGCTTCATCATGTACACTTCAATGTATCTTGAAAAATCATCAATAAACGTAACAAAGTAATTTTTACCACCATTTGATGTAGGTTTAATTGGTCCTACTACATCGGAATGGATAAGTGGAAGTGGCTGCTTTTCTCGTGTTTCACTTCTCTTTGGGAATGGTTTTGCTTTTAATTTTCCCATTATACAGATTTTGCAATTTCACATTCTTCTTTGACAAATTTTTTGTCTCCCTTAAGTAACCCTCTTACTGCTGCTAAGTGCAAATGTCCTAAACATCTATGCCACAAGTCAGTCTTCTTACAAGTAGCTTGATGAACAAAGTTTTGTATTTCAGGGGATTTCAAAGTAACTTCTTCATAAAAACAATATAAATGTCCATCATCTTTTGTACCGATAGCAATACTTTCTTCATTTTTCATAATTTCAGCCTTATTTTCTGACAATCTAATATTCATATCTTTTTCAGTGATTTTTGTTGCAGATAACAAATTTCCATCCAATTCAGGAACATATAACGTGTCAACAAGAATGAATGTTCCACCACCACTCTGTGTGGATAGTGAAAGTTCAAAATTTCCTCTACCAGCAGAAAACAAAACTCCACATCCTGCAACTTCAATTGGGATTTTTTCATTTTAAAAGTGATGAAATTTCGCCTCTGAGAAGTCATGTGATCTGTTGGTCCACTATCTAATATCCATGCATTATCTCTTTTAGTTTTGATTGTCTTTAAAAGCACATGTTGATTATTTTCATGGGAAGTAGCAAATTTAGTTGAAGATTTTCTTCTCTTTCATTTTTGCCATCATGTGTATAATTTTTGGCAATGTGCCCAAATTCAAGACATTGATAGCACCTTAAATTTTCTTTTGATCGTCTATTGAAATCAGAATTTTTTTTTCCTTTATGTGAAAACCGTTTTTCATTTCTGGCATATCGTTTCGTCATTAACGCTTTGTTTTCATCATAATTTTCATGATTTTTCTTAAAAAATGCTTTTCATGAAGTGATACGACGTTCTTCTTCAGTTAATTTTGACTTTGAAGATTTCACTGTCAAATCGTCGTTATTCATTCTTAAATTTCTTATGAGATATTCATACTCTCTAGCTCTAGGTAAGCCTAACACGGCAAATCCTGCTAACGCCTTTTCTTCAAAACAAAACCCGGCATTTTTAATTTTGTGGTACAAGGCATTTCGTCTTGTCAAATAATCGCTAACCATTTCATCTGGCTTCTTTTCTGTCATTACAAAGTCCTTGACCAACAAAAGTCCGTGGAAAGTATCAAATTTTGTATAAATACATTTTAGAGTATCCCATATATCTTTCGCCGTTTCACATTCTGCTATATCGTCCAAGCTTGCATAATTGACGATCATATAGAAAATGGATTTAGCTTTATGATCTAAAGCTTTATAATCAGTCGTCATTTCGCCACTAAATCCCGGATCTATCGCACTCCAGCATCATTTTGCATCCAATAGACCCTGAGCTCTCAAGCTCCAGTATCTGTAATTTTCAGAGTTCAGTTTTTCAATACGGTACTCGTCAGCCATCTTGTACGGTAGAAAAATAAACTCTAAAAACGTCAGCTTATACTTCAACACGTCTTATTTAACTTAATGCGCAGTGCCCAAACGTCCTATACCCATAACCTGACATAATTTAGAGTTAAATAAAGGTTTAATAAAACATTACAGTGAAACAGCGTACATATCGCTACGAGAGCACGGGAACAACTAACTCTCAGTTCAAAAACGCAGTTAAAAGATTAGTTAAAGTTAAACAGTTCCAGTCACAGTTTATAAAACATCTGACAGAAAAGCCTTCCCATTTGTTAAGCAGCAGTTAAAATGCAGCAGTTGGCAAAAACTTCAATTACTGAAGATTTTTTGAAATCATTATGGTTTCAAATGGAATTTAGCGAAAACGGCGGATAAAATCGCCGAAGTACGATCTGAATCTGACAGTGTATATGCTATCGGTGAACCCTCACGCGGTAAATCGGCGGCCACTACTGACTCGCCACTGAACGAAATATCCGCCCTCCGCGCGGAAATTGCTGCACTAAGCAACAAAATAGAAAAAATTTCGAGATCGCGATCAAGAGATAGGTCTCGTGGACGGTATTTCAAATCGCCAAAGCGGTTCTGAGAATTTTTGTTTTTACCATCAAAGATTCGGCAAGAAAGCACGCAAATGTAGTGAACCCTGTACATTTGTCACAAATAACTTGGAAAACTAGACTCGCCTATCAATATGCAAATTTCGACGACGTCAACACCGATAGCCCCTAAATCTTATCGCCTATACGTTTTTGATAAGAGACCCTATTTAAAATTTTTAGTAGATTCAGGATCTGATGTGTCGTGCATTTCAACTCCCACAACCTCTAAAAAATTGCATCCAGATTCTTTACAATTATTTGTTGCAAACAATACAAAATTTTCGACATATGGTTCAAAATTAATGAATATAGACCGTATAGTTTCGATTGGAAATTTTTAATCACCAGCGTACCTATGCCAATTATTGGAGCAGACATTTAAGAAAATTTTGGTCTTCTGATTGACCTTAAACGTCGTAGACTGATTGACAGCATTACAAAACTTTCACAAGTTGGGATATTTGCACATGCGTCTCAGGAAAGTTCTGTTAAACTTATTTCAGGCAATTCTGACTGTCAAAAAATTTTATCAGAATACCCCAAACTTACAAAAATAATCGTCAAAACATGAGCCAGTGCCGCATAATATACTTCATTATATTGAAACTACAGGCCTCTCGGTTCACAGCAAGCCAAGGCGATTAAATCCTAAACTTTACGAAGCTGTAAAAAAAGAATTTCAGTTTATGATTGACCAGGGAATATGCAGGCCCTCTAAATCTCCATGGTCGTCTCCTATACATGTGGTTTCTAAAAGTTGTGGTAGAATTCGCCCAGTTGGGGATTATAGAAGATTAAATTCATGCACCATACCGGACAGGTATCCTATTCCCCATATTCAGGATTTTTCAAATTCGCTTCATGGAAAAAGCATATTTTCTAAAATCGATATTGTTAGAGCTTATTTCCATATTCCCGTACATCCTGACCACATACCAAAAACAGCAGTCTGTACACCATTCGGACTTTTTGAGTTCCCTTTTTTAAACTTTGGATTATGTAATGCTGCACAAACCTTCCAAAGGTTCATAAACGAAATTTTGGGTGATTTACCGTTTTGTTTCGTTTATTTAGATGACATACTCATTTTTAGCCAGAATGGGACTAAACACAAAGTTTATTTGCGCATGCTATTTGAAAGATTAAATGCATATGGACTTACAATTAATGTTTCGAAATGCTTATTCGGTGTCCCGGAAATTTCTTTTTTAGGCCACCTTATTTCACAGCAAGGAACGAAACCCCTCCCTGATAAAGTCGCACCCACATTAAATTACCCAGAACCGCAAACGATAAAAGATCTTCAACGATTTCTTGGTTTTTTAAATTTTTTCCGCCGGTTTTTGCCGAATGTAGCTAAACACCACAAATAGTCCTTAACAACTATTTAAAAGGCGCTAAGAAAAATGACAAAACAAAAATTGAGTGGTCAGATGAAGCGAACAGTGAATTTACAAAATGTAAGGAATTAATTGTAAATGCAATCCTTTTGGTACACCCGAAACCAGATGCTCATTTAGTGTTGCATGTAAGATGCTTCAGATTTCGCAATCGGTGGAACATTATCGCAAATTGTCGAAAACGAACTGCAACCCCTTGAATTCTTTTCTCGCAAACTTATTCAAGCTGAGCGCGCTTACAGTGCATACCATCGAGAGCTACTTGCAGCATATGCTAACGTTAAACATTTTCGTCACATGCTCGAGGCAAGATGTTTCACGCTCTTTACCGATCACAAGCCATTAACATTTGCATTTCAACAGCGCACTGACAAGCAGTCACCAAAGCAAACTAGACAATTGGACCTTATACCCCAATTTACAACCGATATGCACCATATAAAGGGGTCAGATAATATCACAGCAGACATGCTTTCTCGGATTGCTATCAATGCCAAACCCCATCGATTTTGATGAAATTTCTCTATTGCAAACAAATGATCCTGGCTTACTAAATTTAATCGACAACCCGCAAAGTTTAGAATTAAAGAAAGTTACCTTACCAGGTCATATAACTCTAATATATTGTGATTTTTTGACCGGTACTGCTAGAACATATATTCCTAACTCATTCCGTAAACAAATTTTTCCCAATTACATAATTTGGCACATCCAGGAATTAGAAGTACAACTAAATTGGTAAGATATAGATTTATTTGGCCTTCGAATAATAAAGATTGTGCAACTTGGTCGTCAAAGCATTGTGTCTCTTGCCAGAAAGCTAAGGTCAGCCGGCATACTAAAACCCCAGTGGGTTCTTTCCCTAACCAAACTAAGAGATTTGACCATGTGCATATCAATCTAGTTGGTCCTCTTCCACCTTCTCGGGGCAATACCTACTGTCTCACTATGGTGGACAGATTTACACGATGGCCAAAAGCTGCGGCTAACCCAGACATTAGTGCATATAGAGTAGCTACGGTTTCCTACAATAAGTTGATAACGAGGTTCGGCTGCCCATCAAAAATCACAATGGACCAGGGAAGACAGTTTGATGGTATGCTATTCCGGTCTCTATCTCACTTCCTAGGGATAAAGAAAATCAAATCTTCGCCTTTTCACCCGCAGGCAAACGACATGGTCGAAGAATTACCATCGCCACTTAAAGCTGCCTTAAAATCTTATAGCACAGACCAGTGGACTGTAGCATTGCCCGCCATCCTACTTGGCTTCCGCTCAGTTTTCAAAAAAGACATTCAAACCACGACGGCAGACTTAGTCTATGGGACTAGCCTTCGGCTTCCTGGAGAATTTTGCCTTAAAGCTGAAGAAAGCTGCTTTAAAAGCTTATAGCACAGACCAGTGGACTGTAGCATTGCCCACCATCCTACTTGGCTTCCGCTCAGTTTTCAAAAAAGACATTCAAGCCACGACGGCAGACTTACTAGCTTTCGGCTTCCTGGAAAATTTTTCGTCCCCACCACAGCAGACCCTTCACTTCAGCAGTTTGTAGAAGATTTAAAACTGCATTTTAGAGACATTAGTCCTACACCTGCCTCCAGACATGGAATTAAATCAATTTTTATTCTCCCCATCTAAAGGACTGCTCCCATGTGTTTTTGCGACATGATGGAGTTAAAAAAACCGCTTCAAAACCCTTATGATGGACCTTATAAAGTCATCGAAAAGAGTCAAAGACTTTTATTATTGACCTCAACGGACGAAAGTGCACGATGTCATTAGACAGACTTAAGCCAGCTTATCTGGCATCAGACACTCCTGTTGCATCAGACACTCCTGCTCCTATTGCTATAGACCTATTGCTAGCCTTCTAAAGTCTCTCCAAAAAACCTGTGGTTACTGGGTCGGGACGAACTGTGCATTTCCCGGCACGTTTAAAGGACTGATGAATGATATCATTGCGGGGGGGAGTGAGTGGCTACATGCGCCATGTGTTTGGCTGCCACATCAATTCCGGCTCTCCTGCAAGCAAACCATCGCCAACGAATTTCTCCAAGCAACCCTCTTGATCTCTGACCTAGCGCTGTGAATCGCAGTCAGTTCGCTCGGATCTCCCACAGGCGTATGACGCATGCTATGTCCGCCGAGCATTTCAAATTCAATTTTATTTGTGTGTAATTTCCAATAAAGATTTTGTTATAAGTTAATATAATTAGTAGAGTATTAATCATAGCATAGACACACAGAAGTTGACATAAATAGATGCTGCTTACGTTTTGGTGTAAATAGCCCAACAGGTGGCTCTGCCATGCTACTTTTTTCATTATTATGACAATAACCATATCTCAAGAACTAATGCACGGATTTTCATCAAAATTTAGATTCAGTTAGACGTTGACATACGTTGTTGTTGATTAGGTTTTCGTCTAAATTTCTCAACAGGTGGTGCTGCTATGCTAACTTTTGCAGGATTTAAACGATTTTAGCAACAGTCATATCTCAAGAACTAAATGCACAGAATTTAATAAAACTTTAGAGTCAGTTAAACCTTGATATAAATTGGTACTGATTCTTTTAGTGTATGCGAAACATGTGCGAGATAGAAGAAAGTTTTGGGATTGGCACATTCGACTAGTATATATTATGTTGTCCCCATAACGAGATAAAGATTAACCATATGTAAATAAAAATGAATTTCTTATTCTTATGTATCACTGTATGACAACATTAAGATAAAAATAGGTTGTACTGATTTAACAATTTTCTTTTGCGTTTATAGCTCCTCCGGGCGAGGGCTATCTACATTTGAATAAAATTGATTTTTATATTTGTTTTTAAGAAGACATTTACGATCATTACTTTGAATTAAAACTCATTTTATATTACAAACAATATCTTAATTTATGAATATGGAAATAACAGCCCTTTATATTACCTAAAGTATTTTGTACATATCACATATTAAACTAAAATTTAATTAACGTAAAAAACGCATTACACAATTTAAAACGCACTTCTAGCTATTAACTGCCCTAAACAGCAAGGTATCCTGTTCCTTGCGTAGCCCTGTGTATGAATTCATATTCCAAAAACTTTTATTAGTATACTAAATATAGTTCAACAGGAAAATGCGTGACACATTAAAAAAACCTTTAAGCAATTCCTCTCATAGTCAGTAATACTCACGAATGCCTTTGTGTAACCCTGAATATGATGAACAGAATTTATACACACCACGTACTATGCAAAAATTTAGCAAAACTTAAACGCACTTCCAGCAGTTATCGCTCATATACACTACCGTAACCAAATTCTTTTGTGTGTCCCTGTAAATAAACGATAAATGCAGTGCACACCATACTTTTCAGTAAGAAACTTATAATTAAGCTCAGTAATCCATATAAATTTTATTATATTTGAAGTAGTATAACAACATTAAAATATACTGCAAACGATTTTACCTCGTATACAATTATGTAACAGAATTCTTTTGTGTGACCCTGCGAAAGAATAATAAATGCTTTGCTTCCCACATTCTACAGAGAGCATGTTTTACTGACCTTCATAAATGCATATCAATTTCATTATGTTTGAAATGGTTTAAAATCATCAAAATACACTTGAAACGAATTTTTCTCATTAACCGTAATCTAATAGACTGAAGTATACATACTAAAAACTTCATTTTCAATAGCGATCGCGCTATAGTAAACGTCATTGGCATATAAAAATTTCAGAGTATTCCGAGTATATTTACGAGAGTTACAGTTAGGATAGACAAACCGAAGACATAAAACACTTTTCGACTATGTTGGAAAGTGTTAAAAATGAAGTGTGCGGAAGAATCTAAAATGCACCCTTTTCCCACCACCAACACTCTACACTTTTGTAGACATGGACTCTGTACATGTATATTGTTTAATTAAAATGAAATCACATGCGTAAAAATATCGAAGGAAAACATAATACAAAAATTAATCACAGGAAATTGAAAGAGAAACGATGAATATATCATGGATTCATCAAATGAACTTCATAAGAATAATTCATTAGCCTACAAGTTCATATCGCCAAAATGACTGAAACTTCTATAGAGCTGTGCAAGGTGACGTCACGAACAAGTTTATGCTGCTGCTGTAGGACAACTATCGCTACCTTTATCAATGCTTTTTCTATTTGTGTGTCCTACAGCTTTTTTCATTGTTCTCCGGTAAAAGTCACGTGATGTGAACTGCTCTATTTAACGGTGGCGTATAATAATATTTTAAATTAATTGTTAGAGTAATATATATATATATAGAAAATATCTATCTTAATAAATAAAATCTGCAAGGTGATCTCAATATATTAAGTAATCATAAACATTTAAAAAATATATATGAAAAATTAAAATGCGCGCATTAACAATTTATATTTTTTGTATTAGTATAATACAAGGTAAGAAACATTTGCTAATATGCAAATAAGGATTCCCTAAAATTAATGTAACTAAATAGATGTTAAAAATGTTACATATACCTTAGTTGCATTATAATTTCCAACACATAAAAACTGCATTTATTGCAAAACTCATGTATCATTTACCAACCATAAACGACAATGTATCTTGTTCTTTGCGTAGCCCTGTATATGAATTTATTTATATTCCACAAACTTCTATTGGTCTATTAAATATAATTCTGCAGGAAAATGTGTAACACAATTAAAAATATTCTTAAGATTTCACTCCCATAGTCATAATACTTTCGAATTCCTTTGCGTAGCCCTGTATATGATTAAAAGAATTTATACATACCACTTACTATGCAAACATTTACTTAAACTTAAAACGCAAACCAAAGTTGAAAACGCACTTATGACACATAGATTATAGTTATCGCACTAATACTGTAAACGAATTCTTTTGTGTGTCCCTGTAAATGAACGATAAACGCAATGCGCACCATACTTTTAAGCGAGCAATTTATAGTGCACCTCAATACTGCATATAATTTTCAGTATATTTAAAGTAGTGAAACAGCATTAAATTACGCTTCAAACGATTTTTCCCCGTACAACAATGTGTAAAAGAATTCTTTTGTTTGACCCTGTAATTGAATAATAAATGCTTTGCACCCCATATTCTACAAAAAGCATGTTTTGCTGCGCTTCATAATTATATATCAATTTCATCATGTTTCAAATGGCGTAGCATCATCAAAATGCACTTGAAACGATTTTTTCCCATTGACTGTAATGTAACGGAATACTTTTGATTGTCCCTATAAAAAAAGTATAAATACTACACACTGCATTTTCAATAAGGAACATAGTGTAGTAAACGAAAATAACACACAAAAATTTCAGGGCAATCTGAATATATTTACGCGAATTAGAACATGGACGGACGGCAGACGGCCAGACAAACAGAAGTCATAAGCACTTTTCAACTTGGTTGGAAAGTGTTAAAAAGGTGTTCAAATGTAGCTCAACAATGCAACAACTATCACGTTATTATTATTTTTTAATTTTTAAATTAAAGAAATAAGGTCATCTAAGCAATATTCACTCAGCGTTATTACTCCATTCGTGAGATAAAATTCTAAGTTTTAAAATGTTTTCCACGCACAATCACTTTTTTCTTTTTTTCTGTCGGAAATCTGCTTTAAAAAATGAAATTAAACAAATTATTTGTACCAAAATATTTGCAATACTCAGGAATTAATGGGACATATTTTGGAGAACACGGATGACAAATGATGTGCGTATGGAAAATAATCACTGAAATCACAAGATTAATCTTTCGTATAAACAAGATTCGTATAAACAAGTTCTTATAAAATACTTTTAATTAGTGTAACAGAAAAGCAATAACAATGTTTTTATATATATTGCAAAGTATACTGAAAAAAAAAAAAAAAAAAAAACGAATGCAGAAATGTAACGACGCAGATACGAATATAGATCTGATACAAATCTCTTTGGGTTCTTTCTTTATGACCACAAATTAAGGTAACCTATTTCTACTGCAATGCATTTACATAATCTGTTCTTTATGTAGCCGGCATAAGCAGGAAAGTACAGGTACAACAATAAACAGGTACAGGTAAATATACAACTCACCAAAAAGCGCAACCATGTGATGAAATCGCCCACAGAATTTTTGTGAGTCCATCGCGCGCAGCCCGCGCTGAAAATTCGGAGGTTATGAAGGCTGATTGGCATTGGCGCACCCACGGGGGGAGGGGGCTAAGGGGGCTGAACCCCCCCAGACCCTGAAACTTAATAATGAAGTAAATATATAAAGTTTTCTATAAAATTATAAAAAGTTTTTTTTAAGGTCTTTAGAAAATGTTTAAAACCTTTGTATCTCATTTCATCTTTATTCTCAAAATTTTTCGCCGTTTTCGACATTTTACCCCCCCCCCCCAAGCGAAATCCTGAGTGCGCCACTGCTGATCGGGGCTATCAGATCACGTGATGCCTTTCATGAATGTTTCGGAGGTTTGGTATGATGAAATAAAAATAGATATTCCTATAAGGAAAGGGCAGCTGACGTCACTGTTGGTTCAATTACGGTTGGTTAGCAAGAGAGACCTGTTCATTCGTTATGACTCCTACTGTACACTTGAGATGGGGATATTTGATTGGTCTACGTTAAACTGGTCTATGATATGATTGGCTTACGTTGCTATGACGATTCCTGCAATGATAGCTACGACAAAAATGTAGTGGTAGATTGGTTGATGGAACTATTTGTTTGTAAACATGCCCTTTTCTTATTACAAGATCCAAATTTTTTTTAGGATAAGGATGTGCAGTCACAAGTTTCACCTATTCTGAGCCACATAAGCTTAAAATAATAGAGCTGTGCAAGGTGATGTCACGAACAGGTTTTTGCTGCTGCTGTAGGACAGCTATCGCTACCTTTATCAATGCTTTTTCTATTTGTGTGTCCTACAGCTTTTTTCATTGTTCTCCGGTAAAAGTCACGTGATGTAAACTGCTCTATTGAAATAATTAAATTATTTCAATATTCCTTGCTCGGATAAGACCTACTCCATAATCATTATCTCCTTCGCCCGTGCACCGCCTGATCTTTGTCCGTGAACAGGCCCAATCAGATTGAAGTTGCCACTGTTTAGTATACAAAATATCTTGATAAGCTAATAAAGTAGGGGATAAGACAAAAAAGGGTCTATAAAGGTTGCTATAGATTTGGACGCTGTGCATAAACATAAGGTAGACCTCTAACAAAATAGACTTTAGAAGAAAAAAAGTTGTTCCTGGAAAAAAATTTGAAATAGGAACGGTAGCACGGTTCTACTCGGTTAGTTTGCTTCTACCAATCATCGGTTTGATCATTGGGAATCAGCCAATGAACGTTGTCCACTAGAGGTGCTTTCGGTTAATTGTTGACAACTCGAACTTAACACTATTTTGTTAGAGATCCTCTCTATGTTCATGAGTAGGCATGAAATATGTGGCAACAAGTGACGTGATGTTCATATTTTTCCATACGCCATCTGGTGGAGAAAAGATATAACTTCTCGCTTCAGGAAAACCCGTGCAAGCCCATTGCATTCCATGTATTAGATTGTACAATTTCAGATTTCATGTAACATCACTGTTCTGTGTTTGTTTATATAATAAGGTAAAAATTATCCGGATTTGAACATCTAAAACTTTCAAATGCGTTTAAAATAAATAATTATTTCAATGGCACTATAGCTTTAGTTAAAGGGACTATTTTCCTGTACCGACAACTTCGATTAGTGTTCTCTTCAGGCATTTTTAAGTGCCAATGGAGCAGGAGATTTGGGAATTTCATGGCGATTTTCTGGCAACCTCGTATATAGGCAGTTTGTAACATATTTTTGTTGACGTACTAATATGGTGCAGTGTCTTTTACTGAATCTCCAACACTGCTACCTCCATGGCAGCTAAACTCAGCCGCGACCTACGTTATACACGGTTGGTGAATGACGTTTAAAATGTCACATTGGTGCAAAACGGCGCGTCCCCCGTTTTGCACCAATGGGCCGTGTAAGAATGACCCACTCCATGTCACTTTTAAACGTCATGCATCGGCCGTGTATAACGTAGGTCGCTGCTCAGTTGAGACCTTGGGCGTCACGTGAGTCTTCTAAATTGAAGAAGCGTGGTAGCCCGTCTTTCTCTCGTAGCCCCGGCTAGTTTCGAGGCTAACGAAAAAAAGGCTACCGCGGTGCTTTACGCGTATCTTTTTTTTTACAGACCGCTGGAGTCACGTGATGCTCGAATGCACAAATGCAGGTGTACAAAAAGAGCATCACGTGACTCTAGCGGTCAGTAAAAAAGATAAGTGGAATGCACCGCGGTAGCCTCTCTTTTTCGTTAGCCTCGGCTAGTTTCAAATGACGTCATATATCGAGCATTGGCGGTTGTTGTTTTGTTGTTGTTATAGTGGGGCCTGAACATCCAGATCATGGGATATAAGTCGCAGTTTCTTTATCCTTGAAAATCCTACCTCAAAGAGGCAATATATAAACAAGCTGCAGGAACAAATTGTACAAGAGGAGACAGTGACAACGACTTCCCTGGTTTAAAAGCGGTTGGTACTCAGAAGGAAAGACACTAAACATCGAGCTTGCGAGACTCCTGTTACCGCCAGGTCACATAGCTGACTAAGGGATATGGTGGGAGATCCAGAGATTCCAAGCCTCTGGTACAAAGTGGTACGCTCAGTGGCGTAACGTCTGCATGTCATAAGGTAGTGTTCACAAGTTTCTGGAAGAGAGCATACTGAGCATAAAGGAGAGTGGCAAAGGTTGAATCTGTAGAGTAATGCTCGAGTGGGAAGAGATTTTGTGCGAAGGCGAGAAAAAAGAACCTCCCCTCTCCTGGGAAGGCACAACTTCCTGTGTTCCCAACTCCTTTTGGTAATGTGAGGAAAATCGGTGCTATATTTTCCGAGTAGCCAAGTATTTATATCCTCCTCATAGAAGAGGCGCCGAAACTGAACTCAGATGTCCTCTGGGGAAATCCACCTTACTGGATGTGAGAGAGGGCCAGTTTATCCGCAAGCTCATTGCGTAGATGCCAACATAACTGGGAACCCAGACTAGTTCAATCGACGAGAGTTGATGCAGTGCATTAGTAAGTTTCTGATACACATGGGTCACCACGCGAGGAGATTTGTAGTTTGGTGATTGCAGGCTCGTCAGGACGGATTTGCTGTCGGATAGAAGGAGCAGCTTGCCGGACTGAGGAAGAAAATCTAGTGCCAGTCCATTCGCCAGAGCCTCCGCCGTGTAGATGGAATTAAGGTCATGAACTTTGCTGGAGTGCCCGTAGTTCCGGCTAACATCCCAAAAGGCGATGCAGGTCTGTGAAAGAGTCTTTGAGGCGTCAGTAGCCATTATGTGGTAGTCACCGCGTGTAGACAAAAATGCAGAAAAGAGCTGACGGATTAGATCAGGGTGCAGCTGCCTGTTCTGAAACTCAAAAGATTCGATATGGCACTGGATGATATCTGTAAGAGGAGGACGAGGAAGCACCCACGACACTATAGATCAGTTTCAACCACGTGATCACCAGCCCACCAAAAGTTATCAACCAATCATAATCGTGGATTTGTAGCCTGTATTACGAGCCAACCAATCACAATCCACCATCTTTGGTGGGCAAACAAAAAACAATTCTAGTTGCTAAGGTGGTTGCTAGGGTGTGACGTCAGTTGAAACTGATCTATATCGGTCACGGAGATATGAAGCCCAGAGAGGGTATCGTCAGGTGAGCAGCCAGAACAGATTTTTCCGTAATTCCGGAAAGCACCAGAGAATGGATTGGCGACTGGGGGCCGAGTGACAGATGCCGAAGAAGGTAGCAGCACCTATGGAGATCTTGAGTGCACGCAACTGACAAGGAATTGGCTTCTCGACGCAGAATTGGAATGGGTGTCCAACGCGGGAGGCCCGTCGCTATCCTAAGGGCTACGTTAAGGATGGGTTCTAATTTCTGTCTGGTAGATGGGCACGCAAGCGAACAAATTGGACTACCATGGTGTAACATACTCGTGACTGTAGCCTTGCTAATTCTGATGAGATCTTTGGTTGTTATGCCCCGAGAGACATGAGCTACACTTTTCAGGACGCTCAACTTCCTTAGAGCTTTCTGTTTGACTTGAGCGATATGAGCATTCCAGTTGTGGTTGTAAAGTGAAGTTCAGGCCTAGAATCCGAATGTTGTCCACCCAGGGGATGTCTTCTGAATTTATGTGAAGATTACTGTCAGGGACCTTTTTCCTAGATGAGAAAACAATAGCTGCATTTTTACCCGGGTTTAAACGTAGTTTCCAGTAGGCGCACCTACGAGCAACATTGTGAATGGCCTTCTGGACTTTCGGTAACACCGCCGCCAGAGACGGGCCGGAGCAGTAAACGTACGTATCATCAGCGTAGACTAAACCATCCACATCGGGGCCAATTGCGTCAAATATATCACTCATGTAGATAGAAAACAGAAAAGGGGACAAAACTGCCCCCTGTGGCACCCCGACGACACACCTTTCCACTAGACCTGAATAATTCTTTGCATTGAAGAATGAGACCATTTTGTGAAATGGCCATCGATGCCGGCTGATAACATTTTCAAAGCTAGGCCGTCCGGCCAAACGGAATCGTAAGCAGAGGCAATGTCGAACGACACCAGAACACAAACCTGCTTTTGGAGGCGAGCTGAATGAAGATCGGAATAGAGCTTTGTGAGTGCTGGAGTGCAGTCCCAGAATGGAATAAAGCCGTAATGGTTTGGGTGGGAAAAGTTTGTGTTTAGGATCCAGGAAGACAGCCGCTTCAGAAGAATTCTTTCAAAGACCTTCGAGGAGACTGAAGTAAGAGAGATTGGTCTGTATGATGCCAGCAAAGTACTGTCTTTTCCGGGTTTCAGGAGAGGGATGACAATGACTTCCATCCATGAGCGGGGAATGACGCCCGACTTCCAAATGTCATTGAACACCCCAAGCAGTTTCAGCAGACCTTTATCGTCAAGACACCGAAGAGTTCGTAACGAGACCCCATCTTTTCCTGGGGTACAGAGGGATGAATGGTCGAGGGCATATCTGAGCTCTGAGATCTGGAATGGGCGTTGGAGGTTCAGATCAATATGCGCACTGAAATCCATGGGGAGGTAGACGTTTCTATGGGTTCTGCTATAGAACATTGCGAACATATTTGACTCCTCTATAACGCTTGTCGATAGAGAACCAGGGGTGGCAATGAAGTTATGAGACAATGGAGAATATATCTGTCGATTGCGAATCGCACAAATGATCCTATAGATGGCACCCAACGTGGCTGCCCCTTTGCAAGTTGCAGCCCAATACGTGCGCTTTGCGTCATTTATTTCTTTCTTCAGGGTCGCTGCGACCTTCTTATAACGAGACCAGAGAGTCGGACAGAGAAATTTTCTTGCAAGACGGAAAAGCTTCCTCTTTTGGCCCAGTAAATAACTGCACTGGCTGTCCCACCACGGGGCGCCAGCACGGTCAACAATCTTCACCCTACGGCCGCTTGCTTTTAGAGAGTCACAACATACGCCAAGGAAATCCTCATAAGAATTGTTGCGAAGATTAAGGATTGCTTGATTCAGATTCTTTGTAACAGGGCCCCACTCGTACCGATATCGAATGGAGTGGCAGGTGGAACTGCTAATACGAAAGTCGAAATGAAGTTTAACAGGGCGGTGGTCGCTGTCGAATGTGTCTGGGTGAACGTCGTAGTTGGTATCGACGAAAATATCTGGCGGTGTGATGGAGAGGTACAGGAGAGAAGTCCCACCGGCGTAGACATGTGTGGGTGTATGTGAGTTGACGAGACATATTTAATTTTGAATTATCCAGTCGATAACCATACTGCCCTGGGGGGTAACGTGGCTACCGCCCAAGCTGGAGTGAAGACAGTTAAAGTCCCCAATGATTAGAAACGAGCAGCGACAAAACCCCAAAATGTTATCAAGCCATTGTGATTCTAAATTGCCCGGGGGGGGGAGTAAATGTTGATGACCTGCAGCCTGAAGTTGTTGGGGAAGATAATTTCCATCCTAGCACCTCGTTAAAGACTGACTGACCTGGAAGAGTGAGATGACGGGACGAAAGGGTATTCCTTACCGCTGTAACCAGCCCTCCGCCGCTCCTAGAACCGCGGTCGAGCCTATATGCTGTTTTTCCTGGGATTTGAAACCCGATGGTGGGCTTAAGAAAAGTTTCTTGAAGGGCAATTATGTCGGCTGAGTAGAATAGAGAATGACGGAGCCAGGCTGAATTAGCCCGAGCTCCCCGGATATTCCATTGGACTAATGAAATGCCCATGAAAAGGAGAAAAATTAATAAAGAACAGACTAGGACTCGCTGTAGTCCATCAGACTGGCATCATTGGCTTGTGATTCGGATTGGAGAGTAATGGCGGTTATTTTGGTTGTGTCATGCTCGGTGGGGGAGGTCGTACGAAATTTCTTGAGGTTTAGTTCGACAGAGGAGGGAAGGTTGTCATTCTTTGCAAGGTTCTGTTTTTCTTTAGCCGGTTTTGGGGTTCGTAGGTATTGTGGGTGGAGGGAGTTGCGTCTTTTGGACAGCTTGGATAATAGTAGCATCAAGATCTTGAAATGCGCTATGGATCGCCTGAACTTTTTCTTCGAAAACAGCTGAAGCTTGTTCAATAAATGATCTGCATTTTGTTGCTTGTTCCACCAATAATGATTGAAATAGCTGGAACATATTATCAGTGAATTGGTCCAAAGTTGCTTGGAGACCAGTTTGTGTAACGATATTAGAGGGTTTTGAATTTTTAGCTTTCGAAGCGTACGAATTCGTCTCGTGCCGTTGTGCCACACGGAACTGACGGCGGGCTTCGGCGATGGAAAGGTGGCGTTCGCACTTAAACTGTTGGATTCGAATCTCTTTTCATAAACAGGGCAGTTTTTGTCATCAGCGGTATGCTCACCCTGGCAATTAATGCATATTGGGGTTGGGGCCTGACAGTTACCCTCGTGTGATGTACTACAGCTACGGCAAACTTTCTGTTTGCGGCACGATTTAGTACTATGATTATATTCCCAGCAGTTGAGGCAGGACCGGGCCGGTCGATAAACATAATAATCTTATGAATTTGATAGTAAATTTTTACTTCCCGAGGGAGTTGGGTTCCCAGCATGGTGACCAGGACTGTAGTTGTTGGGACAGTGTTGCCTTGATTTTTCCGTAAAAACCGTCTCATTTCGAGTACGTGGACTCCGTTAAATATTAGTTCATCGGCGATTTCTTCGCAAGAAACGTTGGTTGGAATTCGATAAAGAAGAAATCGAGTCGTTATACTTTCAAATTGCACTCGAGGGTTCACAGGGATATTGGCTATCGAAGTAAGTTGTAAAGCCTGAGTCGCCATTTCGACAGAGTGAGTGAGAAGGATTATTTTACCCTGTTTTGTCAATTTTATGCAGTCAATAGCAGCATGGTTTTTTATTTGTTTCTCCAGGTCCCCTTTTAACAGCTTTGGGTGAATTGTAGGAAAATACACCGAATTTGCTTCTATGAATATCGTTATGACGTCAGTACTACTAAGTCAAGGCTAACGAAAAAGAAAGGCTACCGCGGTGCTTTACGCATATCTTTTTTTACAGACCGCGGGAGTCACGTGAGGCTCGAATGCACCAATGAAGGTGCACGAAAAGAGCATCACGTCACTCTACGCCACCGAAGTGATTACGTGTCTCGCGTGGCCGGAGCAGACGACAAGTGATAAATGACGTCATACTTCGATAGCGTCTAGCGGTCTGTAAAAAAAGATAAGAAGGAAAGATCAGTTGACGTCACTCAGGGCAAAAGCGAGGCTAACGAAAAAGAAAGGCTACCGCGGTGCTTTACGCGTATCTTTTTTTACAGTCCGCCGGAGTCACGTGATGCTCGAATGCACCAATGCAGGTGTACGAAAAGAGCATCACGTCACTCTAGCGGTCTGTAAAAAAAGATAAGCGGAATGCACCGCGGTAGCCTGTCTTTTTCGTTAGCCTCGGGGCAAAAGATGGTTTTGATTGGTGTACGAACAGGGACGAGTTTGTCTGATTGGCTGGGAGAGGGGAGATTGATTGACGGGAGTGTTTGTTTGTAAACATGCCCTTTCCTTAGTGGAATGTACCGCGGTAGCCTGTCTTTTTCGTCAGCCTCGTACTAAGTGATGCAAAATTAACTAAGTCCGCCGGAGGATACACACTCTTGTAAAAATTGAAGTCAGTCGATGGTACGACATTTGAGTTTAAAGATGACTGGGCAGCCATACCAGATGAATTTAGTAAAGTAGAAGTTGTTGCATTATCTGACTCTTGCGACATAAAGTCCGTCAGCAGAAACCCGACAACACTACAACAGTCAAAAAACAACTAACAAAATTAAGCAGTAGAAGTCCACTTTAAGGAAGTTTAGGCAGACGAAAATGCCACGAGTTCAAATTTCCGAAACACTCGGAACGGGAACCGCCCCCAAAATGCTATTGAGCTTCTATCGAAGCCTACATCCTGACAGCGGCAGAGGAAAAGAAAAATCTCACCAAAGTTCAAGAGCAGCAACAACCGACACGCACGCAGTGGAAAAATTTCAAATTCAAATTCCAACACCTAAATGATAGGTAAACATCGGATATGGATGGTAAACATTAAAATTCAGCATTGGAGGTGAAACAACCGTTTGAGGGCAGTTATGATTGGTAGCTGAGAGGATTGTGGGTACGACTGGGGGGTCAACCGGGCAGTTATGATTGGCGGATGAAAAAGTCATCAGCTGATTGCAATTCCCCGAGGCTAATACTACGTTCAGATCGGATAGTTAAGTTATCTTAGACCGCCGAACTCACTGAGGGAGTTCCAGAAACTCACTTAGTGAGTTCGAATTTTCTATTGCTAGATACAGCCAGTACCACTCAATCTGATTGGCTCTGGGGGCCGATTGGCTGTTGAGGTTGCCTTTAACATATGCGCATGCGCACATTCTATGTTTGTTCAAATCTCGGACGCGGTGATGTTCAGTGAGTTATCTTAGATGAGTTTTGCGGTGTGGACAGGTATTCAATTCCGGGAGGGTACCACCTCAAAAATGGCTGTCTAAGATATCTTAAATGTGCGATGTGAACAGGGTATAACGAAAAAGACAAGCTACCGCGGTACATTCAACTTATCTTTTTTTACAGACTGCTAGAAAGACGTGGGCTCTTTTCGTACACCTGCATTGGTGGATTCGAGTATCACGTGACTACCGCGGTCTGTTAAAAAAGATACGAGTAAAGCACCGCGGTAGCCTTTCTTTTTCGTTAGCCTCGGCAATTCCCCTAATGACGTCATGTGTTTTTCGCCACGCTTAAAATTTCTCTACAGAAATATGGCAGCAACACTTGTTTTGCTTATTATTTTCGTTTGTATCGCGAATCGCGATTGTGGTTTGATGATTATTTTAGCAAGTTGTAATTAATTGTTTGTTATTTGTCATGGCTACGCCGTTTGAGTTAAAGTGAAATGTAAGTTTAATTTATGTCGTAAAATTCTCCTGAAGGAGATTCTAAATAACAAATTATGGTTTGTAATTCAGTGCAACTGAAGGTCAACTTTTATCAGTTGTAAAAACTTATGGTATAGATTATATTATTATGAACAAATATCATTAGTCTTTAACATCATGATAGTTATTTATTGATATTTTCATGCTGTAATTACTTATACAGTTTTATGTAATGTCTATGCTTTTTCCGTACATACTCTGATAAGTAAAATTATTTTCTTCCAATTGATGTGACACTTTTACAGTGATGTCTCAAAATTAGAATTAGAACACACATTAGCGGAATAATCATTTCATTGTATTGTTGATAATGCAATAAAATAATCTCATTTTAATCAGTACTCATTTCATTCACTTTGTTGATTAGTATCATCAACAGATGAATGCGGATGCTTTAGCATTGTAAATTTTGTTTTTAAAGTACTTTTTAATGGTATTTTTGCAATAACTGAACAAAAGCCTATTATTTTACCGCTTTGTAAAATTTATGTGAAGTTATTTAAAGAGACTGTTTTCAAATATGTATATACTTTTTACGCATTTCATATGCGTTTAGTTTAATGTAAATGGTTGGCAGACTTTTTGAAAAATAGTGCATTTATAGTTTTTAAAAGTTTTTTCAATAGTGAACTGTTTATTTTCTGATGCGTTCCTGAATTCGCTTTTTCTCGTAAATGTGTAAATTGGCGGGTGCTCTTATTTAGAAATAATGAAATCGAACAATGTGTTCCATTTTTGATAAAGGCAAAGTTCCATGGTTACTTACGTTACATTTAGAATAATTGACTTCAGGGCTATGATGTCATACACTCACGCATATATATATATATTTTTTAATCGGTTAAAAAAAAAGGAAAATATTTGCCAAATTTAGGGGATTTTTTCCTTTAATGGCAACCTAGCAAATGTATTAAGTTATTAGGTTGGCGCGGGCTTGAAAATCGCGCCAACCAAAAGATCGCCAAACAACGATGCATGAGTGTAAAGCATCTGTTCCGACTTCAGTAATTTTAGTGATATAATGCCAAAAAATATTCAAAATGCAAAGTTGATATGATTTGTTAATTAAACCTATCGAAACTGAAATTTGGATGAAAATTACCCAATTTCTTGAAAAGTGGCACCTAAATTTCTTACGGTAACTTACGTTCTTTTTTCAGTAACGTAAGTTACCATCATAGTAAATATAATTTTCAGAGTTCAACAAATAGCACTAAGTTTAAGTAATTTTCATGCAAATTTTCCTTTGGATAGGTTTAATGGCTGGCATGAATTGGTGCTTCGATATACTTTACTGTAAACTTGGGGGTGTTAAAACACAATGTATGTCATGTAAATAAAACTGAATTAAGATATATTTTAACTTTTGACTTTAATAAACATACATGATATAACAAAACGAAAACACTAGGGAGCATGAAAATAAAGAAACTAACCTTGGCACACTTATCGACATTGTCAAGGGTTGGGGGAAAACAGATTCCAACCAAAGATTTTTAGTATGGGGTCTTACAAACAGAATTTTTTCGAAAAGTGAAATTTGTTGAAAATTGGAGAAAAGGTTTACATTTGGGTGGAGAGTTATTTTCAGAATTTTAAGGCACTAGCTGACTCGCCTGACCCCATGTAATAACCTTAAATCTTAAAAAAAAATAAAAACTCTGGCCTGGATCCCCACTGCCCTCGTAACCGTATACCAGGTGTGCTGCATGGAATTTTTTTTAATTCCATCTTCCACTGCCAGGGGGGCACATTCTGTTTTAAATGAACCTCCGGTCAGAGTTGTATAATGTAGACGCACACCGTGCGTAGAAAATTTTCTGCAAAATTCTGAACTTCGGAAAAAATTTTTAGATTTTTTTTTTGTGATTTAAATAAAAAATTTAAAAATTATTCCCCAATTTTATGTAGGATTTATTTACTGTTTGCGCACAATTCAAAATTTAAAAATTCAAAACATTGTTGTGACATTACAAACGCTTACGAAGAAGTCAAAATATTAAGGTCATATTAAAGTCATAATATATCATTTCTAAATTCATTGACAAAATAATTGATAAGAATTCAGCTCTTCCTATCATGGATTTTTAGTTTTATTATTATTTTTAACCAAAATAATTATTCTATAATTAATTATTAATTAAATTAATATTAATATTTAAATGGTAATTATTTTAAACTACTGTTTTTACTTCATATCGTCAAAATAATATAACACGTAATTTTATTAAACATTAAATTAATTTGCAGAAAGTTTTTGATTCAATATTTGTGTGCACAGAAAGTTTTTGGTTTTATATAAGTCTGCCTCCGGCATGGGTCTTCACTGCCTATGGCACCATATAGAGATAATAAGGGACGAATATTATTAAATTTTTAGACTTTTAAAGGACCTCAGAACACAAAAATAAAACTGGAAAGACGTAGGCCAAATTGTTGGATTTTATTCGTAAGGTGATACAAACTTATTTGTTGGTGACCAAAGTAATGGAATGGAATGGAAATATTAGAGCGAACAAATACACAGAATGAAACTTTCTTTTATAAGTATAGATTGCATGCTTATCTTGCATATAACTATGAATTTTTAGATAAATCATGTTTTTATGTATTTATTTATAGATACTACAATGGAGAAATACGCTGTTGACATTGACAAAGTTTTGGATGACTTTGAGGAAACTGAAGGTTCGTCCATTTTTTTTTTTCTGCTAATTCATTAGTTAAATGACAGGGGAGACTGGTACACAGTGGACTACTTTTTCAGTTAACTTTTTTTTTCTCTTTAACGGACAGACCCATCTGCAGGAAAATATTTTTGAATATTCCTTAAATGTTTTTTCATTTATCATAATTTTCTCAAAACATAGTTTTCAATACATTTTTCAATTTTTTTTTTCTATATGCACCCATAAAGTAGACCAAAGACCCAGTAGAGGGGCACACTGGTCCACCCACTAGAGCACAGTGGACCACTATTAGGTATTATCTCAGATACAATATAAATCTATTTTTCATTAATCTAATTCTTCTTTATTTCCCCTTTACCTCCAAAATAACATTGTAATATAACATTGCAAGTAACATTTTGAAAAAAACAAAACAAAACAAAACAAGTTAAAATTTATTGTACTTTGAAAATAATAACAGATTAATACAGGAACAATTGTAATTTAGATGAAGTTATTACTTAAGTACAAAAAAAAATCAGCACAAATTAAAATTTGCAAATGAAATTCCAAAATACTTATGAGTAAGATTGAGCCTGGAAATTTCCTAAAATACGTTTGGGTATGGGAGCAACATTACTAAATCACTGACATCAACAACAGATTCACCTATAGTTTCTGGAAAAATAAACTGATTTCCATTTAATTTGCGTCTCATGAATCTTACTTGAATAGAATCATCACCAATTAGACTACAATTATATTTTTCAAAGGCAGTAAATACAAAACAAAATATTTCTTATTGTGTTAAATAAATTGTTACTTTTCTTTGTTTACTTTATTTTACAGTTAAATAACTACTTTAAAACAATATTTCTTTATAAAAAATAAGCAATTATTAAATATTTTAAACATTCTACATGACAGGAGCCAGATGGATTGTGGACCACTGTGCCCCACTTTGAAATTCAATAAATAATCATATTAATATTGTTTATAGTTTATAGCTTTCTTTTAAACATATTAACTTTAAAGTTAAATAAAAACAAGTATCTTACCTTTGCAAAATAGCTGTTTTATCTTATTTATCTAAATCCTTTAATTACTAAAAAAAGAAAAATATGAAAGGATAATATGAAAAGAAAAATTTTTACTTTTAGAAGCTCAAAACAACCAATCAGGATAAAATGGTTCACTCTGAGCTAAACATGTTCTCTGAAGGCTATAAATAATCAATCCAGTGCTGTTGTCTATTAGGATAGAAGAGAAGCTTAAAATTTTTTTAAACAAATAAAATATAAGGGGGTGGTCCACTGTGCCCATAGGTGTGTACTGGTCTCCCCTACACATTTTTATATTTTTGGATATTTATTCATTATATGTTCAGTGCAATGCTCTCATAAGTTTTATTTATTATTTTGAAAATATGAAAATGTTCATGAAATGAAGTTATAAAATTGTTGCTTGTATCAAATTGTTTATGTACTTTTATAGAATAGTGCAGCTGTGAACAGAATACTTTCTGATAAAATTTCAGTTTATTTTACTTCTTTGTTAGTTTCTAACAAATCCTCATTTTGTTGATTCTTTTTGGTACTTCTCTATTATCCCGTCGACCACTTTTCATATCAAAAAAATATCGCCAAACTGTAAGATTAAACGCCAAAAATGCAGTCCCATTTACTTGATGTCAGAAGCATTATAAGTGTTTGTTATGTCATCAAGTGGTTTTTAATTCAACATTTGCATGTATTTTTCTTTGTTTTGCTGATTTATTAGTTAAATCATTAATTAAAATAACAATTGTGTCCTTAAATTCTTATATTTTATTTATTTACTAGCTGAACCGCCCGACGTTGCCCGGGCCCGTGATAATAAAGTTAAACAAACCAAAAGTTTGTATGATTTTATATTTTTAACTCGATAAGGATGCATAATTTACCAATTAAAAAAAAATCCAAGATTTAAAAAATTTTTATACAGCTTCTAGTAGCACCATTCCAAATTTTTATTTACTTGTTTTGTATCTTTCTTTATTCAAGAGATAACGGACATCCTGTCTGCTATGATTGCTCGTAGAAAAAAAAAGAAACAAGTTAAAATAAATTTTTTTTTTCTGCAATCAAATTAATGTGGAATAATAAATATCTTCGGTTAATCTTAATTTTTACAAACTTGTAATGTGGAAACAGAGAGGATTCGAAAGGTGTTGATTTTAAAATCGTAGCTTAATTAGAATTGTTAATTTGAGTCACCTAAAAAATCTCTTAGTACCTCTTTCCTTGCAGTTTCATTATCGAGACAACTGTGGCGGCTGAAACTTTTATCAAAAAATGTGTTGATCATTGCAAGATTAAATTGCTCGAAAAATTAAGCATTTCTAATTAATATTTCTGAAAGTTGTGGATGGAATTTTTTGAAATTTGACTTTTTGAATTTGCGATTTTTTGTTTATATAGATCTGCAAATTTTCGTGTCGAAAGACCTAATAGTTTCTCTTGTTTCGACATGTGTCGAAAAGGTGTAGTTAAAAGTCATTGTGGTAACCCATCCTTTTTCCCATAAATCAAAAATCTTTCTTCCCTCCCCCAACACACACCTCATTTTACGGTTTCACATTTCTTTTGCACCATTTTCAAAAAAATATGGCATTTTAGAAGCAATGGTTCATGAGAAACTAATTAATATCTTGAGTAATTATCAAAATATTAAAATTTTGAGACTCAGGTGCACATGGCCAGACCTTGGACTCAGGCCCGTAGCTAGACCTTACTTCTAGGTGGGGCAAATATTTTTTCAGGGGGGGGGCAGATTATTTCTTAATTTTTTTCACGTCTCTTATACCTTGAAAAATATGTACTGTACTTTTAATGTAATTTTTTTCTCATTTAAAACGTAAGATCTCTCCAAAGCCAGAATGAAATTTTTAATGTTTGTTCCAAGACACAATAAAAATATAAGACACATAAATAAAATATTTACATTTACATAACGTAAATAAGTTGTTTCCTTTTAATTAATTTAAATTTATGTAGGTTTTATGTTCGTTTATATTAATAGATGCATTCAAGTACAATTTATTAACCCTTTAGCGGGCGATGGTCACAAAAAAGGACACCTAATTTTAATTCCAAAACTGACAAACGGCACCAAGAATATTTAATTATTTTTTTCCTTTTATAAAGTATTGGAAATTTAGCAAGTTTTTATTTTGTAATAAATTCTTTTGTAAATTCTGATGTCAGTCCATTATTTCATCATTTTAAAAACAGAATTACTCCGCGCCGGAAAGGGTTAAATGATGTTTCGTTATATTTACATCACGCAATAAAGGTATGAGAAAGAAAAAACAGAATGAATAAAATGAATAGAACAAGTAACGAGGATGTCTTTACCGATAGTGAAAAAATATTTTTTTAAATTTTCATTTCATCGATGTTTTTCCAATACATTTTCATTGATTAAAGTCGATACATATGTAGAGGAATTAACTCGAATCTGTTTTTCTTTCCACTTTGCCATGGCTTGGATGTGAGCTTCTGATTTTTCGTGTTTTGGAAAACCGCGGCCATTGTCTAAAGCATTTTTACAAGTTTTAAAACCATGTTCGGTGTATGCAGCTTCTTTGGATCCGAACCGGTTAAAATGTCTACAAGCATAACAGAATGCTGCGTCCTTTGCCACAGAATATTCCAGCCATTCAAATTGCTTATACCATGCAGCTCGAAAAGAACGTTGATTTTTTCGTGGGAATTCCTTCAAAATAATTTGTTGAACTGGCTCGTCTCTTTTAGGCAAATCGAGATCGAGAATAATCTGGTTTACTTGTAGTAGGTCCAGTTAATGATAATGAATTTTTATCATTACTATTTGCACAATATTCAGGAGCAGGACTCTCTATTTTCTGTTCTAGTCGACGCTTCTTATACATAAATGAACGGATATCCATATTTTCAAATATAACTTGTATTCACAGATAAAGTAATCCGTTCCGTTCACAGATACATACTTATCCAAATATAATATATACAGCTTTTAAAACGAGAACCTTTTTTTTTTCACTGTCACCAAAAACTGGTTAGCATCTGGAAACCACAACGGTTAAACAAAACTGTAATAAGGCAGAATGCATTATTTTCACAAGCGGATTTTCAAGAGTCACTAAATCTATTCCTCGAAATCGTTGAACGGGACACAAAAACATCTGGGTGGTCTTGCACAAACACAGGCCCGCTGTCGGCACAATCACAGGGGCGACAAATTGCACCTATATCATCCCATTGTAAAATTGTTAAAATCTTTCTTTCAGAAAATAGTTCATACTACTTCTCTATTTATATTTCAGAGGACGGGTAACACAATTTCACACCACAGGTGGTCCAGTGATGTGTCAGAAAGTCAAAGTCCAAAATCACTTAAGTACTAAAGGGTGCTGAGCAATTCGGCTGCTTTGATGGCGCTTGTTTGTGACAGGCGATTTAATAGTAGTCTTGAAGTCAAGTTAAAAACTTTTCGTGCAATCCTAACTATAAGCATTACAAATGAAACAAAATGAAGATATAATAATAATAAAAGGAACTTGTAAGAGGCAGAAAATTCAAAATTGCAAACGGAAGCTCCGGTTTTTCAAACAGTTTTCATCTTAAAATGCTCACGCTTCTGTTGTTATGTGTTATTCTGTGTAAAGTTCTGAAAAAGCCGTAAATTATGGAAAAAAAATAGCATAAAAACAGTATATTTTCATATTTCTTTTTAATGGATTTTTATGAGAGATTATTAAGATTAATACAGAATTAATGTAAATATTGTTAACACTGTATGGTAAATTACACTGCATCAACACTTGCTACAATAACACGGAATCATTTATGTTTAAAATATTAAACATAGATTATTCAAGATCTAATTAGCACAACCCAGTGCTGTCTCTGTTTCAGACAAAACAATCCCAGTTTAGGTGCGTTCGTAATTATATAAATGCGTAGCACCTATAGTCGTCGTCTGGTCCGTCCGCAAGAAACAAAAACTACCCAACAGAATGGTTTAAAATTTAATATATAGAATCGTTATAAAATTTTGTCGAGTCATTTCAAATTTTGTGAAAATCGAATCACAAATTAAAAAGATATTAAAAAAGTTTTCTTTATTCTATTAAATCCTATCATACGTAATCTGTATAATAAAAGCGCAAGTCATGTGACTGAGGAAAAAGAATACGGGCTAACCTGCTAACCACTTCTTTTTTCATATGCCAAGCGGTCATTTTTATTCAACATTATTTCTTCGAATAAAATTGCATAAAAGTTACATTTTTAGAAAGATCATTCAAAAAAAGTGTTTGCTCGAGAGATGAGTTACATTAAAAAATGTATAGATTCTGAGATAACTTCAGTAGAAATTAGGTTAATAGCCGAATATCTCAATCCATTAAAGTAAATAAACACAAAAGATTCGTTCATCATGAGTCATAGAAATATTAAACCATGGAGGTAATCATTCATAAAGCAATATCTCATGTTGAATTTTGCAGCAGTCGGGTGTCGAAAAAAATTCGCATCTGTAAACGTGGCATCACTAATAAGAAAAAAAAAGCATGCTCATTTTGCTCGTAACAGACGATATAATTCATTTCACAGAAATAATAAAGATAATTTTTTTTACATTGTAAAACTAGTTATAGTACGGTCGCACCTCATTTGTCACGTTTAACGTACATTTCCAACTTGTTTGTTTGTTCCTTGCTACATTAAAAATAATAATAAACACTATTTATGCAGAATGTTTAGTATCGAAGAGTTTGTGCAAATATAAAATATTTTTAAATTTATTTATTTCACTATCCATTTCCTATAAAGCATCGCTATTTCTTCAATCGCCGTATATTTTTTGAAAAGAGCTATGCATATTGTTTATGCTTAAGACTGTTGTGACATTAAGGTCACATTTACCCGTAATTAAATACCATATCGGATATCCTCCATGAGGTTCCAAAAAAAATATTATATGTATATTAATTGTGTGTATGTATATATGTAAAATTTGGCCAATTACCATTGAAGCACAAGCTATGGTAATATTATGTTTGCACATGTTAATTATTACCTATGTGGTATTCTTTATACACAATATCATTAATTATCTCTTTGGAGATTTAAGTAGAATGATAATACAACTTGATATGTTTTTTGAAATTCATAGATATTATAATTATATATATATATATATATATATATATATATATATATATATATATACAATTTTTTCCGGCTGAACAACACGGAACTTTTTTGCTATATTCACACTGTCATTTTTATACATAAAAGCATGGAATTTACAAGTTTTAACTACTAAAGTGATTTAGAATCGAATAACGTTTTTCACTTTTCTATAGATTTTGAGTTGTAATCAATTTCTCCCTTATGAACTTTATCAGACTGTCATGTCCAGAAAATTGGTTTATATTGTTAACTTTGACGGTCATTTTCTGAAAACTGATTTGCTTTTACAAAAAAATGGAAAATACTATTTAATTTCTTTGTTTTTAATAAGAGGACCTGAAAAATTTTTGAATTTAAGAATAGTGAATGACTTTGAGAATGTGTCAGAAGATAACTAATTTGGATTTGTAAAATCGTAAGTAGCCCGGCATATTTTATTCTTTAAATTTGAAAAAATGATTGGTTTATTTCAGAGGCGCCAACTTTTAAAAATTTCAGGGGGAAGGGGGGGGCGTTGGGGAAGAGTAGATTGAACAGATAAAGGGACAGACCTTCTATTAATTTTTATTTCCAGAGGGGGGGGGGGGGGGCGATGCCCCTGTGAAAATTTCCAGAGAATTTTTATGGCCTTGTAGTCGGCGCCTATGATGGATTTAATTTGTTATCTTGTTCATTATTATAAATATTTTCAAGCCGTAAGCAAAAGTATGAACTTTTTTAAGTTGCTTTTATCATATTATTTCGATATCTGCAAATAAATTCCTTCAAAGAATATATTTTACGCGAAATAAAACATTTTATAAAATCTAAGTATACTTAACAACTTAACAATATCATATCGTTACATTTTTCTTTTTGTTCCTTGATTTATTATTGATTGATATTATTTTGTTCCTTGAAGATTTTGTACTTTAAGATGAAAAGTTATTTATGTTATGTTACATGAAAGTTATTTAAAGTGAAATACATTCAAACGTGTAACGCGGTAATATAATTTCCTCTACTAACCACTACTTGTAAAACCCGTGGGGAAAATATATGTAACTTAAGACACATGTATATTCAAAACAATTCACAGATAATTCTGTAAATTTCTTATTTATAAATTAAATTTATATCATTTAATTAAAACAAATTTTATATTCTATTGGTTAAAGATGATATTTTCATTGTAATTCCATTTCTTCTTTATGCGGAAAAACCCCTCCCATAATTTTTTTATTGTGACATAGGTTTCACAAATTTTTATCATTCACTAATATGTAAGGAAAGATCAGAAGAATGAAAGACATTAGTCCCCTCTTCCCAAAGCAAACAAGTAAACATAACAATCTGTTTCATGGAATTGGAACCAGTTCCATGAAAGAAGCTGCAAACTTGTCATGTACGACAAATTCAAAAACATTATTGTAGGCTGTTTCGCTTTATTTTCAGATTCAGAAGCCTTTGGTTTCAACCCCGCTTTCTTAAGATAAATTTCACATGGTGACAATCCTACAAAGAAAGTAAGCTTTATGGATATCAGTCAATACAGAATTGTTGCTGGGTCGGTACGGGCAGGAATATCCTGCGGTACGGTGTAATTTTTACAAAGCAACAAAGCGGGGAATGTCCTAAGGGACAATCTTCGACAGTCTGTTGTATGTTAAAGAAATAGAGAAAAAAGAAGGTTTATAGATGAAATTTTTTCTGGTTTTGTTTCCAGTTTAAAAACGAAATTGGAAGGAGGAAGGGGGGGGGGGGGTCCTCTTTGCTTAGATTTGGCAAGAAGGTGGAAAAAATTGGGAATTTAAAGTGAAATAGTGGCTGATAAAGTGATCGGAATGCCCAGTCTCACACTAGATTAGACAAAAAATTATAAAAAAAAAATAATAGAAATTTAATGTTGTTTTAATCGGGATGTAAAGTTTCACGCTAGGTCAGGCAAAATCTTTTGCAGGTCGGGCTTTGCCCGACCTGGCCCCCACCTAGCTACGGGCCTGCTTGGACTATCCACACCTAAATTTTCAGACTTCTATGTGGGCTAGATTTTGCTAGCCATCGCAGACAGACAAACAAACACACACACACACAGAGCGAAACTTTCTTGTATTAATATAGATTTATTTTGATATTCCAATGGCAACGTTCTCCCATTTATTTGGCGTTACAGTTTGGTGATTTTTGTTATGAAAAGTGGTCAACGGGATAATAGAGAAGTACTACCTTCTATTTTTACATTAATCATGTTCAGAGTGAACCAATTCAGGTGCCATGGGCCTGATTGATTGTTAAAGCCTGCTTATATATTAACCTATATTAGTTTTATTTTTCTAAAAATATTCAACTGCAGAAATTTATAACTGTTTTGTGGTTTTGGTTTTGAAATGGAATCTGTTGATGTTTATAGGGTCAGGTGGGGTGGAATGGGTAATGCTGTTTTGTTTCTAAATTAAAATCATACTATGTACAAAAAATATTTGTAAATCATGTATATAATTTATCAACCATTCAACTTTCATTTTAAGTTTAGAAAAAAATATTGGCAACATTTAGTCCATTTAGAATCAATTTTGAAAGCCACATGGTGAGTGTCAACATCAGTGCTGCATTAACTTTATTGCCTCTTTTTATTTCATTGCATAAATATATTTTTTTACTGCATAGTTTGTACATAGTAGAGTCTTGCATCGGGTCGGGTTGCCACTATATTTTTTCATTGCAGTTCGGGTTTGGGTCGGGTTGACTTCTACTTTTTTGTTGCGGGTTGACCCGCTTTTCCAAAAGAATGCACACAATATTTTTGCAGGTTAAAAATATGATACATATTTTCATATGATGATTTATATATGATACATATTCTACAAATAAGACCTCCACAAAGGACACTCTTGAAAATCGACCTTTTACACTATGTGGAAAGGAGAAAAAAATGCCATTCTTCTAATCACTTGATCATAACTCACTTTTTTTACAAAATGTGTTCTGTGCAACAATTGTCAGCAAAAAATCTCAGTTTCAGTGTCATAAATTTTTCCATTGACTCTTGCTGCTAAAACAAAACAAACTGCTAACTCACGAAAAGAATAAATTTTTATGTGGTTAACCCTTTATCTACTAATGCGTTATTATATCTAATATTTTAATACTGGGTATCTTTTTTGTGTGTTACTTTTTCATAATTGTATTGAAATATGGATTGATTTGCTGTTCCTTCGGTTTTGGGTATAAATATTTTGAGGTTCAGGTCGGTTTCGAGTTGACGTTATGCAGAATTTTCAAGTTCGGGTCGGATACATAACCAGAATTGTGCAGAATTCTAATTCCTTGTCCTCAATTCGGAGTGTAGATTGAATCTTTCGACAAAATCTAAAAGTAGCGAAGTAGTGACTACTTTTGAAAAGTAGTTTGTAGTCGCTACTTTTTAAAAAGAGCAGCTGTAGTTGTAGTTAACTACATTTTAGGTAGATTTTGTAAGAAATACTACCTATTACATTCTCCCCTAAGTTGGAATTTTTGAAAAAATTTTGCAGATCTACGCCGATCATGACTCCCAGAACCCAAAAACATCACCAGTTCAAAACTTATCTATCTATCTATCTATGTCACTTTTTTATGGACATGATAACTCCAATAATTCTGCACAAATCTCTTCCAAATTGATACATAAAATCAAGGGGCATAAAATCTCGGTCAAGTTCGTTAACGGGCAAAATCGAACCAAGGGGGGGGGGGGGAACGGGGGGAGCTTTTTGTGAAAACAGAAAAACCCCCATAATTTCTTAGTTATGATACGTATCGAATCCGTTTAAAGTTATTATTACTTCTAGGAAAAGGGCCGAAAAGTTATGTATGACAGATTTTTGATATCATTAAAAATGGCCCCAAGGGGGGGCAAAAAGGGGGGTTTTAGAAGAAAAAAATTCATAACTTCGTCAATTTCCAAGATATCAAATCCGTGTAAATTTATTGTAAATCTCCTTAAACTTTTCTACAACTTTTATATTGACAAGTTTTTTATAGGACCAACTATTATGGCAAAAAAAAAAATTAAAAACAAAAAAATCCTTGCTGGCTCCGACTACAAGCAGACGTGAAAACAGAAAAAACCCCCATAACTTCTTAATTTTTATACATATTGAATCCATTTAAGGTTATTATTACTTCTATTAAAAGGGCCAAAAATTTCTGTATGACAGAATTTTGATTTCGTTAAAAATGCCCCCAAGAAGGGGGGGGGGGAATAGGGGTTTCAGAAGAAAAAAATTCATAACTTCGTCAATTCCCAAGATATCAAATCCGCTTAAATTTATTGTACATCTCCTTAAAATTATCTACAACTTTTATATTGACAAGTTTTTTATAGGACCAACTCTTACGGCAAAATAAAAAATTTAAAACAAAAAATTCCCTACTGGCTCCGCCTACAAGCAGACGTGAAAATAGAAAAAAACCCATAACTTCTTAATTTTTATACATATCGAATCTGTTTAAAGTTATTAATACTTCTAGGAAAAGGGCCAAAAATTTATGTATGACAGATTTTTGATTTCATTAAAAATGCCCCCAAGGGGGGAATAGGGGTTTCAGAAGAAAAAAAATTCATAACTTCGTCAATTCCCAAGATATCAAATCTGCTTAAATTTATTATAAATCTTCTTTATATTATATACAACTTGTGTACTGACAAGTTTTTTATGGGACCAACTTTTACGGTAAAAAAAACCAACCAAACAAAAAAAAATCCCTGCTGGCTCCACCTACAGGCAGAGGTATATTTTGAAGTGGGTGGTCCCAACTGCCACATCATGGCAAGTAGGTCTTTCTTCTGCAATTCCCAATAAACAGGTGCCCTACAGTCTGCGTCTTCGAAATCTACCTGTGCCTATAGGCCGAGCCGTCAGGGATTTTTTGATAAAGTAGTTGTAGTTTGCTACTAAAAAAGTAGTTTTTCAGACCCCTGATTTATTCACATTGAAATGCATATTTATTTTCATATTTCTGTTCAAACTTAAAATCCGAACAATTGGACATGCTAAAACCTAAATATGAGCTGGAAGAATTATTCAAGGTTGAACCTGACTCGTAGAAAGAAAATTAGTCATCCCTCCCCCAAAAAAATAAATAGAAGCAACCCTACCCGCTGCAGGACTATATTCAACGATCTCAGGGTGTCCCCTATTCCGAGTTTTCGCTATATTTGAATATTAAAAAGAATATAAATTTGTCCATTTTTCTATATAAAATATAAAATTGGTTTTAGAGATATAATTGTACATTACTTTTCATTATAGCATTAAAACATGATTTATTGTCCTTTCATTGCGGGTGCCGGTGTACCTTTTAAAATAATGTTTCTGCTGATGAAAATCTATATCTAGATAATTCAATCTAGCAAATTTTATTCTTGCAAAGAAAAATGATGCTGCATTGAACTTTACAGATTAAATGTCTGTAGAGAATTTTCAATAATTATGCAGCTGGTAAAAATATATGGGTTTTAATTTAATATTTTACATTTCTTTTAGAGATATGTTATTAGAATTAACTACATTTTCAGGGTAAATTTCATAAAGTAAAAAAATATGTGCTGCTGGTTAGAACAGAACCTCACTGCCTAGTTATGCTAGCATTGTTATTTTAGCACCACAAAGACCTCAATGAACTATACAAACTAGTGAGTATTTATAAAATATGCAAAACACTAACAATGAAATTCTCCCATTACGCTGCATTGTAGTTGAAAATAGTGCACAAATCTACTGATGATGATATGTTAATATGATTATTTATTCGACAGACACTTTTTATAAAATGAATTATGTTTATTTGTTTCTCTGCTGTTGGGAGGGATGATTTATGTTTACATTACTTTGAGCTGACTGAATGAATACTTTTTACTTTCACCACGAGAGGGCGTACATACAAAAAAGGGGTTGGGCGATGATGCAACATACACCCCCCCCCTCTTGAAATGTTAATTTCAAGACACTTAAACTTTGCTTATTAATTAAGTATAATCACAAATTACTATTATACAAAACACTAAAATATATACACATGTAATAGTACATAACACATACCTTCATGAGGAAAATTCACATATTATTATAAAAATTGAGAAATAAATATATACAAAACAATTCTATACACTTTGCTAAAATATATACAAACTTAATTTACATTTTATTTACAACATCTGAATAATCACTTGAAGCAATTTCTAAACTGCTCCTGTGAAGGTTTAGTATTAAATATTTTTTTGTTAAATTAATTTTAAACATACTAATAAATTAAAAGTTCTCCCTTACATTGCAATTTTAAATAAAAAAAATTAGAACTTTTTTATCATTTAAACTTGTAAATAAATAAATTACATTTGATTATTGAAAAGCAGAAATAACAAAACTAAATCTTGTAATTAAAGTGTATTTTGCAACTTGACTAAAATAGGTACAGTTGAAACAGCTAGGTTAGCATGCCCAAATTTTACCTTAATTAAATGATTTAGAAAACAGTTAGTAAGAATATGCCTACAAATAATATTATTTCATGGTTAAATTTCTGTTTTTTATTTTATTTTTTAAATGAATTAGGTATTTTATGTAATATATTACTCACCTTCCCTGCTGTTGTACATGAACAACTTAAGTTATTTACAATCAAAACTGAAACTCAAAACAGAAGAAAGCATAATAACCATCACTATATTTTAAGAATAAAAATATTCATAAAATCAGTCATCACTGATTTAGTAATAAGAATTGTTTTGAATTGAGTTATATGAGGTATGATCCAAAAGTTCGGGGACAAGGTGTAAAAAACCTTACCCTGAATAGTTCACAGCACCGAAGCACATCCACCTTCAAAGTAGTCACCTTGGGCAACGATACACTTCTGCCAGCATTCGTATAACTTCTGGAAGCCATTTTTAACTGTATAATTAGTGCTCCTGGTTTTAGATTTGTTGGTGCCATAAAATGATTAGGCTTTGAATTACACTTTGATGACCAATAAATCATTTGGGTAACACTATATGCATAGAAAGATTGTAGTTTGTCTGGAGGAGTTTTTTCCATTTCACAACAATTGTATAACACCATAAGTACACATGGTCAAGCTGCACTAGTAGAGAACCAACTACTTTTGACACTAGGCACAGTAACAAGAATTCAGATGATGATTTTACACTGGGTGTTGGCAATGTCTTTATAGGGAAAACACTTAATTTATTGCACTGAATACTTGAGTTGATATGCAATTTACACTTTTTAGAGCACAAATATGTTGTTGCACCACAAGCATGTTTAGTTGCATCACTAAATTTGTGGAAATCAGTTAAAATGAACTTAGAAATTAAATCAAATGTTGGTACCTTAACATCACTAACATCAGGAAGATGTTTTAAGAACTGCAGCCACTTCCTTAGACCATTTGGATCACTATGCAAAAGAGATGACACTGCTGGCACTGCCTTACAGTTATTCACTTATGCTGAACTTATATACAGTCCTGAATAAGGTTGTAGAATATGTGTTATTAACATCTTGACTAAGCTGAATATTTTCAGCAAATTTTTGCACTGATGACTGATGTGGTATTTAGACACATAATATTTTGTGAAATAGTACTTGCTTGAATATCATTTAAAATGTTGAAATTTAACAGGTTGGAAATATTTTGAATCTTCAATAAATTTGTATCCATGAAACGATTCTGAATTCGAAACATTACTAATAGCATGAAAAATATGTCGTTCCAAAATCAATCCAGTGAAATGAGAACAATTTGCATTTTTATTGGTTCCTGTAACTAAATAACCAAACACGCTGTTTTGAAATAGCAAATTCCCATCAAACAATTTAAATCTTTTGGGCTTTAATAACTAAAAAAATAGTTTGCATTCAATTAATACATTTATTTTACTTGGAATGTTAAATGTCGGATCTGCAAGCTTTATTTCTTGAGGGATTTTTAATTGTGACACATCCAACTGATCATTAGGAGTTTGATCAATTATATCTTGCAATACTAAAAAATGATAAAGTTTCCAGAAAAAATCTTCCGTTTCATTTGAAATTTTTGTTGTAATTTTACTTTTAATGAAATGGTTTTCACAATTGATACTTGAGCATTAATTTGTTCCTTTTTTAAACCAAGAACATTTGCCGTTCTGCATTTATGAGATTCACGCTTGACCCACAATCTAAAATTACCTTTACCCTCATATGGGTTCCAAATGCATTTTCGATAAATAAATTTACCGTACAAAGCAATGATGCAGACAGTTCATTTTTTTCTTTAAATTACTTGCGAGTGCTGTAGCACTTACGCCTGCTTGAATTTGATAAGGCGATTGGCGTAATATTAGCTGGTGCCGTTTCTTGTTTTATATCAAAATCAAAAGTTTCGCTTTTACTTTTCGAATTATTAAAAAAAAAAGTGGATTTGCAAGGGGCAGAATGAAATTTCAAACAATTAAAGCGTAAATTGCTTATTTTCAGAACTTCAATTCTTTTTTCGACATTCATAGTTAAGAACTTCTGACATTTGAATAAGGGATGAAATTCATCTCATAGAACATAGTGTTTATAGAAACTTTTGTTTAAACCATTATTAGATTTGACTAAAAAACTTCTTTTGTCGATTTGTTATAATTTGATTTCCTCTTTGTGTTTTATTAAATGATATTTTATTTAATTGATGTAAAATAATAGATCGTGATTCCAAAAATTCTATAAGATTATTCAAAAGAGGAATTTTTTTAGATGTTAAAGACAATTCATATGACTTTCTCGTTTCTTTATCCGATTTTTCTACCAAGGTATTTACTAATATAGCGTTGCTAAGCTTATTGCATTTTAATCCTAGTTCTTTTAAAGCTCTTAAGCCTTTATTAACAGTGTCAGTAATATCTCTGAGGCCTTTAGCTGACTCGAAGTTCAATTTTTCAAATTGACTGGATATGAATATCAATTACAGTGCGTTTATTTTCAAATTGTTCTTTGAGAGCTTTAAATAATGATTCAAAGGTATTCTCGCTTGTTTCTATTAATCTGGCTTCTGAACGAAGAGATCCACACAAATAAAATAATTTCTGATCGTTAGTTAAATTTTCATTTTTTGCTATTAAACTGATGAATTGTTTTATGAATTCTGAAAATTCTTTAATTTTGCCGCTAAAAATTGGCAAAGGAATTTCAGGAAGTTTTGGTAAAGTGTTCGTAGCATTGTTATTTTGCTTTACACTGATGTCAGTTTCTTGAACAATATCATTATTCAAATTAAATTTAGAGAGAAAGCATTTAAAACTTACTTCCAAATCATCCCGCTGTTTTTCAATCTCCCAGATTAATTTATCATTCTTTGTTATTTCTTCATCTGTTCCTTCACCAACGCGGAGATATTTCTGAACTAAACTGTTTAGATCTGTTTTTAGCTCTCGTAATGAAGCTAATTTTTCCTTGATTTTTATAATATAAAATTTTTGATCATCAGACTGCACATATTCATCTTTGAGCTTAGAAATGTTCTTTAGTTTTGATTTTATGCATCCTTGCACACAATTTAATTCTTTTAAAGTGTATTTCTTATCCATAGTTACTAGTCAGGACTCAGACTCGATGGACCAATGGTGGGGATATGTTAATATGAATATTTATTCGATGGGCACTTTTTATAAAATGAATTATGTTTATTTGTTTCTCCACTGGTGGGAACAATGATTTATGTTTACATTACTTCAAGCATGGCTCTGACTGAATGAATACTTTTTACTTTCACCACGAGAGGGCGTACATACAAAAAAGGGGATGGGAGATGACTCAACATCTACTATATATATTAAAACACAAAGCCAATTAAGTCAATTTTAAAACACAAAGCCAATTGTTAAGACCAATTTTGTCTGATTTGAGCATGTGCAAAAATCATTTTATGGTACTTTTCTAATACAATACAAAGTACAGGATTCTTATGATTCATTTGTTTTTGTAAATAAATATATCTTATATCCTGCTTTGGAAAACAAGTATTTTGTTCATATATAGGTATATTAAAACATAAATCTACTTTTTAAGTCTGGAATGGACAGATCTGCACACGTGTAAAATTAAATCCACAACTTCTTCATTTTAGACTAAAGGTAAACAGTCAGGATAGCCAAGTGATCTAAAGTGCCAGATTTAATATCTGGCACTCGAAAGAGAGTGAATATTCATACCTCATTTCGAACGGAAAATGGTTCTGTTTTATTATTGGTGTTCAGATAATTCCTTTCAAGAAATGTCAGTCAGATATTTTATTTTAGTGAGGGAAGTTATAGGATTTATATTTTCTTTTATCTGAATGCTTTATATTTATTAAATAAAATTTATCACCTAACAATATTAAAAAATATATATGGATTTCATATTAAAAACATTTAAATTAAAAGTGTTGAGATTGGCATATAATTATCGACTAAATAAATTGAACTAATCTATAATTTTTGGCATATTTTTTATGACAATAATCAAGAAATCATATGTACTAAGAAAAGTAGATGATTATTTTTCATAAAAAAAGAAAAGAGAAAATGGAAAGAAAGAAAAATATTTATAAAAGAATTATAAGTGAAATAAATTCTATATATATGGTTTTATGATTAAATAATATATGAAATCTTTTTTAAAATAAAATTTAAGTAATGAATAAAACATAAACAGTTACCTGCAAGTAGCAAATTTTAAGTTCAGGGTTGCTAAGAAGTTCTAGGCAAGTTATATGATTAACCATGTTACTACCTAAAATTGAACTATCCTGAACATATCCATTCAGGTAAAAGAGTAAAACCCCTTTATTACCAGGTTTTGGTCCACTGCAGGTATACATTAAATAATTAAAGAAAATGGATTATCATAATATTTTCCTAGCTGAGAGGGGTAATTAAAGTAATAAAATTTTAAGTACATGAAATTAAAAATATAAAGAAAATTACTCTAATTATAAAGATGTATAAAAGATCATTGTTGTGTTTATTTTTTTAAGGCTCTCAGCTTTTTGGAAAAGACTGAAACTAGATTTTTGATAATTACTAAACATCTAGGGATTAAAATAAAATCCAGTCTAATGCCTGCAAAGACGAAGTAATATTAATTAAAATATATGTATAATATTCAATGCAAAAACTCATTTAAATAAAATACATTACTAAAAGAACATAGAGAGGGAATTTAAAAAAAATAATAACAAGAAATTTTATTTACATATACAGTATGGAACCGTTTATCCGGAAACCAATTAACTAGAAAACCAGTTATCCAGAATGATATTTCTAATTGACCAACTTTAGAATCTCTCCAGAAAAAAGTGCCACAGAGTTTGTTTGACATGTGCATTGCTTGAAATATTACAACCTGCATCGTATAACTAGAAGCCAACATCTAGGATTTGAAATGGAAGGATATTTAGTTAGATATTGGGTGTTTTGGTTTTTACGTAGAGGAAGTTTTGTTTCCAAGGGATTCCCATAAAATTGTCTTCTTTTAAATTCTGATTAATCTTTGACCTTTTTTGGATCCAATTCTTAATCTGAGTTAACAATTAATTTGTAACCAGAAACAATGTCACAGCCACATACTCTTATATTCTACAAATATGATCAAATGGATGTTGCTTTAATGTTCAACCAGTTATCCGGAATGCATCTGACCCCAACCATTCTGGATAAATGGTTCTGTGCTGTGTATACAAATGCAATCAAATGGAAGAGAATTAATAATGATAAAATACTAGGATATAATACAGTTTTTATAAGCTTTCCAGTTCATCATTTTTGTATTTGATTTCAAAGGTAAATAGAATATATGATTAACCTTTATTGTGGTTTTAGTTACATTTATTGGAGTCTATTTCTGATGAAAAACACCCTAACTTTAGTCATAAATTCAAATCTACCTCACAAAATATTCAAAGATTTACCTTGGTGCTTTGGAAGAAATAGTCATCCTTAGTTGTTTATAGTTCGACTGTTGGTTTGAGGGCATCGTTTATACAGTCTTATGAGTTTTACTACACATATTTTACACATTATACTTATTTGTATTTTTTGTTCTGCATTCAAAATATGTGTTTCAATATTTTCATAATCTAAAAACATGTTATAACATAATGTATAATAACATGTTATAGTTTCAATTAGCCATATTACATGTCATTAAATTCAAATATCATATCACAATTAAATTTATGTAAATAGTAAATTTGATATTTAAGTATTATTATAAATGAATAAGACTATGAGTTTTATGTTAAAACTTCAGAAGGTTGATCAAATGTAGACATCTAGGCTTTCCTCTAAAACTTAGATATTTATGGAGAAGAAATGGGGACTCACAGGACTCTGTTATATAACTTTTATCAGTAAGTATCTTAAGTTAAATATGTGTTTAGTGTATTTTGATTCAAATATTCATCTTTTGGACACAATCTTTTCTATATATTTTCTACTGAATTCACATAAACTGAAAGCAAAAATCATTTGCTTTTTGAATTAATATCTTTAGTATATATACATGTGTAAATAAAGATTTATAATATATTCATTATTTTTAGTATGTCAAAAACTTGTTCTTCAAATTTTATTTGTAAGTGCACTTTTATTTCTTAATTCTTTATGATTATGTGAGTAATTTAAGTATTTTTGTTTTGCAGCTTTGAAAATTGATATCACTAATAAAAATACAAATGCATCTGTGTTACAACAATCTCTGTACATAAGTTATAATGAACAATCTCAGTCTAATGCAACTGATGTGGCATGCATTTATGAAAATGCTTTAAAGCTGAATGAACATGATGCACATTCTAATGAGAAAAATGTCTCATCATCTGGTAAGGACTCTGTATCACAAAGTCTGACTAAAGAAGAATGTTCAAAACATTTAGAACCTCCTGATGGATGTGATCCTAAAGACAATAGCTTTGTAGAAAATGGTGTTGAAGTATCAGAGATAAGTAATGCACCTGAACAAATTTGTGTTTCCAGTAAGTTATCTCTTTCAGTTTCAGAAGTTCAAAATGACATTAATGTTGTTAGAGATTCTTGTTATTCTTCAAATGTTAAAGCAAATGACAACAGTGAAAAGTGTAAATTTGTAAATGAATGTGACTCTTCTGTTAATGCCGTTAAATCAGTTTTAAAAACTGTATTTGAATCTCATTTAGTGCAAGAAGGTACTGTATTGCTTCCACTTAACAGCTCATGTGATAAAAATGAATGTTTCCAAAATTCTCACCATTCTTATTTAGATAACATTACCACACCTGAAACAAATAGAGCTATTAATTTTCAAGAACTTGAAGGAATCAAATGGGATTTGCCTGTTCTTAGTTTAAAAGAACCTTGTGCTGATGAACAAAAAGTTACAGAAGAAACTGTAACTCAGCTTCCCAATAATGCAACCTCTTCATCAGTAAGTGATAACGGTGTAGAACATTGTGATGTTCATTCAGAAGCACATAAGTCATCATCATTTATTGAAAAAAATATAGTTATTTCTAAACTTGAAGCTGCAGCTTCAGAAGCAGATGAGCAGTGTTCACAAAATAATAGCTCAAAATCTACTTCAAACTCAGAAGTTCAGGATCATGAAAGAAGAGTGATATTTGAAGTACACGAGCTTCCACATCCAGAATATGAACATGTTTCTGAAGATGATGATTCTGGTGTAAGCTCTGAAGAGGGCAATAATAGTCCTCTATTTTTCTTTAATAATCAAATTCTAAATTGTAATGACGGTGCACATGCAGTTTCAAATAAAGATATTGATCTACCTGAAAACTTTGACAGATCTTGTGATAACCAAGATGATTTGGAAAATAGGACAACATCTAGCAATTCAATTATGAAATCAAATAAAGAAGTTACAGGATGTAATGAAAACATTTCTGAACTTCAGCCTTCTGATGGAGATCTATTATCGGAAAATACTGTTCATTCAACATCTCCAAATAAATTTACTGGTGCAAGACCAAAATTAGATGGTCAAATTAGCCAAAATCCTGTTCCTGATGTTTCTAATGAAGAAACTGAGACACAAATCGAAAACAAAATTGTTAAAGATGACTATGCAAATTGCAGTGATACAAATATTCTACAAAGTGAAACAGAAGTAGTCTCTGAAATATATGAGGCTGCTCATTGTGATAATTCTGACCCACCTAATGTAGTGCCTGTTTCTACTTCCTGTAATACTGAAGCCGAAACTGTGAAGGATATTGAAAACACAGAAGCTGAACATGATAATGAAGTTTCTGCTAATAAAAAATCCTTTTCAACTGATGCAAATAAAGAGTGTTCTCTTCCATCTGATTTAAAAAATGAAAATCTTCAGCAGCGTTTATCCCGCCCTACATCACTTGATCTTCCTTCTCGTCATCTAGCTATTTCTCAAAGTATTGGGGAAAATAATATAAATCTAGCTGGAACTAATAATGTGCAGCCTGCACCTGCTACAGATCTCCTCTCAACTGAGCATTTAGTTGATGACAGTGCCTCAGGTATGTGGTGTTTTGTTAAGGTAATTTTTCTTTTTTCCAAAAACCTGCTTTTATCATATTTTTCTTCTTTTTTTTTTTTTTTTCCACATAAGAACCTTTTCCAAGACAACAGCCCAAAATAGGTTTGGTAAAACCTTTTTGGATCCCAGATGCTGAAGCTCCTAACTGTATGCATTGTGGTGTCAAATTCACTGTTATTAAAAGAAGGCATCATTGTAGAGCTTGTGGGAAAGTATGTAAATTTCCTTTGCAATCATTAATTCTAATCAAGTAAATTCATTGGATATTTGTTACTATTTAAGTGTTTAAAATAAATTTATATGTAATATTTAAATCTGTTTTAAAGTTTGTATGAAGTAAATGTAGCTATACTCTGGCAAAAATTATAGTTTTAGTATCTAATAATAAACTTTAAAAACTGAACATTTCTTTTAGCAACTGCTTATTTTTATGTGAAATTAGATATATAAGATGAACATATGAATTCACCAGTTGTCATTTTAAAATAGTTAAGGATATTTGAAGTTATTAATAAATTTGTTTTAGCATGTTTTCTAGTATTGCTTGGCATATTGTCTATGAATGAAAACTTATATACCCTAAATATTTTTACTGAAGTAAAGTTCATTGCATTTGCTTAAAGTAGATCTTGATCTTTTTTCCATTTTGAGGTTAAATTAATCAGAATAATAAGTAAAAGACGGATTTTGACCAAAATAATAATTTTTACATTGCTTCCAGAATGTGCAGTTTAAAAACATAGTTTATCTAAATTTCAGACAATTATTATTTAACTGTTCTTTCTGAAACTATCCTTTAAATAAGACTTACTACTTTAAGGCTGTTCACAAATCCAAAAGTTCTACTTTTTGACACATTTCTGAATTCCTTTTTGCATGAAATGGATAATAAAGGTAAAAATAAGCAGTCGCCACTTGTCGATTAAACTTGAAAAACTAGCGATTAAAAATATGGAAAGAACCGGCCAAATGCAGGATTTCCCGATTATCTTTTTTCCCCTAAAGTTCACGATTTTCTGCGCACGTTCGACGAATTTCATGATTTTCCCACACCTGTTCGACGATATTAATGATTTTTATGCTCCCGATTGACAAAAATCGTGATTTTCCTGCTCCCATTCGATGAAAATAGTGATTTTCTCGCGCCCATTTGACGATATTCATGATTTTTACGCACCTGTTTGATGAAATTTGTGATTTTTACGTCCCCGTTCGACGAAATTCGTAATTTTTATGCACCCATTCGACAAAATTCATGATTTTTATTTGCCCGTTTGAAGAAATTCATAATTTTCCCACACATAATCGACAAAATTCGTAATTTTTACACATTCTATCAACAAAATACATGATTTTTACGCACCCGAATGACGAAATTCGTGTTTTTTCCATGCCTGATCGACAAAATTCGGGATTTTTACGCGCCCAATCGATAAAATTCATGATTTTTACATGCTCGATTGATGAAATTTGTGATTTTTATGCTTCTGATCGATGAAATTCATAATTTTTACATGCACGTTCGACGAATTTCATGATTTTTGTTAGGAGAATTAAGGCTACATGACCAGAAATAAAGTCCCTTATTTCTAAATAAAATGTCTCATCATTCTACACATATCTTTAATGAAATATAATTCTTGTTTATCTTTAAAGTTTAAAAGTATCTTAAATTATAATATATCTTAAGTATATTAAATGATATTTATGTTTGTTTTATTTTAATTTATTAAATTAAACAATATTTTTATTCAAAAGCTTTCATAAATATATTTTTACTTTAATAATTAAATCTTATTTCATGTTTAAAGTTGTTAAATTAAATAGCATTTTTATTCAAAAATGTTCATAAAAATACATATTTATATTCAATTATATTTAAACTTACTTATCTGGTGAATCCGGTTGTGTTTTTCTTGTCTTAAATGGAAATATATATTTAGTTCTTACTTTAAAGCAATACATCGTTTTCCGTTTGTCTGTTTACCATACGTGCCTTCATAACTCGCGGTAGTCTTTTCTGATTAGATCATACGATATGCTCAATTGATTTCAGTTTCTATCAGCATAGTTGGTTTGGATGCCAAGAGATGGCGTTGTTGTGTGACGTGGTCACGTAGTGTGTCAGGAGCTAATGTCGGAACAATAGATTTGCATAAAACAAGGTTGCAGTTGTTCTAGAAGTCGATGGAAGATCGTTGTGGGCATGCATAGTGAATAAGTGTGTGAACGACACAGTATATATAGTTACGTATACCGGTGGTCAGATATCTCACTGTCTCTCTCTCACTTCTCTCATTTACTTTCGTCGATATCTTGGTTTAGTCCTGGAATGAAGTATTTGGCAGTTTCTGGTTTAAGAAGTAATATAATTGTCAGTAAAAGTAGTTTGGTGTTAAGTTAAATGCGGAAATGGATTAAAATGTTTTTGAAGACTTTTAACTAGTTTTATTATTGTGCTGAGTTCAAGCATGTTTAATATTTCGTTTATCAAAAATAATCATGAATGAACTTGTGCTTTACAGTTAAAGGATTTTGCTTTTTACTTTTGAAAGTGAAAATGTGGAATTTGTTTTTCATCTGACAGCTGCAGTGTTTTTGAACATTGAATTGTCTTCATCTAATAGTTTTTATGGAAGGAACTTGGAGAACTGTTTTGAATATTTTTGTCGTGTCACTGAGTCAGAAAAGTTATTCATAAATTAAATAAGGACATCTTCTGTCCAGTGTACAAATCGTTTTTCATTTTTTTCAAGCTCCAGATATGCCAAATTGAATATAACCTCAATTAATGAGAGTCTGATAAATGTTTTTCAGTATCACGTCATGGTGTCAAATTAAGAGTTAAGTTATTTTTACGTATGTTTAATTGTAAATGTAATGTTGATTTTGAGTATGGTTTATTTTAAGTTTAAATGATTTATATGTTGGTTATAAATGTTAAAATAAATATCTTTGTTTTAAATATGTTATCTTTATTTTCAAGCCACTAGACATTTTTTTTCAGCTTAGTTGAATTTTATCTTTATTTTTCTTTGGGGGTATAAAATCAGCTCAAACGTTTCCACTAAAAGCGTGATAACTTTGTTCCAGGTTTCACTGCAATATATGCAATGTTTAAGATAATATAATTCTACAGATTTAATGAATTTTCAAAACATTGAAGAATGATTAATACTCTCAAGGGTTACATTCATATTTGTAATTAAGTTTTATTTATAATGCTGAAATAATCGTATTTTTTTAGCATTTAAAACAAAATGCAGAGAAAACATTACAACTTTACCTTTTTTCAAAACGCTCAGAGGGTTAATTTCTTTAAACCCCATAACTGTTATATTTATAATAGTTAATAATTTTTACATTCCCGAATGACGAAATTTGCAATTTTTTCCGAAACTAATTGCCGAAATACACATAATTCCTGAATTTCTGGAGATTTTGGCCTGTTGGCCAAAGGTTGTGCATGTGTAATGCATATTATGTTGTGGGTTATTATTTAGTGCATAAAGATACCTATTTTATTATTGTTAGATTCAAATTCTAGACAAATAATTTAAAAAATAAAAAAGGACCTATGTAGTTCGGCTACACAAGTACCTAAGCTTAGTGTGACTTATTTAGTTAGCTACATAAGCATGTTGTGTATAACTTTGCTGTTAACTTATTTAAAAATTAAAAATATATTTGAAATTAATATCTCAAGTTTATTCAAAACAATATAAATTATAAAATATTTTTATTTAGTACATAAATTACTTTTTACTGTAAAGTCATTATATTTAAAAAAAATAAATATTCAGTGACATAAATGTACTTACTGGCTACTAAAAAAATTATTCTCACTAGCCAGTGACTGGCTACTAAATAAATCAACCTACCGGCCAGTGGTTACTTAGCAAAAATCCTTATTTTCACCTTTAATGGGTAAGTGTTCTTATATTCAAAAACTATGTAATCAAATGGCATTTTCCGTTTTTAGATAAAGGCAAAATATCTTTCAGAAAATACTGTCAAAGTGGGCGTTTTGAACCGAATTGCTGATGCGGCAATGCAAGAAACAGGAAAAAATTGTTTTCACATTGCAAGAATCGTTTATAACTCAATAAGTAATTTATTTATCAAAAAATGAAAAATTCTATTAGATTCCAAATCTTTTCAATAGTAAGGCCTGCCAATTTTATGCCTTTATGTTAAAAAATGTGTTAGAAAGTTTCGTGTTGTTGAGCAGAAAATTTGAGAGAATCACGTTAATAGACAAAAATGTATATTGAGCGGCATAAATAAATATATATATAAATATAATTTAATGATTAGAAATATTTTAATTTATTTCATTACATGACTACATTTCAACTAATATATTCAATTCATTTATCAATTTCTTCCAGGAAAGTGATTATACAAATTATAATTTAAATGATTATTAACATAGCCATATCGTTATTTAAAGTTGAATTAAATTTTTTTTTTTTTCAGGTTCTATGTTCTCGTTGTTGTAATTTGAAAGCCAAATTAGCTTACCTTAATAAAGAAGATCGTATATGTCATCCTTGCTTTGAGATATTATCATCAAGTAAGAGCTTAAAAATAGTTAATATAATGTATAAATTGATGTGGGATCTTTCATGTTTTAAAATTAAAGTTTTAATCATCTTTTAGGTAATGGAATCACATGTTTTTGTGTGCACTTTTTATTTTTATCTTTCAAACTGTTATGAATAATATAGTATGACAATGGCAGAATTTGTTGTTTTCTTTTTTATACATTAAAAGTAGATTCTGTAAATGGAAATTCAAAAAAATATATGCTTTATTATTAACTTATAATAGATAACTTCAATCCCTTAAAGGATCAGGGTCCATAAGTCATGTTTTTGGCCCATGAAATAAGACTGTTCGATTTTGTTATACTGACTTAATTATTTCACTTTTTAATATTAGAAGTTTTATCCTGTACGATTTCAACAATAGTTTTTGCATTTTGTTCGGATTTATATGACTTACACAAGCTCAAAGTTCGCATTGTTCGTGGTTTTTGATGAAAAATACGCAATTTCTCCTAATTTTATCTCAATTATTTATATGAGCACAATCGTGCAACACTTTCTTCTTTACGTATATTATAAGATACATCAAAATGTACAATGTATGTAAAAATAAAAGTTTTGCAAAGCTGCGCTCATAGTAAAATATTAAAAATACAGAGTTAAGTAACTGCATTCCCCCACATCACTAAGTGACTTTAGGATGCAGCAACATGTTTAAACGTGCTAAAATGAACATTACTATTACTAATAACTGCATTCCTTCATATTAACAATAGTTACATTCATTTTAGCACGTTTAAACATGTTGCTGCATCCTAAAGTCTCTTAGTGATGTGAGGAAATGCAGCTATTTAACTCTCTATTTTTAATATTTTACTATGAGCTTAGCTTTGCAACACTTTTATTTTTACATATATTGTACATTTTGATGTATTTTATAATACGAAAAGGGGAAAGAGAAATGGAGGAAGCAATATCGTAGTTTTTGATGAAAAATACGCAATTTCTTCTAATTTTACCTCAATTTTTAATATATTTTTTAATATTTTACTATGAGCGCAGCTTTGCAACACTTATATTTTTACATATATTGTATATTTTGATGTATTTTATAATATATGTAAAGAAGAAAGTGTTGCACGATTGCACTCATATAAATAATTGAGGTAAAATTAGAAGAAATTGTATAATTTTCATCAAAAACTACGAATAATACAAACTTTGAGCTTGTGTAAGTCATATAAATCCAAACAAAATGCAAAAACTATTCTTGAAATCGTATAGGATAAACCTGCTAATATTAAAAAGTGAAATAATTAAGTCAGTATAGAAAAATCGAGTTTTATTTCTTGGGCCAAAAACACGGCTTATAGACCCTGATCCATTAACCCTGGAGTAATCATCTGTTGGTTGATTCACCACCAACGCTGCTTATTTTCCTTAAAACCTTTCTTAAAGTTACAATGGAGAAATCCGATGTTGCTAACCTTGATTTGAACAACTGCTTTGTGATTGCTTCTGTTAGCTCATTTTTTCCTCCATTTCTCTTTCCCCTTTTCTCGAATTTCTCAGCAGGGAAAATCTTTAATATTATTTAAAAAAAAATTCTGCCCTATTTCTTATTTTGCAGTAAGGAAACTCATCTGAAATCTCATCTATATCATCTCATATAAGTATCACTCATCTAAAATCAGATTCTTTTTGAAATTTTTACTCTATCTTTCTTCCCTAAGGGGAAGGAGAAATTTCTAAATATGTGAGAGAAAAGCAAAAATTTTTCCTCTTTTTTGCAGTTTGACTGTTCTCACCCCTGAATCATATGTATATTTTGTGTTTTAAAATTTTTCTAAAATTACTTTGCCCCCATTAACAAAATATAGATCAGTTTCAACTGACGTCACACAGTAGCATATCTGGATTTTAACAGGTTTATTCACTTACTGGCAGAGCTTTGTCCACTTTGCTGGTCGATTTTTCCCAAACAAACCTCTAATTAAACAAACTTGGGTTTGGAATTCGTACTGCCTTGAGTAGCATACACCCATGCAGGCTATGCCTTTTCCAGTCTCAATTAAAATGAATCTTGAATTATTGTGATTTTTGTTTATTTCGATCCAGATTAAATTAAAATTTTCAGCATTTTCAGTCATGTTGCTATAGGAAACAATTTGGCATTCTTCCAACTTAAATTTAATCACAGCAATAACAAAATTAGAAAAATTGTCAAAAATTGCTGCATAAGCAAAAAAAATGCTAAAAATTGCATAATAAATTAAAAAAAAAAATAAATAATCCCAGAGAACAAAATTTACTATATTGGGCTAAAGGTATTTTCAATATGGAAAACTGGTATCCTAACTGGTATTATCCCAACCCTTTAAAACTTTTAACAACAATGGGTGTACATTAAATATCATGAGGATTTATGTAATATTTTATTTAAAATTATAGTAATTTAATAATTACAAAATTTTTTAATTGTAATAATATATATATATATATATACTAGGTGTACCGGTTAATTCCCGCTGTTTTACTTAATAGATGGCAGCAGCTATTAATGCAACGTTCAATCATTTGACATATAGTGTGTTTTGTTGTACTAACATAAGGCTTGAAAACCATAAATGTCAAAAGTTCTCAAAGTAATAACATCATATAAATATTCGTGCTCAAAAATGTCGAATTTCGTTCCTTCCAAAGAGTATTTGCGGACTGTGCTTTTGTTTCTGTTTCATTCCAAGAAATCGGCTGCTGAAAGTCATAGAACTCTTGTGAAAGTTCATGGTGACAATGCATTATCAGAAACAACATGCAGAGATTGGTTTCGACGATTTAAAAGTGGTGATTACAGCGTTGAAGACAAAGAACGTCCAGGTCAGCCAAAAAAGTTTGAAGATCCCGAATTGGAAGCTTTGCTCGACGAAGATCCGTGTCAGATCAGTCCGAAACAGTTAATGGCCAATGCTACCAACAACAAATGATGAATTTGAACCATGAATTGATCGAAAAATGGCCAGAATGGGCTAGAAGACATGGAAAACTGATTTTGCAGCATGACAATGCTCCGGCTCATACCACAACTTTGATCACGGATACCGTAAAAGTGCTGGGATGGGAACTGCTACCTCACCCGCCGTACTCTCCGGACCTGGCTCCGTCCGACTACTATTTGTTTTCATCAATGTCGCATGCATTGGCAGAGCAACACTTCGATTCGTACGAAAATGTGAAGAAATGGCTCGATGACTGGTTTGGATAAAAAAACGAACAATTTGTTTGGCAAGGCAACCAGAAATTGCCAGAAAGATGGGAAAAATGTGTAGCTAGCGATGGCTGCTGGTTTGAATAATCCATTTTTATTATTTCCTATGTATTTTTAGCTTCAAAAATCAATAAAAAACAGCGGGAATTAACCGGTACACCTAGTATATATATATATATATATATATTTTAATTTTCAATCAGAAATCATTGTACAATTAATAATCCAGATCAATTTATCCCACTGTATTCTGTAGCACATAACCAGTTTTGCACATTTATTTACATCTAAACAATTTCTGAGTTTAGAGTGTAAAAAATTTAAGTTTGAAAACACTCTCTCAATTGATGCTGAGCTAGCAGAATTTGATAGCAAAAGCATTGCTAGTAAGTTTGGAGGTAGGTTCAATAGAAAAACTATTGCATCAAATCATACTTGTCCACCAATTCCTGGGGTTAACTGTCCTCCCTGTAGCTTGAAATAAAGAGGATGGGAAAGGTGATTCTTTAGCTTTGTATGTAATCAGATTAGGTAAACATCCATTGATTCTCTCTGTAGCTTATATGTGAGCTGAATCAATTTGTGCATCAGTCAGTCCTTCACCATTAAAGTTGAGATAAAAAATATTAACCATAAAATCGTATGGTTTCATGATTTGATCTATTCTGTTACACACTTTTTCAATATGGGGCTTAAGTGAAATTTCTTGTAGAAAACTGAGCTAAACATGACATGCATCAGCAATTGTAGCAGTATCTCATTGAAGAATGTCTAATGCAACACTTTTGGCTATAGGTTTTACCTGAAGTAAAAGATCTTTGTGCTGTTTAATTAAAATCATTAATCAGTTGAGAAAATCCAATATCCACTGCATCCTCATGCTCTTCCACTATTTTCTGAAATATTGATCTATTGTATAAAAAAGTTTCAAGACAAGTGAGTTGACTATTCCAGTGAGTATCCACTTGGCCAGCTGGGGTTTTACTTATTCTTTACACTCTTTAAGCCATGCTGCAGAAAGATGATGTCATTGTTTTAAATTATTTGGACATTTAAGATTTTTTAAGTAAGAGAAAAAATTAGCAGCTCATGTCAGCACTTTCAAATATTTTTACTTTTTAAAAAGCACAATTTTGCCCAAAACATTTTTCTAAATAAAAATTTTACAGAGTTAAAAGATTTTACTTAAAAATAATACTTTACTACATATTAATTATTGATATACAGTAATAGCGACATTTTAAAAATTACATGTAATGTTGTATATGTGTGACATTTAATGTAAAATTTTATATATCAATGTACTATTTGAGGTTTTTGACATGCCAATTTAAACCATCAAAAACCTGCCAACCCTGAGACTACTAGCTAACTTTCGGTTTGATTTCAATCCATGTTTTCATCAAAATGACTATTGAGTGCTCTTGTTTGGTCTGTATCATGTGAGAAATCTGGCAGTTGGCTTTTCGACTGGCATATGTAATCATTCTCCGGGTTCCTCCCTTAGTCATTGGTAATTAATTTTCTTAATTATTTCCTGTTTCCATACCTAATTAATTATCTAAAACAAAAGTCTGCAGTCAAAAAAATATTTGTTTAATTTATTTCCGCTCTCATCAGAAGGGGGAATTGTTTTCATCACATAGCTAAATTATTAAGTATTATTAATAATAAAAATTATCCCTTCTTTAGTTAAATGGGACAATATAATTTAACTAGTACATTAGACAGGAGTTATATGATAGCGATACCACAAGAAATTTACCACAAATATTATTGTTTAGTAATTATGGTAGGTGTTTGCAAAGTGTCAAAATTAAGCCATTCATGGAGGGTTAATATAAGATATACTTTTACTTTTTAAAAAGCATCTTAATAAACTTTAACCTATTCGAGACCATGGGTGCATATATGCACCCTCAAAAAGTGCATACAGAATTTGTTTTTGGCACCAGTAAAAAATAAAAGTAATCTTTGCTTTCTCTAATTAGAGCATTTTTGTAATAGTTTAAGTAAAGGTAGCTTTTTTAAAAAAAGTGGTGCCAGGCAAATAAAATTTGTGTAAAAGCCGCCGGTCCCGAAGGGGTTAAAAGCATCTATTAATAACAGGGTTAATATAACTGCATTGGCATTAGGCAGAACATTAGAGTTGTTATTGGAGAATTTCAGATTCAAGGCTCAACACAGATATTTCTTATGTTAATGGCTCTGATGCATATCTAATCCAATGTGGATGCAAGTTCCCCAGGATGTGAATTGTTAGTCTCTGGTTTAGTTTCTAATTAGACTGGGGTATGTTATCTGGCACAGGATCCATAAAAGCAGAGCCACTTAAGATGTACCACATCTTTTGAAGCTCTGGCAACCACTTTTCCATCGAAGCTCCCTAAAACGTTCCTTGATATGACAGCAGCAAGTATTATATATTAGGTCTATTCTATATTTAAAAATGTAGCATTTCAGTAAATTGTTTCCTTTTTATGAAATTATTGAATCCTTCTAAAATGAAGAAAGAAAAAACCTTTTTAAGATGTGATGCTTGTGTTTGTCCTGAATCATTGGAAGTTTTGCATATTTCTGATTTGTATGTTTGTTAACAGCCTCACAGAATGAAGATTTAACTTCAACTGCAGCAGATTCTCAGAGTTCAAGTTCCTGTGGCAGTAGCCCAAATTTTTCACCCTCACCACAAATGCCTAGTTCAAACTTTGATGACAAAAATTCATGGAGGCCACATCCAAATAATCCAGATGACTATTGCTCAACAATTCCACCATTACAGCAGATACAGCTATCTGGAGCAAGACCACCACCAACAGTCATGGTTCCTATTGGTGTGCTTAAGAGAGGTTTTCATTTTTATAAATAGTTTTAATTAACCATGCCGCAAATTTAAGTTTTCCATTTTTTTAATAGTCATGCTATATCTATAATGTGTCTCAAAATTCTTGTAAAATTTTTTTGATGGTTTCATTGCATTAAGGGCAGTTAGAACACAAAAATGTAAAATATATCAATTTCAGCATTTTTTAATATTTTGAATTCTTAATTTTTCCCCTTCCTAACAATATATTACTTTTGTTTTTACAGCAACAAGAAGTTTGAAAATTTAAGCAACTCTGTTTCTTACATCTGGTCATATTCCTTTACCATGCCATTTAAAGAGTGAATAAGATTTATATATGGCGTACAATCAATTGATAAAGGAGCAGAAGCTAGATGACTGTGTTGTGGTTTAACTGTCTGAGCGCCTGAGAGCTTTCCTTCATTTTCATATATAATCACTTATAAAACCCAAGGTGTATAAATTTACTTTAGCAGTTTAATGCTAAATTATCTTTTCATATCTCTTCATCCTATGTACTTCATAAAACATAATTCTGTTAAAAATATTTGTGTGTAATTTGTTTTCTAGAAACTGTAATTTATGTGACAGCCATTTAGAGGAATAAGTAATCTATCTACTAGCTCAGTGACAACATTTTCAAAATATAATTGAATGCTTATGAACAGGGTGAAAGAAGTTGTAATACAATGAAGGAGATATATTTTAAGGAGATATGGGCCAAAATCTCATAAGTGTGATTTTTGACTGCTGATTTTCTGCTGATATCTTGATTTTTTAAAGTCTCATATCATGCTCAATTTAAATTTATAATAACCACTGATATATTGCAGAATAATAATTAATAGATGAGTACAGACTTTATTGAAAAATAAATATGATATGACAGTTTTTATGAGATAAAACACAAATTGTAAGGGACAGAAGTGATATTTTTTGAAATTTTGCCACTTTACTTAAAAAGGAATACTTTTGGAATGTTGTATGGACTATTTTCAAAAACATATCAAACATACAATGAAATGGCTAGATATTGGTTAATATATAAATATCAATATTTAAATTAACAATGGAGACAGTAGGGACAGTTAATAAAGATACTCTTACCTTTTCCCCATTCTTTTCAATCCAGAAAATCTTTATGAACAAACAGCAAGCAATGGTGACTTTTTAAGAACATGTGCTTCGCTACTGAAAACAATACTGAAAATGACTGCATACTGTCATCTGGTAGAAATATGAGGAAATGCATACACTGGGACAGTAGTGACCAAAAAAGTGAGGGAGACATAACTTTAAACCCAACAAAAACAAATATTACACATTTCACTTATATAAAAGATTATATTATTATGCTCCGTGAGATTTATATTTATAATAAATGTATTGGTTTTTCAAAAATTTTTAACGATTATTCTTTGTTGATGATTTTAATAATCAAGTTATGGATTGAGGACAGGAGACAGTAGTGATTTTTGAGATATTTAAAATCCATTTTAAAGATTAAAAAATCAGATTTTCACAGTAAAAGTAACATAATATTGTAGGATAATCACAGAGAAACATTTTAACATTAAATAAGAATTTATATTGCAAAGAAATGCCAACAGATATACTGATAAATCACACTTATTAGATTTTAGCCCATATATTCATTTACTTTAAACTCGGTTTTTTCAAAATGTTGCCTTTGAACTTCAATGTAACTTTTTATAGAAAGTACCCTATACATTCATTAGTGGTTGTAATTTTGCCCAAACATTCTACAGATATCTCTTTAATCTGAAGTTATTGAACTCCTTTAGCTAACAATATGTAAACTTAAAAATATTCTTCAAACACTTTTCTTATTTTTGAAGAAATTAAATATCAATAGATAGATAGATACATATGTTATCTATAATGGTTCACTTCATATGAAAGAGATATCTGTATAATGTTTAGTCAAAATTACAAACTCTAATGTATGGTCATTTTTATAAAGAGGTACATTGAATTTCTAAAATATTTTCAAAAAATTCAGTTTAAAGTAAATGAATATGCCACCTTAAAATATGCCTCATCCATTGTATTATAACATCCTTCGCTCTGTTCAAAAACATTCTATTATATCTTGAAAATTTTGTTCATGAGTTAGGTAGAGTAATTACTTACACCACAAAACAGTCGTCTAGCTTTTGCTCCTTTCCCAATTGATAGCGTGGCATATATGTCTTGTCTACTCTTTAAATGGGCATGGTCTAGTAAAATTATTAGATTTAACAAATGGATTTGTTTAAAATTTTCAAACTTTTTGCTGTCTTTGATACAAAAGTAATATATCATTAGAAAGTTGAGATATAAATGATTCAATATATTGAAAAATCCCCAAATTAATGCTTTTTGCATTTGTGTAGAGTTCTGACAGCCGTTAATTTAAATGATCAGTGCAAACATGAATTTTAGTGTTTTAGAGTAATATTTTTACAATTCTTAACTCTCTTGTTCACGAATTTTCTTTCACAAATCAATCTTTGAATTAGCAGAATTAAAATGCTATTAAAGATTATGATAGAAATTTATTTATGCCATAAATGAGGCCTGGATATTTAAAAGACATCACTCAAAATAAAATTTCACCAAAAGTCTTTTCTAAAACATTGTGTTTCATCATTTAAATTAGGATCCTCATATGAGGCTCAGGTGAGCAAGAGGGTTAATTCTCAATCTGCTGTTTTTTCCCCTTTCAAATTTATGTTAAATAAACTTAATTTTGTAATGATTATATTAGCTCTAGATTACATAATAATAATAATAATTTGTTGCATTAGTGATATGTATATTCTTTTTAAGTTTGTGGTATTTTAAAATTTGAATCATAGGTATATTTAAAACTGAAAGTAGTATGTAAAAGTATAAAGTTGAGTGGAATCTTGGTTACAGGGTTGCAAAGTGTCAGATCTATGTGGTGACAAATTTAGAAATCATGATTAAAATATGAACTAATATAAGTTATTGTTTTGTTAGTGCTGATTATCTTATCAAATTTTGTAATTGTTAACTGCAATCAGTAGCATCCTAATGGGCCAGCATAGTCTGTACCCCGAGCTCCTTTTATTCTACTATTTTTTCAGTTCTGACTGTTATTCAATTTTTTTTTTGTTGAAATGGTGGAAATTTAAGTGCCTCTGAAATATGTAGCCTTTCATGTACTGTTAAAATTTGTTAATAAAGCCCTTCTTTAAATCTTACAATTTTCAGAAGCTTAGAAATGAGCATAGAAATAATTACTGTTCAATTAATTTTAACAAACTCTCTGTTTCTCAATATACATTCCATGTTTCCTTTAGGTTTTAGTGTGCCAAAACAGAAAATGTTAAAAATTTTCTATAACTCAACATTTTACGAAATTTGCATTTGTATGCATAGCAAATATAACAAACATTGCATAACATAATGTTTTGTTTGTCAATATACATTATGTGTTTCTTTTAGATGTGCACTCCTAGCTTCATCCAATATAATGACCACACAGGTCTTCAACACTTAGGCTTTCTCTTACAAGACACTCTTAGGAAAACAAACTCTGGTGATCTGCACACAGCATGATCAACCTAGAAAATCAATTCAAAACTGATCTCCCAGCCTGCACACAGCAAGCCAAGCTTTTGTACAATATTTGGTCTGCACCTGGCATCAACCAAACTCCAATCTGCACTGTCTCTAGTCCAAACTGCTTCTTCTCCTTTCTCACTCCAAAGCTACAGGGCCTCTCCTCTATTTCCACGAGCAACCCCATGGGCTGCTATTGTACCCTTGTCACAAGACAATCTATTCATTGTTTGTTCATGAGTTCCTGCTTCTACTACCAAGGACACTTTTGTTATTTACCTTGCATTCCAAAGGGTTATAACCTGTTAGAAATTTCTTTTCAAAAGATCTAGTTAAACCACATATATAATGGAATGCATCTTTAACCAAGTAAATATATATATATATATATATATAGAGAGAGAGAGAGAAAATACAATACATAATAAAGAAATAAAATTCATTAATTAGCCAGTAATTTATATAAAATATACTTCTCATTGATGTCAAAAGCATAAAAAAAAAAAAACCTGACACATATCCGAACTATTAGAACCCTGCCAATGCTAAGCAATGATGTCACTCCATGTTTTCTCGGACACTCTGTTGTTCAAGGAACTAATTGCCTCTGGCTCTTTCACCTTACTCATTTATTTCTTTTTCACACTTTTACTTTTGATCTCAAAGTTTGTAATTCATGAACAATTGGTATTTTTTTACTCCCATAAGTTGGAAGTGTAAAAAAGGAGGGAAAATGATTATTTGATGCCAGATTTTTTAAGTTGCTAGATTTTTGCGGTTACAGCTGTCAGACCTCTACTAAAAAGAGGTTTTATATAATAGTATTGAAACAAAAACTTTCTAAAATTTTCATTTTTGAAATGAAAAGTTGTGTAATACTTGATGAGCAAGGAAAAATAACATTGCAAAATGGCCAGACCACAAAATCAGAAGTTTATTCTGAGAAAAGATTACACACATATATCAATCATGATAATCACGTATATTAAGCTTTGTTTTAGTTAGTAAATTTTCTCTCATCAAAAATAATGTAATAAGCAGGAAAAATATCATATAACTAAATGCTATTATAAATGCCTAGTGGTACCAAATGGGACCACTGATATTCAATTTGAAATATTATTGATCTATAAACCAAATATTTCCCTGAAATATTATACACAGTTTCTCTTCATAATTATGATAAATATTACAGCATTTGTTTATTTTTATCTATATATAAAAAGGAGTAAATATCTACTTAGTTTTGACAACAAGCCATTTTGCAGCTCCGTGGAACAGACGTTTTTTCCCCTCCTAAACACGGCACAGGTGCAATACTTAGCTAATTCAGCACTGAAAACTTTTTCTTTGTGTTCTCCGAGCCATTAGAATTGTATCAGTTTGAAGACATCTGCATTGGTACCAAATGGTACTGAACAGCTTTCTCGGATTAATATGAAGAATCAGTTTCTTATTTAATGAGCTTGAACAGTTCCAAAGAGTTCAACACATAAGGACAATGTTCAATATATCATAGTTCAGTATTTGCATTTCAGTCAGTATTTCTTTAATATTGTTTTACAAATATGCTCAATATTGATTTCAATATCTTATAAAAATATGGTAACCTACCTGAAACCTTTGGCATAGTGCTTTATGAGCTTCTTCTTTCTTATATATTACACACACACACACACATATATATATATATTTACACATATGCTAAGCAGGGTTTTTTGAGAAAATAAAGATTATGAAATATTTATGAATGCTTTTGTTGAATTGGTAGTTTTGTTTAGTGGAAAAAATCTATGTGAAACTCTGCCTCATCCTCTTCTTTGTATTTAGAAGAAATTCTTTATGGAAAAAATTTAAAATAAATCTTGTTAAATATATCAAAGTAGTTTTTGTACATTTGTTATTCTAAAACAAATTAATAAGTAAAAAGAAAGAAAAAGAAATCCAATCTAAAATATTTTAAAACTTCAAGTCTACATAATAGTGCATGGCTCTAAATGCATTAAAATTAGCTAGTTTCTATAATTTAAATGTATTATCTCATAGGAAATAAACCTCGTAGAGAACCTAAACAAGTTATCTTCTCAGATGGCATACGACCTGGTGGTGACTTGACTGATCTCACAGAGCCTGCTGATGTTATACCTGTGTATCGCCGTATTGGTCGCAAGAGGGTCGAGAAAGCATTGTCAGGTAAATCTGATTTTCATATCACTTTACTAATGAGATTCTGATTGGTTATTACATGTTCCCATTAAGAGACTTTAAAAGGTTACTGAAGTTTTTGGTATTTTAAAGTGTTTTTGTTATTGTTAAACTAACAATGCTCCCCACTCTTTTTCCAGTATAAATTTTCTTTATACATTTCATTTAATTTATTCCACTGTGTATATAAAATCTAAAACATGACCCTTAAAATATGTTTAAAATTTCACTTACATTTTCAGACATTCTGATTCTAAAGATATGATATTTAATGGTGATTTGTCTTAAAGTCCTGATTTAATTGCTATGAGCAGGGAAGACCAAGCTATGCTCAGTCAAAATTAGTTTTGAGTTCAAATATCATGACCCATAACCAAAATGACCCACTAATAAAATTTTTTCGAACATGTGACCAAGCCCAATTGTCTTCTCATGCCCGAAACCAGTCAGATATAAAATTTAGTCAAAATAGCCTGGGCTGTATTAGATAAATCTAGCTTGACCCACAGTGACCCCAAAATTACCTACTAATTGGATTTTCTCGAGCATGTGACATAGCCCAATGATTTTCTAGTACCCCAAAACCATAAGATACTAAATTTAGTTCAAATCCTCTGAGCCGATTTTAAGATAAAAATAGCTTGACCCATAACCAAAAGGACCCACTAATCGAAATTTCTCAAACATGTGACCTAGTCCAATAGTCTTCTTGTTCCCTAAAACTATAGTATACTAAATTTAGTTCAAATCTTCTGTGCCATTTTTAAGATAAAAATAGCTTGACCCATAATGACCCATGACCAAAATGACCCACTAATCAAATTTTCTCGAACATGTAACCTAGCACAATGATGTTTTCGTGCTCAAACAGTAGGATATAAAATTTAGTTCAAATCTTCTGAGCCGTTTTTAAGATAAAAATAGCTTGACCCATAATGACCCACTAATCAAATTTTCTTGAACATGTGATCTAACCCAACAGTCTTCTCGTGCCTGAAACTCGTCGGATATAAAATTTAATCAAAATCGTTAGAGCCGTTTTTTAGATAAAATTAACTTGACTCTGACCCATGGTGACCCAAAAATGACCCACTAATCGAAAGCTCTGGAACATGTGACCCAGCCCAATAGTCTTCCCGTGCCCGAAAATGTTAACGAAAATGGTAGAATACAGAATTTAGTCAAAATCATTTGAACCATTTTTTTAGGTACAATTAGCTTGACTCTGACCCAAAATGACCCACTAATCAAATTTTCTCAAACATGTGACCTAGCCCAATGGTTTTCTGGTGCCCCAAAATGGTAGGATACAAAATTTCATCAAAATCGTTAGAGCTGTTTTTAAGATAAAATTTGCATATATATATATATATATATATATATATAATATATATATGTAACCACACACAAGATTTGCTCATATTAGAATACAGTACAGGACCTCAAATCTGTAAGGCCCAAAATCCAGACTGCGATAGAACAGGAAAAAAATAATTTCTGAAAACACATATAGATGGCACTTTGTGCGCTTGTATCACAGTTTCCAGATGAGTTAAACAAAACTACACTCTTCTGAATAATTTTTTGTAATGTTTTTAATCTAAATTATCATAAAATACCAAAAATATCCCCTCTCAATTTTCAACAAATTTCATTTTTTTTTTAAATTTCTTCCATACCAAAAATTTATAGTTGGAATATGTTTTTACCCATCCTTTAACGAAATTTTTACGGTGTCGATAAGTGCTCCAAGGTTAGTTTCTTTGTTTTCATGCTACAGGGTTGTACAGACTGAAATTTCCAGGCCTGACCCGATTCGTAGAAGAAAACTTTTGGTCTGGCGCGGTAAAAAAGTTAAAATTTCGGCTTGTCCTGTTCAAAAATTTTGTTAGCCTGTCCCAGCTCAGTATAAAAGCAAAAAGTTCAGCTCAAATCCAGTCCAGTATAATTCTCAGATGGAGCCCGGCCTGGCCGATTGAATTTCTAGAAAACTTGCCGATATTTCTGAAGCAACATTATCCTACATTTAAAATTATTAAAAAGCACACTTAATTATGCATAGATTTTGTTTTCAGGTTATGCCGGGCCGTATTTCACTGATTTTTGCTTGGGCCATAAAGAAGTTTGTAGTAAAAAGTTAGGCCAGGCCTTACCAGATTACCGTGGATAAAAAATAGTCCGGACATGTGCAGATTTCTATGATAAAGGTTATTCATAAAGGTTAACTTTAGTTCTGTGCCATTTTGGAGAAAATATGTCTGATTTAAAAAATTGCAGTGAAAAGAAAATAATTTTACCTATAGGACTTTTAAAATATGCATTCAATTGTGGTTGAAGTGTTGATAGATACCCTGTTAAATATAATAGCATTGCATTTCCAGCAAAACTAAATCCATTCAATATTAGTCATAGTATTATATGGAACTGTTTGATTCAGAAATTCATTTTGTATTCTTTTAAACTCTGCTGCATGCATAAAATTAATTTATATATATTGTTTCACAACATAAAAAGATTCTTCATGAAAGTATTCTTGTAATGAAGAATTTAATGACTAACCTTGCATTATGTTCATTTCTTAACAGGAGAACCTTTTAATACTGGTGGATCTTCACCTTCCTTAACATCTCAGCGAAGTAGGCAAAAGAGAATTCTAGTATCTGATGATGAGGGTCCTCTACCTCCTGTTATTCTACATTATGGTTAGTTTTGAGTTTTTTTAATTATATATTTATATATACTGGGTGATTTAAAATAGATGTTATAGTGATTATCTAACCCTTAACTGCTGATGAAAAACATACTTTTATAAAAAGTATATGAATCAAGTATAGTTTATGCTATGACATTTGTACCTATACATACATTTAGGGTTGCATAAAAACTTTTTTTTTGTCCGAACTAGGTTTTTTTTGTTTAAATGACTTTTTAATAATAGTCAATAATACTATTTCCTTTTTAATAGCTAATTTACAATTGAACATAATTAGATTAAGTGAAACCACCTATTAAAAATAAATTATGTTTGTTTTATAATTTATAAAAAAGGAATGTAATTTTTATCGATTGTAAATAGTACAAATTAATGTGTTTTAAAATAATAGTAATTTAAATATTAATGCATTTAGACATTTTTGTAAACAGTACAGGGTGTATTTATTGCTTAAAAACCAAGAAAAAAAGAAATTGCGCTAATAAATTTCAATTTCAATATGGAAAATTTCCTTATTTCGTTAAAACATATGTTAAATTTATTTTAATTATTATTGTTATGAAATAAGAAATATCTCTGCCAGCTGTTCCAAACAACTTTTTTTATTTGTCCGATTCCATTATATTTCTCAATTTAAATTGCGCATTCCTTGGAAAAAAAGATAAACCTCCTACTAGCTCAGTCACTAATCAGTGTATAAAGATGTGACTGGCACCAATCAACATTGCAATTATAACGTCCACTAATTAATTACTAACCTTAAATTTTGCTTAGAATAGAGAAGGGGGTTTCATCTACATATAGAACTTGTACCAAACCTGAAAAATTCCAGTAGTAACACCTAATTTTGGCATCATATTTAGATTTTTTGGAAAATTTGATGTTCAGATACCAAAACGGGAAGACATTAGATCAAGTAGTTTAGGAATTATGCAGGTTTAAGGTTTGGCACTTGTAATGTTAAATTCATTTTTAATCATTGCAAAACATAATGTAATACAGGTGGTTTTTTAAGTATAACTTAAAAAACTACTTGGCAGAATGAGCTGTAATTTTGGATTTTTATATTTGAAGCAAATAGAAATTAATTCCTGTTAAAAAAAAATCACAGGAAACAATTCATATTTTCCAAGAAAATTAATTTTGAAAAAATAATTTTTGAAATTAATTAAAAAAATTATGAATTGCAATACAGTAGACTCAAAAATTCACACAGCTTGAGACGAAGGACTTTGCAGATTTCTGAATTTGTTTACATTTTAAAACCTCATCAGAATAGTAATATGTTTATGAAATAACTAGGTTATACATAATACATAATAAATGCTAAGGAAGATATAATTAGTACTAAATAAAAACTATTAATAAAATAAGTAAAAAGTATAAAAACTATTAATTCTATTAATTCTAAATAAATTAATTCTATTAATTCTAAATAAATAAAAAGTATAAAAACTATTTATTTAATGAATAATTTTGATAAATTATATTCACCATTACAAAGTATAACTTGAATTTGTTAAACATAGGTAGTTTAAGAGCATTAGTTATATATTAAAAAAAATTCTTGCAACCTGCAAACGATCAAAAGTTCTTGTTCTGTCACAAAAGGGTATTATTAAAAAATTCAAATATTTATCATCATGAGCAAATTTCTCATCAAAAGTCCTGATTCAGTATCTTTTAGTGCTCAGAAGACTGCATTATATCACGTATAATTGTTTGATCTGTTAGATTCTGATTGACTACAAATTACCCAAGTTAGAATTCACCAATTAAAACATCTTGATTTTTTTTCTCTCACTGAAACTTACTTGAAAATTTCTTTGTCTACATTGCAAATGATGTGTAGATTTCAGAGTTGCAGGTTTTTTGAGAATTGACTGTATATGAATTTTTTTAACAGAAATCTATTTCTAGAAGCTTCAAATATGCAGATTCAAAATTACTGCTCATTCTGCCAAGTGATTTTTTAGTTATGCTTCAAAAATCACTTGCATCACAATCTGTTTTGCAATGATTAACAATGAAATTAATATTAAGTGTTCCAAACTTTAAACTTAAACTACTTGACTGAATGACTTCCCATTTGGTATCCGAAGATAAGATTTACCAAAATTTATAAATATGATGTCAAAATTGTTCTTATACTTTGTTGTTGAGTTGCAGAATAATATGATAGTCACTTATAAAAGTGGGTTTTGTGCAATGTCTTAATACTATTCTATAAGATGACAGAGCTTTGATACAAATAAAAAATAAAGCAGAGAAGCAACAGCTACTTATATAGACTTCATTGCAGAGCTAAAAACAGTATTAAAATTAGAGTGCAATGTTTTTATAAAAGGATGACAAAAATTTTAGCAGAGACCCAGCATTATTTATTTCTAATAAAAACATAATATATTAAAAACAGTATTCACAGTAAGATAATTATACAGAATAGTTATATTATGTATAATAGCATATTAATAGTTACATTTAGTGTAATTATGCAGTCAAATAGTTTAAAAACATTCCTTCAACTATAAACTTGTAATCACTTGAACATAAAGAAAGAAAAGTTCAAACTCAATTTTTTAAACTAGGGATATAAGTAAGAAACAAATATTCCTATTCTATGAATTTATTTTTATTTGCAAATAATGATGAAGGTAAAAGGACGACACAAGAAAAAGTACTTAAAAGACTAAATTAAAGACATCACGTTTGCAGACAACAATGAAGAAAACATATTGTAGTTTTAAACAGACTTTTCAAACTACTTTGGAATCCTTAAACACTTTAACAAAATATACTTTACTGAAGGACACCAAATGCAACAGAATGTTAAAACAATATAGAATATCACACTGACCATTATTATAATCCTGAAAGCCAACTTCTCATGTCTTGAGTGATTCCATAAGTTACTTCACTGCCACCGATCCACCAGTAAGGGGGAAATGCCCCCTCTTCCTTTCTAGAAGAATCTTTGGATGTACAGAGTAGATGAATAATGACGAAACAAAAGCCAAAGTAGCGTGTGCCAACCAACGAAATAAGACCATATAGCAATCAGCTGAAATACTATGCCATTTGATAATAGAATATTGGTTGTGTGCTCTGCAAGCAAAATAAACTTATGAAGCCTAGCTTAGTAAAAAACAAGTAACAAATCTAATAAAAACTTCATTTTAAAAGAAGACAACAGCCAGCTGTAAAATTTGAGTAGAAAATAAATGTTTAAAAAATGAATATGCAAAATGATGATATGTCTGGATTTGACAAGATAGATTAATAGAGCTGTTATTCCGAAGAAAAATTAGGTGTTAGTATTGAAAATTTTTTAAGTTTTATACAACTATATGTAGACCTCTAAGCAAAATTTAAGCGTATCATTAATTAGTAGACGTTATTACTAATCCATTGGTAGCAAGCACATTTTCATACAATGTTTTGCAGAAGAGTTAATAGGGGTAGAGTTTTTTTTTCTTCCAAGACTGTCCAAGCCCAAATGATGAATACATTCTTTCCCCTTTAGCAGTAGATACATTTGCTGGCAAAATTTGCTGAATTTTTCTAAATGCAGGAAGAATTTAATTTTCACAGTTTTACTTGTTAGAAAATAGAAAAAGTTTTCTAAATATAACTTATAGGACTCAGGGACCATATAAAAATTTAAATTTCATATTTTAATATGCATATAGCCTCTTGTAAAACAAATGCTTATATCTAAAAGCTATACTTGATTTGTATACTTTTTGTAATTGAAAGTAATGTACTGTCAGCGGTTTAAGAGATAATCACCATAATGTTATTTTTGAATCGCACAGTATTTCTATACATATGTTTGGAATTATATATGGTATACTACTAAAAAGCATTGGCTGTAATATTATCTTGATATTTTTATGCAGATAATGACCAGCTAAAAGATGAAAAAGTGGATTGGATTCAATTATTAGAAAGAATGCAAGGTTTGTATTAAAATTGTTTTCTAGCGGATTTGAGATTTTTTATTTGTATTTTCATTAAAAATTTGTTTTTCTATAATAGATGATGACCAAAAGCCTGTGAATTTTGCTTTAATGAAAAATATGCATCTATTTGTAAAGTTAACAAAGTGTAAGTATAAAAAGTAACTTTACATCTTGATCCAAATTTTAAGTTAACAACCAATTCAGTTAAATGATGCATTTTAAAGTTTAGACTTTTTGATTTCTTATTATTTTACTTGTAACTTTTAACTTAAAAAAATTTCAAATCAGGTTTTTAATATACTGAATACTTATTTCCAAAGATACTTGCTTATAAAGGAAAAAAGTGCTTATTTGAAAATTTTTGGTTTAAAAAAAACAAACAAAGGTGTAGAAAGTATGTTAAATAAAATATAAAATAATTAAAGATTCCAAGCTGTCATTCTTATTTTTCTCTTTTTTTAAAGTTTAAATTTTAGTTTATCTCTCTATTTATTTTTATTTCTACTATATAGATAATTTTGCATGTTATCGACACCTTTTATGATACGTCTCTATTCCTTCACTTCCTTGTTGAAACACTTTTAATTTGATAATAATAAGGGAGTTCTTACTTAATATTTGTCAGTGGTCGGAAGTATTGAAACTACAGTAGTCACAACTTTTTACAATAGTTTTTAGTATAGTGCACTACATTTTGAATGATGTAATATAAAGAGTGGCATGAAACCCCCCCCCCCCCCCCCCACCCAAAAAAAAAAAAACAGTAGTTTGTAGCAAGAGCACTGATGCTGCATTTAATGCTACTTCAAGGAGAAAAAAATGTGCCATGTTACAAATCACATAATCAATGTAATTTTCAATTATTTTAGCACCCCTATTTTTTAATAGTAATCTTAATTTGATTTAATTGCAGAAATTATGTGATTATTTAAGGTAAAAATTACTATTCAAGAATAGTGGTAGTAAAAATTAAGTATTGCGTATGCTTTATACAGCATGTATATATGACACCTTTCATAGATGGGTTGAACAGAAAAAAAAAATCGTTCAGACGTAGAGAATACTATACAATTTTACCTGCTAAAGATTGAAACCTGCCTAAAACAGAAATTTTTCCAGGTCCTTGCAATGCTATCTTGGCAGGTTTTACTGTATAACAAATTCTTGTAATGATATTTTTAGTTTAATAAAAAATAATAAACAATTAATCCAATAGTTGTGTGACTGTCAATCTCTCGCGGTTAAGTTTTTGCGTTTTGTAAACATTTTACTCTAAAATGTTCTACTAGGTTTGACCTTTTTAATAAAATCAGACTTTATTAAAATTTTTTGAAATTATTTTTAAGGATGGATTACTACATTAAAAAAATATTAAACTTTTTAGATGTGACATGTTTACAATTTTTCTTTTTGCTTATGCAGTGGATTGTTGCTTTGGAAAGGAATGCTGGTGCTTTACAAGTCATGGTCTGTGTGCTGTTGCACAGGATGAAGTTATGGTTCTACTCGAAAGGTTGCCAGGAGAAAATACTTTACCACGAGGGATAATTAAATTATTCACCCATATATATGACAGTGCTAGTAAAGGTAATTATCTTCATTATCTGAAAGAACATAAATTCTACACAAGTAGATGAATATTTTTTCTTAATAGTTGTGTATATTTATTTCAGGGTCTACATTCGATGATTTAAGTCACATAATTTTTCCAGAGCAAATTTTAGGAAGTAGTGATCACAGAGGATTTTTATTTGTCCGTCCTACATTTCAGTGTCTGAGCAAGCTTATTGTGCCAAATACACCATTTTTAGTTGCCATTCTTATTCACAAATGGGAAGTTCCATGGGCGAAAGTTTTTCCATTACGTCTTATGCTTCGATTAGGAGCCGAATGTAGATGTAAGTTTCTGTCTAATTTATTACCAATTTTTAAAAAGTTTATCAGAATATACAATGGAACCATGATAACTTGACACCTGGATAACTCGACATTAACTATTCACATGATTGGCATAATGTGAATTTTAATGAGGATGACACTAGCTAACTCGACATATTTTAGCAGAAACTCACTTAAGTTGACTGCAATTTTAAATTACTCTTTTGCAACTAATCTTAGAAATTGTTCTTTTATTGATCAGTACTTTCTAATTAAAATACAGCATTTGTTTTTATAATCCAGCTGAACTTCCTATTTTACTCAAAATAAGTTTGGTTGTATTCAAGAAACAGTTTCCCAGCTTATTCCTTTGTCAGTTATTACTCCCTGATCTAGAAATAAATGACAATAATTTTATTAAATGAAGTCATTCAACTGTTTAATAGTTCTAATATTTAACCGTACATTCTAATATTTAACATTCTTACTTATAAATATATAAATACATATTAAATCATAGTATATAAACAATCATTAAAATGAATTTTTAAGTATGAAAGTATGAAAAATCTCACTAACTTAACATCTGCTTAAATCAACATGTTTTTTGGTTCACTTTGGAAGTTAAGTTATTGAGGTTCCACTGTATATATTTTTTGCTGTTTAAATATATTTACTTGTAAACTAATCAATTACTCAAATTTATTGTTGAAAATTGCTCAAAAACTTTCAAATGAGATTTTCTGTATTTTGTTTCAAGTGACAGTTGCAAAAAAAGTACAATAACCTTTTTAAAAATTGTTGTAAAGTACTTACGTTTTTTATGTATTTTAACGAAAAAATAAAATATTGTGAATATAAGGTCTTTAAGTCCTAAAATTTAATATTATAAGATAATTATAACTATTGCCCAGTAAAATCGGAGCAATATTTTCTTAGATGAGATGCCAGTTCAATTTGTATTCTCATTTAACCTAATTTTATGTATAATAAATCATCCATTTCTGTTTTATTATTATTTTGGAACATACTGTAGAAGGGGAAAATATTGCATCACATGTGATTTTTCTCATGATGTAGAAATAAATGTGAGAAGTATTGCATAAAAATTAGAAACTATTGTACAGTCAACTCTGTGAAATCTGCACACTTAGGGACCAACGGTTTTGCAGATTATAGATTTTTGTGGATAATAGATCATTCCGTTGTTTACATTTTATTTTTTAAAATCTGGGTATAAATTAAGAACAATTACATAAATATTGCAATAGAAAAGGAAAATATAATGCATTTAAAACTAAGTTAATATAAAGAAAAATTAAATTATATACAATACAAATTTTACTGGTTTATTCATTTTTTTAAAACGTTGACACAATGGTAGATTAAGTTTTGGTTTGTTGTCAATGTTTTTTTTTTCTGTAGTCTATGAACACTAATTACTTCATCTTCTGAGATAAAATTTTGTTGCTAAAAGAAATTTTAAATATTTATATCCCAGCAATTTTATTATATTTTTATTTATTAAACAATGTACATAAGTTATCTTAGTGTTTTCAATCTCTTATTCAATCTCAGAATCAATGTCTGTTTCTGTGTGGTTTTAAAACAATAGCTTAATTTCATCATTAGTCGTTGATTGAGTTATAGGTGGCTTATCTCCACAAGCTAGCTAATGAGCCAAATTTTGTTCCTCTAAAAATATAGGTGCAACATTCACTGTCATCTTTTGCATAATTTAAAAGTTTACTGGTTTTTGCTTTTACATCTCTAATATGAAAACCACTGAAATTTTGAATTTGGCTGCTTTCAGTATCAGAAGAAGAATAGCATGTGTCATGCGAAAGTAGATATAAATACACTTACAGTAAATTTACTGAAAGAATTATTTACCTGTATTATAAAATAAACAAAATGTTGAGATACAGTCAGTTAACGTTATATTTTCATTGACATTTTCGTGAAGTGTACATATGTGTTACGCATAACCAAGCAAACATCGATGCCTATTTAAAATAAAAATTGCTATTTCAATTGGGTTGTCCTTTTTACTCTGCTCAAATTATTATCTTTTGAATGCAGGGTACAAAATATGATTTTTCTTTAATCACCATTTATTTAATGGGAAAATTGATAATTCATGAAAAAAAACCCACATTTAACTTTATGTATGAGCTTAACCATTAACTGCAATTTTCATTGTTTACATTCCAACATGTAGTGTGGATAATACACATTTGCGGATTATACATCAGCATATTTCACAGAGTTGACTGTATCACATATTATCAAGGTTCATGCTACCCAGGGAAATTGTTTTGAACTTAAAATCTGAGAGAAAAAACATAGGAAAAAATTAGTAATTTCCCCCAAAATCTGGAAACTGTCAGCTATTCTGGGAAAAATTGACCAATCTATATTTAAAATTCATGTTAGCCAGCAATCCCTGCTATTCGGCATGCTCTATTGTCGATTGCTGATATGGAAAAGTCATTAATTCTAGAAAATTCCTTTTTGAGTAATTTTCTAAAATAGACTTTTTTCTGAAAATGAGTATGAACCTCGATTATAGTAATTGTGTCATCTTGTTAGAATTACTTTACTTTATCCAGTCAAATTGCTGGAGCCAGCTGGTTCAGTTGTATGTTGCTATGCTTTCTTGAAGTATTTTGCTATAAGTAGGAGTATGTAACATACATTTGGCATTTAATGTATGTCATTTAAAAAAATGTTTGTTATGTTTATTGTTTTGTCTCTCTCCTCTTTTTGCAGTATTTTGCAATAAAGTTACTGTATGCTAGTGATAGACAATAACGATATGTTTTATCGATTTAATTGATAGTATGGAGAACTCAGTTTTATCAATAGTATATCTTAAAAAAGAACTTTTCATAAAACTTTTGCATATCAAAAATGAACTCTTCACAAATTTAATCATCTTAAAATAAAAGAAAACCCATCATAAAACATTTGGAATCACCAAAGAAGCTATTATGTAACTATATTTATAATGTATATATGTATATATATAAATTTATATATCTAATTTCAATGCATTTATTTATATTTGCTTGTTAAAGAAGGACTTTGTTAGAATTCAACTGTCTAAATAGCAACCTAAATATAATGCTAATTTAAATTTCACAAAATTAATGATTAGATTTTTCACAAGTATAAAACACCATTCACAAATTTTACAAAAACTGGACCCTGTGTGAAAAGTCTGCACAGATCCCTGCAAATATTTAAAACAAAACAGAAATCATGTTACCATTGTTGTGTGAGGTGAGCTATCATTTGTTTCATCAAAGAAAATTCATTTGTGATATATTTACAATTTCAGATTGGATTTTATTATATATATATATATATATTTGAGAAAAAAATTAGGTTTAAATAAATTAAAGTTTGTCATCCAAATGACAAAAATCAAGGTTTATTGAAATATAACTGATATGTTATTTACTGAAATCTAACATAGGTAATAGTAATTACAATAGACTATGGAAGAATTTTTGAATATGTTTGGAAAATGTATTACAACAGAATTAAATAGGCAATAAATGCCCAGTGTCCCATTTTTTTTTCTCTTGTAGTTTCTTCTACATACATAAGAAGAAAGAATTGTAATTGTGAAAATTTTTGACTTCTGTTTTTTGATGGATTTATTATTTTTAGATGTCTTGAACATAATTTGATTATTTTTAGAAATGCCTGTCTGTAAGTGACACAAATTGTGTGAGTACTCTACCTCAAGAACTAATGCATGGAATTTCATCAACCTTCATTTTGTGTTAGATTGTGATATAAATTGTATCTGATTAGGAGCATATCACCCAAAATCGTTGGTATGCTGCTTTTTTATGATTCCCATGAAAAGCACTAGAAACACACAAATGATTTTTTAGTGTTGGAAAGCTCTGAAATTTCATAAGTTCAAAGTATCATAGCTCAATAAGTTTGGTCATATATATGAATGGAATTTTTTTGTTTTGCTGTGCTAAGATTTTATTCCGTTTTATGATGTTCCTATATACGAGCTTAATATTTAATTGCAACAGCCTTAAGTGTATTCTTTCTTCTGTAGACATATATATGAAATAAAACAACAGTACAAAATTTTCAGAGACACTTTGTTTAGAAAAAGGCTGCAGATTTTTCCCAGGTGAGCTTAATTTTTATCTATTACATGTATGTGTAAGGTGTACAAATGAGTTTTAAAGCATTTTAACATTCATTTTCTTGTGTATACTCTTGAGAAATACACAGATGATTTTTCAGTGTTGGGAAGTTCCAAAATTTCATAAATTCATAAGTATGTTTGGTCATATATGAAAGGAATTTGAGCTGTTTTGCTTGTCAGAGCACAGACAGAAGTTTTTAAATCAGACTTAACCTATAAAAGTTGAACTGTACAAAAATGTAAATTTCATATTTTAATATGTATATTGCAACTTGCAAAACAAATACTATATCTAAAAGCTATATACTTTATTTGCATACATTTTGAAATTGGAAGTATGTTTCTATCAACAGAGGTTTGAGAAATAATCACCACAACCTCTGCTTTGAATCACATGGTATTAGAGTCCTGTATCTGGTTGCGTAACTTGATTTTAGCCGACCCGACCCACAGTTCAGGTTGGGTTGGCACCAATATTTTTTGTTGTAGGTTGAATTCTGGTCAGGTTGATTAAATGTTTCCAGTTTGGGTTAGTTTCAGGTTGAGTATTAATTCTTGCAAATCTGATTCAGTTGACCAGATTTTTGAAAAGAAAGTCTATAATAATATTTCAATGAATGTGTTTTTATATGTTCAGTTTTCTACATAAAAGATAAAACTGATATTAGAGATAGGATTTTCGACTATTCCATAACTGCATTAAATCGTGGATAAATTTCTTTAGTTTCAGATCCACAAAAACCTTTTTGTCAGGTTACGTGTCTATGGATTTTTTTCCTTTTATGTTTATATTTTTTTTATTCATTAATTTTTAACATAAAATAAATAATTAATATTAGAGGTGTCTCACAATACTTGTGGTTGGATATTATATTATATGAACTAGATAGGTTTGGCTTGGGCACATGCTCAAGTAACTAGGACTATCCACATATTGTGAACATTGTCACAATAACTTGACTCTTTTCTTGCTGTTTAGCAGCGACAAAATAGATAAAAAAAGATTAAATAAAGTATTTTACATTAACAAAGCAGCAATGTCGAAGTTTTACTTTGAACAGTGACTGTGCTGGGAGTTAAGACTTGAAATGATGGATAACACAGGAGACTGATACAACATAAGTATACGAAATAAGCACGTGGTTACGAGTTATATGTAAAAGGGTTGTAAATGGCATGTTTACAATGTGACAAGGTGGAATTGTAGATCATCCCTATTATTAATGTTCGTATCCGTCTGTGTGTCTGTGTGTGTGTGTGTGTGTGTATCTGTACCCGTATAAACTCTGCGAGCGTAGCGAGTAGCGAAGCGCTTTTTGTGTCAAAAAATTCAGAAAAATCCGGGCCTTCAGGTATTGCAGTTTCGAAAAAATCGGCCCATAATTAAGGGAGTTATTAACGAACAAAGCTGTTTTAATTACTTCAAAAGAAACCTATGTGGAAAGTGTAGGCTTAAAGTTATATTTTTGTGTTTTCCCAGCTCCTCATTTTATTTAATAACCACCACCACCATATAAAAGCTTGCTTCTATGTTTAGTTTAATTTATTTTCTAAGTATCTTATTTAGTTAATCATTTTTAATGTTTAAATTCAATAGTCTGGTACTTACAGCAAGTGTGCATGCTTGTTTACCTTTTTCAGCATATGGTTGGGTGGTTGGTAGTGAAGTTAACTTTCTGTTACTTTTTAGTTAACCTTTTTCTGATTTGTTGTTTCTTCTGATGTCATTCTGACACAGTGATGTCATTTTGTTCTAGTGGGTGTGTCTATCACTTATTGAAAGTTATATTTACTAATTTGGCAACATTAAAATGCAGATTTTGTATTGTGTTTGAAGTATATATTTGGGAAGTTTGTAGTTTTGACAAGTCAGTTCAACATGTGAGTAGCTTTTGCAAATAGGCCTTATTTCTGGTGGTGTTTCATTTAGTAGCAGGTGACTACTTGTTTTTTTTTTAGTGTATAAAATATTCAGTTAATATATGCAGTATAAATGAACTATGTTTGGACTTCAGAAATTATTGAGAGTTTGACTTATTATGTGCCTGTGATGATGTATCTTCTAAAAGATGTGTTTGCTACCTATAACCTACAGTTTTAATAAACCCTTTTTGTTTCCTTCAGAAAATGTTGCAATTATTTTAGCCTCCATCATGCACATAGTTATTTTAATTAAATGGTAAGCAGTGTGGCTCAAGATATTGTGGGGGAGGTGTTATCTAACCCTACAATGTGGTAGCAGAGCGTGGTTGGGCGCTCTGCTTACCTTTACTGCTTTACCTTTTATTTTGTGGTAAAATGAGTAAGATAACTGAGCAGACTCTCTCTTTCCCTAAATTGGGTAATGATAATTGGAAAGCATGGAGGTTCAGCATGGATATGATGCTAATTAGCCAAGGCTTAGAAATTTATACTTCTGAAAAAGAAAAAGGTAAAGCAAAAGCCGATGGAGGAAATATTGAAAATTTTGAGGAGTATATGAAGAAAAGTAAGAAGGCATTGGCATACATATGTTTAAGCTTGACTGAAGAGATCAAAAGTGTAGTTTTTAGTGCTGAATCATCTTTTGAGGCGTGGCAGTTATTAAAAAGTGCTTATGAACCTACGTCATGTGCAAGAGTTGCTCACCTTCGGAGAAAGTTCATAAATACAAAGTTTGAGGCCAGTGATACTATGAGTCAGTATATTGGAAAAGTTTTGGAAATAGTTAGAGATTTAGAGCAAACAGGAAAGAGTGTGCCTAAAGATGAAATTGCTTTTCAAATCTTAGAAAGTTTACCGCCATCTTATGAGACCCTTATATCTCGTCTTTATCAATTGGCTGATGATGAATTCACTGTGGAAGGTCTTCGACCATTTTTGCTTGCTGAATATGACCGTTTGCAAAATAAACAGATCGATGACCAAGATATATTCAAAAATCAAAATACAGCTCTAATGTCTTCTAGAAATTTTTCGACTGATACTATACCAAAGGTCCATCCTCCTAGTGCTGTGAATTCAACTGTGCAACAAGAAACCCGAAAGTGCTACCGGTGTGGTCGAGTTGGCCACTTAATCAAGAATTGTAGACATAGATCCCAAACCAGGAGATTAAATCAGTATAGACCAAGATTCAGATCAAGTTCAAGGAAATCCCAACTGCCTAATCAAGCTTTCTTCGCATCCGCCCTATTGTCTGATGGACCTGAACTTGAATTTATTTTGGATTCTGCAGCAACAGATCACTTCAGTTATGATCGATCTCTCTTCTACAATTTCAGAGAATTAGAAAGTCAAGCTGTTATAGCAAAAGGAATTGCTGACATTTGTGGTATAGGGGACATTGACTTACGAGTGAACTGTGGTACTGTAGTAAGAACTTTTACTTTAAAAAATGTATATTATGTTCCTGATATGGTGAGAAATCTTCTGTCTGTTAGAAAATTAACTGATAAAAATTTTAAAGTAAAATTTGACAAATGTAAGGCTATAATTTTTAATCCTGATAATTCTGAATTTTTAACAGTGCCTTTAGTAACTAAATTTTATTGTATTACTGCTAAATGTGTGTCTAATGAATCGTGTGCTTATGTTGTTAGAAATAGTAAGTTAAATAATTGTTCTAATGATTTAGTGCTATGGCATAGGCGTTTCAGTCATTTAAATGCTAAAAACTTGATAAAATTTTCAAAAACAAATTATGTAACTGGACTTAAAAATTTATCCGGTGAAATGGGGTCATGTGAAGTTTGTAATTTAGCAAAAAGTACTAGAGAATCTCATCATGTTATAGATGATATTAAGACAAGTGGCATTTTAGAGTTAGTGCACCTCGACATTTGGGGACCAGCTCCTGAACCTTCTTTAGGTGGGGCTAGGTTTTTCTTGAGTTTAGTTGATGATTTCTCTAGGTATGCACATGTATACATTCTTAAATATAAAAGTCAGGCATTTGATTATTTCAAGCATTATAAAGCTTTAGTTGAGAAGCAGACAGGTCATGTAATTAAAAGACTTCGTTCTGATTGGGGTAAAGAATTTGATTCTAATCAATTTGGGAAATTCTTAAAAGATGAGGGGATTAAACATGAGCACTCGAATACGTATTCGCCACAGATGAATGGCATCGCGGAAAGATACAACCGTACTTTAATGGAGGGAGTTAGAGCTATGTTAATTCAGGCAAATTTACCTAAAGAATTATGGGCTGAAATGGTTTGTACTGTAAATTACTTAAAAAATAGATACCCTCACACTAAATTGCATGGGAAAGCCCCTCTGAATGTTTGGAAAGGTGGAAATTTTTCGGTTAAGTACTTAAGAGTTATAGGAAGTACTGTTTTTGTTCATATCCCAAAAAGGTATCGTAATAAATTAGAGCCAAGATCTAAAAAGGGAATTTTAATTGGCTACGCCAGGAGCACGAGAGGTTATAGAGTATGGTTTCAAGGGACTAAAGAAGTGCAGGAAACTAAACATTTGAAAATCATTGAAAATGATTTTATTTCAGAACCAGTTAAAGACTCTAGCAATAGAATGGTTAAATTTAAAGTGCAAGATGACCCAGTTGAAAATACTTCTTTTTCAGATTGGAAGAGAATTGAAAAGGTTAGAGAGTCAGGTAGTTCTGCAGGTCGTGTAGATGTTTACTACTATCCAGAACCTGGTATTATGTTAAGAAGTAAAAATGATGTGAAGGATTATTGTAAGAAAAAGGGTCTAGTTTTTAAATCTGAGGTATTTGATTTTAAACCACTTAAAACTAATTCAGATCCCTCCCAGCCTGAAGTTAAACTGAAAAGTGACTCTAATGCTAAACCTGTAATAGAAACTGATGAAGAGGACGTAGAATCTAACCCAGAAGCACATTGTGCTGAAATAAAAATTCCAATTAGTTTTAGTGAGTCCCAAAATCTTCCTGAGAAACAAGAGTGGGTTAAAGCTATGAGTACTGAACTTAAAATATTAAAAGATAGGGAAGTGTATGACCTTGTAACCCGTCCTGAAAAGAGTAAAGTTCTTGGTACAAAATGGGTATATACACTGAAAAAGGATGTGTCAGGTAAAATTAAAAGTTTTAAAGCTAGGTTAGTAGCGAAGGGATTCCGACAAGTTGAGGGAATCGATTATTTTGACACATTTTCACCTGTCATAGCTTTTCCACTTGTTAGATTTTTCTTTATTGTACTTGTGGTTCTAAAGGGATGGTTTAGCCAGCATATTGACGTGAAAGGTGCATACTTATATGCAAAATTAAATGAACAAATTTATGTTGAGCAGCCAGATGGTTTCCGGGAAGTTGATGAAAAGTATGTATGGAAACTTAACAAGGCATTATATGGACTCCACCAGGCTGGCCGCGAATGGTTTAATGAATTAGACAAAACTTTTAAGGATTTAGGTTTTGATAAAGTATTGAATTGTAACTGCATATATGTTTATAAATTAAAAGTAGTAATTCTAGTTTATGTTGATGACTTAGCAATTTTTGCAGAGAATAAGGAAATATTAAACCAAGTAATTGAATTAATAAAGTCTAAATTTGAAATAAAAACTTTAGGTGAAATTAGAAATTTTCTAGGAGTTGAATTCGAGCAACGTGAGGGGTCTTATGTACTGCATCAAACTAAATATATTGAAAGAATTGCAGAAATTTTTAATGTTCCTAGAATAAAATGCAAATTGCCGTTAACACCAGGAACAGTGTTAAACTTAACGAATGAGGGGGAACAAATAGATGTCCCTTACAGACAGTTGATAGGTTGTTTGTTGTTTTTAGCTTCTAGAAGTAGACCTGATATTCAATTTTCAGTTATTGCTTTATCTCAGTTTTCTAATAAGCCATCATGGGATCATTGGAAAAATTTGTGTCAGGTTTTGCAATATGTTATTGATACAAAAGAACTGAGTTTAAATCTATCTAGAATTTCAAATTGTAATATTAATGTCTATACTGATGCTACATGGGCTTCAGATTTAGTTGATCGTAAATCAGTTAGTGGTTTAGTAATTTTTGTAGACCAAGTACCTATTATATGGAACTCTTCTAAACAGAAATGTGTTGCCTTATCAAGTATGGAATCTGAGTATGTTGCTTTATCAGATTCAGTCAAGGAACTGTGTTGGTTAACAAGAATAATTGATGACTTTTCCTTTTTGAACTTAAACTTAACTAAACCAACAATTCATTGTGACAATCAAAGTACTATAAGTTTTTCTAAAAACAATATAGAAAATACAAGAACCAAATATATTGATACTCGTAGTTATTTTGTAAAGGAAAATATTGGAAATTTTGAACTTAAGTATGTATCTAGTAAATGTAATGTTGCTGATGTAATGACAAAAGCATTGTCAAGTGAAAAATTTTTCTATTTTAGAAAATGGTTGTTTGGCTAGGCAGAGGACCTGGAAAAAAGGGGGCATTTGTAGGCTTAAAGTTATATTTTTGTGTTTTCCCAGCTCCTCATTTTATTTAATAACCACCACCACCATATAAAAGCTTGCTTCTATGTTTAGTTTAATTTATTTTCTAAGTATCTTATTTAGTTAATCATTTTTAATGTTTAAATTCAATAGTCTGGTACTTACAGCAAGTGTGCATGCTTGTTTACCTTTTTCAGCATATGGTTGGGTGGTTGGTAGTGAAGTTAACTTTCTGTTACTTTTTAGTTAACCTTTTTCTGATTTGTTGTTTCTTCTGATGTCATTCTGACACAGTGATGTCATTTTGTTCTAGTGGGTGTGTCTATCACTTATTGAAAGTTATATTTACTAATTTGGCAACATTAAAATGCAGATTTTGTATTGTGTTTGAAGTATATATTTGGGAAGTTTGTAGTTTTGACAAGTCAGTTCAACATGTGAGTAGCTTTTGCAAATAGGCCTTATTTCTGGTGGTGTTTCATTTAGTAGCAGGTGATTACTTGTTTTTTTTTAGTGTATAAAATATTCAGTTAATATATGCAGTATAAATGAACTATGTTTGGACTTCAGAAATTATTGAGAGTTTGATTTATTATGTGCCTGTGATGATGTATCTTCTAAAAGATGTGTTTGCTACCTATAACCTACAGTTTTAATAAACCCTTTTTGTTTCCTTCAGAAAATGTTGCAATTATTTTAGCCTCCATCATGCACATAGTTATTTTAATTAAATGGTAAGCAGTGTGGCTCAAGATATTGTGGGGGAGGTGTTATCTAACCCTACAGAAAGTCCTCCGCGCATGCCCAGAAGAGCTCAATCCTCATCTTCCGCAAAAAGAAGGAAAGATCGCTTCGGCCGGTTTCGTTTTACGACTGTCTAAACTCGCCGACGGCGAACCGACAGAAATACGAAAAAACCGTCAACATATTCTCAAAGTACCTTTACGTCTCTAACGATCATGTCGGTTTGAAAAAATTTCGATATTAACCCTTTCAAAAAAAATAATCAAAAAGGGTCGAATTCGTGTTTTTGATTTTCTCCCTTCGTCCGAACCTCGCACCCGCCGGACTAAGAAAGATTCGGATAAACGGATTTCACCAAATAAAAGACCGGTCTTTGTCCTCTCCAATAACACCTTCCATTAAAAAAAATACGTCAGTTAACCCTTCGAAAACGTATATTTTCCGTACACCGTTTCGCGATTTCGGCAATTTCGACTATTTTGAAAAATTCGCTGCGGCGGTTCCAAACGAGTCAGGGAAAACTAAAAATACCAGACGAGATCTACATTCTTTATCCTTTCGAAATCTGCGATCGTTTTTGAAAAATACAAATATAAACCCTTCGAAAAAAATTCGCGCGCAGACTCACTTTTCCAAATTCCGATTCGCTGCGATTTTTAAATCGCGCATCGGCTCTCTGAAAGAACAAAAAATCAAACAAACGCACCCAAGTACATTTCCCTCCTTTCGAGATCACTGTAAAACCTTTAGTTTTAAAAAATATTTCAGTTAACCCTTTCGAAATCGTTTTTTTCCCGTAAGTCTCTTTCGGTTTTTCAGCGATTTCTGCAATTTTTAAAAATTCAATTCTGGGCTTCTAAACAAGATACAAAAAAATAAAAATACCGAGCCTAATCTACGTTCTTTTTCCTTTTAAAATCAGGTATCAGTTTTGAAAAATTCGTTTTTTAACCCTTCTAAAAAAAATGGTTTCCTAAACTCACTCGCGTGAATTTTCGTTTTTCGGCCCATGTTTAAAAATCCGCATCGACTCGGAAAATGTTAATAGAGACAAATAAAATACACCAGATCATAGCCACGTTCTTATTCTTTGAAACATATATTTCAGTTTTAAAAAATATGTACATTAACCCTTTAGAAACCGGTCGTTCCCGTACCTCACTTTCACGATTTCCTCTAATTTGCCAATGTATCCCCCCCCCCCCCCCCCGCCGCAGGACTTTTTTATCGAATTACACAAATTCCGAGAGAAGAGGCTAAAAGTGCATACATTCAGCTATAGAAAGATGCCTTCGACTTTAAAAAATTCGATTATTATCAATTAAAAAAAAATTCTTTTGTGAAACCCGTTTCTAGAAATGAGCGTTTTTCGGCGCAAGCACAGTCTAATCAAAGTGTAATAAGTGACTTTGCTTTCGCCGTAATTATCTTATTTATTAACGATCCTAAATCAAAAATCGTTGTTCATTTTGCGTACAGAATTGAATGGGCTTTCCGAAAATATGATTTATTTTGAGAAATAATTATATTTTCAGGGTTAAAATTCTATTCTACTAGGATATTTGTGTTTTGAAGCAGCCGATTGCACTGCAAATATACTTGCTGTGTGTACTTTTTTCGGAAGCTCCAAAAGATATCAAATTAATTTTTTTTTTCTATTTTTTATATATCGGATTTTATATAGTTTGTTGAACTCCCAGTTTATGATTCAAGGCAGGAACATTTATTTTTAAAAGTTTTAGAATTTTTTAAATAATGGTCATTTTTGTATAGAAAAAAAAAAAAAGAAAAAGCTAAGGAATTTGCTATTTCTTTTCAAAATATCTCCCTTCGTATGGGTCGCATCGCGACCTGGTTTGGCTCATTCGACTCGACATAGATAGAGCTTACCGAATTTATTTCCGAGCTTCACCACCAGGGTGCGCTTTCCTGTCTCTGTTTCTATGGGACGGATCACGACGGAGTATAGCTCATTCGACTCGACACCGATAGAGCTTACTAGAGATTATCGATTTTAGTTCCGCATTTCACCACTAGGGGCGCTTTCCGAACTCTGTTTCTATGGGCCGGATCACGACGGGGTATGGCTTATTCGACTCGACATCGATAGCTTTCCGAGATTTTACAATTAGGGGTCCGCTGGCGGGCGAAGCCAGCTAGTCATTATTATTAATGTCCGTATACGTCTGTGTGTGTGTGTGTGTGTGTGTGTGTGTGTGTGTGTGTGTGTGTGTGTGTGTGTGTGTGTGTGTGTATCTGTACCCGGATAAACTCTGCGAGCATAGCGAGTAGCAACACGCTTTTTGTGTCAAAAAATTCAGAAAAATCCGGTCCTCCAGGAATTGCAGTTTCGAAAAAATCGGCCCTTAATTAAGGGAGTTATTAACGAACAAAGCTGTTTTAATTGCTTCAAAAGAAACCTATGTGGAAAGTCCTCCGCGCATGCGCAGAAGAGCTCAATCATCATCTTCCGCAAAAAGAAGAAGGAAAGATCGCTTCGGCCGGTTTCGTTTTACGACTGTCTAAACTCGCCGACGGCGAACCGACAGAAATACGAAAAAACCGTCAACATATTCTCAAAGAACGTACTTTTACGTCTCTAACGATCCTGGTTCGAAAAAATTTCGATATTAACCCTTTCAAAAAAAATAATCAAAAAGGGTCGAATTCGTGTTTTTTATTGTCACCCTTCTTCCGAACCTCGCATCCGCCGGACTAAGAAAGATTCGGATAAACGGATTTCACCAAATAAAAGATCGGTCTTTGTCCTCTCCAATGCCAGCTTGCATTAAAAAATATACGTCAGTTAACCCTTCGAAAATGTATATTTTCCATACACAGTTTCGCGATTTCGGCAATTTGGACGATTTTAAAAAAATCGCAGCAGCGGTTCCAAACAAGTTAGAGAAAACTAAAAATACCAGACGAGATCTACATTCTTTTTCCTTTCGAAATCTGCGATCCTTTTTGAAAAATACAAATATTAACCCCTCGAAAAAAATTCGCGCGCAGACTCACTTTTGCAAATTCCGATTCTCTGCGATTTTTAAAATCGCGCATCGGCTCTCTGAAAGAACAAAAAACAAACAAACACACCCAGGTACATTTCCGTTCTTTCGAGATCACTATAAAACCTTTAGTTTAAAAAAATATTTCAGTTAACCCTTTCGAAATCGTTTTTTTCCGTAAGTCTCTTTCGGTTTTTCAGCTATTTCTGCAATATTTAAAAATTCATTTCTGGGCTTCTAAACAAGATACGAAAAAATAAAAATACCGAGCCTAATCTACGTTCCTTTTCCTTTTAAAATCAGGTATCAGTTTCGGAAAATTCGTTTTTTAACCCTTCTAAAAAAATGATTTCCGAGACTCACTCGCATGAATTTTCGTTTTTCGGCCCATGTTTAAAAATCCGCATCGACTCGGAAAATGTGAATAGAGACAAATAAAATACACCAGATCATAGCCACGTTCTTATTCTTCGAAACATATATTTCAGTTTTAAAAAATATGTACATTAACCCTTTAGAAACCGATCGTTCCCGTACGTCATTTTCGTGTTTCCTCTAATTTGCCAATGTATACCCCCCCCCCCCCCCCCCCCGCAGCTATTTTTTATCGAATTACATAAATTCCTAGAGAAGAAGCTAAAAGTGCATACATTCAGCTCTAGAAAGACACCTTTCAGTTAAAAAAATTCGAGTATTATCAATTTCAAAAAAATTCTTTTGTGAAACCCGTTTCTAGAAATAAGCGTTTTTCGGCGCAAGCACAGATTAATCAGAGTGTAATAAGTGACTTTGCTTTGGAAGTAATTATCTAATTTATTAATGATTTTATTTAAAAAATCGTTGTTCATTTTGCGTACAGAATTGAATGGGCTTTCCGACTATATGATTTATTTTGAGAAATAATTATATTTTCATAGTTAAAATTCTATTCTACTAGGATATTTGTATTCTCAAGCAGCCGATTGCACTCCAAATACTTGCTTTGTTTACTTTTTTCGGAAGCTCCAAAAGATATTAAAATAATTTTTTTTTATTTCTATTTTTTATATATCGGATTCTATATAGTTTATTTAACACCCGGTTTATGATTTTGTGTTTGTGTGGGGATGCGATATATTTAAATTTGTCGTTTTAAAACGCATCCTTTTTTCATTTCGTCGGAAAGAAATGTTGCCATTTGAGTTATAGAAACTTTCTATTCGATGGATCAGAGATTATACACTAAGAATCGACTTCATTTCGATCGTAGTAAAATAAACCAGAGAGTCAACACAGGAACATCAACACCAGGCGGCGCTTTCGGAAATCGGGTTCTATGGGCCCGATTACAATGTGGTTTGGCTCTTTCGACAGGATTTCGATAGCTTTACAGATTTCGGTCATCTTCGTATAGAACAGACTGCGCTCCCTGGTGGTGGAAGGTGTAATTAAAGGATTTTTCATCCAACTCTGGTTCTATGGGTGAAATCACGACGCGGTTTGGCTCAATCGACTCAACGTCGATAGAGGATACTAGAGCTTATCGATTTTTGCTCCGAGTCTCACCACCAGGAGGCGCTTTCCTATCTCCGGTTCTACGGGCATGAAAACGACGGGGTATGGCTCATTCGACTCGACATCGAAAGCCTTAACGATTTCAGTTATGATCGTATAAACAGATTGCGCCACCTGGTGGTGGAAGGTGGAACTAACGTATACTGCAGCGCGTGCGCAGCACGACTGCTATACGGTGCCGCAGGCAGCGGGGACCCGAACCGGAGGTTCATTTAGTTAGAGGTTTATACTATTCTATGTGCCGGTGCGTGCATAGCACGACCGGTTTACGGTGCCGAAGGCAGCGGGGACCAGGGTCGGAGATTCGTTCAGTTAGAGGTTTATACTATTCGATGTGCAAATTAAGGTATTTTCCGGTGCCGAAGGCAGCAGGGACCAGGGTTGGAGGTTCTTCGGTTAGAGGTTTATACTACTCAATGTGCAAATTAAGGGATTATCCGGTGCCGAAGGCAGCGGGGACCCATGTCGGAAGTTCGTTCGGTTCGAGGGGGGTGCGAGCCGGAGAATACAAAAGATTCGAGGTACCGATGTAAATTAGGGTTTTTATCGATTTTAGTTACCGATGTAAATTAGGGGCCCGCTGGCGGGCGAAGCCAGCTAGTCCTTATTATTAATGTTCGTATCCGTCTGTGTGTGTGTGTATCTGTACCCGGATAAACTCTGCGAGCGTAGCGAGTAGCAAAGCGCTTTTTGTGTCAAAAAATTCAGAAAAATCCGGGCCTTCAGGAATTGCAGTTTCGAAAAAATCGGCCCTTAATTAAGGGAGTTATTAACGAACAAAGCTGTTTTAATTGCTTCAAAAGAAACCTATGTGGAAAGTCCTCCGCGCATGCCCAGAAGAGCTCAATCCTCATCTTCCGCAAAAAGAAGAAGGAAAGATCGCTTCGGCCGGTTTCGTTTTACGACTGTCTAAACTCGCCGACGGCGAACCGACTGAAATACGAAAAAACCGTCAACATATTCTCAAAGAACGTACTTTTACGTCTCTAACGATCCTGTCGGTTTGAAAAAATTTTGATATTAACCCTTTCAAAAAAAATAATTAAAAAGCGTCGAATTCGTGTTTTCGATTTTCTCCCTTCGTCCGAGCCTCGCATCCGCCGGACTAAGAAAGATTCGGATAAACGGATTTCACCAAATTAAAGATCGGTCTTTGTCCTCTCCAATTCCACCTTCCATTAAAAAAAATACGTCAGTTAACCCTTCGAAAACGTATATTTTCCGTACACCGTTTCGCGATTTTGGCAATTTCGACATTTTTGAAAATTCGATGCGGCGGTTCCAAACGAGTCAATGAAAACTAAAAATACCGGACGAGATCTACATTCTTTATCCTTTCGAAATCTGCGATCGTTTTTGAAAAATACAAATATTAACTCTTCGAAAAAAATTCGCGCGCAGACTCACTTTTGCAAATTCCGATTCTCTGCGATTTTTAAAATCGCGCATTGGCTCTCTGAAAGAACAAAAAAACAAACAATGACACCCAAGTACATTTCCCTCCTTTCGAGATCACTGTAAAACCTTTAGTTTTAAAAAATATTTCAGTTAACCCTTTCGAAAACGTTTTTTTTCCGTAAGTCTCTTTCGGTTTTTCAGCGATTTCTGCAATTTTTAAAAATTCAATTCTGGGCTTCTAAACAAGATACGAAAAAATAAAAATACCGAGCCTAATCTACGTTCTTTTACCTTTTAAAATCAGGTATCAGTTTCGAAAAATTCGTTTTTTAACCCTTCTAAAAAAATGGTTTCCGAAACTCACTCGCGTGAATTTTCGTTTTTCGGCCCATGTTTAAAAATCCGCATCGACTCGGAAAATGTGAATAGAGACAAATAAAATACACCAGATCATAGCCACGTTCTTATTCTTCGAAACATATATTTCAGTTTTAAAAAATATGTACATTAACCCTTTAGAAACCGATCGTTCCCATACGTCACTTTCGTGTTTCCTCTAATTTGCCAATGTATACCGCCACCCCCCTCCCCCACCGCAGCAATTTTTTATCGATTTACATAAATTCCTAGAGAAAAAACTAAAAGTGCATACATTCAGCTCTAGAAAGACACCTTTCAGTTAAAAAAATTCGAGTAATATCAATTTCAAAAAAATTCTTTTGTGAAACCCGTTTCCAGAAATAAGCGTTTTTCTGTGCAAGCACAGATTAATCAAAGTGTAATAAGTGACTTTGCTTTGGAAGTAATTATCTAATTTATTAACGATTTTATTTAAAAAATCGTTGTTCATTTTCCAAACAGAATTGAATGGGCTTTCCGAATATATGATTTATTTTGAGAAATAATTATATTTTCATAGTTAAAATTCTATTCTACTAGGATATTTGTATTCTGAAGCAGCCGATTGCACTGCTAATACCTGCTTTGTTTACCTTTTTCAAAATCTCCAAAAGATATCAAAATAATTTTTTTTTATTTCTATTTTTTATATAGAGGATTCTATATAGTTTATTTAACACCCGGTTTATGATTTTGTGTATGTGTGGGGGTGCGATATATTTAAATTTGTCGTTTTAAAACGCATCCTTTTTTCATTTTGTCGGAAAGAAATGTTGCCATTTGAGTTATAGAAACTTTCTATTCGATGGATCAGAGATTATACACTATGTAAAGAATCAACTTCATTTCGTAGTAAAATAAACCATAGAGTCAACACAGGAACATCACCGCCAGGGAGCGCTTCCGGAAATCTGGTTCTATGGGCCTGATTACGACGTGGTTTGGCTCTTTCGACTGGATTTCGATAGCTTTACAGATTTCGGTCATGTTCGTATAGAACAGATTGCGCCCCCTGGTGGTGGAAGGTGTAATTAAAGGATTTTTCATGCAACTCGTGTTCTATGGGTCACATCACGACGCGGTTTGGCTCAATCGACTCAACGTCGATGGAGGATACTAGAGCTTATCGATTTTTGCTCAGAGTCTCACCACCAGGGAGCGCTTTCTTATCTCTGGTTCTACGGACATGAAAACGACGGGGTATGGCTCATTCGACTCGACATCGAAAGCCTTAATGATTTCAGTTATGATCGTATAAACAGATTGCGCCACCTGGTAGTGGAAGGTGGAACTAACGTATACTGCAGCGCGTGCGCAGCACGACTGCTATACAGTGCCGCAGGCAGCAGGGACCCGAACCGGAGTTTCGTTCAGTTACAGGTTTATACTATTCAATGTGCCGGTGCCGAAGGCAGTGGGGACCAGGGTCGGAGATTCGTTCAGTTAGAGGTTTATACTATTCGATGTGCAAATAAAGGGATTATGCGGTGCGTGCGTAGCACGACTGGTATACGGTGCCGAAGGCAGTGGGGACCAGGGTCAGAGGTTCGTTCGGTTAGAGGTTTATACTACTCAATATGCAAATTAAGGGATTATCCGGTGCCGAAGGCAGCGGGGACCCGTGTCGGAAGTTCGTTCGGTTCGAGTGGGGTGCGAGCCGGAGAATACAAAAGATTCGAGGCACCGATGTAAATTAGGGATTTATCGATTTTAGTTACCGATGTAAATTAGGGGCCCGCTGGCGGGCGAAGCCAGCTAGTCTATATTATTAATGTTCGTAAACGTCTGTCTGTACCCGGATAAATGCTGCTCGCTGCGCTCGCAGCGAGGTGATTTTGGTATAAAAAAATTCGGAAAAATCCGGGCCTCCTGGAATTACAGTTTCGAAGAAGTCGGCCCCTAATTAAGAACGTTATTAATTAAAAACCTCATCAAAATTAGCAAAACAAGAAACAGTTTTATCGAAACCCGAAAAGAAAATTTCCGTTTTGATAATCGCAGACATCCAAATTGTCGCTTTTTAACACATCATCGAATAAAAAAAAAAAATTACCGGAAGTATCGATCCGAAAATCGGGGTACACACGCGGCCGATTTTTGTCGTTCCAAAAAGTCAAATTTTTTGAAAATCGGACCGTAACTTTTCTTTATTTCGGCCAAAAACTTACCAGACATCCAACATTGACCCCAGACAGGAAAAAGGTTGCTGTAAAGAATGCCGGGTTGACACATTCGAGATCAAATCGCTCCATTCCCTTTTGAAACAAGTGGAAATAATGACTCTACAATTACGAAAATTTGCACACATGTGTATAAAAAATCGCAAATTCAACAAAAAAAAATTCGTAAAAATCGACCAGTAATTTTTAAAGATATCAATTAAAACTCATTAATGAAAATGGAAAATAAATTTATTTCTTACCGAAGAGGAAGCTGTACTGAGATTGGCAGGTGTTTTGATAATATCAGTGGAAGAATAGGAGAGACATCGCGACGCTTCTGACAAAAGAGATAAATTGATAAAACAAAGCATTTGAAAAGTATTAATATTTTTATAGGTGATATAAATTTTTTAATAATATCGGATTTTCGAATATGAAATATATGCATCCTTGCTCAGAGTGGGCTAACATTTCAGGGATTAAAAAAATTTTCGAATTCCGACAATAATTTTTGATTTTAGCAAAATCCCGATTTTTGTACATGGAAAAAAAAGAAAAAGAAGCTAAGGAATTAGCTATTTCTTTTCAAAATATCTCCCATCGTATGGGTCCCATCACGAAGCGGTATGGCTCTTTCGACTCGACATCAATAGCGCTTACATATTTTAGTTTCCAGTTCCACCACCAGGGGGCACTTCCTTAAATCTGGTTCTATGGGCCCGATTACGACGGGGTTTGGCTCTTTCGACTGGATTTCAATAGCTTTACAGATTTGGGTTAGTTTGCATAGAACAGATTGCGCCCCCTGGTGGTGGTAGGTGTAGTTAAAGAATTTTGCCGCTAACTTTGGTTCTATGGGTCACATCATGACGCGGTTTTGTTCATTCGACTCGGCATCGATAAAGCTTATCGATTTCAGTTCGTTTTGTCACCACCAGCGGGCGCTTTCCTATCTCCGGTTCTATGGGCACCAAGACGACGGGGTATGGCTCATTCGACTCGACATCGAAAGCCTTAACGATTTCAGTTATGATCGTATAAACAGATTGCGCCACCTGGTGGTGGAAGGTGGGACTAACGAATACTGCCACGCGTGCGCAGCACGACTGCTATACGGTGCCACAGGCAGCGGGGACCCGAGCCGGAGGTTCGTTCAGTTAGAGGTTTATAGTATTCGATGTGCAATTTAAGGGATTATCCGGTGCCGAAGGCAGCGGGGACCAGTGTCGGAGGTTCGTTCGGTTAGAGGTTTGTACTATTCAATGTGCAAATTAAGGGATTATCTGGTGCGTGCGTAGCACAACCGGTGTACGGTGCCGAAGGCAGCGGGGATCCGATTCGGAGGTTCGTTCTGCTCGAGGTGGATGCGAGCCAGAGTGACGTTTGTTTCAATGTTTTATAAAAAAAAAAGGAGTTTTCAAAATATTCGAGGCACCAATGTAAATTAGGGGCCCGCTGGCGGGCGAAGCCAGCTAGTATTTCAATAATTGTAAAAGAAAGAAAGAAAAATATGTTTCTAACTTAGTTTTCTTTCTCAAAAAGCGCATAGAAGAAATAATAAAAAATTTCACAGGATTAAATCAATCCCAGCTCTTACATACATCAGCTATGATTAGAAAAAATAAAAGCTTAAAAAAACTTAGTTGTGTTTGTTCTGGTAATAGTCTGACACAGTGCAAACCACAATGTCTACTTCTATTTTTTATTCTATTTTTTCATTCTTTATCCGCTCTGCTCCTTGCAATGAGAAACAATGGAATTTGCACTTGCGGCAGCCCCACCACCCTCCCTACCATAACTTATTTTGGCCTTCTGTCTATGATCTTAATCTATTGTACTTCTTTATTTTCTGTCTCATGTAGGGTGTCAACGATTTAAATCAGTGATTAAATCATAATTTTAATCTACTGATAAAAAAAAAAAAATAATTGATTTAAATATCAACTCATTATTCCTTAGGCATGTAAAAAATTAAGTACAGTAAGTTTATAAAAAGCAAATTTTTATTGGGCATTAAAAGCGTTTTATTTCAAAATGGTATTTAAATCTAATACTATTTGTAATGTCATAATTTCTTTTAAATAATCAAAGTATTCCTTCTTTTACATAAAATAAGAATACGATGTATAATATATTTCTACTAGTAAAAGAATAAATAGTCAGTACCTTATTTTTGCAATAATAAATTTATAGCAAATTCGAACTTACGAAGAATGAAAGAATGACATCTGCTTAATGGCCATTGTAAAACAGTGTATAAAAGAAAAGATCTAATTGGTATAAAAATGTTAACCACAGCAACAGTTTCTTCAGTAGATGTTGAATAATTTTTTTTTTTTCACTTTTAAACTCATATATACACCAAATAAAGAATTTTTTTAGGGATTTAAAAGGATGCAATCCTATTTTTTCTTTTTTAATTTGAAACACTGTATGCTAATAATCTCCACTAAGTGGTAACAATGTTGCTATTTAATATTTTGAGAATTTCAGATATAACTGACTATTCTTATATTTACTCTGTATCTGTAAGTGTGCATGAATAAGTAACTCATTTTCATAATTTTTTCATCATACACATACATGTATGTGAGTTTAGATTTAAATGATTAACAATACAAATGCAAAACAAGTTGCAAATAATATTTGTTTTGTTATTTGTGTTACTAATGAAATTAGTTATTTGCAGTTTTTATTAATTTTGTAATTACTTACTGTTCCCTTTAAGCCATTTTTTTAATGGTGCAGCACCCTACCCTTTATTAAACTGGCAAAATACATTTTTTTTTTAAATATTGAATTCATCTTTAGTTGTACCCAGAGATTTCTTGTAAAAAACTTCTCCATACCACAGTATTTCTAAATCCGTGCAAAAATATTGAACTTTATTTATTTATTTACAAAAAACAGGAAGTTATTAAATCATTTTGTAATTTAATTGTATTTTTCAATTTGTAATTCATAAAAATCATTAAAAAATTATATACTTTTTTCCCTTATATCATTACTAAACACCAAACTAATATATTAACTCATGAAATAATGCCCTTTTCTATTGAACTAGTACCCTTTTTGGGAACTAGCGCAGTGCCCCTTTTTCTTTGTAGACTTAATACAAAATTATGAATCATCATTTAGTAATTAAAGCATAAAATTATGTATTTTATTTTCGTAATAAGAGAGTTAATTACTTAATAATTATTAATTTTAAGCAGTGTTAAACAATTTAATATTGAAGAAGTTATTAGTAATTTTAATAAATATAAATATCAGTAGTATTTAATATAGTTTTACATAATTATTGCAAAATATTAATGCACAGAACATTATTGTATGCTACTAACTAATGAAATTACTAATTTGCAGTTTTTATGATTTCTGTAATTACTAATGATTATGACTTTATCAGTGTTTTTATTCTTTAATTAATAAAGTTACTAATAAGTGGGTTAATTGTTTTGGAAAGCTGAAATTCTTGGTAGCTATTCTGTATTTTAACACGTGAAAAAAATCATAAAAATCTGATTTAAATAAAAAAAAAATCAGTTTATAATAAAAAAAAAAAATATTAAAAAAAAAGTCACGATTTTTGTTTACACCCTACTCTTATGTCAAATTGTCAGGAATAAATCATTGCATTCGATAGCAGAATTATTGATCCATGCCGTCACTACGATAAAATTTTCTGCCAGATTGATCGCTAAGTTTTGCAATTACTGCTTTTACCTTATCAGTGTGACAATCAATTGTAGAACATCTCAATAGTAGAATTTGGTAATCTGTTATTATATTTATTGATTTTTATCAATTGTTGAATTTTTTAGAATCACCCTTTACTATTGCATGTTAACTCTTTTATGTATGTTTATTAATTCAATTTCACAGTACAATAACATTTTTCAGTTATTTCAGTTCAGTCAATTACATATTTGCTCTTATATATATATTTTCCATACTTCAACAGTATGTAAATTAATTGTGCTGTACTTCATTCCTTCCTTACTGGCTAAAATGTGAACTATCCTTTTCTTCAAAAATTTAAACATCATACTTAGGTAAGTATGTGAATGAAATTTGGTGCTGCTTTGTCCTGTACTTTTTAAATATCAATAAAATCTCTCCTGCTTGATGTTGATCATCTGTGCTAAAAAAAAAAAAAAAAACAGGTTTCAGTTTCTTAACATGCAGAATCAGAAAGTGATAAAAGAAAATTGTCCATCCCATATTATTTGCACTAATTGGTGCCTTGGGTTACAAACCAATTTAAATTAGTTGATTAATTCCAGATGTAGGCAATGCCTGTGGTGGAAAATTGCTATGCTTTCTGTGACAAACTTTATTAGCAGCAAAATCTTTCTACAGCAACAGTCTCTGAAATCAAGACGAGTGATAATAGGCTAAACTACAAAAAAGTATCCCCCTCCTTTCCATCCTGGTATTTAGAAACTCCCCTTGGGAAATTTAGAATGACTATTTTTTGTTTCTTCAAAGTAACAAATAAGATAACTAGGACACTAAGACAAGACAGCAGACAAATAAGGCAAAGCATTTTTTAAATATTTTTAACTTTGTATGCTAGAGGGGAGAAAGGAGAAGCAGACATTTCATGTGAGAATTTAAAAAAATATTTATTTATAGTTCATGAAAAGTAACCAATAGAACAAACAAAAAAAATCAAGAATTTTAAATACTTAAAAAAAAATTCTGTTAGGGGGAAGAGAAGCAAAATTTTCAAGGGGGTGGGGTAGTAAATGAGCATCCATTTATTGTTATTTCAAAGTAATAAATAAGGCAGATTGTTTTTTCTTAAATGAAAGAGTCTTAAAACATTTTAAACTGTGTCATTGTGGAGCAAAGAGGAGATGATAAGAATTTTTGTTGGGGGGGGAGGGGGAATCTATATGAATATTTATATATTAATATTTCAAAGTAACAAATAAATAATTAAGGCAAACATTAAAAAAGAGGATACAATTTTTTTTAGATTAACAACTTTCACCCTTAACTTTTGTTAACGGTCTCACAGACTGTTTTTTTAAATTTTTGCAGTTTAACTATAGATACTGGTGAAATTTTAATTCGTTTTGAGCTTTAGTATTATCACTAGAGATTTCCGAATAAGTGAATTTTAATTTTAATAGTCCTGCACATAAAGTTTTGTACAGAAACGGTATCCTATAAGTTAATCGAGCCTTTTATTCATCTTTTGAACAAGCAATCTCTGAAACCGCTCACAGTAGTTATGTGACACTTTCTGTCACAGCAGTTAATGGTTCCTGCTGAGAGGAAGGAGCAAAGAGAGGGAAACTAAAATTTTCGAGGGAAGGTAGATGATTGATTATTCATTTACTGTTACTTCAAAGTAATAAATAGAGCAGTTTATTAGAGCGTAACTATTTTAAACAATATGAAAGGGGAGGGGTGACTGGGAATTTCAGTGGGGAAGGAAATGTGGATGATCCGTTATTTATGTATTAGCGTTTCAAATGTGACAAAAAAACTAGAGCAAATAAATGTTAACTAGTCTGATATGGCCAATCCTAGAACTTTCTTCTATCTCATACATGGTAATATTTCAAAAAGTGTATTTTTTTTAACTATGCATTTTAGAACCCAAAAAATGCAGTATAGCAGCGCTATCTGTTATGATTTACACGAAAGCATAATCAGCACCAACTTATGTCAAAGTCTAACAGAATATGAAGTATGATGAAATTCCGTGCATTAATTCTTGATATAACTATCACTAAAATCTTGTAATTCTTGAAAAATGCAGCATAGCAGCATCACCTGTTGGGCTATTTATTCCAAAACCTAATAAGCAACAACTTATATTGATGTCTAACTGAATCTGAAGTTAGATGAAAATCTGTGCAGTAGTTCTTGAACTATAGCTATCTTGAAAATCATGAAAAATGCAGAATAGCAGCGCCACCTGCTGAGCAATTTACACCCAAAACTAATCAGCACCAATTTATATCATAGTCTAATTGAATCGAAAGTTTTATTAAATTCTGTGCATTAGTTCTTGAGATAGAATCTTTCCCATAGAGCACCTACAAAATTTTGTGCCACATACATACAGACAGAAATTTTCTAAAAACAGTCAAATCGTGTTCGGCTTCTAAAATGTATAAATCCATCGAAAACCAGAAGTAAAAAATTTTCATCAATCCAATACTTTCCTCTTGTAAAGATAGAAGAAAGTAAAAAACTGGGCAGAACTTAGAGCTTAACAATCTTAAAGATTTTCAACTTTAATGTTTGGGGAGTGAGGGGGGGGGGGGGGTGACAGAAATCTGCCATAAAGCAGAAGACTTTTATCTCTTACCAAAATTGTTCTGCAGAATTGAAACATATACAAAAGATCTTTTTGCTGTATGTATGTTCTTCCCTTCTCAAAAATATTTTTTTTCCCCAAATGAAAATTTTTTTCTGCAAGAAATCTTTCCTATTCTGCGACATTGTCACTGTATTGCCGGGATTCTGCCACGGGGTAGTCAACTTAGACTCTACTTTTTGTTAGGAAAATTTTGCACTTTTTGGGTTAAAGAAATGATTTGTCAAAGCATTGTTTTTCTGTAATTCTTAATTTAAACATGTTGTTCTTGTTTAACATTCTAGCATGTGTTTCTATATTTAGAAGCATTTGATTTATTATTATTATTTTTTTTTTCAGATTACCCGTGTGCTTTAGTGAGTGTTCGTTATCGTAAGCCTGTATTCTTTGAGATTGGACAAACAATAATGAGCGTGTTAGCTGTAAGTTGAGAAATTAATTTCTCTTCAGTTTGCTATCTTGTATAACTTTTTCATGAAATTATTTTTTTGGTTATAATTAGATCCTATAAGATAATAAATTTAACCACAATTCAGCAATATTTCAAAACTTTCAAATTTTTCAGATTGAATGATAGTTATTTGTAGTTTTTATTAGTAGATTTGAAAAAAAAATTACATTACTTAAATGGTCTTTATTTTCTTTGTATTTTTTAAACATCATTTAGTAATGATATCAGCCGTTATTTAGAGTAAGTTAATGTCTATTTAAAGTCAAATAAACTGACAATCTTTTAGTCAGCAAATTCAAAGCAGCTCATGGATGTTACTTGTATGACTCCTTGATATATAATCTTACTTATTGAATTACCTTTAAAATCATAATAATAAGAAAAATTGAATGACAAATTGTAGCTATTCAAGTGGTGTTGAAATACTTAGGTTTATAAAAGTTTCTGATATCCCCCCCCCACCAAAAAATAAATAAAAGCAAGCAATTTGTGAATGTGAAAATGAGATGAGAGTAAAATTTTTGTTGATGATTGTGATGTTTTACAAATTTATTAAGGTATAGTGTATTCAATCTAAAAGTTAAATCAAATAGATTTTACATTCACCTCCAAGTTGTAGCTATCTGAATTTGCCATTTCTATAAAATAATTCAAAATGTAATCCGGTATTCGTCATAAAAGATAACAAATATAAAAAGTATACTTTGAATTGTATTTGTCTGCATAATTCAGAATGAATTCATCAAAATGACAAACGTTGAATTGTTTCTAATGATAAGTTTTTTTCAGTTACAAATGTTCTGTGAACTTTCGTAACATGACAAATATCTAATCTGTAATCAAGTTCGTTCCATACATTTTGCAGTTTTACACAGTCAACGGTTCTTAATATAGCACTGATGCCATCTTTGAGTGTTTTTGGCAATGGTGGAAACTTTCCCAACTCGCTAATAGCTCAAACTGAATCTATTTAGTGAACTTTTATCTAATTAAGTTTTCAAGCAAAAAATCTAAGTGCAGTTTGTGTGGTACAAGATTTCTTTATTTACTACCAATTTTGGGAGAATGAAAGAGCTGTGCAAATAACCGACAAAGACATTATTTTAATTTTAAGATAATACATGTGAAATAAATATTCTTATTGTTTATGTGATTTTATATTTCCTATTCTTCTTCTGACTAGTTCTGTAATAACAAAAAAATATATGATTTATGTGAGTTCACATATTCAAAATTATGATTACATTTCAAAAGGTGTTTCTACTACATAAAGGTAAAAAAATAATGTTTAAAACCAACATTGTCTTTGTTACCAGTCTAGATTTTTTCCAGTAGCAATGAATTTAATGAAATATATTAATTTTCTCTTTTAGGATCTTCGGAACTACCAATTCACTATTCCTGTCATTCCTGGTCTTGTAGTACATATGGAAGAAAAGAAAACTTGTGTCAACATTCCCCGCAATAGATATGAAAAGGTAATATAGACATAAATATAGTGTCTCTTCTTATTGTTGACCAATAGCTGATTTCTAAACTTTTAGTTTTAGAGGTATAGTTCCAATTGCAAAAATGTTTCAAATGTTCTTCATCATATGAAAATTCATTTACCTCAAAATATCTTTTCAAGAAAAGTTTCAAAATTAAAATTTTTATTTGAAATTTTTTTTTCAAGCATCATTTAATGCAAAAAGACAATTATAAGAAAATCTATTATTACCAAAAAAATGATAAAATTTCACCTTCTATATTTTTCATACATTTTTTTAATTCCTGAAAGAACTTTCACAATGTAGAACTTTTTCTTTTTTAACCTAATTTATGCCATTTTTTACTTTCATCTTTACAAATATTATTATTATTTTTTTTACTTTAATTGATTTATCTGAATCTTCAACATATTTGAATATCTTCCCAGCTTTGATTAATTCAACAGATTGATTTGAACAGAGCCGTTTTGAGAAAAAGAATATCTTTTTGATGAGAAGTTCATTTTGGTTTTTAGTTAATATCTCCTCTAATTTCGAAAAAATGAAAAATCTAAGCCTCAGGTGCATTAGGACCTCCCATGGACTAAATAAATAATTAGTCATCCATTTAAACTATCCTTCTAGCTTCAAAATGTCTGCTCTCCCCCAAAAAAGCAAAATAAAATGTAAATCTTTAAAACTGTTCAAAAAATTCTTCTGTTCTTGTTGTTCTCTAGTTACAATGAGTAAATAACAATTCATCTAAATTATATAACAAAGTTTAAAATTATAAACTTTTCGTTTAAAAAGGTCATCTGTCCTATTTGTTGCTCTCTAATTTCAATAAATAGATAATCTGCCATCTAAATTTTCACTCTACCCTTAAATTTCTGCTCCCCCCACCAAGCAAAATTTAAAATCTTAAGAAAAATTAGCTGTATTTGTTGCTCTCTAGTATCAATAAATAGATAACACTGGTTTACAAATTTAAACTTTTTTTATATACTTTTGTTGAAACACCTATTTTCTTATTATACTACCTCTTACTAATGAAAGGCGGTGTTTGAAAAAAATCTATCACGTCACATTTTTAAAATTTTTACATTTGTCAATATTCACATTTTTAATTCTATAATATATCTATCACGTCACATTCATCTTACCAGCATTGTCAACTTGGATTCTATATTCTGTTTTCTTGTGTTTTTGTGAACTAAAGTGGTTTTGTTTTTGATAAAATGCCTAATAGAGTGTAAAATAAATTCTGATCGTTTTTGTTATGTTTGTGAACAATTTATATTCGCAAAAAAAGGAAGACAGATATCAGAATGTCTTAAAACAGCATATTTGCATTATTTTGGATTCTCAGTGAGTAATCAAGATAAAAAGTAGGTGCCATATGTTTTTTTGTGAAAGCTGTAGGCCCACTCTTATATGCTGAGCATCGGGAGAAAGAAAGTATCTTCAATTTGGATCACCAATGCTGTGGAGAGAACCTTCAAATCACGGAAATGACTGTTATTTTTGTTTGACAAAAACTGCAGGTTTTAATTCAAAAAATAAACATAAAATTCAATATCCTGACATTCCATAAGTCTCAAAACAGGTATCACATTTGGAAACTCTGCCACATCAAATAAGCCAAGGTATGTCAAGTGCGAGTTGTCAAGATAGTGACGATCTGTTTATGGAGGATGAAAATGATGACAAGTTCATAATCAAATATGATAAAACGTCACATTTAATAAACCAAAATATGTTGAACGACCTTGTGCTAGACTTGCAACTATCTAGATCTAAGGCAGAGATTCTTGCCTCTCGTCTACAACAGTGGAACTTATTGACACCAAATACCAAAGTAACTTATTACCGAAATCGAAGTCAAATTTTCTGCAGTTATTTCACCAAATATGATTTTTTTTTGCCATGATATTTCTGCACATTTTAATGCGAAGAATCAAAATTATGATCCAAATGAATGGCGTTTATTTATTGATTCATCTAATTATAACTTGAAAGCTGTATTACTTCATAACGGTAATATAAAACCATCTTTACCAATTGGCCATGCCGTAAGCAGTAAAGAAACCTATCAAACAATGTCTCTTTTAATGAAAAGGATACAATATGAACAGCACAACTTGAAAATATGTGGCGATTTAAAAATAGTTATTATGTTACAGGGCGGGTATACCAAATATTCATGTTTTTTATGCCAGTGGGATAGTCAAGCTACAGAAGACAATTACATTAAAAAATATTGGCCTGTCCAAAATGAATTTACTGCAGGAAAAAAGAATGTGAAATATACATCTTTAGTGGATCAGCAAAATATAATTTTGCCACCGTTACACATTAAATTGGGCCTAATAAAAAAATTCGTCAAAGCCGTGTTTTGTCAATACAAACAGTGCAGTTTTTAAATACTTACACAAAATTTTTCCAAGTATTTCAGACACAAAATTAAAAGATTGAATTTTTATCGGTCCACAGATATGTAAACTGATGCAAGATGAGGACTTTGAAAAACTTTTATCTACTAATGAAAAAAATACTTGGGATTCCTTTAAAACAGTCGTCCGTGGATTCTTAGGAAATCACGGGATTTCTTTAAAACGGTCATCCATGGATTCTTAGGAAATCATAAAATATTGCTGTTTTGTTAAAAAACTATCATGTAATAGGTGTGAACATGTCTCTGAAGATACATTTTCTCCATTCACACCTGAATTTTTTACCTGAAAACTTGGACGCTGTGAGTGACGAGCAGGGCGAGCCTTTTTTACCAAGACCTTATACTTTTTGAAGATAGACAAAGGTTTTTGGTACGAAAGTATGTTAGGGGACTACTGCTGGTCTATTTTAAGAGAAACGGATCAAGAAAATTATGAAAAGAAGAGTAAAAGCAATCATTTCTATTTTTTCCTTTTTATATATCATGTATTTTTATTTTTAAGTATTTAATAAATATTTTTTAAACTAGACGTGACAAATTTTTTACAATAATTTTCCCGTACTCAGTGCACTAGAATCTATGAAAAAATACACATTTTGGTGAAAGTATATAAACCGTGTAAACCAGTGTAATCAGTCATCTGTATTACTTCCCCCCCCCATATCTTTCTCTTCATCCTCTAACCTCCTCTTACCCTGCAAACAGTTTAAAATCTTTAATACTAATTTAAAAAGAAAATTTTCCCCATTTCTTATTTTGTAGTAAAGGTTTAATCTTACACAAAATATCAGTCATCTAAAATCACCCCATCCTTTCCCCCCAAAAGATAGGAATTTCTAAATATGCTGGGGGGAGGAGGGGTAGGAGACAAAGTAAAAATTTCCTCTATTTTGCAGTTTGGCTGTTCTGCCTCCTGAAAATACTTTGGATATTTAATCTTTTAAAATAAATATGTTTTCAATATATTCTCTAAAAGAACTTTTACATCCGCATTAACAAAAAATCAGGCGTGATAACAGCCAAACTGCAAACAAGAAAAAAGTCTTCTCTCTGTCTGCCATGCCTAGAAATTCACCCCTTTTTTGGGAGCGGGGGGATGAGACTTTAAGGGAAGAGTCAGATGATTATTTATTGTATCTACAGAGTGACAATAGAACATAAAAATCTTTTTTAAAAAAGATAAAGTTTTAACAATTCAAAACGTTATGTGCTGGGTGTGCTGTTTGATAGGGTGTTTAGCCACCTGGAAATCCTGGAAAAGTCAGGGAAATTTATATGGACTGGAAAAGTCAGGGAAATTTACCATTTCTGAGGAAAAGTCTTGAAAATTCTGAGAAAAAGTCAGAAAATTTTGAACTTAAACAAAAAAAAAATAGGAAAATGTTCCTTATAAAACTAAGGATTTGAAATTGCCACGCCATTAAAATTAAACTTTTCTCTTCATAAGTACTGTAAAGAGTATTTCAACCTCTCTTGCAAACCATTTGGTGTACCCCCTTTCAGTCCATCTTTGTAACCCTGAGATTTTCAGTTCCAGCTTCATTGAAACTCTCTACTAAATGTTGTAGGATTGATTAGATGTTTCACTCTGCTTACTTATTTTTGTTCGGGAACTGAAACTTTCTTAGCTTAATTTATTAAATATTTATTATTTGTATTAATATATGTCAAAGTAATCTGTATTTAGCTGTGATTGATGTGATAAAGCATTTCATCCTGATTTGACAAAATGGATAGAACCTGATGCTAAAAGTGTGTATCTGCAAAATGTTTAGCATGTAAAAAGTTCAACAATTTATAAATTTTGCAAAAAATTCTGTAACAAATCAGTAATTTGGGCCTCAGAATCATTTGTGAAAGTTTCACTTTCAAATTGACAACTTAGATTTTTTGTGTGTAACATCACAAAATATCACTGCCTGGAATTTTTCTTTTATTGGTATGGAAAACCTGGAAAAGTCAGGGAAATTCATTGCTGATCTGGAATAGACACCCTGTTTGAAGGAAGAAGCAGATTTTTTTTTCTTGTGTGTGTGTGGGGGGGGGATAGATGATTTAATTATTAGAAGAGGATAATTTATGTGATAAATTATTTATTTATTGTTACTATAGAGTAATAAATAGGTCAGAAAAAAAATTTAAATTAAAGAGTTTTAAAGGTTAAAATATGCTTATTTGGTATCTGAGGGGAGGGGGATTTAGATGATTAATTATTTATTGTTAGAATAAAATAACAAATAGAGCAGAAAAATTAAACACAGATTGTTTTAGTATTTTTAATTTTGTGTGTTCAAGAAGAGGAAAGGAAAAGGAGAACAAGATTTTAAGTAGGGTAGGATTTAGACCAGCCATACTCAACCTGCGGCCCGGCGACCTTTTAAGTGCAGCCCGAGATACATTTCTCCCTATTTATAAAATTAATAGAGATATATATAAAAAGTTTTTAATATTTTCACTGTTCTTTTATAAATTTTCATGGGAAGACAATTTCCTGTTATTTATAATTACAAATTTAAAATTACCTTGAAATATCTTAAATGACGTTTCCTTAGTCAAAGTCCTTTTCACATGCAGTTTTACTTGTGCTATAGTAGTGTATACATTTCTTAATCCTGAACACTAAACAAACATTATTCCAAATGAATTTAATTTGCACTCTATATTGCTACATTTAAAAAAAAAGTTTGCATTGAGAAAAAAAACTGATTTATTAAAAAAAATCCTGTAACCACCTTTTATTATTTATTTATTTATTTATTTATTTTTAGAATTTGGAATTGCTGCATTGTTGTTACGTTTTATACTTATAATATAGCTAATTAGGCTTATTAGGGTTAAATATTTGTCACAGAAAATGTTTTATACCACTATTTAAAAAAAAAAATCTTCGCGGCATTTGCAATAAAAATTTGTATAATTTTATATTATTATAAAAGTGTGTTGCACCCCACTAAACGTTGCAAATATATGTTTGCGGCCCGCGAGAAAAAAAGGTTGAGTACGGCTGATTTAGACTATTCTTTTTTTGAAGCAGAAATACACCAAAAGGTAGAAGATTACCACCCTTTATTTACCTTTTTTACTTCTAAATTAATGATGAAAACAGTTTTTTAATTAATTTTTTTAAAAATCTCTATTATAAAGCCCTCCCTTCTTAATTTAATTTTTTTTGTTTTTGAAAAAAGGGGCTTACATTTGGGATTTTATGGTAATCATAAAACTTTATTTAAACTTTTTATTTTTAGTGTTCTGTAACTGTTGAACTATTTTTTAAAATATTTAGGTCATGAAAGTCTTGAACAGTAACAATGTTGAACATGTTTTGGCTCTGGGATCCAATTTTAGTTCAGAAGCTGATTCTCATTTAGTTTGCATGCAAAAGGAGGAAGGTGATTATCAAACACAAGCAATTAATATTGAAAATACTACTAGAAGAGGTAACATTTCTTTATATATTTTGAATTTTTAAAGCAGGGTTGTCCAATCATTACCTCACCCCCCTCCTTCTGTTTTAGAAATAATTGGTAAAATATCTCAGATTGGAATTATAAAGAGTGTTTGAATTGATATCAAGAAAAAGATTCTTCCTATTAATGTGCAATCTATGTAGTCCAGTACCAAAGTCTATTATTCTTTTTTGGATAATTGCACAGATCTGTTAAAATTTGATAATGGCCATCTTCTATGTCAGTGAGAAAGGAAATATAACAAATCAAATTGAAAAATATATTTAGCATTTTCCCTTCAAATTTATCTGTATGCTGAAGATTTGAGAATGTGGTAGGAAAATGCCCCCCCTCGCTAGGACTGGGCGATATTAGGATTTCTACATCGCGATACATCATCGAGGCTAAATCGCGATATTGCGATGCATCATGATATTAGACTTTTAGTATTACAAACATGGTCGTAATTTTAATATAAAATTTAAGAGTATTTATTATATATACAGGTTAAGCTTATATTATGTTTTAAAAAACCTTTTTTCTTTAGGCTTATGTTTACAGACAAAAATTCAAAATATAATAAAACTTGCTGCAAAAAATAAATAAAAATTTGAAAAAAATGTTATAATTAATTAGAAGAATCTTTTTTAAAATGAGCTTTAATTCTTAAAATAATATCAAAAACCAGAATTTGATATTTAGATGTATTTCACTTAACTATTCCACTTTCATATTTTTATGGAATTATCTTTAATATGATTTTAGTATATGAATTTAGTATTAATTTGCGGGCGTAGCCCGTCTCCTGTACTGGACAAAATTTAATTTCTGATACTGAAATAAATGACACTTAACTATTCACACTGAAATTTTCATGCAATTATGTTTAATATTAACGATTTTATTTATTTGCGGGCGAAGCCTGCGTTTCTATACTGCCCAAAATTCAATTTCTGATAATTAGATAGGTAACACTTAACTATTCACCCTCATATTTTTATGCAATTATCTTTAATATTAACGATTTTATCAATTTGCGGGCGTAGCCTGCCTCCTGTACTGGCCAATATTTAATTTCTGATATTTTAATGTATTACCCCAGTGGCAGAACTATCTTCAAGTGTCTGCAACGCTAATAATGTTTTCAAAAATAGTCTGCAATATGCAATATATCATACAAAATTCAAGTTTTTTCTGCGATCCTCCGACGAAATTTGCCGTTTTTTCGAGATACTTCGACGAAATTTGCCATTTTTTCGAGATCATTCGACGAAATTTACCATTTTTTCGAGATCATTCGACGAAATTTACCATTTTTTCGAGATCCTTCAGCGAAATTTACCGTTTTTTTCGAGATTCTTGGACGAAATTTACCGGTTTTTGGCGATCCTGTGACGAAATTGCCGTTTTTTCGTGATCTGTCGACAGAATTCTCAGTTTTTTCGCAATCTGACGACGAAATTGACCGTTTTTTAATGATCCTTCGACGAAATTGACAGTTTTTTCCACGATCCTTTGACGAAGTTGGTGTTTTCTCCATAGCCCTTCGGCAAAATTCACATTTTTACGCGATCCTTCAACGAAACTGATAGTTTTTTTGACGAAATTCACGTTTTTTTCATGGCCTTTTGACTAAGTTTGCATTTTTTTTCGTGATCTGTCAACGAAATTAGCCATTTTTTACGATTTTTAAATGAATTTTGCGTTTTTTCGCGATTCTTTGACGAAATTTGCCGTTTATTTCGACAAAGTTTGCCCTTTTTTTTGCGTAATTTACGCACTATAGCGCGTCCGCGGCATCACTGTATGTTTTTAGTCTGCAGGTGTCATAAAATGTCTGTGACGCTCGTCGCAGCGTCGCATACATTCTGTCATGGGGTGTATTACACTTAACTATTCACTCTCAAATTTTAAGCAACTATCTTTCATATTAACGATTTTATTGATTATTTGCGGGCGAAGCCCGCGTTTCTGCTCTGCCCAAAATTCAATTTCTGATATTTAGTTAGGTTACACTTAACTATTCACCCTCATATTTTTATTCAATTATCTTTAATATTAGCGATTTTATCAATTTGCGGGCGTAGACCACTTCCTGTACTGACTAAAATTTAATTTGTAATATTTTAATAGGTTTCACTTAACTATTCACTCTCAAACTTTTAAGCAACTATCTTCAATAGTAACGATCTTATTGATTTGCGGGCGAAGCCCGATTTTCCGTACTGGGCAAATATTAATATCTGATATTTAGAGACCAATAACTAGTTCCTAAAGAAATTCTAAATAATAGAACAAGCACTATAATAAATCATAATATTTTACTGCTCTGACTTTGAGAAAAAGAAAATCATTTTAATTTCAGATGAATACCTAAATTGAAAATTCATGAAGCAAATGAAATAATTCGCAAACAATTCGTAAAATAATTTGTCCCCCCCCCCATGTATATTTAAGTGACCTAAATAAAAAACATTGTCTAATATTGAGATTAATGAAGGTAAAACATCTAGGGATTTTTAAGAACTTGGGTGAATATTTCTAATAGATTTTAGAAATAAAAACTTAAAGTATTTTCTGAAAAACAGAATTTTGTGTTATGAAAAATACTTTATATCCAAAAATTATGCTTATATTTATATAAAACTTATTGCTTACAATTTATGAGATGTTTTTGGTGTAATGAACTACTGTTTTAAAAATATGAGAATTTCCTGAAATTTTAGAGCTATTTTTATAAATTGATATTCGGAAAATATATGAAAGATTACATAAATTGTAATTTGAATTGGTTATACCTTTGGAACTTTTCATTTTATAGCTTAAAATTGTACTTCATTTTATTCTTAATAACTCAAATTGCATATTTATCGAAACAAAATTAGTAAAATGTCATTATTATTTTGCATTTTTTTTGGTAAGTATCAAATTTTTTCTTAGGATATTAAAAATTGAAATTGCATCAAAATAATTTATTTAATAAATGAAATTGTCTTTTTATGTACCAATTTATTTAAAATATTCAGTATCATGTAATTTTTGCTATTGGGCATTTCCATGAAAAAGTGGACATGAGGGTTGAAATTTCAAATGTCTTTTATTACTACAAATAATATATCAAATTAAAGGTAAAAATATGGCGCATATGAAATTACAGAGAACTGAGCTCTAAAAATATTTTTTAAATAATTTATCTAGGTTCAAAGTTGGAAAAAATTTTAAAAACTTTCGGCATGTAAAATATGGTATTTTCATTCTGCCAGAAGCAATATTTAAAACAGCAACATTTTCAATATATGTGCATAAATTACTATTTGTGACCTTTGTGTATCTTTTGAAACACTTAATTTTTCAAAAGATTTATTTTTGAATTGATATTTTATATATTTACACTATCTCTCTGTCACACCCGTCACAAAAAAGATGCTTAAGTTATTATACAAAATGCATTTTTCCATGAAAATACATGAAACTTTTGGAAAATCTAATTATTGCAAGTCTGAATAACTACAAAATGTTAAAAATTCATTACATTTTTATTTTGTGTGAAATTGTAGTGTGACGGGTGTGACAAAATCCTTGTGACGGGTCTGACAAAATTCTTGTGACAGGTATGACAACATTTTAAATTGCTTTTAAATATATTTAAATATTTTTTAAATGAAGTGTAAGGTTGAATCATTCTTGTTTCTGAACATATTAAGGCCAATTTGCCAAAAAAGAGAAGATAAATGATGAAATATATATTTGAATTATTTTAGAAAATTGTGAGTTGGTAGCAACTTACTTACTTTTAAGTTAATTCTGCTTTGGATTTTTTTAAATGTACTCAGGAGATTGGTGCAATAAAGGCATTGTATGTCTCAGCAGTGAAAGTACAAGAAACTGAACAAATACTGACAGAAATATGGGAAGGTCCATCGAAGGCATCAAGTCTTATCACCACTTTAAAGTAAGTAGTGATAGTACTATCCTTTTGATGGGAAAGACTGCCAAATCAACACTGAGGGAAGTGGCAGTCACTGCTAATTGTGAATCTCCCCCCAGGAAGATTTTGAAAATATCAGATTTAAATATTGATGATTATCTTTTGGTTTCCCTGGCCAGTAGCAAAAAGCGTAATAGCTTGTACAATGCTAATGTCTTGAATATTAACTTCCATAAGGAAGAAATAAGCTTAAAATACATGCAAGCCAGTGGGCCACACTGGATTTGGCCAGAGGAAGATGATATCTCAATTAAAAAAATTTCTGCTATTGTAAAAAAAGTAGCTCCCCCATCACTTATAACGAGTAGGGGGCACTACAAATTTTAAATTAACTGCATAAATATGGTAGTTTTATTAAATTTATTTTGTATATTTACTGTTATTGAGTTTACTGTCTATACTGATCACTGTATTTTTTTTGGTAAACAACTTTCAAATTGTACACTTTACACAATGTCACACCCGTCACAGCAGAAAAAAAATTCTTATACATTAAAATAATTAAACTTAATTATGAAAATTACATATTAAGTTTAATTTGAATCTCTTTCATTAGAAAAAAATTGTTTTAATAATGACACAGTTAAATATTCACAGGAATTTTAACAAATGTGTATGCAAGTGAAAACTCTTGTCCCGAGAGAGTCACACCCGTCACAAGTTTAAAATTATTATTTTTTAATTGAAAGCTATTGAAGTTATATATTTGCTCAATTATCCAAGCTTATGCATGGAAAAAACATACTTAAAATACTTTTCAGGGATTTCTTAGTTAATTTATTTCCCAAAATATAGATATAAACTCTTAAAATTTTGTCTGGTTGTCACACCCGTCACAATGAAATGGCCCTATTTAAAAAAAATGGTTGCCAAATGTAATGTGTCAAATAATACTTTAAAATAAGATTACCATAATTTCCAGTGTTTAATTTGCAGATGAAACAATCAGTTTTGGACCCAGAAATTTTATTTAATAATTTAAGACAACTATTTACAGCAATCTAGTAAGTAACATTTTCTAAAATAAAATTTCTGGGTCGAATCATGATTGTTTGAGCTGTGGATTATACGGTGGAAATTACGGTACATATTTTGATTTCTAAGTTCAGTAGAACCCCGGTTCTCTAACGCCTTCTGTTGTTGAACAATCTAGTCCTCAAACAAAGAATTCAAGTGAAATATGATAGTTTTTGAACAAAAATTCTGTTCTCTGAACAGAAATATCATTTTTTGTTGTGTTTTTAGAAAGTATCAAATACTGCAATATTTTTCCTTAGAATTTTAAAAATTGAAATTGCATCAAAATAATTTATTTAACAAATGAAATTGTCTTTTTATATACTAATTTATTTAAAATATTCAGTATTGTATAATTTTTGCCATTTAAAATAAAATGGTTGTCAAATGTAATGACATATTTTAAAGTAAGATTACATATTTTGATTGATTTCTAAGTACAGTAGAACCTCAGTTCTCAAATGCCTTTGTTGTTGAACAAGTCAGTTCTCAAACAAGGAATTCACGTGAAATATGATTGTTTTTGAACAAAAATTCAGTTCTCAAACAAATTGTCGTCAAAAAATTATCCAAAAATGTAGAAAAGGCAGAAAAAAAAATTAGGAAAATTCCCTGAATTGATTTTTTTGTTGTTGTTGCAAAGCACATAAATGTGAGGTACAGTAATGCAGCATTAACAAAAGATTTCCTGTACTTATACAGAGAGGCTGTTGAATCCAAAGATTTTTATTTATATTTTCATTGTCATGTGTACGAACCATACATGTGATATAGTCATCCTACTGATAATGAATTTCATGCATTTTGAGGTTTAAAATCACAGAGTTAACTTTGGGGTCCTAATGATCTAAAAGATAAGAATGGAAACATTTCTTTTTCTCCTCAATCTCAAATTATCTAAAATTTCACTAATAAAGGTATGGGTATAGATTTTCTTAAACTTTTGTTGAAATGCCATAACATTGTAATTGTCTTATGTTAATTACTGTAATATGTGTTTTTTTTTACTCTATTGTATTATACAGTGTATTGTTTGAAACAATTAAGAAGAGGGAAGATTGGAATTAATTTTATTTTAATTATTCCTTATGGCAAAATTTGATTTAGTTTTCAAATAATTCGGTTTTTGAACAATTCTTTGGAACCAATTCTGTTCATTAACTGAGGTATCACTGTAAGTGAATTGTCACCTTTTGAATTATTTGTGCTAGATTCACAGTTCTAGTTTCAGAAAAGATCTCTCTGGTGATGGATTTCAATAGGTCTTCAATGGGTTGGAAGGATGGCAGTAACTGGAGTAGATTGCAACAAAATGTCTACCAGTTTTGGAAGGCTTAGTGAAAATAAAATAAAATCAAATTTATATAAGAAGTCAAATTTTATTTTATAAAAAGTCATAATTTTATAAACATCAAATTTATAACGTCAATATGCAGCCCAGTTAGTTAAGGCTGTTTATATTTTTTTCCTTGGCAAATTATGAAAACAGATTTTCTAAATGAGTTTTCCAAGAAAAGTTTTGAAGGTTGGAATGTATGATTAATTGGACATTTATTTTATCAAACTGCAACTGAACAGCTGTACTGCTAAAAAGAAGTTAAAAACAGCAATAGTAGTTGTTAAATTACTAAAATAGCAAGAGTATTTCTAGTATTCTTCATTTGTCTTTAAGTAACCTCTGTAATCATGGTAAAGTTTAAAGTGCCTTATACAAGACTACTATAAAGATTGTGCTATCAAATTTTTATGAATGCTCCTGTGACATATATTGTGCCTAGTTTATTTTAAAAATAATCCCTAATTTTATGAAGCATGCATTTTTTAATATTCTATCTTTTGTGTAATTTTTTTGCTAAAATTTTCATTGCAGGTTTTAAACTTTTTATTTTTTTAATGTGCATAATTGTGCATGTGTGAACAATTTAGAATGAGAATGAATTATGTGACAAATGAGACAAATGAAGAATACTAGAAATACTCTTGCTATTTTAGTAATTTAACAACTACTATTGCTGTTTTTAACTTCTTTTTAGCAGTACAGCTGTTCAGTTGCAGTTTGATAAAATTGATTCAAACTTTTTATTTGTTTCATTCCTTGTAAAAGTTTCAATACCTAACAAACAAGTTTCGGGTGAATTTCACTTCTGAAAAATTAATTAGAATTTACTTGTATGTTTCAATACCTTCTGCCGACAACCCTGTGTTTGGTAATGCGCCTTGGTGGACAGCCCTGTGTTCAGAATTAGTTTTTATATTCCATATATTTGTATAGTTTTATGCATTTATGTATTGCATTATGCATTTTATTTAGTAACTGGTGCAAGCTTTATAGTCTTCAGTGGTGCTTTAAAAAGCTCATCAGGTCTTTCTGCAAAATTTAGTATAGTTGAAGATGGCCTTCTTGTGCAGATTCCTCAAGAAACTATGGTAGCTCTTCATATGGCTTTGAGAGATATGAAAGATTTGACCATTGAATGTGGGCAGATAAATGCGGCTGAACCAGAGGAAGTGGTCATTATTCAGTGGACACGTGATGACAAAAAGTTTAATTTAGGGTAATGTTCTTTTATTATTTGTTTCTATCTGCAACTTTTATAAGTACATTCTATGAATCATGTATTAGAAAAATATTAAAGAAAATCAAAGATGTTATGCTACAATAAATTAAAAATTAATTAAAATAACTTAAATAACCGTAACCCATAATATACCATTAGCCCTTCAAAGGGTTATATTTTGAATTTGTTAATTTCTGCAATTATGATCTTGATTAACATTTGTTAGGTATTAGTATAAAGTATCAACATGCAAACCTTGCAATCTTGTGACCCATGTAATTAAACATTTTTAAATGGCAAGTGCAATGTTTTTAAAAATAACTTTTTAAATATATTTTTATTTCTTGTATACATTTACACACTTGTCAAGTATCTCGATTTCCCACTTTTCTCCAAATTTTTTCTGCTTTTCTACTATATCTGAAAATTCTGTCCTGTTATTACATAAAATGGAACCAGCCAACCATCATAGGGAAGAATGCTTGAAACACCTTTCTGAAAACGTGAAACACTTTGTAAAAAAAGTGAATCTTGTCAAAGGATCACAGTAAAAAAAGGGAGTTTGTCAAGGGATTCCGGTTTTAAAAAATACAAAATTTGTCAAAGTATCGTAGTAAAAAAATGCGAATTTAGTCAAAGGATTGTGGTAAAAAAAACGTGAATTTCGAAGGATCGCAGTAAAAAAAAAATGCGAATTTCATCAAAGGATCATTTTAAAAAAATAGGTATTTTGTCAAAGGATCACAGTAAAAAAAAAAAAAGTGAATTTCGTCAAAGGACTGTGGTAAAAAAATGCAAATGTTGTCAAAGGATCACATTAAAAAAAAGTGGATTTCGTCAAAGGATCACGGTAAAAGAAACGTGAATTTCGTCAAAGGATCGTGGGAAAAAAAAAACGCAATTTTTTTCAAAAGATCGCAAAAAAATAAAAAAATAAAAAAAATGCAAATTTCCTCAAAGGATTGCAGAAAAAAACACAAATTTTGTCAAACGATCGAGGAAAAAAGATTGTGAATATCGGGAAACGATCGCAGGAAAAAAAATTGTGAATTTCATCCAAATTTACTGCAGTAGGCTAAAAGATTAAAACCAAGTTCCTTTAACAAATGTCAAAAGATCACCGCATTATGTGAATAAATGCTAAAAATCATATAAAATTTGCAAAAGATAAAATTTATTATATTGAGCTGAAGAGTGAAACCAGATTCTGTTAAAATAGTATATATGCACAATGGTAAATTAAAATCTATTAACAAAACATATTTACTTTTAAATTGGAGCTGCTACAAATCATAATTAACCCGCTTCAAAACACTGTGCCAAACTGATATTTAACCTGCTCCAAACATGCTACAAAATAATTTTTGATTTTCCACCCCTGTAAAACTAGAAATAAGTTCAGATCTAATTTGAGTGATGATACTTTGGAAAAAGTATTAATGGCAAAATTAAGCCTTCAAGGATATTGTTATGAACAGAATTTTGAAAGTTCTTTTCTAAAAAAATTCTAAATCTTCCACAACTATTAGTAATTTCTCATAATTGAAAAAAATAAATTGAAACTAAAAATTCTGCTGAGTAATCTTGATGTATTAATATGCAAATAGTATAGCAGTGTTTTTCTTTTTCATCCTTCAAGTACTAATTAGGCCACTGCTAAAATTTTTGCTGGGAGGGGGGGAGGGGCAAAATGTCGAAAAAAAAGTCCCTTGATTTCTAAACAAAATTCTCCTGATTTTTTACTTTGAGGGGTTGGTGAGTTTGTATTTAGTTTTCTCTTAATTTTTGAACTATATAATTGTGGTTTATATTTTTATTGGGCTCAAATTTATAGGAGATAATATTCACTGTGCACATCATCTTTGATGTAGAAATTTCTATATTCAAATGTCATAAATCATCTCTGGAAGGAGACAAATTCTTGAGTGTTGTCCTTGCATCTCCCATTAAAATGTAGTTAATTTGTATAGAAGACACTTTTAGTGTAGATAAATTGACATGAAAATCCATGTATTCCTCACAAGTAAAATTGCAAAAAAATAAATCACAGCACATTAAAATAAACTGTTTCAATTGGCAACATTGTTTGCAAAATGGTCTGTTTTGGCAATATTATGCTATACTGTCTCTTGTTTGATGCTATATCATGCAGGTGAAGTTCAATTTATTATTTGTAAAACGTAAGGTTTTTATCGTTTCAATTACATCATTGTTTGAAAGAAAAAAAAAAGGTCTCAATTGTTAATAATGAAATGAATAATAACTTTTCTTGGGCATCCCCGGCAATTTCATAATAATGTATAATATTAATTTATGATTTATAATAATGTATGATATTTGAAAATTTGATGTAATAAAGAAATATTTCAACACTGGCTGTGTATGCGATATAGTACATTATTTAAATAAAAATTGTAAAAGGGATGCATAAAAAAAAAATTGATGGGTCCTTCATGATGCATAATTTTCTTTTGCAAGGAATAAAATCTTTTTTGGATAATCACATAATAGGCATACTCAAAATATATATTGAATGCATTGAATGAATCTTAATTTCTGAAAAAAGGATCCACTTTTGTAAAAAAAACAAAAAAAAAAAAACGACCCAGCTTTTTGGAAGTGTCTGGATCACTGGGACCCAAGATTTCAATAGCTTGACAACACCACTGTTGTAATACATAAGAATGTTTTGTGGCCATGGAAAATCGATAGATAACATATAAAAGATGCTTATAAAAGATGTACTGTCAAAATTATCAGATGTTAAAATATTTTTCTGGTTATTTTCATTATTTCAATATAAAAATCTTATATGAAAATAATTATCACTGTACATTATCATTTTTGAGCGGTGGCTCATGAACATTCATTATGCAAGAAATTGTGTGCTGTAGATATTTCTACTTCATTAAAATAAAGTGTTTATTGCTCTAAATTTTCTGCAGAAGTCTCCTCTTCCTCTCTCCTTTCCATTCTAGCTATTTATAATTTGGAAACTTAGTCTGGAAGCTCTATCTTACCGACTCTTTATTTTGCATATTTTATAAAGCTTGTATAAGATAAAATTTAATTTTTTCCTTTTTATAAAAGCCTTGGCCTTGATAGAGAAAATGGCAAGATTGAATTCAGCAAGAAAAACAAAAATTTCAAAAGCTCTTCTTAGCAGCCTTTTATTTGCATTTTAAAATCTCATCAGATTGTTATATCTTTATGAAATAACTATGTATGCACAAGCAATTTGTTTAGTAGTTACCCCTTTTAATTCATACAATGAGAAGCAATTTATTTAATATTTACTTAAATATGCTATAAAATAATGTAATATAAAATATAAAACATGGTACATAAACCATGTAAGATTAGAATTTTTTTCACTGGTTGCTGTATCATTTTCATAACTGTTTGGGGTGGAAAATCTGCTCCAATTGCCCCAAACTGCTCCAATTTTGATTTCCTGCTACATTCTGCTCCAAAAATAGCAATTTTTTAAAATTCTGCTCCAATCTGCTCCAAAAATGGAAATTTCTTAATCTAAAAAATTAGAATTAAAAAAAAAAACTTCATTAACTTTGTATAGGTTTGGCAAGACACTGCTATGATGCATGTAGCTAAGATATACAGCATCATTTAAGTTTAAAAATTATCTCTTAACTGAATAATGGATTATACTACATAATCATTGTCTTACATTTCAGTTTTTATAATATAACATATCTTAATCCAAAGAGGATGATTACTCCAAAACACAGCTGATGTACCATCTATCAAAAGTAAGCATTATTGAAAAGATATGCAGCATTAAGACTGCTCTCAAACAAAATATTTTTACCCCCTCAACAATGCAGTAATTTCTGACAAATCTACAAACTATTTTTAGATGTAAAAGCATGAAATTGGTAAGGCATGACTGCTGAAGTAATGTGAAATTGAATAGCAGTTTTTGTTAAATGTCACATCTTATGCTATAAGTGATTTTTGAGTGATTTTGAGTGATTTTCTTGTTTTAACATTTATTACATTTTATACTGTTGAAATTGTATATATGCACTATGTTAAAGAAAAGTTCATTGACAAAGCATATTTGCTTTTAATTTGGTGCTGCTACAAAATGTAATTAACCCACTCCAAAATTGTAATTGATGTGCTCCAAAAGTGGCATTTACTGCTCCAAAACTGTAATTGACATGCTCAAAAACTGGCATTTACTGCTCCAAAATTGCAATTTGACCTGCTCCAAACCTGCTACAAAAATGGATTTTCAATTTTCCACCCCTGTGTTTATAATATTTGGCAAAAAATCCCACTTTCTTAAGAACAAGTTATGCCAAGGTCGTTATAAAAAATAAATACCAATGTTTCATTTACTGATTAATTTCTTATTTTAACCTGTTTTAGTAATTAAATTTTATTATAAATTGAAACTTCAGTGTTTAGAAAAATCATGTTTACAAGAAATATAATTTCTGTGAAAAATTAGTTGTTGCTATATTGATAATTGTCACTTTAATGAAGAGAAATCATAACTGCTGATAAAAGTTAATTTTTATTTTCTAAAATACATATATTTTTATTTTAGCGTGCGAAGTCCAATTGATTATAGAAGTTTAGAAGGTGTTCCAAGTTTAAGAATTCATACCTCTACTGATTATGCTGGTGATAATTATTTGATTCGTTGGACTGAAGTGTTCTTTCTTGAAGTGGATGAGAACAGTAGCAGCTGTACTATACAGTATGTTAGGTTGTTTATAAACTTTGAGTTATGTTTGTCTTTTGTATACTTGTATATTTAAATTTTTTGTACAAACTTATAGACATGAACTTGTGGACCCTTGCCGCCTTGCAGAAACTGTAGCACAATCCTGTTGTATGGCTCTTGCTCCTTATCTTGACCAGCTTGCTGAATCTGAGTTAACAAAAATAGGATTGAGGGTAACGTTGGATTCTGAGCGAGATAGGGTTTGTATTATTGCTATTTTTAGTGATTTTAGTTAAATATATAGGAGTATTAAAACTCACCTATTGTCTGTTTCTATAAAATAGTATATCAAGGTCAAGCATCTTGATACTCTGTCCTAACAAACAAATAAACATCCCTAACTTCATATGAAGTAGGGAAAGCAAGTTTTACCTGGTCATTAGGTATGGCGTTGCCATAATTATTTAAAATGATAGGTGAAAATTCAGCCTTGAGATGCCTCTTTTAAAGAATGTATAAGTTCTATGAATAGTGTGCATTTTTTTCCAATAAAAAGATGTGGGCTTATAGTTTACAATTGGCATTCACAGTGGCATCTTTAATAAAAAATTATTTTTCCTTTCATAACAAATAATTTAAGTTACTTCTCTAAAGAAATTCTTCCATTAGCTGTCTTGTTGGCAGAAGCCTTTTTTTTTAACTGGTCATTCACAGATTTCATGTACATGGTAGCAAATTGAAAGTTTTGGGATTAAATTTTTATTCTAGTTTTAATTATTTTCAAGTTCAAAATTCAACAAATTCAGTGTGATTTTTTTTTTTTTCAGATCTCAAAAGTAGTTTGATAGATATTTCTTGGGATATTTTGAAGTTGCTCTGATTTTTTTCCTATTATTTCTTTCTTTATTTGAAAATGAAATTATCATGATCCATATAACTGTCACAATTAAAAAATGGCTCAAGTTTCCTTAAACCAAATCAAAATAATTACTTACGTGAAAGTTATTCATAAATATGTACTAAAACTTGTATAAAGTAAAATAAATTGTCAAATGTTATTGAGAACATCTTTTTTATTAGTCTCATTGGAATTTCTGATGTTTTTTATGAAAAACTGATAGTAATTCTTTTGTTATTAGTCTTGTTTGACTTTAAGGCACAGAAATTGTAAAGTATTAATTAAGAATGATTTGGTATATTTAGGTATGTGTGTGTGTTCACACTTTGGATATAAAAAAACATCCATTATTTAATTTTACTTAATTATATCATTAATCAATTCATAACATTTTTCATTTAGTTTTAGTTTTCTTGCATATATATAAATACGTATAACTATTAAAACTGTCACATAAATGTAGTGTTTTTTGCACTGCCATATAAGCTTTTGACTTTCAGATTTGAAGGCTTTCCTGAATTTCCATAAAAGGGTTTATGAAACTCAGGTTGAGAAATTTTCTTTTGTGGTTTAGTGGCAAAGTACCTTTCATATCCTTTTACCTTAGATATTTATTAAAATATAATTCTGGTAAAGATATTTTCATCTACGGTCTGTTAAAATTGTATTTTGGAAATGCAAAATTACTGAACATCCAGTTAGAGGGTTACACATATCAAATTTAAATTTGGAGCAAACATCTTTTAATTTTGATACACAAGTACTATTTTTTCTTTTTAGTTAATATGAGAGGATACAATTTTGTGTTGATATATTAAGAAACAGACAGACAACATAAGAACACAAATAAAGAAAAATGAATGTTACAGACAGACTACTCTTTCAAAGCATCAAAAGCTCCATCATCAGTGCAATGGTTAAAATAACAAAAAATAAATGCATAAAACCACAGAGGGGGTGAGAAATGCAGCCTGTGGTCAAGTGGAAAATGACAGTAATTGTGAAAACAGCAGAGTCAAGAATTCCCGGATGGATGACCCAACCAATGAAAAGGCGGGGCTTAGTTCATTCAGGTTGAGATAGGAAGAGTTTAAGTGAGAATTATGTCGGAGGAGGGAACATATATAGTCAATGGAACATATTTCAAAGTGAGCAGATATTTATACTGCAACCTCAGAAGCAGTTTTAGCTTCATTCTTTTCCTCTTATTGTGTAGCTTACCACTAGGGCTGGGGCGATATCTGGAATTAAATATGATAAATCGACATCTTTATATCATATTCTGATATATTGATATTGTAACATGAACAAAGCAGTAAAATAACAAATTATGTATGAAACTGATCAAAGTAATAAAATTACTGATATTTATTCAATATATAGTATATTTTAAACATTCCCGTTGTGAAAAATTATAAGATTAAAAATCCTCAATGGATAATCAACAACCTAATTCAATATTTAAAAAAAAACAAGAACGAAAAATCATGCATCAAGCATAGATTATGTAGCACTTTCCAACGCTTCCAAAATAATTTTACAAATCATACCGTTTAATAAGCTAAAAGATAACTTCTAAGTAAACAATTTGGAAAACGCATAACATATTTAAAAACATAATTTCAGGAATTTCCAACATATACAATATTCTGAAAAATATCCGAATACTTTTATTCAGCCCTGTATGGGATCTATAGAATTGTATATATACTACATAGGATGCTAAATTTTAGTTCAGTTAGGAAACGCGTAGCACAGTTTAAAATTCTCCGTCTGGAGTTTGTCAATAAACAGAAATGTGTTCACGAACTTTTGTGCTGCCCTGTATAGGATCTACAGAATTTATACACATCACGTAATAGACAAAAAGCAAGTTAACATTAAAATCGCGGAATGGAATTATGGAATTTTTAGTTTTTCTGTGCAGCAACATGTCAGTTTTTGAAACACTGAAAATAAATATGCAGCATATAATGGAATATCTCCGTTGGCTGCTTTCTTATATGAGGAAATTTTCTGCTTTTAACTGAAAATGCCCTTTTGTCATAAAAAGGGACTTTTTCTGTGAAATTCAGGAAAAAATACCCATGAATTTCAGATTATTTTTAACAGTATACTGTAAAAAAAAATTCCGTCAATTTACGGAAAAAGAACTGGCAGCAGAGTTGCCTTAATGTTTCTGTTTTTTGAGGAATGTTCTGTCTTTGTAGTTCATAAATGGAGCGATACAGACGCGAAGGAGTTTAAGAGCATGTGTGACGATCAAAAATACTGCAATACCATTGGATGATAGATTTTTACATTAATAATTCCGTATTTGAAACTCTGTAATCTTAAAAGTCTGAAAAGTGTTGAATTTAGGGATACAGTTTATGCACTTTTTGTGCACAATTCAGTTTGCAGTTTTAATGCATAAGTAGAGGTGCCAAATAATGCTCAGATTTTGTGCACTTTTTTGCAAACTTTTTCTAGCTGGGTAGCAACAGATATACGGGAGAGATTCCATTTTTCTAACAAAATGGAAACTTTCTGATCAAAATTCACGGAAGATAACCTGTCAATAAACGAAATTTTTTAACAGTGTACATATACTCATTCATATTCAAATATATATTTTTAGCTCACAGGCTATCAAAGCCTGAGAGCTTATGTGCCCGCCGGTTCTGTATGTATGTATGTATGTATGTATGTACGTACGTAACGCGATAACTCTTCATAGAAATATCCGATTTCCTTCAAATTTTGTTTATAGGTTGACTGTGTTAAGGCGCTTCCCTGATTAGTTTTCGGGATTGATTGGTTAAGTATAAAGGGGGGAATGGGGGGCTAATCCCCCCCTTAATTTATATAAATGGGTTTTTCATGCAGAATTATTCCGTTTTCCTTCAAATTTTGTTTATAGGTTCACTGTGTTAAGGCGCTTCCCTGATTAGTTTTCGGGATTGATTGGTTAAGTATAAAGGGGGGAATGGGGGGCTAATCCCCCCCTTAATTTATATAAATAGGGTTTTAATACAGAATTATTCCGTTTTCCTTCAAATTTTGTTTATAGGTTGACTGTTTTAAGGCGCTTCCCTGATTAGTTTTCGGGATTGATTGGTTAAATATAAAGGGGGGAACAGGGGGGGCTAATCCCCCCCTAATTTATATAAATAGGGTTTTAATACAGAAGTATTCCATTTTCCTTCAAATTTTGTTTATAGGTTGACTGTTTAAGGCGCTTCCCTGATTAGTTTTCGGGATTGATTGGTTAAATATAAAGGGGGGAACAGGGGGGCTAATCCCCCCTAATTTATATAAATGGAGTTTTAATACAGAATTATTCCGTTTTCCTTCAAATTTTGTTTATAGGTTCACTGTGTTAAGGCGCTTCCCTGATTAGTTTTCGGGATTGATTGGTTAAGTATAAAGGGGGGAATGGGGGGCTAATCCCCCCCTTAATTTATATAAAAAGGGTTTTAATACAGAATTATTCCGTTTTCCTTCAAATTTTGTTTATAGGTTGACTGTTTTAAGGCGCTTCCCTGATTAGTTTTCGGGATTGATTGGTTAAATATAAAGGGGGGAACAGGGGGGGCTAATCCCCCCCTAATTTATATAAATGGGGTTTTAATACAGAATTATTCCGTTTTCCTTCAAATTTTGTTTATAGGTTCACTGTATTAAGGCGCTTCCCTGATTAGTTTTCGGGATTGATTGGTTAAGTATAAAGGGGGGAATGGGGGGCTAATCCCCCCTTAATTTATATAAATGGGTTTTTCATGCAGAATTATTCCGTTTTCCTTCAAATTTTGTTTATAGGTTCACTGTGTTAAGGCGCTTCCCTGATTAGTTTTCGGGATTGATTGGTTAAATATAAAGGGGGGAACAGGGGGAGCTAATCCCTCCCAAATTTATATAAATGGGGTTTTAATACAGAATTATTCCGTTACCCTTCAAATTTTGTTTATAGGATCACTGTGTTAAGGCGCTTCCCTGATTAGTTTTCGGGATTGATTGGTTAAGTATAAAGGGGGGAATGGGGGGCTAATCCCCCCCTTAATTTATATAAATGGGTTTTCCCTGCAGAATTATTCCTTTTTCCTTTAAATTTTGTTTATAGGTTCACTGTGTTAAGGCGCTTCCTTGATTAGTTTTTGGGATTGATTGGTTGAGATTAAAGGGGGGGAACGGGGGTCTAACCCCCCCTTAATTTATATAAATGGGTTTTTCATGCAGAATTATCTCATTTGCTTCAAAATTTGTTTATAAGTTCATTGGGTTAAGGCGCTTCCCTGATTAGTTTTCGGGATTGATTGGTTAAGTATAAAGGAGGGAATGGGGGGCTAATCCCCCCCTCTTAATTTATATAAATGGATTTTTCTTGCAGAATTATTCCGTTTTCCTTCAAATTTTGTTTATAGGTTCACTGTGTTAAGGCGCTTCCCTGATTAGTTTTCGGGATTGATTGGTTAAATATAAAGGGGGGAACAGGAGGGCTAATCCCCCCCAAATTTATATAAATGGGGTTTTAATACAGAATTATTCCGTTATCTTTCAATTTTTGTTTATAGGTTCACTGTGTTAAGGTGCTTCCCTGATTAGTTTTCGGGATTGATTGGTTAAGTATAAAGGGGGGAATGGGGGGCTAATCCCCCCTTAATTTATATAAATGGGTTTTTCATGCAGAATTAATCCGTTTTCCTTCAAATTTTGTTTATAGGTTCACTAATTTAAGGTGCTTCCCTGATTAGTTTTTGGGATTGATTGGTTAAGTATAAAGGGGGGGGGGGCTAGTCCCCCCCCTTAATTTATATAAATGGGTTTTCCCTGCAGAATTATAACTTTTTCCTTCAAATTTTGTTTATAGGTTCACTGTGTTAAGGCGCTTCCTTGATTAGTTTTCGGGATTGATTGGTTGAGTATAAAGGGGGGGAACGGGGGTCTAATCCCCCCCTTAATTTATATAAATGGGTTTTTCATGCAGAATTATCTCATTTGCTTCAAAATTTGTTTATAAGTTCATTGGGTTAAGACGCTTCCCTGATTAGTTTTTGGGATTGACTGATTAAGTATAAAAGGGGGGAACGGGGGGGCTAATCCCCCCTTAATTTATATAAATGGGTTTTTCATGCAGAATTATCCCATTTGCTTCAAGATTTGTTTATAGGTTCATTGGGTTAAGACGCTTCCCTGATTCGTTTTCGGGATTGATTGGTTAAGTATAAAGGGGGGGGGGGACGGGGGCCAATCCCCCCTTAATTTATGTAAATGGGTTTTTCAAGCAGAATTATCCGATTTTCTTCAAATTTTGTATATAGGTTCATTGTGATAATGCGCTTCTCTAAATAGTTTTGGGGGTTCATTGGTTAAGTATAAAGGGGGAAGGGGGGCTAATCCCCCTTAATTTAGATAAATGGGTTTTACATGCAGCATTATCCGATTTTCTTCAAATTTTGTATATAAATATTCATTGTAATAAGAGGCTTCCCTGATTAGTTTTTGTTGGGATTGATTGGTTAAGTATAAAGGCGGGGGGACGGGGGGCTAATCCCCCCCCTTAATTTATATAAATTCTGTTTTTCCTGCAGAATTATTCCGTTTTCCTTCAAAATTTGTTTATAGGTTCACTGTGTTAAGGCGCTTCCCTGATTAGTTTTCGGGATTGATTGGTTAAGTATAAAGGGAGGGAACGGGGGGTAATCCCCCCCTTAATTTATATAAATGGGTTTTTCATGCAGAATTATCTCATTTGTTTCAAAATTTGTTTATAGGTTCATTGGGTTAAGGCGCTTACCTGATTAGTTTTCAGGATTGATTGGTTAAGTATATAGGGGGGGGGAACGAGGGGGGCTAATCCCCCCCTTAATTTATATAAATGGGTTTTTCATGCAGAATTATTCCGTTTACCTTCAAATTTTGTTTATAGGTTCACTGTGTTAAGGCGCTTCCCTGATTAGTTTTCGGGATTGATTGGTTAAGTATAAAGGGGGGGGAACGGGGGTCTAATCCCCCCTTAATTTATATAAATAGGTTTTTCATGCAGAATTATTCCGTTTTCCGTCAAATTTTGTTTATAGGTTCACTGTGTTAAGGCACTTACATGATTAGTTTTCGGGATTGATTGGTTAAGTATAAAGTTGGAGGAACGAGGGGGGCTAATCCCCCCCTTAATTTATATAAATGGGTTTTTCATGCAGAATTATTCCGTTTACCTTCAAATTTTGTTTATAGGTTCACTGTGTTAAGGCGCTTCCCTGATTAGTTTTCGGGATTGATTGGTTAAGTATAAAGGGGGGGGAACGGGGGTCTAATCCCCCCTTAATTTATATAAATAGGTTTTTCATGCAGAATTATTCCTTTTTCCGTCAAATTTTGTTTATAGGTTCACTGTGTTAAGGCACTTACATGATTAGTTTTCGGGATTGATTGGTTAAGTATAAAGTTGGAGGAACGAGGGGGGCTAATCCCCCCCTTAATTTATATAAATGGGTTTTTCATGCAGAATTATTCCGTTTACCTTCAAATTTTGTTTATAGGTTCACTGTGTTAAGGCGCTTCCCTGATTAATTTTCGGGATTGATTGGTTAAGTATAAAGGGGGGGGAACGAGGGGGGCTAATCCCCCCCTTAATTTATATAAATGGGTTTTTCATGCAGAATTATTCCGTTTACCTTCAAATTTTGTTTATAGGTTCACTGTGTTAAGGCGCTTCCCTGATTAGTTTTCGGGATTGATTGGTTAAGTATAAAGGGGGGGGGAACGAGGGGGGCTAATCCCCCCTTAAATTATATAAATGGGTTTTTCATGCAGAATTATCCCATTTGCTTCAAAATTTGTTTATAGGTTCATTGGGTTAAGACGCTTCCCTGATTAGTTTTCGGGATTGATTGGTTAAGTATAAAGGGGGGGGGAACGGGGGGGGCTAATCCCCCCTAATTTAGATAAATGGGTTTTTCATGCAGAATTATCCGATTTTCTTCAAATTTTGTATATATATTCATTGTAATTAGAGACTTCCCTGATTAATTTAAGAGGTTCATTATTTAACTATGAGGGGGGGGGTAATGGGGGTATGACCCCCCTTAATATATTGTTGATTTCTTTATTTTTCTCTTATTTCAGATTCTTTGAAATAAGAGTATAATATACAATTAGTGTGAATAGCCTGTGAGCTCAATGCCCTCAGTTTAACTGGGCAGTTTTCTTTTTATTTCATGAATCAATACTCTGAACTTTCTTTGATAGATCGGGTTAACCTGCGCTGCACGAGTTAAAACCAACCTGAAATAATTGGCGATTGTTGTCACGTGACAAGTATTTCCCCTTTCTCACGCTTCCACATAGGGAATTTGGTTTAAAATGACGACTTTGACAGTATTTCAAGAAAGTTCTTCTGTCTTTACTAAAAAAAAAGGAAAACGTCTTTTGATTACATAGTTTCTGAATAACAGTACCTGCCAATTTCATGCATTTCTGGACAAAAATGATTTCAGAAATGTGTCAGTAAGGACATCCGTTTGATTTCAGAAGGGTCGTTAGAAATACTATAGAGCATGTTCCTTATATAAAAAAATGCTATATCTAGCATTTATAGTTTTTACATGGGGTACACAAAAGAATTCGGACACATTTTGGTCTAGTGGGACAATTTATTTGAAGTGCATTTTGATCATGTTTTTCTCGAACAAATTCAAAGAAATTTATTTAATCTTTAGCATTGCATGAAAGTACAGAATATATTTGAAAAAACTGAAGGTGGATAAATGCAATAAGTAAAAATAGTTGAATTGTTTTATAATCTATGCAATCAACATTATTTTTTGTTATTGTTTTGTTCGTATGTGCTATCAACAGGAATTAGGCACAGATGGAAATTCAGCAATAATATATATATTTTTTCATTTGAAAATAATTTCTAGCCATCTAACAATAACTCATCTTAAAATGGGAAAAAATGATTTAAAAAAAATACTTTTAACATTACAAATTTCAATAGATATATTGTATTCTATACATTGAAACATAATACATATATTATAAATAGCAAAATTTAATTGTATATTGTTATTAAATATAACAATACATAATTCAAACAATATTTATATTGTTTCAATTATGTATATATATGTATATAATTTGTGTGTTATGATCCAAATGACGTTTACAAATTTCTAGATAAATAAGGACGTATATTAGTTCACGGCAAAAATAAAAACTGTACGTAAAAGGGGATACATATACAGGGGTCAGATATCCAACTCTCGACGAGTGTGAAAATGTTCTAGCACTGGATATGTGTCCCCTCTGCTGTGATCTCAAGATGACTTAAGGGGGCAGATATACAGGAGACGGATATCTAATGCTCTTATCAAAAGTAAAATGTCCTAGCATTGGATATGTATCCCCTTTGCTCTGACGTCAAAATGATGTATGGGGGCAGATATCCAGGGGTCGGATATCCAATGCTCTCCTCAAAAGTAAAAGGTCCAAGCATCAGATATGTGACCACTTGATATATGTCCCCTTCTGCTATGAAGTCAAGATGACGTACGGGGATGCATATACAGGGGTCGGATATCCAACTCTCGACAGGCATGAAAATGTTCTTGCACTGAATATGTGTCCCCTCCTCTGTGACGTCAAGATGACGTATGGGGGCAGATATACATGGGACGGATATCCAGGTCTCGACGAAAGTAACATGGTCTGGTTTTGTATATATGTCCCCTTCTGATATGGGGGCATATATACAGGGGTCGGATATCCAACTCTCGAAGAAAGTGAAATGCTCAAAAGCTAGATATGTATCCCTTTCTGCTGTGATGTAAAACTGACGTATGGGGGCAGATATACTGAGGATAGATATCAGGCAACTCTTATTTAATTCTCTCTCTTCCCTCCTTCCTCCAATATCCTTCTCACTTAAATTCTTCTTATCTAAACCCGAATAAACATTGCTCTCCTTGTTTTGGGCCATCCATCAAGGAATTTTTATCTGCGCTTTTTACACTTAGTGCCATTTCACATTTAACTACAGGCTGCATTTCTTGTACACTCTATGGTTTTATGTATTTATTTTTTGTAATTTTATCCATTGCACTGATGATGGAGCTTTACAAGCTTTGAAACAGCTGTTTACCTTTTAACATTTACATTTTTTCATTTATGCTCTGATCACTTTTTGTTTCTTACTATTTTTTAAAACTGGTATACATCTTTTTTTTAATTATATCTAATTTAAATGTGATGTGATTGTCTTTAAAGTATTTTTTCCATTTTAAATGTATGCAATTGAGTAAACATATAACTAAAAATCTAATTTTTAAATTTTATGAACTATGATTTTCTTTTCTTTCAATAATTTTAAAATTTTGTTTTGTATTTTAGGTGGAGTATGATATTGGAGCTCGTGGCAAACCTCTTCCAGCTGTATATATGAATGCATTAGATTGTGGATTAATTCCTGTAATATTAAGACTGTCCGGTTCTGCTCAGAGTGAGCCAGTTTCTTTTGAGCTTATTTTCTACATATTAATAAAATAAGGAAACAGATATTCTTGTTTGGAATTTTCTGCACTCTAATTCATTTGTGACTATCTTGTACAACATATAGTCACTGACATGTACATGTATACATGCATGTATAGTATATATTGTCTGCAGAATTTTGTATTTGTTAGTCATTGGATTTCAGACTGTTTCTTACAGATGGATTTTATATGCAATTCAAGATATGCACTGTTGATCCTGTCCTTTGTATAGTTATGTCAATATAAAAAAAAAAAAGCCTACACTTAAGAAGCGATAAATCAATCTCCTAGCATATTTAGCATATCAAAGAAGACTGAATGAGGAGTTAAATTTAGTTACATCATGCTAACTTTAGAGTCATACCTTTGACCTAGTCATAAGATAATAGTATTTTCAGTATGAAGTTTTAATGGATTAATCTTTCAAATTTATCTAATTTTAAGAGTTTTATGGGAATATCTGCATATTATATGGAAAATATTTAAATCCTAGAATGATGAGAACTCTTTAACATTCCACTTTCATTCAAGATATTTATATTTCAATTTTGATTTCTGTATGTTGTTATAGAGTATATGAAAAATTGAAGTTCTAACTTACCTCTTATCTGTTCTAAAATTAAAATTAAAATTTGTCTTTTTAAATGTTTTTATCCTGATTGGAACATTTATATTTTCTTATAGTTTTGAGGAATATAATGAATGTATGAGAAATGATTTGTTTATATGTTTCAAATTTTACATTCCATGATTTATTAATTTTCTGAATTGCAATCATGTTGTCTTCTGTAGTTGTTGCTGCTTAGCAAACTTTGCATTTAATTTTTTTTAATAGGAATTATGAAAATTGAAATGTTCATTGATTTAGAGCATTTAATTGTGTATTTGTAAGACATTTTTATAATTAAAGAAATGAACAGTTGATTGTAATCAAGTGGTCAGTTTTTAGTGCTTCTCTTAGTGACATATTTATACTGTTTTGAAAAACTTTGCATTTTTACATTGGTTTGATGTAAAAGTAGTATTTGAAGAGGTATTTGAGTAAAGATTATCAGTATCAATCTATATGAAATGTATAAAAATGTCATAAAATGAATATACAATGTAAATAACTGTTATGAGTTGCTGAAACTTAATAAACTTGTTCGAATGTTACCTTTGTGCTCATACTACTGGATATCCGTGAATGCCTAATAATGTTATAAAAGTTAACTTCAATTTTCTTTAGCTTCTGGCTAGTTACATTCTTAATATTTTAATTGTTTTGTTCTATTTTATGACATGAAAAATTATAAAATTTATTTTATTTTATGAGTAAACAGTGCATATATATATATTTTGTTAAAGGTGAATAATGAAAGAATAAAGCCAATCTTTCAAAATTTTCCAATTAAGACAATAATTTTTAACACTTTTAATTATTGGTCTCTGATGCTGATATCAGTATAAATCAAGATTTCACTTAAATGTGTGCACATGCATTTACAGCATTGACCTTATGTATTTATCCCAGATGATTTTTAACTTCTGACTTTAATATGTACATGCATGCATGCACAGTATAAGTATAGTATAATTCTTGGTCTTATAATTTCTAATACAAAACTAAGGCTTTGTCATAGAGCAATATTCTATGTGAGTGATAGAATGTTCTGACAATTTAGATCAAACTTTTAAAATGTTCTGACTGCTTATGTGTATCAGACTTTTACTATATTCTACTGATTCACTGATTAAACTTCTGTAATTTATGTACTAAATTGGTTTGTGTAAAAATTAGGCAATTCATTGAATAGAAATTCACCTGAATAGATTTTTTTCATATTTCCTGTTTGGCCTGTGTTGTGTTTATGCTTGTTTTCTCCCTCAACTTGAGTATGAAGGATCTCTAATAAAAAAATCATACTTTTTTTAAGTACTGTTAATTTATAAAAGAATTAACTTAAAGAAAACTGCTAAATATTTTACTGGACATTGTACTTTGAACTGAAATTTAAATATTATGATAGTTGCTAACAAATCGAATTTGTAAAAGTCATTTGCTTATAAAAACTGCTTTTTCTATCTTTTGTGAATGTGGTACATCATCAAATAAACAAGATTATTTAATTGAGCCCTGAATATTGCAGGACACTGTTATTAAATGCTTACTGCAGCTTACTTCAGCTGTAGTTTTCTTTTCATTGGCATGTTATTGTGAGAACTGTTGAAATCTTGAACAGTGCTGTATTCAATAAAAGCATTGCCCTTCTTCCAGTCAAAGGATTATATTCCTTAGATTTTAATACATTATTCATGTTGTTATGTAATCTATGCAGATGTATGAGTGATTGAGAGTTTCAAAACTTCCTCTTGTTACAAAAAGAAAATGTTATAGTTACCATTCAGCTCAACTTTCATATTAGTCAGAAGTTTTTAGTTTTAAAGCTATTATTTATGCATAAGTATAATTAAACATTATTGCTTGTGGATTATTTTACAAGTTATTGTAATTGTATTGATTTTCTGTAGGAAGACTTGGAAGGAAATCAGAGTTTATAATTAATTTTTTTTTTAAACTAAGATCTAAATGATTATCTTTTCTTTTTTCCCCTCATTAATTTTAAAGTGCATATTTTACTTCTGGCCAGCCTTGTTGGAATTGGTGTTATATTTTTCAATACAAAGACTTATTTTTAAATTTGTATGATGCATGTTATTTACTTTTTAGAATAAATACTTCCTCATTGAAGTAAATTCTTTTCCTGCTGCATAAATTCTGAAAAGTGCTTTTTCACATGTCTTTCCGTCCATTTGTGAATAAATTGAGATATAGTATTGAGACTATTGAATGAGTGAATGGATTGTGCTGACTGTGACTAAACGTTTTGTAAAATTCCAACATCATGCTTTATAATATAAATTCAGTTACTGTTTCATATTATAGAGCTTTGTATTTTATTCAAATGTACAGATTTATTTATTCTAAGCTTTTAATGTGTCGTTTAAAAGTATGTTTGACACTTCACCTTCCCTTACCACAGTAACATTTTGGTCTTTGACTTTATTATATTAGACCATTTGTTATTAGATATTTGCTATTTATAACCAAAGGATGTTTGAAGCAGTACTGACTTTAATTTTTCACTTGCTTTTTGCTATAAGTGCCTCTAAAAAATTCCATTTTACAAGTAGCTCATATTTTACTTCTCTTCTATAAAGTATTTACTAGTGCTTGTTTCCTAAAAAAGTAACATAGTGTTATATTGTAAATCTTGTACACTAAAACAATCATAACACAATGCATGTTTTGTAACTTCCTGGAGAATTCCATGTTCTGCATATGCAAATATGTTTTATTTGATAATGTGATTCTGTTGAACTCCTGCTAGTGCCTGTTCATAGTTGGTGTTTTTATTTTTCATCTCTGACTTTTTTGATTTTGTGTGATTCATAGTTAAGGTGCCATTTTTTTTTCTTCTTATTATTTGTATTATTATTTTTAAATAATTTTATTAACTAAGTTCTTTAATTTAAAATTTTGACTTTACATAATTGATTTTAAATTCATTTTTATTTTGATTTTTCTCTCTTTCACTTAATATTAGAGACATATCATTGTTAGCAAATGTAAAAATATATGCAATTTTGATCTGTATGTATTTTTTGAATAAGTTACATTTATTGTATCTTCCTATGCAACAGATTACATGCATTTGGAAAAACGAGCAAAATAAGCTTTTCAGTGCTTAAATACTTTTTAAATAACTATATGTAATATATATGTTGTTTTAATGTTGTTTTGTCTTCAACGTGGCATGTCCTATTACTGATGTCAAAAAGGCACACACATATACATTTTCTTTTTAAAAGCTTAAAATCTGAGAACTTTTGCTTAATTTCTCTTTCAGTTAATAGCATTTTAAGTATGTTATGTCTATTCTTAACCCTAAGATGAGTATATCTAATTGAGTATATCGATTACCACAAAAATATATTTGCAGCTGGATACGAAAATACCCATGTTATGTATACTACGGCATAACATGGGTTACTATTTGCATGAGTTAAAAGCTTACTAGTGTTTATATGCAGTTTCAAAGTGTTATTTTCAAGCCCTTCTTAAGAAAACCATGTCATAGATCAGCAGAGTATAAAACCTTATATAAACTTTTCTATACCTCACTATCCTATAAAGAAATTTCATTACAAGATTAGGCTTTACCTTATTCATTCAAAATTTTATCTTTCACCATCAGATATTTGATCTCTGATATTGATTTACAGTCTTTTTTTTAAACCTATTTTCTTAAATTTTAATAATTTTTTAAAGGCAATAACTTTTAATTGTTTAATCTTTACCTTATTCATTCAAAATTTGATCTTTCTCCACCAAAAATTTGATGTCACAATGAATGTAGTCTTTTTGGAACCTGTTTTCCTAAATTTTAAGTAGTTTTGTAAAGGATATAAAGTTTCTGTAAAAAATAAAAAATATATATTACTTAAAAGAAATAGAAAAGAAAAATGCTTTTAAAAACAGAGCATTTCTGATTAAAAAAAAAACAAAAACCTTACAGTAAGAGCCAAATTCTGAAAAAAAAAAAAATAGTAATGAGTAATCTAAAGTGATAAAAGTCCCATAGTTATCATAGAGTTTTTACAAATCTGTGAGGATCTTTGCAGCTTAATATTTTGATGAGCTCTGAATATGATTAGTTTTAATTTTTTTATTGAATTTGTTGTTGCATTTTATCATTTTTAATGTCTTTTTTATTTTATATTAGTTTTTTTTCCAAATTTAAAAGAGTATTGATTGGGTAGTGCCATCTGCAAATAATAGGTGCCTGGTACTTTTGTTCTTCCATTAAGATGACACTGTTTATAATGACTCAAAAAAATTTATATTACATTTTATCTTCTTGAATAATCTTTTATTTTTTATTGACTTATAATTATTCTCCAAATTTGAAATAAATTATACTTGGGCAGCGCCATCTACAAGTCTTTTGTGTCTAAACTTTTGTTCTTCCATTTAGATGGTGCTGTTTATTTGCGGCATAAAACAGTTTAACTAATCTGAAATTCCCTTTCTTTATGTATAGTTTTTTTTTAATTGGGGGGGGGGAAATACTGACATAAAGGACATTTTTAACTAACTGTTATTTTTATACTTATTTCTTTTCCTATTTATAAATACATTTAAAACTAATGAGAAAACTTTAAATGACTTTACAACTATTAGTCTTACAAGTGGATATGCATGGATTTTGATGAAATATGTTTGTAGAGTTCCTATCCATAGCTAGCCTGATCAAAGGTCAAGGCATTCTTTCAAATGGCCCTTAATTTTTGAGATATTGGATGACAAAGTTCAACTTACACTTTAAATACTTAACGGATGACAGTGTTCGAGTCCTTGGTGGCGTTGTTGTTGGTTGGCGTTGTTTTTGGAGATTTTATCTACAGATTGTGTGGCCTGTGATTCAATAGCCGCATATGATATTATTATTTTTTTTTTTAGATATTTCACACACTTGTGGAGTACTGTAGCTTTTATTTTTTATTTTTTGCTGCTCAAAGAAATGTATAAAATCTTATACATTGAGAAAAATAAATTTGTGCAGGTGTCTACAACAAGATGGGTTATCATTGTACCGTTCAGTGAAATGCAATAAAAAAGACTTGTCGGTGCTGGTTTCTGTACTGATGGAAGACAGCAGCGCTATTGTGCACAGTCAGCTGGAAGCAGTTACAAGTTTCCGATTTGTTGCTATGGCACTTTCATTTCTAATGTTTTGCATATTCTCAACAAAGTATGCTTAGCTTTTAAAAAGCAGAACATTGATTTTTTTTTTTTTTTTTTTTTTTTTTTGCAAAATGTGAAACTTGCATTACAATTAAATGTTTAGATGATATTTCTTCTGGTTATGGAGAAAACTATGAAAAGTTTATGGAGAATGTGCCTCAAGAAATCTAAGATTTTATTTATGAAAATAACATAGCTTTTGTGATGATAAAAAATAATGTGATATTTAAAAAAAATAAAGCAAGATTACATGGTAAAGTATCTCCTACAAAGTTTAATAAAATGTTTTGTTGATTCATGCAAACTAGAGATGTTTAACATGTTTTGTTCACAAAATCTCCCGTTAATGGATAAGGACAATTTTCAAAACTATGGTAAAATAGTTGGTTGAATGGGGTTTTATGGCACAAAGTAAGGACATGCTGAGTAAAAAAAAAATGGTTAGAATAAGAACATCAAATTAAAATTTAAAATTGATTTAAAACTTTGTCATAAAAACAAGATGAATGAAGAGAACACAGTTAAATGAAAAGAGTGATGTGATGATAAATGTATAATTAAAATCATTCAATGAAAATATAACAACATCTAAAAGAAATAAACGTTTTCACAGTTAAAATATATGCAATCTTTAAACTAACAGTTGGTAAAATGTCCAAAGTTTCTAGCAGAAATATATTTAACTTCAACAATACATTACCAAAAGATAAATAGTTAAAATCATGTAGGTTTGAATACCTCAAAAACAGTATCATCATTTGAGTCAGAACTGTAAGATTCTGATTCCAGTTTCCTCTGCATAGTGCAACAGCTGTTTGAAATCCTTTGTAGAAAAAACAATTACTCAAGACAAGGTTTCTTGTTTTTTTCCTTCACAGTTTTCTACTGTGAAGAGGCTTGGATTGAGGTTTTCTCTTTCTCTTTCTGTGCACATGATTTTTGTTTTTCTTTTTATGTAGGGGAAACAGGTTTTCCATATTTGTTTGCAGATGAAATATAAGTTTGACCTGACTCATGTTTGGTGGACTTTTTAGATTGGCTATTTTATTTTCACAGGTTCTGATGATGGTAGCCAAAGTTCTAGTACAGGCACAACTTTTTTAATAGTGATGCAGTATGCATTACATGTTTGCTTCTTTATAGTGCTGGTTAGTGTAATAGATGAATCATATAGTGGTAAAGAGAATTCCATTTGGGTGCTTATATGTCTTAAGGATTTTGTTTGTTGCTTGAGTAAACTAGAATAAGAAACTCCTACAGTTGGTGTTCTGGATTCAACAAATTTTCGAGTTTAAGGGTAAGAAAGTTTTTGAGTGATTTTGACCGCAAGAATTTCTTTCTCATGGATCCAATTTGGGCAAGAGCGGATGCTGTATGGTCACCCTTACAGTTTGTGCAGCACTCATATTTTTCACATGACTTACTATCGTGTCCGACTTCTGCACAACATGCACAGGTAACAGAACCATGACAGGTAGTTGTAGTAGGACCATAATGCTGGCATTTAAAACAACGGATTGGGTTAATATAAGGTAAGACAGGGCAGCTCAAATAGGCAGCTTTAATTTTGGTTGGCAAAGTAGGGCTATTGAAAGTCAGAATGATGTGCTTCGTAAGAAGCACTTGCTCATTCTGACAGATAGTAATACAGCATGCATCTATGATATTTTCATATTTTAAATGTAGTAGAAGTTCTTCTTTTGTAGAGAATAAAAGCTGTGGTTTGGATATTGCACCATGGCTTGTATTTAGAGTTTGGTGTACCTGAACAGAAACAGAGAAAGAGCCTTTTGTCGTGCAATTCGAGAGAAATTGTGAATGTCTGGCTGAAGAAACTTCAACAAGCAAATCCCCAAACTGTAATTTTTTAAGTGAATAACCATCTCCGAATACAGATTGAAATGTTTTTGCAATAAGAAATGGTAAAGTTCTCTTAAAAGAACTGTCAGTGCATTTAATTACAAAAAAAGTGTGAATGAATCATTCTGTACAGTTTGTTGCTCTCCACATGGAAGAGAGATACTTCGATCCATTGTAGAGAAAAAAAAAATTCAGACCCCAGTTGCACCATCCACTACTGAGCCCAACAAGAAGATGCACAGTCATGCACTAGTGCTAACCAGGGCCCATACATTCACAAGACACACCTATGTCAGTCTCCACCCTTAACGAGATGACTAGTATGTGACTGCTCATTTGATCTCCAGCCAGTGACAAGTCAGCTGACCAGCTGATTAATGCATATGGGACCAATATGTACCTCCCGTCTGCCTGAAACACAGGCCAAAGCAGTGTGTTGGTTTCCCTCAACTGCCAGGATCCCCCTTTCCAGGGACACGGGTCACCATGCATGGCAAACACGTGGTGGTTTACAGTTTTCCATAAGTTGATATAAACAGGATGATATCAGTTTATGCAGAATCGCCCTAACCTCAGAAGAGGAAACCACAATGAGAGTGAAACAAAGAGGAAAGGTTAGACACGAGAAAGGAGAGGAAAGGGAAAAGAGAAAGATCGCTCAGGTGGCCGGGGTTGCAAAGCCCATGAATACCTAAAGAAGGTATCTCCCTGGGAGACTATGGTAAAATAAATGGAATAATTTTTAACCTTAATAACATTGAGATGATATAGACTGTTCCTTGTCTGAGATAGTGTCAGAATAGAAATTATTTAAAAGTTTCTTAAGTTATCATTGTAGAACCATGAATTCAGGAGATATAGATTTCATTCAAAGAAATGACCTGCAGCAACTTTATCTTATAATATGCAACATACTGCACTTAGCTGCAATCTTGCCACTACATTCAGTGGACTATGGGAGGTGCTTCGGTATGATGTCAAAAACATAAACTAAATTGAATGAATGTCATTAAAGTCATTTCAGTATGTGCTAAAGTGGCCTAATAGGGAACACTGCAATTTTGAACCTGACTTTGAAGTATGGGCTTCAATGAAAATCCAAATAATTCTAGAAAAATAAAGTTATTTTAAATATGACATATATTTTGCAATTTTTACAATTTATTGGATATAATAGCTTAAAATCCTATGTTAACTGGGTGTGGAAAGTTTTATTTCATGCCATTTTAATGAGTTAAATTGGGTTTGGAATTCCTTTTCTTGATTGCATAAGACATTCAGAATGTACTTATTTTTAATAGTCTATAGCAGATAGGTGAATTTAGATGAATGACTAATCTAGAAGCAGTAACAAAAAATTAGGTTATTTTAGAACATTTAAAAAAGGGTACATTAAGGGGTTAAAGATAGATTTTTTAGTGTTTTACAACAAATTTTTTTTGCTAACATTCTTTCCATTTGGCTACTGTTTTTAATTTCTGATTAGCCAATTTGCTAACATTAGTCAAAAGTCAGCCAGAAACCTGGCTACACCTAAGGAGGTTGTGAGTCATGAGAATGATCGTAACTGTTGCTGGTCATAATGGAAATAAGTGAATCTATTTATGTTTATATGTAGAAGTTGTTTGTTCCTGTGTTTGTATTGTGATGTAACTTTATGTGATACATTAAATCAGGGTTGGCAAGTTTTTACCGTAAGTGGAAAAAACCTAGTAAAAACCGTCCTGGCAAAAATAGGTTTTTGCCAAAGTGGTGGCAAAAATAAGCTATGTCCCTTTAATGTTTTTCCCAGGAAAAAAAAAACTAAAATATCTGATGAAAGGAAAAAAAAAAACTTAATACTTAGTTACAAAAACAATATTCTAAATTTATTTTTGAACTCTTAAGGAAAATTAGTATAATTATGCATTTTATGAAAGAATACTAACTTTTATAACAAAATTATAAATGAAAAAAATACTAATTTTATATAAATAAATAGAAAATTTAATTATTTATTCATGTTTATACAATAATTATTAATGATTATTTACACAGTAGAAATGTTCAGACTGTAAATGGGTAAAGTGTTTATGTTTATATGCGTAAGAAATTCAAATAAACATTTATATTCTAAATTCAAATTTTTAATATAAATTTATAATTAAAGCAGAACACTATAAAATGACTACAGGCTATTTACTGAAAGAATATAATGTAATTTTTTGTCGCTTTCCTGGAGTGTAAGATGGAGGGGGGAAAAAATCTAGTTTACTAACAAGATGTAACAGTGAGATATTTTCAATATATAATGTTCAATTTAATTTAATTATTTTTTTATTTGTAACATTGTAACAAACTAGTTTCATTAGATAAATAATTATAAATTAGTATCAAAGTCTTAAATATCTACATATTTTTAGGACTCATTACATAAAACAAAAGTAGCAAAGTTATATAAAACCTTTTGATAATAAAAAAAAATATATTAACGGCTAACAAAATATTTTATCTAAGAAAAATAATTAGATATACAATTTTTAATTTGGTTCTTATGTTCCTAAGTATTAGACTGAATCCCACCTATTTTATAAACATTTAAAATATGTTAACTATTTTAATTATATTTATTAATTAGGAAATTAAGTTTAAAATATTAAATGATATATGTTATTAAATCTAATTGTTTATACCATTATGATCCTTATTAATTTATAGATTTATTTATAGATTTATTTATAGATATTATTATCCTTATTTATTTATTCACATTAAAGGTCGAATTTGTCATTTTTGCCCTGGTTGTTTGCAGTTTTTACCACTGTCCTGATAAAAATACCAACCCTGCATTAAATGTTGTTTGTCATCAAATAATGACTTTTTTACGATTTACAATGAAATGGATTTTGCAGTGGTGTCAGAAAATTGAGATAAGTAAATGGCCGTAAATGAAAAATAAAAATCCTAGGATAGCTTTTACAAGATTACGCATATAGAGTTGAGGTAAATATTACTGTTTAAGCATGGCTGATCAATTAACTAAACTGAAGAAATACCAAAGTCTAACAAAAGCCTCTATTGCCTCTATTACCTCTCTCACTAAAAAAATAGAAGAAGCATGGGTGCCTGAGTCATCAGGTTTAAAAAATGGAGATAATTTAGCCCAGTTAGAACAAAAGATACTGATCTCAAACAAGAAGATAATGAAATTTTATCATTAATTGAGGATTTAAACAAAGTAGAAAAAGACTTGAAAGCCTCTGTCGAATACAACGTCAAAATTACTCTTTCGATATTTAGAGTTAATAAAAAACTGAAACAAAATAATAAAAAAGAAATTACCCCCATAACTCATGTGGATAGTAAACCTGTAGAAGTTCTGCATGTTGTTAAACTTCCTACTTTAAAAATAGAAAAATATTATGGCTATATTAGCCAATCTCAAAAATTCTGGAATAGGGCTGCTAAACTACCTGGAAAAGTCAGGGAGTTTGGAAATTGGGCAAATAAGTCACGGAATTCCAATATTTTATCCAAAATGTGGAAAAGTCTGGAAATTTAATAAAAGTTAATGGTAATTGCCAAGTAAGTGCAAACTTTGCCCCATGACGAGTGAGTAAAATCTTCTGGGTTTCATTACCATAAATTCCAGTTTTTCTTTTCTTTAGAAATTTTGCCTAAATCACACTACTTCTAAAATTTTCTTTTCCTACTTTTGCCACCTGCAGATCAACACAGTTTAAAAATTTTTAAATTCATTAAATACTTTTTTGAAATTTTTCTGCAATATTTGTTATTTTGAAGTGACAGTTAATATAACTAATAAATCATTTCAAATATCTTCAACTGCCACTAAAAATATTTGTGTCCCCTTACTCTTTGACTAAAATTGAACTAAAGGGCATTTGGGATAGTTGCTGAAGTAAACTATGTTTCAATAAAAATATATTGTACATATATATATATATTTTTTTTTAGTTTGGAGAAAAATTTATTTTAGTTTGTAACTATCATACATTTTTAAGAAATGCAATTCCTATTATAATCCTAAAAAGGTTTTTTTTTTAATGTTATCTGTAATTGGAAAATTTTAGTATTTTCGAGTTATGCAATATTTGTTTTACCTTCAGCGTGTTTAGCACATATTACATCATTAGACTGAAATTTTGTTAAAATACACCTGGAAAAGTCAGGGAATTTCATTCTTCTATATTAGTAGCAACTCTGAATTCAGTCAAGATCGCAGTGCATGACAATGAATCCTTGTCATATATAGAAAAGATGAGCTATCTACAAAGTTATTTAGGTGGAAGCAACTTATAATACTATAGCTGGATTCATGTTATCTGATAAAAAAATATTAGCAAGCAATAGACCTTTTAAAGCAACAGTTTGGGAGAAAAGATTTAATTGTTACAGCACATATTAATTCTCTTTTATCTTTGAAACAGTTATCAAAATCACATGATGTCATCTTCTAATGAAAATTGTTTGATACTATTCAAATGTAAATAAAAAGTTTGAAAGCACTAGATATTGAATCAAATGGTTTTTACACTTTTTTTAGCCCATAATTCTAAAATCTTTATCACACAACCTTTCATTAGAGTATAACAAACAGTGTATTAAAAATTTTTGTGACTCCTATTCAAACATCGATGATTTATTATTGTTTATTCACACCAAGTTAGAATCGAGAGAGAAGTAAAAACAATTGATCAGTAATTATACTCTGGATTTTCCAAAGTCAAAACAGTCATATGCTAATTTATTGCTTGCATTTCGAAAACAGTCATTGACTGGCAATAAAATTACTTTTGAAATTTCTCATATTTTGGTAAAACCAGAAAGTTTTTGTTTATATTGTTCCAATAGTGAACATTTAATGGAAAAAGTGCATTAAATTATCGATTGAACAGAAAATAACAAAATTAGAAGTGGAAGGGAGATGTTTTATATGTTTAAAAAGAGAAAAACATATTGCAAAGAACTGTAATTCCAAAAATAAAGAATGTTCTCATGTGCCAGACACTATCATGTTTTGATATGTAATTATTTATTTGGTGATGCAAATAAATGAGAAAGGGAAGATAACTTGAGCAGAAACAAAGAAGAAAATGTATTAAGTGTAATGGTATAAAGTGATTTACTTAATTTGAAAACATGGCAAAAGAGGGAAAAATTGATCAAAACACTTCTAACAACAGTAGACATCAAATACAATAATAAAATATTACATGGCGTAATAGATACCAGGACACAGATTATAATTATAAAAACTAATTGTGTACCAGAATATTTTTAAAATCCTTCTTGAACAGTAGTACTCCAATCTGCATTTAGACACCAATTAAAGCTCCTTTAATAAATATTTTATTGAGTATTTTATCCAAAATGTGGAAAAGTCTGGAAATTTAATAAAAGTTAATAGTAATTGCCAAGTAAGTGCAAACTTTGCCCCATGACGAGTGAGTAAAATCTTCTGGGTTTCATTACCAAAAATTCCAGTTTTTCTTTTCTTTAGAAATTTTGCCTAAATCACACTACTTCTAAAATTTTCTTTTCCTACTTTTGCCACCTGCAGATCAACACAGTTTAAAAATTTTTAAATTCATTAAATACTTTTTTGAAATTTTTCTGCAATATTTGTTATTTTGAAGTGACAGTTAATATAACTAATAAATCATTTCAAATATCTTCAACTGCCACTAAAAATATTTGTGTCCCCTTACTCTTTGACTAAAATTGAACTAAAGGGCATTTGGGATAGTTGCTGAAGTAAACTATGTTTCAATAAAAATATATTGTATATATATATATATATTTTTTTTTAGTTTGGAGAAAAATTTATTTTAGTTTGTAACTATCATACATTTTTAAGAAATGCAATTCCTATTATAATCCTAAAAAGGTTTTTTTTTTAATGTTATCTGTAATTGGAAAATTTTAGTATTTTCGAGTTATGCAATATTTGTTTTACCTTCAGCGTGTTTAGCACATATTACATCATTAGACTGAAATTTTGTTAAAATACACCTGGAAAAGTCAGGGAATTTCATTCTTCTATATTAGTAGCAACTCTGAATTCAGTCAAGATCGCAGTGCATGACAATGAATCCTTGTCATATATAGAAAAGATGAGCTATCTACAAAGTTATTTAGGTGGAAGCAACTTATTATACTATAGCTGGATTCATGTTATCTGATAAAAAAATATTAGCAAGCAATAGACCTTTTAAAGCAACAGTTTGGGAGAAAAGATTTAATTGTTACAGCACATATTAATTCTCTTTTATCTTTGAAACAGTTATCAAAATCACATGATGTCATCTTCTAATGAAAATTGTTTGATACTATTCAAATGTAAATAAAAAGTTTGAAAGCACTAGATATTGAATCAAGTGGTTTTTACACTTTTTTTATCCCATAATTCTAAAATCTTTATCACACAACCTTTCATTAGAGTATAACAAACAGTGTATTAAAAATTTTTGTGACTCCTATTCAAACATCGATGATTTATTATTGTTTATTCACACCAAGTTAGAATCGAGAGAGAAGTAAAAACAATTGATCAGTAATTATACTCTGGATTTTCCAAAGTCAAAACAGTCATATGCTAATTTATTGCTTGCATTTCGAAAACAGTCATTGACTGGCAATAAAATTACTTTTGAAATTTCTCATATTTTGGTAAAACCAGAAAGTTTTTGTTTATATTGTTCCAATAGTGAACATTTAATGGAAAAAGTGCATTAAATTATCGATTGAACAGAAAATAACAAAATTAGAAGTGGAAGGGAGATGTTTTATATGTTTAAAAAGAGAAAAACATATTGCAAAGAACTGTAATTCCAAAAATAAAGAATGTTCTCATGTGCCAGACACTATCATGTTTTGATATGTAATTATTTATTTGGTGATGCAAATAAATGAGAAAGGGAAGATAACTTGAGCAGAAACAAAGAAGAAAATGTATTAAGTGTAATGGTATAAAGTGATTTACTTAATTTGAAAACATGGCAAAAGAGGGAAAAATTGATCAAAACACTTCTAACAACAGTAGACATCAAATACAATAATAAAATATTACATGGCGTAATAGATACCAGGACACAGATTATAATTATAAAAACTAATTGTGTACCAGAATATTTTTAAAATCCTTCTTGAACAGTAGTACTCCAATCTGCATTTAGACACCAATTAAAGCTCCTTTAATAAATATTTTATTGAGTATTGCAGCTGATAAATTAAACCTTAGGATGTTTCTGAAACTTATGATAACATATGCAATGTCTGATAATTTGATTAATGATTTATTGCTTTCATTAAATACATGTAACAAATTAAATAATTTAAATGAGGATAATGAAACTAGAACTGCATTAAATTGTAAAGTTGACATAATAGGTGACAGTACAAAAGAAACCAACAGCATGCATTTGCCTTGTTCAACTTTAGGCCATGTTGAAACTGCGAATGCAAACAAGAACATTGATCATACTCCCAGCGATGACTCCAATAATTTTACAAATGATGCAGAAAAATTTATATGGCAACAGAAAAACGACCCTTCATTAAATCAATATTGTATTGATACCAAAAATAAATACAAGAATTATTTTGTCCTAGATGATTTGTTATATTATGGAGATAAATTAATGGGTGAAACGGTACACCAATTGCTCGTACCTGAGCCACGTAGGAAACAATTGTTAGTACTCGTACACTCAAGTTCTTGGGGCGAAGATCTAAGAAACAAGAAAACTGTGCAACGACTGAAATATTAATTTTTTTGGCCAGCAATTAAAAAAAGATAGTGAATTTTGTGATCAGTGTTTATCCTGTCAGCTTCGAGCAAAACCAAAGAAATTTTATAATGTACCTATAACTCCAGTTACTTGTTCAGACGAGGTAATGCAGATTATAAATATTGATATAATTGGTCCAATTGAATCTGCTGGTGGAGCATACAAGTATGTACTCTGCGTGGTAGATCAGTGCACTTATTGACCAGAAGTGAACTGTTTAAGAAATATCTCTGCTAAATCTACATACAAAGCCCTTTTACAGATTTTCAGTTGAACTGGAATTCCAAAATTGATTGCAAGCGATCACAGTAGAAATTTTACTTCTGCTCTCACACAAGAATTTATGAAACATTTATGAACTGCTCCACATTTCTCAATACCAGGATATGCACAATCTAATGGTTTAGTTGAAAGATGGAGCACTGTTCTTAAAGGAATGATACACCATACAGTAAGAGAAAATTCCAAAAAACTGGCACAGGCACATACCTTTTCTTTTGTAGACATACAGGGAAGTACCAAATGCCGCAACTAATGTTAGTCCATTCCAAATGTTATATGGTAGGCATCTGACTGGTCCTTTCACCATATTAAACTCACCGTGGACCAATGAAACACCTTTACCATGTGGTCAATTAAGCTCAGTAACTAACTGTTTAAATGATTTGGAAGTGAAGTTAGAAAAACATTTGCACGCCAACAAAATCCGAAAGTTAAACAACACATATAGGAGTGATATATGATGCTAATATTGATTTTGATGAAATTGAAAATATCCCTAGAATTGCGAAAGAAGATTTTAATAGACCGATAAAGAGTTACACCTAGACCATATATCACCTGAAGAGAAGAAACAACTGTGGCGCAGGCTATTAAGCTCGGTTCCTGTCAAGATCACCGAAAGTGAAGCAACATCTACCATATCAGTGCTTGGGAGGGTGACAACCTCTCTTGACTGCGGCTGCTGTGGGACCATGTATGCTATAATTGGAGCTGGTGCATGTAAAATCTGTTTGTGGCTCCAATATTCTCCAAGTTTGTAAACTATACCTCTGGGGGTGCCAATCCAGGTGCAGGTCTCTCATCTGGAATTGGTTCAAAAATGAGGAGACCAGCTCTGGAAGTCCAACCTCTCTTGAGGCTCTGGCACCCCCTTCTTTCAGAGAAGTGCCATGGCACTTTCTCTGACACGACAACAACAGAAGAAACAACTGGTTGACACATTGTACACAAATATTCCAATCAGAAATCTCAAAAATCACCAATGTAGATGAACATTGCATTAAATTAAAACCGAACAACCAATCAAAACGTCAGAAACTTCTTAGAATTCCCGAAGCACTTAAAAATGAAGTGGATCAACAAATTGAAGAATTTCCGAGTTTAGGTCTCATTGAGCACTCTGAAAGTGAATATGCACATCCAATCATTTGCATAGCTAAGAAAGATTCATCAGTGAGACTCTGTGTTGATTACAGATATTTGAATGCACAAATGGGAATTGACTCATTTCCAATGACGAATGCTACAGACCTTATATATAAAGTAGCTGCAGCAAAATTTATTGGCCTGTTAGATTTATTAAAAGGATATTGACAGATTCGGCTGAACAAAGATTGTAAACATCTCACATCCTTTGTCACTTGTTGTGGACAGTACACTTTAGTAGCCATTCCATTTAGATTACGTAACACCACAGCAACTCTTTCAAAGAGCAATGATTTGTATCCTAGTCCAGCATAAAGCCTATGCAGAAACATACATCAACAATGTAGTAATTTTTTCTAATACTTGGTTGGATCACCTTAAGTACCTAGACATGGTCCTTACTACTCTTGAAGAAGCCAATTTAACAGTGAATTTTAAGAAATGTGTATTCACACAGCCTCAGATAAAATTTCTATGTCATGTGGTAGGATGCGTGCGGTATATATGCACCTGATCCGACAAAGTAGCAGCAATACAAATCTTAAAAGTTCCCATGTCAAAGAAAGATGTCAGGAGCATACTAGGTTTTTTTATCTTATTATCGATCCTACGTTCCTTCATTTTCCGACATAGCCCATCCATTGATCGAACTTAGAAACGTGCCCCTAATGAAGTCACCTGGTCCGAACATTGTAACAAAGCCTTGTACAAATTGAAACAGGCAATTAGCAAATCGCCCATTTGTTATTCTCCCAACTTTCAAAGACCTTTTATTATATATGCAGATGCCTTCTCATATGCAATAGGTGCTTGTTTATCTCAAAAGGATGAAAACGAGCACAAGCACCCCATTGCTTTTATAAGTAAAAAGCTCTCCAAATGTCAAGAAGGTTATGCTACTATCGCAAAGGAAGCTTATGGAGTTACCTTTGCACGGAAAAGTTTGAACGCTATATTTACTGTTCGCAAGTAACTGTGGCGAGCGACCGTAATCCTTTAAAATTTCTCACAGATTGTGTACCTCAAAGTGCATGCCTTCATAGATGGGCTCTTGCGTTACAGCATTTTCAAGTCCAAATATCATACCGACATAGAAAACTCCACACTAGTGCTAACACTTTAAGCAGGCTATATTCCTCACATTGGACTTAGAAACTTTGCATTACCAGACTCCTCTGAACTTTCTTTTTTGCTTTGTGATTCTGTGCTACATAATTGAACCTTAAAATATTAGTATTAGTGTTATAGTATATAGTATATTTCTTTTGATATTATTTAAGTGTTTGAATTTTAGTAATAATATGCTTTGATAGTTTATTTAGATATCTACTAGACTTTGATTTGTCCCAAAAGACTAAATCAAATTCTTGAAAAGGGGAGGTGTGAGGACTGTTGTATGCATGCCTTAAGATTTACTACACTCCCACAATGAAACAGATTTTACAAGTTTCACTTGTTTAGAAGAAATTAGTAAAGTTTCAATTTCAAAGGTCTGGGTTCTATCCTACATTATATTTATTTATTTTATATTATTATTTACCATGAAAATTATTAAATTATTATGTACATGCATTCTTTGTTATAAAATCATATTTCTGTGTACAAATGTTTCTTAAGTGTTCGCACATTTGGCCAAATACTATTGGTGTATTTCCAACTTATGTTCATAAAAAAATTACAAAGGTTTAAAAATTATATCAATTAAAATTTATTTCAACTGCTGTGTTTAGAATATGAAAACAAAATATATTTTAAAAAAATGTCATAAGTAAGACAATTGGAGCATTTGGAAGCATTTGTACGTATTTGGAACATCTCGATCTATAGGTGCAGCCTCTATCATGATATTACCAAGGATTCTGACTCACAGTCATCTATCAAGTACGTAAGGTGTAAACAGAACTTTTACCTCCAATATCTCAAATGCTCAAGACCATTTGAAAAATATCTTGATTGGGATGATTAAGAAAATGAATTGTACAACATACTTCAGTTTTATCAAAATAATGTATACTGGTAAAATAATACTGGTAGCCTCCATAGGGCATATTATTTCTTCTGAAAACGTTTGACTTCTGTATTTTAATTTGATTACAATCAGTCCCATAAAAAATATCCAGCAATCTGGAAGGGGGAGGGGGGAGCAGTCAGAATTATTTATCTGGAAAGAAAATGAATTTTTAAACTACCTAGTAATTTTTCACTCATCTTTTATATACAGTATGTGACAGATTGAACTTAATACCTATATATGAATGAATTTTTGATGAATGGACTTTAGGAATCTTAAAACATTTTAATGATTAGATTTTGTGTCTTTTAGAGAATATTTATTTAAAAACATTTTTGGTTGATTGCTTTTGTTGTTTGAAGCCCTTTTGAAAGAGACTGAAATTAACCTCTAGCTAATAGTTATAAATATAAAAGGTCTTAGAGGATTTTCCCAAATATCCTGGCCAATGTATATGTGTGTGTTTGTGCGAGAAAACATTGATATGAAGATTTTGTTGTAGAAAGCTATCTGAATGATAGTTGAATTATTGGTAAAATTATTGCAAGTTATTGCAAAATTAATAGCAAGATAATTGTTTGTCAAACTTGATTTATTGTTTCTGACTTTGATTTATAAGTTATTTATCAATTTATTTCTATTTCATTGATTTTGTTTACTTTTGTTAAAGTGTAGATAAATCTTTGTTAAGATGTTATTTATGGTGGTTATGTTTTGCTGTAATAATGTAAAATAATTTGATAAAATGTCATTTGAACATATATTTCAGTTTTTATGGTTTGTTACTGGTATTTTATTTCATTCTTAAATTTGATATTGTTATTTAATTGCAGACCTTTGTATATGCTTTATCAATGACAAAAGATGCAATTTTATATTCATATAATAATCTCTACTGATATAATATATAATAATACCCATACTATGGAATAACAATAACAATGAAATTTTAATTAATATATCTTTTAATGTCACAAATGACACATTTTTTTTTATCTTGAAGTTTTGAGTCTGGTGTGCACATGTTATTTTTATTATGTATTGAATGTGCAATATCAAATTCTAATATATCATGATATGAGCTTTTGTTACCATAAGATACGAGTCTGATGTATGTGTTCATTATTTTCTTTTATATTGAATAAATTTTATAGCTTTTCACCCACACTAAAACTTTCTTTTTAGTTTCATTTCTCATTTTTTCTTTAGTCATTTTTAAAAAACATTTTAAGCACTTTATATGTAGCTGGTACCTGATCAGTAAGGATGCTGGAATTGAATTAGTTTAATACATAGTGTCTTTACGGCAGCATAATATAAACTTGTATATGACATGCATTAGTGGATGCTTGATGCTATTTGGTAGCAGATTACTAAATTATTTTACTTAAATTATATTTAATGTTGTATTTTTGTAGTATTATCCCTGTTATCCTAATGTATTAAAGTTTTACGTTAATATATGTGTGTCTGATTATTGAAGCAATGTCATTGGATTGTAGTTCCACAGTAATTTTAATAAAAACATATTAGATATTTATTATAATAAAAGCCCTGTATCTGTGTGAATCACATTTCTCATGATTATCTGTGGAACTACTTCAAAACAGGATATATTTTCAGAATTGGCATGCTACCATTTTCCAGTTTACAGAGGCGGTTGTGTTCTGGTATTTTGTACACCACTAAATTTATATAGCAATCTTTTTCTTTTTTAATTGATAAATTCTGCGATGACTTACTAAGAATATTGCTATATAAATTTAGTGGTGTACAAAATGCCGGAACACAATCACACCTGGGTGTGTGTGTGTGTGTATATATATATATATATATATATATATATATATATATATATATATACATAAAGTTCATCATTATAAGTATTTTCAATGAAAACATTGCTTTTCTCTCTCAATTTTCATGAAGGGACTTAAAAGTAATGTAGTAGAATAATTAAAATATTTTGTTTAAAAAAAAAGGCTTATGCAGTTATATTTCATCAGAATGAAGCATTTTGCCTCTAACTGTCATACCCCTAACTATTCAGGTCAAAGGTTTCCTTCAAATGGGCTTTAGTTTTTCAGAAATTTTGGGTTAAAGTTCAGCATGCATTTCAAATTCACATTAGTTCACAATCTTGATCAAGGTCTCCGTGGTGCAGCGCTAGCGCCTGCGATTTGAGAGCCAGAGATGAGGATTCTGTCCTCTCGTGTGACTTTTACCTTTTTTTAATACATTTTATATATTTGTCACGTTATAAGTTTTATGCAGAATTATGAATTCTGCATCTTTGAACTTTTTGATATTTTCCTAATAAATTCCATTTAAATTTTCAAATTTTTTGTGAAAATTTATAGTTTTTGTGCAATTTTTATTCTAATATTTCTGTTGACGAAAGTCCAAACTAATTTATGTCTTGATATCTTGTCTTTTAAAAATGATTATTGTTTACATTCATGTATATTTGCTTATTTATTTATTGTATTTATGAAATAATGCTTTTTAATATGCATTTTCTATTTAAAAAAATTTAAATGATTAAGAAAAAAATAACAAAATAATATATCCTTTTAATATTTGATTTGTTCTAAATACATTGAAATATGTTAACTGCTGAAATACTAAAATTTATCATCACAGACATCGACATTTTTAGTTAAATATGGAACTAATTGTGTGATACATATCGCAAAAATACTCTAAACAAATTCTGCATTAAAAATCGCCTTTAAATATATTCTTTACGTAAATTGTTTTAACAATATTGGAAGAATGTATAAATTAGCATATTATATATTCTTTAAATAGTTAAATTGTGATAAATATATTAAAAAATGCATTAAATTTAAAAAAGAAATTATTTCAAAAGTGATAATTGTCTGCAAAAGAAGCTAAACGAAATGGGTAAAAAGAAAATTTTATTTATTCTGATATTACTGTAAAAGTCACTGCAGACGATTTTTTTTTCAGATATTTTTTATATGTATTGTAATTTACAAATGATTTTTCATTTCTAGTTGAATTTTTCTGTATGGCATCGTCTTGTTAGAATGAAAAAAAAGATTAATTGTAATATATTATTTTTTATTTGTGCAAATCAAAAATGATGTTGAGTTTGATCTTTACAGTTAAAAGTATTTAAATAACATAAAAGAAAAATATATAACTGGCTAAAACTTGGATATAAGCGTTATTGCTTTAATATTTTATTACTCCTTTCAAGATATGTTGTTGGAATTACCTAATCATACATACCTTTAGAAGATTTGAGATAAAAATATTTTGTATAAATTATAAAAAAAATATAAATTTTCATTTAAAATTCCATAAAAAAGTATTGTTTTAGAACGGTTATTAAAATATAAAGGGTAAATAATTTAAAAAAAAATAAACAAAATCTAGACCATAAATTAGTTTGGAATTTCGTCAATAGAAATATTAATTTCAAAACTGAAAAAAAAAAAAAAATTGCAAATTTTCACGAAAAATTTGAAAATGGAAATGGATTTTAATAGGAAAATATAAAAAAGTTCAAAGAAGCAGAATTCATAATTCTGCATAAAACTTGTAACGCGACAAATATATAAAATTTATTAAAAAAGGTAAAAAGTCGCATGAGAGGACAGAACCCTCAGCTCTGGCACTCAAATTGCGAACGCTAGCTCTGCACCACGGAGACATTGTTCAAGATCGCGAACTAATGGATATTTGAAACGTATGCTGAACTTTAACCCGAAATTTCTCAAAAACTAAAGCTCATTTGAAGGAAACCTTTGACCTAAATAGTTAAGGCTATGATCCCTACAACATACTTTAAAATCATCAAAATCTGTGAGCATCATGTTTGGCAGTCCCCTTGTTAGTCTGTTTGAAAATTACCTGTGTGGCATCATTATGATGAAAATGTTTCCTTTTATCCCATTGTGATGAATGTGTTCTATACAGAATTTTTAATCTTTTAACACCATTAATTCCATCTAACCCTTTAACTAATTTAATCACAGATATTCTATGATTAAATAAGGGGAACATTTCTATTCAAATAAACTGGTAGGAAAAAATGAAGGATTGTGCATATGTATACGTGATAGTTGCCACAAAGGGGTAAATTAATGCTTCAAATTATAAACAATTGTAATCTTTAAATATGATGATGAGAACATTAAAAGTTTATTGAATCATTGATTTAAAAGTCATTTCCATACTCTGGGACTGACTGACTTCATTTGGCTCTTCATATTATTTTTAATTTTTTTTTTCATTTGATTTGTCTTTTAATCTCTATTGATCTTGAAATAGTTATGGTAAATTTTGAAATGTTTTCCACCATCAGGAAACACATGTGAAATTGATACAGGGTTTTTATATGTCTGCAAAGTTGGGTAAAGAATGTAATAAAAAAATTGAAAGCTACTCAAAATGGCTGAAGAAAGTTAAACCTTTTTTTAAAAGCCAAAATTGTTAAGAATATTTTTGCTCCTCATATTTTATTGAGCTTCAGGGCATACTCAGCAACAGTAAGACAGTTGAATTGTTGAACATCTAGCCCTTTATATTATGTCTTCTTAACTCCTTCATGAGGAGTGTCATATATATGTGGCATTTAGGTTGCACACAATTCTTTAATTTTTTTCTACTAATATTTTCAAATGGTAATTTTTGCCTTATTTAATCACAGAATTTCTTGAATTAAGCAAAGATTTCTATTTGGAAATACTGGTGCTGCAAGATTAATAATTGTGTATGGGACTTTCATTGTGAAGTGGTTAATGAAACTATTGTATTATAGACAGTAACCTTTACATCAAGAATAATACAGAGTCCTGTAATAATATGACTAAGTTTAGAATAATTAATTGAAAATTCCTTTTATTAGTTTGAGCACAACATGCAGATACAGGACACTCAAAATCCATGTAGCTTGGGACTAAGGGCTTTGCAGAGTTCAGATCATAACTTTGTTTACATTTTAAAACCTCATCAAAATAGTCCTGTCTTTTGTAATAATTATGCTTTATATATAACTAGCTGACCTGCCTGGCATTGCTGGGGGTCTGTGATAATAAATTAAAACAAACCTCAAGTTTGTAAGATTTAATATCTTTAACCCGTTTTTGTATGAAAATAATTTAATTTAAAGTTCTCAGCATGCACCGGAAAATACCTTATTTCTACCTTCTGCCGACAGGATATGCATTCTGATCTAAACAAACCTGCGACGCAGTATAGCAGGTGTGCTGTGCACATGCTAGAAGATCATTTAGTTCCACTGCCAGGGAGCGTAATCTGTTCTATTAAGAACATCTGACTTGGGTATCCAATTTGTATCAAGGGTGTTGAATGAACCAATTCCCGTTGAAATCTCATCTATAGAACCAAAGAAGAAAATGCACCCCTGGTGGTGGAAGGAGGAACTAAAATCTGTAAAGTGATCGAATGAACCAAATCCCGTTATGATTGGCCCATAGAATCAGAGATAGGAATGCGCCCCCTGGTAACTAAAATCTGTAAGGCTGTCAAAAATAAAGTTGAATGAGCAGCAATGAGACAAATCCTGTGTGGGTGGCAAATAGAACCCAAGAAACTAAATCCCTCTCCTGGCGATTAATATTCTGAAATAGTGGTAAGATGGCATTTTGGAAGCAATATTTAATGAGTTTTAATTAATATTTCGGCTATTTTTCAAAATATTAACACTTTGCGGTCCAACCCCAGAGTCTGACTTGGGATAATTTTTCTTTGCAAAATTTGCTTCTGGCACCAGTAATAAAGGAAAATAAAATTTGCCTTTTTTATTAAAGTATTTTTGAAATTGTGTAATTGAAGGAAACTTCTTTTAAAAAAGTGGTGCCAACCAAATAAAATTTGTGTAAGAATCACCTGACTGGAAAGGGTTAAAATTCTGATTCTCAGGTGCAGCAGGAGAGGTTTTGGGCTATCCTCATCTAAATTTTCAGACTTCTATTTGTGCTAGATTTTTTTAGCCTTCGCCGACAGACAGACACACACACAGAGGCACACAAAGTAAAACTTTGTTTTATTAGTACAGATAAATGGCAATAAAAATATCTAATGAAAATACGAATAATTTTTTAAAATAAGCTATTTAATGAAAATTTTTGACAAACTTTAATCCCCTATTACTAAATGTAACTTAAACTAGTTTAAGAGCATAATTTTATATTTTAAACTTTTCTTGCATCCTGCAAGAAGTCAGAGGTTCTTGTTCAGTAACAAAAATCTGTTTCATTAAAATATTCTAATATTTATCTTTTATGTGCAAGTGCCTCATCAAAAACGCTAATGATTCAGCATCTGTGAGTGCTCGGAAGACTGCATTATACCACTTAGAATTTTTTCATCTGTGGTAGTGCTTCATCAGCACAGAATACTCAGCTTTAAAATTCACCAATCAATCAATCAAAACATTACCATCTTGATTTTTTTCACTGAATCTTACTTGAAAATTTCTTTGTTTACATTGCGAATGATGTGCAGATTTTAGAGTTGCGGATTTTTAAGAGTTGACTGTATTTACAGAGGTAGAAGCAAATCTGTGGTAAGATTTTTAATTCTTTGAAATAAATTATGAGAGCCAGAATATCCCTATTGCATGAGAATTAATTCATAATCTCTATGTGTTGAACCCTTTTATTTGATCTTTTCTAGTGACAGGTATGAGGAGTAAAAATAGGAAAACTTAAAAGAAATTGTATGGTGCGATTATTATTGCATAGTCTTTTATGTTTTGGCTCTTGCTATTTATATAAAGGAATAAATACATTTCATACTTGTTTCAACTGTTGTAGGTATAGTCAAATCTGTAAAACTGGCGAAGTTTGGTACTGCTGGTTTGAGAACTGAGCACATGGGACTGGGGGTTTTGCAGATTGTAGCATTTTAGGTATTATAGATGACTGTTTTGTTTGAAATTTTTTCTGTTTTACTCTGGCATTCTCAATATTTCTAAAAAAAAAGTAAAAAATAAATATGGTTAAAAATTTAAAGTGTCCATCCCTGATGCAGTTACCTTAATATTATGTAATCTTCTGAAATTAAAGTAAAACAGATTACACATATACAAAAAAATATATATAAAGAACTGAATTGAGATAAACACATTGTAAACCAATTTTATTGCTGATTAGATCAAATAAACATGTTCCAGATCAGAAATTTTATTTGATGAAAGAGTTTAAAGAAATTTAAACAAAAAAGTAACATGTCACAAAATAAAATTACTGGTAAGAATTATACACTGGCCTCCAAAAGTTAAGGTACAACCAGTCTTTTATGTCTAATTTGAAAACAAATGAAGATAAAAAAAACATGAAATTTAGAAGAATTGTGCTTTAAACAGTTATTTATCAAACTTTATTTAATTTTAACATCAAGCATAATTTACAAATAAAAAATTGTATTTTTTGCAAAAGTCCACTGCTTAATAAAAAAATAAATAGCAGTTTTGTGTGAAAAAAAATTAAATAAATGGAGTTTAATAAGGCATATGTCTGGCCTTACCTGTTATGCCTTTGTGGCATCAATTTTCCATACTGTCAATTAAGTTGTTGGACACTGGAAAGGGAAACGATTCCCATACATGGAGCAATGCTTATTCCTGCTCATTTAACGACTTTGGAGGAGGACTTATGGCAGCCACCTATCTTCTGAGATAGTCCCAAAGATGCTCTATAGGATCAAGGTCCGAAGATTATGCTGCCCATTCCATTTGCTCCAAACCTTGATCCTCTAGATTATTTCTATCGGACATAATCAACCATTCAGATTAATTCATCACCAATAGCACCACCATATGGTCATGGTGTGACAATAGGAGCAAGGATCTCATCTCGATATTTCACAGCAGTCAGAATTTTTCCATGGCACACATGGAAGTTACTGTGACCAAAAGAGATTCCAGCCCAAACCATGATTCCACCTCCTCTATGACTGTGTCTTTCAACAATGTTACATAGCTAGAATCTGATGCATTGTTCTCTCCAGATCAGCACATGAACTGAATCACTCTCCAAAGCAAACAGAGACTCATCTGTGAACAGTATGGAAGCCCATTGTTGTGTGTTCCAGGTAACGTGCTCTCTTGGCCAACATAAACGGGCACTTCTGTGTTGTTGATTAAGAGGGCCACACACAATGGGTTGTCTTTCATAGAGTCCTTAATTGTGAAGATGTCGTAATCGCAAGTATTGTCATCCCTGTTACTTTACGATGATCTGAAATGAGCTGAGCCACAGTCAGAGTTGGCAGGGTTTTTCCCACCCCCGGTAAAAACCAGTATTTACCGTTCTGGGAAATACTGTGTTTTTTCCACATGGGAAAAACTGATTGTTAAAAACATAAATATAAATTCAAAACAACCTTTAAAAATGTCAAAATTGAGTTCTAAGTAAATAGCTTGAAAGGTAAAACAAAAAGAAAAGGAAGATCTACAAAAACGGACAATGGAGTGTATTTATTTAAATATTTACACACCTCACAGATTCCCAAACATTTACCAATCGTATTCATATTCTTCGTCATCTACTTCCACATTGGAATTTAATATCATATTACAAAATACTAATTTAGAAGCTTTTTGTAAACCATCTATTTTTAATCTTGTTTTGGATGAAAGAAAAATTAGAAAAAATACACTCCAGAGATGCTGATGATGCAGGACATCTCTGAAGATGTTCCATTAATTGGAGAAATTCTGAATCTATTCCATTTTTACTTAAATTCTTCCACCATACTGGAGGTGAAATAGTGTTTGTAATGTCTTCGAAAAAAGTGCATCTTCTGACTTGAACTGTATTGTGTACTGTAAGTACTTTGGATTTAAAGTCTGCAAATATTCACCAGCAGATTCCTCCTGATCTTGTGATAACTTTCACCTTTATATTTCGGATTCATCAGGTGTGATTTAGAAAATTCATTATTATTAAAAATTTTTATGAGCAAATTTTATGTTTTATGCAATAATTCTTATTTATTTATATTCCTTTCCTACAAAATAATTTTAAACAAAGGGAAATTTGTAATAACTATGTATTTCTAACTTTAATTTTACACATCAGATTCAGAAAGCCAGAATATTTCTTACATATTGTCATTTGGAAGTATTTCCCGTGGTATTTACCACTTTTTCGCGGTATTTACTAGTTTTTCCCAGTGGGATGGGAAAAACAAGTTTTGGACGGAAAAAAGCCAACCCTGGCCACAGTAGTGATGCTCCTCTTTCAGGCCAAAAGAGCTATAAAGCGATCTTCTACAGGGTTGTAACCCATGAGTGGTCTGGAACAAGTCTTCTTGATACTGAATTTTTGGATTCAAATTGATCACAGAGCCTTTGGACCACACTACGAGACACATCAAGACGTCTAGCAGCACCATTTTGTGATAACCCCATTTCCACCCATCAGATTGCCCGCCATCTTAACGAATCAAGTAAACGACATCATCTAGACATGGACAACACTGTTTTAGTACCAACAGTTCAAGATCATCCACCACAAAAAAATTTCACTCAAATTCCCAAAGTGGCAGTTCCTCCTGACAAACATATAAGTAGGGGAGACCGGGGCAAGATGACTATGTTAACAATTTTTGTTGTTTATTAATTTATTTTGAAGTAATAGTAAAATTAATTTTACATGAACTGATAGAGCATACCTTTGTAGTATTAAATACATTACCATTTAATTTTTCAAATAAAAAAAATAAAGGATAATTTTATTTTTTCATAACATTAACAAATCGTCATCTTGCCCCAGTACTGGGGCAAGATGACTTTGGCCTTGGGGCAAGATGACAACACTGAAAAAGATTGAACATATTTTATCTTTTGAATATGTTACATGGTTTAACAAATGATAACTGTGTTTTTACATCTTACAAAGTATCAAACTAAGCATAATGCATTGATTGTAACGTAATTTTGAAGTGTTTAGTTGTGCAGCTAACAATAGTCACAAATAAAAATGCCATTTTCATAATTGGAACATTCCTCATGCCACCACTCTTGACATTTACAGCACTGGATCCATTCTTCTGTTGGTGGGTCACAATGCCGGAAGTTGGCCTTAAACGCTTTTTTAATTTTTTGGGAGAAGGGGGACCAGCGGGGGAGGGGGGAGGTCTTGACCCCGTCGAACGGTACTCTCCTCGTACCGATCGGACGCTTGGAAGTGGAGATACGGACCCCGATAGGGTTTTTCTTTCGGGAGGCTAGGGGGGGGGGGGCTTAGCGGATGGCAAAAATGTCTTCCTCTGGTCGCCCCCTTTCGAACGACACCTTCCCCGATCCCATGCGCCCCTTAGCCCCAGAGGAGATAGAAGCGCAATGTCGTGCGAACAAACACACAGACAAACAAGCGTTTACAGGATTTAAATAGAATGGACAACATAGTTAGTTTAATAAATTCCGAAACACAGGGCCAGATGACGAGCTCGTCATCTGGTCCTGTGTTTCATCAAAGGATCGGTGACAAAATACAAATTTCATCAAAGGATCGCTGAAAAAATGCAAATTTCGTCAAAGGATCGCTCAAACAGCGCTAATTTCGTTAAAAGATCGCTGAAAAAATGCGAATTTCTTCAAAATTTACTTCATTGGATTAAAAGATTGAAACCAAATTTCTCTTAGTAATTTAGAAAATTCTCCATAAAATGAGGAAACAAATTGAATAATAATAAAAAATTAATCCAAAAATCCAAAAACTGGCTGGTAAAAAGGGTCTGGAATAACCATGGCACTGACTAGTTGGTGCCACTGATAATGTCCTTAGAAAATCTCTTTAATTCCTTAAAAACTTATTTTTTATTTTAAAAAAGCATGGGAACTCTGTTCTATCTCTTATTTAAGGTGGTTAGGTGGTTGCAATTATTAGCATATATACTTGATTTGCTGTTTCTGGAAAAGTGTCTTACTATTTTCAAAATTTCAATTGAAAAATGCTCACGTCAATGAAGGGTTTTATTAATGTGGTGTATCTTGGTAAAATAGATTTTTTATTAGAGAAACTAAATAATTTCTGCCTAATTCTTGTTAATAATTTCTTTTTAACTTACTCAAAGCTAAATGATGTAATATATATATACATATTAAAAAAATGTATATTTTAATAGCAATTATAATATTTGTTGGGCTTGAAATTCATAATTATTACTGCTCAAATGTCGTTCGCGCAGTTTTAAGCTTTTTTGCTTTCTTGTCAATCTCATTCCTGACTCAGTTACAAATTAATATAAAATAAACATAAATCTGCTTCACAAGGCTAAAAACACAATCGCATGTAAGCATTTGGTGATAAACAGCGGTTTATCTTTAAAAATTACCGGTGAATTTTTTTAATCTAAATATAATGTGGTTACTCCCAAATCAATGGGACAACTTAGTAGCCACAGAGTCCTATTTCTTTCATTATGGACTTTTCCGTCGTCGTCAAAAATGTGTTGTCCACTTTTGTACAGCTGCCAGAAACCGAATGTAATTTTTATTTAATGTTTTATGTGTTATTATTATTTTCGATTTAGCGGCTTTTTCCTTGGCGTTTGTGAGCCCCACCAGTGGCTGAGAGGTTGTGCTCTCGAAGCTGGTAGACGGGAGGTGCTGGGTTCGATCCCAATCGCGCCCGTCGGCCTAATCGTTCGGAGTTTTCGTGGTTTTCTTCGAACCGTGGATTTATCCATGCGTAAATACGGGTTAGGTTCCCTTAGAAAGACCCCCACGAAGGGCACTCCCCCCTGGCCTATATCCCTAGCGTAGATAATTGGCCGTCAACAATCAACCCAACCCAACCCTTGGCGTTTGTGGGATTTCCACACAACACAGACAAATTCTCACCCACCTTATTGGGTGATTTAACACATCAACCGAGTTATGATATTTTCAATTTTATGAAATTTCGAAGTTTTCTGGCACTAAAATATTAGCTGCCTGTTTTTAGTCTCGGAAAGTTCCGAAATTTCATAAAAATCAAAGTATCATAACTAGGTGTGTTTTGGTGGTAGAAGAATGGAATTTTGTAGTATAACTAATAAAACTTATTGCATATATAGCATTTTAGCATTATATATCATTTATAGTTTCTATAACTTATAGCACCTAGGGACCGTATAAAAATTTTAAAAGTGTAACTTTTTGAAAATTAATGGCAGGACAATTTCATTGATACAATCTTAATTCCTACCCTACTCTGAACACTTTTAAAATTTACATTGCATATGTATTTCCAAGAGGTGAAAAATTTAAGCACCATTCAATCTTTTTGGGACACTCTGTATAACCTTACTGTTTACACATCTTTAAGTAATCGGTCGTAACGTGGCTCATACGAAAATAAGTAAATAACTTTTGATCCCGGGATATAAACATGTTTGATTTATTCCCAATCCATTTTAAACAACAACAAAATAATTTGCTTTCCGGCTTGAAAATGTTTTTTACCGTTTCTGTAAAACTTTATTTTTTGTGTTGTTACAAATAGACGTGTGATATGAGAAAATGTACAGTAGAATATGGTTTATTCAGTGTTCCGTTTATCCGAGTTAAATGAAAAAATGTCACATTTTTATCCAATCACTGATAACGGCGCCTTTTTTTTAGCACTTGTCAAGATAGTTGAAAAGTATTTATAACTTCAGTTTGTCTGGCCGTCTGTCTGTCTTCGCTGTAACTCACGTAAATATATTCGGATTGCCATGTAATTTATATACACTATATGGCCAATGATGATCTGTAACTTGCGATTTTAGACGTTTTGTTAAATATCTAGAAAAATACATGAGGAATTATCCTGAAACTTCAGGAGTGTAAACAGCATAGTCGACGTCATATATCTCGGCGAAGGTTTTCCCCCGAAACCCCATAGGGGGTCATCAATAAATTGAAGAAAAACGAATATCTTTTGGATAACCCTGTAGAAATTAATATCGCAAAAGCGTTGAAACGGTAGCACATGCTTAGGAGGCTTCTTTTAATAAACTATGTTCATTTTTATGAGGATAGCACGTATACTCCTGAAGAAATTAAGGTTTTTATAAAAACAATCCCAAATTTCACAAAGTGTTTTGCTTATAATTTTCAGAGTTCTTAATATAAAAGAATGTTCTTTTCAGGAACGATGACAAACAACATTATATATAATACCCTGCAATCAGAATTAAAAAATAATAAATATTGGATGAAAAATGAGCAGGTTTGCTAAATATTATTTCACTGCGCATGCGCGAATTCAATCAAAATATACTGTGCATAATATATTAGCTTAATGTATAAATCAACTTTTGTGAAAGTCTCAAAAACATAGCTTGAAAATTCTGATAGAAAGCGTCGTTAGAATAAGCTCGAAATTCGCTGTTCCCAAAAGGAAGCAAAAAGATGAGGAGTTGTATCCAAATATACTAGCTTATGAAAGTTGGCATAATAAGAATGAAGTGTCTCTTATTGTATATTTGGACACCGCCCCTCATCTTTTTGCTTCCTTTTGGGAACAGTGAATTTCAAGCTTATTCTATCGACTATCACTATCAGAATTTTCAAACTATGTTTTTGAAACTTTCACAAAAGTTGCTCTATACATTTAGCTAATATATTATGCACAGTATATTTTAATTGCGTTCGCGCATGCGCAGTGAAACAATATTTAGGTAACCTGATCATTTTTCATCCAATATTTATTATTTTTTAAATTCTGATTGCAGGGTATTGTATATAATGTTGTTTGTCATTGTTCCTGAAAAGAACATTCTTTTATATTAAGAACTCTGAAAATTATGAGCAAAACACTTGGTGAAATTTGGGATTGTTTTTATAAAAACCTTAATTTCTCCCCGAGTATACGTGATATCCTCATAAAAATGAACATAGTTTATTAAAAGAAGCCTCCTAAGCATGTGCTACCGTTTCAACGCTTTTGCGATATTAATTTTTACAGGGTTATCCAAAAGATATTCGTTTTTCTTCAATTTATTGACGGTCCCCTATGGGGTTTCGGGAGAAAATCTTCGCCGAAATATATGACGTCGACTATGTTGTTTTCACTCCTGTAGTTTCAGGATAATTCCTTATGTATTTTTCTAGATATTTAACAAAACGTCTAAAATTGCAAGGTACCGGTCATCATTGGCCATATAGTGTATGTTATTGGCGTTTACTATGGCATGTTCGCTATTGAAAAGGAAGTGTGTAGCATTTGTGGTTCGTTTACAAGGACATCGGAAATAATTCCGTTGCATTAGGGTATGTGGGAAAAAATCGTTTGCAATGTATTGATGTTACACAATTTCAGACATAATGAAATGATTGTATATTACTGAGGTGCACTACAAGATGAAAATTCGGTTACAGTACTGTGTATGAGCAATAATTGCTGGAATGTGTTTTCTGTTGTGGTATCCGTTTTTAACGCTTTCCGAAATAGCTGAAAAGTGTTTTATGAATTCGGTTTGCCTGTCTGTCCGTGCTCTAACTCACGTAAATATATTCGTATTGTCATGCAATTGATATATGTATTGAGGTTTACTATAGCATGTTCGGTATTGAAAATGAAGTGTGTAGCACTTAGTTTTTTTTACAGGGACACTCAAAAGAATTCCGTTACATTACGGTCTACGGGGGAAAATCATTTGCGGTTCATTTTAATAATGTTACACAATTTCAAACAAATTTAAATATATCATTGAGCTGCACTACAAGAGGCTTACTATAGAATGTGGTGTGCATAGCACTTGTGGTTCCTTTACAGGGACACTCAAAACAATTCTCTAACATTACGGTCTATGAAGAAAAATCATTTGCGGTTTATTTTAATAATGTTTCACTATTTCAAACATATTGGAATTGAAGTATATCACTAACTTGCATTACAGGAGGCTTACTATAGAATATTGTATTTATAACATTCATCGTTCATTTACAGGGACACACAAAAGAACTCGGTGCTGTCTGTTAACAATAATTACTGGAGGTGCTTTTTCAGTTGATAAACGCGTTTTTAAATTTAACTCATTTTTTAAATCTATATTACTTGGTGTGAATAAATTCTATAGATTATATACAGGGTAGCACAGAAAGCACCAAAGTTCTTGAGTACATTTCCGTTTATTGACGGAAATTCCAGAAGGGAAATTTTAAACTTTGCTGCGCGTTTCCTAACTGAAATAGAATTTAGCATTCTATGTAGAATGTATACAAATCCATACATCATATACAGGGCTACTTAGCATAGATCGGATATTTTTTCGAATATTGTTCGTGATTCCTGAAATTGGGTTTTTAAATATGTTATGTATTTTCCAAATTGTTTACTTAGATATCATTTTTCACCTTATTAAATATTAAAGATTTGTAAAATTATTTTGGAAGTGTTGGAAAGTGTTGCATAATCTATGCTTGACGCATGATTTTTCGCTCTTGTTAATTTTACCCTTTTTTTTTTTTTTTTTTTTTTTTTTTGCATATTACTTAGTCATATATAGGATCTGCACAAAAGAATTTGAGCACATTTCCATTTATTGGCGGAAATTGCTGAAGGGGGATTTTCAACTGTGTTATGCGTTTCCTAATTGAACTAAATTTTTGTATACTATGTAGTAGATATAGAAATTTATAGATCCTATACATATTTACAAAAGAACTCGAAAACTTTCCCGACCATAGATGGTAATTGCTGAAATTGTTTTTTAAAATGTATTATGTATTTTCCAAATTGTTTACTTAGATATCCTCTTTCTCCTTATTAAACGGAGAAGTTTTATTACAATAATCTAAAATGTTAGAAAGTGTTTCATAATGTATGCTTGACGCATGCTTTTTCTTTCTTTTTCTTTTTAACACTTTCCAACCTATTTGAAAAGTGTTTATGACTTCGGTTTGTCTGCCGTCTGCTGTCTGTCCGTGCTCTAACTCCCGTAAATATGCTCGGATTGCCCTGCAATTTTTATATGTTATTGTCGCATGTTCCCTATTTCAACTGAAGTGTGTAGCACTTATAGTTTTTTTACAGGGACACTCAAAAGAATTCCGTTACATTACTGTCTATGGGGAAAAATCATTTGCGGTTTATTTTAAGGATGTCACGCAGTTTCAAATACATTGTAATTGATATGTACCACTAAGGTGCATTACAAGAAGCTTAATATGGAATAGGGTGTGCATAGCACTCATAGTTACTTTACAGGGACAGTCAAAAGGATTCCGTTGTTGTGTTGTTGTTTCTAATCCCAGATGCTAAACCATCTCCACAAAACCAAGGACTTCCAGAAAATCATGAAAGAGCGTAATAAAAGTGAATAAAAGTATTCGGATATTTTTCCGAATATTGTATATGATGGAAATTTATGTTGGAAATTCCTGAAATTACGTTTTTAAATATGCTATGCGTTTTCCAAATTGTTTACTTAGATGTTATCTTTCAGCTTATTAAGCGGTAATGATTTGTAAAATTATTTTGGAAGCGTTGGAAAAATAATCTAAACATAATCTATGCTTGACGCATGATTTTTCGTTTTTTTTTTTTTTTTTTTTTGAGTTGGAAAGGGTGTTAGATTGTATATAAGAGAAATTATGCATACTTTACATTAATTTTGTATTTTTTTCTATGTGTACTTCATTTTTAAATAGTACAAAGTGTCCCAAGCAAATTGAAACGCGCTGTAATTTTTTATCTGTTAGAGGTTGGTAGGTAATGTAAATGGCAGAAGTGTAAAACAAAAGGTAGGAAATAAGAATGTATTAATGAAATAGTCCTGAGATGAATTTTCAAAATGTTACACCTTTTAAATTTGAATCCAACCCCCCCCCCCCCCCCTCTCCCTTTAGAGAAAAATGGTGTGCGTCTCAGTACGCGCGACTTTTGACGCATGACCGGATGATTCGACTTTTTGTAGAAAAGCATTTATTAAAAAAAATGTGATGCACTATTTAGATGTTCATAAGAATAATATTCTACAAGGATAAGTACAACTTATTTACACGCAATTTCGTTAAATTCCCTTGCAAATTCTGGTTTCAAGAATAAACTAATAATAAGGTATTCTTTCATCCTAACTTTCCCTTATAAGTCAGCTTTTTTCCTTTATCACAATTCGGTTAATTTTAAAGATACAAGATGCAGTGTTTTGTAACGATCTTGTTTAGACAAAAGAAAAAACGAAATTTAATTGACCAATTTTGTCTAGGGGAAGTCGTATAAAAATTTAAAAGTGTAAATTTTTGAAAATTAATGTGAGGACTATTTCATTAACATAATCTTATTTCCTACCTCATTTGAACACTTTTGCAATTTACCTTGCCTATCTTCAATAGACAAAAAGCGTTTCAACATTTTTGGGACACCCTGTACGATGTAATATTTCTGTGAAACATTAATCGTTTTATTGCATAACTAGCTGAGCCTCCCGGCGTTGCCCATAAGCACGTCAAAAAATCGCGCAAAACGCCAAAAATACCTCTAAAAATCGCGAAAAATTTAAAAACCGTTGCAGGAATTCCGAGTAAACTTTATTGAAAAGAGAGAGAACAAATTTTTCTACCGGGTGCATCATAAATTTGTGCAAACTTAAAAAAATCATTATAAAAGAAGTAATGCTCGGAAAAAATTTCGGTTTACGCGAGTATGATCAGAAGGATTTTGGATTTTTTCCATGTATAATAAAAAATGATTCCAAAAGTAACCGATAGAGGGTGCTCACACGTCATACTGAGACGTTTTATGCAAATCAGGCTCGCAATAAAACACCTGGCTGGAAATGGATTCGTCATTCGATCTCGGCAGCATGCTATCGTTACCAGATCGAGCGCTGGTGGTTAAACTTTTCTACAAGAATGGTGAATCCACAACTATTGCGTTGCGAAAGTTTCGCACGGAGAAAGGACTTAAGGCAAAAAAAAAACCCCTATTTCACTGAATAGGATACTCAATTTAATACAACGTTTTGAGGAAACTGGGAATTTGGAGGATCGTCCACGTAGTGGCAGACCATCCTCGAGCGCGGATCACGTCCATGTTGTAAAAAGTGTCATGGAAGAATTGGTAGCCGAGACATCAACGGGGAGTAGCAGTGCTCATGAAGCTGGGAGAATAACGGGGATTCCGGAATCGTCGATTCGACGTATTCTGCACGGAATCTTGGATTTGTATCCGTACAAGATACAGGCACTTCACCAGTTATTACCGGCAGATACAGATAAAAGACTAAAGTTTGCTACATGGGCGCTGGCTAGAGTTGCAAAAAACCGGTTTATTTCCGATAGACCCGGTTTATTCCCAGGTTTAAACCGGGGTTTTTCTAGCCTTTGCAACTCTAGCGCTAGCACAAATGGAGCGTGATCCACAATGGTTGCTGAAAGTCATGTGGATGGATGAAGCACACTTTTCACTGCATAGTGACGTCAATACGCAAAACACTGGTATCTGGGCGACGTCAAACCCTCGTGAGTACCTGAGCAAGCCACTGCATGCTCCTCATGTGACTGTTTGGTGTGGTTTCACCGCGTCTTTTATTCCGGGTCTTTTCTTTTTTGAAAAGCCTTGTCCTGAATCCGGCTGGAAAACCTGTACAGTCACTGCAGAACGGTATCTTACGCTTTAGCGTGAACACGTTGTACTTGCATTGCAGGAAAGACATGCGTTACCTGTCGTCACCTTCATGCAGGATGGTGCCTCGCCTCACTTTGCACGTGAAGCTAAGACGTTCCTGTTGGACACTTTCACTGAAGACCGAGTGATATGTCGAGGTTGTAAGTTTGAGTGGCCCGCACGATCTCCAGACTTGATCTCGGCTGTTTGTGGGGATACTTAGACTCGTGTATACCGGGGCTCCCCAGCCACTTTGGTGGAACTGAAAGATGCCATTCGACGCACCGTCGGTGACATCGATGCCGACATGCTACACTCAGCTGTAACAGGTGTATTGACGCGCCTCACTTGCCTAATACCTGGTGGTGGTGGTCATGTTGAGCATCTTTTACCTTAAATAAATGCATAGTGTCATGTTATTGTGATTTGTTTCATTGTCTATTTGTGTTTGTCTGATGTGCATAAAACGCCACGAGCGCCCTCTATCGGTTACTTTTGGAATCATTTTTTAATTATACATGGAAAAAATCCAAAATCCTTCTGATCATACTCGCGCAAACCGAAAAAAATTCCGAGCATTACTTCTTTATTATGAATTTTTAAAGTTTGCACGAATTTATGACGCACCCGGTATATTGGGCTAAAAGATTGCAACCGGTTTCTTTTACTAATTTGGAAAAATCGCAATTAATCGTGAAAATCACTAAAATTTCACAAATCGCAGGCGACAAAATTTACCATATTGGACTAAAAGATTAAAGCAGAATTCCTTTTGCGACTGTCGAAAAATCTCAGCGGAACGCGAAAAATCTCTACGAATTGCATAAAAAAATCGCGAAAATTTCAAAAATCGCTGTACGAATTCCGAATAAACTTATTAAAAGAGGACAAGTGGATTTATTTTTACTAATATGGAATAATCGCCGCGAAACGTAAAACAAAACCCACTAAAATTTGCATTGAAAATAGTTAAAAATTAAAAAAATTGCAGTTGACAAAGGTTAATACGGTTGGCTAAAATATTGTTATCGCAATTCTTTCAGAAATGTCAAACAATCGACGCGGAAAGTGATTAAAATTTGCATTGAAAATCGCTAAAAATTCAGAAATCGCGGAAGACAAAATGTACTATATTACGCTAAATGTTTAAATCTGAATTCCTTTTACGAATGTCAAAACTCATCGCGGAACGCAAAAAAAAAAGGCTAAAATTCGCATTGAAAATAACAATAAAAATCGTGGAGACAAAATTTACATTAGGCTAAAAGTTTGAAATCCAATTATTTTTACGAATATCGAAAATTCGCAGCGGAATGCGAAAAAAACACTGAAAATCGCATTAAAAATTGCTAAAAAAATCAAAAATCGCAGAGGACAAAACTTACTATATTAGGCTATACGTTAAAAACCGAACTCCTTTAACGAAAAAAAAAAAAATGTTGCGGAACGCGAAAAAACGTTGAAACTCGTATTAAAAATCTCTAAAAATTCAAAACTCGCAGAGGACAATATTTACTATATTATTCTAAAAGTTTGAAATTGAATTCGTTTTAAAAATGTCAAAAATCGCCGCGGAACGCGAAGAAAATATTAAAAATCTCATTGGAAATCGCAAAACATCAAAAATCGTAGAGAAAGAAATTATAAATAAAAAGAAAGTAGAAAAATGAAATAGTGTTCTAAAAGTTTGAAAGAGAATTTCTTTATGAAGGTCAAAAAATCGTCGCGGATTGCGAAAAACCCCTTAAATCGCTAAAAATTCAAAAATCGCGGAGGACAAAATTTACCATATTGGGCTTAAAGTTTGAAACCGAATTTCTTTTATCAATGTCAAAAAATCACCAACGAAACCCTAAGAAACATTAAAAATAGCATGAAAAGCTTCGCGAAAAGTTCAAAAATCGCTTTACGCATAACGAATTAAGTTTATGGAAAAGAGGACGAAATGTAACAACATTGACCTAGAAGATTAAAATCGCATTCTTTTTAAAAATAGAAAAAAAATCGCTCCCAAGCGTGAAAAAAACGCTAAATATCGCATAAAAATTAAATAAAAAAAAATCTAATCAAAATATCCAAGATCGGGCGTCAAGGTGCATAACTACACACACTTTCCTATTTTGTGGCTCTGCGTGCAGCGGTCTCTTCAGAACACGACACAGACAGACAAACTCCTTTCTTTATTATTATAGAAAATGACACATGTTAATATACATTGAACAGAGGTTTTTTGTTTTTCCTTTTTGGTTTATTCGATGTAGTCCTAGTCTATTTTACCTTGGATAACCACAAATTTTCTGTATTTAAGAAAACAACTAACCTAAAATTATCTTTGGTGGAAAAAATTCTTATATTGACAGCATTGAGTACAAAAATAAAGTAAAATAATCGTCTCGAATAATACGAAAATTAGTGTAGCACTATAGAAAGAAACAGAGTGAAAAGCAAAGGAGAAAGAAGGATCGTCAATTTGTGGCGGAGAGGCAATTCTATGGTATTTTAAGTTCAGAAGCCTTGTATATTAAAACCTAAAAATGCCACCCCTACAGATAAACATCAACTACATTAAATAAAATTTATGTGCTTTAAAGATCTACCCAGATTACCATTTCTCGACAGCGAGTGCTGCAAATTTTGATTCTCCAGGGATAACAACTAACGTATGACGGTTCCAGCAGGGAGAAAAGCAGAGTATATGTGCAAGTTTATTACACAGTCAGTTATTGTAGGGTGGCATTATCTCTTTTAAAAATGTCATTGTAGGTTTGCGCTTATATGAGCGAAAACAGCGATTTTTTTTTCTGTGCAAACGTGTCTTTCCATTTTTAGTGCTGGAAAGCGCTGAAAATTCATAAAATTAAAAAATATTATAACTCGGTAAGTTTTGGTCGTACAGAAAAGATTTTCGTCGTATGTTTATTTTACTAGTGGAGAACATGGATAAAGTTTCGTACAGAGGATAAAGTCGTACAGTAAAGATTTTCGTCATATGTTTAATTTATTAGTGTAGAGAACATGGATAAAGTTTCTAAATATGGAACACAGAAACCATATAAAAGTTTAAAATTTTACAAAAATAACTTTATTGTCATAAATGGCTTTTCACATAATGTACAATAACATTTGAAACGTTTTTGCTTCTAAAACTAAAGGATTAGGAATTAGCAATTGGGCAGCGATAAAAGGGACACAATGTATATCACATCGTTATAAAATCGAATTTGTTGATGCTCAAAAGCTGAAATATATTATTGACTTACATAAAAATATTATTTCTAAATATATACTTTTTTGTTGATATGCGATAAAATCATTTTGAATTTTAGGATTTCCCTGTGTGCTAAATATTTTACGATAACAATAATAACAAGCTTTTCTCTTACCACTGTTTCAGAAAAGAAATCTTCACTTTATTTAATCGTCTTATTAGCGGTCTCACAGACCGTTGCTCTTTTCAATTTTCACAGTTAACCTTGTAACTTTCAGCTTAACTACAGACACTCAGGGCCCGACTAGCAATTTTTTGTGCCCAGGGCACTTTCAATTTTTCGTGCCCCCTTAGATTGGTTGATTTACTGATACTAGTTTTTTTAGGTACGTTCGTAATTATATAAATACGTAGCACCTATAGTCGTCGTTTGGTCCGTCCGTCTGTCTGTCTGTCCGCATATAACAACGCAAAAACTACCCAACCAAATGGTTTGTAATTTTAAATATATTATCTTTGCAGAATTTTGTCGAGACATTTCAAATTTTATTAAAATCGAATCAAAACTTTAGAAGATATTAATAAAAATATTTATTAAGAAATTTGATTTTTTTTTTTTAAATCGGTGCTTTTTGTTATAGGAGCTTCCGAAGTTTAATCGTCAAGCGACCGAGATACTTATTTTATGACAGAAATTAATCTGCAGACGATATAATTCATTTCACAGAATTAAAAATCATCAATATCTGAATATTTATATAACTAGCTGATACATATATATCTGAATATTTATATAACTAGTTAAGATATTTGTATGAACAGTGTCATAAAATATATACTTAACTAGCTGTTTAACCCGTTCTACGCACGGGATATCATGAATTTAATTCTAAAACGTGCGTACGAACGCACCTCGTTTGTAACGTTTGACGTACAATTTCCAACTTGTTTAACATATTGCACGCTTATTCGAAAAGTGTCAACTCAAAAACTTACATTTTTCGGAAGATTAAAAAATGGTTCCAGGAATGAAAATAAAATATTTTTTCTATTATCCATTGAAATGTGCTTTTAAACATAGATTAAAATGTGTTTTAGTCATTTCATCGTATTAATATCTCAAATATCACATTTTTTCGGTTGTGTCACTTTTCAAATAAATGTGCAATATGATAAAATTGAATGACTTGATAAATACAGTACACCAATTACTAGAAAATAATGATCAGAAGTCTACTTATTAATGATGTTATTGATATTAAATGATAAAACCAAACTGATACTGAGAGCAAACAAAGTTCTAAAAGAAATAAAAACGTTGGCACAGTTATGATTTTTTTAATGGAAATTTAGATGAACTTATGAAAATTTTCGTGCCCAGGGCATGGGCCCCGGGTGCCCGTGCGATAGTCAGGGCCTGCAGACACTAGTGAAATTTTGTTTTGTTTGGAGTCTTAGTACTATCGCTGTAGACTTCTGAATAGGTGGATTTTTAGTATAAAAATCCTGTAGATAAAGTTTAGTACAGAAAATCTATTCTATAAGGTAATCCAGTCTTTTATTCATGTTTCGATCAAGCGGTTTCAAAGACTCTCAAAAGAATATTTCGTTAAAAAACGCAAGATTTACAAGCAGCAAGTTGCCGGAATACCGCTATGATTGGAAGAGATTTTTCTGTTATTTGATGAAATTTCCGCCTTTTGACTGGAGAATTTCACTAAATTTTGAGCTTCGGTTCTTAGTTTTTCTCTCTTTAGTTTTCCCTGTTTTGAGGATGAAAGGACATACGAAAAATTTCCGTATCTAATACGAAAACGTACCCCTGTGATTTCACGAAAAGTTTTAGATTGGAGGTTTTTAGAGTAATTTTTATGTTACATTTGTGAATTTTCTATATTTTGGGGTAAAATGGACAATCAAAGCGGAAAATTTTGTGTTTAAATGAAAAAAAAGCAACGGTAAATTTTTTTTTTCATTTCAGGTTTTTTTTTTCCCCCCCAAGAGTGTATATGCAACAATTTTTGGGACAGTAGTAAAGAGTTAAATAAGGCAAAATCTTTGATTCTGGAATAGTAGTATAAAAAAAGCATAAAAGTTGGCAAAAATACGAAACCGGCCCGAAATCCGAAAGGTTCAAGATTTAAGTTTTTTTCCGTAATAATAATAAAAAAAAAACTGCTACACACAAATGCTAGATATTTTAAGAGCTTATTTTGTGTTCACTATATTACTTAAATCTTTAAATATGTACGTTGGTCATCAGTTTTTATTTTATAAGAATTAAAATAAAATAAAAAGAACTTTGATTCATGTTGTTTTTGCAGGCAATGGGTTTCGTCAGGGCCCGACTTAGACTATCCAGCGCCCCGGGGCAAGCATCACTCTGGGGGCTCCCTTCAATGTAGCCACAGAAATTGTTCGTGAAACGTGAATCATGTTTAAGTGACTAGTACTAAACTTCATACCTATTGTATGCATACATAATTTTTGTGCCAGGTACTATTCACATCTGTATACAGGGTATCGCAAGAAAGATGATCACAACTTTAAGAAAAATACCAGTAGGAAAACTAGTCGGAATTTAGCAGAAAAAAATGATGGATTGGTTGACGGGAGTATTTGTTTGCAAACTTTTCCTTTGCTTATCTACGTATGCCATAAGATATCTAAAAGAAAAATGTTGCTATTGTTCATCAAAAATGGTTTTAACTTGCCTCGTTAAGAGAAAAATGTCAATAGTGAATTTTTTGTGAAAACAATCGACTACTAAGTTGTTATTATAAAATTTTAATCATTAGTTTTCCGATGATGTAGTTTTTTTTTTTTTTTTTTTTTTTTTTTTTGTGTGTGTGTGTGGGGAGGGGGCATAAGGTGTGGGAAACAGGGGAGAGGATCGCATTTCCTTCCTAAATATTTGAAAATGTTTTTGGTCACTTTTGGCCAATTTTAACTATTTAGCACGCTTTTAACGAAAATCCTGTTTACCACCATGGAGCTCTCCTTCAAATGGAGGGGGGGGGGGCAGCTGCCCCGCATGCCCCTGCATTAGTCAGGCCCTGGGTTTAGTTCCCTACAAATAATAAAAAAAATGATATTAATCATATTTTTGTTAGGTATTTGACAAAATATACACAAATCATTTACGTCTGCATAATACTCGCGTAAATTCACACACATATTTTAAATTTCTATTGAAAATCAAATACAATTACCATGTTCTATAATATATATATATATATATATATATAAATTAACATGAGCAGATGTTACAATATTTCCGAACACTCTAAATTTGTAACAGGCACATTTAAATTAGTAACATCCAATCGTGTACAAAATACACCAGTGCCAATTATCAAAGATTTTGAATACCAGTATTTCCGAATGGTAAAATTTGCCTCATTAAATCGCAGAATTCTGCGATTAAATAATGCAAAGATTTCTATTCAAAATTAGTGGTACTGAAAATCTGTAATCCTTGGCACCTATTCATTAAGGCACATAGTCAAATTCACTATTGTGTTCGATCACATTTTTTGCTTTTTATGTCGCTGGCCATTGGATTGACAATACCCGTATATAGGTATTGTGATTGACTAATGTTGTTTTTACAACAAAAAAGTATTTTGAGTGGCAAAGATAAATAAACCTATGCAATTTTTCCCTCTCGTGTGAAACCTACCATCAAGAACAATTAAAAAAAAATACATTTTGGAAAAAAGGATTTATGTAGTTTTTGCAATCAGCGATTCAATTCTTTATTACTTCATTTACGAAAAATAGCCTACAATTTTACCACTAATATCAGTTTTATATTGAAAAATAAGTATATACTATGTATTAAAATGAAATAAAAAAATGTGTAAAGCTAAAAACGAGCTATATTGGATAATCAAGTAAATTTACATTTTACTTGATAGAGAGAGTACCATTCAAAATGCTGTAAAAAAAAAATTCCTTCGTTCTTCACATGTGTTTTCATTTTTAAATACATATTATGTATATATACTCATTCATATTTGAATACATGTGTTTTCCTATAAAATAAATATTATCGACTTTCTTTTGAAAAATCAGGTCTCCCGAACCCGACCCGCAAGCGTCAAAAGCCAACCCGAAACCGAAACTCTTTCAGTTAACCTAATTCATAACGATAAAATCACCTTGTTCGGGTCGGGTAAAATCGGTTTAGCCGGCCCGATGCAGGACTCTACCTTGAACCCGCTTTTAACGCCAAAATCTCCACATTCACCGCTCTAGTGTTTTGACTCTTAAAAACTCTTGTCTAATAGTTTATTTTTGTCTGATTTAAAGAGTACACGTGGTTTTTCAAACCCATTCGCCAAAACATTCACAAATTTCGCCAACCAAACCATCACAGAACATGACAGATAAATGGGGAGCACTTGCCTTTTGGAAGAACTGGCCACTCGCCAAAAAGCTGCCAAGGAAAGCGCGAAATTTCTACGCCAACATTTGCAATCTGATTCACGCTCAAAAGCCGGCTGAGTAACTAACGGCATACTGCTGAAAAAAGCTTCTATTAGATATCATCCTTTTCCCAAGTGGAACTATACTCACACGATGTGGAATAATTTTGTCATCATTTCGTATGTATTGGTATGTTATTTTGTAACTTTGATTTAAAATTTTAGTTTATGTCTAGTAAATATTTCGATCCCCTTAGTTTTATATCCCTGAGAGGAAAGTTTCCAGATAATTGTAAACAAACAAGCGTGATTCCTAAAGTCATAATAAATGTTTCAAAATTACGTGAAAAATTAAAAAAAAAAATTCTTTTTAATAAATGAAAGCTTATGAAAATGTTATAATATTTGTTTAATTTGTGAATTTATTATTATTATTTAAAAAATAAGGTTTTATAACAATTTGTAAAATGTTAAAACTTTTTGCGATATATGTACATAAACTTGTATACGATTAAAATATTGTATGGGTTTATTCGCAAATTGGTAATATAATTCGGAAAATTTAAAACATAAAAAAAAAAAAAAAAAAAAAAAAAAAAAAAACAAATATTTATTATTGTATTACGAAAATGCATTTGATTAAAAAAAATTCGACGATATTTAAGGTGCCTTTAAACATGCCAAAAATCAATTTTCTGTTTTTAACTTATTCTCATTCTTTAATTTCTGAACATTGTGCAAAATTAAATAAATAAATATTAATAAATAAATAAATTATAATAATAAAAAATAATAATAAAATAAATAATAATAATACAATGATAATAAAATAAATAATAATAAATAAATAAATAAAATAAAAATATAATAAAATAAAAATAAAATAAAACTTCTCATTATTATTCAAATTATTGTAGTCCATTTAAACCAAACTACCGTTGAACCACATTGTTTATTCAAATGTTAAAGGGATCAATTTTTTAAAATGTGAATCCCGAGTTTGCGCGCATTGTTATTCTGAAGATGTTTAATGAAAGTTCATGAAATTGTAATAATGTGTGAAAACTTGGACAGGCTGCATGCTAAATCCGAAATATTTGCAAAAAGTTTTGATTAAATTTAAAAAAAAATAGTACAAAATATTTTTAAAATAAAAAAGAATCTCAAATGTTTTTTCATAGTTTTCAAATGCATTTTTTTTTGTTTCAAATTACAGCTTTTTTGACAACTCAAGCATGTGGATTAGAGGCCTGACTAACTCTCCATGGGGCAAAGATCCAGTTTGGGGGGGGGGGGAAGGGGAGGCTCTATAACATGTTTTTTAGCCCTAGTTTGTACTCATTTTAAGAAATTAATCTAATTCTGGCTTTTAGGGCCTCCTTCACCCCCTCTTTGACCTAGAATTTTACATAGATATGTGCAATGTCCGTATGACACTTGGTTAATTATACTCAAAAGTTGTAAAATCTAGATCTTTTTACTCATAACTTTAAATGATTGTAGATTTACTTGTTTTTAGTCTTTTTCATAATTTAGGTATTTATAGATACATTACTGTCTCATTTAGCTGTTTATGTATTCATTTTTTGGCCGTATACTTTATTTGCCATTTATTTATATATTTATTTACGTCATGAAATGCTAATTTATTTTTAAATTGGATTAAGGCATGGGCGTCGGCAGGACGATATCCAGCAGAGGGCAAGTTTGTTTTTCGAGAAATTTTCTGATAAAGATCTTATAAATAATAGAAACATTTTTACTTTCATTTATACTTTTTCTCTTAGTGACTTACACTCTCTTCACTTCTACTCTCTTTTCGTTTAATTATTGTAAGTCACCTGAGGAAAAATAAATTTCACTTTTTTTCTTCTTCAAAATCACCAAAGAGCAAGAAAATGTATTTAATGGGTCATTATAGTGTTTCAACTTGAAAAATAAATATATTTTATGAAGTTTGTTTTTACGTGTAGGAAGGAAGTAGAAATGTATAGATTTTTCCATAATGAAACACGTATTTCGAACCTCCAAACACCAAAATTTCATTAATTTTTATTGGAAAATGCGCATTTTGGACTATCTTTTCCTGTATGTTGCAAGACGATTAGCGTACCGCTGTACCAAAGATTTATCTGAGAGGTTTTAGCTGAAACCAATAAAATAAAAACGCATTAAAAAATATATATACATATAATATGGTGTCCCGTAAGTTTATTCACATTTCAAAAATTCATAAAAAAAATGTCATCGGAAGACGGTTTGCATCATAAGATTTATCAAACAGTTTGATTTTTTGTGGCAAAAGAAACAAATAGTTTAAAGACACCCATAAATAAGTTCAGATTTCAAAAATCCATAAAAAAAAATTAAATTGCCGTATCGGTGACGGTTTGCCCATAAGACTTGTCAAAGAGTGTGATTTTTTTGTGGTAAAAGAAACAAAAATAGTTCTTATAGCTCCATAAATATGTTTACATTTCAAAAACTCATAAATATGTAACAAAATTGTCACATCGGAATGAGGTTTGCGCCATAAGACCTGTCAAATGGTTGGAGGTTTTGTGGAAAAAAAAAATCGGACACTCAGACAAGTCTTATGGTGCAAACCGAACTCTGATACAGAAATTTAATTTTTTATGAATTTTTGAAATGTGAATGGACTTATGGGACACCCTGTATAAAAAACATCGTTTCTCCTAAAGGTTGCCTATGTAGGGCATTCGTAATATCAATTATAATCTTATATAAAAAAAAAATTGAAAGATCTCTTTGCTGTGAAGTAATTTTAAACCAAAGTTAATAATTCTTATGGTCTTGTTAAAAAAGTGATTTCAACATCATTATTCGAAGGTCACGGTAAATTTTTATTTAGAAATACTGTTTTTAAAAATTTCTTTATGATCAATCTTTTATGTTTTAGATGAATAATTAATGAAAATTTCATCTTCGAAAGCATTTTTCTTGAATTTTAGAAAATCCGTTAAAAGATTTACGCAATCGTAAGCTTTAAAAAGTTTCATCTATTCAGGAGTTCTGTGGAATATTTACAACTCGACTCAAATTATTCCTGCAAAATATTGTTTTTAGTATTTTATAGAACTAGAAAAGGAATAAATATAATGGCCAGACATTGTAAATAATATCGTATATACTCGCGTGTAAGTCGACTCCGAAATCGGAGAGAAAGAACATGCAATTCCGTTTGAATATTAGTACATTTCCATATAGCAATCTTAATCTTTTTTAATCGCAGAAAATTTTTACACATTTTGTCATCAAATAAGACGAACGAAACTTTTTTAAAATACTGGTGCTCAAATGGGATGGCGTATTATTTCTCTCGAATTTTGGGGTCGATTTATACGCGAGTACATACAGTAGATATTTTCCAGAACTGAACCTTTCTATTCCATATCTTCCAACATCAAGGAAGCTGAAAACTTATAATTGGGAAAGAAATTATCCATTAAAAAATATTTTTGCTTCGTACAAAGAATAATGCCTTTGGAACATGATACAGTAAAATATCCGTAAGTCATCCTAATTAGGGGAGATGGGGGATGAATGGGACAAGGGATGGATGGGACGTTCTCAATATTTCAGGCAATAAACTTTTTTTTTAGTAGCTTCCTATCCCTATCTTCATAGATTTCACTACCATAGTGTGCTTCAGAACCAAAAGCAAGAGCACATGGATGTTTTCAGTTTTCTTCAAATTTGCATTTCCTGAAAACTTTGCTTAAAAGTAATTTTTTTTACATTTGAAGTTACTTAAATATCTTTTGCAATATAAACAATTAAGATATGTTGTAGTTTTTTTATTTCAAGGCTCAATATTGGTAATTAAAATGAATGCATATTAACCATTGTGACAAAATAATTTTTGAGACAAAATGGCTGACAATTGAATATATGCATCATGGGGATGATTGGGACATTTCAAATGGGATGAATGAAACTGTCTCATTCATCCCTAGAGGATGCTGAAAAATATATTTATTAACTAAATAATATTATATAGGTTGAAAAATTAATATTTTATGGTAATTATTCTTTTAACATTTCATCCTCATTGTAGTCATTGTCTTCAGCCATTGAATGCTTCCGTTTATGGGCCTTTTAAGGCAAAGCTGAGATAAGTCCAAGATGATTGGCTAACAAATAATCCTGGAGATCATATTACAATTTATAATCCCTCAGCTTTTGCCAAGGAGGCATTTTTATCAGCTTTTAGACCTTAACATTAAATGCGGGGAGGAAAATGTTTGTGTCCCATTCATCCCTGCTGTGGGGATGATTGGGACATAGAAGAACTTTTTTAAAATATCATTTATATTTCTGTATAATAATAATCTTGAACAAATATTGTGCATAAGATGTAGTCAAACACTTAACGTATGGCATGTGATATATAATATATTGATAATAACTTAAATAAAATATTTAAAATAAATATTTTTGTGAAAATGTCCCATTCATGCCCCCCCCCATCTTCCCTACTTTCAATCGATGTGTTACATGGGTTTTATAATAAGATTTTTTTAATGGTACCGTCAACCGGCGTGACTTTGTCTCATTTTTTGCCTCTTGTTGTTTTGAAAGTTCCAAAAGTTATGGAAATTTTCATTTGAACAATTCCTAATTCATATTTTCCAGTTCCAAGATATCAATTGTAAATTTTAAAATCCATATTTAGTATTTTTAAAGAATAGGTTTTTTTAAATATATATATTTTTTTAAGTGGAAAGCGACTTTGTCTCATAACTAAAAAAATCACTGAATGAGACTTAAAAAACTTGTAAGACAATGCAACCCTACTATTATGACAGAAAACGAAATTTTATTAAACACATGTAAAAACAATTAATTGGTAAGATTACTTTTTTCAAGACAACATAATTTTAGACATATTCACTTATTTCACGAATTGAAAAAAACATTTCTTTTAGAGAAAATAGGTCTTTGAGGGTTAATTTTTAAAATATTAACACTCTAAGACCTATTTTTTCCAGGATCTTTTAGCTTAATTTTTAAAGTAGTTATTGGAATTGAATATTTTTTCAGCGAGTTTTCTTTGGCTTAATACATGTACTACATCATCTACCGTTTTTTACAGCGTTTAATCAGTATAATTTTATAATTACAACTACCTATAGGAGATTTATGCGTACGAGGCATTATTTCACCAGTACCTGTACAAAAAAAAAAAAAAAAAAAGAATAAATATATACTATTACAACATTTATATTTGCAGTAAATGTTTACTGTTATGTTTATATTTTCAGAAAATTTAAAGAATAAATTAAATTTGTACAGAGTAATTAAATTATGTTGCGACTTTGTCCTGAGACAGTCTCACCCCAAATTGACATATTCAAAATGCCGGTCGTGAATAAAGCAAATCTAAAATCTAAAATATCAAATTAATATATATAAATCTCGTTGATTTGTAAAGAAAAAACATATTAGGAAATAAAAAAAAAATGTAGTTGCCACTTTACATCATCAAGTATAAATAAATTTTCCAATCAAAAGTTTCCCCTAGTAAAATCACGCGTAAAAAAGTTAAACAAACCAACGGAACTTTCTATCTGCAGATTGAAAAAATTGTTAATTCTCTCTTAAATTAAAAAAAGATAAAACTTAAAACTTTGGTTAGGATGGGGAAATCCCGCTTTATTTTTTTTTCCTAGCGCGAACCCTGCTTTAATATTTCTTCACAACCACATAATACGTAGAGAATACGTGCCAGAATATGTGTATTCTTATTTTTTAAAATAATATACGTTTAGTGTAGTTATTTAGCAGGGTTAATTGAGATATCAAGTAAGGGGAAAAGCTTTCGTACAACATATTCTAACGATCCCCACGTAGTTACCACATGTTATAAAACAGTGATCTTGATAATGACAATTCACCGCAGAAACAGCGCCGTAACCAGACGGGGGTGGGTGGACTGAGTCTTCCTCATAATAATTTCTTGAGCCCTCTCTAGACTTAATAATCTTTCAATACTAAATAATCTATATCACGCTTCAAAATTTTTAAACTTTGTAACAGTAGCGGCTCGCCAGGGGGTTCATAATCACTATACTACCAGAATTTTCGTATATTAAATTTGACCTTTAAACTTGGGATGTTCTACGATTAAAAGAGCTAAAATTTAGCTTACGAAATTGCGGTAGTAAAGTGATTGTGAAGCCCCTGATGGAGCCGCTACTGCTTTGTATTAAAAAGTTTTAAGACGCGGGGTCTTGCCCTCTACTTCTTTCTGTATTTATAGATCATTAAAGTAGAGGGAGGAAGACAAGCTGTGAATTAGCCCTTCCAAAAAATTTCAAAGCCTCTGACTTTGCCGACTAGTTACGACCCTCACTGAAATCATTGGTATCTGCTATTTTCAGCAATAATTTATTTCAGCAATATTTTTTTAAATAATATACGTTTATTGTAGTTATTTAGTAGGGTTAATTGAGATATCAAGAAAGGGGAAAAGCTTTCGTACAACGTATTCTAACGATCACCACGTGGTTACCACATGTCATAAAACAGTGATCCTGATAATGACAATTCACCTCAGAAACAGCGCCGTAACCAGACGGGGGTGGGACGCCATTAGTACGTAGGACGCCATTTACTCCTTCCCCTTCCTCCTTTTAAAATTTAGTGTTAAATTTTAATAGGATATTTTGTAGATAACATCCTTATCTACAACTTTCTGATAGTTATACTATTAAACTTTATTCATCTTTTTCTTGTTTGCAGTACCAACATGAATAATCTTGATCTCAGGTGTGACTGAATCGGCACATTCCTTACCCACTAGCAGTATAATCCGGTACTCTTATCTGTGATTCTAACCTGAATTTCATTGATAAGTCTGTGTTTAGAGTTTGTTCATTCTTTTAGATAGCATGAATAGGATCAAGAAATGTCTTACCCTATAGGGTAAAAAGCACTAGTGTTCAACAGGTTAAGGAGTCAATCACATTATTTTGTTTGATATGTAGAAGCTTCTGTTTGATTTTTTCTGATAAACCAGAATTACTTTTAACAGGGCGTTACAGAAAAGCCCGAAAATATTGATTCAGAATTAAAAAATTAGACTTTTCATTTTTTTTTTCTTTTTGCATCATTAGTAGAAAAAAAAATGAGTCAGTAGTTAACAGGTTACAAACCAGGCTATGATAATGAATCAATAAAGTCAATTAACAAATAATATTTAGAAAATTAGTTGGAAATATGAACAAATAATTTGCGCAAATTTTTACATTTTTTATGTTAACAAAATTAAGAAGCAAAGGATGGAATATAATGGAGTTCATCCATCCCGTCTCCTATCGTCATCTTTATCCCATGTATGAAGGATGATATGGGCAATTTCCAGGGATGAAAAAAAAATAAGTTTTTTGTAAAACCCAGCGCAGGTGGGTTTTATTGTTTTTTAAAGATTTTATTGTTTTTCTTTACATTTCAAAAGTAATTTTATTACTAAATCCATAACGGATACATTGTTAATGTTTGATATAAAACAAATAAAAATTATTATTTATAAAAGCAAATTGACAAGAAAAAGCTTTATAATTCTTATTAAAATCTTATTTAAAAAAATATTTTTTAGATAAAAAGTGGGGGGGGGGGGACAAAATGAGAATATAACACCTGCCTTATGTTTGACTACAACATACTGTACCCCCAAATTAGTAGATAAAGATCCCATGTATTACTCTGATAATAAAATAGCGTAATGTACGTTTTCTCGGAGTACATAAAATTTAATTCCTTTAGTTTCATATGTGCTTTACTAAAATAATTAGTTATTCCAGGTAGAGACAGACTTGCAGGAATGGGGACACAAGGCACAAACATTCATCGGGGGGGGGGGGGGGGTACCTAGTAATGTGTGCCTGGAAGAATATCTCGCTATTTGCCCTCATATCTTCAGCTGACCTACTGTTCATGCATTTTGGGATCAGGTTTTTGCATTTCAGTCAATAATTATAATTTAAAGTTTAAAAAAAATTAACTGTTATTAATATTTGTATTCTTTCACGGTTATTACTAAGAGTAATTTTATCCAATAAAAAAGCGTGGACTAAGATATTAGAAAATCTGCCTCTCGTGTCATTAGTGCGAGGCTAACGAAAAAGACAGGCTGTCGCACTACCTTTTGCGTTAGACCGCCAGAGTCATGTGATGGCCTTTTCGTGCACCAGCATTCGTGCATCACGTGACTGAAGCGGCCTGAAAAAAAAAGACACGTGTAACGCAGCGCCGCAGCCTGTATTTTTTGTTAGCCTCGTCATTAGTGCATCAATTGCTCCATGCCTCCCACATTAGAAAATGCGCTGCTTGTCATCTCATATATTAAATAGATTATTTTTTAATCCACCAAGATTTAAAATGGAATAGCAAATTTTGATTATGGCAAAGTTAAACGTGAGCAAGATATCAACTGATGCGTGGATTGAGCGAAAGTGTTTATAAATGAGTTTCAACTTGTATTTTTGTTTATATACGAAGAAAAACATCTCAAAGTATTAAAAGTTACACAAGTCGAGTCACTAGTTACATAACATCAGTAATTTGTCCCGTAAAAACTTATTGATATTCCAAATACAATTTTAACTATATAAATTTTAATTATAATTTTATTTGGTTAGTTCAGTTAATTTTGGGGGCCCCTTTAAACTGGAGTCAAGGTGCTTACCCCGTTTGCCCTGCGAGAAATCAGTCCCTGATTCCGGGAATTCCTTATCTACCTATTAGTAATACTGGAAAAAGAGGAAGCGCACCTCGTATGTCTATTATTCCGAACACTTTTTCTGATAACGTTTACTTCCTCTTTAAAGATAGTCATAAACGAGTCCTGATTATAATTTATCATACAGACACACTGGGCTTATACCCTGGTTACTAAAGAGGAAGTGAAAAATAAAACTTTTTGTCTTATTTTTTGAAAAGAATGTAGATGTCTCGCAAAAAAAAAAAATCATGCTGGACACGTTTTGCCAGGCGGGTTTCTGGAACCAAAAACTAATTGAGTAGCCAGTTACACCATTTAGCAAAAAAAAAAAAAAAAAAAAAAAAAAAATCATTTTTAACACTTTTCAACATAGTTAAAAAGTACATATGACTTCTTGACAGGTTTGTCTGTCTGCCATCTGATTGTCCATGCTCTCACTCACGTAAATATACTGGGATTATTATGTAATTGATATATGTTATTGAGCTTTACTATAGCTTGATTTCTTCAATAATATCTTATATTGCACTTTTAGTAATTAAGATTGCTGATTAAAAATTAAGTACATAATGCATTATTTTGAACTAATATGCATATAACTTAAGGCAGTTCTAAAAAAATATGTGTTTTCCGCTGAACAACGCGAAACATTGTGCCCCATTTACGGACTCATTTTAAAAGTAAAATCATGACACTTGCAGGCATGATTATTGAAGTGATTTGTAATCGATTTTTTTTTTCATTTTTCGGTAAATAAATTCTATTTTGAGTTATGCGCGTTTGTTATCTCAAGACGGCAGTTTTTTCCAGTTTTGTTTGTTGCGGCCGGCAATTTGGTTCATAACACCGACTTTGATAGCATTTTCTGAAAAATCTTCTGCTTTTACTGAAAAATGCAAAACGGTTCGATTACACAGATTCTGAATGAGAGCATTTGCGAACAAAAATTAATTCAAAAATGTGTCAGAAAGTAACCAGTTTGGATTTGAGAACATCCTTAATATCGCAATTGAAAGAAATATTTTCATAACATCACATATTTACATCTACGATTTTTAAAACTGTACCTAATTATCACGCTTGTCAGGAGTCTTTTGCAAAAAATGTGTAATTTTCGTGTCTTATTCTAAAAAAATTGTCATTATAAATAAATTTTGTTTTCGTCTCAACTCAGTCATTTTTTTTTGTATCATTTTTTAGAGTATCTAAAGAACTTTTAAAATAGTGAAATAAAAAATAAGTATCGCGATTTATGAGAATAAAGAAATATCGGCTCCATAAGAGGATAAGGAAATATTTCACGTATTGAGTCTCATTTGAGGTAACTGTGTTGTCTTTAAATTAATCTCCACTGTACGTTTTATAAGTCGATTATTTTAAAGCTAATTACAAAATAAAATCGTGAGATAGATACTTATTTATAGTTATTAAGCTAGACTTTTTTAGAAATGTAAATGAACCGAGAATCTCAGATCTTCTGTCCTCTTCCTTTCCTTATTTTCAAACATTTTGATTTTTTTTTTTGGATGTCAATCGTCGAAATAACGTCAATTGGTAAACATTTTTTAAATTCTTTAAAAAATAGATAGGAGCATTTTCTTCTTTTTATGCGCTTCCATATATACAGTATTCCATAAGTCTATTCGCATTTCAGAAATTGATTAAAAAAATTGTCGTAATGGAGAGCGGTTTGCAGGATAAGACTTCAGAAAGAGTCAGGTTTTTTTTTTCATACCACAAGACTTGTTAAAAAATGGAACTTTTTGAGGCTAAATAAAAAAAATAGTTCAAAAAGTCTGTTTAATAAGTCTATTCACATTTCAAACACTCATAAAATTTAAACAAATTGTCGTATCGGAGTGCGGTACACCATAAGCCATGGTAACGTTTTGTAGAAAATAAAATAATTTAAATAAAATTTCAACAATATTTTTTTGACACCAAAAATCTGACATTTTGACAAGTCTTATAGTGAGTGCAAAGAGAGGAACTGATATGACAATTTGTTAAATTTTTAGGAATTTTTTAAACGTGAACGGGCTTATGGGATACCCTTGTATTTTCCTCTTTTTTGGCAAGCTGGTTGTTTTCAGTTTTTATTTTATTCCCGGGGCCGAAGCATTTACAAAATCCTTATACTTTTTTCTTTTTAAATGGGTCATTTTTAATTATTAATTTTAAACCCCATATTTTAAAATTATTACTCAGATGTGGCTATGCAGTTTTATAGCTATGAAATAAAAGTAAAAAGTTAAGAATTGATTGATAACTAAAATTAATAAAAAAATAGTATGTTTATATATTTATATTTTTAGTTTTATATTTTTAACCTTTAAATTTCTGCATGCAAGCAATTTATTTATAAATATTTCAGTGACGTATTTTGTTGTTATTCATAAAAAATGTTAATGTCTTAAGTTATATTTTCTGTTAAATTAGATAGTTCAGGACTCGAAGTTAAATTACTGTTTTTGTTTTGATTCACTTTTCCCGTTTCTTGTATTTAATTTATAGTACGTTCATCGTTGAAAATGAAATTGTCTTTCTGAGTCGGCAGAGAAGAATTGTTGCAATCGTTGCTAATTTAGCAAATTCAGTAAATTCTTCGTTGCATCACTAATTTTTGCAGGAGCAGGGATGTAGTGAAGGGTATTATACTATGGTATACCTTCTAGATTGTTTTAAGAATTTCCGTATTCCCTCTGTTTCTTGCGTAAAGCTATAGCGTATACTCTGTGACATATACCTCTTCCTATACCGTATATGCTCTCATTAATTTAAGAATACAGCGTAGGATAAATTCTTTATATTAATTGCTCTACAATTTAAAGATTAAACTTTTCGCAAGACAGCACTTTTGTTACTCATAAAAATCGCCCCTACCTTAATTACTTCAATACGAGTACAATATTATGAATAAATTTCTATCAGGCGCACATACAAGCATCAACAGCCGCGCCAAAGCAATGCAAGAAAAACAACCGTCAAATCTGTGCTATGTAATACTTGCTTGAATATGGACCAATACAAATTTTCTTTTTCATTAATATATTGTGTTTTATGTAATATTTATTTAATAAAACGGCATCATATAAATTGGCAATAAAACAAAAATAACGTGTCACCTATTCAATATTACACGATTAAAAAACAAACACACAATGCGATATTGAAAGCATTTAGTTGAGCGAGATTAAATCATCGAACTTTAATCTCTCAATAAAATAGTGGAATCTCCAGATAAAGATAAAAATAAGAGACCCTAGTTAAATGAAACTTCAGAGTGAATGTTGTAATTTTAACGTTTTAAATTATTTGAAATATATTTTATTAACTTTTCCCGAAAGTTTTTTCTAAATGTTATTAATTCTTAACTGCTGTGACAAAAGTTGTCGCATAGATACTGTGAGTGGTCTCTGAGACAGCTTGATTGAAGGATGAATAAAAGGCTCAATTAACTCATAAAATACCGTTTCTGTACTAAACTTTATGTACAGTACTATTATAATTTAAATCCAACTTATTCAGAAATCTCTAGCGATAGTACCATAACTCCAGACGAAACACCATTTCAATAATGTATATAGTTAAACTGAAAATTACAAGTTACACTGTGAAAAAAAAAAGCAGCTGTCTGTGAGACCGCTACCAGCAGTTATATATATAAGGGTTAAAAGTAGATTTTAACACATTGAAGGACAGTAGGAACAAGTGAAGTTCGAAAATTGACACTGGGCTTCTACTTATATGCCGGTAAATGCACATTTGTGCTGCTATAGCCGTCATGCTACATAGTGAACTTCGCTTTGACAATATATATAGCCGCAAGTGTCCGTCAACGTGTTAAAATTGTTATCTTATTTTAGACTAAAAGTATTTTAGCTGCTATTCATGATGTTTTATCGCGATCAAAAAATATCTACAAAAATGAGTTTAGATGTTAAAAGAGAACCGTATTTTAAAAAGATAATTATTTCATTAGTCCACTTAAGATTCTTAAAAAAATATTTACCAATTATTTTGTTTAAAAACAGTCATACTCAACTATAGGCCCTAAGGTGCGCGTCATAGCCTATTTTTTCTAACAAAAACTCATCGCTATAAAATAGCAAAAAACTTTGTGTTCCTTTCGTACTGTAGTCCATCAGTGTTTCCTCCAGGTTTAAAAAATGGCACTTTTTAGATTTATAAGAATAGATTTTAGATTCTTAACGGCACATTTTAAATTCTGAAAGACACTTTTTAGATTCTAATGAGCACTTATTTTTACTTTTAAAGACATTCTTTTGATTTTTTTAAAGACACTTTTATTATTTAAAAGTCAGGACACTCTTTTCAAGACGCAACGATGAATCAGTTTTTACTATGCAAGCAAATTTTTTATTACAAAAGGCAGTAAGGACACAATTTTGTTTGACTGAGGGTCAAGAAGGGTGATATTCTGTGGATGAGGGAGAAGAAGGATGCTAATTTTTAAACCAAAGGGCAGACAGAGTACAACACTCTTCTGAAACTGTCTGGGGAAAACTGATTGATACGTGTTATCGTTGGCATTTCAGATACAGAATTGCCGTTCTCCCTAACGCCCACCATTAAAAATTATATGAGGGGCGCCACTGGCGACTACTTTTAATTGTACCACTATTTCTAAACAAAATTCGTAGATGATTTCTACAACACATCTAAGAGAAAGCTACCTAAATCTATTTAAAAGATTATTGTTTGAAAATAGTGGTACAAATAAAATATAAAAATAGCCATCGGTAGGCCTCCGATATAAAGAAAAATGTTGAGCGTTACGGAGAACGGCAACTCTGCAAATAATTCAGACTTTTCTAATTTAAAATAACTGCTACTTTTATTAATTTTTAAAACTAAATCGTGATGTTTAGAAATCACTGATACAATTAATTCTCAATCGCAGGCAATTTTTAGTTTTCCTACCAAACCACGGATAAATTTCATTTAGATCCTAAATGTTAATCGCATGAAAACTCACAAAAGTACAGATAGATTCCAAATAAATAAAACGAGGAAATAACTTCGTAAAATGACATAGGTTTGTAACCAAAAAGTTTATTCGATTATTTTGTCTAATTCTTATATTTTTCTTGTTGTGAAAACAAAAATAAAGTTGGTTTTTCTCGATCATGTACAGTTCTCTCCTCAACGCATCTTTACCCCCTAGGTCTCGGTACCAAGTATAATGATCTCGAAGCCGCAGCGGTTGTCCGACGCATTAAACGCCCCGGCTTACCCGAACCCACTGGTCGACGTCTTAAGCTTATTGAATTTAGCTTTTAAATTTTTCTGGTGGCATCTTCCGTGATCTGGTCAGTAACTGGGCAAATATTCAGATTCCGACCGCGCGCCGCCTTTACCGTGAAGTGACGACGGTCGGAGTTTGTTCCTGACCTCCCTGCAATTATTCTGAATCGCAATGCATAAATTAATCCTTGCGATCAGGACAGGCACTTAAGCATGTGCGAAGTATTTCAATGCATAGAAGCGCCTTAAACCGGGGAGCCCCCGAGAAATTTTATAAAGGTGAATACACTTGGCTGTTTTCTGAAAAAAAATTAAAAATGCTAGATCAATTTTAAAGGAGAATTAATATTTAATATCTGTATATATTAGAATTCTAATAACCCTCTGCAATAAAACTATGAATATGACCACCCAAGTATGTGTAAATGCCTTTACTTTATCGTCTTACGGAGCATTTATATACATTTTTGTCATCAATATTAGTACGACAAATTTAATAAGATTTTGATGGATTTTTGTGATAGATTGAAAGTTAATGTAGTGGCTAAAACGTAACGAAACGGCACGAAAGATAATCTAAAGTACGCTATGCAGTAGGCTGAAAAGGCACGTGCCATGATTTATGCGTTAACGTGAGAATTTTTTACTTGTTTTTTTATTTCAAAAGTCACTATAAAATTTTCCGCACAGACTACAGAAAATCCACGCGCCGGTCCTGCTTGGCAATAAGATAAAAACTCAGCTTATCTCAAGATTTCGCTCTATTTACGTCAATTTGCTTTTAATATTCCTTTTTGTAGATTTTTTTTTCTCATTACGATAGTTTTCGTAGCTTCCTGCTTTCTTTTCTAATGAACGTAAGCGGTATTACTGTGAATGTCAGCATACTACCAGCGAATAAATTACATCATTCCGTTTCGCCATTATCTACTATTGCGGAACAAATGAACAATTAAAAGCATGAATTCGTCTGCGATTATCAAGATCGACACATGATGTCGCACTCGATTCTGATTTTACGCGTAAATCAACACGTTTTCGAAAAAAAAAAATATCGCCAGATTTTTTTTGTAACATCACATAAAGTTAGACTTGTAAAACTCAGCAATATATAGGATTAGCAAGAAATAAGTTACCCATATTTCAGAGAGCTCTTGAGTGAATTCTACTGCTCCGAATTTTACGACATTTAACCCCTTAAAGGGCAGTAATATATTATATATCCCGTTTAATTTTAATCCCCAAATGCCACAATGGCACCAGAATTTTGATTATTATAATCTACGTAAAGAAAAGCTTTTACTTATTTTCAAATAAATTTGTTCGTAAATTCCAGTGTCACTCAATCATTTTAACATTTTATCAGCAGAAGTACTTTCCGTAAGACCCCATTGAAAGGGTTAAAATACAGCTAATTTAAATGATGCGCTAATCGTATGTTAAAAGAAAAAACACTATAAGTACAAATACTGACTAATTAATGTATCTGTGCAGCTATGGAAAAAAGCATTCGCCACCATGCTTTTTTTGCCTTTATAATTTGGCTTGACGCACTGTACTTTGCTATAGAAAATATGGTTTAGAGAATAAAGCAGAATCAAATACCCCCCCGCCACCGTAAGGTTTGCGATTTTATGCTTATGGGAAAAAGTTTAATTCTCCCCCCCCCCCCCACCCTAGAACTCCTTACTGTCCTCCTCCCAGAAGCTGCAAAAATCCCTCCCCCCCCCCGGAAAAAATGCCTGAATTCAACACCGGATTACAGCATATTGTTGACAATGAAAGTATAGACATATAAAGCATTTATTGTACCACATTAAACATCTATGTGAAGGTATGTATATTAGACATTAAAATGTATTAGTCTCCTGAATGTTGCAGCGCCACTGTACTATGAATTTTCGCATGGAAAATTTGTATTTAACAAATGATAATCGCATCATTTGAGTTACCTAGTTTAAATGTCGTCATATTCGGGGCAATAGAATTCACCCCAGAAAATATTTTGCACTCTAAAGTGGGCAACTTATTTTTTTACTTACCCAGTATTTCGTTTAAGGGTAATGCCGGTGTAAACCTTCAAAAAAGGCAAAAAATGCTACGATTTTATTTCCTCCTGTTATTCAATGACCTATTAAAAAAAACACATTATAGTTTTAACAAATACCTCCAAAAAGTTTTAAATATATTTTTTTCAAAGTGATGTTTTTTGAACTGGTGAAGAAAAAACATAGTTAAATTATTGGATTCCAGTCAGGCGTGAAGCTACATGAGACATGTACAGCAATCCCCTTCCTCCCACCAAAGCAGCAGCAACAACAACAACAACACCTCCCGAATGATGGTTATAATTCCAGTTCTATTAATTAATGCAGAAACAAGAGAAAAGTACAGTTTTAATTCGTATGGAGTTCTTTTTAATCGTGTGTGGTTTATTTTGTCATGAAAGGTCGTGTACATTTCAAACATTGTACAACATTTCATTTTACAAATGGTAACACTCACTTTTGGCACTATATTTAGTTCCTTGGATCAAAGCAGCCCGGAAAAAGGCCGCTTTGCCTACTGTTGGTCCCAGTCATTGACAACCAAAAAATTTACCAGAGCTATTTCAGATATGTTGTTCATACGTTGAATAAAAAATCGGGTGGTGCTAACGGTAACTCGGCTATCGCATAGGAGAGAAGAGAGAACTTTTCAGAAATTTACTGTTGAGCTATACTTTGCTAGAATTATACTTGGCACATTATTTCGTTGTCAATGCGTTGACAGGTGTCAACGGCAGGATCTTTTATCGCATAGGAGTCTAATTTTGAACTGTAGGAGGGGAAATCATTCAAGGCCGCTTTATGAACACATTTTGAAAAGTGTAAAAATCTTATGGCCTGAAGTATGGAAAGTCGAATTTTTGAAATGTTCGAAGACAAACTTTCTTTCGACAATTAAATTAATCTTAATGTTCATTTCAAAATTAGAAAAAAATTACTACGTCTCCTTGACGACATCAAACATATGTTTGTAAATGAACTCGCCTCGCCTCGCAAGTGCTTCTCTAGTTTATTAATCTAATTATTTTTGAAAACATTTTAGTAAAAGGCTTTATATCAGCTTATTGAAGAAGTGAGTTTTAACAAACGAGTCCTTTCTAAATTGTATATTATGTAAAATTTCTAATCTATCATCACATAATAATCCGAGAGTAGTCGTGCCGGGTATGACATACTCAGGGTGCCAACGGTTTTTACAATAATTGTCACCACTATTTTTCGAAAAGTAATCTTCAAACTTTATCGCAGAATTTGTAACAATTGTCTCCGATTAAATAAAGTGACGATTATTATCATATATTCTAATACGAGAAATCTTGTGCGTGTGTGGTTATATATATATATATATATATATATATATATATATATATATATATATATATATATATGCAAAATTTTATCTAAAAAACGACTCTAACGATTTTAACGAAATTTTGTATTCTACCGTTTTGGTGCTCCAGAAAACCATTGGGCTAGGTCACATGTTCGAGAAAATTCAGTTAGTGGGTCATTTTGGGTCACCATGGGTCAGAGTCAATCTAATTGTATCTAAAAAACGGCTCTAACGATTTTGATTAAATTTTGTTTCCTACGAGTTTCGGGCACGAGAAAATCATTGAACTAGGTCACATGTCTGAGAAAATTTGATTAATGGGTCATTTTTGGGTCACTGTGGGTCAAGCTAATTTTATCTAAAAAACGGCTCAGACTATTTAGACTAAATTTTGCATCCTATGGTTTTAGGGATCGGGAAGACTATTGGGCTAGGTCTAGGTCACATGTTCGGTCTAGGTCACATGAAATTTCGATTAGGGAGTCATTATGGGTCAAGCTATTTTTATCTTAAAAAAGGCTCAGACGATTTGAAGTAAATTTTGCATCCTACGGTTCTTGGGCACGAGAAAATCATTGGGCTACGTCATATGCTCGAGAAAATCAGATTAGTGGGTCAGTATTGGGTCAAGCTCATTTTATCTAAAAAACGGCTTAGATTTTTTTGACTAAATTTTATATCCTACAGGTTTCGGGCTTGAGAAGACAATTGGGCTTGGTCACATGTTCGAGAAAATTTGATTAGTGGGTCATTTTGGTCATGGGTCATGATATTTGAACTCAAAGCTAAATTTGATCGAGCATAGCTCAGTCTTCTTTGCTCATTTGTATTTATTGGTGACAAAGTAAAAACCATTCATACTCCGAGTATGCGCGATCTCTCCCGGGTTAAAGAAAAAATATATTGAGTTGAAATATTTATTAATTGACAATTTGAGAAATAAATGGCAAAAAAGAGCAAAATACTTAATTACTTAATTATTCACTAAATTACTTAATTATTCACAGAAAACTTCAAGTTTTTGTGGTTTTAACACAAAATTATTATGAAAAACGCAATCGATAATCGAAAAAATAAAATTTTTGAGAAATCTATTTACGTGTTGAACATCATAAGATGAATTTGGAATGGTTACATAGTTATCACCGATTGTTGCACGATACGAGAAAATAAAATTTCAGAACCTCATATTACGAAGCATTTCGAAAGGTCTGTCTAAAATCCTGCTTGCCATCTGTTGAAAGCTATTGTTTCGAAAGGCATTAGAGATATTGCAAATCAATTAATCGCTCCATTTCCGGAAATCATTTTAAATGTATACATTCTGTTAAAAATTAATTTTTATAATTTACGGGAGGTTTACTCTCTTTGCTTCTCTATTTTTGAATCTCCTCCACTCCGCCAGTCTCACATTTTTGGGGATTTTTTTTGAACTAGGATAACGATACGAACTCAGGGTTTTTTTTTTAATCATGTTTATTTAGGTTTAGACAAGCTTCATGAATTTTTTAGGTTTAGACAAGCTTCATGAATATTTGAAACCCTGCTTCATATGACGAGGAGCATGAACTTTTCTTTTTAAACAGGGCGGTCAATTTTCTACGGAACTACTCGGCCTTTCCTCGTTTCTTTCATTCTTTTTCCTATATATAAATGAAAAATGGTACTTTTTACTGAAGCTTATACCAACCATATGTATCGCTTTCAATAATTATTTTTTATAGTACATTAAACTTAAAAATAAAACTTAAAAAACTTTTTTTTAAATGATCGTTTTGTGAATTAGGAACTTCCTAAACTAAATGTTGGTATAAACTCCAGAAAATATCGCAATCTTTCAGAATTTAACTCAAAAATCGATTTCAGATGACTGAATCGTGAGAAAAATGACCACAAGATTAAAAGTGCATGGCGTTCACTCTCTATCACATGAAGCAAAGTTTCAAATATTTCCGATTGAAATAAAAATATGGAGCTTGTCTCTAAACTTCTAATATAGTGCAAAAATCTCAGAGTTGATATCTTTATCCTAGTTAAAGAAAAAAATCCCTCAAAACATTCTTTTTTTTGGTCAAAGATAGTAAACCTCCTAATAAATAGGCTTCTAGAGCCAATTCCCCCCACCCCCCTTAATGTAAAATATATAAAATGCACTGGCCTCCAAAAGTGAAGGTACAACCAGTCTCTTTTGTGTCTAATTTGAAAACTAATGAACATAAAAACATGAAATTTAGAAGAATTATGCTTCAAACAGTTATTTATCGAATTTTACTTAATTTTAAAATCAAGCATGAGTTACAAATAAAAAAATGCATTATTTTCAATCCTTACTACTTTACTTCATTCCTTAACTACTGTCACAGAAATTGTTGCATAGCTACTATGAGCGATCCATAGGTGCCAACCTCTCAATTATATTCCGTAATATTCGGGTTAATTTAACCCAGGTTTAACACGTTTCGCACCAGAAATTTTTTTAAGAAATGAAATTAAATAAATTTCACGGAGAAACCTGAAATTGAATAAATAAAGATTCATCCAATAATTTTTCTGGTTTGAAGCGTTGTTAAACTGGGTCAAATTAACCCGCATATTACGAAATATTAATGAGAGGTTAACACCTATGGCGATCTCTAGAACCTCTTGATCGCAAGATGAATAAAAGGCTAGATTTACTCATAGGATACCATTTTTGTACTAAACTTTATGCACAGGATTTTTATAATCAAAATTCAGTTATTCAGAAGCCTATAGCGATTGTACTAGGGCTAGAAACAAAACAAATTTTCACTAGTGTCGGTAGTTAAACTAAAAGTTACAAGTTAAACTGTGGAAATTGAAAAAAGAAGCTGTGAGACGTCTAACAGTAGTTAAAGGTTAACTTGTGACATGGGTAAAGTCACTAGCAATAATAAATATTTTAAACTAATTCTTTTAAATTCAATAACGACTTTTGGTTGTTTGTAAGAAATAACACTCTAGCGCTAAAAATATATGTATTAGGCAAAATGACGCATCGAGATGCATAAATTTAATTCGCAAGAATTTCTACATTTTATTATTTTTATCTTGTATGATTTGCATAACAAACTAATAATATACACTGCTCAAAACAATTAAAGGATATTGCAGTTTTAGGTGGATTTTGTATCTGGGAAACTTTTTAGCTGATTGATACATGGTCGACAGACATAGTAGGTTATATGAGAATAAATTACACATGTTTGGCAGAAAAAAATGCATTTTATTGCGCATTTGTGTACAAAAGGAAAAAAACACAATTTGTGCATATGAGAAAAAAAGAATAAGAAAAGGTGTTTTCTTCAAAGAAAATCATTTTCAGTAGGGGGTATGGTTTCCACGGGCGGCCAGCAACGTTGAACACCTTTGAGGCATGGACTCAATGAGGCTATTAATGACGAGTTGGGGTATTCTGCCCCACTCTTCCAGAAGAGCTCTTTCCAGTTCTTGGAGAGTTTGTGGGGGTTGTTGGCGGCCAGAAACTTGTCTTCCTAGAGCGTCCCAAACGTGCTCGATTGGATTCATGTCTGGAGAACACGCTGGCCATTCCATTCGAACGATTCCTTCCTCGAAAAGAAAATCCTCCACCAGGTTTGCACGATGTGGCCTGCAGTTATCGTCCATTAAAATGAAGTTATCTCCGATTGCTGCAGCGTAAGGGCCTACAATAGGTCTGAGGATCTCATCCCTATATCGGCGACCAGTCAGAGCTCCATCTCGAATGATGTAGAGGTCAGTGCGCCCGTCAATGGAGATGCCACCATACACCAACACTCCTCCACCGCCAAATCTAACACTTTCGTGCACGAACGCAGGATTATTCCTACTGCCACGGTCCCTCCAGATGAAAATACGCCTATTATCCGGATGCACAGAAAAACGGGACTCGTTAGAAAACAGAATATTGCTCCATTCATTTCTCCTCCAGTTGACATGCTCGGTTGCCCACTCCCTGCGGTCGCGACGATGCCTTGATGTTAATCTAACACATACCATCGGTCGGCGAGCATACAGACCTACAGCATGGAGCCGGTTTCGGACAGTTTGAGTTGAAATCGTGGTGCCTGTAGCCGAGCGAAGGTGTTGTTGGAGAAGAGTAGCGTTCATGTTTCGGTGTCTCCGAGCTGTTAACGCTAAATACCGATCTTCATTGGGCGTTGTTGCCCGTCTACGACCTTGCCCTGGTCTTCGGCCTGCACATCTACTCTCCAAAAAACGGTTCCAGATCCTGGAAATGACACTTTGTGACACTCCAATGGCTTGCGCTACTTCGGCTTGATTTTGGCCCCCTTCTAACCTACCAACAATTCTCCAAGCTTCTGAATCTGTCAAATGACTTCGCTGAGACATCGTACTCATCGAAACAAAGCAATCACTGAATGCCGATCATCCTTGTCTTCATTCTCTTCTATCCAGTTGAAAGTCAAATTTCATTCGCTGCCGCTGAAGCGACGTTTTTGACGTCGAACTCAAAATTTGCATACTCCACAGTTTGAAAACCAGAAAAATTTGCATTTGTGATTCTCTTCTTCTATTTTCGGCAAAAAAAATTTCGTTTATATCTTTATTTTATATAAAACTTCAAATATCCTTTAATTGTTTTGAGCAGTGTATTAAGTTGCTTATATAGAGTGTTCCTTTAGTCCAATCACATAAAAAAAAATTATAAAAATAATTGCAAATTTTTATATTGGGATGCGGCTTGGCATTGTGCGCCCCATAGGATTTCTCAAATCCTTTTTTTTTGTGTCGAAAGAAAAACTAGTACTTTAAATAGACCCATAAGTAAGTTCCTATTTCAAATATTCATAAAAAAATAAAAACTTGGGTTGCACCGTAATATTTTATGAAGTTTTAAAAGGATAACGAATTTATGGGACAATGTGTAAATGAGATGCTGAAATCTGATATAAAGAAAATGAATGGCATACATTAAGGAATAGCTTTTGAATTAAACGGACATTTAAGAAATACGTGATCCATATTTTTCTGTCTTTTTATTAAAATGCGAAGTCAGAATTTTATATTCAGGATATCCTCAGGAAGAATATACAACTTCCATTTTTATTAAAAATATATATGTAAGCGAATGATGGTGGGCATGTGGTGGAAAAACTACTAATACAGCATGTGTCATTATTCCGTGCTTCAAAAGAATCATAAAAAGTTATGTTGTCGTATTGGAGTGCGGTTCACATCATAAGACTTGTCAAAGAGTCGAACTTTATGTGTCAATAGAAAACAAATAGTTCAGTAATAAGTAAGTTTAGATTTATAAAAATCATATAATTTTAACAAATTTTCATATTAGAAAAACACGTCAAAAAGTGGAATTTTTCGTGGCCAAAAGGAAACAATAGTTCAAAGGCAACTTGTCAAAAACTCATAAAATTTTAAGACATTGTCACATTGGAGTGCGATTTGCACCGTAAAACTTGGCAATGATCTGAATGTTTATACCAAAAGATAGTTAAAGGAAAGCTTGAACTATTTTTTGTCACAAAAATAAGACAATTTAACAAGTCTTATGGAGCAAAAGGTATTCAGATGCGACAATTTGTTAAAAAAATTTTAATGTATTTTTTAAATATGAACGAATTTATGAGAGGGGCGGTACATATGAAATTTTGTTCTTAAAATATCAGTAGTTTTACATAGATACCTCTGGGGTGTAAAAGAGAAATTTTACGACCTCATGCAGAACTCTAATCAGTACTCTTTTTTAAATCTCATTGCTGCCAATATAGTTTATTTTGACGCATAGCAGACGATGATATGGAAATGTTTGACGTAGCCTTGTAAAAGAATTTTACACAAATGGTGCCTGGTTTTCATTAGTACTATCGATTGCAAAGAAGGTGTCTTAAACCTTTTTATTGTGCTCGTGTGAAGAATGGGGTTAAGTGGCAGATTACTACCGAATTATAACTGATTGAAGTGTACCATACATGTTTTCTCAGAATTCTACACCGGACTTCCGCTAGATTATGGGAAATAGCATTTAAAGGAAAAAACTTATTTTTAATGGTAAAAAGTTTCAGGATATTATGAAAAAAAAAATCGAATGAGTGCGAGTTATAATTTTAACTCTCGAGTTTCAACCCAATGAGTTCACTTTCGCAAAACACTGCTGTGGTATAGCCCTTTATATTAAAAAAAATCCATTGTTCTTCTAAGTTTTCATTAGTAATGCCTGTAAGTTTCAGATATCTATGAGGATTTAAAGTCAACACACATGGTGTTTAAGTTTTATAAAGCAAATTTCACAGTATTAGAGGTGAACTGGACCTTGTAAGAGGCCGAACCAGGTTACTACAGTCTTCCATGTCATGTTTAATTTTTTTAACCGTATCTTTGTTGAGTTTGCCTTTAATATCTGAAACGCCTCAATTATTTAAGCATTTTTTTAACTGTTTCAAATGGATCTTATTCTATGAAGTTAATTGAAATTGATTATTAGGATATTTTACGGATCGTTGATCTATATACACTCGAACGGGAATCTTATTTTGGTAAAGCTATTATTTTAGCCACAAATTTCAAACTTATACCCACGTTTTCATGATAGAAATTTGTTTTGTACAGTTTTATACACGATAATGTAAAATAATGTACAGAGTGAGCCAAAGAGCCTTGACACATTATAAAAATTCAAGTAATTGTGATTTGTGCGAAAATTCTTCTCATGATCGAAAGTGTTTAAGCAAAATTTTAGTTCAAAATATTGTCCACAGATGCTGCTATACCTTTTGAAATTTGAGAAAAGCATAAAAAACTAAAGCAGTTACAGAACATTTATTCTGTACAATGTACTACAATATATCAATGTGTACGCTCATTACAGCTCGAATCGTATCCAAATTGCTTATCTTGAGCTTTTGATGTATTTTAAAGATATCTATGGGAAATTGTTAAAACAAATTTCTTTTAATGCGCTTCAAAAACTTTCAATCATGAGAAGTAACCTTCGTCCAAACCGCGCTCTCACATGCCAATTACTTTATTTTTTATTGAATATTTAAATGTGTCCAAAAATTTTAGCCTACCTTCGAAAATAAAATATATATAAAATATTGAATACATCTATTTTGATGTGTAATACTAATGATATACTATTCTTATGTATGTTTCAGGTAGCATCATCCTGACGTTGTGCGAAATTGACGTTTGACAATAAAAATGCCTGTGGATTTGGAAATGCTTCTTGCTTCGTCTAATCACGGTTTCTTCCAGTACTCGTCTGATGACAGCACAAGTTATTGCGATAACCCATACGATCGCAGCTTATCATTTCGCAGAAATCATTGTGTGCCCAGTCCTCTTGTCAAACACCAAAGTTCGTTTTATAAAAAGTCCGGGAACCGTGCTTTTGCGAGTCCTACCCTATATAAAACAGAGAACAAAGTAGCTACCAATCAGGAATTTTACGGTAATCGCAAGAAGAAAGTGAGCTTTGCCGATGACAAAGGTTTAAAGCTTGTAGAAATTCGAGAAATTGATTCACCTAGTCCACCAAAATGGGCTGATGATGTAATAACACTTTTAATTGGTAGCAGGAAACGCAGTGTTGTAAAAGAAAAGAAATGGAAATTATCCTTCGACCATCCCCCGTGGTCAGATGAAAAATTGGAAGAAGCTCTTGAAACTAACATGGTTTCTTTAGAATCTATTTCAATCAAAGAAGGTACTGATGATTACCTTACTGGAGTAATCAAAGTAAAAAATTTGGCTTTCGAAAAGAATGTTTTTCTGCGAGTTACTTTCGACAGGTGGCTTTCGTACGAAGATATTCCTTGTACTTACCAGGAACCTAGCACTACACTTGTGAAAGCAAATAAGTATGATACGTTTCATTTCAACTTCAAAATTTCGCCTGTTGCTACTAGATACGAAGTTGTTGAATTCAGCGTTGGTTTTCAGTGTAATGGACAGGAATTTTGGGACAATAACGGAGGAATAAATTATCGACTTATCACAGAATATTCAAAATCCTCTTCACCTGATTTGAGCAAAAATCTATATCCGTAATATTGCAGCGACTTTTCAAGTTTACCTAGAAATACTGCTGGACGGGATGGCTAGATGCTTGGACTTCACTGCGAAGGACTGCAAAGGATAACTGTATTTCAAAATCGAAATAATATCGAAATCGAAAAATTTTCGAAATGAATCGAATTAAATGTTGCATGTTTGTATCAATGGGTAAATTTTGAGAGCTTAGACTAATTTTTCTTCCCTTTATGAAGCACAAAATTGTAAGAGCTTTTAGTTTATCTTAGAAATTATGTTTTTAGTGCTTTTACTTAAATTTCAGTTTAAATCTGAATAAAGATTTTAATCCACTGTACCTGAGAGTTTCATAGTTGCATTTATCAAAGTGCTGAAATATTTCTTTCCATTGAACTGATGTATTAATGTAGTGTGTGCGTTTGACTTCAGTTTCCTATTTTGTTAGTTTAGAAACTGATTGTGTGAATCCTTATAAGTGAATTGTGTATGAATCCTATATAAAAAAAATGCTCAAAGTATTATTTGATTTTTTTAATGGTTGTTATAAGACATTTATATATCAAGCTCTTTTGTACAGTTGGCTAGCTCTTTGTATATATTTGTTTATACAGAATATAATGCTTATATATTTTTCACGTTTTTGTTTTAAAATAAATCTTGTTTTATAATATGTGACTTAATTTTGTTTTGTATTAGCAAAATATATTTAATGCGAATTTAAACTAGCTCTCTTAAAGTATTCGTCACACTCAGCAGCAGTTTCAATATTTCACAAGGAGATGTTCAGATGTTCCAGTCTTCATAAATAACTTATTTTTTAACTAATAAAAATATTTTAAAATATATATAACTAAAAAAATAGTATTTATTACATTAGTTTGAAAGAAATGATATTTGGTACTGTTTTTATAGTAAAAAACTTCAAATGACAGATGAACTTGGCGTTATATATATGATCAGAAGTGATTATAAGTACTTATTGTGCTACATGATTACGCAAAAATGTCAATGATTAGTACATGTTACGGTTTGTGATAATGTGCATATTTAATGACTATTACTCTACAGTTTCCTGTATACAATTAGTATGAAATTTAATCTTTTGTCTTCACTAAAACATAGAGCATCAAAAGCAAGGAAAATTCACCCCTTTGAGTCCAGAGAGTTTGACAATTCAGTGCTTCTAAATCTCAAATGAGAATTCTGCTTATCGGAAGATAATAAACAAGCTTTACATAGGTACTGTACTTTTCTTAACCCTCCAACGCCAAAGTAAACGTATACATATTCAATTTCATAGGTTGTTTTGTATTTTTTTTCACTAAAGAGTAATGAAAAACAAATTTTATGAAAAACCACATGTCACTTATGGGTGACACACAAATTCAAAATCGCATTACAGCAACAAAAATTAATCAAACATTCGTTAATACTACAAATATCAATTCAATATTTAGTTAACTTTAACATTCAGGCAAGAAAAAAAATGAGACCTTGTTGCATTTTTGACATTTTCATCCCGATAAAGATCAACTCAAGTCCTTGCTTGTTTGGAGGAGGTATAAAACTTTGGAGGGTTATAGTGTCCATAGATTAGTATACACGATAGGACACTACCATAGGGAGTAATGGTAACGCAAAGACGAACGCAGCGCCTGCAGTGACAAGGGGGAAGAAACGTCTCATAGGCGAAATATTTCTCATTTTGCAAGCTATCTGATTATGATTTTTCTTTTTTTAAACGCTACATGTTTACATTTTCAACTTTGTAGGAAGAGCGAAAAACGAAAGTTAAAATTCCGATTTGTATGCAGACATGATTCTACATGACATAATTTAACATCTTTAGCCATACTAAAAAAGTTCTGAAAAGAACTGTTGTTTCAATAATAATAAAATAAAAAATAAAATTAAGTCCTTTAAAAAGAAACTTAACACACCAGAGGCCAATTTGAAGAGAATCGCCAGCCTCGACGCGAAAACAATAGATATTAAAAACATAGAGCATAAACAGATTTCATATACATGGGTAAATTTCGGATACTTGTTAGTTTCCCCCCCCCCCTTGTCACTAGTGACGCTATTATTGCTGCCGTTACAGATTTTGGAACAGATGCTTTACACTCACACAGCGATTTTTGGCGACTTTTTGGTTGGCGCGATTTTCAAGCCCACGCCAAACCAATAACTTCATACAATGGCTAGGTTGCCATTAAAGGAAAAAATCTCCTAAATATGGCGACTTCTTTCCTTTTTATAACCGATTAAAAAAAAAAAAAAAACTTGTGCGTGAGTGTATGACATCATAGCCCAGATTTTTCTGTAACTGTCCTATCTTGTATGTAGTTAACCTATGATATATAATACTAGAAAATTCGAGAAATGTGGGGCTTTTTCCTATGATTACGTAAACTTTTCTAGATCCCAACAAAGGTGCTACGGTACATAGTCACTTAAAATCTGCCTATTAAATAACTATACAGATTTTACATACATTAGTCTTGGATTAAAAATAATAGTTTTCTTTTAATATTGGTTATTACAAATTTTATTTGAAAAAAGACATTTCTTGTTATTTTTTGTAAACATTTATTTGTGTAAACTTAACCCTTTCGTGTCCGATTTTTTGGTTAATTTGTCGAGAAAAATTGCTCTCTTATGTTTATAAAATTAAAAATAGCTATCCAAATAACAAAAGTTAAGATTTACAGAAATTTAACGAATATGACGTTTACTGAAATCTAACGAATGAAATTATTTTGAGTACTTTTAATAAGAAAATAGGTTACAGAAGAAATTTTAAAGGTGTTTGGTTAACGTTTGGGATTAAACAAGTATAATAACGTTCCAGTATTTTTTTTCTTTTTTATCACAAATTATTGGTTCATACAAATAGACCCTATTTATAATTCTAACCTTAGACAGCTGCATCTTAGTAAAAATTACGATTTCTATGCAAATCATGGATTTTCGGTGAGGAGAGTAATCAAAATTATAATTCATCTCATATTTTATTTATTTTATTATTACAAGCTTTTATTTAACTGACTTTGTATGTCCTTTCGGCTCAAATCTAATTCAATTTTAACACACTTCCTGTACTACAACTGATATAGTTTTTTGTAGTATGACGTAAAAAAATTGCCTCTTCCACTCATCAGGGCAAAAACATTTGTGCAAGAAGGGTACGTCATTGATTACTTCAGAAATAAGCTGATGTTCTTCGATTGAACCGTGGCATGTTAGGTAAATGTCTCAGTTACGTGCAGTGTATGAATGGATGTGAGTTCGAATCCAAGTAGGACGTTGATCAATCTTTTTCTTGCCAGGAAGCTGTATTTAAAATTGTATATCCATTTTATTTTTTTAAAAACTGATAAAAAAATCACTCGCAATTTAATTTATTTCTTTTAAAAAGGTATTTATTTCAATCAATTGTCCTTCAACATTTTCCCCCCTTTTAGTACATTATAATAAAAGCTTTCCTTTAAAAACTTTTTTACTTATAATTTATTTATTTTCAGTCTTTTTATACCAATAAAAAATATCTAACTTAAAAAAAAAAAAAAAGATGGAATGTGCATAGACGTAAAAAATATCGAAATAACAACAAAAACAAGTAATAAATAACATAGGAAACAACAACTACAAGAACGAAAATGTGGACTAGTCAAGAGTGACAACGAAAACAATAATGTCTTAAAAATCACTACCGTGCAGCGATCTAGGATTAAAGATCGAAACACACATGTTTGAAATTAAAAGGAAGAATACCAACGTTATAAATGCACAAATAATACACAAAAAAGCAGCAAATAGCTATTTCAAATCTACAAGCGAGATTCTTCTTCAGTGCGACAAAGAGCAAAGCACAGCGTGCTAGAAAAAGCAAGACTGGGCAAAACGACAGAGGGGCGGTGGTTTATATACCCGATGTGGGTAGAGAACAGGTTTTTCTCTACCCGCAACGTGTAGATTCGAAATAGTCATTTACTGCTTTTTTGTGTATTATTTGTGCATTTATAACGTTGGTATTCTTTCTTTTAACCCTCTAAGCGTTTTGCCCGTATTTTTCCGTTTCCCAAAAATAACTTAAATCGGGTCTAGACAAAAATATTTTTAACAAAATTGTATTTTAAGATATATGTAAAATAAAGATATATGGAGTGTATTTTAGAAACAAACGGGGGGACATCTTTTTTAATTATTTTAAATTTTACAAATATTGTTATGAAAATGCAGGAAAGCCTTCAAATATTATTGCACAAATGTTTTATTTGCTATTTTTATGCATGTTTGAAATGTTACAGCTACTGTGGATACAGTTTTAAGCGATTTTTTTTGTTTTATTACTGAATGCTGAACCATAAATAAATTTCTAATAGTAACTGTAAAAACATATATTATCATTATAACATGCAGATGCAAAAACATGTCCTATTATTTGGAAGCCAGACTCTAAAGGTGTTTGTTTTTATAAGAAGTTTCAACTCAGTTAACTGATAGTAATTAAAAATAGTAAAATATACAGAGTGAGACTCATCGGGGACCAATAGCCGTTTTATAAATAGTTAGTTTTACAAGTATAGTTCCAATTGCAAAAAAAAATGTTTCAAATGTTATTCTTCATCACACGAAAATCTATTTACGTCAAGACAGTTATTTTTTTTTAATGTTACGAAATTCAAACATTTATACGGTTCCTGTGTCCTATAAGTTTAGTTTAGAAAAACTTTCTTCATGTTCTAACAAGTAAAACAGTAAAAATTCCATTTTTGTATGATCAAAGCTTAGCGAGTTATGATACTTTGATTTTTAGCAATTTTTGGGGCTTTCTGCCACTGAAAACGGGGAAACGCGTGTTTTTAATAAATTGAATTTCAGAAGGCCTCAGTCTATCCCTTCAGTTTGGTTTTACGATCAGTGCGAAGTATTCTCTTAAAAATTAACAGTATGTTAAATACATGATGAAATCATACGTTAACTGTGTTGATCATACGTTCATCATTGTGTGTGTAATACATTAACCGCGTATGCAATTTAAATGACCATTATCACCAGAAATTTATAAAAAAATTGCAAGAAAATAAGAGAATTGTACTTTTTCAAAATAATTATTATATTACCAATAACGGTGTTATATACACGATATTTAAACGTCAAATCATTGCATCATCAAAAATGTGTCAATGATGTTTTGTATGTCAATTGAGTGTAAGTTAATACAAATTTAAATTTTCTAATCTGTTTTATATATATATTTTTAAAAACCCTTATGTTTGATTGTTGTACATTATGCAAATTTTTTTACCTATTTAGCTTTATGCTATACTAGAAATATTCACATTCAGATATTTTAAAGAAAAAAATATTAAAAATGAATCTATTTTAATCTAAAACAAGTGAGTCTAGTAAATTATGAATTAAAAAAATATATAATAATTTAATTTTCGCTTCATTTTTTACTTTTCAAACATATCTGATACACAGGAAAAATCACACCTTACTCCTTTTATCTCGGAAATTCTATTAAATAAATAAATAAATAAATAAATAAAAAACCTGTCAAATATGTGTTCAATCAATTCAAGGTGATTACTGTGGTTAAAATAAATTAGGGATGATGGTTAAGGGAGGTCATTGGGGGTTCAACTTAGAAATTTCAAAAAGTAAAGAGGTCTTTTGGCATATCGCTGGAAAAGTCTCCAAGTCTTAAAAATTAATAAAAATAATTTTGTAATAATTTTGTAATGGTCATTTGTAACACATTTGTATTAATGTATTATTTCTTGCCAATATAATCATTTTACTCACTTAATATGTTTCGGCTATTTTTATATACGGTAAAATCATAATTTTCAATATTTATTTTATAATGTTTACAAGAGTTGAATAATCCGATTAAAATATATTTAAGGTTATCTGTGATTAAAATAGTTTTCGAATATGTGAATGTGAATGGAATTTTATAGGGTTTTTTATAATGCTTTTTCTCAGAGTTTGAATTTATTTTACCCTCTCTTTTCTAAATTTATATGTGACGGTGAATACATGGGCGAATACAAAGTTTAGAATAAAAAATTGTATGAAACACTATAAGGAAACGATGTAGAAAAAAATCAGATAAATTGCTTTTCCCTCTGAATATAAATCTTAACTCGATAGCTAATGACATATTTTTAAAACTTTTTCAGCAAATACACAACACATATGCGTTTATAAGAAATTTTACTCTAAACATATACACAGTAGAAAAAATAAAATAGGTTTATTATACTGGAGAAGAAGCTAGAAATTCAATTAAAAGTAACAAAAATACTAAATAAGATTTCTTTTTCTAAGTTAGGACTGTCCGTTTTTAAAAAGTGAGCTTTGTTAATTTAAAAATAAAAGCGAAACTAATTTACATAACTGACGTAAAATTATATTTCATGCAAATACTATTTACGTAATTTTAATAAAAAAATTAAAAGTAGACACAGAAACAGTAAAAAAAGAAATCTTTATAAATGAACAATTCCAATTAACAATAAAATAAGTAAAATACTTTTTCAAATTATGCTTTTCTGCACACCATAGACGGCTCCTTAAACCAGCATCTTGCCATTTTTTAAGCATAACTTGAAAATTACTTGAAAATTTTGAAATTTTCAGCAGGACATAATAAAAGCAGGACATAATAAATATAAATTCATAAAAAAATTGTAGGTTTCAATTCATATTTTTTTCGAATATAAATTTCATAATTCATAACTCATATTATAAAATTATAAAAATTACAAATTCAACGCATTTATGTTTGGGTTTTAGTATTATAACCAAACAGTATATTAGCAGATTAGGATTATAATTTCAGGAGATATTAATAAAAATATGAAAATGTAATTTACCATTAGAAGCTCTAAATTTTGAATGTTTATACTTCAAAGACTTATCATCCAAATGACTTGAAATTTGGTATCAAGGCATAGTGTGAACCGAAGATTTAAAATATCGTGTCAAAAGTGGGTGTTGCCAGTGAAAAAAAAATGGTCTGGTTTTGATATGTAGATGGAAATTGCCTATGCAAATTTATATACATCATTTAAAAGTAGACATTATTTCCAATCGTTTGGTACCAGTAACTTTCTTCTACGATAATTTGTTGCAGAGTTAGTTTGGGTGGTGTGTGTGTGTGTGTGTGTGTGTGTGGGGGGGGGGGGGGGTTCACTTTTTTTCCCACGACTGTACAAACGAATTGTGTAGCCTTCTTCGTTGAAAGTCGGTTAAAGAAACTAAAGTTTGAACTTTAATGTATAAAGCTGTTTAGAAGTGATATTTTTAATTGAAGATGAAAAATTCGTATAATTAGATTTTGTTTTTTTCATATAATAAATAAAGAACACAACTATAGTTTCGATAGCAGTTAATTTCCGGCTGTCTTCATATGTTGATTAGCAGCAGAGAGTGGTTAAACCTATAAAAGGAAACCAGGAATCCGGTGTTCCCTTATTGGATTAACAACTCTTTGCTGTTCAATCATCTTATTTAATGACAGAAATTTGTGTCTAAATAAGACGAAGATATAGACCAGAGGATAGTTAGATCCCCAACGGGAATCCTAGAACAGTGGATAGGTAATGCGAACGAGAAATTCTAATATGGAAATAGCGAAAAACTTAAATACACCTCAAAAGTTTTTGTAACTATGCAGTTCAATCCAAAATATGCATGCGCTTTATTTTTGTGCCTTTGCAAAGTATTATTTGAAACAAAAAGTAATGAAATACACAAAATATTGTTTGAGTTATATCTAAATAAACCATGTTTATCTTTAACATTGATTGGTTCATTATTAAATAATTCATAGTAACTAACTAATCATTCAAAAATTGATGAAAACTTGTGTTTCCACGTGTTTTGGTCTCCTGAACTTAAGGAGAGGTTAAACTTCTTTGGTCTAAAATTCATGCGATTTCTACGATTTTGTTTGGTTACAAAGAAAAGACATACCCCGTTCGGATTTTTTGCATTATATTTACTGTCATTTCACTTATATATTTAAATTTTTGTGTGTAAAAAGAATGAACAATACGTTTTGTGTGACGGGGAATACCTGCAAGTGCGCTCCTTGAACTTTCAATCGGACACCAGTTTTTCTCTGGTCACAAGCATCTGAAAAAAAAAAAAAAAAAAGGTCGCCAAATTATGAAAAGGCATTAAATTCCCTATAGCTTATATTAACATTTAGTTTAAAAAATAGTTTTTTTTACAAAATGACGGCCATTAAAAAAAAAAGAAGTCATTTTTCGCCCTTTCGTAAGCCGTGACACCGGCCTGTTAAACTGGTTGTCACGACTTAAATAATGGGTGGAACAAAAAACAGTTTGAACGTTTTACGAGCTCGTAAGCATAATTAATCAATAAAAATTATACTTTTCGGTGGTGTAAGCTTCAGCAAAAGCGGTTACCTTTCTTTTAACTAAAAAATGAAGGAAATCGGTCGAATAGTTCTAGAGAAAAAGGGTCGCCTTGTTTGAAAATAATGGTTTCAAGGAAAATAAATTTAAAGCTTTACAATAGCGTTACGTTGAACGAGTAAAAAAGATTGTTAGGAATTAGAATATCACAAAACCGCTTTAGGGCGACAATCTACACACTTGATGGATATGCAAAAAATGCAGAATGATAACAATAAAAAAATCGAAACTCCCCTTATATAGAGGTTCTCCCGATCGGACGTGACTTTTAGAGCATTTTTAGAAATTTCTTTTGTTTAAATAATGCACATAGAAAGAAAAAAGAATTTTTGGCATTGAATTTATTGTGCTTTTGTCTAAGCGTGTGAATATTTTCATATGAAAATGTTGATATTGTAATCGATTTAAAGTTCTCCAAACTTTTCTATGCATGGTGTGCACAGTAAAACGGTATACGTGATTGCGCTCTCAGTGATAAGCTGAAACAAAAAATCTACACGAATTCTTAAAATATATTAAATTAGTTGTAGGCTAAACCTTAAAAGAAAGCATTATTTATTTTAACCCAAAATTGTTACTTAAAATTTCAGAAAATGGTGGCTGTTTGAAGTTTCAGGTCAATTTTTAGCATCAATTTTCATTTTCAAACTGTTTAAAAAAAATCGAAATGATTAAAAAATATTAATTTTTTAAAGGTTTGTCCTTCAATTAAAAAAAAGTCTAGTCTATGTTACAAGAAAACAAACCGTTGATAACGTGGACGGTTTAAACGTAAGAACTTGCATCGATTCAAAAACGCTTGTTTAAAGAAAAAAACGCGTTTTAAGTTTTTGAACAGCCGTTTCGTAAGTCATGACACCGATCTGTTAAAGTGGTTATCACGACTTAAATATTGGATGGAGAAAAAAAAACGGCTTTGAGTCCATATTCTACACCAGGACCTTTTCCATCCGCCTGCTAAAATTTCCCCAAAAATGTTTTATGTGATCAATGAAATGTACCAACAAAAAAAAAAAATGTGGATTAAAAAAATAATGAATAAAAATTACTTGATTTTTTTTATTTTGTAGGAATAAAAAATATGGTAACACACATGTTGGTATTATGCTGTAACACTTATAGTAACAATAATATATTTGAAACTAATAAAATAATAAATGCTACTTTTGTTGTTATATTTTGAATGATAAATAATTGGTATCGTGTTCCTACTTTTAACGGAATGGAATGTGAATGGCAAGCGGTTTTAACTTGAGCTCTTATCACTATTTTCGGAAAATAATGATTCGCACTCGCAAGCATAGATATAGAAAAAAAATGTTACAATTGCCAAATGCACAGCATCTTTAAACCGCTCTAAAATTCTAGAATTTTCTTCGAAGTCGCCATTATTTCATCGTTGGCAGTTTTCCTTATAATGTCTGAATGTCTGCGATAATCTTTTCTTTTTCAGTAATTTCGAAATATTCTTTTAATTTAATACGTTTTTGAGCCCATATTGAACTAGGTTAAGTTGCATTTCAATTTCGTTAAAAAAATAATAAAATAACATATTTAGTCAAGCTTAGCTGGTCTAAATTCATATATTTTGTGTAATTTTACTGTATGTTGATTTGAAACATCAATCAACGCCGTGCCCAAATTATTCTACCGCATGCCATAGGTGGCACGCGTGTCATAGGTTCGCTGTCCCTGTTTAAGGCACATCAAATATTTAAAGGAAAAAAAATTCCGAGAGAACCCTTCCTTAAGTATGTAATAAAATTATGCTGTTGCTATTGAACGTTTTGAATTTGAGTTTAATTTTAATGTGTAGTTGGCTCTTTATGATAAAATGAAACACACACAATTATAAAAGATTTTATACGAATTAAAACGATACTTTTCTTTTTCTTTTGCATCAATTATTACTGAAGTTATAGTAGATGTTCAGATTATTTTCTTTTTTCTTGTGCCTGGTACACGGAAGTTAGTGTTTTCAGACAAAAGGGATTTGTTTGAGGAGAAAATCAAAATGAGAATCTCACTAAAAGATTGATGTTATCAATCAGTAATTGAGTCTTTTCACATAAAACATTAACTTTTCGATTTGTAGTAGATGATTTCTGACAGAATACACACGCACAAACATATATACTTTTGGTATTTTAACTATATCAGATAATACAACACATTGCATATATACATTTCATGAAGATTGATGATTTCTGAATTTTGTTATTTTTCTTTTTTTACTGAACAGAGGGTACATATAGACCTCCGTTACATGTTACAGCATTTTGCATTTATTAATATTTGCATTTGTTTTGTGAATGCCATAAATGTATTATTTATTCAATAAAACAATTTTTTCTGAACATTCTCTTATCTGTAAATTATATTTTGAATTTGAAAAGAAAATATTTTTTTTTCAAAAATTATGTTTTGAATTAGTGTTACAGACTTTACTTATATCCTTCGTCACAATACAATTCTAAGCAATAATTTCCAAAATATAGTAGCATTTGTCACCTAATAAAAATATTCAGATGCAGAAGGTATCCATTTTTTGTTTCAGTTGTTAAGCGTGAGTGTGCACATTGTTATTCTTCATTAACTTTGAAGTATTCTCACTGAATAAAAGTGGTCATGAACTTTAAGTATCCCCCATTCTTGATTTAAAAAGTAAGTATTATTTATTCAATAAAAATAAGTTTTTAATTAGAATACATAAGCTTATTTTTTTTAGATCTATATTTGAAATTTCCCAAAATAGACATGACACTATGAAACGAATAGTGTGTATTTGTATCCTCTATAGATATATGGTCCCCTACAAAATTATTAAAGAAACTAACCCTACATCATAATGAACAGTGGAAAGTATATTCAACTAGGTAAATTATATCCAATGATTGGAGTGTCATAGATGAGATTTTTTCCAACAGAGCGAAAATATGCCGGGACCAGAACTCGAATCTGGGTACTTCGACTTGCCATGCCAACGCTCTTCCTACTGAGCTATCCCAACGATATCCTGGATGCATATTTCCCTCTTATTGCTTGGACAAGGCTGCGAACTGCAGCGTTAATTTCATTCATCCGAACTATAACTATAGCATTTTGCATCGGACATGTGCAAAACTATAGTTGCCAACCTTCGTACTTTTTTAATCAATTACTGCCAGAAATTTTGTAAAAAAAAAAAAATTAAAAAAAAAATGGGGGGGGGGAGGGGCAAAGGGATGGTTGCCAACTTTTGTTTTTTTAATCAATTACCTCCAGAAATTTTGATATAAAAAGAAGGTTCTTATTTTTATCTGCATCTTAATTTAATTTTAATTAAAATAAGAAACTTCTTAAAAAAATTGGCTGTAATTGATTAAAAAAAAAATACGAAGATTGGCAGCTATGCTTTTGCGTATGCCCGAGTGATTCAGTCGAATATCAAAATCATTTATTCAACCCATCACTAGATATTTTCATAATCTAACACTTGTATTTATTTAAAACTTTTTGTCAAAATAGAAACATCGATAAAAAGCAGGCATTTTTATCTATAGTTATAAATCAGTCTCCAATAATATGGAATACTACTTCTCAACGTCTTTAACGAGACGAAAATAGCATTAAGAACGCACGTTAAAAGAAGTTTTAACAATATTTTTCTTATATTTTAAATTAAGTTTTTTGTGCATCATTTATCAAAACGTAATAACGCAGTTTGCCTTTTACACCTGTCCTTTTTATGGAGAATCAATGGAAATTTTATGTACATTGAATATTATCCCTGCAGCTTGAACTATATACAAAGATTTACTTGGTAACTTTACAGTCTTTTCCTTTTAAGTATATATAAAAAAAGAATGAAATTTCAAGGTTTTTCACGAAGTATAATTTTTTTAATGTATTCTCAAATTAAAAATTTCTTTTTATTTCCTTTCTTTATTTCAATGGAGCGTTAAGCGTACAATTAAATGTGATTTATAGGTTAATATCTTTTGACGGAATCTTAGAATCTTTTTTATTTGTAATAGGATATCTCTATTGAAAGATTCAGTTTTGGAAAGAAAAATATCTTGAAATGCGCACTTCTTATATCTTTAGAGTGGCCGGAAAAGACAAGAGAAACGTTATGACTTATCGTTAGGCGAAATCAAATAGCACACAAGTAATTTTTAATAATAATAATAATAATAATAAAAGACGATTTCAAACGATTGTTTCTTATCTTCGTGTTTTTGTGGCAACACTTTATTGTTATTCACATTTGAGTCCTGCACAGGTCGGGTTATACCCGTCCCAAACCCTAAAATTCTATTTGTAGTTAACCCAAAACCATATGCGAACTTGACGCACTGCAACCCGAAAAAGAAAAGAAAGTTAATGCACATTTTAATGCAATTGTAGGAAAATGCTACCTAATTCTATCTTTTATATCAATTTTATTTTTTATGTACACAGTACAAAAAATCGTTAATTTTCAGTATATGTACAGTAAGTTTTACTGTATTTGTGCTATTTTCATTCTTTACGGAATGAGTACAATATTTCCACGGTACATTAAACATAAAAATACAGTATATGTATCACTTTAACTGTAAAACGAATTTATACCGTAAAACAACTGTTTACTGGTAAATATATGGCATATCAAGCGCTATTTATTACACTGTAAAATAATTTCATAAAATTTCAATATTTGTACAGTAAATTTTACTGTATTTGTAGCACTTTCGTACTTTACGGTATGAGTGTACTATTTCTGCGTCGTATTAAACTTAAAAATACAGTATATGTACCACTTTAATTCTAAACGGCATTTCTACCATAAAATAAGTATTTTCTGGAAAATTCAAGGAATATATATTACTAATTATTATCTAAATTACTAGTGCAAAATTCTGTTCCCACCAGTTTAAATTGAAACAATGTTTAAGTATATAACTCTCCTGCTCTGTTTACTTCATGTTTTTTTGGCACTATGACATGTTTTTAGCCATAAGAAGATTATTCCGAGCGGAAACCTCTCTTTGCAGTCCTGCAAAATTTCGTGGGATGCGTTTTTGCTGTCTCTATTTCGAAAGTATTTATACAGTCGTATTATACAGTAGATATACTGATTTTAAATGCTTTTATAGTACATATACCATACATTTAATATACAGTATAATATATGCCGATTACAAATATTTTTAGAGTATATATGATATATAAACTATTCTTTACGGTATATGTATGAGTTAAAATAATTTATGATACATATACTGTTTATCTGAATTACAGTATATATACTAGTTACATTGCTGCCAGAACATGGAAAGTAATTTTACACATAAATAAACATTTCTCTGTAAAATTACGTTTATTTAGAGTGAAAAGAACGAACATATATAGGATGAATTGGGTAAGTGCGTAATTGGGGCAAGTGCGTAATGCACATGGAAAATTCAGAGTGGTGTCCATTGCTGTTATCTGTTGGACAATTTCATAGAGAATGTGCATGTTTGTCAACAAACTGGTTCCTCACTAGACCACGCCTCTTCGGTAGGCAAAACATTTCCGCTCAATGCGCTATTTCCTACGGTTTCCTATGAGAAAGCGAAATTTTTGCATTCAATTTATGGATCATATTTATTCAAAAACAAATTTTCTTTTATCAGATTATGCACAGAACTTAGATTCTGTTGCTAATCAAGATTATTTAACAAAGCTTAGATTTGTCAAAGATGATCCGTATATTATTGTGGATGCAGATTGGAAAGCAGATATGGCTTTTTGGCCATCGGTTGCTTCATCAGATATTGAAACTTATTTAAAAAAGTTTCCAGGGAAGAATTCAAGTGCTCAAGAAGCGTTTCAACTTGTTGTAGCTGGTAGAAGAAAGATTTTAGTTTTTTTTTTTTTTTTTTTTTTTTTTTTAAATTATGTCGTAAAGTTAACGTTTTATTTACTTTTTTTCTACTTGTAGTTCAAGTTGTTCTTGTTCGTATGGTAACTTTTTATTGCTTGAGCTAATCGGAAAATGTTTACAAATCTCATTATATTCAGATTAAATGATCGATTAAAATGATACCTATGAGTGTTCTCAAATCAAAACTGCTTATTTTCTGAAACACTTTTATATAATTTTAACATGTTGTATTATGCCAAGGAAATCTATGAAACTGAAGCATAAGTTTTGTCAGAATTCGGTTTTATTAGCTGAAATAATTTTTATACTAAATAAACATTCCTTAGGTTTAAAAAAAATATTTTTACTATTCTAATAATATGTATAAAAACAGGACAAAACAAAAAAATTGACTTATATGAAACATTTAATGAAGTACTAAGGGTGATATTTTTTTAAGAAACATTTTACTCTTTCTTTTTTTTTTTTTTTGTAAAAGCAAATTATATAATTTAATCTAAAAAAAAAAAAAATAGATGCCATGTTTTTGAAAAAACCTTACCATTTAAAAAGCATTTAATCAGGTGCCGATGCAGTTTTTTTTTTCGTGGAGGGGGAGGGGGGGGGGGCATTTTGTGAAAAATAAAATTTATTTTTCTGAAATTTGTTATATTTTTGTGAAAACTAACATTTTGTAACAAAATATGATATCCAGTTACTCAAAATCGAACCAAACATTTATTAATAACGAACTGACTAGCGCCCGTGATAATAAATTTAATAAAAAAAAAAAAAAAACTCAAGTTTTCAATATCAAGTCGAATGAACCAAACCCTGTTGAAATCGAGCCCTTAGAACCCAATAAAAAAATGAGTCCCCAGGCGGTGGAATATGCACCCCCTGTAAATTTAACGAATTTCCTTTAACATTAACGCGATATTTAATTTACAGATGCATCCCCCCCCCCCACACTTTCTAAACTTAACCCCTTATCTTTAACAGTAACGCGATTTCTAATTTACGACTGTGGTGAGTAAACGTAAGTTGATGCCGAAAAAGAAGATTAATATTTTAAAAAATATCCTTGACAGCTTGGCCTACAGGCACAGGTAAATTTCGAAGATGCAATTGCAGAAGAAATGACCTTTTTGCCATGATGCGGCAGTTGGGACCGCTCACTTCGAAGTCTACCTGTGTCTGTAGGCGGAGCACACAAATTTTTTTTTCTGTAAGGGTTGGTTTTATAAAAAAACCTGTCAATATAAAAGTTGTAGATAATATTAAGAGGATTTGTAATAAATTAGCGGATTTGATAACTTGTGAATTGACAAAGTTATGATTTTTTTTCTTCTTAAACTCCTATTCTCTCCCCCCCCCCCACCCCCAACCACTTGAGGCCATTTTTAATGATATCAAAAATCTGTCATATATAAATTTTCGGCCCTTTTCCTAGAAATAATAATAACTTTAAACGGATTCGATACGTATCATAATTAAGAAGTTATGGGTAACATAAAGGGTCCAGGGGCCCGGATCTTGTCCGAGAAATTTTTGGTCATTCATGTAGTAGCTGGAAATCCTAAGAAGTTATTAGAAAAAAAAGCTAGCGAATTGGACGATTTTTAAGGGAGCTATAGTAGGGGGCCCAAAAGGGGCCGCTGATAGTTTTGAGCAGGGCCCTAAGATGAACGGTCCTACCTGGAATGTAGAAATGGGGAAATAACTAAATGGAGAAAACGCCCCCAAAAACGAAGATCGAATTAAAAGGAGACAAGGTATTAACAATTCAGGGAACAATAACTTCGAGGGGCCCGGATCTTCTCCTTTTTTTTTTTTTTTTTTTTTTTTTTTGTCGTTTATGTAGTAGCTAGAAGTTCTAAGTTGTTAGAAAAAAAAAAGTTAGTGAATCGGACGATTTTTAGGAGAAATATAGTAGGGAGCCCAAAGAGGGGCCAGCTGATAGTTTTGAGCAGGGCCCTAAGATGAACGCTCCTAACTGGAATGGGGGGAAAGTTAAATGGAGAAATGGCCCCAAAAACGAAAATCGGATTAAAAGGGGACAAGGTATTAACAATTTAGGGAGCAAAAACTTCAAGGGGCCCAGGGGGCCCGGATCTTCATCAAATTTTTTTGTTTTTGTTTTTATTGTTCATGTAGTAGCTGTAAGTTCTAAGTTGTTAGAAAAAAAAAGTTAGTGAATCGGACGATTTTTAGGGGAACTATAGTAGGGGGCCCAAAAAGGGGCCAGCCGATAGTTTTGAGCAGGGCCCTAAGATGAAGGGTCCTAATTAGAAAGTAGCAATGGGGAAATAACTAAATGAAGAAAAGGCCCCAAAAACTAAGAAAATCGGATTAAAAGCGGACAAGTAATTATCAGTTTAGGAAACAAAAACTTCAACGAGCCCCGTACCAGGCCCTAGGGGGCCAGAGTCATAACTAGAACGTAGAAATGGGGGTGAAAGCTAAACGGAAAAAAGGCCCCAAAAACGATGAGGATCGGATAAAAATTGGGTAAATTATTAACAATTTAGGGCAAAAATCTTAATGGGGCCCCAGGGTCTCAAAAAATAAAAAATCCGAGCCTCAGGTGCATCAGGACCTACCTTGGGCTATCCGCTGCAATTAAGAAAGGCAAAATTAATGAATAATTAATTTAAAAAATATGAATAATAAGCATATAACACAGCTAACTATACAGTAGGCATGCGTATGTTTTGCCTACCGTTCGTTCTTTACGGCTTCGTGACGTCACATGCACATTCTCTATTAAAAACCGACTACTCACCAGTGCCATCTATTGATTGCATTAGAAAACGTTTTCTAATTTGCTTGATTATCAATTGTTATATAATTGCACAGTTAAACAAGTTGGAAATTGTACGTCAAACATGACAAATGAGGTGCGTTCGTATTATAACTAGTTTTATAAGTATTCAGATCTTGGTGCAATAGCTGTTGCACTCTTATGCAAAAATGCATGAATACAAAATTTATTTTATGTGCTGATTTCCATATTATAAATATTAATTTTATTTTATGAAATTAAGTTTCAATACACTTTTACAAACAGTTAATTACAATTCTGCTAGATTAAAATTATACTATGTGCAAATATTCAATACAAGACAATGTAAAAAAATCATCGTTATTATTTCACTGAAAAAATGAATTATATTGTCTGTTATTATGATATGATTAATTTAATAATAATAAATAAGTATATTTTAAGTTGGTAACATTTTATCTTTTGTTGACATTTACTGAAAATTCCAATGGGAAATTTTGGGCCCTCCGTGGCCGAGTGTTTAAGACACCATTCCGCTAAACGCTTGAGAGCGTAGGAGACAGGGCGGCGGGTTCGTCTCCCGTCAACTCCATTGCACACTCTTTACGGAGTTCTCGGCTGTAATTCTTCAGTGTTTTAATTTCCTTGTGTCTATCCAGTCCTCATCTTGACGGAGATTTATAAGCGGATATTTGTATCAAGCACACAAGTCTGATGTACACTAGTGTGCAAAACTTAAGCAACAAACACAAAATGTTAATTTCTGAACATATGAGTACTCAAAAGGAAATTCTATAAACAGCAAGTGTAGAAAATAGGTAATATCCTAACATCACAGCCAGTAGACGTGATGTCTCCTTGACATCACAAATGGTCACAATTGTCACAACCACTACAATGAACTGAAATATAATATCTTTCATTCGTCTCATTTATACTTTCATTTGGTCACTCCACTTAGAAGTCATTATGACTGCTGCTTTTTGAAGAGTCACCAGGTGACTTTACAATGAAATCACCTTGTGACTTTCATGAAACTGTCATTTGGAGATTCCATTGTAAAGTCATCATGATATCTTTTCTGTGATGAGTTCTCAAGAGACAGAAAATGAAATCATCTGGTGACTTTTCACAAAGGAGTGCAATGGTGACTTCACAGTAGAGTGCCGGTCACCTGAAAGTCCCCATGCGACTTCACTGCGACATTATTTGGTGACTCATCACAATACAATGTTCACAATGATTTCAAAGTGGAGTCTTCAAATAACAGACGTAAGAATCACAAGGTAACTTCATTGTATTAACACCTGGTGACCCATCACAAAGCAACAGTCACGGTGACTTTTCAGTGATAACAATCATTTGAGAGTAATAATGAGACGAATGAAAGATTACATTTCAGTTCATTGTAGTGACTGTGATAATTGGGACCATTTATGATGTTCAGGAGACGTCACATCGACTAGCTGTACTGTTAGTATAGTACCTATTTTCTACACTTTCTGTATAGTCCAGTCATTTGGTAGAAAATAAATGAAAGTTTTGGTGTAGTTTTGATATTTGGTTCCTTTATGTTTTTTGGGTCGCTAAATACGAATCTGAGGTTTTCCAACAAAATTTTATTCGGGAAATACTTTTTTTTTTTTACAAAAAACGTGTAAAAAACCGGACTTTTCTCAGTTTTTTCAAATTAACTCCAAAACTGTGCATTTTGCGTGAAAGTCAACAGTATATGAATTAAAGAGAATAAAATTTCCTACATTTTATGCATTGAAAGTGTTTTTCTCTGATTAATGGTTTAGCCGTGAGAGTGCAGCAAAAATGGGTGTTAAAAACAAAAAACTGTAAAACAACGGGAATTACGGCACTGCACGTCGATGTAACATGAAACTAACCATTTTACGCAAACGTTCACCATTAATGATATTAACGATTATATAATTAACAATGTTTTATGCATTTGAGGTAGAGGAAAAGTGCGGATCCGGCGCGAGAGGAAGATAGGAGCAGTGGAGCTGCTCCACCTCCTCTCATGAGTCGAGGGTGCTCTTCCCCCGGAGAGCTCGTACTCTAACAGAAGATAAAATTGGGAGAGGTAAAAGACAAAAACTGTAAAATAACGGGAATTATGGCCCTATACGTCTATGTAACATGAAAATTACCTATTTTAAGCAAACATTGACTATTGTGATTCTAAATCTATGCGAATGACTACATTTTACAATGAAGGTGTCTTATAATAAAGACGACGACTTATTATGAATCATTATTTAGTAGACGACGAGTTGGTTCCTATTAATACCACAACTTTGTTCCAACGAATTTCGGTTGCAAAGCATTCGGATGAAGCCCTTCAGGAGTTTTTGACATATGATCTAGGCCCTTATTCCTTATCCCTATTCGGCAATGGCTTAAGAATAGGAACCAAATCTATTCTCTACAAGGCATTCAAACCCCTAACAAACAAGTGGTTCAGTTTCCGGATTCAATTCGTCATTGATGGGTTTTTTATTGCATAAGATTGTTTGGACTAAGAATCAGTCTTTTTCAACAATCTGCCACAAATATGTTGAGTATGTACAGTCAAAATACCAACTGCAGGCAGTAGTTGTCTTTGATGGCTAACCTGATGACTTACAAAGCTGGTACAAAAACTGCTGAGCGTATGAGACGAGCAAAGAAACATGCTTCAATTGACATATTGTTTAACGGTACAATGATATTTACCATTTCCAAAGAAAATTTTCTTGCTAATCCAAAAAACAATTTTCGGTTAATATCTATGATGATTGACAAGTTATCGTCAGCAGATATTACATGCAAGCAAGCATAAGAAAACGTAGGCACTTTGATTGTAAACATTGCTTTGTCCTCGACTCCATCAAATAAGATGGTGATTATAGTTGGGGAGGATGTCTCTTTGTCATTTTGACAGGTTTCTGCAGGGCTGAAAACGTTTTCTTTTTAAAACCTGGGAAGGACGCTGTTTCTCCAGCGACATTTTCTCCAATTAATGCTGTGAATTTAACGGTTGCGGAAAACATCCTCTTTCTACATGCTATGAGTGAGTGCGATATAATGTCAGTACCTTTTATACAAAGAAAACTGAAGTTCCTCAAAACTCTTGTGAAGAATCTAGATGTCGCTGATGTTGTTAAAGTATTCAAAGATTCGAACGCTACTCGCTGAGCCATCTAAGGTATATTTCGTACAAGAAGCCAGCCTTTAAAAACAGTTCTAATATTGCTGCTTTACCACCATCTGCAGCTACAGAACGACAGCAGTCTTTAAGAGTATATCCCCAGGGGCAGCAATGGCTGGGAGTTGAAAAAATGTTGAAGAGTAGGGATGGAAAAAAACAAATATTGGCCTTGAGCCTGTATTTACTGTACCACCCCCTGCTTTGTTGAAGCTTGTATCCTGTAAGTGCAAAAAGAACTGCCAACAAAATTATGCGTGCAAGAAGGCAGGTCTTTGTTGTTCCCACATGTGCCTCAACTCATTACCCCTATATAAGCCCCCTTATATAGGGGGTAATGCTCAACTGCGAAGGAAGTTGCAACAACATCTCAGTGGTGAATCAAGACAAGGAAGACGAGTTATACATTGAAACTGAGCTGGAGATGGATTGATTACTCACCCATTGAATCCGTGGACCCAATGAAAGAGGAACAAGCCATGCCACAAGGTATGAAATATTGACCATTAAGAAAACATTTATTCTATAATATTGGTAGTAAATAAAAACCCCCACTAATTCCATAAGTCTATTTTCTATGTTGTGGATGTCGATGAACAGCAGGGGCATTCAAATAAAAAAATGCGGAAATAAGATTTTTGCTTTTTTACTTTATGTAAATATGAATGCTTACTAATGTTTGTTACTAATGTACATAATTATTTATAATTAAATAATTATTCATAATGAGTCGTCGTATTTATAATCAGACAATGTCATTCTAAAATGTAGTCAATCACGTAGTTTTTAGTCAACGTTTGCTTAAAATGGTTACTTTTCATGTTACAAAGACGTACAGGGCCGTAATTTCCGTTTTTAAAATTTTTTGTCCTTTACCCTTCCCAATTTTACCTTCTCTTAGAGTACGAGCTCTCCGGAGGAAGAGCACCTCGACTCATGAGAGGAGGTGGAGTTGCTCCACTGCTCCCACCTTCCTCTGGCACCGGATCTGCACTTTTCCTCTACCTCAAATGCATAAAATATTGTCAATCATATAATCGTTTGTATCATTACTGGTTAACGTTTGCGTAAAATGGTTAGTTTCATGTGACATCGACATACAGTGGCGTAATTCCCGTTCCCTTTTTGCAGTTTTTTGTTTTTAACACCCATTTTTGCAGCACTCTCACGGCTAAACTATTGATCAGAGAATAAAACTTTCAAGAAATAAAATGTAGGAAATTTCATTTTCTTTAATTCATGTATGGTTGACTTTCACGCAAAATGCATAGTTTTGGAGTTATTTTGAAAAAAACTGAGAAAAGTCCGTTTTTTACAAAAAACGTATTTCCCGAGAAAAATTTTGTTGGAAAACTTCAGATTCGTGTTCAGCGACCCCAAAAACATAAAGGAACCACATATCAAAACTACACCGAAACTTTCCTTTATTTGCCCTGTTTTAGCCCTTAATGCCTGGACTAGTATATAGAATTTCCTTTTGAGTACTCATGTGTTCAGAAATTAACATTTCATGTTTGTTTCTTAAGTTTTGCACACTAGTGAATATGTTCAATGAAAAAACAAACAAAATGGGAAACTTAAGCCTAGGTTTGACAATTTCAGAACTTGAAATCCATATTTAGACTCTTTTTCCATTTAATATCTATTTCTCCAGAAACATCTATCTAAAAAACTGTCGGTAGATTATACGATTGCTATAATTAAACAATTTTATTATACAATTTCGGTTTTTAAATTCAGTAATATGGAAATAATATGACTCCATCTTAAATATGGCGTAATCACCATGGCAACCTAGAATCATTACCTGTCATGGGATATCATTGAATTAATTACTTATGATAGGATTTAATAGAATTAAGAAAACTTTTATTAATATCTTTTTAAGTTTTGATTCGATTTTCATAAAATTTGAAATGACTCGAAAAAAATCTGCAACAATTATATATATTAAATTTCAAACCATTTGGTTGGGTAGTTTTTGCTCTGTTATATGCGGACAGACGGACGGACCAAACGACGACTATAGATGCTACGTATTTATATAATTACGAACGCACCTAAAACGCTCAAATTAAGGTATGGGCACATGGAGCGCTATTTATGCTCTGGGTTTTCGTTTAAAGTGAATAAACTGCAGGGTAACTACACAAATTTTTATGTGATATGTCTAGTAAAAGCAAAAATAATGAATTAGAATTTTGGTTTTATATCATTTTCCAGAGCTTAAACAATTGTTGAGTTTTCATATTTAGAATTGTTTAGAATTAAAAAGCAGGATTAAGGTAGATTTTCGAAATTTTTTCGAAGCCTGATATATTATGCAAGAAGAACTTTGTATTTTTGTATAATTCTTGCAAAGTGCGAAAGTTTTGCAAACAGAGACTCTTGAACTTATAAATGTTTGACTTATAAATGTACTTGACTTATAAATGTTTTGCAAAATTATGATAAATTAGCTGAATCCCTGATGAAAATTTGCAGTTGCCTTTAGAGAGGCAAGAACGTTTCTTGTTTCAGCACCCTTCTGTAAATGCATAAGAAATGTCTATTTATGAATGCACTACCGTAGAGAGAAGTGTTTTAACTCGATGCTTCCTAGAGTGTCTTAATATAATGGGGGGGGGGGCGACAGCAGTTGCGAAATCACATGTAAAACAGCTGACATTGATGTTACTTAAAAACAACAACCCCCCCCCCCCCAGATTTCTTTTGTTTGCAAAATTGCGTAAAATTCGCCAAATTCGCGTAAAATTACTGCCAAAACTAGAAAAAAGTATTCAAATCGCTTCGGTAGTTTTCGAGAAAAGTTACATGAATGTCAGATTATTTACATGCGATTTTGTTTGTTTGCGAAATCGCATAACTATTATTTTTTCATTTCTTTCCAAACAATAAATTTGTATTTCAAAACTATTGCAAAAAAGTATTGAAATCGCTTCACTAATTACCGAGAAGAAGGTACATCAATGACAGCTGTTTTAGCAGCTGTTCTTTCCCCCATTAAAATATTAAAAATAATATTACTAATTCTTCTGCAGGACAAATATTCGTTATTTTCTGACATATTTAAGAAATTTTTAACATTCGTACTTGCATAAAAATACCAAAATTCTTACTATTGAGAAACTTAATTACTTTTATCCCGAATTACATTTATCATTTTTTATTAATGGAAAAACATTTTATTATAAATAATGTCAAACTGGCATCATGAGGTAACAACGACTATAATTAAAGACGTATCTTACTTAATATAAAAAAAAAACACTATGTGAGCAGAAAACAACGATTTACTTTCTTTCGCCAAATCTTTATAGCTTTTTTGGTTTTTGGCCTTCATACAGGGGGATAAAAATGAACTCAAACAGATGTTTTATTTTATAATTCTTTTAATAACCACAGAAATTAAAATTAGATTGCAAATAGACAAAGTAGAAGTCTGTGACTTACAAAAACTACAAGTTTCCGAAATGGCAGCCTTTCGCTTTTTTGCGGAAGCAAAATCTTTTAATAAAATTTTCTGTAACGGGCAGTAACTCATATCTTGATATTTTGGCCATTCCTTCTGGAGATTTTTTAGAAACTCCAAAGTCCATGTGACTTAGAACAAACTCTTTTCTGTAAGATGATCCACGAATAATAACCCAATATTGGTTAGTATATTGAGAGCACAGAGACCATTTTTGTGTTTTTAAGAATTCTGTCAGGTGTGACGTGCACCATTCCTCTGATTTTCTTGTTCTGTGTTCTGGAAGAGAATCCTGCTGGGGAGTAAATTTTTCAGTTACAAAGTCCTTTTAAGGCTAGGGCAACAAAAAAATCTCCAAGATGTTTAACTGTATAATTTATGGTTGATTTGGATGCTTAAAAGCCAGCTGTGTTTTGCTAGTTGAACAAATCCCACCCCAATCCATAATTGAGTGGCACTTCTGCCATGTTTCGATCATGGCTGATAGACTATGGGCATTCTTCAGTTGAAATTGATTGCTGTGTCGATTGTAGACCAGTTTGATTGTGAAAACAGTGAAAAAAGTTTTGCCATCGATCATGAGCGGCCCTCTTCATTAGTGCTTACCCATTTTTGAAGTCTTCGTTTTTGTGGGCCACCGTAAGAATCTAGCTTTTATTTTCTTAAACTGGTATCTAAGAAACTGTTTCACAATTTGTAGGACCATTCGCTGGTTGATGTTCATATATTTTTAAAACTTTTTATCGAAATGTTTGGAATGAGTCCAATCCTCTACGGTCACTTTTCGTTTTCTTGAAATATCGAGTGTTTACTATTTACTTTGAATTGGTCTGTCCCTTTTATAATTAAGCTATTGGAATCGTTTCATGGCATCCTATAAAGTGTATATTGGAACTTTCAGCACTAGAACAAACTCTAATTGCCTCATGTCATTAGGGTGTAACATGAAAATATAATTTTTCTGAGAGACCATTATCACAAAGCTTAACCCCATCACTGTGTCCTGGGGTCCACGCAGACCCCAAGCACTTCCAACAAGTTGTCAAAAAAATCTATTATTCACTGAGTAGTTTCAGCCGGTGACATCTCATATCATAATGTTTGTAACACATGGTAAAAATTAAACTGTACAAATATAATTGGTACTTGTTTTTTTTTAAATTTGAAATATAGATAGCATATTTGTCCTGAGCAACAACAAAGCATGTTTCGATAGGACATAGTGATAGGGTTAAAAACCTATTTCGGTAAGGTTCGAGGCTTATTTCTCACGTAGACTAAATAAAATTTTAGTGCTGGACATTAGTAGTATTTTTAAAATTAAAATTTGAACTTTGAACCTGTATCACTAGAGTCATCTAGTATCACCTGTATCACATCTATAGACAAAGCAACTTATTACATATTAAAATATAACGCAATTTATAAAAACAAATAATAATGCAGTTGTATAGCAAACAACCTTAAAGTCATGCAAGTGCTAACAACAGCGCCAAGGTGTGGCATTGTCTCATGTCAAAAACGTTTTGGTCTCGCCATGTTGCTACAATTGTATGCACAATTTTGCTGTGGTTTCCCATGTGAACTATGCATTTGCCCCTGAAATAAAATAATATGCACTTACGTCACTCACTCTAGATTCATTCAAATATAGGGGAGATCTGTGTACTTAGCGCCACCACGTACTACCACTGACCTTATTTTTAAAAATATTTGGATCTAAGTTTTATTATTCCTCTGGGTGAGTTTCAACATAAGTCATTTTTAATCTCAGAAATTAAAGGTGGAAACAGTTTTGAAAGCACAAAAGTAAATTTTTGCAGCTGAATTGTTTATTATTTTACAAAGGTAAGAAAAATATTTTTCTTTTAACCAAGACAACTAGTTTAATTGCTATCTGAAGTGCTAAATGCCATATTGAATATAACGCTCATCTTGAAGAATTTTTAATAGAGTACATTTTGTTTGAATTCACTCAATATTGTACCTACGGCCACATAATTGCCTTATAACTAGATCCATGGTCCTAGAAAATTTTTTAAATTGTAATGTAGAATAATTCATTAAAAAAATATTTTAATTTTATGTATAAAACCTTACATGCCAGAAATTTGGAAATTTTTTGAAATTTAGATAGTGTCTATTTATGATGAGTTAGTGATATGTTAATTTGTGAGGTTTTCCCCATTGTTAAACAAAATGCAATTTTAAACATATTATAAATCAGTGGATTTTTGACTCGTATGTTTTCTTATGATGATTGTCTCATTTATAAAATTGTAATGAAGGTTTATTGTTTATACAGTGTAAATTCGAAATTTCATGGAATGGCCTTAAATACAACAAGTACCAACCTTAGGAACATTGATGTTCTTGTACCTAGGGTCATTTTCATTGTTGTAGCAAAAATAAATTCCATTTGGCATAATTTCCAATTTCAAGTATGTACGATACTTTCAATAAGAAGTGGATACTGTTAACATGCGTGCAGATTAATTTAACATTTTAAAAAGTGTTTAGTAGTTTAGTTTTTATGCATTAAACAAAAAGGTAAAAATGACTGTACTATTGTTTTTTCACCTGGAATGGCTATTTTAAACGCATAAAGCATTAATGTGGTACCTAAACACTGCATTAAAATTTCGTGATGATTGATAATTTTTTTACGATACTTAGTCTATAAATTAAAAAATATATAAGACAGACAGACATACAAATATATTATTGTTAGATCTTGATACTTTGAAACGGTAAAACCAGCGGAACTTGTCCAACAGAAGAAAAAAAAATGAAAAGAAAATGAGAATCGGAGCATCTTTTCAAAAGGTATGCGTGGGTATACATTAAAAATACACACACACACACACACATATATATATATATATATATAAACGTTATATATTTTGACCACTTCCTTAGGGCTTCAACCACAGGAATAAAAACCGAAAGGTTATTATTAAATATACTATTGGGCCTATTGCAGATACGTAGGTGATGTAAATTTCAAAAGTGTTCAAAATATCGTATAATTTAAAATAATGTTTATGAAATAGTTCTATCATTAGCTTAAAAATATACACTTTTTAAATTTTTATTCCTATAAGTTATATTTAGAAACATTTTAACCATGTTCTAACAAGTAACACAGCAAACATCATATTCTTCTGCGTCTAAAACGTATTGATCTATGATACTTTGAATTTTATGAAATTTCGGAGCTTTCGGCTCTAAAAAATTGTCTGTCCGTTTTTAGTATTAAAACATTTCATACGTTTGACGATGCATTAAATTAAAATTAATCGTTGCATAAATGTATTACACGAGCTTCATATTAGTTAATATAAGAGCAAATTATTGGAATCTTAGTATAATTTACTCAGAAGACTTTTTTTTATATTTTACGTTTTAAAGAAAGCATCCTTCTGTGATAAAACGATAAATAAAAAAAAATAAAGTTTTTAGTCTTCAACAAAAATTATATCAAAGTATTCAGCAAAGTATAAAATGTTTTTTAACATGACTAATGTATTAGTCCTAGAATCAGGCAATAGGCAACATTTTCAAAAGTAATTTTGAATGAAAGTATAGAGGAAATGTTTACTTGAATCCATTCTAATATTTTAAACACTTTTTCCATATTTGAAATATGGGGGTTTTAGATGTTACTACTTTTAGAGGGGGAGAGGTACCAAGTCACTAATATACATAAAATAGAACAGTTATATGTATTTTAAGATGTTATTTCTAATAAATATTGAACTTACAAGAACATTAAACGGAAGTAAATACAACAACATTTATATTAAAATAAATAAATAATATATACAGCATATTTTATTTGTAACTGGAGATCATTTCTTTACTTTATATTATTTTTCGTCTGTTTACTAAATATATATACTCTATCATAAATATGAACCAAAACATTCTGTTCTTTAACAACTGAATCATTCCGGAAAACTCAGTATTTTATTGCAGAAAAAGGCATTCGACATATTAAAAGCAAAGGAAATGGACCTTAAGGTTCTCTGATTTCCATACTAATGGAATGCGTCTTTTATGTAATAAATTTACAAAAAATCAAAAGAAATTCAGAACTACGAAAATATCTATTGAAAATATTGCAACTATCTATATTCTTGAATAAAAGCTGTCGGAAATGGCAATAATTTGACTTTATTTTAGTTTTTTATATATTCGAATCTAAATATAAGCTATTAAAGAAACAGAAACCATAAACATGCTTTTTTTAAGGATGTTTTCCTCTCAGCTAAATTTTTCATCATTTGTCCTTATATTTCCACGAGCAGGGAAGACCGAGCTATGCTTGGTAAAAATTAGCTTTGAGCTCAAATATCATGATCATGACCCATGACCAAAATGACCCACTAATAGAATTTTCTCGAACATGTGACCAAGCCCAATTGTCTTCTCGTGCCCGAAACCCGTAGGATATAAAATTTAGTCAAAATAGTCTGAGCCATTTTTCAGATACAATTAGCTTGACCCAGAGTGACCCAAAAATGACTCACTAATCAGATTTTCTCGAGAATATGACCTAGCCCAATGATTTTCTCGTGCCCAAAACCCGTACTATACAAAATTTAGTTCAAATCGTCTGAGCCGTTTTAAGATAAAAAAGCTTGACCCATAATGACCCACTAATCGAATTTTCTCGAACACATGTGACCTAGCCCAATACTCTTCTCGTTCCCTAAAACTGTAGGACACTAAATTCAGTTCAAATCATCTGAGCCGTTTTTAAGATAAAAATAGCTTGACCCATAATGACCCATGACCAAAATGACCCACTGATCAAAATTTAGCGAACATTTGACCTAGTCCAACAGTCTTCTCGTGCCCGAAAACGATAGGATACAAATTTTAGTCAAAATCGTTTGAACCGTTTTTTAGATACAATTAGATTGACCCTGACCCATGGTGACCCAAAATGACCTACTAATCAAATTTTTCGAACATGTGACCTAGCCTAATGGCTTTCTGGTGCCCCAAAGCGGTAGGATATAAAATTTCGTCAAAATCGTTAGAGCCGTTTTTAAGATAAAATTGGCATATATAACCACACACACACACAAGATTTGCTCGTATTAGAATATATGATATTATCTGCTACTTTATTAGAGCAATCATATAGTTGATGATTATTTCCTTATGATGAGACTGAATGAATCTATTTAATTTAATTTAATTATTAAGGGAAGGTTTACAATCTTTGCCAAAGTAAAGCATGTTTTTGGTATTTATTTTCTAGAACTAGGATAAAGATATCAACTCACATAATTTTTCACTGTGAGATAGTGTACTGCGCTCCTTTAATTGGGCGGTTATTTTCTCACGACTTAGTCATCTGAAAATTTTTTGAGATAGATTCTCAAAAAATATGATATTTTTTGGAGCTTATACCAACATATAGTTTATATACATACATCACCAACATCAGTTTAATAAATTGACAAAATGACAAAATTTTATTTTTAATTTATAAAAAATAGCTAATTATTGGTGGTGGTACATATTTTAGGCATAAGCTCCAGAAAATATCCCAATTTTTCAGAATCTAAGTCTAAAATCGGTTTTAGCTGATCGAGTCGTGAGAAAAACGGCTTCCCGATTGGAGGGACATCGTGCATATTCTCCGTCACATGAAGCAAAGTTTCAAATATTTCCGATTGGAAAAATTCATGAAGCTTATATATAAACTTAAATAAATATAATTTAAAACCCCCCTGAGTTTATATTTTTATTCTATTTCAATGAAAACTTCTCCAAAAAATATGTTTTTTTTTTGGCCAAAGATAATAAGCCCATTCTTAAGTTACTTTTAATTATTGAGTAGTTTTACTTTAGATTAATTGTTTAATTTATTTTGTCGCTATGTTATTGATACGCAATATGAAAAGTCGGTCTAATAATTTCAAAATTGTATTTTTCAAATCTCAATTTATTCATTTTCATATTTCTGCAAGATTGAAAGTAATCAAATTTATTAGTAAGATTCTCACGAAAAAGCATGAACTTGCTTTTTCGTCATTCATTATTATATTTCTGTATCATCTACCATTAATGATTATTCCTCGGGGACAGAAAGAAGTTGTTTAGTGTCGCTAATATGCAGTATGCAAAATTAACACAGTAATTACAAAATGCTTGATTAGAGGTTATGTTTTTCTTAGATTACTTTATTCATTGTTCACAATTGTATTTCTGTACCATCTGCCAGTAATGGTTAATCACCCACACTGAAAAAAAAAATGTTTTAATCCTTTATATATCCATGATGCTGCTGTGCAACATGCAAAATTCGCCTAATAATTTTTTAATTGAATTTTCACACCCCATTTATTCATTATCACATTTCTACAAGATTGCAAGAAATCAAAATTATAAATAGGATTCTCAGGAGAAAGCATATGTATGTCTTGATTAAAGGATATATTTCTCTTAGCAACAATTTTTCATCATTCATTATTATATTTCTGTATCATCTACCATTAATGATTATTCCTCGGGGACAGAAAGAAGTTGTTTAGTGTCGCTAATATGCAGTATGCAAAATTAACACAGTAATTACAAAATTGAGTTTTCGTACTACATTTTATTCATTGCCACATTTCTACAGTTCTTGTATGTAATCAAAATTACTAATAGGATTCTCAAGAGAAGGTTTGAACATGCTTTGTATTAAAGGGTCTCTTATATCACCTTGCTTTTTTACATAATTCCCCCTTATATTTCTGTATCATTTGCCAGTGATGATTATTCACCGGCGACAGAAATAAATTGTTTTAATCATTTTATATCACCGTGTTGCAGTATTCAAAATCGTCTTAATAATTACAAAATAGAGTTTTTAAACCGCATTTTATTCATTGTCGCGTTTGTAAATAACGAAATTATTAGTAGGACCCTCTCTCTTCATTAAAGAACATCTTCCTTTTGGCTTTCGTTTCTTCATCATTCACCATTATACAGCATGGACACAAAGTAGTTGGGAAATTTAGTAATTGAATAACTTGGAAAATACTAATTGTAAGGTATCAGTTCAATGACAGATTACTAGTATTCTATCATGTTTGCGGATATACTTCTTACTTCAGTGATAAAGTCTGGATTTAGATTGGTCGCTGAGGTGTTAGTCCATGGCCACCACGGGGACAAGTTTTTTATCTCTAGATTTCAGTGTATGGTTTAATTTAAGATCAGTTTTACAGTCTGCCGCTTCCGAAATCCATTCCAGAATTTAAATCACAAATTAACGTTGCACTTATTTTGATAGACGTGAATATGCTCGTAAACATACGGTAAGAACTGATTTGCCGATGAAAATTTTGCAGAATAACGAAAGACAGCCAAACCGAAAATTTGTAAAAAAAGCAAACTTTGTGTGTTTTCCTATTTTATAATTATGTGTACACTCTTATTTGGCTGAATAATTGCACATAATAAACCATTCATTTTTCTAACTAATTTATGTCCATCTGTATTTCTGTAATGTCTGCAAGTTATGATTATTCCTCGGTGACAGAAAGAAATGATTTTAATTCTTTATATTACTGTTTGCTAATGTGCATAATATGCAAAATCGGCATAATAATTTCAAAATGCAGTTTTCAAAAACCCTTTTATTCATCGTTGAACTTCTACAAATTGCAAGTAACCGAAATTATAATCTCGTATTGCTCCATTTTATATATTATATATTTCAAGAGAAATTGTTTAATAAACGGGCATGTACAATTAGAAAATATTTTGAAAAAGAATGTGAAGAAAAAAACGTTACGTGCTTCAAAACTTAATGATTAGCACTGTGATATAATATGTAATGTGTCTAATTTAATTTACAGTTCTTGTGTAGCAATAATTTATGATGGGTACATTCGTAGAAAACAAATTATATAGTAGTAAAGTTAAACAGTGTGTTCTATTAGTCTGTTCACATTTCAAAGATTAATTTAAAAAAATGTCCTATCAGAGTTCGGTTTCTACCGTAAGATTTGTCAATGTATCTGTTTCTTGTTGCAAAAAGAAAAAAAATAGTTCAAAATTCCTTCGAACTATTTTTTGCTACAAAAATTCCGACCATTTGCTAAGTCTTATACCAAGTCTTATACTGAGTCTTATAGTTTGTCTTATAATTAAGCCTTGGTAGTGCAAACCGCACTCTGATACGACAATCTGTTAAATATTTATGAGTTTTTCAAATGTGAGCGGACTTATAGGACTCATGGATCCATTTTCCCGTGAAACATTCCATTTTTTGACAAGTATTATGGTATAAACTATAAACCAGCACTCAAATATGACAGTTTCTGAAATTTTAATGAATATTTGAAATCTCATCTTACTTTTGAATCGTTTTGAAATATTTTTTTCTCTATTGCTACAAAATATCCGACTCTTTGACAAGTGTTATTGTTAATTTTGTCTGTTTGTTAATTCATCTCTTTGTTTTTATAAATTTTTTAAATGTGGACGGACCTATGGGACACCTTGTATGAAAGCGAAGTATTTTCTAGAAACGTAGTATGTGTGTTTTTTATAATTGAAATTTAAATACTCGGGGTTATTATAAGTCAAGCAAAAACTAAAAAATGACTACATGTTGCTTATTTTTAAGTAGTAGTTTTGACATTGTGCGTCTCCATTTAACAAATCCGTATGTATAAAAGCCGTTCTTAGTATGTATGTTCCTTATACACATCTACAGTTTTTGTCCGATTTGAACTAAACGTGATGTACATATGCTTTATAACACAAGTAAAATTACTGTCAACTATAAAAATTTCTCAGATCAATCTTTACCACTTTTTTCAAACATCTCCCATAGTTTAACATTACATAAATTAATTTTCTTTTTCAATTTCTAATGCAATTTCTTTCCCGTTGCTAAAAAAAGAAACTGCATATAGACAATATTTTTATCAACAAATAAAAATTCAGATTCTCTCGCTATAATTTGAAATCTGAAACTGACGTCATTTTGGGAGGATAATGGGATTTTTTTCGTATATTACAAACATCACTATAAGTGTGTTTAAATGAGACAGAACATATATTTAAATGTGTTTGGAGATAAAAATAAATAACGTAGCTCCTAATTTTACAAAGGAAAATTGTTTCCACTGGTTTGTTAATATAAAAGTAAAATTTCCAAGAAATAAAAAAAATATTTTTGCATATTCAAACATAATGATTCGATTTATTCTACATAATCAAAAATCGTCTGTCAAATATTGACATTTATATATTGTTACATCGTAACTTTTTTCAACTTTAGCCTCAACCAAGGAGGCATATTTAAGCTCCTTGGATTTAGGTGGACAATAATTGACCACTATTAATAAAAATTGGATTTAAAGAAAACAATATAGTATTCTTCATTAATTATTCTTTAAAGATGGCTGTTAAAACAAAAGGTATTAAAAGTAAAATGGTTTAACGAAAAAAATGATGTAATTTGTTTCATGTAAAACATTCATTTTAATTTTAAAAACTGATAAATTTTTTATAAGTTCGACAAAGTGGAGTCATTTTAATTTCACCAGATTCGAAATTATAATCCAATTCTTAAAAGAACAATATATTTTTGAGAAGTAATGTTTTGCGTCAAAAATCACACAATTTCAAAACGCAATTTTAGAAAATCCTGTTTAAATTACATTCTAAATATAATTTCTTAGTTAAATTTAATATTTGATAATATTAATGTTTAAATTTTTTCTATGTGTGCAATAATATTGGAATTAAGCGCTTTTATGGTTTAAATAGATAATGTGCATGTGACGTCACACACTCAAATAAAGACGTATTTCTCAACTAATTGTAGGCAAAAAGTAACAATTCTTGCAGAATATTCTTATGTATGTTCTTATTCTTAATGTATTATTTCTTACACATCATATAATGTAATCTAACTACTTGAAAATTATGAGAAATTTAACGAAACTTCAAGCTATTTAGCTCAACGTTTTGCCTTTGTTAAGTTGACTACAAACACAGCAAACCAATTTGTTGACAAACATACACATTATCTATAAATAGAAATGCATATTTGTACATGATTCATGAAGTGAAATAATTGTTTTTATTGAGGCAAGTATCAGTCTATAGCAAAAACTATCCCCTGTGAAAGTGTCGTCATATTTGAAATCATGTGCCGGTTTTCATTCAGAAAATATTAGTATTTTATAGCAATTACACAAAGTGGCGTAATTTCCACAGAATTTATTGGTCGCCAAAACACAAGTTTAACATCCTTTTACCGTACAACTTTCTGGAACCATTCAGTTGCTATAAAATTTAATAATTATATTAAAGTTGATGTAAAAATTGTTATTATATGCAATTTTTATTGGAGAATAGGATTTGCCTTTAACATCATTTACGTGAAATTAAAAGAAGAGCCGATGCCACTAATTAAACAAGAAATTCCCTGTTCTATATTTTAAAGGCACCATGATTATTGAACAGTGCAAGAGAAAAGCCAATAAAAATCCAGGTATTATCAGTTAACCTTCTCTGATATTTATATAATTCCTTTTAATTTTAAAATATCTAAATATATAGTTAAAAATATCTCTGGAGAGTAATTTTTGTCCCTCACTGGAATATATTTCTGTCAAATTCCGAAACTCCCATAATCTTAAACTACAACACAACAATCAATATGACAATGTTTATCCATAATTAGGGTGCTTTTTTCAGATTTTTTTCGCCATTGAAAGAAATAAGCAACTCTATTGCTTAAAAAATAAAAAATTAGGCTTTGAAAGTCTTTGGAGGGTGATAAACTTTTTGATATTTTTGGTGGATCTACAGCTGTTTAAAATGTGGTATTGTGAAATAAAAATACAATAAATATATGAGAAATAAAGGTATTTTTTCTACTTATTTCATTTTTAAACTTTTATGATCCACCACGCTTTAATTTGTTTTAAAAATATGATATAACTTTCATTTTTTTTCGAGATGTGAAGTGTTTTGGAATAGAAACATAATGTATGTTGATTTTCAGATTATTCTAATCAAATAAAAGTAATATCTAAAGTGAAATATTAATTAACAAATTTCCTCAATAACATTTACAAATATAATCGCTTTAAGCAATAGTCTTCTACACGAAAACATAAATTATATCAATTTCCATGAACGAAATAAATGTAAATTAAAATAAATAGAAATGCTAAAATAGAATAATAAAGAAACAAAAAATGTATTCCATACTTAATCTTTGTGAAAGAGTATGGAATTTCAAGCTCATGAAAGAAATTTAAATGATGATATATATAAAAACAAAAATACGCAAATTGTGATTATAAGAAGTGTTTTCTACTATAAAATATGATAAACAGTTTGTTAATTGTATATGTTTCTTAATTAATGCATTATTATTTTTTAAATGTTACGTGAACGAATTCACGGGTAACAGTTATTAGTTTAATATAAAAGCTGTAGAAATAACGTGGTTCTAAGTTAAATATTCCGAAGAAAATGTAAATATAATCTGTTCTGTCTTGCACCTTCTAAAATCTCAAAAAAAAAAAAAAAAAGAAAAAAAAAAAAAAAAAAACGCATGCTCTCGTTTGACCTAAAGTTATATAAAAAAAATAATAAGCTCTAATGTTACATAAAACCATGAAATATAAATTTCAGCACCTAAAAATATATATATATAAGATAAGAAGTATATACCATCCACCTTAAAACGTATTGCGAAATCTCAGTACTTTGACCTACTACACTGATAATTTTACTCTATTTTATTTATTATTCTTGAATAAAAAAGCTTAAAAAATGATCAGACGAAGTTTATTGATAGATGTGAATTATCTCTGGATGATGTTAACGTAGTATACTTTAAAAAATTAAATGCACGCAGTTTGCAGGCTTTACGAATACAAGGTGACCCATATGTATATTCACATTTCAAAAATTAAAAAAAAATTAATAGATTATCTTGTCGGAGGGTGGTTTACACTATAAGACTTGCCAGAGTATCTGTTTTTTTTTCCTTTTTCCTTTTTTTTTTCTGTAGCAAAAAGAAAAATGACTTAAATATTCTTTGTTGTTTTGAAGTTTAACTTTTTTACAAATGTTTGATGAAGCTGACCTGTAAAAAAAATCTTTTTTTTTTTTTTACAATAACAAACTGTCAATCAAGACATTAATAATAAAAATATAATTGAATTTTAAACGCTCTGAAAAATATTTATGTGGAATATTTCAGAATTTTACGACTGCTAGATTTATTTTGTAAAGAATTATCTAAAAATTTTCTGTAGAAGACAAAAGAAAGTGTATAAAGGGCCTGGGTCTCAGTACGCAATACACAAATTTGTAGATTTTACAGAAAAAGACTGCCAGCCAGGACGCCAGTAAAAAACTTTTTATTTTACGGAAAAAAAATCTGTACTTATTTCGTACTTTCTCCTTTTCTAACAGATTTTTCCCGTAAAATAAAGAGTTTACAGATTTCCTTCGAAATAAAATCCGTATGTATTACGAACTTTCTGTTATTTTAACAGATTTTACTCTAAAATAAACGATTTTAAAATTATTTTTTAAACAAAAAAGTTTTTTTGGTTGGCTGACAGTTTTTTAATGTAAAATCAACATTTTTTTAAAGTGTGTCTTTCATTAATTTCCAAATGTCCCATCGATTAATCAGTTCTTACCATATGTTTGTGAGCATGTTTACGTCGATCAAAACAAATGCGATATTAATTCGTGATTTCAATTCAAGATTGAATTTCGGTAACGGCGGACTGTAAACATGATCTTTAATAAAACCATACACTAAAATTTATGTATGAAAAGACTAGTTATCGTGGTAGCCATAAAATAACATCTTCGGGACCAAACCAAACTGAGACTTCAGCATTGAGGTAAGAAGTATATGCACAAACTTGAGATATAATACTAGTAATCTGTCATTAAACTGGTATCTTAAAATTAATATTTCGCAAATTATTCCGTTAATAAATTGACCGACTAATATGTGTCCACCATATAGAGAAAAGTTTGGGAATTCTCATCTTGATAGATTGCAAATTAGCAGAACGGAAATAAAATGTTTCCCTACTTCCTAATGTAATAAATCAAGATTTTTAATGGTTGAAAGTTTCACCCAATACATACCTACATACATACATACGTATAATTAGATAGCTGCGAAATTATACACACAAAACAAAATACGATTTCTACTTCGTCAAAGATTCGGGTTAATAATAAATTTCTTCAAATTAGCAACATAATGGACGCAGCACAACATTCAGCTAAAAGCGAAATTTGTTCATCACATTATTAGGAAAAAAAAATCTTTTCGTCAATAAAAAACGAAAGAATTCCGGTAGCAGAGTTGCCCGAAATCCTGCGTGATTTTACGGTATTTCCGTGAGTAAATTAATTGGATAATTTCTGGTTTATTTTATCTTAGAATGGGGAATTTTTCTGTTGTATTTAGCATCTATTGAAGGATGGTTATTGTTTTGAGTGAAAATAAGCAAATTGAAAAATCTGTTCAAGAAATGAACTGGCGACACAGTTGCCTTCAATCCAGCGTGATTTTACGGAAACATAGCTCAGATTTGGGAACTTTATTTCAATTTTAGCTTAGATTTCAGAATTACACGCCAATTGAGGGGAAAATGAACAAATGAAAACGGGAAATTTGCAATTATTTTTAACGGAGAGACACAGTGAGCAGAAAAGAAAAGAAAAAAAGCACCCATTTTTCTCATATCAAATGTTTCATTGTAAATATAATATAGACTAATAATATATAGTAAAAGTAAGGGTTTGATTAGTTATTCAATAAGTGTCTAATTCAAGGACGACGAACGCGCGTGCCAGAAGGTCAGTTGCACCTACTTTTTCGGAAAAATATTCTTGGACTTATTTAATGAAAGTAATTTTGAGTTTAAATAAGGCGAAGAAAACTGTTAAGGAAAAGTGGTGGTAAATGGCCTTCTGGCACGAGGGGTTCGCCGTTCCTGGTATACTTTCTTATAAACATTCCACAAAATCAAAATACAAGAAGGAATAATCCCCTTAATCCAAAATACATCAATTTTTATGAGCCAAAAGAAAGTAAACACAGACTACTCTTTCCTTAAAATTTCTTTCTGTTACAATCAAATCACCATTTTATTTAAAAAAAAAATAAGTCATTTCTAATCGAATAATAGAATAACCTCTTTAGAACTTTGTTCTTGTTTTATGTTTAAAAATTTTCGGGTAAAGTTTAAGAGATTTTGTCATAGGGATGCAAACATCTATAGAAACGCGAAAAATGGCGCTAAATTTGAAAGAAAAGAGAGAAGGTCATTACTCAAAGTAGATGAAATGGCAAAAAGACGACTTCATACAGTAAAGATCATTGGAAAATACATTAAATATAAGTAGATTAAAGATTTTCAGCAGACACGAAGACCGAAATAACTGACTAATATGGAAGTGAGAGCTGTGGTAAGAAACTTTAAAGCAAATGCAAGCTTCAAGTGCTGTTAAACCTTCTCAAGAAATCATGTAAACATCAGAGAAAGCAGTGAGCAATAGGTACATAAGAATAGCTCTTCACAAATGTGGCTTATGTGGAAGGATACATAGAAAGAAACTACTTATAAGAGACTGTAAACATATCTAAAGCAAATTACAAAAGCGTCTGCGATTCGCCAGAAAAATTCGAAATAAATAGAAACTCATTGGAAAACCATTCTCTTCAGTCATGGAATCAAATTTGAAATTTTTGGTACAAAGAAATTGTAATTGTAAAAATATGGCTATCAAAAATGAAGAATTCAGTGACAAATGTTAATTCAGGTCATGGTGGACTCGATTTTGATTTGGAGATATAAGGCAGTAACAGGTGCCAGAATTCTAGTCTTCACTGAGTCAACATTATATAAAATGGATTATTTAACTATTTTGAAAGAAAATGTAATCTCAAGCGTTGAGAAATTGGACTTGGATCATCCAAGACAGTCCCGAGACCTTAATCCCATCGGATATTTGTGGTACCGTGAACGCCAGAAAAAGTAAACATCCATTTTTCACATATTAAATGTTTTATTACAAATATATTATTAATATATAACATAAAGTAATAACACATAATTAAGTAGTTTTTTAGTAAAAGTTTAATACCTTATAAGCATTAAACAAAACGAAAATATAACAAGAAATAATTCAATTTAAACCAAATGTATATCAATTTTTACACGTCAAAAGAAAGTAAACAGTAAATGTTAATAACAAGAATTAAGCGGCAAAAGTAAATTATACTAATTAATTAATATTTATTTTGCCTTGAATTAAATTGTAATATCACCTTTAATTTTCTCTATATATTCCACGAGAATTTTTGTTATATCAGACAATATTTTAAGCCATTATTCCATTACAGTTTTCTTCAACGTTTTTTCACTTGAAGTGGCTCACAAGCGTAACTTCTTCTTGAGATATATCAATCAGGTTAAGGTCTGGGGATTTTCGTGGATGGTGCAAAAGCTTTGGCGTTCGATATAATAGCAGTTTTTTCATTATTTTCTATGAGTCTTTAAGATCGTTGTCGTGTTGGAAGACCCATGAATCCGGAGAAGTCCAACTTCTCAACGTTTGAGACCACAAGTACTTTCGAGATGGTTAAGTAATCCACTTTATACATTGTTGATTCAATGAAAACTAGATTTTTTGGATTATACACTAGGGTGGGTCGAAAAAAACCGAAATTTATATAGTCTAAGCATAATAGTGCGGGAAAGTTGCCATTGGTAATAAGGAATAAATTAGAAACATATTACACCAAATAGTTAATATCTTTTACCGCCGCAGGGGGGGGGGAGAAGTTTCGAAAAATCGCAAAAAAATGTTTTTGTTAAAAAAAAGTATCCAACCATAGGAATACAGTTTCTAATAGAAGCCAACAGCTACTTCAAGATGTTAGTAATGCTCTAATAAAATTTCATTATTGTGAAATCATTTTTATTACCGCCGCAAGAGCGGACAAAATTATGAAAAAAAACGGAAAACATTTCAATTTTCCGTTTTTTTAAATTTTTGCCATTTTTATTATATGCCTAGAATTAAATAAATTTACATTATATCTAGTGAGAACTTATAAATGTCTAGTAATTTTGATCATGGACATTGCCAACCAAGGGTGAGAAGGATCCCCCCCCCCCCCCGTCAAATTTGAGAGAAAGGGGCTTTTTTAAAAAAATGTGGGGATTTTCCGGGAAATATTGATGTTTTTTTTGTAGGGGGGGCTCCATACATAAATTACCCACCATTGTCTACTTTTCGGGGGTCCCCTACCAAAAAATCCCAATAAATTCCCAGAAAATAAACGAAATACCTTCAAAAAGCCCCTTTCTCTCAAATTTAGGAGGGGGCGGTCCTTCTCACCCTTCATTGGCTACGTCCATGATCAAAATTACTAGACATTTATAAGTTATTACTAGTTATAATGTAAATTTATTTAATTCTAGACATATAATAAAAATGGTGAAAATTGAAAAAACGGAAAATTGAAATTTTTACCGTTATTTTCAAAAATTTGTCCGCCCCTGCGGCGGTAATAGAAATGATTTCACCATAATGAAATTTTATTGGAACATTACTAACATCTTGATGTAGCTGTTGCATTCTATTAGAAATTGTATTGCTATGGCTGGATAATTATTTTTTATTTTGAAAAAAAAAAAAAAAAAAAAACCTTTTTTGCGATTTTTCGAAACTTTGCCCCCCCCCCCCCCCTCCTGCGGCGGTAAAAGATATTAACCATTTGGTGTAATATTTTGAGAATTTATTCCTTACTACCAATGGAAACTTTCCCGCACTATTATGTTTCGATTATATAAATTTCGGTTTTTTCGACCCACCCTATTATACACTTGTCACTAAATTCTTAATTTTCTGATTGCCACAGTTTTCGCAGTTTTTTTCTACCAAAAATTTCAAATTTGCTTCTATGACTGAAGATAATGTTTTTCCAAAAATTTAAATCTATTTTGAACTTTTATGGCGAATCACAGATGCTTTTGTTATTTGCTTTAAATATTTATAGTTTATTACGATGTATCCTTCATCCATATTTGTGAAGAGCTATCCTTATATTTGCACTCGGTACCTTTTCTGATATTTGCCCGATATCGTGAGACGTTTTGACAACACGTGAAGCTCGGTTTGCTTTAAACTTTCTTAACACAGCTCTCTTTTCCATATTATTCAGCTATTTTGGTCTTCGTGTCCGCTGAAAATTTTGAATCTATATACGTTTAATATATTTTTCGATGATCTTTTATGCTGTGTTATAACTTTTTATAGTAATTTCACCAATTTTGCTCAATAACTCTCATTTCTCTTTCAAATTTAATGATATTTTTTTCATTTCTATAGATGGTTGCTTGCCCATGGCGAAATATGTTAAACCTTTCTCGAAAAAACAGAAAAAACACAAGAACAAAGTTCAAAACATATTATTAGATTGAAATTAGCTTATTTTAAAATTTTGTAAGTAAAATATGATGAATTTATCGAAATTTGTAGAAATTTGAAAGAAAAATTTACCGTGCTTACTTTTTTTTTTTTTTTTTTTTTTTTTTACGCTTAAAAATCTATGCATTTTTGAATTAACTAAATTATGTTTTTGTAGGATGTTTATAAGAAATTAGACTGTTATTGAATAATGAATTGATTCTACATTATTATTGTACATTTTTAGTCAATTTTTAGTTTCAATTTATAAAATTTCAATTATTTAAAAGTATAAATTAAGCCATTCATATAAGTAACTTCTGGTTTTTAACTTTTTAAATTAAAACATGTCAAAGTTAAATCACAAATTATGCATACTGAAACTAATTAAACTGCCGAAAATGAAAATATTTATTATCTAAGGTATAGGAATGAACAGTGTCATCGTAATGCTTTATATGCTCAAAGTACAACTCGAAGAAAAAACGCAATATCGACAAAAAATGTTTTAAATTCTAAATTCAAGACTGCAGGTCATTTTAGGTCATGATATGGGACTGTTATTAAGATTAAGAAGGAAGTATATTGAATATGAATGGTTAATGTTTTATATTAAAACAAGAATTTTGTAAAATTTAGAAAAGCCTGGAGTGAAAGATAAAAAAATAAATAAATTGATAATTTGGTATGGTAATATTTTTTGTATTGCAATATTTAACCTCTTCATTCCGTACCTCAATTCTTTCCCGTTTTCAAAATGATACTCTAACATAATTGCAATTTCGATCTCAGAATTATATACTTCTATGTCCAAGATTTGAAATGATGCAAACAAATTAAAACTCTTGTTCTGAGGTTAAATTTGAGAAGAAATAATTCAGTAATAATCAATAATATGACATTAATACTCAGTACGGAAGAGCTTACACACTTAAGTATACAACTTTTGACTATTAATTAACATCAGGGCATTTGAACGGAAGCAAACTGAAAACCGAAAAAAATAAATCGTTCTTTCTGATGGAACGAAAACCGTTATTTTTAAGGGAACAAAAAGCGGAACGGAACCGAAATATTTTATATTAACTGAACCGGAACAAAATATATTACGATTCGAAGCAATGCTTTTGAAAAAAAGGACCTAAATATTATCAACGAGCTTTTTTAATGTGTTATTGATGGTTTGAAAGTTAACTAACAATTTAAGTACCACCAAGGATTTAAAAGCGAATTGATTAGGTCACTTAGTCTGCAATGGCATATAGAAATTTAATGGTGGAAAAAATGGTCCGACTATTTAGAGAGAAAAAGAAAAAAAAGGAATACACGAAATTTGACTTTGCAGGCTTATAACTTTCAGAATCCTGCACCGGGTCGGGTTAGTCGATTTTAGCCCAGTGCATGTCGCTGCTAGTATTTTGACCTGTCAGATAACACGAGTTTTAATGCAGTTTTAATGCTATATTTAAGATATTAGAACTACTTCCATGTTTTGAAATGTAATATATTTCAATTAATAGATAATCATACCTGTTCCGTGTGGGCATACATGCCGCGCCATCATTAATTTCGGCATTGAGCCCGGCAGGTACGTTTTTAGTTCTGAATGCTTTTTCAAGTGATTGGAAGAAAAGATTAAAAGACTCAGCTCTAGATGGAACCGGAATAGTTGATGTTTTAACATTTTTAATAAAATTGTGTGTATTACTGTGTTTACTGACTTCGTTTTCGCTTTCTACAGTAATTTTTTATAAAGACTTTATTTTATTTATTTATTTTGTTCAGTAGATAAGCTACACCACGGCTGTCCAACCCGGCGCGTCCGCGGCCGCCATGGCGCCCTTTAAAAGATTTCTTTGTGCCCTTTCGAATATTTCCTATTACTAGTTTTTTTAAAATATAAAATCCATTTAAAAATACTTAATTTTTTTAAAATTTTAAATCATTAAAGTTTGCATGTTTTTTATATTGTAGGCAGCATCAAGGTTTGTGGCTATTTACGGTACCAAAGTTTTTGAGATGCCTCCTTTTCAGGGAAATATAATTCTAAATTTACTATCATTTATATTATCTGAAATCTACTTTTACATGACCATGACTATCACTATTAGATATAATTGCATCATATAAGACGTGTGTGTGCCTTGTATGTGATATTGTTACTAACTTTTTTTTAATATAAAAATCCATTTCTAAAACTATTTTTAAACCATTAACTTTTGCATAATTTTCTATTGCAGTGAGCATTAAGGTTATTGTGCAATTAAGCTACACAAGCTTTTGAGATAAGTCCCTCTCAGGGAAATGTAATTCTAAATTTACTAAGATATTTCTCTGTAGTTTATTTTTACACGGGCATAGTTATTACTGTGAGAAATATGTGCATCGCAAAAGACGAATGCGTGTCGCTAACACTACCAAAGTGTCATAATATTGTATGTTTTCAGTCATGTGAATAATGGCGTCCTACATTTTTTGCCAACAGCTGAGGTGCGCCCTGATAACTGAAAGATTGGGCTGACCTGAGCTACACACGATTTGAAGACATGCCGACAATGAGTCTGTTTATTTATATTATCAATTGATTTATGTAGGTTTATTTATATTTCACATTACATTAGGGCAAGCCTGCTTCACCGTGAGGCATATTTTAGTAGGAAAGAGTTCTAAAATAGGTGACCTTTAAGGGAAAGCCAACACGAATTTACGCTACATTCAAAGAAAAACACCATAAACTCCCATACTACCAACGGAAATAGTTCGACTAGTTAGACCGAAATCAATCCCGGTATTTAGTCATCTAACACTATTTTGTGGATTGCACAAGCATTTCATAAAGGGCCACATTGGTTGGTTAAGACATTTGCTTGATAAATCCTTCTGGTAATTCAATGATTCGATTAACTTTTAATCAGATTCTGAGAAAAAATACAGTGAAATGTTTTAAGACGGCATCTCAACGGACCGGAAAACTATTTCATTTAAAACAGATTTCTATCCCACCAGATATAATTTCGTGGTATTCATTTCGAGCCATGAAATTTTTCCGTTTAAAACAGGCAAGATTCCGTTGTAGATAGGTTTTGTATTCACAGGTTTTACTGCACTTTGTTTTTATATATGCATTTTTTATTTCGAAAAATATTTTTTAGCCCCCCCTCTCCTCTCTTTTTTTGTATTATGACTTAAAAATAAAGAAAAAATATATATCTTAAAGGTATGGGATCTGATGAGACTAACATGAAAAATGTCTGGCTACGCCACTGGTACTTGTCATTATCCATCCCATCCATTGAAGATTTTTTTAATTTCGACATTTTTGTGAGAAAGTTTTGACATACTTCAGTTCTTTTTAATATTTCTTAAAACTTCTAGTTACCAAATTTTACCAAATTTCCTCTCAAAATTGCATTTTTCTACAAATTTTGCTGATAAATTTTTACTATTTTTTTTTGGCAATTTTATGACATATTTCCACTAAAATAAATAATTTTATGTCAGAATTCAATAAAAGTTAATGTATTTTGTCAATATATATTTAAAGAAAAAAGCACCTTCTTAAATTTCTTCCGTTCGCAAGGAAGGAAACTGATAAGCACAAAGATGAAACCTGTTGATCATGCTCGCAATAAGAAGTTTATTTAGTTTTCAATACATAATTTTTAAATTACGTTATTTATATATGAGGCATTTAAGAAGAATGGTGTAAGTCACATATTCTTATATGCTCAAAAAGAAGGATTTTCTGGACGCGCCTATGGGGTAAAATATCTTCCGGGGTTATATATAGACAAATTTCATGGAACTATCATTTATATTGATATTCCCATGTATTGATTGATATGTGTAAATACCCCCCCCCCCCATGCATTTAACTAAATTTTTCAAAATTAGTGACTTCCGCCACTTTGCCTTTAAACATCTCATATTTTCCACGTGCGTCATACAGCGATCAAGAAAAAAAAAAGAAAGAATAAAAAAAATAAGAAGGAAGGGAAAAACAATTACTTAAATATAATTTTTTTTTCATTCAAAACTATTTTAAAGTTATTGAAAAGTTTCTAATTAGATTTCAACACTTTAACTTGATAAGCATCTTTCATGCAGGAGGTAATTTCAAGAACTTTGGCTCCGCAAAATTATCCTTTATGGTTTACTTGCATTTTTATTTTGCAATAGGAAGTGTTGTTGCTCCAACGTGCTCTCTTCTTTATCATAATATGCAACAGATTATTTTTTAGAGTACTTTATTTTCTCAAAAGTTTTTATCTCTGAGTTATGCTTCCGTCTTGTAAATAGTTTTTAATGTGTCGTCGATGAAGAAGAGATAAAAACTTTTGTAAATTTCAACTTGTTTAATTTCTAAATAAAAATAAATATGTTTTAGTATTTTTTTTCGATAGAAACTTTTAGTGACAGGGTAGCAGATGTAAAAAGAGATTGGATAAAAACAAATAAGTCTTCCTGGTGTTATTGTTAAGATGACGGTAGTCATTTCATGTCTACTTGGTTTCTGAGATTGCTCAAGCAGGCATTATAACTTCATTTTAACCCTACAGTGCATGCATTTTTCTTTTAGAATTGTGTTTTTTATACTTATATTAAGAATTCGACACCAGAAATTTTAAGATAGATTTTTAACTTTATTCAGTAGCATATTTATGTTATTTTTACAGGATTAATATTTCTATATAAATATAGTGGTTGCAAAGAACTTGATTTATTTACTAAAAGTTAAATAGAAAGTGTTGCCAATTGACTACAGTATGCACTGTAGGGTTAAAGATACTGCAAGTTTCGTGGGCTTTTACCGCAATTTTTTAACAGACAATTTCTATTAAATATTTAAATAGCAGAAATTGTAAACGCCTCGTTTAATTGTTGGATTTGTAATACTTTTCTGCATTTAAACAAGGCGAAAAATTATATTAAAAATTTGTGGTTAAATTGTACGAACCCTGTACTGCTTACTCAAATGAGTAACTTTCTTCAATATATATACTGACAAGAAATATTCTAAAATTCTGCTCATAAATTTTTATGCAGAGTGTCCCAAAATGGTTAAAATGCGCTTTAATTTTTTATCTGTCGGAGATAAGTAGGCAACGTAAATTGCAAAAGTGTTCAAAATAAGCCTTAGAAAGAATCCTTCTATTAATTTAAAAAAGATACATTTAAAAAAAATTTATACGACCATACTGCACAAAATTGGTCAACTACTTATTTTACTTCTGCCAAACAAGATCATTACAAAAACAGAATCTAGGTATATTTAAAATTAACTAGTTAAAATAAATAAATAAAAGCTGACTTATACAATTGTTTTACTATTTAAAATGGTATTTCACTAATAAAAATAGGAACCATTCACAAATTGACAAAGGCACTTAAGTCAAAAATATGTTAACAAGTGTGAAAAGTTGCACTACAAATACATCTAAATAAAGCATTAAACAAGTAGAGATCATGAAAAGAGAAAATTTTAGTTTTAAATTTTAAGAAAAAATAATTATAAAAATAAATGTAATCGAGAAAACAATCCCAATCACTCATCTTCAATACATAACTGAGTTCTTCTGACAATGCTTCAATATATATTTTGGAGTTCTTCACTACTAATGCAAGCACTGATTATCTTTTGTTTAAGGTCAACTGAAAATGTATTGTCGTCCCTGTTTTCTCTTCCTTGTAATATCGCACAGATTTACATTTCTAATTTGATGCGGGGTCATTATCCACAATAGCTTATTTTTAACTAAGCATAACTCATTAAATTTTAAAGATATAGATATGCAGTTTTTGTAATAATCTTGAAAAGAAAACATTTTCAAATTGACCAATTTTGTCTAAAGGTCGTAAAAATCTAAAAAATGCAAATTTTCGAAAATTAATAAAATGAATATTTCATTAATAGAATCTTAGTTTCTACTTTTTTTAAAATACCTTTGTAATTTTCTTTGCATCTTTAGAACAAGAAAATAGCTGAAACACGTTTCAACCTTTTTGAGACCACCTGTATATACAGGGTGATTTTTTTAAAAGTTGTGAAAGTAAAATCCTATAACAAAAGAACCACTGATCATAATGACCTGAAATTTCACCAGTATGCTCCCAAAGCAATGGGGATTTTTTAGGCGTGGTTAAAAAAACTTAAAATCGCACCGACAGATGGCGCTGTAAGTTAACAGAAACAAAGAATATCGTCAGTGGGAGGAAAACAATGGCCGTACTTTCAGAAACCATCTTCCGTAGGCCTTTTGTCGCCATTGGACCTTTTCTTAAATTCTTAAATGTCCTGAATCTCCTAAGAGCAGTTGCTGCGCTGTCATTATTCTAATACAGTAGAACTCCAATTATCCGAACTCCGAGTATCCGAATCGCTGATTATCCGAATCGCTTTCAGAATTTCAGAAAAAAAAAATTAAGACGGAAACGTACTGCAATTCGCAAAATAATGATTCTGTCTACGCGCGCTATTGCCCTTCACTCCGCGGAAGAGACAGGAGAAGATGAGGCTGACGTGCTACTTGAGGAATTTAGAAACCTGGATGTTCAGAAGTTAGTGTTGAAGATATAGGATAGTGGATGGTGTGTGATTCGTGATCCTGGGTTCCAAATTCTAAATGATAATGAATTTATTGAAAGTGTGAGAGAAGAAAGTGTCGAGGAATAAGATGACCTTAATGACGAAGTTGAAGCAGACACGGGACCATCAGCTGGTGAAGCATTTGCCGGCCTTGAAACTGCGTTAAAGTGGATGGAGCGTCAGCCCGAGTGTAACCACATGCAACTTCTCACTGTCAAGCGGACTTGGCTGCCCGAAAACGGATGAAGACTGTCAAACAGCTTACTTTGACCGAGTTGTTCAGCAAGCAACGACTTTCATTTACAGTACGGTACGTACATAATGTACTAATATACAGCACTTGTAAGTACGCTTAACATGTAAAAGTGTTGCCTTTTCATTTAATTAATTAAAAGCTCCTTTTTTTAATAGTTTTTTTCTTCCATTTTCAACATACATACAGTAATTAATTAAAATAGACCCTTTTTTCGGAAAAAATCCAATTATCCGAATTTTTGATTATCCGAATGGGGTCCGGTCCCAATTGATTCGGATAATTGGAGTTCTACTGTAATACAGTTTCACTAACGACGTATGGTCCGTCAATGGCACAGTCATTGCGAGGATATCAGGGCTCCCACTCGGTCCGTTTTTTGAACACCACTTTTTTTTAACGAAAAATCTTCTTTATAATTTTTGTAGAAACAAACTTCGAAGCACGTTTTAGTGGCAATTGTTGCAAATACCTACCACAATTTTCTTTCTAAAAAAATACTGGTTTTCAAAAAACGGACCAGTGGGAGCCCTGGGATATCAGTAGAATAATGATCACGAGGTGTGCGTTAGGGTGGGCCGAAAAAAACTTTTTTTTTTGTTTTTTGATTCGCTATACCGCGGAAAACTTGACTCTAGGGTAGCTTAGTATAATGCAAAAATAAAATAAATAAATTGTTACGTTTGGCGGTAGCGCATGGGCCCTAAAATTTGAGAAAATATAAGATTTTTATCATTTTCAAGGAGGAGTGCGAGAATTCTTTTGTTTTGTTTTTTGATTCGCTAAACCGCGGAAAACTTGCCTCTAGGGTAGCTTAATATAATGCAAAAATAAAATAAATAAATTGTTACGTCTGGCAGTAGCGCATCGGCCCTAAAATTTTAGAAAATATAAGATTTTTATCATTTTCAAGGGAGAGAGTGAGAATTTTTTTTGTTTTGTTTTTTGATTCACTATACCACGAAAGACGAGCCTCTAGAGTACATTAGTAAAATGCAAAAACAAAATAAATAAATTTTCGCGTCTTGCGGTAGCGTATCGGCTCTGAAATTCGAAAAAATATACGATTTTTGAAATTTTTCTAATAAATGGAAATAAATATAATAACAAGTAGATATAGATATATTTTAGTAGAACAAAGTATAGAAATGATAAATAAATGAAAAAAAAAATAGTACATTTTACAATTTATTAGTAGAATATTAAGTTTAAAAAAACATTTTTTTTAAAATTGACAATTTTTTATTGAAACCAAAAATCATTTTTCTGATTGTGTAAAATTTCAGTTTGTAATGAAATATAGTCCTTTACTTATCTTTACTTTCTTTTGATAGTTTGAAATAATATTTGCTTGAAAAAACTACGCATTGACGATATTCAGATAAGTGTAGTTCTTATAAAACCATTCCTGGAATTGGAGCCAACGACTTTTTGTGACACCTCGTTTACTATCTTCACGCATCGTTCTACTGCTTGGATTTGACTTGGGAATCGGTTAAAGGTCCACTCAGCCGCTGTTCTACCTGATTGGAAATTAGACCAAATCTCGTGTATATGATTCTTCGCAGCAAAGGTTGTGGTGAAAGTTCAGTAGTGTCCCAGTGAATCATTTCAATGTTGTCTGTAGTTAAGAAATTGATTTTCGGTGGTTGAAAACTCCTGATTGACTTTCTTTTAGAAGCTAAGTTTCTAGCCATTATAATTTTTCTGAAACCTAACTCTATTATATGATTCCTTTTATCTACTATCATACCCAAAAGCAAGTTTTCTGGATGGGCCAAAAATGCGTTTCTCTTAATTACTGGGTCAAACTGACTTTTAGCAAGTTTTCGGGGTGGAATCTTGAAAATTTTATAAGTTCAAATACATGTTCTGGTCTGTTTGTGAAGAATTTACCTTTTTATATTAAATCATAGAAGTATTTATGACTTTAAGAGTAAATAAACTAAGATCTTGCTCTTCTTTGTTGTGTTTTCAATACTTAAATACAATCGGAGAACTCTGTTCGCCGTTGTTAACCATCTTGAGTGGGAAAGTGTGCCAGAGTCACGAACAGATAAATCTTCAAAACAGCTACCTGATTTTATAGCAGAACTTATGTCCAGCATGTACTGCTGACCTGTGTATGTTGGTACGACTGAGCCAAAATCATTTCGTTGTCCGATTGGCTCACAGCTCAGTAAATGTGAGAAACTCCCAGTGGTGTTGAGTATGAGATTCCAGAAATGGACAAGCAAAGTTTATGCAAAGATAATCTGTACCTGCTGAACATAAGTTGTGACATAAATTCAGGCAGCTGTCCTGAAGAATAATCTGTTCGTGAGCCTGGCACACTTTCCTACTCAAGGTGGAGAACCGAGGCGTCAAAAAAGGTCGTCGGCTTTAATTCCAGAGATAGTTTTATTTGAACTATACTTATTTCAATGCCTTGTGTTTCAAGAAAATCTTATTTCAAACTACCAAAAGAAAGTACAGACAAGTAAAGTACCACATTTCATTACAAACTGAACATTTACACAATCAGAAATTTTGGTTTCAGTAGAAAGTTGTCATTTTTTAAAAATGTTTTTTTTTAACTTAATATTCTACTAATAAATTGTAAAATGTATTATTTCTTAAAATTTATTTATCATTTCTATACTTTGTTCTACTAAAATATGTCTATATCTACTTGTTATAGAAGTTATTAGATTTAATTCCATTTATTAGAAATTTTTTAAAATCGTATATTTTTTCGAATTTTAGAGCCGATGCGCTACTGCAGGACAAGAAAATTTATTTATATAGTTTTTGCATTGTACTAAGCTACCCTAGAGGCTAGTTTTCCGTGGTATAGCCAATCAAAATACAAAACAAAAAAAATCTCGCACTCCCCCTTGAAAATGATCTCAAATTTTAGGGCAGATGCGCTACCGCCAAACGTAACAATTTATTTATTTTATTTTTGCATTATACTAAGTTATCCTAGAGGCAAGTTTTCCACGGTATAGCGAATCAAAAAACAAAAAAAAGTTTTTTTTCGGCCCACCCTAGTGTGTGTGTTTCATGTTTTTAACGCCACTGTGCGTGTGTCGTGTGCAAGCTCGTCTCCCGACTTCACTGCATATACAGCGCCATCTGTCGGTGCGATTTTTTTTTTCAACCACGCCTAAAAAATTCCCATTGTTTGAAGCGTAATTCTGGGTTGTCAGGTTCAAAAAAGCTAAGATAAGTGACTCAACTTTCATAATGTGAACGCGGTAAAAGTAGTGTGTTTAAATTTTATAGATGATTTACAGAGAATTACAGAAAACTACAGAAAATTGAACTACAGAAAAGGATTCGTAAGTATTACTGAGTATGAGCGTGAATTGCTTGAAGGTAGTTTTAACTGAGTTATGCATTTTCAAGCTGAATTATATTTAGTATACTAAGAGATGTTTATAGAAAATACATTCATATACATGTCTACGCAAAGAACTGGGCACGTTGCCGTCTATCGATGGTAATTTCTGGAAGTGTGATTTCAGTAGTTTTAAGCGTGTTTCTGCCTGAATTAAATTTAGCTTATAATATTGTATGCATAAAAATATTTAGATAATATACAAGGCTGTACAAAAGTATTCAAGTACATTTCGGTCTTTTGGTAAAAATTGCAGAAGCTGAATTTTCAACTGTGTTATGCGTTTTCCAACTAACCTAAATTTTAGCATACTACGTAGAATAAATAGATACAAATCTACATAGATCATATAGAGGGCTGCATAAAATAATTCAATAACTTTCCGGCTATGGATGGTAATTGCTGAAATCTGGTTTTTAAATGTGTTATGCGTTTTCTAAATTGTTTACTTAGGTATCTTCTTTACCTTATTAACCCATTCGGGACCATGGGTGCATATAAGCACCTTCAAAAAAAGCATACAGAATTAGTTTTAGGCACCAGTAAAAAATAAAAGTAATATTGGTTTTCTCTAATAAGAGCATTTTTGTGATAGTTTAATTAAAGGTAGCTTTTTAAAAAAAAAAGTGGTGCCAACCGAATAAAATTTGTGTAAAAGCCGCCGGTCCCGAATGTGTTAAACAGCAAAGTTTTGTTAAAGTTTTCTGGAAGTGTAGGAAAAGGTTTCATAATCTATGCTTGACGCATGATTTCTTTTTTGTTCGACTTGTTTTTGTAAATACTGGTATCCATAACCTCATCTCTGGCTACATCGTGGACATAAGGCAATGGAATACTATAAAAATATACGAATTACTGTACTCTTCAACTCACAAAAAGTCTTCATTTTCATGTTACTTCCAATGTACAGATGAAAAGAACTGTTGTTTTAATGATAGTAAAAGAGGTGTAAAAATGCACTTTAATAACGAAGCAATCCCAATTTAGAGAAAAGAAGCCATATTAAGAAGCATAGATATGATATAATTCAGATATCATGTAAATCACGGTTTCCTATTAGTCCCCCCCCCCCCCTACCCCATTGTCAATAGTGACACTATTATTGCTGCCGTTACAGATTTTGTTGGAATTGCCCCATCTTATTGGTTAATATATGCGCCAGCCGTACCATCCTTTCCGAGACTATATATTCATATAGCTAATATTTATATGGCTAAAATTACATAAATTATATATTGCATAGTTATTTCAAAAGAGACACAAGTGAAAATATTATATGACAATAGAGTAGCCATGATTTTCTTACGGGGTGGGGTGGGGTGGGGGTCTGATCAGGAACAAGCTTACGTGATATTTTATGTTTTAATGAGTAGGATAAACCTATAATTAGATTTTAAAAAAAAACACCGATTTTGACCTTTGACCCCCCCAAGCCCTCCTTTGGCTACGCCGCTTGTTTTTTAGATATTAATACGTGTGAATCGCAAGCACATGTTTTAAGCAATGTATGTGAGTTTCTATTTTATTTATTATTTTAAAAAAAAGTTAATATTAAATTTGCATTAATATTATTCTATATAATAAGCCTTTTAAGACCGTGTTTTTTTTTTTGTTTTTTTTAAAGAATATCCTAAGTACTATTAACGAAAAGATTGATATAAAAGAAGTTCAACCTTTTTCTCCAAACTGAAATATTTCTAAACCTTTTTAAAGGAAGTACAGGGCAGAAACGAATTAATTGATCAATTTTAAAAATGTATAATTTGCAAAATATTAACTGTAAGAGGCTATGCCAATTAAGGTTAGAAATATGCAGCTCAATGACAAATTAGTAGTATTATATTCTAAGTTTGCGGATATACTTCTTATGATAGATATACTTCAGTTCTGCGGATATAACTCAGTGATGAAATCCCAGTCTGGACACTGCAATCACCAGACCTGTCACCCCTAGAGTTTAGTGTATGGGGGTTGTTAACATCAGGTTAACATTTCGTTGCTTCCAAAATTCCTTCCTGAATTAAAATTTCAAATCAGAGCTACATTTTTTGTTTGATCGATGTGAACATGATTACAAACACATGAAAAGAAATGATTTACTAATGGACTAATTACAGAGTCACGAAGGGTAGTCTCATCGAATATTTCTAAAAACAAAAGAACTTTGTGTGTTCCACTATCTTATAATCCTGTGCAGGGACCGATTTGCAAATTTGGAGGCCATGGGCACAGATGCTTATGGGGGACCCCTTGCACCAATGCTTGAGTAAAATATATATATTAAGGAAAAAAAAACTGTAAACAAAATCGAAAAAGGAAAAAAAATCTTTTGTAGAGATTGACCTCAACTATCCAATGAAAAAAAAATCATTTAAAATACTGAAGAGCAAACGAGATATTTAAAAAAATGTCTGCCATATGATTAACATTAGCAAGCGGGTGTTTTCACTTGAGTGAAGCAGCCCCTTAAAATGTTATTTTTAAATGAAATAAACGATAACGAGATTTTTCCATATTATTTTTTTAATAGTAAAACTTCATCAGCTTTTAGCCAATAATTGAAAAATGTTCAGTAGCATTTGGGGCCCCGTGCCCTGAATGCCCTGCCATAAATCAGTCACTGATCATGTGTGCTCACATGTTTTGTTGTATAACTACGCATAATCAGGCATTCTTTTTGACCAACGCATTTTTGTCCATCTTATATAATAAGCATAATTAGTTACTAAATAAATTTTAATCTTTATGTGCTGCTTATCATACACGTAAACAAGATCTTTTTACATTTCCTGAATATTCTGTGTCATTGTGCAGTAATCAGTGTTATCACAAAATTTGTCCTTCTAAGTTGAGAAGCGTAAGCATCATCCTTGCAATAAGCAATGGTGCAAAAAATTCTAAGTGCTGTCCTCCAGTGTAGATATTATACGCTCACTTTCTTCTTCTTTTTTGCAGAAATGATAATACATTTAAAAAATAAGTAAAGTTCAAATGAATTATCAAAAATATCCAAATGAATGCTTTGATAGATGATTTTTTACATTTCTACATTATAAAAGTGAAATCAAATTACTAATGACAGCTTAACATTAATTATAACAACTTTTATTTTCGGAATTTATAAATAGTAAATAATTCTACGAAAGGATGATAATTAAAGAAAACGTACTTACAATTTATTTATTTATATTAACATATATTTAAAAATATTCTTCTTTAAGATTTATTTATTTATTTTAAAAACAGGGTTCGCACTAAAACGCGAGATTACGCGATTCCCACGATATTTCAAAACATTCCACTGAAAAAGATTCACACGCGCGCTTTTCCCGCACAAAGGGTCTAATGGCCACATAAATAGTGAAAGTTGCAAAAATTCAAGAATTTCGTCTGTTGATCACAAAAATCATTAAAAACTTTTGTCAATCGGTTGGGAAAGTCACAAATCGGTAACTGGTCAAACGCCATGCAGAGGCTGTTGCATGCTGTTGCATGCCATGCAGAGGAAAAAGCTGTTCAACCTTTTTCCAACCACAGCATGAATGTCAGTATTTCTGCTAAACTTATTTTATTAAAATCTAAAACTTAAAAGAAAACAAAACTGCACAACATTCCTTGCATACGTCTTTTTTATTTTTATAGACATCTTTTTCGTCGTGATGCATTATTATGAAAATTCATTACTGAAATTATTGAATCTGCTGCGGCTTTATTTCAATCTAAAATATTGCATTACTAAAGAAAAAGTGTTTCTCTATACTGAATAGAGATAAATAAGTTTTCATACATGATGCAGAACTGTATTAAAAGTGCAGGGAGTAACAAATTCAGAATCTTTAAGGTTGAAATATTGTAAGCTTTTAAGCCTTCTTATTTTTTACAAAAATTCAGTTATTTTTTAGATTTTTGATGCTGGTTTTAAAACATTGATGCTTTTAATTTGTCTAGCTGTCCGATTTCTGTTCTCCAGCTTTTATAAAAATGCAAATATTTTCATGAAGTTTTAATGTTTGATAGATTTTCTTTTAAATAACACTGAAAATTTTATTTATTTTTCTAGGATTTTCTTTACTTAAAAAAAAAAAAAAATGAAAATTCCCTTTTGAAATTGAGTAACATTTATTTAAGTGTATTTATTTAGTTTCTGGTTGTAGATAAACTAAACTTAAGTAATGGTCGATATGAATTTTAACAAAGTAATGTGTGAAAAGTATTTTTGCAAAGTAATGTGTGAAAAGTATTTTTGCAAAGTAATGTGTGAAAAGTATTTTTGCAAAGTAATTTTAAGTAGTGTGCGATTAAATAATACAAAGCTCATACATGATAAAGCATGTGATTTTTTTAAATATTAAGACACATTGAAGTTAATATTGGATTTCCCAAAAATGTAAGCGTGGCAATGAATAGTGATGTATTCAGGATTCAACACCCTGATGATAAAATGCAGTTATAAATGCAATAACATATTTAAATGCAGAAATTAATTTATAAATCGATTAAGTGTTAGGCATTTAAATTATTTCATCCTTATTTCAGATTAAAACTGATAAAGAGAAAATTTGTTTTGAAAAAGTAACAAAAATTTTAGTAATGAAAGGGTTATTATTAAACTCAATTTAGATTATTCTTGAATTACTATTGAATTAGCATAATTGTGAAATTCTAAGAAAATGAGTTTTTCTTAAGTGAGAAAGATGTTCTTACTTAAATTTCAATAATGCCACTTAAAAATCGGGTTAAGTTGAAAAAAAATAACCCTATTTCATCCGATTGCATTAAAAGTATAAAGCGCACACGAACTGACAAATTTTGCTTAGGGCAAAAAAGAAATAGAAAAAAAAGGATATGAATACAAAGAATCCGAATTATCACTTTACTACACAGCGTACAACCAATAGAGTGAAAAAATGTCCAGACCTATCAATCGATACCCGGTCTGTACATTTTTTCACTCTATTAGTTGTACGCTGTGTAGTAAAGTGATAATTCCATCCTTAGTATCCATTAATTTCCAGCGTAATTTCAGCTCTGCTGAAAATTTAATTAGATATGTATACAAAGGATATGTTTGTGGGTTTTCAAAAATTTGTCCGTTATATCCGAATTTTCCCCATTATAACCCAGTACAGTGGAACTCCAGTTATACGTTTTGCTCGGGACCAGACAACAAAACGTATAGCTCAGTAAAACGTACAACTCAATCAATGGTCTACCGGAACCATTTTTTAAATATATCATAAAAACTTTGTTCCGCTAAGGAGTTTGTTACCTTTAATATCGAAAACTGAAGTTTCCTAAGTATTACTGCACCCATGACATAAAGTTTCGGAAATGGAACAGAGTAGAAAAAAGGTACATAAGAAAAGTACACATGAAGCTAAAAATATATTTTTAATAAACATATAGTATTTAAAATAAATAATTGGAATCGTCTTGGCATGTAAATCATTTATCACAAGACATTTCAGTAGTTTACTGAATCTTGTTGATATAATCACTAATCTTCGATTGTTTCTTTCCGGCAGAGCCAACATTGAACAGCAAACTTTGCATTTCTGTTAATAATGCACAATGCAGCCACCTTATCGTTACTGCTTTTACTACTGACGAACTGCTTTATTACGTCAAAAGCCGTCAGCAACTCCGAAGTTTGAGTGGGATATTTCAAATCAGACACCGTCAAATGATGCATAGAAAAAAACATTTCAAATCAGTGTTTCCGGTTAAAAAATGTATAAATGAGAAATTTTTTTATCCGGTGACGCAAAAACGTAACGTATAACTGAGGGAAATGTATAACTCAAAACGTATAACTTAGCTAATTTTTAATGGCAAGCGGCCGGGACCGCTGAGTTGAAAGGTATAACTGAGGGAAACGTGCAACTCAGGTAACGTATATCTGGAGTTCCACTGTATTTCGCAATTAATTTTCATATTGGACCAAACATTTTCTTTCTTTTTTATTTTTAAAACCGAGTTCTCGTTAAATCCGAGCTCATTATAAAGAATTAGGACTGTACAAAGTTTTGTCTGAGAAACATTTCTAGATAGATGTAAGACTGATTACAAGTTGTTATATTCATTTACCTAAAAGTTTTTGCAAAACATTTTAAGATTTATTTATTGTTTTTTCAATTTTTTAATAATGACATTGACAATGAATATGAAGTAATGTGCAATCTTTGAAATTTATTGCAAGAAAGCGAAAACGACATCGTAATTTCTATGCTGGCTTCCTGCCTAAATCAGTGATTTGTTTAAAAATGAATTAACTCTTTGTCATAGGCTGATTTTATTTTGATTGATTTCATTATATTTTTAGTACGTAACATTGGAATGTTACGTACAGATGATAAATAAATGTACTGCAGTAGTAGTAGTCAGTTAATATCGGAATTCGCTTTCGTTCTTTTTCTTTTCTTTCTTTTCTTTTCATTCTCTCTCTCTCGCATTTTTTTTAACATAATATCAGTATTTTTTTATAATGAAAATCTGTTAGGCATACTTTTATTTTGAAAAAAAAAAGGAGGTGTACAAATAAGTTGTAAAGCGTTTTCGCGCGCATTTTTATGTACTGCAATAGTAGTCGTCAGTTAATATTGGAATTAATTTTCGTTCTTTCTCTTTTCTTTTCTCTCTTTTTTTTTAAAAAAAACATAATATCAGTAATTTTTTATAATGAAAATCTGATAGGCATACTTTTATTTTGAAAAAAAAAAAAAAAAAAAAAAAAAGGAGGTGTACAAATAAGTTGTAAAGCGTTTTCGCGCGCATTTTTATGTAGTGCAATAGTAGTCGTCAGTTAGTATCGGAATTCGCTTTCATTCTTTTTCCTTTCTTTCTTTCTTTCTTTTCTCTCTCTCCTTTTTTTATACAAAATATCAGTAATTTTTTATAATGAAGATAGATCTGTTAGGCATACTTTTATTTTGAATAAAAAAAAAGGAGGTGTGCAAATAAGTTCTAAAGCATTTTTGCGCGTATTTTCACAAGGCACACGTGTGAAAATGCGTGATAAAACACTCTAAAACTTATTACTGCACCTAATATGAATTACGAAGTGATTTCAATAGGTTATAGAGTATCCTAAGTTTAAAGCATAACTCATGCTATTATTTACTTTACAAATAACAATATAATATTAAATAAGTTTTTGAATGTGAAAGAAAATCCACAATGATTTCTATTTTCTAATAACACCAAATATTCAAAATCTATGAATCGTTAAAAAAAAAAAATGTAAAGATAAACTTTTTATTTACTTTTTGCTTTTATTCTGCACAAAATACGGAATTATCAAACAATAAAAAAATAATGAGATTCAACAATATCGTTCTAAGGATGTAGAGAAATTTTCTACCTTCTTATAATCCGAAGCATTCAAAAATATCTGACTTACTATTGCAAAATCTCATATGAAATCAAATATTTATATTTACTATTTACTTTAGGAACTTCTTTTTAGCGCAATATATATTACTTTCTATTTTAAAATTTGGAGTACGTGAATTTCAAGAAAACAAATAAATGACAGGTTGAATATGTTTTTATAGATATAAATGTATTTTTCCATTACACTTAAAACTAGTTGGATGTGCCAATCCCAAAACTTTCTTCCATCTCTCACAGGTTTCGCATACACTAAAAATAATCAGCACCAATTTATATCAAGGTCTAACTGATTCTAAAGTTTTATCAAATTCCGTGCATTAGTTCTTGAGATATGACGATTGCTAAAATCGTGTAAATCCTGCAAGATGCAGCTTAGCAGTGCCACCTATTGGGAGATTTAGACAAAAACCTAGTCAACAACAACTTATGTCAACGTCTAACTGAATCTGAAGTTTGATGTAAATCCGTGCATTAGTTCTTGAGATATAGTTATCGTGTTAATAATGAAAAAAAGTAGCATAGTAGCGCCGCCTGTTGGGCTATTTATACCAAAACGTAAGCAGCTTATATTTAAGTCAAGGTCTAACAGAATCTGAAGTTTGATGAAATTCCGTGCATTTGTTCTTGGGATATAGCTATCGTAAAAGTCATGAAAAAAGTGGTATAGCAGCGCCACTTGTTGGGATATCTACACCAAAACGTAATCAGCGTCTATTTATGTCAAGGTATAACTGAATCTGAAGTTTAATGAAAATAATTGCATTAGTTCTTGAGATAGAGCTATTGCGGGAATTGCAAAAAATGCAGCATAGCACCGCCACCTGTTGGGTGATTTTTACCAAAAACTATTCAGCACCAATTTATATCAGGGACTAACTGGATATAAAGTTTTATTAAATTTCGTGCATTAGTTCTTAAGATAGAGCGCCCACAAAATTTGTGTCACATGCAGACAGACAAACAGAGTCACAGACTCACAGACAGACATTTTCTAAACACAGTCAAATCGTGTTCAGGACCTTCTAAAACGTACAAATCCGTCGAAAACCGGAAGTCGAAAATTTTCATGAATCCAATACTTTCTTCTTGTAAAGATAGAAGAAAGTAAAAAAAGACAATTGTTTCTTAATTTAAAAAATATAATATAACCCCGAACAAAAATGCACAATAACCTCTGCCGAGTTACTAACGATTCCGAAAAGCGTTCTTTATCTTTATAAACCTCAGAAACCAATATATTTTCGAGATTTAAAGAATCATTTATCAAACTTTCTCTTGCTGCCACTGATTTTTGGAAACGTTTCCGAGTAATACTTATAGTGTATTAATCCGTTTTCTCAATACGTAATATAGTTTTTTCGGGTGCTATCAATTCTGAAGTAATCATGTTTATATACAACAAACATCTTTTTTTTTTTTACAGACATACATGATAAATTAACAGCATTAACATTAAAATTAAAATTAACATTATTTTGTTACTCTTGCATGTATAAATTCAATTTCGCAGTTGAACTGTTTGAGAAAACTGACGAATACACTATAAAAACTACTCGGGAACGTTTCCGAAAATTAGTGGCAGCAAAAGAAACTTTGTTTTTATAAAGGATCCTTTAAAGCAGCAAAATATATTGATTTCTGAGGTTTTTAATGATAAAAAACTTTTTTCAGAATCATAGAAAACTCGGAAATGGTTATTGTATATTTCCGTTCTTGGTCATATTATATTTTCGTAGATTAAGAAACACTTGTCTTTTTTACAGCGTGAAGAATTAGTCTTGCGTTAATAAAATAAATTAAAAAAGATATATATTCTTTTCGTAGGTTTTCAATCATTAAAAATTTTTTAATCATTGTACATTATTATGCCGCGGATGTTAAACCTTGGGTTCGAGTGTGCTGAGAATTAAACAAGAACGAAAAATCAAATTCAAGCTTATATTCTGAAACATTTTCCAACACTTCCATAATACTTTAACAAAACTTCACCGTTAAATAAGGTGAAAGATGATATCTAAGTAAACTATTTGGGAAATGCATACCACATCTGAAAACCCAATTTCAGGAATTACCATCAATAGTCGGAAAAATATCAGAATTATTTTGTGCAGCCCTGTATATGATGTATAGGTTTATAGTAAAATTTAGTTCAGTTAGGAAAGGCATAGCACAAATATAAATTCCTTTTCAGCAATTTCTACCAATAAATGGAAATGTACTCGAGATCTTTTGCACTGCCCTGTATATCATCTATAGAATTTATACACACCAAGTAATAGACAAAAATTAGTTTAGCTTAAAAACGCATACTACAGCTTAAAACGCACTTCCAACGATTATTGTTCTTAGACAGTATTGTAACCGAATTATTTTGTGTGTGCCTGTAAATGAACGATGCATGCTATTGAAACCATATTCTATAGTAAGCCACTTGTAGTGCATCTCAGTAATATATAATTTAAAAATGTTTGAAATAGTGCAACATCTTTCAAATAGACCGCAAAAGATTGTTCCTCCATAGACCGTAATGTAACGGAATTATTTTGAGTGTCCCTGTCAATAATCTATAAACGCTACATATTTAATTTTCAATACAGAACATGCATAGTAAACCTCATTAACATTTATCAATTTCATGACAATCCGAGCTTATTTACACGAGTTAAAACCCGGACAAACAGACAGACCGCAGACAAACCGTATTCACAAACGCTTTTCAACTGCGTTGGAAAGTGTTAAAAAGGTTGAGAAGCACTCTATCTGCTAATGAGAGCGTGGAGTTTGATTTATGTTACGCAAAGTTACAAATACACCGCAAAAGATTGTTCCCCATAGACTGTATCGGAATTATTTTGAATATCCCTGTAAATAAACTATAAGCGCTACATATTTAATTTTCAATACAGAACATGCATAGTAAACCTCATTAACATTTATCAATTGTATATGACAATCCGAGCTTATTTACGCGAGTTAAAACACGGACAGACAGACAGACAAACTGTATTCATAAACACTTTTCAACTACGTTGGAAAGTGTTAAAAAGGTTGAGACGCACGGGAGAGCAGTATCTGCTAATGAGAACGAACGTGGAGTTTGATTTATGTTATGCAAAGTTGTTTTCGCCGAACAAGTAACATTTTAGAGAGAATGAAAACATTGGAACTGGCAAGACTATGGAATTTTTATTTATTATTATTATTTTTTTTTTACTACCGCTTTAAGAATGCCCTAAATTAAGGACTTGCTTCTAAAACTCTCTCTCAGCAAAACTTTATCTTACACATCTTTCTTTCTGGCTCTTCGCCCTACACAAAAAATTAAAGATGTTTTTAAAAAGAGTGGGTTCAAAGCATTTTTTTAATTTGGAGAATGTTCCTTTTACAATGCTGGTTCAGGCTGTAAACAACAGTTTATTTCACTTGTTACACATGTTTCGTGACATTCGACATTTTAAATGGAATGATTCACAATAATGTAAAAAAAAAGGCATTTTTTTAATATATAGGAAAATATAATATATCCAAGAATGAAAATATACAATAACCTCTTTCGAGCTGCACATGATTCCGAAAAGCGTTCTTTATATTTTAGAAACCTTAGAAACCAATATATTTTCGAGAGTTAAAGAAACATTTATAAAACTAAAGTTTCATTTACTCCCACTGATTTTCGGAAATGTTTCCGAGTAGTTTTTATAGCGTATTAACCTTTTGATTACGGGCCAGAACTGGCGACTATTTTTATATTCAATCGTACCCCAATTTAGAAGAAATTTTCTTTCTGGAGACTATCTCGTGAAAATATTCCAGTATAAATGTATGGCAGAGATTATTTTTTAAAAAGTGATACGAATAGAATAAAAAATAGTTGCTGGGACGTACGGTGTCCCAACTTCGTAATCAAAAAGTTAATCGGTTTTCTCAACTGGGAATGTAGGATTTTCGGATGATATCAATTGTCAAGTAAACACTTTCATGTTCAACATACATGTTTTACTGACAGACATGATAAATTAACAGCATTAAGGGGGGTTCAAAACAGAAAATTATCAAAAAAAAAAATTGCAATTATTTTTATTGGTTAATAAAAAATTACAGTGTTTAGAGTTAAATACCTCAAACCGCATTCTTTTATCAAGATTAGATCCGGAGATATAACCGGAGACACTTTAGGTAGATTTCGTAAGAAATACTACCTATTACATTCTCCCCTATGTTGGAATTTCTGGAAAAGTTTTGCAGATCTACGCCGACCATGACTCTCAGAATCTACGCCCCCCCCCCCAGTTCAAAAATTTATCTATCTATCTATCTATATCACTTTTTATGGGCACGATAACTTCAATATAAATCTGCACAAATCTCTTCCAAACTGATACATAAAATCAAGGGGAATAAAATCTCGTTAATGGGCAAAATTGAACCAGGGGGGCGGGGGGAAGGGAATGGAGAGACTTTTTGTGAAAACAGAAAAAACCCATAACTTCTTAATTATGATACTATCGAATTCGTTTAAAGTTATTATTACTTCTAGGAAATGGGCCGAAAATTTATGTATGAAATTTTTTTGAAATCATTAAAAATGGCCTCAGGGGGGGGGGGAGGGGATAGTGGTTTCAGAAGAAAAAAATTCATAACTTTTGTCAATTCTCAAGATATCAAATCCGCTTAAATTTATTATAAATCCTCTTAATATTATCTACAACTTTTATATTGACAAGTTTTTTAAAAGAGCAACCCTGACAGCAATAATAATAATAATAAAAAACAATAAAAAAACAATCCCTGTTGGCTCCACCTACAGACACAGGTAGATTTCGAAGTGGGCGGTCCCAACTGCCGCATCATGGCAAAAAGGTCATCTCTTCCGCAATTTCCAATAAACAGGTGTCCCACGGTCTGCGTCTTCCAAATCTACCTGTGCCTGTAGGCCGAGCCGTCAGGGATTTTTTTGTCTTGTGATGCCGCGCGCGACCCGCCCTCTGACGGGAACAACTTCATTTATCTCAGAATGAATTTTTTCATGATTTTTCTACTTTGAAAGGATATATTTAAAATTCCTTATAAGTTATATGTATGAAATTTTCAACAGAGTTTCTGTATTATATATCTAGTAAATTGTGTTCAGGATTTTTGATTTAGAGTGAGAATTGTGAAAATATGCTAACTAATGCAAAAATCGTTCATGAGAAAACTTCATTTTTTCACTTTAAAATTTACTGTGAACTTTATAATTAATATTTTAAAAAATCCAGAAAAAAAATTTAAATTGCACATTTTCTGTATACAACAGTGTAAAAATTATGCAAATCATGTAAGTGATTCAAGAGTTATATAAAAAATTAAGTATGTATAAATTTTTAAATTAAAATTTTTTTAAATGTTTTAAAGTTTTCAGTATTTTTTCACATGCAACATGCTCATTATATAAACACATATTTTACAAAAAAAAATTCATTCGAAAATATCTATAAATTAAAAAAATAGAATTTTGTGTCCCGGACCCCCTTAATATAAACATTAAAATTAATGTTATTTTGTTATTCTTGCATGTATAAAATCCATTAGGCAGCTGAATATGTTTAATTGCGAAGTGATAGCAACCTGAGAACCGATATTCCGGTTTGAGAAAACTGATTAATACACTATAAAAATACTCGGAAACGTTTCCGAAAATCAGTGGCAGCAAAAGAAACTTTGTTTTTATAAATGCTTCTTTAGATATTGAAAAATATGCATGGGTTTCTGAGGTTTCTACAAATAACAAACGCTTTTAGGAATCATGGGTAACTCGGAAAATGTTATTGTATATTTCCGTCCGTGGTTATATTATATTTTCGCAGATTAAGAAACATCTGTTTTTTCTTTTAAATTGAGGCATTAAAATTTCACATGTTATACCAGTGTTTATCAACCTGGTTTACCTTACGGCACATTGAAACCCATAATTAAACTTGTGCGGTACACTAGAATCACGATGATGGAAAAAAAAAATTCTATATCATTCTATATGAAAGGTTATATATCATTTTTAATTTACTTAATAACACAAACGAAATACGCCATCTGAACCAAAAAATAGGCGAAATAATTTATTATAATTAAAATTAGTGTACACTTTTGTTATATTTCCAATATATAATAACATTTAAAGATATGTTTGAGCTTAACATTTTGCTTTAATGAGAATATTTTCTTTGTAAGTAAAAAAATTCGGATTGGCATACTTTTAAATCATTTTCCAACGATTTATTTCTACTTCCTTTTATACTGCACATTGTAAAAAAAAAAAGAGAAACGTGTAAGGATCTAGCAAAACGTTATGAAAATAAACAAAACCACTTCCGAGTTAACCATGATTCTGAAAATCGTTCCCTACCTTTCGAAACCTAAGAAACCAAAATATATTAAAGATTTAATGCAGCAATTCTGAAACAAAAGTTTCTTTTTTGCCTGTTTCAAAAAAAGAAAAAACCCGAAACGTTTCCGGGTTTTTATTTTATTTTTCTAGTGCATTATTCACTTTTTACTTACCCATCATACGTAGTATAGGGTAAGTCTTGTAATCGTTTTGAAAATCGAAAAATTTTTTTTGACGGATTTACACGTTTCAGACACTGGAGATTCCGAAAAACATATTTTTAGAAAAAAAATTTTGCCGTCCGTCTGTGTGTGTGTCTGTGTGTGTGTCTGTGTGTCTGTAAACGCTCTATCTCCCGAAAAAATTGAGATAGAGACTTGCAATTTGGTATGTACTTAGTATGTAATAATGGGAAGAAGCCTATTTCATTTCAATAACCTCGATTAACCGGAACAATTTTTTTCGGACTCTCGAAATATTCGTTCTGATGAAAGGTATATAAAAATTTTCGAAATTGTTTATTTTAAGAAATGAATATAAAAGACAATAAAAAAACATAAATTTTGAATAAAGCATGAAGTCGATCGGATAATTAGTTGCCCAGATATTTGGAATCCTATTTTCCACACTCTTCGATTTTTACTGACCCTGTATTTCATCCAAATTTCACTTCAAAGATATATTTTAATTGGAAATTTGACGCTTAATCAGATGCAATAAACCGCTAGTTAATAGGATTATTATTTTTGGAGTTATAAGGAAAAACCTCTTTCAAGCAATTCAGTAATCGAGCCTTTAAAGTTTGTGACGTCATCAAGCCACGATTTTATTTGAATTGCAATGCATTTTATAAGTAGTTTACACATTTTTATTTTAATATTTTACATTATGCATATCCATGATGGGTAAGTATTACGGTTGCCCCCAACGACTAGTTTCAACACGAAATATTGGTTTTTCGGGTGCTATCAAGAATTTTCTTATTCAACAAACATGGTTAACAGGTAAACATGCTAAATTAACAGCATTAATATTAAAATTAACATTATTTTTTTTACTCTTGCATGTATAAATTCTTTTGAGCAGTTGAAAATGTTTATTTGAGAATTAATAGTATCCGAAAAACCGATATTTCTTGTTGAGAAAACTGATTAATGAACTGTAAAATCTTCTCGAAAACGTTTATGATTTTTCTTTGATTTTGAAATGGGCAGCGAAAGAAACATTTGTTTCAGAAATTCTTCTTTAACTCTCAGAAATCTAATGGTTTCTGGCGTTTCTGAAGATAAAGGAACGGTTTTTGAAATCGTGGATAACTCGAAAGAGATTATGTTACATATTTCTAAAATTTTGCGAGATCCAGAACATTTCACCTTTTGTGCAGTGTAATTTTTTACCTCTAGCAGACATGATTTATATCCGAAAGAATTAAATTTATCTCAAGATGTAAGACCATTTTTATGATTTCCTCGCATACTCTTATAAAAAGTGTATTAACCAAGAAATAAACTTCCAAATAATGCAGTTTTATGACATTATACCTAGTTTCAATGTAAATCGCATAATAGGAAATATTGGATGTTACGATTTCGATATTTCTTTTAAATGCTGAAAGGTGTAAATTAACAATATAATATACAGTAAAATAACTTTTATTAGGTTGTTGACATGTTTCGGCTCACTCCGAGACATTTTCAAAAACAAATGAGAATATTCTAAAATTGCACGGTCTTTGAAATGCTATCATTTAATTTTCATGTACTTTTAAAAATTATGTACGTTATCTTTTATTTTTACTTGGTTGTTTATTTTCATATTTGTAACCATGGAGTAACTTGAACCACAATTTCAGTAAGTTAAAAGATGCTGCATCGTTACATATTGTATTTTTGCGTGTTACTATCTCTATGGTTTCTCTTATTATGGATGAATAGTATAGACTGGAGGGGAAAATTATATTACTTTCATTGAAATTTATTTGGATGGTTTCTTCTTGATATGATCTTGCCAGAGCTGTGAATTTATTAGAAAAACAAGTAAAAATAAACGATAACGTGCGCAATTTTTAAAAAGTACATGAAAATTAAATGATAGCATTTCAAATAATAATTTCAAAGACCGTGCAATTATAGAATATTCTCATTTGTTTTTGAAAATGGCTCGAAGTGAGCCGAAACATGTCAACAACCTAATAAAAGTTATTTTACAGTATTATGTTGTTAATTTATACCTTTTAGCATTTAAAAGTAATATATTATTACAAGGTGTTATAAATTAATATATTGTTCACTATTTCTGTTAATTCTTAAAAAATTGATGCAACTTGATTTAAAATATTCGCGACACACCTGAGACTAGTGATAAACAGGATAAATGATTTTGATATTCGAATGAATCATTCGGGCATGCGCAAAAGATTAGCTTCCAACCTTCATACTTTTTTTAATCACTTACTACCAGAAATTTTGTAAAAATAAGAAAGAAGTTTCTAATTTTGTTTACTCTCCCATGTATAAATTCAATTACGCAGTTGAAAATCTTTAATTAAGATAGATAGTATCATTATGCATTTTAATACCTAATGTACCTTCACATAAATGCTTAATATGCTACAATAAATGCTCATTGAATATGCCCCTTCAATATCAACAGTATGTTGTAGTCACAAAACCATATTTTCTAACGTTAGACTCTCTCTCTACTGTACAAAATACCTGTATATTTGCCAACTCTGAAAGAAAGTATTTGCTGCTTTGTGTTGGATATTCGGACAAGATGCTCTGCTCAGCGATATTTTTATAAAACTAATAACTTATACTGTGATGTGGTGAGTGGAATGAACTATCTATCTATCTATATTATAAAGGACAAACGTGTCCGTGCGTAATGCTGACGTCATTTTGCGAATGGCAACAGTTGACGATGAAATTTCGGTTTTGCGATTTTTGCTACTGCAATTTTTTAAATTTCTAAACATCGCACATTTTAAATTTTTACACCGTTAGATAGGGAAAACAGTCTACTTTCAAATGCAATTTGTTTGAAAACTATATCGCAATTTACTGATTTATTATGGTGTTTAATTAAATTTCAAGTATGATTTTTTTTAAATCTATCTCTATCGATTGCAGACGATTACAAAATATTAATTTGTTTGCACTTTAAACAATATAAAAAGTTCAGAATTTGTTTCTAGCTAATGTTCTATAACGAAACTAAATCATCATTAGGCAATAAATACAATTATGTAAATAAAACACAAATTTAACAGACATGTAATTGAAATAAGAGCTTAAAATCGCTGAAATTATGAGAATAATTAAAAAAAACGTTTGTAGATAACGAATTTTTTAGCAATTTCTTCGGCTATTAGCTTCTGGCACAAGGCCAACATGAAATTGCGCTTTTAATAAATTTCAAAATTTTATTTGAATATATAACTGATATATTTCATATAAAAATGCTCTTTGGTGTTGTTAGAGTACAATCTAAAAAAATATTAAATGTAAAAAATCTATTAGAGTTTTCAATAAATATAAAATAAAAATAATTGGTTTTCATATATACTCTCTATCCCGGGAAGTCCGGGCTGGATATCCTAGTTAGTTTAAATACCAGATAATACCCTAAAATTTTGCAGCTGTTTTCATGAATTTACATACAAAAATTGTATGAAAAAACATTAAAGTGATAATTTAAATAGCTATATCTATAGACTTTTTTCTTTATGGCTTAGAATGCAGTTCATTACATTCTTAGTAGTTCAACTTGTACTATATTTATTGAAAGAAAAATTGTAAACTATCATTATTTTTATCGTGAGTTACATTTTTAATAAATAAGGGAAATTAGTGTAAAACTAACCTTATTAGTTGCTTCTTGAAGGCAGAATTTTCAACAGAATTTAATGTAACTTTGCATACACTGAATTTATCCTTGTATCATAATATTATTAAAAATACATGATTATTCATTGCATTTTTATTAAAAAATGATTATTTATAAAATGTCAAATCATCCGGGTTTACCCCAAAATCACATAGATATATTAATCTTACAGTAAATGAAAACGTTTGGAATTTTATTTTAAAAAGAAACAAAGATTATATTTTATTTTACGACTTTAACTAAGGAATTAAACTAATAATATTTCAATTATAAGCCTATTGATTTAATATCTGAAGGCAAAAGAATAATTATCTTCATTACAATTTGAGAAATTGCAGAAAAGATCTTCCCTTCTTTATCAGCTTTATAACAATCATAATAATGCTTGTTCACGTAGTTTTCACTGCATTTTCTTCAAACATTGTTTATGGGATCTTCAACTGTTGTTTTCCCCTATCCTTTTTTATTCCACGTAGGATATCCAGTTTTACCCCGAGAGAATGCGACTCGGTAAGCAAGCCGTAAAAATGACCTTTTAAATGCTAGAATCAATTTCATTGTGGGAAATAAATACTTATTTAATATGCTACACATAATAATATAAAAAGTTTAAGTAATTTCAAATATTTTCATATTTAAAAATTGTGAAAACTAGAAAAATGAATAAAAAAAAAGAAAAGAAAAATGATAAAATAAACTTTAATCTTAGAAACTAAATAAATGCCATTAGGGCGATATCGTAATGGCCGCTTCTCTTTCTAGCCTAAAGCAAGTATTTCAACCATTATTCAGCCGTACTCAACCTTTTTTTCTCGCCGGCCGCAAACATGTATTTGCGACATTAGGCGGGCCGCAACAAACTTGTATAATAAAGTAAAAATATATAAATTTCTATTGCAAATGCCGCGAAGATTTTTGTTTTGAAAGTATGGTATAAAACTTTTTGGTGCCAATTTTCTCTGCGACAAATATGTAACCTTAATAAAACTTATTAGCTATATGATAAGTATGAAACGTAAAAACAATGCAACAATTCCAAATTCTAAAAAAAGAAAAAAAAGAAATCAAGGAATTTTTTCTAATAAATCATTTTTTTTCCTCAATTCAATTTTTTTTTATGTACACTCAGAAAAAGAAACTGATTAAAACTACAAAACATATTTTTTGAGTACATTTTGTTGTTTTAGCAAAATTGGAGTAAAATTGAACCATTTTACTTCAATTAACAAACATTTTTGCTGATGATACAAATTTTTTTTTTTGGAATTGCAAAAAAGATTTTTTTTTTGTTGATTCAAACAAAATTTTTATTGACCCATATTTAAACAAAAATTTTGTTTAAATATAGGTCAATGGAAATTTTGTTTGAATCAACAAAAAAATTTTTTTTGTTGAAAACCACATTTTTTTGCAATTCCAAAAAAAAAAAAAATTGTATCGTCAGCAAAAATATTTTGTTAATTGAAGTAAAATGGTTCAATTTTACTCCAATTTTGCTAAAACAACCAAAATGTACTCAACAAAAATGTTTTGTAGTTTTAATCAATTCCTTTTTCTGAGTGTAGAAATATAGAGTGCAAATTAATTTTGAATGTTTGTTTAGAGTTCAAAGTTAAGAAATGTATATACTACTATAACACAAGTAAAACTGCATCTAAAAAGATTTTTGACTAAGGAAACGTCGTCGTTTAAGATATTTTAAGGTAATTTTAAATTAGTAATTATAAATAACAGGAAATTGTCTTCCCATGAAAATATATAAAAGAGCAGTGAAAATATTAAAAACATATCAACAACAATTAATTTTATAAATAGGGAAAAAGGATTATGTGTCTCGGGCCGCACATAAAAGGTCGCTGGGCCATATGCGGCCCGCGGGCCGCAGGTTGAGTATGGCTGCATTATATGCTACAGTGCTGCTCAAATTGAGTCAAAACACAGATATCCGGTTTCACCCGGCTATACCCTACATTCCTCTATCATATATTGTCTTAGTTTTCCTGAAAATTAAAAATAAATTGCATCAGTATAATTAATTTAACAAATAAAAATGCATTTTAATATAATAATTTATTTGAAACAATTAGTATTATAATATCTAAAAGGTGGATTAAACTTTGTGCCGTTATATTAAAAATAAATTTACAACGTTGAAATAGCACAAATTAAAATCATGTGTACTGGCCATTTCATCTGGGCGCGTGCGAGAGATGGCAGGCAAGCTGACATGGCTTAGGGGTTTTTAATTCGTTTCAATCTTTTGAATTGGCACTGAAGATGGAGCTTAAGGGCTTTGAAACAGCTGTTTGCCAGTATACATGATTTTAATTTGTGCTGTTTCAACGTTGTGCATTTATTTTTAATATTTTTAGTATTATACTAATTTTTGTTTTTTAAAAAATAATGAGTGTCAAGCGTAGTCAAAATTTAAGTGCATTTACCTCAGAATATAGTGTACATATATATAAACACTGCTGTCTAAAAATTAAGGGTTAGTAACCGGACGCTTTCGCTTTTTACACGCTTTGTCGAATATCTACTCAAAGTTTTGAGAAATTGCTCACGAAATTCGAGAATGTAAAGCACATGTTTGGCTTCAAGAACAGTAGAAACAGTATACTGCAATTAAAAAATTAATATATTGAATATGTGATGAGATATGGGCATTTGTATAAAATAATTTATAACTGCGCATGCGTGAACTATACCAAATATACTTTTTTCATGATTTGGTAGTCAATTCTATAGTGTAACTCATATAAAAGACCAGTCAAATATCCTAAAAACTCAAAAAGATACCAGCAATACAGTGAGTTAATTGACAAATTTGCGAGGAAATCTCATTGGATCCATATGGGATTAAAAATGTATCAAACACAAAACATTTGTACAGTAAGACCTTATGAAACGTCACCCGCTATAACGTCACTTTCTTAAAGTCCCGGCCAAAGAAGTAAGGAAAGAGTGCTAAAAAGAATTCCTAATAAGCCGTTACTCTAAAAATATGAAACTCTGTTAAACCGTCATTTTCAACTTATGATTATTATTTTTTTCACAAACGATAGGTGCAGAATGTTAGACTAAACATTTGAGATAAGAAATTAAGGGATAGTGACAACGAACTTATAGTAGCTACATTATGTGCTTTACGTTGTTTTAAAAATTCTTTTGAAAAATCCGAAGAAGATTTCCTAATGCTGATGAAATTAGAAAATAAAAATGAATTAACGAAACCAAAAATAAAACAGACTTCTTTATATATATTTTTTAAAGTAATATGTTAATTTTATTTGCTAAATTCTTATATATTGCAATATATTTAATAATCCTATAATTTTCTATGTAATAAAAGCAGTAAAATAAATATTAGTAATTTCTGGACGAATTTTCCCTTTTAATTTTCTCCTTAGTAAGTGTATAGTAAAAGAAAATTATATGTAAACGAATATTAAAGCTCAAAAGTGTGTTTCAATATCATGTAAATTAAAAAAAAATTAACAAAAAAAAATTAATTAATTTGTCTGTACCGTCCAGGTCTCAATGGGTGACGGTTTAACGAAGTTTCACTGTATTATATTTTATTCAAGGGTGTCATATTTAACAAATGGAATATTTTTTTATATGAGGAAAACGTGTAAATTTTATTAATTCGGAAAGCGGTTAAATAAAGAAAAACTATCAAAATATTACATTTAAATGTTTACTGATTGTTCATTGTTAGAGTTTAGTGACCTGAAATTCTGTAACACGAGATTCGCATTTGAAAATTGCTTTTCTTCAACTAAATATGTTCTGAACTTAGTATTGCACTGACAAGGAAAGTAATCCCTTGACCTATTAAAAGGATAACTTCTGACAGAGAGTGGATCTGGGTGGCCTTAAAATATTCTTGTTGTTCAAACAACAACAAAAAGAAAAACCCCGTATTACAAATGTGATAAATAAACTTCTAATTATTCACGCTGAACTACAATGCATATTTGCGTCAATCAACTTTTCTTTTCTCTTATTTCTGTTCTTCCCCCTTTTTAGTAAACAAATAATAAAAACGTTTAAATTCTGAAACTCTGTGTTTAGTATAATATATAACTATAACAAAAATTCTACAATGCATATTTGCGTCAATCAACTTTTCTTTTCTCCTATTTCTGTTCATCCTCCTTTTTAGTAAACAAATAATAAAAACGTTTAAATCCTGAAACTCTGTGTTTAGTATAATATTTAACTATAACAAAATTTCTACAATGCATATTTGCGCCAATCAACTTTTCTTTTCTCTTATTTCTGTTCTTCCCCTTTTTTAGTAAACAAACAATAAAAACGTTTAAATCCTGAAACTCTGTGTTTAGTATAATATTTAACTATAACAAAATTTCTACAATGCATATTTGCGCCAATCAACTTTTCTTTTCTCTTATTTCTGTTCTTCCCCTTTTTTAGTAAACAAACAATAAAAACGTTTAAATCCTGAAACTCTGTGTTTAGTATAATATTTAACTATAACAAAATTTCTACAATGCATATTTGCGCCAATCAACTTTTCTTTTCTCTTATTTCTGTTCTTCACCTTTTTTAGTAAACAAATAATAAAAACGTTTAAATTCTGAAACTCTGTGTTTAGTATAATATACAACTATAACAAAAATTCTACAATGCATATTTGCGTCAATCAACTTTTCTTTTTTCCTATTTCTGTTCATCCTACTTTTTAGTAAACAAATAATAAAAACGTTTAAATCCTGAAACTCTGTGTTTAGTATAATATTTAACTATAACAAAATTTCTACAATGCATATTTGCGCCAATCAACTTTTCTTTTCTCTTATTTCTGTTCTTCCCCTTTTTTAGTAAACAAACAATAAAAACGTTTAAATCCTGAAACTCTGTGTTTAGTATAATATTTAACTATAACAAAATTTCTACAATGCATATTTGCGCCAATCAACTTTTCTTTTCTCTTATTTCTGTTCTTCCCCTTTTTTAGTAAACAAACAATAAAAACGTTTAAATCCTGAAACTCTGTGTTTAGTATAATATTTAACTATAACAAAATTTCTACAATGCATATTTGCGCCAATCAACTTTTCTTTTCTCTTATTTCTGTTCTTCCCCTTTTTTAGTAAACAAACAATAAAAACGTTTAAATCCTGAAACTCTGTGTTTAGTATAATATTTAACTATAACAAAATTTCTACAATGCATATTTGCGCCAATCAACTTTTCTTTTCTCCTATTTCTGTTCTTCCCCCTTTTTAGTAAAAAAATAATAAAAACGTTTAAATCCAGAGTCTTCCGATTAATGTTATCTGGCGCCCTAGACCCAGTACGTTTTCGCTGCCCCTGCATCGAAAAATAAAATAGCAAGAATTTTTTTTCAGAAGTATTAGGATGTTTTTCTATTGGGTTGTTCGGAAAGTTCCTTCCGTTTGGGAAAACCAATTCGTACCTGAAAATTCTGCCCGTCAATTATTAGGGATTAGATATCGGAATTAATGTCTAATAATTAGATAGAATTTTTCGCTACAGACCAACTTTACCAGACGGAAAGAATTTTCCGAACAACCCAATACATTTTATAAAAATGCTCATGAAAATGGTTTTACTTAAATTTTCTTTTGCTGTTTGATGCTATACATAATACCTTAATCCCTTGAAGGGAGGTATTATGTATAATTATGTTAATTTTAATTCACAAACGCCACAATGGCACGAAATTTTAGAATCAAATTTTTCTTTTATAATATAAAAGAAGAAAAGATTTTGCTTACTTTGAAATAAATTTGTTGTTAAATCCCGGTGTGATTCAATGATTTCAACATTTTAGAAACATAAGTACTTTGCCACTGAAAGGGTTAAAATGTCTCTTCATCTTAAATATTGCTTAAAAAGTAATTGCAATAAATATATTTTGTCTACGACATATCTAATTTAAGCTTTGTTCAGAGAATGGAAATGTACGGGCAAGGTATTATGCTCGGAAAGGCATTATGCTCTAATCCAGCCATACTCAACCTGCGGCCCGCGGGCCGCATATGGCTCGGCAACCTTTTATGTGCGGCCGAGACATAAAATCATTAAACCATATTTATAAAATTAATTAATCTACATAAAATATATTTAATCCATCTAAAATGTTAGGTTTTGTTTTATATATTTTCATGGGAGGACAAAATCTGTTCTGTTATTTGCATATAATTTAAATTTTTTTAAAACATCTTAAATCCCTTTTCTTTGTCAAAAGTTCTTTTGGTTACTATATGTGCTACAGTGGAGTATACATTTCTCATTCTTCCAATTAAACATTATACCAAATAAATTAAATTTGCATTATATATACATTTAAAAAAGTTTGTCGCGAGAAAAAAAAATGACGCCAAAAACTTTTTACACCACCATTTCCAAACATGTACCTTCATGTAATATTTTTACAACATTTGCAATAGAAATCTATCACGAAGTATATTATTTGGAAATAGTGATGATACATTTTTTTGTAACATTTGACAATTAAACATTACACTAAATAAATTAAATTTGCATTATATATACATTTAAAAAAGTTTGTCGCGAGAAAAAAAAATGACGCCAAAAACTTTTTACACCACCATTTCCAAACATGTACCTTCATGTAATATTTTTACAACATTTGCAATAGAAATCTATCACGAAGTATATTATTTGGAAATAGTGATGATAAATTTTTTTGTAACATTTCTTTATCGACAAACTTTCAACCCTACTAATAATTTTAACTTCGTTACAATGCTTTGTTATCTTATTAATTTAATTACTCCTTTTTTATATTATTAAATAAGTGTGTTGCGGCCCGCCTAACATAGCTAAAATATATTTGCGGCCCGCGAGAAAAAAAGGTTGAGTATGGCTGCTCTAATCATTAGCATTATTAGAGCCACCTGTTACTTAGATATCGGAGCTGGAAGTTTATTTTTTCCTAGGAGTTTCCTTGCATTTACTTTAACAGATTATTTAACTTAACCATAAATATTGACACATGACAAAAACCATTGAAAGAATTTAAATCAATACAGAATAAAAATGCTAAATGTATATTTTCATGAAGAAAAAATCTAGCTTTATATACAGCTATTTTTTTAAATTTTACCCAGTTTTTATGGTTAAGGCTCTGGAAAGCCCTTAAAAATTGAGTTCATTCAACTTTTCTAGTCCTAATCATATAGAGGCCACTTTGACTCAACATACCCCACTTGATTTGGTAATCCAAAAAAGCAAAGGAAAAAATTAAAAAGCCCCTCTCCTAAAAAAAAGCGAATTTTCATAACATTGGTGAAATTCTTTGGGTAGGAGGGTCCTGCCCGCGAAATTCTTTTAGGCGGTTTAGGCTTTTGTTTTAGGCTTTTGATTTTATAATTACATATTATGCGATTGCAAGTTAATCAAAATCTTTTAGACTTTTGAGCAAATCATTGCAGAAAATGGCATTTATTTTTAAATATCGAAATAAATTTACTCATTTTGGGACTCTGGCCTGCAGTGGGCCCAAAGCCGTTGTCTAGTCGGCCTGTGCAATAAACAGGCCCTGTTTGAATCTATTGATTATAGTTTTCATTTATCCAAAGAATAGCTGGAGTATTAATCAATGCTTTAGAAATACAAAATTTTGAAACCCTTGTTTATGTTTTTGTAAAATCTGGGTTTTTAAACATTAAAAGTTCTTCCCTCTTCTGAAAGTCTTCCGTAAATTGGTTTCCTAGATAGGTTTCTCAAGTTTATGCATCAGTAAATATTTTTCAATATACGGATTTAATATAAAATGTCTTACAAACTAAAAAAACAGGTGCAACTTGATATAAATACATTTTCTGTATATAGAGGCCACGACCTTACTCAATGATGTTTTTGAATAAAAACGAGATTTCTCGTTTCACGTCGGTAATGTGTTAAGACGTAACTGCTGTTAGAGGTCTCACAGAGTTTACTTTTATTCATTTTTCGCAGTTTAACAAGTGATTTTCAGTTTAAATACAAGCACTAGTGAAATTTTGTTTTGTTTGGAGTTCTAGTATAATATCACTAGAGACTTCTGAATAGGTACATTTTAATTATAAAAATCCTGTAGATTAATATTAGTGCAGAAACAGTATCCTAAGAGTTAATCTGGTCTTTTACTCATTTTTTCATCAAGTGGTCTCAGTGTGGTGACATTGCAAAAAAAAAAAAAAAAAAAAAAAAAAAAAAAGGGGTTGATTTTACAGTATAATACTGGCAGCTGGGGTGCCAGTATTATACTGTAAAATCAACGCTTTTTGCAGTGCACTCACTACAGTATCTATCCGACAATTTCTGCGACAGTAGTTATGGGTTAATATCTTTGTTTTTTCATAGTAACACAGTCAGTAGCGTAGCCAGGGTGGGGGGGTTCAGATGCTCTAGATACCACTAATTGTGTAAAGTTTTCTTTGCCTTATCTAATCGGGGAACTTTCCGTGAAAATCAAGGGAAGAAAACTTTACATTAATACTGGTACCCAGAGTATTTGGACACTCCCTCCCTGGCTACGCCACTGAACACAGGTGACAAAATTACTGCACCATACAAATTTCTAAATTCAGTAATATAGGAGACGAATATGATGTGAAAATGGTCTTAGAAAAAAGGAATAAGTGTACTGCTGGTTAGCGCGTCTATTTATTTTTCTAGTAAACATGACAAATAAAATTTTGAATTAATTATTTATATCTACCCTATCTACATTATTAAGGACAAACGTGTCCGTGCGTAACGCTGACGTCGTCAACACAACTTCAACATATATGTAATCGAACTATTTCAATTTTTATACCGTTGAATTGGGGAAAATATGTATTTTTAAGTATAATTTGTTGGAAAACTGTATCTCATTTTACTGATTAGAAAGCTTGAAGCTTTGAAAGCTTTTTAATTGAAGGATAAAAGCGTTAAAAAGCTATAACCCAAATCAAAATAGAAGAAAAGGGAGAAAATTAAACTTTTATTCTACAAATAAATTAAGAAATAAATAAAAATCAGGATTACGGAAGAAAAGAAAATGAAGAAAAAAGTGAATCAGGTGCTTTGGTCAAATAATTTTGTGTTCACCATTAAATTTTCTGCCTTAATTTCGTATGTTTTTAACCTCTGAATTTCTTATAAACCCGGTATGAAAGTGTAACGAACCGCCCATAATACACATAATCATTTTGTAACGAGATTGTAATGTGGTGTTTATTTTTTTTCTCCTTCGTTCTTTCTTTTATGAATTCTGACCAGTTTATTTAGCCAGACTTCTTCTAAGATTTTCATGTAACAAGTGAATATTAAACGCTAAAGAAAATGGCAGAAGTAGTTAGTAAAGAAGTAGTTAGAAGTAGTAGTTTTTAGTTTTAAGTAATTTTCAGTAAATTTGCCAGATCAGACGATTTTTTCATTTCTTTTTTGTTGCCTGTCTCCCCGACAGTAGAAAAATGCAAAACAAAAACAAAATCTTTTTTGTTATGATCATATTTATTTATGTAATTTTTTTGGTACCTTATTTTTAACATCATTTTTAGTTTAGAAGTATATTTTGTCAAAAGAAATAAGTAGGGGGAACTTGGGATACTTGACTCATAGGGATACTTGACCCAAGGCCTTTTTCTCAGAATTGGGAAAGTTTTGTAAGCTGTAAGTGACATCACTTCTTTTCTTTCAGGTGGCTTACCATATGGTGAAAATAACATCTGAATAATTTCATAAGTTTTTAAACTATCAGACAAAATACATTTTCATGCTCCAAAAGTAATTTTTTTGTGCTGTAAACTCTGATGTTATAATTTCTTTTGTTTAAAGGTAAGACTTTTTTAATTGGTCATTTGTTTTGTACCTGTTTTTAGCTACAATAACATGCTTAATAGTATTAATTTACTTATTAGCAAATGGCTGCATTTTAGGGTTATGTAGTAAATATGCAACTAGGGACACTTGACCCAAGTCACCTAGGGATACTTGACCCAAGGGATTAGTACTATTCAAATGCGTTTTATTTATTTATTTTTTCGTATAGATGCCCTAAAAATATAAAAGAAAAGAGAGGGCTAAACCCAGAGAGGTTATTCATTCTGGTATTTAGGAAAAATCTGTGTAAAAAGTTCTGGATGATGTCCTATATCATACAGTAGCCAAAGAATTTGGTCTCTGTAGAACCACTTTAAGAAGGTATGTCAGAAAAATCCAGAGATAGAAAACAACAAATTTTGTTCCACCATATAGTAAAGCAAAGCAAGTTTTTAATGAAAAAGAAGAAGAACTGTCCAACTATTTAGAAGTTATTGCTCGCATAAATCATGGTTAGTCACCAAGTTAACTACCAAGATAGAATTACAAGTTCTGTGTTTAAATATATTCTGTGTTTTATATTTGGAGTTGATTAAATTGTTATTTTCTTATTCTGGAACTTGTTTAGGCACAGGATGAACTTTCAGACTGCTAATATTTTGAACTTTCTATAATAAAAATTAAAATTGGGCATATTAATGCTAGGCATATGTAATAAAAATTAAATGTATTAATTTTGTTTGACAAAAATAAAAAAATATTAACCTTAACGTTAATTTTGTTCTTATGTAAAAGTATTTTGTTTGTAATTTTAAATCATACCCCAAATTTTTGACTTGGGTCAAGTATCCCTAATGGCTGGGTCAAGTATCCCTATACATTGGGATACTTGACCCAAATTGAAAGTTTTTGAATATTTCTATTTTACTACCTTTACAGTTAATATTTCGGAATAAGAATAATAAATATTGTGCAATACTTCCTTAAGTTTATATAGACTGCATTTACACACTCATAAGTATTGTAAAAAAAAAAAATTAAAAATCCAAAACTAACAACTGGGTCAAGTATCCCTAGTTTCCCCTATAAAAGTAAAAATAGTGTTTTAAAAAACACTCTTTTATAAGATATGAAAATCAGAGTGCTCGTGTTACAAGAAGAAATATGATATATTCTTTACACGTTAAAGTGACGTCATATAAAATACGTGTATTTTAATTTATAAAACGTAAATTTTAAATTTGCCATGGAGTTAACTTTAAAACAAACTTTCTTTTAAAAAATGCACGTGCTGCCTATGTTTATTTTTCCATTTTACTGTGAGCTTAATATTTTAGATGTGCGAAACATATTCTTTTAACAGTTTATCTTAATATTATTTCTGGAGTTGAGTTTTTTTTTAAAGTAAGTTATGTGTTTTCTTTAATCCCGAGACATTATAAACACAATAATCGGGCGTTAACGAACTATTTATATTATCTTTTAAAAATATATTTTTGTGATTGGTGCTCTATTGAAGAGTAATATGCAGTATTTCGATTTAATTAAATAACTGTACTAAAAATGAATAACTTAAAAATGAATAATGATATATGCATAAAAAATATCAAGATGCAATGGCAATTGTTAGAAATCTAGGAAAACCAAATTTGTTTATAACGTTTACTTGCAATCCAAAATGGAGAGAAATTACGGAAAATTTTATATGCAATCAGCCAGAAAATGAGCGCTCTGATTTATGAGTCCGAGTTTTCCAATAAAAAATTAAAAATACTAATGGAAGATTTAACTAAAACACAAATCTTCGGTAAAGTAACTGGGTATATTTATGTGACTGAATTTCAAAAACGAGGTCAGCCCCAAGCCCATATTTTATTGATTTTAGATCAAAATGATCAAATTCAAATTTCTGAAGCCGATGACTTTATATGTGCCGAACTGTCAGACGAAAATGGCACTGCTTTATTTGAAATTGTTACTAAAAATATGTTGCATGAACCTTGCGGTGATAGATATCCAATTACACTATGTTGGGATAGAAATGAAAATAAATGCAGACGGCATTATCCAAAACAATTTCAAGACGCAAATTATGAAGGCTTATGAAGGCTTTACTTTATATTGAAAGCGGGAAGATGGCAGATATATTACTGCAAATGGAGCCCAATTAGACAATCGTTGGGTAGTTCCATATAATGTATATTTATGTCGCAAATACAATGCGGCTAATACAAAAATATCGCTTTACTAAATTTCAAAATTTTATTTGAATATATTATTGATATTTTTCTTATAAAAATTCTTTTTGGTGTTGCTAATAATTAAGAAAAATATATATTAAATATCAAAAACCTATTAGAATTAGAAAAGAATGTTTTTCACCTATGTTCTGTAACCCGGGAAGCCCGGGTTCGATTCCCTAGTATATGCATAAAATCTTAATGAAACGACTTTATGAAATGATTTTAAGAAACGATTTTATGAAACGATTTAATGAAACGACTGATTAAAGGAATAAAACTAAGGATTAAACGAATATATGTTAATTGCGGGATTTGTAGAACGCTGATGGTAATGTAATTTTAGAATGTTGTTACAGTCACCTATAGCATAAGTGTTTTAGAAGAGGGTGTATATAGCATTTATAGTTACTTTACAGGGCTGCACAAAAGAATAGGAATATATGAAATGAATATACGTTAAATGTGGAATTTGTAGAACACTGACGGTAATGAAATTTTAGTATGTTGTTACAGTCTACTACAGCATGTTTTTTCTCGAAGAGGGTGTAACATTTATGGTTATTTTACGGGCTTCACAAAAGAATACGCATACATGAAACTGATATATGTTAAATCCGGGATTCGTAGACTGCTGACGGTAATGAAATTTTAGTATGTTGTTACAATCATCTACAGCATGTTTTCTCTCGAAGAAGATGTATATACCATTTATAGTTATTTTACAGGGCCACACGAAAGAACACAAATATATGAAACGAATATATGTTAAATGTGGGATTTCTAGAATGGTGACAGTATTGTATTTTAGTATGTTGTTAGAGTAATCTACAGCACGTTTTTTCTCGAAGTTACATACAGCAGTATACATACAGTATACATACAGCAGTATATAGCATTTGTAGTTATTTAACAGGGAACGCACAAAAGAATACGAATAAATGAAACGAATATATGTTAAATGCTGACGGTAATATAATTTTAGTATGCTGTTGCAGATAACAGAGAGACAGACAGAAGACAGTTAGTAGGTAGACAGGAAACAGACAAACAACAGGGAGAGCTGGCAAACTGAGGGCAGACAGACAGGCAAACACAGTGTGTAGCCAGATATCAGACAAATAGCAGATAGCAAACAGACAGAAAAACAAAAACAGCCGACAGATTGTAGACAGACAGAAGATAGCAGATAGGCAGACAGCAGTCAGACAGCAGAGAGACAGCCTACATTGTGTAGACAGAAAGCAGTTAGCAAGCAGAGAGGCAGGATACAGACAGTTGACAGAGTGTATACAGACAGCGGATAGCGGACAAACATACAGAAGTCTGCATATAGTATCAGGCAGACAGCAGACAGACAGAGAAAAGACAGAAGACAGACATATAGCAGACATACAGACAGCAGAGGAGAGCAGGAAGACAAACAGAAAACAGATAGCAAACAGACATACAACATACAGACAGACATACAACAGACAGACAGACAGAAAAAGACAGCAGACAGACATTCAGAAGACAGATATACAGCAGACAGACATTCAGAAGACAGCTATACAGCAGACAGACATACATCAGATAGACAGACAGTCAACAGACTGAAAACAGGCAGAAAGCAGACAGACAAACATCCTACACACAGACGAGAAAGTGTAGACAAACAGCAAACAGACATACAGCGGACAGATGAGCGACAGACAGCAAACAGACATACAACAGACAGACAGAAAGCAAATAGACAGCATTCATACAGTAGAAAGAAAGTAGACAGCAGATAGAATGTAGACAGACACATATCATACAAACAGCAGACAAATTGTAGACAGACGGAAGAGAGAGCAGGGAGACAGACAGCAAGCAGACAGAAATAAGACAGACAGCAAACAGATAGACAGCAGACATACATCATAGAAACATCCGACTATGTTTAGACAGACAGCAAACAAAAGACAGGCAGCATATAGCAGACAGACTGACAGCAGACAGCAGACAGATATACAGCAGACAGACAGGCAGCAGAGAGAGCAAGCATACAAACATACATCAGACACACATACAGCCAACACACATACAACCAACAGACATGCAGCAGACAGACATACAACAGAAGAGAGCAAATAGACAGACAGAAGATAAGATGCAGCAAGCAGCAGTCAGATGGAAGTCAGACAGCAGTCAAGCTGAAGATAGACAGCAGACAGATAGACAACAGACATACAGCCGACAAAGTGTAGACAGACCAGACAAGTGCAGATAACCGAGAGTCAGACAGTAGACAGGAAACAGACAGACAGCAGGGAGAACTGGCAGACAGAGAGCAGATAGACAACCAATAGACAGTTAGCCGGCGGAGTTTAAACAGAGAGCAGATAGTAGACAGACATACAGCAGACTGCAGATAGTTAGAAAGCAGACAGGAGGCAGACATACAGCAAACAGAGAGCAGACTGACAAACAGCAGAGAGAGCAGGCAGGCGGACAACAAATAGACAGCTGAGAGAGTGTAGACAGTCAGACAGACAGCAGACAGTTAGCACTCAGATAGGAAACAAACAGACAGTAGACAACCGTCAGAGGGTAGATATATACCAGGCAGACAAAGAGAGAAGCAGAGAGAGATTTAGATAAAGACAGAGCCAGACATACAGACAAAAAAAATCCGGGGATTGGCGCACGAAGGGCGCAGAAAGCAGAGCCCCCTAGTACATCTATACTAACAAAATAAAGTTTTGCTCTCCGCGTGTGTGTTTCTGTTCTGTCTACGATGGCTAGCCAAATCTACCGCCACTAGAGATATGAACATTTGGATTTAGGTAATCCAAGGCAGGTTCTGATGCACCTGAAGCTCAGGATTTTAATATTTTGATAATTAGCCAATATATTAATTAAAAAATCATCAAATGCTCATATCTTTCTTTACGAGTCGGCGGGGGTGTTAGTGCATTCCCAGAACCCGATTTACACAGCGGACGAAAATGAAGAACCATTTGAATGAAGAATGCGTTTATTTCAACATTCTGTATTAACTTCTATCGACTAAACCATTTGGTTTATTTAAAAACGAAAGACATATTGTGAAAGTTCGCACTCTTACGTAAATTATACAATCAATTTGAAAAACTTTATGTTAACCCTTTGAAAAACATTTTTGAAAAATGGTAGTTTTCCCGGGTGGATGTATTCTTCCTTACGGAAACGCCCGTCAAGGGTGCAATAATAGAGATACTGACAAACAAAAAATATGCTCTTAACCCTTTCCGGCACAGACAAATTCTGTTCGTAAAATGAGAAATTACTGACTGACACCGGAATTTACAAACGACTTTTCTTGAAAATAAGAACTCCTTATTTTAAGCTTTGATTGTAGAAACAAAATTTTATTAAAATATTCTTGGTGCCGTTTGCAAGTTTGGAATTAAAATTAGGTGTGCCCGGAGTGGGATCACTGTGCCGGAAAGGGTTAAAGCAAAAACCTTCTTCTAATCGACGGTAGAATTAGTTTAAAAAACACAAGTTTTAACCCTTTCAAAACCAACAGCGAACGCAGGTCATTTCACGCCTACTGAGACGATTTTTTTTTTTGCGCTAAAAGTTTTACTATTCCGTATTTCGACACAATCTTTTTATAGCATCTCGGTAAAGCAGATTTACATCACCTACAACAATTTCTAAACGTTCGGACGAGAAGAAATATTTTTTTTAAAGTAAAATCTGAGAAAATTTCGACGAAAACGCATAATAACGGAATGTTTCTGCGCGGCCACGCTCGGCTTCGGGTAACGTTTTCAATATTTAATATGCATATATTTTCACAAAATTTTATAGAGGACTTGGATACAGTTATATTTATAAACTAGACGACGAAAACTATTTTTTGTTATGTTTTGTTATGTTGTTATGCGAAAACCAAAAAAAGCTAGAAGAAAACATATTTATTTTACAACTAGATAACAATATTTCTAACGTAATTTTTACACGGGCTGTAAAACCGTTATATTTATAACCAATAAAAATTTCAAAGAGTTTGGACAGTAAAAACTATTTTTTTTAAACTATGAAAAGACCATACTTGACCATACTTGAAAAAAGAAGAAAATGTTTTCTTTCGAGCACTTTTATCACTAATTATTAGTATTCTTTCGAGATTTTGTCATTAAAATTATAAATTCATGCAAAATCGGGTTAAAGATATAGAATAATACAAATTTGGGGTACATTTAAGGTTATTATCACGGGCCCAGACAGCGCTGGGCGGGTCAGATAGTATAATAATAAAAGAAATCCCTCGTTTGTGTTTGGAAAAAGAATGAATATGCAAAAATATTTATAACCGATGGGGCTGTTTAATCAATCGTGTGATCTATTAGCATTTTCTGATAAAAATTAGAGACCACTTGTTTTGTGTCCGTTGTCTAGGTTCTAAAAATTAAAACTTCATTGCCTGTTACTCCTTGCACCCTCCTCTAAAAATTTATCGTAGATATTAAACTTGTAAGGTTCACCCAACCTTTCATTCTCTCGGGGTTGATAAAATTAGTATCAAGCTTGCTTGGGAACTGAACGACGAGGGTTCAACGTCAGGTTGACCACCTGACCGAGACGTAATGCTATATAGCACCTCAGGGTCCATGGTCAAGAAAGCAGAATTGGGCACTACCGGTTAGGTTGCTTAACTGATTGTAGTGCAGAAGAGTTGGATTTTTAGTTTTTATATATTAAATTTAGGGCAATCTGCTTTGCTGAAAAAATGTAATATTATTGCCAGAGATTTCGTAATAAATGACATTAAAGCAAGCAAATATGATCTCCAAAAAAGCAAATAACAACAAATATAACTTAAAAAATTAAGTAACACGCATTTAATCCAAAATTTAATGCATTGGATATGCGTTCAATGGTCTTTTATGCAAAATTTGTACAAAATTGGTTCGTTAGGTATGGGATTTCAATCAAAAACCTGACAGAGAATTTCGTCTCTGTACCCTGCCCGTATGAGGCACGGCCCTGAAAATACTTAAATATGCAATGTCATAGCCAATGTGTGCAAAAGTGAAGCAATCGTGGTGCCATTCTATCATTTCAATATTTTACCAACAGAAGTACATTGTCCCTCAAAGGGTTCAAGTTTGACTAATCTAATGGAGATATTCATTTTGAAAATAAATTGTGAATATTTTCTCTCAAAACCCTACAAAAATAATTTTAACTGGGCCTACCGTGGCTGAGTGGTTAAAATATCTAATCGCTTGAGAGTGTAGGTGGGTTGCGGGTTTGACTCCCGCTGGCTTCGTTGCACACTCTTTGCCCACAGTTGTAATTCTCTGGTGTTGTAAATCTCCTTGTGCCTATCTCGTCCTTGTATATTGGTGATGACTTATAAGCGGGCACCTGATGTCAAGCACACAGGTCAGATGTATGTGTCAGATGTGTGTTTAATCAAATCAAATAATTTTAACTTAACGAGCGTTACACTTGCATCATTCCTTAACCTTTAATTGCGGTAGCGGTCTCACAGACAGCTGTTTTTACCATTTTCCCAGTTTAACTTTTTGTTTAACTATAGACACTAATAACATTTTGTTTCGTTTGGAGCCTTTTAGTAATAGCGCTAAAGACTACTGAATAGCTGAGTTTTGAGTATAAAAATCCTGTACATAAAGTTTAGTACAGAAACAGTATCCTATGGGTTACTCGAGCCTTTTATTCACTTTTTGATCAAGCGGTCTCGGAGACTTGCGCTCACAGCAGCTATGCGACAATTTCTGTGACAGTAACTGTTCAAAAGTGGGAAACTGTTATGTGTGAAAATTCCCTCATTTTAGAAAAAAAAGATGCATTTTGATTCATAATATTGAAATATTTTTCTATAATTGTGTTTAAATATAATCTTTTCAGAGACTTTTCATTCCCTCAACTCAAAGCGGCTAAATCTTCAAAGGACAAAATGCTTACATCTTTGAAAAATGTGCCCCTTTGTGAAAAATGCAACATTTTATTATAATTGCTTCAGAAACACGTAATTTTCAAAATATAATTTTTGTATATCTACTGTGAATATGATTTCCTACTTATTATAAGAAAGTATTAAAACTTATATTTTAAATCTTTTCAAAATGTAAAATGAAATTAGACAAAACAAAACAAAACAAAAGAATTCATGCAATGTAACACACCCGGTTGCCATTCATCTAGTACAGCCGTACGTCAACCAACATCAACCATACGTCAACCAACATACAGATGTGGCCCGGCGACCTTTTATATGTGACTCGAAAAACACAATCCTTAATCCATATTTAAAAAATATTCTGCGCATAAGAGGTATTTAAGACCTTTATTATTGTTTTATATATTTTTATAGAAAGGCAAAATCTGCCCAGTTAGTTATAATTAATTTAAAATTATGTTCAATTATTACAAATTATGTTAAAACATCTTAAATCTCATTCGTTTAGTCTAAAGTTCTTTTCACATGCAGTCCAATTTCATTACAATGGTGTATATACCGTATAATAACATTTTGTATACTCTCGTTTTGATTCTTTGATATATTCGTTTATTGCTAAATTTGCAGTGGAATGCTAAATTTGCAGTTAGAGTTAATGTTAATGCTGTTAATTTATCACGTTTGGCTGTAAAACATGTTTCTTGAACATGAAAATGTTTTATTGAGAATAGAGCATCCGAAATACGTATATTCTGGTTTGAGAAAACAGATTAAGATACCAAAAACTACTCGGAAACGTTTCTGAAAATCAGTGACGGCAAAAGAAACTTTGTTTTTATAAATGCTTCTTTAAATCTCGAAAATTTATTAGTTTCTGTGGTTTTTGAAGATAAAGAAAGCTTTTCGGAATCGTAGACAACTTGGAAGCGCTTACTGTCCGCTTTCGTTTGTGGTTATATTATTTTTTTCTAGATTAAGAATAATCTGTCTTTTTTTACCGTGCATGCGCAATGAAAAAGAATTTCCCCAAAGGAGATCTCCGTTTAAATATCTCAAAACTTAAAATTCTGCACCAGTGCGTTTTCTTAAATAAACGATTCAGTTATATCACATAAAATAACAGTTAAAATTTATTTCATTTGAAACACTTCCGTAATCGGAATTTCTTACGTAGAACAAGGAAATATTAGCTGTCGAGTGAAATTTTCAAAAATACTATATTGCATTATGAAAAGACTCAATATGTATCCGTAACAGTATGATAAATGGTTGTAATAAATAAAGAAAAAGAAACTCAGGAAAATGTTTCCTCATATGTGGGTCAGTGTCTTTTTAAACGCCCTACTTCCTTGCTTTGAAAAGAAACACTCTTGTTAACTTCATCAATTGGATCAAGGATTCCGCTGAAATCAGCGGAAGCTTACCGGGGAAGAAAAAATATGCAAACATAAGATCCCCCAGCCAAAATTTATAATATGTCAATATAATATTTCAAAATAGATTGGACAAACTTCCGATTTTTAAAAATTAATTTGTAAGAAAAAATGCTTTTAGTTAGTTAGTTAAATTAAAAGTAATGTGCAAATGTTAAAAACTGTGGTTTAAGGAAATTTAACGAATATGTCATTTACTGAAATCTAATGTATATAGTTATTTTGCGTACTATTAATAAGCATAAAATAGACATTACAACTTTCTATCATTTTTTAAATCATAAATTATTGATTTTGATAAGTAACCGGTAGTTTTAAATTTAAAAGTGTAACACATGTTTGAAATAAAAGTTTCAGCACCGGTGTATAGAACTTCAAGTGCAGTTTTTTTTTTAAATTGCTAAATGGTGAAATTAAATGAAGACATAATACAAAATATAAAGACACACTTTATCATTACTACATTCAGATAATAAAAAAAGTATTTGTAAAGACAGAATAATGATAAATGTAAAGACGTGTCCTATTATTTGAAAGCCAGACCCGAAAAATTTTTTTAAGTAATTTTAGCTCAACTAACTGATAACAATTAACACTTTACCGTCCGGCGACACTACAGTGGTGTCGTACGTAAAGTAGCTTAATTTTAATACTTAAATGCTACATTGCACCAGAAATTTGGAATGAAAAATTCCCTTTATCAAGTACATGAAGAAAATATTTTACTTATTTTCAAATAAATTTGCGTCTAAATTTTGGTGTCAATCAATCATTTTACGAATAGAAGTAATTTTTACGAGACATGCGGACGGCAATGGGTTAATAATAGTAAAATATACAGGATATACCGATAAATATACAGGACCGAAAGGGTTAGGAGGTAGTAGAGCACACTACAACAAGCACTTTTAGTGAAACCATAGTATTCCAAATAGTAAATCCACGTATTCTATGAGAAATACAGGCTGTCTTACTTTAAGCGACCAATGTTTGTTCATAACGTTAACAATAATAAAGGTATTTTATCGAAGATTTTAAAAGAACTTTGCTCTGTTTGAAATGTGATGACATCAAGGGAAGTTTTGGAAGTGTGCAGTAAGTCCGCGAGTGACACCGTATATACTGTCAGCTATATATTGCGAATTTTGGAGGTTTAGCTGAGTATTGAACTCGGATGATAGCCATTTCCAACACTTATCATTTTGTCATTATGTTTCACTGAAATCAAAGTAATCTTAAAAATGTCGTTAAAATATCTTCATTTTTGTTAAAGTGATGTTAGGTGTCAGGTGTGAGAATCTGTATTTCTGCTGAATAAATGGATTACGAGCCTGAATTCCTAAATTGTTTGTTGTAGAGTGCTTTACCATCTCCTAAAGTTTGCAGTTTTGGTACTAAAGCATTTTGGAAGTGTGCAGTAATTCCGCGAGTGAATTGCTAATAGTAGTAATAGCAAGTATTGCTAAATAGTTTATTTTTCATTTTATATTAATAAAACTGCTATTTTGATTTGTATTTTATGAGTGCAACAATAGAAAACTCTTGAGATGATTTGAATTGTGATCACAGGGATTGTGAAAAAAATATTATTACATATTTTCGTTTCATTATCATGGAGCTTAAATAACCCTATTATTTTTATCAATATGCAGGGTATTCACAACCACCTCATCGTCCAGCAAAAGTGCAAAATTGTAATGTTATTTTCTGTATAATTTTTTTATATGCTAAAAAACAAGGTTATTCAAACATTATATAAAAAATTTAATGTTTATGAATATAAACCTTATGAGTATTAACTATTACTTAATATTTTTAATCTATATAATTACATACTTTTGCCAGAAAAAGCCACCTTATTCATGTAAATAGCTTATTCTTCATTTTATATTAATAAAACTGCTATTTTAATTTGTATTTTATGAGTGCAACAATAGAAAACTCTTGAGATGATTTGAATTTTCTGGCATTTTTTCTTCTATAAGTTAGATGATTCCCTATGCTAAAAACTTCAAAGATGATCGTAGATATTACCATGAAAATTGCGACAGATATACGTTCCCGGGCAAACCTTGAAAACCGGCACTGTCCCACACACTACGGGATGTATGGTAAGTCTACATATAGCAATGGTGGTTTCTTGTTCAATTTGTATCACATCGATTTTAAGATTTCAGTATCATACTTAAAACTTCATTAGTAGCAAATAAATATTGGTTATATTAGTGTCAATATATATTGCAATATTGTATTCGTCGGAAAGGCTTCCAATGAAATACCAGTATTGATAAATATTGGATTTATATTGGAAATATATGCAATAAAATGCCTTTATTACAGAAATATTAGCTGTACATTGAAAATATTTCTAATAAAACTGCAATATTTCAGAAATATTGGTTTTGCAATGGAAATACTGGCAATGAAATAGTGAAATATTTCAGGCCACTATTGCACCAATATTGGCAAACTGTAAGCTCATGCACAGTACTTGAGCAGTACTTAATTTCAAAATTGCCACAATTGCCATTATTGGACAAGATATAGCAAAGATATAGCTAATATAAATAATATTGGCCCAATATTATTTTACTACAAGGATTATTCTCTATATCAATTTCAAAAGTTAATTTTTTTTTTTTGCGTTATGCAATAGATATTTTTATTTATTTATTTTTTAATGAAATTACGTCAATTGTTACGTTTGTTTGGGATTTATTTAATCACAGATATGAAACCAAAATAAAAGGTACGATAAACCAAACTACCTTTTAGTGCATAATAAATAATTGTCAAACAATATTGCCTTCGTAAACATATTTGTGTTATCAAACTGAAGGAATATGACCTAAAAAGATCGGAAGAAGCGATAAATTAGCGACGAGACTATCGACTAAAAAAAAGGGGAAAAAAACATCATTGACGTCTTTACAATAGACTCGTTTTTTATGAACATCGTGATTGCTTCATGCTTGCGATATCAAAGTTTTATCAGGAAGGCTGAACTCTAAAAGTTGATGCGTGTTGCTTTAGCAAAAAATAATTCTTTAGTATAACAACGGATATGCTGGGAAAAAAAGTTTAAAATGCAGTAGGAGATCTTTTATACGTTTTAAAGAGGTTTTTCAAAAAACATATAACCGAAAATATGTAAAGCTCCACATCAGTACAATACAAAATACAGCCCAATTCATAAAGCATTACACTCCTTTTATTCGATAAATGTTTACAATGAACGACAATCGAACTCGAGACAATCTCTTCTTTCTTAATATGCATGCATTTTTTTTGTATAAGAAATCGTGTATAGATTTAAAATTTAACCCTTTTTAAATTCCTACTATTAGCTCACACTCTCTCTATATATATCTTGTTAAAATTTTCAATCGTTAATAAAATATTTTCTATTCATCCACTGAAGTTCAAATAAATTTTTTTTAACTTGTGGTGGATGACACTTTATGTTAATACAGTTTTTTCAAATATTAATTAATTAATTAAATTTAATTAATTTATTTTGGTTTTAAATGGGAGAAAAAATTTCCTCCCATTGTTTTCATAAATGAAATGAAAGATTTATCTCAAATTAGTGATGCCATAGAAATAAAATACCGCAACGATGATTATAAAATAATGTTCGATAAAGGTGGGACATTAATGCTGCACGGGTTTATTTTATATATTTAGGATTAAAAAGTAGGAATTGACTTAATTTTTTTTTATATTACTGGTTTTTTTTTCAAACGGCAGCAACAACCACTTCTTAGTTTTTATTTTAAATAAAACTAAAAGATAAACGCATTTTAAAAACGTACGAAATGCCGCTAATCACCGATCAAACTTGTGCCTAATACTACAATGCTCATAAAAAAAGATAAGGAAAAGATTGTGCGGTCTCTTTTCATCTCCCTTTCTCGTACCCTCCTCAACGTTTTCTCAAGTGGAACTTTTATTCACTATAGGGAAGATGTGCCAGTAATGGACGCCACAGAATTTCTTAAAAAAATCTTTTTTAATTAATAGTTATAATTATTATATTCCAGCTTTTTAAATTTTATATTAAACTATCAACAATATTTAACTATTCTCATAGACACATTTCTCAATGTGAATCAAAATTTAATTGTAAATAACAGAAATAAATCAAAATACCCTAAATTCCAGTAATGGACACCCTCTGTTCAAGTAATGGACACCCTCTGTTCCAGTACTGGACACTCTCTGTTCCTGTAATGATCACATTACAAAAAATAATAGATAATTGTTTTTATGAGTGTATTTAAAATCAAAATTTAATGAAAGCATACTAATAAAACAAAATAGTCATTTTCAAATAAATTTAACAATTAGGAAATTATTAAAATATGAGAATAATTCATTGTTTAAATTAATTATTGTCATTATTACAAGATCAATTTTTACCTTTTTCTATCTTTACAAGAGAAAAATATTGGATTCATGAAAATTTTCGGCTTTCGGTTTTCGACGGATTTATATGTTTTAGAAGGTCCTGAACACGATTTGACTGTTTTTAGAAAATGTCTGGGACTCTGTCGGTATGTGATAAAAATTTTGTGGAAGCTCTATCTCAAGAACTAATGCACGGAATTTAATAAAACTTTAGATTCAGTTAGTCCCTGATATAAATTGGTGCTGATTAGTTTTTTGGTGTAAATCGCCCAACAAGTGGCACTGCTATGCTGCATTCCTTGCAATTTCCTCAATAGTTAGACCTTGATATAAATTGGTGCTGATACGTTTTTTGTGTATGCGAAACCTGTGTGAGATAGAAGAAAGTTTTGGAATTGGCACATCCGATTAGTTTAATTATTTTAGTTAGAAGATTTTAAATACTAAATTTCAAAGAATTATATTTATCAAATTATCGAGACATTGGGTTTTTTTAGAAGAGTTAGTAAAAAAAGAAAAAAAAAAGATGAAAAAAATGTCTTGGAGTACTTATGCATGGAATCATATTTCACATTATTCTGATCAATTAAACTTCCTGAAACTATTTGATATATTACTTTTAGTAATTAGCACTATAAATATGAAATAAATAAAACTTGTGGGTTAAATGTTTTAAATACTAAATAAAATGATTTTAAAATAAAACTGCAGAACTGACATTTGTGAGCCCTTGATCTGCAGATTAACTAGTTTCATTACTACTATAAATTTAATTAATATTATAGTTTTTTAATGTACAGAGTTGTTTTATTAGATTTTATTTATAATCAAACATTTAAGACAGAAAATAATAGATTTTTAAAAAGTTGTGCGACTTTAAAAATTGTTTTTATTTAATTGGGGAGGGCTTGTGTCACATGACCTCCTCCTTTTCCCATGCCCTTAAACATTATTTTCTGCTTCCTGATTGGTGTGGTTGATTGAGATTATAAAGTATGTAAGGCACGGTTTTTACAAATTTGATTACAATGTTAAAATCTTTATTAATTACGTGAAATTAATAAAAGCAGCTATTTATATATATAAAAAAAAAAACAATTGGTACACATACATTCTGGTAAGTGCAATTTAAAAATTAAATTTGATTACTTAGCTTTTCAGTTAAATCAAAAGATTTTATGCACTATGAACGTTACTGGAATTGCACTTTTAGTAATGTCCATATGGGGTGTTGATTATTGGAAATTGACTAATTAAGCATTCCAGTAATCGACACTGGTCCTCAAACCTTAAAAATAAATTAAATTTTGTAAATGGTCGTTTGTATATAAAATTCAAAGTTTTCTATTACAATCACAATAAAAACATGCAATTTTTGTAAGAAAATAAATAACAAAGATATAAATTAATTAAATGAAGCCTGTTCATTCATTAAGATTTTCACTGAAAAACAGTGAAACATTATCTTCTGCTTCCTGATTGGTTTGATTAAGAGTGTCAACAATAACCCAGATTATAAAACATGCAAGGGGAGTTATGAAAAAAATAATAAAAACTACATTGTTATTGGTTATTTTTTTTATATAAACCAAAAACATTGGAGGGTGTCCATTACTGGCACATCTACCCTATATATATATATATATATATATATATTAATAAATTTACTTCTTCAAATCTATTACAATCACAATACAGTTTTCGATTACAATCACAATAAAAACATGCAATTTTTGCAAGAAAATGAATAACAAAGATATAAATTAATTAAATGAAGCATGTTCATTCATTAAGATTTTCACTGAAAAACAGTGAAACATTATCTTCTGCTTCCTGATTGGTTTGATTAAGAGTGTCAACAATAACCCAGATTATAAAACAGGCAAGGGGGAGTTATGAAAAAAATAATAAAAGCTACATTATTATTGGTTATTTTTTATATAAACCAAAAACCTTGGAGGGTGTCCATTACTGGCACATCTACCCTATATATATGTATATATATATATATTAATATATTTACTTCTTCAAATCAGTATTTATTGTTTATTGTTTTATTGTTTATTGAGAACATAACATCTGACTTGTGTGCTTGACATCAAGTGCCCGCTTATAAGTCATTGTCAATACACAGGGACGAGATAGCCACAAGGAAATTTACAACACCAGAGAGTTACATCCGGGAGCTCCAAAAAGTGTGTGCAATGGAGCTGACGGGAGTCGAACCCGCCGACCTGACTCCTACGCTCACAAGCGATTAGCGGAATGGTGTCTTAACCACTCGGCCACGGAGCCCCACCAAATCAGTGATAACTTTTTCTTTGATTTTCTTACACAATTATTTTATTCTTTATATAAACACCAGTGCCGCAGGTCAGAAGACACTCCAGTACCAGGCTGAATTAGATTGTCTCTATATCACAGTGGGGACATACGGGAAATAAAATGTGCTTGGTCTAGACGATTTTGGATAAGAATAATCGCCAAGCCTGCCATTATCACCAAACTTATGCTTGTTGACTTGTCTCACTCTTCCAGGCGTTTTTCGCCAAGTTCTGAAATCTTGGTTGCCATAGTTTGGACGAAACGTTCAGTCTGAGTATGCGCTTTGTGCGTATGTCGATACTCTCATATAGAGGCACCTAATATGTGCTCTATCGGTGCTAGCAGTTATCAGTATAGATGCATCGGCGAGTGATACAAAACTTTTCGCATTTCGGTACCCTGGGCCTGAATGATTACCCGGGACACGTTGCATATTAACGTACAAGAGAATCCCGATTACCCAACTCCCCATATACGTCACGCTGCTCGGTTAATCAACACCCTTTAAATATTTCACATGGCTCCCACTAGTCCGTACCACTTTTTCTAAACAATAATTGGTTTTGTACAACATTTGCAATAGAAGTATACCACGAAGAGTTTTATTGGGAAATATTGGTATTCAAAAGGGGGACTATCCGACTTCAACATTCCATCATACTTGCCCAGATGTATTTTGTGTTTGTAATTGTATATCAAAATTACGGAAGATTTATTTTATAGTCCTTAATCAATTATACAAAGCTTTAAATATATTAAATACATAAACAACTTAATCTGAAAATTCTAATAGTGATAAGCTGGATTTCAATGTAAGTCATGTGGATAAGCTATCCAATTGCACACAGTGGCTTGTGAAATAGGTACAAATGTGTCCAAGCAACATCATCCTATAGATGGTGCCTCGGGACTGGCAACGCTAATTTGCATGGCGTAGTTGTGGATCGACTAACTTTTTAATGTGTTCATGCATTCGCTCTGCTGTACATTAGATTTGTATAATCATTGTGAGAAATTATATTTATGATTATGAGTTTTTAAAATGGTGCACAAATGTGTTGTGACTTTTTGTTTTTGTAATTATAAAACAGACCCAAGTATTTGGATTTCCAAAATATGAAGTATTGTAATTCAAATGGATTGCTGCTAGTTATCGGAAGGATTATGTTCCAAACAAACATCCTCGGATTTGTGTTTTATTGCGGATTTCTGAGTTTTACATTTACATATTTGATTTTTTTATTAACAAAAATCGAAAATGAAATAATTACATGACCTGAATAAATTGAGCATGTATCGTAAAAATTTTTTAAAACTGTGCGGGAGGAAATACTTTGAAAATTTTAAGATATCTTTAATATTTCTTCATGGTATGCAGATGCAAAGATTAAAATTTAATTATTAAGTATGAATTTGTATGTGGTAGGGATAAAAATAAAATTTTCTTATGATTTCTGTAAAATAAATAAGAAATATCATAACTACAAAACTTTAGCTTTTATCATTCAATTACTCAAAATTGCACTTTTATATTCCATGTCATTTTTTTGTCATGAAATGCATATGATTTCCATTCCAAATATATATCAACCTAATATTAATACGAATTGCTCGATTTATGTTTCAGAGTTTGGCTTGTTTTAAATCAATTTAATAGACAGTTTATATTTTGACATGTTACTTCTTAAAGTGCTAACTTCTTAAAATAGCAAACCACTTTACTTCTATTCTTAAATATTAGATCAATAGTAAGCAACTACGAAAGTTTCAGGATCACTGGATGTAATCTGTCCAACACCGATGTTCATCGACTGATCAGCGCCCCCTGAATACTAGGGCTGAGAGCTCACACAAAAATAGCGGCTGTCGTAGGCGGAATTTTTTAAGCGTGTGTACGGTCCCTTGAAATTCAATATCAATAATTTCTAAAAGTTTTTTCCGCCTTATTTTTCTGAGATTCAATAAGTCAAAGAAAACTTCTAGAAAATACTGGTATGTAAAATGAGGAGACCGTACAAACGCTAAATTAAATCCGCCTACGAGCGCCGGCATTTTTGCGTCAGCGGTCAGGCCTAGTATTGAGGGGACGGTGGCTTTATCTGCCATGACGTCAAAACTCAGCTCTAGCATTATCTGTAGGATATGTTAGTCCAAGTGCTTTTCTTACATAGAATCCAAAATTTTGCTGCAAGAAAATGATAATCAAAGCTAAAATAAAAATGTATAGCTGATTTTTTTTCTCTTGTTTTAATTTTACTTATAACGAAAACTAAAAAGGTATCTAACTGAAAAATTTTCTTTATTCTTCTTGAAATTACTTCTTTTACGGAAACATATATTTATTTTGCTAATAGTATTTTACTTTATGATTTCTTTCTTTTATTTATAGTAATTTTAGTTATAGTTTAATGTTTGTATAGGTCGATGCTGCACCTAATACTATTCTCTCGTTTATCCGACGATTTCGATTTTTCGACATACACTGGTTCCGTAAATGTCTGATAATCGGGAGTCTACTGTATACGGAATTATATAGAAGAGTGGGTCATTTTTCCCCACACAAAATTCCCTAATTAGAGAATATATTAATTTTCTGGAATAAAAATATACATATATTATAAATCTCCAGTGTATTCTACTATATTACATACACTGATGTACAGTTGAATTCGGTTAATACGAGAAGCGGGAATTATAAAAGTCTTCGTATTAACCGTTACTCGTAATACCCGTGAAGATATTAATTAAAAATCTTAAAAACACACACATAAATAAACTAATTACAACTATAAATTGCTGTAATTATCTCAATGCTACAATTAACATATCATAATTTTTTCCCTATTGATTTCACATATCCTTTTCATTTTAACCCACCAGTGCACAAGTTGGGCCTGTGAGACTTAAGCATGTATGTCTTCTATTATTTATGATATATGGCACCAGCTGTTTAACCTTCCATATCTGTGCTATGTTACTTATCACGTGGACTGCGAACCTCGCGCATTGTTCTAGTCAGTAACTATTAAATCATATTGCGTGTCTTGGGTCTATGAGACCTCACCTGTCCACTCATGTAAGTTTTTTTTTCCATTTTTGGTGTTATTATTTTTAGAGTTTAGACCAGTTAGTGGTTCAAATATGTAAAACAGAAATTTAGTTATATTTTTATTTTTATTTTTGCAGAGCCTCAAGAAGATTTAATCTTAATAATCCCCGAGATTTGGCAGCAGTACAGGCTCTGTTGGCGGACAATGAGCCAGATGACATTTCTGACGACGATGATTTCGACACAGATCTGAACTTTATCATTCACAGTTTTCATAATACTGTTACAGAGAATGATACTGGAGATGAAAAATATTTTTCAATCCGTCCACTGGCGGTAACAGTACAATAAGAGACATGATAACGCTGATTAATATAGCCTAGAGTCTGGATATAAAGTTAGAAACAAATAAAGGTTTTGTTCTATTCTCTTTCCTCCCCACGTCACGGCCCAGTTGTAAATCTTACAAGGCGGCGGTATTGGAAACGTCCTTATATCTCCCTTATTCCTTTCATTCTTTCAAGATCTCAAAGACGTTCTTTTGCATTTTCCTGGGTGTGAGAATCTTCTTGAATGTTGAAATTCTGTCTGTTAAAACTGATAAATTATTACATTTTGGCAGCCAGTGTTGTAATGTAGAAGTATTATCGCAGAAATAAAACAGTGTTCGATAAGAATTTCTTTTCTCATTCGACCCTATATTTATACGAAAACCAAATTGAAATGAACAGATATTTTACTCGTACAATATATTGCCAAAGGTGACCGGTCACTTGCGATTTTAGAAGTTTTGTTAACTATCTAGAAAAATACATGAGGAATTAACCTGAAACTGCAGGTGTGCAAACAGTATAGTATAGGTTATATATTTCCGTGAAGATTTTTTCCCGAAACCCCATAGGGGGCCTGTCAACAAATTAAAAAAGAACGAATATCTTTTGGATAACCCTGTAAAAACTAATGTAGCAAAGGCGTTCAAACTCGAGATTATTAATAAATGGCTTATTGTAATATACTGTGATAATTTTTATGAGGATAGCATGTATACTCGTAGAGAAATTACGGTTTTTATAAAAACAGTCCCAAATTTCGCCTAGTTTTTTGCTTATAATTTGCAGAGTTCTTAATATAAAAAAAAAGTTATTTTCAGAAAATATGACAAAGAACATTGTACATAATACTCTGCAATCAGAATTAAAAAATAATAAAAATTGGATGAAAAAGGAGCAGGTTTACTAAAAAATGTTTCACTGCGCATGTGCGAATGCATTCAAAATATAATATGCATAATGTATTATCTAAGTATATAGAGCAACTTTTGTGAAAGTCTCAAAATCATAGCTTGAAATTTCTGAAAATTATCGTAGATAGAATAAGCTCGAAAAGATGAGGGGTTATATCAAATATCTGTTGATTAGTGCCAAGATAGCGTACACAATATTGCACGTACTACTAAATTTGGATACAACCCCTCATATTTTTGCTTCCTTTTGGGAACAACGGATTTCGAGCTTATTCTATCGACGATAATTTTCAGAATTTTCAAGCTATGATTTTGTGACTTTCAGAAAAGTTGCTCTATATACTTAGCTAATACATTATGCATATTATATTTTGATTGCATTCGCGCATGGGCAGTGAAACATTTTTTAGTAAACCTGCTCATTTTTCATTCAATTTTTGTTATATTTTAATTCTGATTGCAGAGTATTATGTACAATGTTGTTTGTCATATTTTCTGAAAAGAACTTTTTTTTTATTAGGAACTCTGCAAATTATAAGCAAAAAACTAGGCGAAATATGGGACTGTTTTTATAAAAACCGTAATTTCTCTACAAGTATACATACTATCCTCATAAAAATGAACACAGTATATTACAATAAGCCACTTATTAATAATCTGGAGTTTGAACGCCTTTTCTGTATGACTTTTTACAGGGTTATCCAAAATATATTCGTTCTTTTTCAATTTGTTGACAGTCCCCTATGGAGTTTCGTGAAAAAATCTTCGCGGAAATATATAACCTATACTATACTGTTTACACACCTGCAGTTTTAGGTTAATTCCTCGTGTATTTTTCTAGATAGTTAACAAAACGTCTAAAATTGCAAGTGACCGTTCACCTTTGGCAATATAGTGTATTAGCTGTGATCCTGCTTTTGTAGCTCGTAAAAAGCGTGAAAACCTTAATATACTTTAAATGATGAACCTTTCATAACGTTCAAGTTGCTCGTTTTAACCGTATCCTCGTTTTAGCCGAGCTCGTATTTCGACTGTATTGCTTTTCGAAAAGCTTGCATTTGTGGAAAAATAAAAATATCTTGGAGTTATAAAATGAAAATTGATGTTCATATTCTGATCGACTGACATCAAGACGGCTATATTGACTTATAGCAAAATTGTGATTGAATAAATAAATTTTACTTAATATGCGATAGGAAAGTACCATACTTAGCATAATTCAGAGAATAATTTCTTACAGTTACAAATAAATATAACAATAATATTACAGACAGTTTTAAAGCGCAATCACACTTGCTATTTGAGTGAATTTTTAAGCTCAACACGAAGCTCGATGCGCAATTTTAGCTTGACAAATGCTGTGTAATACGGATTTCGTGCGTGAAGCAACGTTTTCCATTACAATTGGAAAACGGAATGGTGCTGCGCGTAGCTTGACCAATCGCGTAACAGCGGAAACGGTGGAATTCGACTGCTATACAGGGTGTTTCATAAAAGATGGGCAAAACTTTAAGAGGTGATAGCACACATCCAAACAAACAACTTTCATTAAAGAATGCATGATCGGAATTAAAACGTAAAGTTGCTAGAGGGCACTTGATGAAAATGACGAAAATGATGTTGCTATACGAGGCAAAAACACACAAAGAACGATTAAGTGACAAAATCAAGATTAATGACATGTGATTAAAATAAGTATTCAAAACAGTGACCGCACTGTGTATGCATTTGGTACAACAGCGAAGAACGGTTTGGCGAACATTCTGAAAAACAACAGGCATGTCGCACACTTTTCCTGCAGCGGCCGAAAGTCTTGAGACGAGGTCTTCTGCAGGTTCAATGGGGGTCTCATACATACGAGCCTTCAGCTCTCCCCACAAAAAGAAATCGAGACATGAAAGATCTGGCGAGCGCGGGGGCCAGGATACAGGACCACCTCGCTCAATCCATCGGTTGGAAAATGATATATCCAGATAGTTTTCCACGTCTTGTACATAATGGGCTGGTGCTCCATCTTGCTGGAGCCACATTACCCGCCGGATGTGTGGAGGAACGGCGTTCAACATGTCTGGCAGTACCTCTTGCAGAAACGGGAGGTATTTTTCACCGTCAATGCGTTCTGGCTGAAGATAAGGTCCGAGTAGATGATCCCTGCCCAGATTATTCCTGCCCAAACATTGATAGAAAAGCGTCGCTGATGAGCATGTGAATAAGTGGCATGTGTGGATTTACATCCACCCATACATGTTGATTGTTGATGTTGAATGTACCTTTACGTGTGAAGGTACATTCATCCGTGTAGAGCACAGTTGCTCCAAAATCTGAATTTACCACGTTCTGCTGCAGAAACCAGCCATCGAATTGCACACGGCGAGGATAATCCCTTTGAGTCAGTTCCTGGACTCGTTGAACATGATAAGGATGCAAACGTCCATCCTAACTACTCGCTATGTCGTAGAGTGTGATACATGTAATTGCCTATCCACTGCTCGTGTACTTGTACTTGGCTCACAAGCCACCATATCCATAAGGACGTTAAGCGTCGTTCTTTTCCCGTTAACTCGCAACAGGAATGGAGCTTTAACGTTTGTATGGACCAAGTTTCCAAATGCGCCAGTATCTTTGCGTTTTATTTCTGAGCATGCCTTCTTTGATAAAAGTTGTTTATTTGGATGTGTACTATCACCTCTTAAAGTTTTTCCCAGCTAATATTTCGCCCTATTCCATAGTTTGATTGGGTTTTCGCGGGGTTATGTAAATGTTTCTGTGAAGCACATAGTAACCCTTCATCACCGCATTTCGCACATCTTGCATCAACAAAAGTTTCATGGAATGTTTACAGTTTCGTGTTGCTTTTAAGTCTGACTGAGCTTTAAGTCATTATGATTCCCCTACATTTTAAAAATTTAGTATACTTTATTAATTTTTTAAATTAAAAAATAAAATATATAACCCAGACTTTGCTAATCCTGGGCTTGTTGGCTCAGGCACCAAATATATTTGCTGCGACTTGATGCATATATAGCCGCAGCAATTCAGAGCGGCAGAAATGGTGTTGCAGGCAGTGCCCTCGCATCAGGCGCCCCCAATCAGGATATGCGCTGACATTTATCGCTACTGATGCGCCGACTATCGGTATTAAAGCTAACAAGGTGCTTTGCACCAGGCGCAAAATAGAGTTCCTGAGGTGCTGTATAGGGTGTCTCTTCTTATCGCTCCCAATAGTTAATTCCTAAGCCGTTAGTTTTAGGAATATACTTCCAACTGCAAAATTATTTCAAATGTTGTGCTTCATAACATTAAAAACCACTTACCTTAAAATAGTTATTTTTGCAAAAGTTACGTAATTTAAATTTTTATGTGGTTCTTGGGTCTTTTAAGTTATGTTAAAAAATATAGGTATTCTATTAAGTAAAACAAACAACATTAAATTTTGTACGACCAAAACTTACTGAGTTTTGATACTTTGAATTTTATGAAATTTCAGATTTTTCTAACACTAAGAACAGAAAGATGTATTTTTAAAGCCGGAAAATGCTCAAAATTAATAAAATTCAAAGTATCATAACTCAGCAATGAGAAATGCTGCTCTGTTTTGTGGACCAATAACTAATTTCTAAACCGTTAGTTTTAGAGTTATAGTTACAATTCCAAAAATGTTTCAACTGTTGTTTCTCATCATATTAAAAGTCAAGATAAACTTTATCCATGATCTAACAAGTAAAACAGTAAAAATTCCATTGTTATGACTAAAACTTACCGCATTTTGATAGTTTGAATTTTATGAATTTTAGGCATTTTCTGGCACTAAAAACGGAAAAAAGCGTGTTTTTGTTAATCATAACTCAAAGTTCTGGTCGTAGAAGAATGGAAATGTTACTATTTTACTTATTAGAGGACGAAGAATTTTTTTTTCTAAACATAACTTATAGGACCCAGGGACCAAATAAAAATTTAAATTTCGATGCTTTGAAAGAAAAACTATTTTCACGTAAAATGGATTTTCATATGATGAAGAAAAACATTTAAAATATCTTTGTAACTTAACTATGCCTCTATAACTAAAAGCTTTGGACAACGACAAAATGGGGCATCTTGTATAACTGTTTCGAATTACAACGCAATTCTGTGAAGTAATTTTTCAGCAGTTTCTTAAAACGTAATTTACATAACAAGCGACGAAAAAAAAATCTCTTGTATAAGCAGATACTCATTTTTGACAAGTTTCGTAAACAGACAGTCGACGCAAGGGATTGCACTATTGTTATCAATTCTTAAATTCCGTAAAAAGATATAGTTATCACTGACGCCATAATTAGGTTGTAAAGTTCATCTTAAGTACTTATCTGCATGGTCATGAAAACAGGCTTGTATACTAAAAATACTTTTTTTTATTTCCAGATATAACCTTATCACTTGATTCATTTAATTTTACTTCTCAAAATATCATATTTATTAATATTTCAAGTGTAGTTATTAATATTTTCAAATATTTCAAGTGTTTCATTTCATTTCTGAGAAATAAATTTGACTGCAAGTGTTTATTTATTATTATTTTAGTTATCCTATTGACTGTTTTATATTTCTAACATGATTTTTTTTCATCTTATTTGAACTTTGAACTTTCAAGGGAGGTGGGCTTTGAGACCTATAGCTACAAGGCTGTTGTCTCGAATGATCCATATACATTTATTTTTAACCACAGAAACACATATGCGACTTCAACAATTACATAAATCTGGACGAGAAAGTACAAGGAGATTTTACAACACCAAGAGTTACATCCGGGAGCTCCACAAAGTGTGTGCAATGGAGCTGGCGGGAGTCGAACACCGCCGGCCTTGCTTCCTACGTTATGAAGCGATTAGCGGAGTGGTGCCTTAACCACTCGGCCACGGAGGCCCCTTCATCTTATTTAATGTACTCAAAAATATTTTTATATTCAACATTGCATAACTATTAGGTATACATGGTTGCAACTGGCGACTATTTTTTTTTTTTAATTTTTTGGCCCATCACTATTTTAAAACAAAAATCATTATGGTATATTTCTGCTAATTTTCGAGGTAGATTATTTTTGTCTGAAAATAGTGGTAGAAAAAAAAATGTCGTCATTGGCATCCCTGATAAATGATAAAAAAAAATTTATAATTTTAATATGTTGCACGAGCTGAATTTGTTGTGAATTTATTATAGTAACAGTTTACTTTTCTGCAAGTGAATTCTGCAACACGTTATTTTCAATAATTAAAACTTTTCAGAAGCGTTCTTAAAGTGCTTTAAAACTTATTTGTATACTTAAGAGAAAAATGTTGTACAATACGATTAAAAATAATCTGAAATCAAGCTATAACTTTGGTTATAATTGATGAAAGGTAATAAAAAAGAAAAGAAAAGCATTGTTTCTATTCACAGAATGTCTTTCACAATTGTATGTGGTTCATTTTTTTAAAAAGTGTCCTCTATACAGGGTGTCCTAAAAAGATTTATACGAAGATAAAAGTTAATGATTAATTAATTTTCCTTACCTTTTACAAAAGTGTTCAAAATAAGGTGATTATGTTAATGAAATAGTCCTACCATTATTTTTCAAAAAGTTACACTTTTTAAATTTTTATATGGCCTCCGGACCCTATAACTTATATTTTGAAAATTTTCCTGTATGCTATAGGTATAATACTAAAAATTCATTCTTTTCGAAAATCACTGAGATAGTACTTTAAAATTTATGAAAATTTGGAGCTTTCCGGCACTGAAAAATGGCAAATGAAGGGTAAGTGCCAGAAAGCTCTGAAATTTTATAAAATTCAAAGTATCATAACTTTGCGAATTTTGGTAGTAGAAGAACGGAATTTTTACAGTTATACTTTTCAGAGCAAAAAATACGAAATCACCCTCTGGTGGAGATTCAGCCATTAAGCATAGGAAGTTTTTTCCACGAGGGGAAATGTTTATTGAAAATTCCTATTTTAGAGCACAGATGTTGAATATTACATTAGAGATTAAAATAAAATTAGTACAAAGTTACTTTTTACAATACTGGTTGAGATCAGAACATTCTTAATACTAAAAAAAATTATATAAGAAAAAGTATAAAATAAAGTAAATAATACTATGTGATACAGCAATAATACTACCATAATACTGAATAATACTGAACTGAAGTAGATAATAATATTGGATAGAAGTAAGTACTAAATGAACAATAATGAATGAATAATAAAACTAGAGTAAACAATCATAAAATATCAGCAAATTAAAATATACAAGAAATTTCAATTCAGCTGGGACCATCCTTAATACTTAAAAGACATTCAATATTAATACGTGAACAGAATTAAAACAAATTGGAGAAGATGCTAACTTAATATAAGAATTAAAGAAAATTACCTATGCTGTTGAAGGTAATTTTCCCCAGCTGGTACCCAGCTGGAAAGGTATATAATTACAGAATAACAAAAGGAAATATTTAAATGCAAACAAAATAGTTTCAATACAAAAAAAAATTACAGAAGAATAAACTTATATAATAAAACATTATCAAATTATATAAGAACTTTTACACCTGTTACTGATTTTAAATTTCAATTTAGTCCTACTGAACCTTTCTGAATTCCTTATTCTTACAAATTTTATAGTCGGTTAAAGTTACAACCGACTTTAGTAAATTTTAGTAACTTGTTTTTGAAGAATTACTTCTCCTTTTTTGAAGATTTCATATTGAAATACTTCACAATTATTGCTGGATGCTGCAGGACAAGTTGAAATTGGTGTAAAGGCATTTCAGAGCATAGAGAAAATATATCTAAAAATAACTTATATGACCCAGGGACCGTATAAAAATTTAAAGGGTACATGACTCTTAGAAATTTAATGGAAGGACTGTTTCAGCTACATAATCTTAATTCCAATCTTATTTTAGACACTTTTTCAATTTAAATGGCCTATGTATATCCAACAAGTAAAATTTTAAAGCGTGTTTCAAACTTTTTGGGACATTATATATCATAAAATTGAATCCAATTTCAGCTATACTAAATGCTAGTGAATCAACTATATGTTTATTAATTTCCGAATGAGCACTTTTGCTCCGTTAACAAATAGTTCTTTTATCATTTTCTTGAAAGTTTTCGTTCCAATATCATTGAATACTCAAAATTCGTTTCTCGATACTGACACGGTAAAACACAGATGCGGTAGTAGGTTGGCAACTCCACTTGGTATGACTCGGTCTGACTTTCAATATTTATACAATCCCCGAATACTCTCATATTTATTTTTTGTTTTTCAAGACAGAGCAAAAAAAAAAAAAAAAAAAAAAAAAAAAGTTTAATTTAAATGAGGCATGAGAAATCGAATGAAAGAAAGAAATTTTGGGTTTCGTATTGAGATTTCCAAAATTTGTGTAAAAATAAATATTTATACGATCCCTCAAAAAATTAACAATACTATGGAACAAGGATGGCTAACCCATGGGGCACAAGGCCAATTAGCACAACTTTTTCTGAATAGTTTTCTTTGCTTTACTTGATTTCAGAAAATTCTTTCATCAAATAAAACGGAGAATATTTTTCTGAAAAAGTGGTGGCAATTGGTCTTCCAGCACGCAGGTTTGCCGTCCCTGCTGTAGAAAACCATAAACAAGGATCTATGGTGCAAACATCTTTATTCTGTGAATTAGAAAGGGAGTTATGACTTGCGTTGGGATTTTTTTCTCGTACTTTACGTAAAATATAGTTATAAAGAAGATAACTCAGAATTTTTCTTTAAAAAATTACCTTAAGCAAGATGTAAAATTTTTATTATTATTATATTTTAAATTTTAAAAGTGTTATCCCGAAGAAAGTCACGATAGTTTTAATTTAATTTCCTTCAGTGATAATCAAAACGTCTTCAGTGGCGAAAAATATCCGTAACATGTACATACAAGGCTGCAACTGGCGACCATTTTTACATTCTATTCTTACTACTATTTACAAAAAAATTTTCTTTGTGGTAGATTTCTCTTCAAACTATCCTAAAACAGTGTTCCCAGTGGGCTACTTTTAAAAAATTCAGATTGCTTGGTTGGCATCACTCTTTTTTTAAATGGTATAATTCACCTTGGTTTCGCCTTATTTAATCAGTCATTAAATAAGGCGAATTTTACTTTCTCAAAAAATTGCTGGCTATCAAGAAAACTGAATTTAAGAAAAGTAGCCCACTGGCAGTACTGTCCTAGAAGTGTATAACAAAGAATATTTTTTTTTTGAAAAAGTGAAATGAATAGGAAAAATAAATAGTCGCCATTGGTAGACCTGTGCATATATTTTTGAATCTGGACATATATATGTCGTTCTTGGTATGTATGTATGTATGTTCCTTATACAAATCTACAGTTTTTGTCCGATTTGAACGAAACTTGATGTACATATGCTTTAGAACACGAGTAAAATTACTGTCAACTTAAAAAATTTCTCAAAGCATTCTTTACCGTGTTTGCAAACATTTCCCATAGTTTATCATTACAGAATTCTATTTTTTTTTCAATTTCTAATGCAATTTCTTTCCCGTTGCCATAAAAAGAAACTGCATATGGACAATATTTTTATAAATCAATAAAAATTCAGATTCACTCACTGTAATTTGAAATCACTATTCACCATTGGATTATATGGGATTTCCGCCCGAATTTGTCAATTTGCTCACTGTATTGCTGGTATCTTTCTGATTTTTCACGATACTTGACTGGTCTTTTTATATGAGTTACTCTATAGAATTGACTACGAAATCAGGAAAAAAATATCTTTGGTATAATTCGCGCATGCACAGTTATAAATTACTTCATACAAATGCCCATAGCTCATGAAATATTCGATATGCTAATTTTTTAATTGCAGTATACTGTTTCATACTGAAGTCAAAAATGTGCTTTACATCCTTGAATTTCAAGAACAATTTGTCAAGAATTTCAGTAGATATTCGACAAACCGTGTAAGAAAGCCAAGAAATCCCTTTTTCTAGTAAGGATAAAAACAAGGAGGAGTAAAAAACCTTGAGGCTAAGTTAGTTTTCTGCTAATATGAGGCCTCGTCAAATAGAAGCTGCTTCTCTTTGCCTAGTACCTTCGGGATCTTGTCTACCGGCACGGTTGGCCAGAGAGCCTTAGTAACCACAATAATAAGGAAAAAAGAACTCAGAAAATTTGGCCTCATGTCCGTAAAATATAAGGAGTGGTTCCAATGTGCTTAAGTGCGTATCATTGTTTGTTTCTTTTTAAAAATTTTCTAAACGTGTAAAAATACTTTCGAACACCCTGTAATTTTTGTTTTAAAAATGTAAACTTTTGCATTGTTTTTTCCCATTTCTGAGAGAGTAAGGTCAATTAAGTCCCCTTTATGTGTGGACGGTAATTTAAAATAGCATTAAAAATAACTTGTAATAAAATTCATTTAAGACATAGAGTGTCAGTAATACAATTTAAGATGAGTTAAATAAGTACTTTACTTTATCATTTTCAAAAGAAGACGTACATTTCTCACATTTTTCGTTGTACAAAGAAAATTATTTTTAAATGGATAATTTCTTTTTCAATTACAACTGTTCAGTTTTCTTGATGTTGGAAGACATGGAGTGGAAAGTTTCAATTCTTAAAAAAATCTATACATGTATGTCAGAGTATTATATTTATTCATTTTCTAATTCCATAAGATAACTATAATATTTCTAATTCTATTAAAGAAATGATTTGAGTAGAGCTGTAAATTATTCACAAAACCCCTATAAATACCGATTTAGTTTATTAATTTTAATAGACGAAATCTTTCTAAAAGTGATTTAATAATTCCACAAATATTTTAACACATATACAGAAATTCCGGAAAAATGCTTTGGAAAGTGAATTTTTTATTAATCCTTTATAATTCTTTGGTATAATAGTTTACCACCATTGGTTAATTTTTACATTATCGCTTTCTAATGGGGATCACATAATATTAATTATTTCGTGCACATTCATGTATCCAAGCATTCCTACTCATTTCTTCATCCACTGGATACCGTTATAGTCTAATATGTTATTGGAGCATTAACAGCGCCACGAGTTGCTACCGGTCAGGTGGTCACCTTAACCCTTAATTGCATAGTGATGTAAATTTCCATCACTTTTTATTTAACTTTTAATAAATAAATCAACTTCTTCGCCACCACTATATTTATATAGAAATATTAATCCAGTAAATTTCCCGGGAAACTATGTTGCTGAACAAAGTTAAAAATCTATCTTAAAATTTCTGGTGTCTAATATTTAATATATGTATAAAAAAACACAATTGTAAAAGAAAAACTCATGCAAAGAAGGGTTAAAGCGGGACCTTCAGTGTTTAGTTCCCAAGCTAGCTTGGTACTCATTTTATCGACCCCGAAGGAATGAAAGGTTGAGACCACTATGAGAACAGAAATATATTTTATTCTGCTCTCGTATTGGTAGGACGTATTTTTGTGACTGATGAAGAAAGATTTCTTTCGAAACGCGTTGTATTAGCTACTTTTAATTTTGTATTTAAGAAGTGTTTTTCCATGGTATTATGAGACAAAGTTTTAGAAGTTCTTATTTCTTTGACCATACATGTCGTTCTCCGGCTTTTTTAAATATAAAATCATATTTCGAACCAGAAATTTATTTAATAAATGAAATTAAGTAGCTTTCAAATTGTTAACATATAAAAAGAAAGACACATTTAATTAAATATATCTTGAGGTTTAAAGTACGTTTTTTTTTTAATTTTCAAAAAGCCGGACGTTGGCAAGTATGCTTGGACGTTCTAAGGATATTTAGAAACAAAATCTCGCTTAAATTCAAACTGTAAAATAGCTTAAGCGTTAAAGGGTTAATTCATAATTTGGGACATAAAAAGTTATACACAAAGTTTGATAGCTTTAAAAGCGAAATATTTTGCTGATATAACAAACACTCCAGAAGCACAAGGATTTGTGATCATGTCTTTAATCAGCCTTCATGTCTCCCGCAAGGAAAAACTCAATTGGCATGAGGTCAAAATACTCTAAATGATAAGAAAGCAAAAGATGGGATGTTCAGAAGAGATAATGTGAGAAGAATATATAAACGAAACTCAGGCCATTTACACGCGAAAAATAGTCTCATCCTTATCAAAATTGCTAAAGACATAAAAGAGATAAACAGGATACATTCTCATCGTCAAAAGACCATAATGTATCGAAAGCTATTTTCTCATTAGAGTGACAGAAATCGTGTTAAAGAAAGCAAATCATGTCCGCGCCTTGAATAAACAAAAAAGAAACTAACAAACTAAATTTTAAATATATTTAAGGACGTATATGAGATCGTATTTTGTATTTTCCAGTACAAAATTGTGTATTAAAACTGCTCTATTGTTAATAAATTTATTGCAATAAAAATGTATTGATGTTTATCAAAATTTCAAATTTGTTTTCCGAGAAAAGTAAAGCATTAAATATGATCAATATTAGACGCTGCAAACATGATAAATACACACATGATTTATTTATTAAACTAGTTTTGAAATTTATTTAGTTCTTTATTCAATATTTTATTTTAAAATTAAAGTAATAGCGTTTACTTATTTGTCAAAACTGTATGATAATAAAATTTTTATGTACATTTTGAAGTGAATAATAAATAACTTTTTGAATTTCAGGTTAATTTAAATAAAATTAAATATCATGTCTAATACAGCTCATATTCAAAATGTTAGAATAATTGAGAAAAAGTAATACGAAAAAATTATTTTTCATTTATTTATTTTTGATACTAAGTAAATGCAATTAAATTTCTTATAAATTAAATCTGGAATGTTTAGATAAGATTTTAACATTTACAAAATATAAAATACAGTACAATAAATTAAGTATACATCTTCCTGAAACACATAAAAATATTAGAATAAAATTTAGATTGGTTCAAAATATTAGAATATTTTATTTTACGCAACAATATTACCTTATGAATATGAAGTAAATGGTAGTTAATATTTTGTAGCATCCCCTTTAGCTTTCATAACAGCGTACAATCGATCTTGCATACTAACAAAGTGTTTACAAACATTTCTATCAATATTAGCCCAAATAGACTTTATACATGCCACTAACCCAGTTTTACTTGAAGGAGGATTTTCTTGGAGTTTTTTCTTCATTATACACCATAAGTTTTCGATGGGATTAAGGTCTGGTGAGTTTGGTGGCCCAGGAAGTACCTTAATGTTGCGTTGGCGGAACCAATTCTTAGTTGAAACCGAGGTATGCGGTGACGCTAAATCTTGTTGAAAGATGAAATCATCTTCAAATAAATCTTCTGAAGATGGAATCATGTAATATTCCAAAATTTCTTGATATATCTGAGAGTTAACCTTTTCGTATACGAATCATAACTTTCCAGGTCCTTCTGCACTCATGCAACCCCAAACCATGACACTAGCAGCAAATTTTACGGAACGTTTAAGGCATTCTTTATCAAATGCTTCTTGCTTCATTCTCCAAACTCGAATACCTTTATAACCATATGAAACACAAAAGATACTTTCATCACTAAATAATATATTTTTCCAATCTTCTTCGCTCCATAAAGGTCTTGATTTACATCAATTCAATCTTATACGCTTTTGTTTTGCAGTCCTGAAAGGTTTTGTTTTCGGTACACGAGATTCAAACTTAAATTTATGGAGACGTCTTAATGTTGTCGATGTAGAAACTTCAACTCCTTCTTCTTTACATTTTCGGTGTAAGAATCGCACACTTTTAAAACTGTTTTTCTTAACTATACGCTTCAGTTTCTTGTCATCTCTAAGCAAATGTTTTTGGTTTTTGGCCGCCATTTTGGCGATTATTTTGAAATTTTCCATTTTTTGAATAGTGTGTTAGTATTTTACTAACGCTTGATTGCGAACAATGTAAATAATTCGCTATATAACATTGATTTTTACCGTGCCGATACAAATAAACCATACGAAGTTTAATAGATTCAGGAATATCACTCACACGACCCATTTTAAGACGAAAAGCAAACAAACTGCAAAAAGAATACTGATTTTAAATAAAATCGTCTGAATTTAATCAATGATGCCACCAGTTATGAATTGGTGATAATTAAAGGAGAATTAATGTGAAATATTCTAATATGTTGAACCACTTGAATAAATATTAAATATTTTGACTTTTCAAAATAATTTTTTTCAATTAATTTTTTCAAAAATGATATTAATTTTAAGATAATAAATAAGTTTAATCAACAATAAGTTCTTAATAAAAATATTGCTTGCATATTTGCATTAAAAGACATTAAATTACCAAACAATATTTTCAGTTTGTAAGAAAAAGAATTTATTCTAATATTTTAAATAACAGATAAGGTAACAGATTATTGTTATTTTAAGTAACAGATAAGGTTTGAAACAGAAACAAAAGTTTATGAAAACGATATGTTTGAAATGTTTTTATGAAGAACGTAATAAAAAATTTGTATAAGGGGATTCAAAAGTCTCTTAATATTTATCTTAAATAGCTAACCGATTGCCTTTATTTGCAGGTAATATTGAAGAATATTTACAATAGAGGAGAGAACAGCCGTCGCGTCGTTTCGGCAGGGCTGCGAGGAATGACACGCGAAGAGGTCCAAGAAGTTTTTATCGAAAACTCAGACATTAGGTTCTATCAGGCAAATCATAAGAAATCTGGTTTCCTATTCCAAAGAAAGTAAGTTGCTACTGATGAAAATTGTTCTGGAAAGCCAGCGACCATACAGGGCATAGAGTAGGGGTCTTCAACCAGTGTCCCGCGGCCCACTAAGCTACCAATATTTTAGAATAAAAAATTGCGTTAATTAATGACAGAAAATTTGCGATTAAATAAGGAGAAGATAACCTTTCGGAATTTATCGTGGCGAACGGCTTTCAGGCACAATGGTTGCAGACCCCTATCATGAAGAATGCTATGAATCGGAATTCTTGGTGCATCAACTAAGAGACTAAATAGAGATTTAAACGTCCCATAAACGTACGTGCGTGTAGTGTGGCGTACACTGATATTTAAACGGAATAAATGCACCACATTTAGGTTATGAGCATCTTGAACCTGAAGACTGTTCAGAAGTAGAGGTCCCGCAAGCTATGTTGGAGAATGTGTTCCAACCACACAAGACAGGTGGGAGATGTGCGTAGACTTACGGAACCACCGCGCTGAAATATATTGAGTTTTGTTTCTATTTAAGAGCTGCGGTTCATATTGCAAATAGAATGTTTTATCACAAAAAATGCCAAGAGATTTCAGGATACCCCTCTCTATTTTGCGGGGTTTAATTTAAATTTTTTGTTTCACTAAGAGAATTCAATTGTTTTCCCCCTGTTTCTTCGTGTCATTTCTCTATGCCACTTCCCTTACAATTTGTCGAGGAGGGAAAAGAAAAACTAGTTGGAAAATACAGAAATTTTCTGTGTGAAATTTATTTATCTGATTATAAAAATGTAGAAATTCGAGAGTAGGAGTATTACTCCAGCTTCCTTTATCTGGCAAAGATCATTAACTTATTGTAGGGAGACAAATCAGCCCAGTGGTTAGCATGCCGGATACAAAATGTGGAGAGGAGCCGAAATTCGCTGGTTCAAAACCAGCGCAGTCCGGGCGAGGTGATTGTGCAACCAGGGGTTTCCTTGTGGAGAATGATAATTCGGGCATTTTAGAAGTCTTCCCTGAAGGCATCCCTAATATGGACAAATCGTTCCGATGACTAACAAAATCCCTCATATACTGTACACTGTTAAAATTCTGTAGCAAACAGTCCACTCATTCAACAGTTTTTATAGAAACGGTTAGATAACTGTAAATTATTTATATTCTGACTAATGAACTGTCAGATAATATGGTCAAGTAACACGTAACCAATTATCTATATATAAAAAAAGATTGAATGACTGAACAGTTTACTACAGATTTTTAACTGTAGGATAGGATATTTAGTTACACAGAGGTTACAAGAAAATTAGTCTTTTTTACCGTTTTGTGTTAGAAATTTAACTAAGATAATACAGCCTGGAAGATTTTATGCTGGAGCTAAAACCGTAAAATGGTTACTGCGAATAGTGCTGCCAGGTGTCCTGATTTACATGGTACGTTCCGATTTTTAATTGTTAGAAGACACGTCTCGTAGAATTGCTGCGCGGGAAGCTAGGTGTCCCGATTTTGCTTAACCTCTTTTAAATTTTCACACTTGTTTATGTTTGAAACTGTCTTAGCATTTTAAAACTAATTGTTCGCGCCTTCCAAAATTCATATAAGATGAAATTATAAGATTTGATGACTTTATATAAGATTATAAGATTTGAGAAATTATAAGATTTGATGCTGATAAAAATTAAGAAGGCTTGCTAAAGTTTTTGTCTGAATTTTCTTTCTCCATTGCAGATACCAGAGTGTTATGCTCTTAAAAGTTTGATGAGTAAATGATATTTCTGAAAATTGATTCACAAAAAATAATATTTGTTAATTATACCAAAGAATAGCTATGTATAACTAACTTCATACTGTATTTGTCACATTGTTTAAACTTAAATTTAATTTGGTGAAAAATAACTGAGTTATTTTTCTGTATTTCCGATTGAGAAGCCGTTGCTCCGTTTTTTTCAGTACTGAATCTGGCAATACGAACTGCGAGTTCACTTGTATGGAAAAACTTCTAGCAAGAAAGCTAATTTGAATAAAGTAAATACAGAGTGTTATAAAACAAATCTCTGTCTTTCTTTAAATTAGAAAAAATCATGGAAATACAATTAAACATACGTATATTGTCAAGAATGACTACTTTAAATTGTCTTGATAATTAAAGAATTATTCCACCTAAGCATTACAATCGAAAAGTTTATTGAAACACAGTTGAATTGTAAACAGTTGAATGTTAAATATAGATCATGGGAACTAAGATAAAAGTGATTATGTTCAAGTTGAAAATATCCTTTTTTACAATTCACGATTTCACGATGTGTTACCTCGTTTTTTTCACTTTGTAAAACAGATAATTATTATACAAAAAATATTATACAAAAAATTAAACCGAATTCAATGGACTCTTTCTTACTTTTTTTTGGCAATCCTGCATTATAATCCTCATTAGAGTCCTGAATAATGACACTAAATTATATTTGAAATATTTGAATATTTATATTTGATTATATTTATATATTATAATTATATTTGATTATATTTGAAGTCAACCCGAAATCCACCCGAAAACCGACGCACTTCAACACGAAACTGACCCACAACCAGAAATGAAAGAAAATTAATTTATAATTTTAATGTAATTATGAAAAAATACTCTGTAATTATATTTATAATAATAATTTTATTTTTTATGTAGAAGAATAAACACAACACAACACACACACACACATATATATATATATATATATTATATTATATATAAAATGATGGAGCACAAACAGCCTACAGTGGTATCCCAGAGATGTAAAACGACCAAGAAGACGACCTCAAGTAAGATGGAGTGACGAAATCAGAAAAGTGGCCAGTGTTAATTGGATGACTAAAGCACTAGACTGGAAACAATGGAAAAATCTAGAGGATATCTACATCCAGCAGTGAATTGAAAACGGTTGATGATATATATATATATATATATATATATATATATATATATATATATATATACTATAATATATTTTAATATTCTAAATTTTTCTCCCATTTAATTTATTATTTTCCCCCTTGGAATACATTTTCTTTCCCTTCCCTTTCTCAAATTTAAATTATTTTACGCCTAGTAACTTTTCTTTTACGTCTCAAAATTCCTTCCATTTAGAACATTTTATTTATTTAAGCTGCAAGCCTATTTTTTTCTGACAGGGACGCTTCGGAGAGTTTTTACCGCGTAAAACAGGGCCGTAAAGCACCAAATTTCTTCATACATCAGTAAAATGCCCCGGTGCACTCTCTGATTGATTTAGTACTTTTGTCGCAATGCGTTTTTTGAGAAATCTTATCTATCTACGCGGTACCAATAAAACCGTTTACAGAAGCTCAGAGAGAAAACTTTTTGAGTGTTTGGTTGTCTAAAAATTCCACGCCACCCAGTTTACCTGTAGATTGTTTCTATCATTGTCATCGTCCGAAAGATTTGTTTGTAACCTTAAAAAAAGCCATGTCAACTAAGCTTGTACACTAGTATCACCCTTTATTAGGCTCCAGTGAGATCGTGAATGGCTTCACTTTATAGTTTTGAACTGATGATTCTACAAATTTATATTCGAATATACAGGGTGGTCCTAAAATATATGTTAAAAATGTAAAGGTAGGTAGAGGGGACCTAAATAAGTATATTTCGTATAGGAATGTGGGTGCGGAAATCCAGCGTTCAGACAGTAGAGGGCGCTGCTGATTTCGGCGGATGAAAGCGTTTCGCTGGTTTGAATCGTCATTCCCCGAACGATTCAAGCAATATGCATCGTTACACCGATGCAGGGGTTGTCGACATGCATTTCATGTGTGGGGCTGCGCAAAGAAATGGAGCGGCTGCTCAAAGGATGCGCACGTTCAACGGCTTTCGAGCTTGTCGAAGGACTATACTCTACTGTGCATAATACTTCTTCTTTTACTGCTGGGATTATGCGATATCTTCGAGTGCCCGTATCACGCCTGGAAGCATAAAACGATCCCCTCGCGCACAACTCCCGATGAAGACGCTCAATCGTTCGGCGATCCGGCAGATTCCTACCCGAGAATCGTTCCAAGTACATCCTTTGAGCATCTTCTTGCGCAGCCCCATACATGAAATGCATGTCGGCAAATTCCGCATTGGTGTAACGATGCCTGTTGCTCGAAAACCATGCGGAGAAAGACGATTAAAGACAACGAAACGCTTTCACCGGCGTACTCAACAGCGCCCTCTACTGCCTTAACGCTGCATTTCCAAACTCACATTCCTATACGAAATCTGCTTATTTAGGTCCCTCTACCTGCCGTTACATTTTTGACATATATTTTAGGACCACCCTGTATAGGGGATATAGGGGATGAATGGGACATTTTCACAAAAATATTTATTTTAAATATTTTATTTAAGTTATTATTAATATTATATATCGTATTTCATACATTAGGTGTTTGTCTACATCTTATGCACAATATTTATTCAAGATTATTATTATACAGAAACATATTAAGAAATTTAAAAAAAAAGTTCCTCTCTTTTCCAATCATCCTCACAGCAGGGATGGATGGGATTCAAATATTTTCCTCTCTGTATTCAATGATACAAAATTAAAATTTATAATTATAAACTTATATGTAATTATATTTGTAATATATGATCTTATATGGCTGTTATATATCAGTATTAGTAAACTAAGAAGTGAAAACACAGTTAATTATGCATTAAAAACTGCAATTTATATCACATATTTTAACTGAAATTTTAATGAATTACAAAGTTAAAGTTGCACGGATATGCAAATATCAGTAACACAATAAATCTGGTCTGTCTAAAATGTTCTAAATGTGGTTTGTCAATCGCATAAGCTGGTATAAAATCAGTTTCAGTGAATGTATTGCTGTTAAAAAGGAAAATGACAGTTTTCCTAAAACCACTGGCTATGTTTATGCCGCTAGTACTAAAAGCTGACAAAAATGCCTCCTTTGCAAAAGATGAGAGGCTATAAATTGTAATATGCTCTCCAATCATCTTGGACTGATCTCAGCTTTACCTTTAAAGGCCCATAAACAGAAACATCCAATGGCTGAAGACGACTGTGGCTACAATGACGAGGCAATGTTAAAAGAATAATTAAAATAAATTATTAATTTATAAACTTATGTAATATTATTTATTTAATGAAAACATTTTTCAGTATCCTCTAGGGATGAATGAAGCAGACCCATTCAAAACCCATTTGAAATGTCCCAATCATCCCCATGATTCATATATTCAATTGTCAGTCATTTTGCCTCAGAAATTATTTTGTCACAATGGTTAAATTCATTCATTTTAATTACCAATATTGAGCCTTGAAATAAATAACTACAACATATCTTAATTGTTTATAATGCATAAAATATGTAAACAACTTTAAATAAATAAATAAAAAAAATACTTTTAAGCAAAGTTTTCAGGAATTGCAACTTTGAAGGAAATTAAAAACAGCCATATGGCCTTGCTTTTGGTTATGAAGCACACTATGATAGTATCATCTAAGAGGATAGGAAGCAACTAAAAAAAAATATTTATTGTCTGAAATATTGAGAATGTCCCATCCATCCCTTGTCCTTTTCATCCCCCATCTCCCCTATATTTTTTCATCTTAAACAATATTTTAAACATTCTTAAAAAAAAAAAAAAAAAAAAAAAAAAAAAATTGGTCAAAGCCGTAGCCAGAGGGGGAAAGGCCCGAGTCCTTCTTCCTCGAAATAATCTGGAAATAGTCCATATACTTTCAATGAAAACAAAGTTATTGTAGTTTACATTCTATGATAATGCGCCCTCTTTTCCCGAAAAATAATTCTGTCTACGGTCATGCTCTGAGTAGAATCAATTTTTAGAAGTGAATTTTGTGAACATCTTGGAGGTCTTTGAACATTCATTTTCATTGGATAATCGTTACATTAAATTTAGCTTCAAATTTCCTTTATTTTCTGTATCGGCTTTTGCCTGCTTCCATTGTTTTCGTTTAAATCTTGCGACACGGGCAGATATTTTAGCGACCGGTTTAAATTGATCCTTTGACAATCCGTTTAAATATTTTCAATGATTTTTTGCCTTCCTATTGTTAGTAATTCAGGATTATTTTTTATTTTGCCTAGCCTTTCCCTTTTTTGCAATTCTTCTTTTTTTTTTTTATTTATCTGCTTCTTTAAAACAACAAAACTTTCTGGTTTAAATTTTTTCTTGGTCATTTTTAAATACTTTTCTTGGAAAGTATGTAAATAAGAAATATTTATTCAAATGGTTTTATTTTCTATAACTAAGAAACATCAGATTAACTGTGAAACTCATTTTGATTATACAAACAGAAAGTTTACACAGATTTTAAAAAATGAACAGTTAAAGCAAAAAGTAATAATTTCTTTAATTTCAGATTTGAAATATTAATTAGTAACAAAATATGGGTGAAAAAAAGATTTTAAGTACAAAATTATTTTCTCTCTGTCAATTATAAAATATTTAAATTACACTAAAAAGATAGTTGTATCCAAATATACTAGCTTATGAAAGTTGACATAATAAGAATGAAGTGTCTCTCATTGTCCATTTGGATATCGCCCCTCATCTTTTTGCTTCCTTTTGGGAATAGCGAATTTCAAGCTTATTCTATCGACTATCACTATCAGAATTTTCGAGCTATGTTTTTGAAACTTTCACAAATGTTGCTCTATACATTTAGCTAATATATTATGTACAGTATAATTTGATTGCATTCGCGCATGCGCAGTGAAACAATATTTAGTGAACCTACTCATTTTTCCCCCAATATTTATTATTTTTTAATTCTGATTGCAAGGTATTGTATAAAATGTTGTGTGTCATCGTTCCTGAAAAGAACATTATTTTATATTTAGAACTCTGAAAATTATAAGCAAAACACTTGGTGAAATTTGGGATTGTTTTTATAAAAACCTTAATTTCTCCCCGAGTATACGTGGTATCCTCATAAAAATGAACATAGTTTATTAAAAGAAGCCTCCTAAGCATGTGCTACCGTTTCAACGCTTTTGCGATATTAGTTTTTACAGGGTTATCCAAAAGATATTCGTTTTTCTCCAATTTATTGACGCCCCCCTATGGGGTTTCGGGAAAAAATCTTCGCCGAAATATATGACGTCGACTATGCTGTTTACACGCCTGAAGTTCCAGGATAATTCCTTATGTATTTTTCTAGATATTGAACGAAACGTCTAAAATCGCAAATGACCGGTCATCATTGGCCATATAGTGTATTTCCCTTCAATATATTTTAGTATTTAAAAAAAAAAAAACACCATTTTGATGCTTGAAATCTTAACTACTTGAAGCCGCCCCCGTAACCATTAATCCATTAGTGAATGCAATTAGGAAGTGCACAACTATTAGATAGGTATAGCATTACAAATCAACAATCCATCTTTCTTCAGACGTGTTCTTCCTGTAAAAAGGATTTCGCATTTCTCTTTAAGTTTATATAATAAATAAAAAAAAAGGCCGAAAATGGTTTTATTGTTTTGAAGTAAAATACAGGTAAGCATTTTTAACATAAAAATAGCCAATTATATGAAGTAAAATAAAGATTTATTTATTAGAAATATTTTTCCCTCTTAACAATGCTAAATTTTCTTATACGTTCACTGTTTTCGTTTTTATAAGTAAAAGCATGAAATTTGCAGACATAACTATGCAAGTGATTTGGAACCAAATAGCGATTTTCAGTTATCGATAAATTTATTCCATCTTGAGTTATAATCGAAACGACTATGATACTATTTTGTGAAAGGAAATTTGTCTTTATAGAAAAAAGAAAAACGATATCAGCATAGGCGTAACTTGGGCTTTACGACTCGGAGGAGGGGGGCAAAAGTCTCGAGGCCTTTTTGTAAAAAATATAGCCCTCTCCCTATCATCGTGTGCACACACACGCTTAAATTAAATACTTAACCAAATTCGAAAAATAGAGAAAAAATCATAATTTACACATTTTATGTTTTCAAGGGAATATTTAAAAATGTTGAGTTCACGGCCATTATAATGTCTGATTCCATTAGAAAGAAGTTCAAACAAATTTAATAAAAATTTGTCAAAGCCCTAGGCTTTCGATGAATTTTTAAAATGGTGGCGGTTGTAGGGGTTATGAAGGTGGTTGAGATAAATATGTTTAAAGCCCTCATTCAAGATGGCAACAAATGATAGAAATTTGTAAAAAAAAAAAAAAAAAAAAAAAAAAAAAAAAAACTTTCTAGCTAGGAACGGTTATGGAAACGGTTAAGTAATTGTACTGTGATGCATTTTAGGATATACGGAATAATTTTAACTTAAGAATTTAAAAATTAATGTTGTCCTTAAACTTTAAAAATTTTCAACTGTACCTCTCCACACCATTTTAAGTGAAGAAAAACTGGAACGAAAACTCGTGCATCGGTCATAGATTATGAAACATTTTCCAATATTATTAGAATACTGTTGAAGAATTTCCTTCTTTCATACAGTGCAATGAAATATCTAAATAAACAATTTAAAAACTCAGAACGCAGTTAAAAATCCATTTTTAAGAATTGCTGTCCATAGCAGATAATGTATGAGAATTCTTTTGTGCAACCCTGTATCAATATCCTTTAGAACAGCCATGTATATGAATGACACAGCAAAATTTGGTTGAGCTAAAAAACGTGTAAACCGGTTAAAAGAGTATTTTCAGGAAACCCTTCCATAGACGTTAATACGATTATTATTATTATTATTATTATTATTACTATTACTATTTTTGTTTGTGGAGGGGGGGGGGGTAAACCTGTATCTTATACGCTTCATACACATCACGTAATATACTAATATTTAATTCAGATTGAAAACTAAAAACTAAAAATGAACATAAAGCAATTACATTCCATTGGCGGCAATATATCTAATTTTTTTTACGCAGTCATATCAATTTATTTCTTTTCTATAAGCATATTTTAGTATAATAAAATATAATTCAGCTGGAAATGCCTAACACAGATAAAAAGACACTTTAGAAATTTACTCCCATAAACTAAAATGCTTATGATTTCTTTGTGAAGCTCTGTATATGACCTATAGAATTCATACTCACCAAGTAATGCACTAAAATTTAGTTAAATTTAAAAATGCATACAAGAGCTGAAAACGCACTTCCAGCAATTATGGTTCATAGTTCTGTAAACGAACTACATATATGAGGACTGAGGACAGTAGAAGCCAAGAGATACAAGTGACAAAATTTCGATTTGAAGTAAATTGAGTTCAAAGTATTGAGTCAATAGTAATTGACTGAAATAAATATGAAACTGATGCTTATTTCATAGTGGTTTTTGAACTCTTACTTCAATAACTGTCTAAAGAAGGTGGACTAGAATTTTTTTTAAAATCTATAATTAATCAATATTGATAACAAGCTTAAGTAGTTGACCTCCAGAGTACAGAACATAATTAAAAATCCAAATAGCCTCATTTCCAGATCACCTGTGCACTTTGCTCAGTTTTTTCAATTTTGTCACTTATACTCCTTGGCTTCTGGGGGTCCTCATATATGCTACTTACTTCATACGCATACTGTAGCCCACCTCAGGGACACATACCAATTTCATCCATGTTTGATGTATCATAATATCACTGAAGTTTTCCTTATAGACCATAATATTTTCGAAAACTACTGCCTATCCCTGTAAATGAGCTGTAACCGCTACCTACTTCATTTTTAATATCAATAGGGAATATGTAGCCTCGATAACATATATCTAAATCGTGAAAACTCAAGTCTATTTACGAGACCCAGAGTGCGGACAAACTGCCAAAAAGACAGACGGACCAAAAAAAGTCACAAATACTTTTAAACTATGTTGGAAAGTGTTAAAAACTATATGGATTATATATATATATTTAGCTTTATATATACTATCAAACATTACCTAATGGTCCTTGAAACACAAGTTTTATTAACAAGATTAGTTAATTTTTTCATAAAACAGCTTAATTTGGTTTCCAAAAACAGTTACATCATAAGCTTTAACTTTAGACAGTTTCAAATATTACAAGGTGACCAGAAATAGCTTAACGCTGACTAGATGTAACATCACGGTTAATGATTTTGTTATTACTGGAGATTCGGGGGAAGGAGGGGAGGGGGATGCATCATGAGAAATTTTCACTTCTGGACAATTAATAAGCAAAAAACTCAAAAACTTCTGGGGTTGAGGGGACTTCCTGAATTCATCAGTATTCTTTTCTAAGCAAAAGTTGAATTTAACATCACAATCTATAAAAGAGTTTTATTGTTTCATAAAAAAAAATAATTACAATTTCTTTTCTTTGAGATTTGCACTTTATTTACAAATCCAGATGTACAAGTAAGTTTTAAAACGTTCCAGCAAAAATTTTCATGCTGGCGTATGCCAAAATTTCAAATGGCATATGCGTTAAAATCCGTGCAAAAACTCTTTAAAACTCATTTGTAAACTTAATAGATTCCTCGGTATAAATAAATATGTGAATGTTTTCACCTTCTTTCGGAAAATTACGTGCACCTTAATGTGATTTCATTTTAATTAATTATATATATATAAGCGTTAGTTGATGTATAAAGTGTCAGATATATATGTGACAAGATAACGGTGTGGCTCAAGAAATAGCACACAATCATTGAAAATTTCTTTCCACGTCCCCCACACAGAATAGATTCAGCAGGTCTGTCAAGCTGTGGGCCACGGGATACTACTATTTTTTTTATATTAATCTTCGCTTTATTTAATCGGTTAATTTCTGCGATTAAATAACACAAAATCTCCCGCAGTGGTGCAGACGATTAAGCTCTGTTCCCGTCAAGATCACCGAAAGTGAAGCAGCATCGACCATGATCACCGCTTGGAAGGGTGACAATCTCTCTCGACTGCGGCTGCTGTGGGACTGTGTACCACTGGTGCTGCTGGTGCACGTAAAATCTGTGCGTGGCTCCAATGTCCTCCAAGTTTGAAAACACCTCTGGGGGTGCCAATCCAGGTGCCGGTCTCCCATCTGGAATCGGTTCAAAATTAGGAGAGCAGCTCTAGAAGTCCAACCTCTCTTGAGGCTCTGGCACCCCTTCTTTCAGAGAAGTGCCATGGCACTTTCTCTGACACGACAACAACAACAAATAACACGAAGATTGCTATTAAAAATAGTGGTATCCCGTGGCCACAAGTTGAAACCCTTCTTATACAAAATGAAGGAAAAGCGATATCCACCTCTCCCGCAGTTAGAAGTTTAAAGAATACTTAGATCATTTAGAAAATAATTCAGGATTTGGGTCTAGAAAGTAATAAGAAAATTGATGCTATAAAGTTAGATAATAATAAAAAATATTTCTAGGCTCAAAATATTAAAAGTATCTATCCAAATTATAAAAAATAAGGTTTTCTAAAATTTAACGAATACGTCATTTACTGAAATTTAATGAATATATATATTTGCTATTATAATATTAATATTACTGTCGGCTACGGAAGAATTTTTGAAGAAACTTGGAAAATGTCGTATTACAAAATTATACAGAATTAACAAATTTTCAGTGTTTTTTATTATCATAACTTATTAGTTTGGAAAAGTAGCCCTGTTTTAAATTAAAAGAATGAAGTAAATGTTTAAAATAAAAGCATCACCAACGGTATAAATGGAATCAAGCAAACTTTTATTATTATTATTATTATTTTTAAATTATTATTACTAAATGCTAAAACGTAAATGAAGTAATAATGTATATGCATATACTATCATTACTACATGAAAATAATTAAAAAAAATAATTGTTAAGACTAAATAATAGCCAATTTAAATTGACCGGTACTTTTAAGTACTGTTAGTGAAGAAAGGGTTAATCCTTAAGAAGATCCCCACAGAAGGCTTTCCCTCCGTCAGCCTATATCCCTCGTGCAGATAATCCGGCTGTAATAAAAACACCAACTTCCACCCTTTCGGGTTTAATAGGACGTATTTTTCACTTACTATTATTATGGCCTTACAATTATTTTTGTTATTATCTAAATGTAATGATAGTTTATGTCTTTATTTTTTTCTGTTATGATTTCTTTTATGTTTTAGTTTAGCATTCAGTATTAAAATATTAAAAATAAAATGCTTGATTAAAGACACACCGTTTCTTAGGCTTTTAATTTAAAATACGTGCTTCATGCTTTAAATTCATAAATCGGACTACTTTTGCGAAGCAATAATTTATAATAATAACAAAATATATTGAGAAATTGTTATGTCTCTTTAAACATGTTGTAATTTTGCATTTTCCAGACGTCTTCAAGGAAAGTTACTTTTAATTTTTTAATTTTTTAATTTTTCTTCCAATATATATATATATATATATATAATCGGACCCGAAATGGTTAAAAAAGGCAGATTTCCTAACTCGTTTATTTATTTGCATACTTTAAAAAATATAATACCCATACAATTGAATAACTAGGAATGTACTTTTGAGTTAAAAAAAATTAGCTTTACTTTGGTGTTCAGTAAGCTGTAATTTTTTTAGTCAAATGACTCAGATGAAACTATTTTAAGCTACACGCCACTCATCGTCGTTAATCAATATTAAATGAGTTAACAAACATTTTAATTAGCTAACATGAATCAATAACTGACTGTGAACTTTAAACAACAAATGTAAAGCTTATTGAATTATTTATCACATTCTAGATGGCGCCACTATTTTAGAAATAATTAAAAATAATAATTGCCTATTACTTTTCTTTCCTTTTTTTTAAATACAAACTTATATTGAATGAATAGCTAATAAATCAATGAATAGCTAATGCAGGCGCCTTGAAATTCACGGCAATTGAGCAGAAAAATCGAAATACTGAACTTATTTTTTCCTATTTTCAGAAAAAGGAATTCAAGGCTAAAAGAGAAGTACGTTATAAAACAAAATTAAAAAATATATTTTGAGCTACTGAATGAAGACATCACAGGTGTAAGAAAGGGTGGGGGTAGGGGGGGGGGGCTCATGGGGATCATGCTCTCCCCATTCAAATAGGGGAAAAAAGGGCTGTTCTATCTCCATTGTTTGATTTGATAATTCAAGTCTACAGATGAGGAGCCTCAAAGTCAGTGCTGCATGCAGGTCGCATTTTCTTTTTGAACTCATTTCATTTAATATTTTAAACTTTCAGTTTAATTTCTTTCATTATTATTATTAGTACAAGTAAAATATTTCAAATACAAATACATACAGGAGATTTAACTCTGGAGAAATGCGATTACATGCTCTAATACTTAGAGACTTTTTTATTATATCCAATTACATAAATTTTATATTATATGGATTTTTTTTTATATTTCAGGGGGCTCTTTCCCCTGAACCACCCGTTTTCTTTTGACAACAGTAATTATATATAAAATTCAGCATACGAAATCTGATGTCTAAAGCAGCTCATAAATTTATTTTGTCACTAATGTCATTAACCATCCTACCCTGAATGGGTCTGATCGACACGTTTCTATTACTGATTTTATTCGATTCAAGCCAGATTTTTTTTTTCGAAAATAAGTTAAATAAAATACACAGAACAGTTGCCGAACAGTTTATGTCCGTTAAGGGGCTTCCGAGTTGCAATCAACTTTACTCCCAGGCTAATAGTGAGTAGAGTGTCTTGTAAAAAATTGAGACGTTGGGAAAAGTTAAAATGTAGTATTAACTAGTGCTCCCGATGCGATACGCATTTCAGTTATACGTTTAACCGATATACGTATATACGTATAATACGTATTTAAGAATTACGTTTACCTTAAACTGTACGTTTAAACGTATCCGGATACGTATAAGGCGTATATCGGTTAAACGTATAATTCAAGTATACGTTTAATTCAAGTATACGTATATTTCAAGTATCGTATTTACTTTTAATGCCAATAGATCTCATCAGTGCAATTTTAAAATCGGTGGCGTGACTTTAGCAATCTATATAATATGTTTTATACATAGAATCTTGTTATTTCTCCCTATAAACGGTACTAACTTGTTATTTTACTTACTAACTTGTTATTTTCCCCTATAAACGAATATTGTAAATATATAACGAAAGTAAAAAGGGTTTTTGAGCAAATAAAGAGAATATACACGTTTCAGATTTATTGTTAATTCTTATTAAGTATATTCTGTCTTTTTCTAATAATAAAAAAAATTGTGTGCGTATACTGAAATTGCGCCCGGGCGTCAAATGTTGTTCTTTCCACGGTGCTAATGTTTTCTACTCTGTGTTAATGTATAACGCAATTTAAATTTTTTAACTATGACACTCGTGGTATTTTTTATACAAAATATATGTACATTAGAAGATATTACGTTTTAAGAATTGTTGTTAATCTTTACAAATTTCATTTTTTGTTCTAGTACCTATAAATTTCGATTACTTATAGCCTGACAATAATTGTCACTGCAGGCTTCAGAACGCAATCAAACAAGCTTAAAATGACTTGCCTTCTTTTTTCTCTTTTGCTGTAAAACGTGTTTTCAAAATATTTTTAATATAGAAAAAAAGTATTCTTAAAAAAAAATAAAAGTATGTTTAGTTAGTTATTTGTTACGGCCGATTATCTGCACTAGGGATATAGGTCGGTGGGGGGAGTGCCCTCCGTGGGGTCTTTAAAATAAAAATAAGATTATGAAACTTCCTAGGTGTTGGATTGATCAATGTCACTATAAAATACGAAGTCAATGTAAGTTTGTGTTTGGCAATACTAATGTTTCGGGCGAAATGGCCGCGCCATAAATCAAAACAAGCTATGTGCGTGTGTTACAGATATGCGAAAGGTAAATCATTTCATAGTAAATCATTTCATAATTAATAATTTAGATTTGAGGAGGAAAAAACAAAATCTAAACTGAGGAAAAATATTCAGATTTTTTTTTAAGTACCGATTGCACAGGGCACAGCGGGTGTTTTTCAAAGTCTCTGATCCGCAGACCAGCAGGAGAAAGGCATAAATTTTTAAGCAATGAACGAAAACCTTTTATACGTTTAACCGCTGGTGTAAGTTCCGTATATACGATGTACCGTATATGCTGTTTTGTATAATACGTATAACCGCCTTGGTCGTATCATACGTATCCAAAATCTGCACCCCGTATAATACGTATACTCGTATAAACGTTTAATAGGGAGCACTAGTATTAACTACATGAAAAATGAACAAATACAATGAAAAGGATAGATGAAAAGTTAAGAAAAGAGATTGAAAACAAAATTTGGAATAAAAAAGTAAAGCAAAGGAGATTAAAGATAGAGTCTAAAAATTGGAAGAAAGTGAAATGGTAAAGCTGTAGTTATAACTAAGTAAAATAAATATATTAAATATTTTTAAATAAAAATTCTGGTGTGAAATGTTTTTAATCAAGGTTGAGTAAAATTTCAGCAGATTTTGAAGGTTGATAATTAGTTTAAACGATTAATAATAATCATAAATGTTTAAATAATAATTGATAATCTTGATTGTTCGTTTTATTTGAAAATGATTACGGGAGTGTCATCCATAAATTTTGAATTGCTATGCCACTGAGACATATTCCGAATTTAATTTTCTATAGAAATATATCTAATGTATTTAGAATTGTTGACGCATTCAAGGTCTAAGCCAGGACCTTCATTGAAATAATATATTCAATATATTAAGTTAAGGTAAAACAATATGAGGAAATATTATTAAAGCGTAATAAGTGAAAGTCATTACAAAAAATAAAAAACAACTTTTCCTTTTATTACTTTTACTGTTTTACTAGCATCCGTCTCCGTCAGGCCGAAATGTCGGGACATTGAGTCGCATTGACTTAAGAGATAATATTAAAAAAAATATTTTTTTATGTTTACTGTTTAATAATATAAAAGTAAGTTTGAAAACAGCTGTTGAATCTTCATTTTCAAGTGTTTATTCAATCGTCAGTTGCCTCAAGTAATACTCAAATGCTAATCTATCAGCAAATGCCTCCATTATTCTAATTTGGTCAAGCCTATCCTTTGCGAAAGCCATTTCAGTGAGAATGACCTCTAAACGACGAACTCTATTAAAAGCGACATGAGTTGCTCCAAGTGACAACTCCTTTGGACCAATGTCCAAAGCAATTTTTGACAAAGCTAAATACTGGGATTTGTGTATAGTGACAGCGTATGTAACTGTTATAGGAAACTGAGTTCGTCAGCATGAGACATTTTTTTCCAAGATTTAGAAATAGATGTGACAGGGAAAAGTCTTTCAGTTAGAATGGCCCATAGTAATTATCGAATTCAACAATTACTCCCTGTGGTAAGCATGGAGGCCAAAGTCCTGGACCGTAGACAATATTTTTTACAGTACCAAGTGCAGCATTTACCAATCCTCTCATTTTCCACATATTTATACGTAACATAACCCTGCATACAAGTGCTAAGAAAAGTTCGGCCTGAAGTATAGATGCGTGATTGTCTTCACCCCATCTTGCTATTTGATTGTTGTGGTCTGCTATTATTATTCCACGGGCCTTTTTGATTTACGGAGTATTAGTTAATTGCGTTCTTCAGCTTGCTTGCGTGTGGAAAAAAGGCGTATGGCACTTTGAAAAATTTCGATTTCAGCCGGAGGCAGTTCCACACAACACATATGTAGATATTTCGTCCATTTTGAGCTTTTTACGTCCAAAATACATCCATGTACGTCAAACCGATGTCCATTCTAATACGTAAATTGGAGTGTTCAATACATGACGCCCATAGAACGTTCATATCCCAACATAATATAGACCAACATAATGTAGAGATAAAGATGACGTTTATTCTACAATGTAAGCTGGGTCGTCGAGTAAATTACATCCAGAATACATTTATAGTTCAACAATTTACAGACTAACTTTGTCTATGAATAACTTAGTCTATGTATAACTTAGTCTACGATTACCTACTTGCGATACACCTTTTTTCTGTGGCAACATGAATTTTTTGTTGTTAGAAACGATAGACGCCATTACGCAGATACTTAAGTGATTGTGTTTATTTTATTTAATTTCATCGATAAAGTTTTTTTTAGCTGATTGTTAATTTTATAAAATGATACTGTTTATAAAATTTTAGTTGAATCAGGATACAGATGCAGACTCGTTTATTGTGAAACATGTTAGGGTTAACAACAACGGCTGAATATGACTGATGTTTACTTTCGACGAATGTTGTGTATATTATTGAAATTTTCATTAGGATTATATACTCGAGCCGGATTGTATGTGAGAAAGTACTTTTATTTCTTTCAGGTATTTATTTGATATTCTATTTCAGTGCATTTTGTAGTATTTGCGATTTTTAACTTTATCTTAAAACACTACCAACAAATTTTTACCGATAATTACTTTTGAATGAATGAACTCCAATTTTATGACTTCCTCTATTACTGCCATATAATTGACTGATCATAGCAATCTCTGTACTTCACTTACATGGTTATTCATCGGGTTTAAGCTTTAAAATTTTCAAAGAATCAATTTAAATTTTGTATAATAAAATATTATAAAGATTTTGGATTGTATTTAGTTTCTTATTCTTCCCCTTCCCCACACCCCCAAACTTTATCTAATGTGGATACTACAGAAATAAAAAAAATTCTTTTGTATGATTTGCAAAAAAACCTATTGGAGCCAACTTTCTTTGGTTTGAAAAAAAAACAACAACAAACAAAGTTCATAATTATCAATAAAAACTTCCAACTGATGAATTTCTCTTGAATAAAAAAAAAATATGCCAACAAATGAAACCCAATGAGAATAAGGATAAGTTGAAGTCCCTATAGTAATAAATAATTTTTGAACATTGAAAGGAACCTTATTTATCTTAAAAGTTTATTTTCATTTATTTCATTTTAGCTATTCAATGTATTTTAGAGTTAAAACAGTGATAGAGTGGTTAATTTTATTTATTGAGAAAGTATCGATACTAAAAGTAGGAAATTTTCCATTAGAAATATATTATTTATAAAGTTTTATTTAAATTGTGATTTAGATGTGTTTATCTTACACGTATATAGATTTATCTTATAGCATAGGTCGTCTGTTTAAATGTATTTATCTAATAATATAAAATGTTCGATTTTCTTTTTCAAAAGCATTTATTTATTATTATAACAGTTTTTGAAAAACCTTCATTATAAAAAATTATAGAATGCTCTCTGTGGAAGATTCTTCGATTTATGTGTATATTTATAAAGTTTTAAGCAAATACTGATATATTGATGCAGTGGTCAAAAGTAGTATGATAGAAGTAGTGGAACTGCCGTAGACCACAGTTTTCTCATAGTTTGTAGTGTAACATGCTGTTTGTGGTGGAAAATATTTAGCAAGTATTGCATTATTAAGAAAACTAGTTTCAAGGGAGCATCAATTTTATTTTTGATGTTACTTCCAGCAACAAAAAAATCTCAATCCATAAAAAGGACAAGAAAGAGATTAGTGTCCGGTGGATCCGGTTCCTGGATAGAAGTTTGATTGCTCTCAGAAGATCACAAGTGCGTAGTTTTATGGTATAACTAGCAGATCCGCCCGGCGTTGCCCACTCCCGTCAAAAAATAATACGAAACGCGAAATCATTCTCACTGCACGAAACCGTTCCTCTGGTAACTCTTCGTCTTTCGGAAATTAAATACAGAGATTTACTCGAAGTAGAAGTAAATTTAATACCACCCCTCAAATGTCTGGATCATTTGATTCAAAGCGGGTCAGTTTTTTTGGTCAAAATTTAAAAAAGATTACCACCGGATTATTGCAAAATCTTTCAGATCCATTTTCTACCGCCAAGTGGCGCCAAATCTTTATCTTAATTACTTATCTATATCTTAATTCGTTCGTGTTAAGTTGAATGGACTAATTCTCGTTGAAATTGGACCCATAGAACCCGAGAAAATACCTCTCCCTGGTGATTAATGTTCAGAAAGAGTGGTAACCAAGGGCTGAAAAAAATGATACCGAAGTTTATCTAGTATCTGGAGGACCTGATAAAAGGTTTCGTTTGAATCGGACTAATAATAAACAAGAACGAAAAATTATGCGTCAAGCATAGATTATGAAAAACTTTACAACACATCCAGAAAACTGTATCGAAACTTCACCGATAAATAAGATGAAAGAAGATGCATAAGTATTGATTTTAGAAAACATGTAACTCGTAGAAAAATAAAGTTTTTCAAATTACTTTCCATTGTCAAAAAATAGTCGAATTATTTTGTGCAACCATGTATATGATCTATAGATTTGGATATATTATTTTATTTGAATACATGATAAAATTTAGTTCAGTTAGAAAATTCACATTTAGAAATTTTCGCCAATCGATGGAAATGCACTCAAAATCTTTTATGCAGCCCTGTATATTATCAGAAGACTTTTGTACACATCACATATTAAGCTAAAATGTAAAAAACTCATTCAGGAAAAAAACGCATAAGGCAATTTAAAACTCACTTCCAGCAATTACCAACCATAAACGACAATGTATCTTCCTCTTTGCGTATCCCTGTATATGAATTTATTTATATTCCACAAACTTCTATTAGTCTACTAAATACAGTTCAGCAAGAAAATGCCTAACACACTTCAAAGATAGCCTTAAGCAAATCACTCCCATAGTTTGTAATGCTTACGACTTTCTTTGTGTAGCCCTGTATATGATTACACACTACGTACAATGAAAAAATTTAGTTAAACTTAAAAACGCAAACCAAAGTTGAAAACGCACTTATCACACAGACTGTTATTATCGCACCTAAACTGTAACCTATATCTTTTTCGTGTCCCTGTAAACGAACGTTAAATGCAATGCACACCATACTTTTAACAGAGCAATTTATAATGTACCTCAGTAATGCAGAAAATTTTCATTTAGTTTGAAATACTGAAACATCATTAAATTACACTATGTAAGCGATTTTCCCCCGTAGAACAATGTGTAACAAAATTCTTTTGTTTGACCCTGTAAATGAATAAAGATGCTTTGCACACTATATTCTACAAAAAGCATGTTTTAATGCTGTTCATAATTTTATATTAATTCCATCATGTTTCAAATGGCGTAACATCATCAAAACGGATTGGAAACGATTATTTCCCATTGACTGTAATGTAACGGAATACTTTTGACTGTCTCTGTAAAAAACTATAAGTGCTACACACTTCAGTTGAAATAGGGAACATGCTATAGTAAACGACAACAACATACAAAAATTTCAGGGCGATCCGAGCATATTTACGGTAGTTAGAGCACGCACAGACGCAGACGGCCAGACGGCCAGACAAACCGAAGTCATAAATACTTTTCAACTGGGCTGGAAAGTGTTAAAAAGTTCTGATTTTGGAAGCATGGGGCAAGGAGGGAGTTTCGATCAGAGCATTAACGCGATATTTAAATTATAACCGAACTCTCCACCACCCCCACACAGAATTAAATACCAACGACGTTAAAATACTAGGAATTATCTTTAATTTTTGAAACAGGAACAAAGTGACTTTCTTTTCTTTTTTTTCTTTACATACAAAAACTGTAAGTTATCGTTGTTAATTTCTGAAATAAAATACATAAATGACGTCACGTGCACGAAAAAACTCTAAAAATCGCATAAAACATATCGCGAAAAATCCACTACTCGCTGTTCGAATTGCAATCAGCTGACGACCTTTTCATCTGCCAATCACATCCCGAATTGACTTCATTGCCCGGTTGACTTCTTGCTGTGCCTACAATCCTATCAGCTGCCAATCAGATCTGCCCTCCAACGTTGTTTGACTTCTAACGGCATCAAGTGACGTCATACGCTGCAAAGCATGAAAAAACGTTAAAAAACGCATAAAAAACAAAATAAAAAAATCTAATAAAAAAAGAAAACTGCCCAGTTAAACTGACGGCATTGAGCTCACAGGCTATTCACACTAACTGTAAATTATATTCTTATTTCAAAGAATTTGAAATAAGCCCTCAAAAAATGAAGAAATCGACAATATATTAAGAGGGGGGAACCATCCCCCGTTTCTCCTTCTTATAATTAACCAATGAACCCATAAAACTAATCAGAGAAGCGCCTTACCACAATGAACCTATATACAAAATTTGAAAAAATCGGATAATTCTGCATGAAAAATCCATTTATCTAAATTAAGGGGGGGTTAGCCCCCCGTCCTCCCTTTATACTTAACCAAAGAACCCCCAAAACTAATCAGCGAAGCGCCTTATCACAATAAACATATATATAAAATTTGAAGAAAATCGGATAATTCTGCTTAAAAAACCCATTTATCTATATCAAGGGGGGTTAGTCCCCCCCGTTTCCCCCTTTATACTTTACCAGTGAACCCCCAAAACTAATCAGGGAAGTGCCTTACCACAATGAGCCTATATACAAAATTTGGAGTAAATTGGATAACTCTGCATGAAAAAAATAATTTATCTAAAATAAGGGGGGGGGGTAGCCCCCGTTTCCCTCCTTTACACTTCACCAATGAACCCCCAAAACTAATCAGGGAAGCCCCTTACCACAATGAGCCCATATAGAAAGTTTGAAGAAAATCGGATAACTCTGCATGAAAAAAATCATTTATCTAAAATAAGGGGGGAGGATTAACCCCCCCCCCCCGTTACCCCCTTTATACTTAACCTATGAACCCCCAAAACTAATCAGGAAAGAACCTTGTCACAATGAACCTATATACAAAATTTGAAGAAAATCGGATAACTCTGCATGAAAAAAAATAATTTATCTAAAATAAGGGGGGAGGATTAACCCCCCCGTTACCCCCTTTATACTTAACCTATGAACCCCCAAAACTTATCAGGAAAGAACCTTATCACAATGAACCTATATACAAAATTTGAAGAAAATTGGATAATTCTGCATGAAAAAACCATTTATCCAAATTAAGGGGGGTTAGCTCCCTGTTTCCCCCCCCCTTTATAGTTAACCAATCAATCCCCAAAACTAATCAGGGTAGCGCCTTATCACAAGGAACCTATAAACAAAAGTGGAAGAAAATCGGATAACTCTGCATGAAAAATTCATTTATGTAAATTGAGGGGGAGGATTCCCCCCCCCCGTTAGCCCCTTTATACTTAACCTATGAACCCCCAAAACTAATCAGGAAAGAACCTTATCACAATGAACCTATATACAAAATTTGAAGAAAATTGGACAATTCTGCATGAAAAAAACATTTATCTTAATTAAGGGGGGTTAGCCCCCCCGTTCCCCCCTTTATAGTTAAACAATCAATCCCCAAAACTAATCAGGGAAGCGCCTTATCACAAGGAACCTATAAACAAAATTGGAAGCAAAACGGTTATTTCTGTCAAGAGTTATCGCGTTACGTACGTACATACATACATACATACAGAACGGGCGGGCACATAAGCTCTCAGGCTTTGATAGCCTGTGAGCTAAAAAACGGGATAATAAATAACCCGCCCTTCCCTTTTAAAATCATGATTTTTTTATCTGTAAAGAATTATCAACTTTCTCCAAGCTAAAAAGAGGGGAAAAAAATGACAATTCTGAGTGTAGCTGAGGCTGAGATGGAAACAACCATCAAACCAATCAAGCATTCTGGGCAAGAAAAAAAAATCTCCAAAAGTTCAAAAATCGCTGTACGAACTTCGCATAAACATTATTGAAAAGAGGACAAAATTTACTATGTTGGGTTAAGAGATTGGAACCGGATTCCGGTTACTAATGTGGAAAAATTGCATGACGTGAAAAAATATCTAAAAATCGCATAAAAAATTTAATTTAAAAAATCTATTCAAAATTCAAAAATCGGGCTTCGAGGTGCAAAACTACATTCATATCAGATCTGCTCTCCAACGTCGTTTGACTTCTAACGGCATCAAGTGACGTCATACGCTGCAAAGCAAGAAAAAAACGTTAAAAAACACATAAAAAACGAAAATTTCCCACCAAAATTTGTAGCTCTGCGTGCAGCGGTCTCTTCAGAACACAAACGAAAAACACACACACAAACTTCCTTCTTTATTATAATTGGAGATAAGCGACTACCATTAGTGATCTTTTACAAGCAAGTGGAATTTGATGCCTTTGGACTACATGCTACGTTTGGAAGGATTGTAGATTCATCTTTAGCTCGAAGAACTACAATTTTTAAATCTGCTATACGATTTGAGTACCTCTGCTATGCCAAAAGAGGAGCCAGTGAAGTAAGTTTATTGAAGTAGCGTCAAAAATAATATTGATGCTCCCTACAAACTAGTTTTTTTATTGCATTACTTGCTATATTAAATTTTTCAAAAAATAGCATGTTACATTACAAACTATGACAACACAATAAAAAATGCAATTACAAAAATTATTCAGCTGAAAATATTTTTAAATGACCATCATGCAATAATGGACAATATTCTTTCTTTGCGTTCGAGGCTATAAAAAGCTAACTGCTTGGGAAAACATTGAAAAATCGTTCCATTTGAAAACCTTATGCTCTTGAATAATTCACTTATTTTTATTCTGCTACTGAAATGATAACAATGTATGCAGTAATGCAATAGATCTGGATAATATAAGGAATATTCATTTAATTACAGATTAATTTAGTGTTAATTACTGAATGTAATAGAAATATAATATTAAAATAAATTGCATTACAGCCAATGTCTATAAAAATGAATAAAATTTCAAATGTTCAAATTGAAATTTGTTTATAAATTATGTAAATTTAACTTATTTATTTAAAATATATTTTTATATTACGATTTCTATGTTAGTTTTTAGTATTTAGAATTTTTTTCATATAACTTTTCCAAATCATGCTTTTATCAAATTTTTCATTATTTAATAATTAAAAAATGAAAGAATATGCTTTTGTTTTCATTAATTTGGTTTTTGAGCTGATAAACTTAAGCTGATAAAATAATGTTGAGCTGATAAAATAATGTGATTAAGAGAAATAGTAAAAAAACCTTCGTAAATTCACAGTGTAAACAAACAATCACACTGCATTTTACCTACTGTGACGTCACGAGAATATTGCCGATAGAGTAAATTCGTAAATATAATGTGAAATGAATATTTTTATGCTTCAGTCTGGGGCATAAATAAAATTTACCGACAAGTTAAAAAAATATGGATTTGTTTGGCTAATTAATATGATAGTGCATGTGATGATTAGAGGATTTTTGCCTTTTCCATGACCTATTTATTCATTCAAGTATGTGACTTTAATTATTTATAGTAATAAAAAATTAATAAATTTATCATTTGTATATACTTTATTTAATATTTTCCCCTTGAATTGATTGCACTGCTACTTTTACTATTCGCTTTTGTTCTATCCCCGTGCCGCATCTTTATTAATGCATGTATCATGTATTCACTGTTTTAAAGATTTTTAATCTTAAATTCTGGATTTCAACAAAGACAGAGGAAATTGGTAAAGAGGTAATCAAAAATGTAAGAATAGCTGATTTAGATTATTTGACTGCCATCCGTTTTTTGAAATAGTATTATTCGCTATATTTAATAATACGTTAAATAAAGCAAAAGTAAAGCGAATTATACTATTTCAAAAATTTGGTAGCAATCTGAATAAAAAAAAGTAGCATTGACAGCACTGCGTATATGTAAAAGCTCATTCTGAAGGGATTAATAGACATACATATATACATCCATATAAATGTAATGGACATCTATGTAAGAGTATATTTACATTATAATCCATGTACATATATATACATTCATATTACATAGATATGATGTATATATATACGTACATAATACATAGATATTATGTCTAGGACATGATGTATATGGACATAGACATCCATTTAAGTAGACATTATGTGGGGTTTGGATGTCTAACGAACGCTATATGGATGTATACGGAGTGACATCTGATGGTAATATCTACGTAGGACGTAGGTGATACGTAATATGGAACTCCTAGAATAAATTATGGACTTGGTGTATGGATGTACGTTACATTATATGGATGTCATATCTACCAATTTGTGCTGTGAGTATAGCTTTGCGTAGGTGTATAAGGGATGAGTATTGGTCACCTGTAACTTTTCGCACGGAAAGCGGATCAAGAATCTCTCGAATTTGTTTTTGCTGATTGTTACTTTGTCTCATTGGCTTGATTAAGGCAAATCATTGTTCAAAATCCTAAGCACCGTTTCTCCGCGCAAAGTCAAAGTGCCTTTTATACAGTGCCTATTACATTGAGAGGTGTATTTTACAGGTTGTACCTGCCAAATACCTCCAATGAAGTAAACAAATAAGGCTTTAAAAGACTCAGTGCTAACAGGTTTACCTTCACGAAGTCTTTACTCAACAGCAGTCATCAGACGACAGACGATCATTGTAAATGCGTTAGTAATAAGAAATGATACTGGATTTATGCTGAGCTGTAGATTTATTGCTGCATCAGTTCCTAAGTCAGCGAACGATTTAAAACCCATTGGAACTTTTAGCGCAGAGTAAATTGCATTGTTCTCGGCATTAATTGCAGCAGCACCTGTTAGAGCCAAAACTATGATAGCATCCTGTCCTAATTACTCAGTAACTGTTTTCCAAATTTCTTTGATTAGTGTACTATTTCCAGCTCCGGCTTTCCCAATAATAAAAGTACACTTAAGGCGGGTTAATGTAATCGGATATTTTCGTGTCATAACGAAAACAAAAGCAATGGAAAAAATCTTTAATTCACGAATTTTTGTTAAGAGCGCATTTAAAACTCAACAGAGTTTAAAACCAAAGTGAAATCATTTTTGTTTTAAAAACTCTAGCAGATGTTTTACATTTAATATATATTTTTAGCTTGCACACTAACCAAAAAGCATTTTTATACGAAAACTATCAATCGTTTATTAAAATAACGTTTAAAAATTTATTAAAAGCCATACTTATGTATTAGCCAGGAGTTAAAGCTGCAGAAATCGCTAAATATTTCGCTACTTACAGCAACCTCTTTGATTCTGCTAATTTCAGTGGTTTAAGCACATTCAATTACATATTTGTTAAATTTGTGTTTTAATTATATTATTTTATTTATTTATTGATGAAGTGTTAATTTCATCATGGAATATTTGCCGGGAACAAATGACGAACTAGTTATGTTGTTTTAAGTGTAAACGGATTAATCTTTTGTAATCGGACTGCACGCGATAAAGATAGATTTTAAAAAATCCTGCTTGAAAATAATTTTAAAAACCATAAAAAAACAGTAAACTGAAATATAGTTTTCCAACAAATAGCGTTTGAAAGAACATATTTTCTCCCATTCAACGACTTAAACATTGAAAGTGTGCGATGTTTTGCGGATTAAAAAATTGCCGTAAAAACGAAATTTATTGGTCAATTCGTTGCCACAGTGAGTAATGCTAACTGTCAAAATGACGTCAACGTTACTCACGGACATGTTTTTTGCTTTGTAATATACACACTTACACGTTCAGATCACAAGCATTTGGGAAAAGTACGATTTCTCTGGGTTTCTAAATTTTTAAGGTAGCTAAATTTACTTATAACAGCTCATAGCTGGGCAAGGAAAAGGCGCAGTACTCGGAATTGCCCCGGCCGCATTAAACCTCACCCAATGCCAATGATTAAAAAGTAAAATCTTTAAAATATATATTTTAGAGACGTGACCCTCCTAAGTCTTACCAGCTTAGAATTTTATTTTGAAAAAAAAAAAAGAATTATCTACGTAGAGTTAGGATTGAAAAATGGAAGTGGACATGAATATTCTATGGATCCACATGAGCTCTCTATCGTAGTATATAGTGTGTATCGAAGGTCTTATAGATACAATACGAACGTGTTTTTTATAGTATTAGCTTACGCAGTAAATCAATGAAGATAAAGTATGAATGATAATGTATGATTATGTTAAATTTCAGCTTTTGCGTAAATCTAACATCGTGAAGAAAGAGAAATAACTTATTTTTGTAGACTACCAAGTTATTAGCAGCGTTCTTTAGGATACCATATAACATATATTTTAACAAACTTTATGTAATATTGCTTGTAAGCTTTAGTGCGAAAGATTAAATTATTATTCACATTTAAAGGGTCGGGAAATGTCAAAGTTAGGGAAAGTTTTTAAGTTTGTTATTTTAAATATTATTAGACGTTCTTGCACAAAACTTTGAAGGAATATTTAAACAGCCATACTTTTTTGAATTTTGATAATTTTAATACTTTATGAAATTTATAAATTTTAAGATAAATGAATGCATATTTTTCCCAGAACTGATGCATTGCGTGGAAGGTAACACTCATATACCTAAGACGTATGAGGTAATTTTTTTAATACTTGGAAAAATAGTGCTTAATGAAAATAATGTACTCGTATTTTTTCAGTAATAAAAAATAAGTGACAATAAGTTACAACTTGCTTCCGAAAGTTAAAAATTTTAATTCCAATTTCACGTTTTTAAAAAAAAATAAATCTTAAAAGAAAAACGCTTGAATGTATCATTTTTTAAAAACCTCACATTTCGAGAGAGAAAAAGTTTGGGTTTTCGAATGATCTAAAACATTACCGATTATAACAATTATGTAAAGATACAGAAGCGTTTAAAAAGTTATCTACGTAAAGACGAATAAAAAATCGACATTCCATAAATTATTTAGCATATACATATTTAATAAAATTCCCGAATGGCAATTAAAAAATATATACATTTTGAAGATGATATGATGATTGATATGATGATAAAAAAAGAACCGTTATCGTGTGTGAACCGTTTTCCGCTAGTTTCAGTGCAAAGCTAATTTTACGAGAAAAATAACATTTGTTAACTAATTAATTTATTATAAAACTAATTAAAAATCGAAAATCCGAAGCTTAGTTACTCGGAATTATCTTGAAACTTTTCAATCTTCCGATTTTCAATCTTCCGAGTGAAAAACTTAATTTATATGATTCGAAAATAAAATCGAAACAAATGAACGAAAATGAAATATTTGAATTTTCTTTCTTCTATCTACGAAAGAGGAAAACGTTCGCTAATATCAAATGGCTTTTGGCAATGTTCCTGTTCCCCATCTTCATTTCACGCAACTTTCCACTCTTTCTTCCTTCTCGTAAAATACAAATGTATGTTCATTAGTGAAAAAATTCGTAAATGGTCATGTAATTAATCTTTTTTGAAAAAAAAATTAAACGTTTAACGAAAATTTTCCCCAAACAAAGATATGAATTTAAGTCTGGATGACAACGATTTCATATGGAAATCGTTTAATAAAAATGAAACCCTTTTTTGATAAAAAAGTAGTTTTAAGAAAAATTCTTAAAATCAACAAATTTCTGTACGAATTCCGAATATTACTTTACTGCCCGAGAAGGACTGCTCAGACTAGGAAACCAAGTCTGTTGAGCATAGATGTCCCACCGGTAAGCCCACCGGTAAGTCCACCGGTAAGCCCACCGGTAAGCGCGACAGAGGGTGGGGTGGTGAATAAATAAAAACTGGGGAGAGGATGATAAAAACACTGAAGATAACACAACGGCAAATGACGGCCCGACAATTTCTAGCACTAGAAGATGATGCAATATAAATACTTATCAAAGATGGGGACACTGGCTTGAAGTAAACGCATATAAAACTTAAAATATTGTAGCATGGTGAAAAAATGATGAATATGAGTAAAAAACTCAGAGGACAAGGAATATATACTGGATAACACATGATGATGTGACACTGGGCAAAGAAAATTAAGAACAATGACGAAAACCCAGCTGCAGATAAGAACACAAGCTTAAAGGTGAACATGAATAAAATTCAACAGGCTAGGAGTATATGATGGATAACACGCACAAGCGTTTTAATGAAATAGTATATTTGAAGAAAGCTATACACATTTTGGAGCACTAACTATTAATGGTTTCTCAACGAAGACCGTTCCTTTCCAAGCGAGGATGTATAACCCGGATAATTTTGGTGTGTTTAAGTGTTATCCAGGGTGCTATAGAATCCACTTTTTGAAATCAGAACATCGAGATAATTGCTCACTACTGAGAAATTATCAGCTTTGTGATCAACAGTTCACGAGCACATGCAAGACTAAATTTACACTTATGCGCCATGTGTCCAGCCGCTGACAATAGAAGCATCTAGTGATGACGAAGTATTTTCTAATCAGGCAGCGATTTACACCAAAACATAAACTTTGTTATATGTGGTTTGATGCATCAACAGCCAGCAGCTGAATTACCAAATGGGATTTATATTCATCGTTGCGATTCGCCAGGACTTTAATAACCGTATAATTAGTGGGGAGCTGACGCGATCCCTCAGAGCTGGAGTAACGATCTTGTTAAAGTATTGCTGCAGAGGCTCTTCGTCGTCAACAACATGCAAAGATGGTACTTTTGGGACCCCAAAGGTTATGATCCAAGACGTTTTTGGTTGTTCTTCAACTATGTGACCACATCAGAAGAATGCAGTTTACTCTTGAGGATCAACAAGTCCTGTCTGTATTTGCAGCAAAGTCGGAAGTCACCATTTTTAAGAGATGAACAATCAACCACTTGTGGGAGAGTGGTATATTGAGCATTTTAATAATTTTTTGAATTTCTGCCAATGTTGATTCCAGATCAGTTGGACGAAGTAATAAGGCTGACAGAAAGGCACTGTTGGAGTGTCTATGTGTTGGTATTTTTTTCGGTGATTCAGGAAGATTTTTCGCTATTTTAGCAGCTAAAGTATCCAATTTCTTGTCCAGAAGGGATTGAACCGCAGAAATAGGGACCTCCTTTTCATTCAGTGACTGCTATAAGTACTGAAGCTACTCCCGTGCATTCAGAAGGTCTTCTTGCTGTTTATAAAAATATCCCTGTAGTAATGAATAATTTTCTAACTTCTGATTAAGAGAATGGATTTCTTTATTATGAATTACAAGGTGTCCAAAAACCGTAGGATACAAAATTTAGTTCAAATCGTCTGAGCCATTTTTAAGATAAAAATAGCTTGACCCATAAGGACCCACTAATTGAATTTTCTCGGACATGTGACCTAGCCCAATGATTTTCTCGTGCCCGAAACTCGTAGGATACAAAGTTTAATCAAATTCGTTATTGCCGTTTTTTAGATAAAATTAACTTGACCCGCGTTGACCCAAAAAGATCCACTAATCTAAAGTTCTCAAACACGTGATCCATCCCAATAGACTTCTCGTGCCCGAAAATGGTATGATACAAAATTTAGTCAAAATCGTTTGAACCATATTTTAGATAGAATTAGCTTGAACCTGACCCATGGTGGCCCAAAATGACCCACTAATCGAATTTTCTTGAACATGTGACCTAGTCCAATGGTTTTCTGGTGCCTCAAAACAGTAGGATACAAAATTTCGTCAAAATCGTTAGAGCCGTTTTTAAGATAAAATTTGCATATATATATATATATATATATATATATATATATAACCACACACACACACACAAGATTTGCTCGTATTAGAGTTTATGATACGACACTCCAGTCTTTGCACTGTCGAGTATTTGAAGCAAAATCCTGGCCAAAATTATTTTTCATGTGCTTTAAAATTAAAACCATTGCTGTTGACTTACTATTAGTAAATACACTTAATTAATGTCTTATACACATAAATGTATGCATTTATTTAAAAAATAAATATATAATACAACACTGTTGAAAATTTGCAACTAACTGTCCAGTCATTTGACCATTTTTGTGGAAAACGGTTACATAAACGTAATTTAACTATATTCTGACCGTATTATTGCTCATTTTATGGTCAGAATATAGTTAAATTACGGTTATATAACCGTTTTCTACAAAAACGGTCAAATGACTGGACAGTTTGCTCCAAATTTTTAACAGTGAAAGTTTACTTAACTGTTTATAAGAGAAAAATAATTGTTGATATTTACAAGTAATGTTTAATTAAATGTGGTTAATTTTACTGTATATAAAAGATTAATTATTTATATGAACCAATATATATATAATATATATTATTTGCATTTAGTATTTAGCAAAGTTGAGTCTGTATAGTATAGAGATGCTGGTTAGTGGGTGTCTTTAATATATTACTAGGTTTTCCAAAAAATATTTATACGAGTATATAAAAATGGCAACCATATGCGGATTTTTTTTAACTGGCTTTCAAACTATAACTAATACGATTATAATTCAAAAATAGTCCGACAAAACCAGACACAACTTTCAAAAGGCTTTCACTATATCTAAATTAGATCTGAAAAGGCTTAAAAAAACCCATTTTTAGTTTTAATTATATTTTATTATATTAAAAATAAAAGTATTTAAATACACATATAAAACTATACATTTAAACATAATAACAAAGCTGATACGTAACAAAAAAGCACGGCTTCTCACAAAGAAACCTTCTCTTCAACTGAGGCAAGGAGTCGCCGGATATGACTCATGCTCCTGAAATAGACATAGATCGACGCATCAGTTTGTGAGCTATTATAAAATATGATTTTTGCACTTGTTGAGCAAATTATTTTAATTTTTGCTCTTTTGGCCAAGTTTTTGCCTTAAATACGCCTTTGTGTGTCGTATGCATTTCTGAATGAATGCGCCATACAACAGCCGGCCATTCGTAATCAGTATTGCCAATTAGCACGTTCTTTTATTAAAAATACCTGCAAAATTTTGGAATAGTAATTTTTTCTTTTCTTAACCCATTTTCGGCCAAAGGTGCGTAAACGCACCATTTCAATATATATTTTTTTATTAACACTGTGATGTATATTTTTCACTAATTTTATTTTTTCACTACTTTTAAGGGTTCTGAAGACGTGTATAAAATATTAGTAATTCAATTAGAGTAAACACTTTCTGTTGAAAATTTTTTTAAATACGCTAGTTTTTTTAACTTGAAACGGTTATTGACAAATTCGACTTTTTGGAAACGTATAATTATTCCACTTGAGATTAATCATATGTTTTTATAATAAATTAAAGTTGCAAGTTCTGTAAATAAAATAAAAATAAAACAAATGTCATAAAATAACTTTAAAATATTTAATTTAATGTTGGCTGAATGCATGAAAAATAGCCAAAAATTGTAAACCCACTTTTTATGCGCGGTTTCAGTGTTTTATTGCAAATTTAGTGTGATTTCTTTTAAATTTACTTAACAAATGACACCAAACGGCGATTTGCTCTGATTGACTTTCACTTTTCTATCGAGAAAGACAACAGTTGTCATGATTTCCAGTTTTCTGCAACCGATTTGAAAAGATTTTTAGGTATACTAATTCTTTCTGTATACCATACACTTCCTCAAACATATATGCACTGGTCTTTAGATGAGGATAAAGGACTGCCAATAATTCGGAAACAGATTTAAAAACATAAAACAAAATATTCTTTTGTCGGATAACACCTGCCTTGATAAAACAGACAAATATTCTATATTACGCCCATTTTTTATGCACATAAATAAAAAGTATCTACAATTTGGAATATTTTCTCAATGTATATCAATTGACGAAGAGACGGTGCCTTATTTTGGAGAGCATTCATCAAAAATGTTTATAAAGGGAAAGCCAGTAATGTTTGGATTCAAACTTTGTTGTTTGTGCTCATTTAACGGATACCTTTTCCAATTCATTCCTTATGGAGGTGCTGAGACTAAGAATGATCTATAAAATATGCCATTAGGAACAAGTGTTGTTCTGAAGTTACGTAGCGTTGTTCCAAAACCTCAAATTTATTTTGATAACTTTTTCTCTTCCTACGGTTTATTCGAAATTTTGAAAGAAAAGGGTTTCTTTGCATCTGGAACAGCTCGCAAAATCGCATAGCTCGTTGTATATTGGATGACTCCAAAAATATGAAAATAAGCCTACGATTTTCCATTCAAAGATGTGTTTATCAAATGGAGCGACAATGCTGTGGTAACGATTGTTACTAATAATGGGACCATTTTATCCCTTGTAAATGCCAAACGATACAGTCGCAAAAGGTTGTGATTTCACAACCAAACGTTATTTCGGATTACAATAAGCATATGGGAGTTGTTGACCTACATGACAATGCCATAGGTAATTACTACATAAAGATCCAAGATAAGAAATAGTGGTGGCCATTATTTACAAATATCATTGAAGCAATTCATGGAAGCTGCATAGATTTTCTACTAACACAAAAATTGCACTTATAGACTTTAGATCTTATATAGCGATTGCCTTATTAAAATCTGAATGCAAGAATAATCCCTCTGGCGAAAATACATTACAAATGACACATTCTAATAAAAGTCGTCTATCATCTACAGCTCTACTGAAAGAAATATGGACTGATAGAATCGGACATACCCTAAATGAACATGATGAACAAAAAGCCCGTAAATGATGTAAAGTGTGTAAAAACCATACGATTTATTTGCCCCTCAAATGCCAAGTCCATTTGCACCCAAAATGTTTCGAAAATCTCCATAACATAATATAAAAATTCGACTATAATACAATTGTTAACTAAAAGATTTGTTCATTGATTTGGCCAATGGTGCGTATACGCACCATTTTATTTCTTAAATAAAATATTATTTTTCATTCACGAAACTTTTTTTGCGTCTTAATGAATGTAATGTAAGCATATTTCAATAAAAATAATACCACATTTTATAAAATTTCTATGCTTGGCCGAAAATGGGTTAATGGAAGACATTCCGTGATTAGATAAAGTAAAAATTACTATTCAAAGTTTTTGGTAGTTATTTTGAGTTAACAGCAACAAAATAAGTGCTAATCCAGATTTTGTCATAGCATCGCCAAATTAACAAGGAATCAATGTATGGATGCCAGATAACGTGCTAAGATACAGAATATTTTAAAATAGTTAATTAATTGTACGTTATAGTAAATTAAATGTTTATTCATACATAAAAAAACTCATATAAATAAATTAAAAGCATTTATAAATAAAATAAAAGCGTCACATTAATTCTGAAAAACTGATATCAACACTGATTTTCTACACTGTAAAAAATTTGCATCAAACTGTCCCGTCATTCGACCGTTTTTAATAGATAGCGGTTATTTAACTGTAATTTTAATATATTCTGCCCAATGAGAACAATTCATAATATGGTCAAGTAACCCTTATTTACAAAAACAGTTGAATAGCTGGATAGTTTACTGTAATTTAATTTTTTTTACAGTGTATGATTATTCGTTGCTTAAGAAGGTAGGGGTATTCACTTTTTTTAAGAATGTATACGGGGTGCATAGGAAAATCCCCTTATTCTGAAATATCTCTTGAGCGGATAAAGCAAGAATTGCGAAACAAGGTTCTGCTTACAGTAAAATTGTTATATGCTATGAGGAGACTGCAGCACCTTTAGTGGGGAAATCAGGCAGTTGTCGACATTTTCTCTAAACCTATGAAAGATAGAGAAACAAAGTCAATTACAAAAGTGTATAGAGCATCTTTGATGAAAGAAATGACAATTACATGTAAAAATAACTTAATTAGAAGCCCTAAATGTTAATTTATCGATAACCAATCACCGCCTTAAATACGCTACTAATCGCTTGTAGAAGGATACCATTATAAGGCCGATGCTCATGTACTAATAGAACTAACATATATAAACATGGCATGATTTATTTTAACAAGGAAATCAACTTAAATATGCTCAATGTGTTCACCATCTGCAACTATTTGAATCTACAGGGTGTTCTAGAAAGGACTCCCCAACTTTGAAATGACATAACTTCGAAACAGTGAGAGATAGAAATGTGAAACAAGTTGAATGTTAAACAGATAGGTCTGGAATTTGTTATACACGAATGTGAAAAAATAGTTCCAATATTGGATAATAGGTGGCAGCACAAGCACATGGAACTTTAAATGGTACTCAGAAGGACAGAAATTTCATTCATGCGTCTGTTTCATTGCTGACACGTGTAAAAAAGTTGTATAGAATTAGAGAATAATTCGGAATTCAAGAATATCATGCCGTATTTACCATATTCCCCGGATCTGAATCCATGCGACTTCTTTTTGTGGGGTTACTTGAAGGACGCTGTTTATTCTAAGAATCCCCAAACGTTGGAACAGCTCTAACAATTCATCTGTGAGGCATGTGCATCCATTTCAATAGAAGTATTGCAACAAGTGATTTCGAACGTTACCTTTAGGTTGCGTCATGTTGTTGCTGAAAAAGGTAACCATATCGAAACCATTGTAATGTGATTTTTATCTCAGTTCAAACAGCTCACTTTCAGGAACTATTTCAAAGACACAGCTTTGTGATTGCAGCGCCCTCTCGTGTCCAATATTGGAACTATTTTTTTAAATTGATGTATAAAAAATTCCAGACCTATCTGTCTAACATTCAACTTGTTTCACATTTCTATCTCTCACTGTTTCGAAGTTATGTCATTTCAAAGTTGGGGAGTCCTTTCTAGAACACCCTGTATATGCAGCATACAAGTACACTTGTATTGCTGCCGATGCTGGAAAGATTGAGCATATTTAACTTGACATCCTTATTAACACTAAACACAGCAACAATCGGTCATTTGACCGGTAGCAAATGAAAATATGTCGGTTTGAACAAGAATCATAAAATAAATAAAATATAAGTTACACAGAAATAAGTTAAATAATAAAGTTGAATAGTTTTAAAGGAAAATTATGGTGTGAAATATTTTTCGAAAACTTGAGTCAGGGGTCGGAAAAACTACTTTTTTATTGTAACGAACTACAACTACAACTACTTTATCGAAAATGTAGTTAACTACAACTACAACTACTTGTTTAAAAAAGTAGCGACTACAAACTACTTTTCAAAAGTAGTCACTATTTCGCTACTTTCATATTTTGTGAAAAGGTTCAATTTACACTAGAAATGGAGATACGGATTTAATGTTCTTTTTTCAATGTACTCAATTACAAACTATTACACAGTGTTTAATAATAATTGCTTCAAACGTTTGAATGGTAAAATTTTTATCTGTAAGTTGTGTTATGTATTAATATTATATAAGTCAGAGTGATTTTTATATAAGCTACTTTCATACAACTAAAAAAAAAAATTCAGCTAAATTGTTATCGATTAGAAACAATAATAATACACGTTATTTATTATTATTTTAAGTGTCTAACATGTCGTTGGACGATGAACTATTACTTGAAAATTTTAAATGAAAATATTTACATATATAAATTATTTTACAAATTTATGTTCAAGTTACATTGATAAAAAGAAATATTAGATTAAGCATAATCACTAATATTTTTGCTTAAAGTTTAATAATAAAAACAAGATATTTTTAAAAACAAAAAATAAAAATATTTCTATAACTGATAGAACTTAAATGTGGAGATATATATATATATATATATATATATATATTTAAAGTCACTATAATTAAAAACAAACATTAATTATGTTTGATTATCCTTTGTATTGCAATTACTAAAAACTACACAAATATCTAAAAAAAAATAAAGTTTTTTCAAAACACCGAAAAGTGTTCATAAAAATATCAAGGGCTTGTCTCTTTTGTTTTTTCAAGTTTTCTCGCGAGATTTAAAATACACACATTTCATTTCTTAAAAAATTATCTCAGTTAACTAACGATTTTGTGCACTTGATGGCAGTAAACATATTTTCAAACGAGATAATTGGAGAAAAAATATATATTTGTTTAGTACTTTCTTTCTTTCATTACCGACGCCAATGCCACGTGTCATCGTTTGAATTTGAAAACAACCGTTGAAGCGGGAAAATGGACTTCGTCCATGCTGAAAAGTACATTTGATTCTAAGGCGTATGAGCGTATGCAGCTGCGGTTATCCTCAGCCTGTGAAGTTAGCTTTTGTACCATGCACACGGTACCCTTAGTAGCACTTATCCTTCCGCCAAAACTAGACATCTTTCTCCTTCATATTATTTGCTATAATACCATACATCTACAAGCAACGAGGCTAACAAAAAATACAGGCTGCCACATTACATTTCGCGTTAGACCGCTAGAGTCGCGCTCATTTCGTGCACAAGCATTCGTGCTTTAGAGCAACACGTGACTCGAGTGGTCTGAAGAAAGAGACACATATAACGCACCCATGAACATAGAAATAGATAAGGACTTCTAACGAAATAGCGTTAATATCATATCGTAACTTTCGATCTTAGTGGCATCTGCGCATCTATGAACACGGTTCTGCGCAGCCGGTGAGCATCCCTGCTAAGGTAACGCCACCTACAAACAACATACCGAAACTGGCACTAATAATGTTTTGTATTGCAATATAAATGAAGAAGCAGACGAGCTGGTCACGCATAGAGCAACTGTCCTACACCGGCGCCACTTATTTGAGACATTTTTCGGGGAATGGTTTTTAACACTTTCCAACCTAGTTGAAAAGTGTTTATGACTTCGGTTTGTCTGGCCGTATGGCCGTCTGCCGTCTGGCCGTCTGGCCGTCTGTCCGTGCTCTAACTCCCGTAAATATGCTCGGATTGCTCTGCAGTTTTTATATGTTGTTGTCGTTATCTATAGCTTGTTCCCTATTTCAACGGAAGTGTGTAGCACTTATACTTTTTTTACAGGGACACTCAAAAGAATTCCGTTGCATTGCGGTCTATGGGGGAAAATCATTTGCGGTTTATTTAAATAATGTTTCACTATTTTAAACGCATTGAAATTTATATATATCACTAAGGTGCATTAGAAGAAGCTTAATATGGAATAGGCTGTGCATAGCACTTATAGTTACTTTACAGGGACAGTCAAAAGAATTCCGTTACATTACGTCTAGGGAGAAAAATCGTCTGCGGTTTATTTAAATAATGTTTCACTAATTTAAACACATTGAAATTTATATATATCACTAAGGTGCATTACAAGAGGCTTACTACAGAATAGTATGTGTATAGCAGTCATCGTTCATTTACAGGGACACACAAAAGAATTCTCTACTGTCTGTTAACAATAATTCCTGGAAGTGCGTTTTAAGTTACTGAAAGCGATTTTAATTTTAACTCGCTTTTTGTCCGTTACGTGGTGTGTATAAATTCTGTAGATCCTATACAGGGAAGCACAAAAGTTCGCGAATACATTTCCGTTTATTGACAGAAACTCCAGACGGAGAATTTTAAACTGTGCTACGAGTTTCCTAACTGAACTGAAATTTAGCATCCTATATACAAATCTATAGATCCTATACAGGGCTGAATAAAAGTATTCGGATATTTCTCCGAATATTGTGTATGTGGGAAATTCCTGAAATTATGTTTTTAAATATGTTATGCGTTTTCCAAATTGTTTACTTAGATGTTATCTTTTAGCTTATTAAACGGTATGATTTGTAAAATTATTTTGGAAGCGTTGGAAAGTGTTACATAATCTATGCTTGACGCATGATTTTTCGTTCTTGTTTTTCTTCGAAAGGCTATTTCGTTAGAAGTCCTCATCTATCTATATGTTCATGAACCTATCTCTATGTTCATGCAGCAGACTGTCTTTTTCGTTAGCCTCGTACAAGCGATTAGTGATATAATTAAGGCGGTGATTAGTTATCAAAACGTTAACATATTGGTGTTTCTAATAAAGTTGTTTTTATTGGTAAAACGTCATTTCATATTAAATAGAGAACACATTTTCGTAATTGACGTTGTTTCTCTGTCTCTAATAGCTTTCGCTATATGGGTGGGAGCTTTCAAATTTCGCCAGTAGGGGGTGTTGCAGTTACTATCATATGATAGGGAATTGTCGTTTTACTATATGTCGACACTTTTTCCAAATTTCAGCTATATCCTTTCAAGAGTTATTTCTGGAAAAGGGACAGTCCTATACACCCTATATATAAATAATTAAGGATATTATTTAATAACAGGATTTCAATATTCGAGTAGATAGCTATGTGTATATTAAACTTATCGTCCTATTTTAGAATCTTTCAAATACATTAAGCGTGAAGATTAAAATGTAATTTACATTAAAGCTACAATATTTCTATTTTACAGCTTTCAAAATATCTAATAAACAGTCGTGGTTTTGATGAATTCTAAACTGTCTCACGCAAAGGATCACGGTCCATAAGCCGTGTTTTTGGCCCATGAAATAGACTAAAACTCGATTTTGTTATACTGACTTAATTATTTCACTTTTAAATATTAGAAGGTTTATCCTGTACGATTTCCACAATAATTTTTGCATTCCGTTCGGATTTATATGACTTATACAAGCTCAAAGTTCGTATTATTCGTAGTTTTTGATGAAAAATACGCAATTTCTCCTAATTTTACCTCAATTATTTATATGAGCAGAATCGTGCAACACTTTCTTCTTTACATATATTATAAAATACATCAAAATGTACAATATATGTAAAAATAAAAGTGTTGCAAAGCTGCGCTCATAGTAAAATACTATTAAAAAATATATTAAAAATTCAGGTAAAATTAGGAGAAATTGCGCAATTTTTATCAAAAACTACGAATAATACGAACTTTGAGCTTATGTAAGTTATATAAAAACGAACAAAATGCAAAAACTGTTGTTGAAAATGCACAGGATAAAGCTTCTAATATTAAAAAGGGAAATAATTAAGTCAGTATAACAAAATCGAATTTTAGTCTTATTTCATGGGCCAAAAACACGGCTTATGGACCCTGATCCTTTGTGATTAAAAGCTATAAATAGCCGTGGTTGTACTACGTGGAGAAAGTTTATTTATCTAAATCTTATTTCACGGAAAGCACTGGTGTAGAATCTGAAACAGAGATACAAAAAATTCTAAAAATAGACTCTCGTTAATTGTACGGCACATTAACCAGAATTGCATGACAGAATTGAGCAAATTTTATATATTTATTTTTTACTAAAGATTAGTTCTGATAGATAACATTTTTTGCTACTATTCCTAGTAGTAGCCAATGTTGTTCATATTAGCTATACTGGATCCCAATATCGTATTAGTCAGAAATTCTTCCAGTGAAATTATTGACTTTACATTTCAAGTATATTGGTAATTAAGTGACATTTTTTGTTGTTGTTAATGAAATATTGGCAAAATCTGCACACCTCCATTTTGATGCAAACTAAATGCAAATATTGCCAATGATATATAGACAAGATTATATAGCTCCTGCAAACAACATGACCCAGATAAAAGGTTATTGATCTAGCAAGAAGGTTTATGAAAATATAATATAAACAATTCAGAGTTACCCATGATTCTGAAAGGTGTTCCTTTATCTTCATAAATCTGCTAAACCAATAGATTTAAGAAATTTAAGAGGGATTTTAATAAAAGTTACTTCTGCTGCTGGTAATTTTCGGAAACGTTTCCAAGTAGTTTTTAGAGTGTGTTAACCAAATTTCTCAACCTGGTATCAATATGACAAATCTGTTTTTCGAAGGCTATCAATTCTGAAGTAAGCATTTTGATGTTCAACAAACAAACAAATGTTAAATTAACAGCTTAAAATGAACATTATTTTGTTACACTTGCATGTATAATTTCTGTTATGCAGTTGAAAATTGATAGTATACGAAAAACTGATATTTCGTGTATATACTGAGTTCAGAAAACAGATTAATGCACTATAACAGAGGTTCTCAAACTTTCAGATCGACATACCACTAAATCGAAGTTCATACTTCCGCGTACCACCAGGCATCCAAAATAATGCTAATGTAGGAAAGACTGTGAAAGTAGAACTTCCCATATTTTTAAATAACTTTACTGAATTAAAATCTGGTTTCCATGAAATAGAAAGAAACTTACACATTTTGTACAAAAGAAGAGAAAATTTTCAATTGACAGACTTAAATAAATAATGAATTATTTTTCAAATAAAACTTCAACACTAAAATAACAACAAAAAAAAATTAACTTCTCCTATTCGAACAAACTTCTCCTACTTTCACGGATTCAGACTTTACCTTCAGATAATACATTTTAAAAAACTTGTTTAAAACAGTTTTATAATAATTATAGTTTTATAATAAATATTATAAAAATTATAGTTTTATAATAAATATAATAATTACAAGTGTAATGTGTTTAATTCTGGAAAACTGGTTGTATCATAAACAGCGTGTGTGGATTTCCGACAGTTTGGTATAACAAAGATTTTTAGTAACAACAACAAAAGCGTTTAGTCTCTAATTTTCATTCAAAAATTTCGAAAGTGATAAATTAATGCCGTTTTCGATTTATGGCATTTCATTTATACCAGCATCGCACTTTCGCATACCTGTAGCCAGAGCTTTGCGTAACACTACTGGTAAGCGTACCATAGTTTGGGAACACCTGCACTATAAAATCTACTCGAAATGTTCGCGAAAATCACATTAACCAAAATAAACCTTTTTTTCAGAAACGCTACTTTAAATATCGGAAACATTTTGATTTCTGAGATTTTTGAAGATAAAGAAACGCTTTTCGGAACCGTGGATAATTCGGAAAAGGTTATATTATATTTTAGTATCCATTAAGCCATTCATCTTTTTTTCACAGTGTAGCCTAATACTATTTTGCTAATATAATTTTAAATTAAATGCTAATATAATTTAAATTATTAAGGCAGACCCAGTAGGAGGAGTTAATTTCTTAAAGGACTGTACATTAGGGTGGGTCGAAAAAACTGAAATTAATATAATCGAAACGTAATAGTGCGGGAAAGTTGCCATTGGTAATAAGGAATAAATTCGCAAAATATTACACCAAATGGTTAATATCTTTTACCGCCGCAAGGGGGGCAAAGTTTCGAAAAATCGCAAAAAAATTTTTTTCTTAAAAAAAAAAAAAAAAAATATCCAAACATACCAATACAATTTCTAATAGAATGCAACAGCTACATCAAGATGTTAATAATGTTCCAGTAAAATTTCATTATGGTGAAAACATTTCTATTACCGCCGCAGAGGCGGTCAAAATTTTGAAAAAAAAAACGGCAAAAATTTAAATTTTCCGTTTTTTCTAAATTTTTTAATTTTTATTATATGTCTACAATTAAATAAATTTACATTATAGCTAGTAATAACTTATAAATGTCTAGTAATTTTGATCATGGGCATTGCCAACCAAGGGCGAGAGGGGCCCGTCCCCTCTACATTTGAGAGAAAGGGGCTTTTTGAAGGGATTTTGGGGATTTTCCGGAAATTTTTATGGAATTTTGAAATGTGAAAAATGAGGAGGAATTTATGTAAGAAGCCCTCCCTACCAAATAAATCACCAAAATTTACCGGAAAATCCCCAAAATTTCTTCAAAAAGCCCCTTTTTCTCAAAGTTAGAGGGGGCGAGCCCCTCTCACCCTTGGTTGACAATGCCCATGATCAAAATTATTATACATTTATAAGTTATTACTAGCTATAATGTAAATTTATTTAATTGTAGACATATAATAAAAATTAAAAAATTTAGAAAAAACAGAAAATTTTAATTTTTGCCGTTTTTTTCAAAATTTTGAACGCCTCTGCGGCGGTAATAGAAATGATTTCACCATAATGAAATTTTACTGGAACATTACTAACATCTTGATGTAGCTGTTGCATTCTATTAGAAATTGTATTGGTATGTTTGGCTAATTTAATTATTTTTTGAAAAAAAAAACATTTTTTTTTGCGATTTTTCGAAACTTTGCCCCCCTTGCGGCGGTAAAAGATATTAACCATTTGGTGTAATATTTTCCGAATTTATTCCTTATTACCAATGGCAACTTTCCCGCACTATTACGTTTCGATTATAGGAATTTCGGTTTTTTCGACCCACCCTACTGTACATGCAGGGTGCGTAAGAAAAATATATACATACTCTGTTTAACGGGTTATAACTTTCTAACTTTTCTTTCTTTTCAAAGTGTAATTACTTAGAAACTAGTCGGATGTGTCAATCCCAAAACTTTCTTCTATCTCACACAGGTTTCGCATACACTAAAAAGAATCAGCACCAATTTATATCAAGGTCTAACTGAAACTCAAGTTTTATTAAATTCCGAGCATTATCTCTTCAGATATGACTTTCGCTAAAACCGTGTAAATCCTGCAAATTTCTGCATAGCAGCGCCACCTGCTGGGCGATTTTTACCAAAAACTAATCAGCACCAATTTATATCAGAGACTAACTGAATATAAAGTCTTATTAAATTCCGAGCATTAGTTATTGAGATAGAGCGCCCACAAAATTTTTGTCACATACAGACAGACAGAGTCACAGACAGACATTTTCTAAAAATAGTCAAATCGTGTTCAGGACCTTCTAAAACGTATAAATCCGTCGAAAACCAGGAGTCGAAAATTTTCATGAATCCAATACTTTTTTCTTGTAAAGACAGAAGAAAGTAATAATGAGTGGATCAAGATTAACTTTTGAAAAAAGAAATTATTTTTTAAAATACTATTGTAAGTATGAAAATGTAGCAGAAGTACAAAAACAATATCGAAGGGAGTTTCAGACAGATCCACCTATGCGATTTACAATTCGTCGGATAAAAGATAAGTTTGAAATGAATGGATGTTCATATAGATAACGTTCTGGAACCGCGACTGAGCAAGAATGTGCCACAACACAAAATGAAATGTTTGTTGAAGTTTGTGAATCAATAATCAGTGTATTGAACAGAACGGTAATAATTTTGAACATCTGCGGTAGGAGGAAAATTTATACATTGTATGTAGATTCTTTTGCAATTTAAATATTAATTATATTTGAATAAATACTGGACTTATAGTCATTCAAAATGTGTACACATTTTTCTGACGCACCCTGTATATTAAATGTTATTTGGTCTCAGCGTTTCTTTGTTTGAGTAAATATAGCTGTGTGTGACAAAAAAAAAACTTATTTCATATTTTAAATAATAAATCCTATTTTAAATCTTTAAAATACATTCAGCATGAAGATTAAAAGTTAACTTTCAAAAAAGCTACAATATTTCTCCATTTACAGCTTTCAAAATATCTAATAATCAGCTGTGGTTTTAATGCTTTCTAAACTCTTTCACGCAAATTTGTGATTAAAGCTATAAATAGCCGCGACTGTATAGCGTGTCGCCGAAGCGAGAGTGACCAAATTTATTAACCTAAATCTTATTTCATAGGACGCAATTGCGAAGAATCTGAAATTGAGATACAAAAAGTTCTAAATTTAGACTCTAATTAATCGTACCTTTTAATAAATTAAAAGTGTATCCATTTACTCCGGTTTTAGTAGCTAATGTTTTCTTTTGTTACTAAAATAAGAGTACGAAAATGGTTGATCTTTTATACAAAATCCAATAAAAGATGTGAAACTTTCTCTAGAATAGAACTTAAATAATCTTTTTTTTTTTCTTCTCCAAAATATACGGTATAACATACACTTTAAGAGGGCAAATTAATCATAAAAAGCTTGTTGCAAAATCAGAATAATGTACCGCTCAAAACACTTTAGTGAATTAGTTAAATACAATTATATTAAAAATTGTTTAACATTTGAGCAAAAAAACAAAAACAAACAAACAAACAAACCAGAACATGGAAAATATTGGTTATATGAAAGTCCAATATAGCGACAATATACCATCAATTGTAAATATTTCCAATGAAATATCAATATGGGATAAATATTTTCTTTATATGGGAAATGTTTGCGATAAAATGCTACAATAACAGAACTATTTACAATGTAACGCCAATATTGTAGAAATATTGCCTTTGGATGGTAATTATTGGTAATAAAATATCGTAATATTTCTTACCAATATTGGTGGAATATTGTTAAACGGTAAACATTCAAACGTTGAGGCAATATTCGATTCCATATTGCCAATATTGACCAAGATATAATCAATACAAAAAATATTGGCCCAATGTTATTTTGCTAATAGGGACGGTTTTAAGTGCAACTAATATGCAGCTCTGTTTAGCTCACAGGCTATCAAAGCTTCAGAGCTAATGTGCCCGCCGGTTCCGTATGTATGTATGTATGTATGTACGTAACGCGATAACTCTTGCTAGAAATAACAGTTTTGCTTCAAATTTTGTTTATAGGTTCATTGTGATAAGGGCTTCCCCGATTAGTTTTGGGGGTTCGTTGGTTAAGTATAAAAGGGGGAACGGAGGGTAATCCCCCTTAATTTAGATAAATGGGTTTTTCAAGCTGAATTATCCCATTTTCTTCAAATTTTGTATATAGGTTCATTGTGATAAGGCGCTTCCCTGATTAGTTTTAGGGGTTCATTGGTTAAATATAAAGGGGGAAAGGGGGCTAATAAACCCCCTCCCCTAATTTAGATAAATGGGTTTTTCATGCAGAATTATCCGATTTTCTTCAAATTTTTTATATAGGTTCATTGTGATAAGGCGCTTTCCTGATTAGTTTTGCGGGTTCATTGGTTTAGTATAAAGGGGGATACGGGGGGCTAATACCCCCCCCTTACTTCAGATAAATGGGTTTTTCATGTAGAATTATCCGATTTGCTTCAAATTTTGTATATACGTTCATTGTAATATGGCGCTTCCCTGATTAGTTTTGGGGGTTCATTGGTTAATTATAATGAGGGAACGGGGGTATGATTCCCCCTTAATATATTGTTGAGTTCATTATTTTTCAAAGAGCTTACTTCAAATTAGTGTGAATAGCCTGTGAGCTCAATGCCCTCCGTTTAACTGGCAAGTTTTCTTTTTATTTTAACACTTTCCATCCTAGTTGAAAAGTGTTTATGACTTCGGTTTGTCTGCCGTCTGCTGCTGCCCGTCCGTCCGTGCTCTAAACACGCGTAAATATACTCGGATTGTCCTGAAATTTTTGTATGTTATTGTCGTTTACTATAGCATGATCCCTACTGAAAATGAAGTGTGTAGCACTTATAGTTTTTTTTACAGGGGCAGTCAGAAAAGTATGCCGTTACATTATAGTCAATGGGAAGAAATTGTTTCAAGTACATTTTGATGATACTACGCCATTTGAAACATGATGAAATTGATATAAAATTATGAAACGCATTAAAATATGCTTTTTGTAGAATATGGTGTGCAAAGCATCTTTATTCATTTACATGGTCAAACAAAATAATTCTGTTACACATTGTTCTACGGGGGAAAATCGCTTACATAGTGTAATCTAGCGATGTTTCAGTATTTCAAACTAAATGAAAATTTTCTGCATTACTGAAGTGCATTATAAATTGTTCTGTTAAAAGTATGGTGTGCATTGCATTTAACGTTCATTTACAGGGACACAAAAAATATATAGGTTACAGTTTAGGTGCGATAATAACAGTCTGTGTGATAAGTGCGTTTTCAACTTTGGTTTGCGTGTTTAAGTTTATTTTCATTGTACGTGGTGTATAATCATATACAGGGCTACACAAAGGAAGTCGTAAGCATTACAAACTATGGGAGTGATTTGCTTAAGGGTATCTTTGAATTGTGTTACGCATTTTCCTGCTGAACTATATTTAGTAGACTAATAGAAGTTTGAGGAATATAAATAAATTCATATACAGGGCTATGCAAAGAAAATATACATTTTCGTTTACGGCTGGTAATTGCTGGAAGTGAGTTTTAAGTTGCTTTATGCACTTAATGCCTGAATGAAATTTTAGCTTAATTTGTATTGTGTACCAAAAGTCTTTAGAAAATGCACAGGTCTGTACAAAAGATTTCGAGAGCATTTCTATCGATTGGAGAAAATTTCTAAATGTGAATTTTTTAACCGAACTAAATTTTATCATGCTATGTAGGATATATTTAAATCTATAGATCATATGCAGGGCTGCAGAAAAATTTCGAATACTTTTTTGACAATGGAAGGTAATTTCGGAAAATGGATTTTTTAATGCGTTATATGTTTTCTAAACCACTCTCAAAAATCCTCTTTTTTTAACTTTTAAATTTATTATAAATTTTGAAAGTAATATTTTTAGAAATACAAGAAACCTTTTCTGCATACAACAGTGAAAAAAGTAATTAAATCGGGCGAGTGTTTCATGAGTTATATCAAAAATTAAATAAGTTTAAAAAAAAGTATTTCAAAAATATTTTTATCTGGAAAGTAATATTTATAGAAAAACACATTTGAAGACAAAAAAATCATTAAAAAATGTCTATTAATAAATAAATAAAATTTTGACCCCCCCCCCCACGAACTACTTAATATATTAATAAATAAATAAAATAAAATAAATAAAACAGAAATTTAACAAATATGTAATCGATCAATTGAAATTTTTACACCGTCGATAGGGGAAAAAAGTGTACGTTTAAATACAATTTGTTTGAAAACTGTATTTCAGTTTACGAATTAATTTTCCGCAGCTCCCTTCAACACCTTCACAATTGGATTACAGTTGGAGATAAAACTAGTATTTCCATCCTTCTTAAATTTAAAATTATTTCAAAGCTCCATGATGTTCATTTTCAGTGGATTCCATCCCATGTAGACATTTATGGCAATGAGCAAGCTGATCGCTTGGCCAAGAAGGGTTGTTGTCAATCTATGTCTTCCTCTTCAGCCCTTACCTACTCAGAGCATCAATCTAAAGTTATATCTGAAATTTCAAAGGAGTGGAAGGTCCCTCCCCAACCACCACTGATACGCGGGCAAAGGGCCGGGCTCTTCGTTCGCTATCAACTGTGACAGAGCCTCTCGAACGGCGATTTCAAGATTGGCAAGTGGACACACAAAAAGTCTCTCGTTCTTTGAGGGCAGAAATATCTTTAAAATCTGCACTAAATGTCAAGCTCAACAGGCCTCTGCTGAACACATCCTGGACTGCTTAGGTCTTTCCAGAGAGGACTTACATGCTTCCCCCCTTCTGGTTCTGGATTTTCTAAGGATTAACGGTATATTGGATCTTGTCTGAC